>CM056575.1:26667500-28050000 GCA_029721435.1 Gymnothorax reevesii | reverse complement strand
GCAGCCACCACCACCCCCCCCCCTTCCACCACCACCCCCACTGAGGCTGTGTGCAGCTCCAGCCGACGCCTCATTTCATAATGCTGCCATTTCAGATTTCGTCCATCATGGGCAACGATTATCATTTCCTCGATTAATTACCTGATTGTGCTTGGCTAACAGAGCATTTCAAGGGAGACCAAGCCCCAGCTGTTTGAGTGTGTGTGTGTGTGTGTGGGGCCTTTGCATGCAAGTGGTCTGTGTGTGTGTCTGCATGTAAAAATCTGTGTGCAGTGTGTGCATGTATGTGCATGAGGCCTTGGCACATGCATGTGTGTGTGTGTGTGGCGGTTGCATCTTCATGTGATTTGATTTTGTGTGACTTTTAAGAGTGCGGGTGTGTGTGTGTGTGTGGTCTTCATGCGTGCAAGTCTGTGTGTGTGGTTTTATTTTGTGCGGCTTTAGTGTGTGTGTGCAGTCTTTATGTTTGTGTCTGCATATGCGTGTGTGTTCGTGTGCATGCAGTTTTTGCATGTGGGTGTGTTTGGATGGCCGTCTGTGCACAGGTGCTTACGCTTGTCTGTGTGTGTGTGAGATGCGAGTTGGGTGTGTATGTGTGCCCGATTGTGCACGTAGTGTTTGTGATCAATGAACATCGATCCGCAGCACGTTTCAGCTGTAATTTGCGGCAATTGTAATATTCAGTATTTTCAATGAACAGCACCGTGGTTTGCAGTTTAAATTACCATGCACCAAAGCAGACGGTTAAAAACACTCTCTCACCCGCTCACAGCACTCACTGACGGCAGTAAAGTGACATCATATTGTGCCGAGGTAAGGAAGCGTGACGGGAGCAAATATCTGCCTCTGATCTCCATACTCAGCTCTGTCAGCACAGCTCTGTGGATCGGTGGGCATAAGCGTGAAAGATCACCTGCCACATTCACACAGTCCCCCTGCCCGCTATTTTCCTTTGAGCTTGTTTAATGCCATGACCTATGACCCCTACAATTTGCAATTTGGGGGGGGGTTTGTAACTGTCGAGTCCAAGCTGACAACCCCTGCAACTGCAGTCCAGATGGACTCTTTTGTCTCCAAACCAATAGAAACAACCCCTGCACTGAGAGAAATGTCAACCTTCACGTTCTTTAATCCTATATAAAGAGTCTCTCCTCACTGGCAATATATTTGTGTCATTTAGCCAAGAAAATGTGACCAAAAATAGATTTATTTTAAGATAAAATATAACACTTTGTATAGTACTTAATAGTACAAATATTATGAAATGGTCTTTAAGAGTAGCATACTGTACATATGGTCCCGACTGGTCCTCACACAGTACAGGTCTCCATTAATATTTGGCTTTGATTGTATGTTTGCTTCCTGGAACCGTACTCTCGAACATTGGATTTGAAGATGATGCATGAGGTAAAAGTAGACCCTTCCAGCTTAAATTAGTAGCATCGACACCCAAATCGTGTGATCCATGTAAGAATTCCAGCTCTTTTCAATATAGTGTCACTGTTCCAATGCTTTTACACTGTACTGGTTGTGCTCTGCTAATGTTGAATTGATGCTTGCAATATTTTTCAGGGCCGGCAGCGAGAGTTTCTGCTCTTTTTTCTCTCCTGTTCTTCTCTTTTCTGCCTGTTGGGGATGGATAGGATTAGCAGGCAAGATCAGTCACTTTAGTTAACATTGCCCAGCATGCACGCAGAAGACTGTGCAGCTCAATTCATAAATCAGTAGTAGAATGAAAGCCCTCCAGTACCTATTTAAGGAAGGCCGCCTGGAAGTGCATTAACAGCTTCTTTCCGCTATGGCGGTAACAGTCCTGAGTTTTTTGCGGACATCACTCATAGCGTGTTGAAGAATAATGTCTGCAGCTGTTGTTTTAATTCAAGCAATTTGTCATGCAAGGTATGCTATAGCTCTCTGGCGGAATTAGGCAACTAAGCTTTTTGCTGATCTGATGTCACTTAATGGACTATAATGCATTGCTGTGTGCAAGTAATTCTGCTATCAACAGTAACATTAATGCGGAAACAATTATTCAGTTTGTTGATTTTCATTTTGTTTCCTGAAAAAGTGACATTGCTGGTTTTGTAGCCACACAATGTAATCTGTTTGAATGGTCTTGTGCATTGTTGGCCCATAATTACTGAACGGTTCTCCATGTAGATCCTATTTCACCCCAGTTGCCATGGTGATTAAATCATTACGCGTCAAGAAAGAAAAACCAGTGAGTCTATATGATTCGATATCAGTGCAGCCAGCAATAGGTGAGGTATTTATTTCCCAGACTTGAGAGACGAGTGCACTGTGTGGCAGGAGATTATGATATAGCAAAATAAATTTGTTTTTGACATTCAGTCGGCTTTGACCTTTATGGCAGATGAGAGCCTGTATCAGGCCAGGCCCAGGGTGCATTCGGGTTTTTTTCTTTCTCCTGATGTGGAGCGATAGAGAGAGAGAGAGAGAGAGAGAGAGAAAGAGAGGTACTGGTGGGGCCCGTTGGTAAGGTAAGCGTCCTGTTCGAAATGTCATCCTGTCAGCACCAATCATGCACTCCGCTTGCAACCACATCTTTTTCCAATGCCCGACTGACCTCAAACAAACAAATGGTGGAAAGGAAATAAATAAATAAAGACAACCGCGGCGGACGATCATTCTGAGAGACTCCAGGGCAGTTCTTACTCTGCTGTTTTCATCCTCTTCACCTAACATTCGGAATCCCTGTTGTGTATTGAGGGAACTCTCTCCAAAAACATATTTTCAAGAGGCATGCACTGTGTTTCCAAAGTGGGCCAATCCGTCATAATCTACTTCAAGAGCTTCTTTTGAGAGGCAGTGAGTGTCTCAGTCTGGGAACCTTTACACTTCAGCCCAGTGAAAGAGGGTTTCTTGAAAAGCTGTAAGGGTGCCTCCATGGACAAACCTGATAATCATGTTGCCTTCAGTACTGACTTGCTGACATGACTCTTCCAGTGCCAAAAACAGAGGATTTAGAGAATTTACCCACCTTTGATATTGTACAGGGTGCGAGCACTTTGTTTAATGAGCTTGCCCCCTGATATCCGATCCCATCTGAAAGAAAAATTAATTGTGCACACATAGGCATTGCTTACTCCTCAAAGTATGTCGCCGCTGTGTAGTATTCTCTAGTGGAGGGCCAAATCTTCCCGGCCAAATCGCCATCTCAAAATTTTAAGGGTGACCACGGGACATCACATTGGCCTGGGGACTATAATACTAAACTGTATGCTTGTACCGTGATTAACATCTGCGATAGGCGAGTTCCAAAAATCACATATTTTGGATATGAGTCATGTCTCAAATCAGGCTTGATTATCTGGTCTACCTCCACAGAGAGAAACCAAACTACCTCTGCTTTTTCTCAGAGTGTAGACCGACAACTATTCGATCAACCAAGTGATACAATACAGTAGCATGGAGTAGCCTGTGTGCCAGCAAGTAAAAACTAAATGAATATTGAGGAAAAATGCTGCATTGGAGTTCACCCCTGAATAATGCATGCATGCCGACTCTACCGCTTTTGGGGCGTTTAATTCTTGAAAAAAAAAAAAACACCTCAAAAGCGGTAGTCTACTACAAAAAGCAGTAGAGTTGGCATGTATGATAATGGTTTGTTACTTAAGAATACTAACCTTGTAATACTCCACTGCCATCCTTTGTAAAGCGTGTCAGTACTCAGAAACGTCTGCATACATGGCACAACACCCCGGCACTAAAAACTGTATGGCGCTAAAGAAAACACAAACACCCGTTGTGAAGAAGCCCATTCTCGTCATTTGGTTTTCATAATTTCCCAGTTTTTCCTGGCTGGTGTTTGAAACGTGTGTACCACCTTCATAACTGGGTTTTTATAATTTTTTGGACAGGACCATGCAACGGTATGAAGTACGGGACGCAAGAGAGAAGGAGAGGACTATTAACATGTGGATAGTGCCTTTAAGGGCTGCACCAACGAGTTGCACAGCCCATAAACTATTATCTTGGAATGGGGAGCAAAGTATTTTTTCGTGAGCGTCTTGATTTGAAACATTGAAATATTTTTACATTTTTAAAATTCGTCCTTGCATATTCACTGCCTGCTCTTATCAGTCCCACAACTGGTGTACCCCTGACACACATGATGTATGTCTCATTTTCTCCACTAGATGGCAGTAATGCTTTTTACTGTAATGTTTTAATGTCATTAACAAATTTCACATTCTCTCCTTACATTTAACAGTTGTTAAAACCGACGGCGTAAAATCGACGGCTCCTGAGGATTACGTCTGAAAAGTTGCAATAACCCACGACAATATCCTCAGGTTATAAACGTAATTAGAGTTGCGCTAGAAAAACATATATACGCCTCAACTAATAAAATTAATGAATATAAATATCCTGCGAAAAATTCAAATTATACGTATCTGTTATACATTTACTGTGATAAATGTAATGCCCACGGACATCTTAGGTGTGTAATGAGAGGCTATGAATATTCATTAGCCATAAATCTGGGATATATAAGTCCCATAAAATCAACATAAGAAGAAGTGATAATATATAGGACAAATCAATTCAGATGCCTATTATGAAAGCACGGCATAGATATGCAATCATGTTGTGACTGTTTAATAAAAATGATGAACATCTTATGACTGCCTTCATTAAAGGTATGCACACAACATTTTCAAAATCTTAATTAATCAAGAAACAGTTTCATTGAACTGTCAAGATCCTTCTTTTGTAGCAAACACAGCACACAGGTTCAAACATTTATATACCCACAGGATCATTTTAAAATTAAACAATATCAGACTGCAATAAGACTGTATTCTCCCATTTGGGAGCTTTTTAAAAGAGGTTTTAAAAACTGCTCTTGCTGTTGAAAATGGAATTTCATCAGAGCGTCAAACAGAATTACAGTTTGCATGTAATTTAATACAAAGAGAACTACCACAATAAGTTTCATGTTTGTACCATTTTTAGGCATCAAAAGCCAGTAAACAATCTTAATGCCCAAGAGGCATCTTCCGGCATAAAATAAATACTGTTCATTTAAGTAACTGGACAGACTGATTAGAAGCACAAAACCATCTAAAGATTGCATAAAAAGATTTATAATTTCTTTTCTTATGAACCCCTACTCTTGCCGACTTCACAAAAGCACTCAAACGTATTTTAGTCACTGTTTTATGTGCTACCATATATACCTTAACTTTTTAATATTTTTTTATCATACTTACAGTTGTTGGTGAATAAAGATTCATTAAGCCAAAACATAAGAGGGTGCTTTGTGCACAGCAAATCCATTCGTGCAATTAACTAGTCATTGTGCTTTGCTGTGGAGAGCAGAACCTTTAGGTTGTTTCAGACAAATTCCCTGGTCAATGATTCACTGTGGCTCAGCCCTTTCTGGAGCTTACCATATCCCATTGCCACAGCAGTAATCTAGAAAAATTTGGAATGGAAAGTAACATAATTTGAACAGGAATTTCCCCAGCCACCGAGGAATTACCATGATGGGTATAAAGCCGGAGTATCACCTTTGATTTGCCAGTATTGTATGTACAAGCAATGTACAATCTTACTGGATTCTACAGAACTCTGTGATGCGGCCAGCATAATTTGACATCAACAGTAGCCTGCTAGCTTGCTACTGAGCTACATGAAAAATGGACGGCTCAGCTCTACAGTCTTCATGTAGCTCTGAAACTAGCTGGCTACTGTTGATGTGGAGTGAAAGTATATGGGAGTAAAGTTTGTGTAGTACACTTCAGCTGAGCCAGAAACACTGAACAAACATCGCTAGCATATCAATTGGTGAAATCGTGCCTTTATCAGGCTTTGACTGAATCGCTAATAATTATATTAACGCACAAGCTAGCTTGGTTAGCAAGCTAAATGCTAAAAACAATGCGCAGTCCTACGGGATGGTACAGGACCACGGGGTGCAGTGCCTTTTTACATATATAGTATGATGCATTTTTGCAGATTGTTCTCAATTTTATTCAACTCATCTGCTACACTATATCTGTTAATGTGCAATATTAGAAGGTTAAGGCTAGTACAATTCTTGAGATATTGAGTATGAAAGGATTGTGACTCAATCACTCACTCCCATATGGCTATATTGGCCCGCTATCGCAGGAAATCTGTAATGAGGGAATTTTCGCCTTTATATCTTGCAAATTCCTGCAGGCTGCAGATTTTGTCTCTAATTGCTAACATAAGAATGAGGCAGTGCTTTCTACGTTGACTGAAGTGACTCACTGTGGAGTTACTTAATATTTATGGGCCTTAACCGGGTGATATTTCCACCTCTGGTCTTAGTCATTAGCAATGAAGAGGTACAGAGGCATTACACTGTATTGCTTGCAAAAGCCAGTTAATTTCATTCAGAAGTTAAGAATAGTTGGCACAGGTTGTTCAGCTATTCAATGAGGCAGAACATCCAACTGAACATACAGTCAATTAAGTCATTATGTCAAAATGGTTAGCTTTCTCGAGGATTACTTTAGTCCTGTGTTGGGTCCACTCTGAATTCTGGGGGATATTGCACAATGCAGAGTCGTGTTGGTAACTGCTTATTGCAGTTATTATTTAAGTCTGCAGTTCGTGGTCCTCATTTTTTTGGGGGGTGGGGGGGGGGCACATATCACTCTGAGATGATGAGCAAGACTTGCCCAAAGTGTTTGCATTCAACCAACTAATTTTGGTGAATTAGCTAAATTCTTCTGTCAGGACTTGGAAGCACTGATTAGTGAAGTTCATGGCTGTGCTCATAGGTGGACAAAATCATGGCAAGACTTTAACGCTGTGACCCCAACACTTTCCGCCCCAAGTTTTTCTGTTTTAGTGTAGTTATCAAGATAAGTAAGTAAATCCTGCTTTGAAAAGTACTCCCCAGTGTGTGAGAGTGCTTTGGATGGAGCAGTTATTCCACAGCAAGGCCTAAGAGCAAGTCCGACAGCAGCACGAGCTCAGACCTTTCCCATAGAATTAAGTGCCGCAGCTTTGACAAGAACCACAGATAAAAGGCTGTTGGGTCTGGCAGGATGTGAGGTTACAGACTGGGCTGGGTCAGGCGGCTGGTGACTGGAACTCAAAGGGGTGGGTATCTTTGAATTGGTTGCTGTGGTACCACCCAGGATGGACTTACTGTTCTCTGGTGTTGGTATGATAAAGATGCCTGGAGGGGCGGGAATGTTGTGCGGGGGCGAAGACCCCTGCCGCGATTGGCAGCAGCAGCAGAGGAGCCGGAAGAAGGCAGCCCTCATCTCGCGGCTGGAGAGGGTGTAGATTAGCGGGTTAAGGGCAGAGTTCAGAACTGCCAGAGCAATGAACCAGTCTACTTTGTACAGGACAGGACAACGCTGCGGACTGCACCCCACGTCCAGGAGAAGCAGCAGGAAGAGGGGCGCCCAGCAAATGACGAAAACGCCCAGAACAATCACCACGGTGCGCAGGAGCGCCAGCGAACGCTCCGAAGGCCGGCCGCCGAAGCGCCTCCCACTTGACGTCACCAGCCGATAGATGCGAATGTAGAGCACCACGATGGCGGCCAGGAGCGCTGTGAACACGCTGATGCAGAAGGCCACGTAGCTCTTGTCGTAGAGCGGCAGTATAGTGGAGCAGGCCTCAAGCTTCCCCGTGCAGTTCCACCCCAAACTCGGGAGGGCGCCCAAGAGCACG
The DNA here is from genome assembly GCA_029721435.1 of Gymnothorax reevesii. NCBI lineage: Eukaryota > Metazoa > Chordata > Actinopteri > Anguilliformes > Muraenidae > Gymnothorax > Gymnothorax reevesii. Next base: position 28,042,314 of record CM056575.1, on the reverse strand, counting down.
GAAACTACCCAGCAGGCCACTAGAAGACCTGGGAGCCGTCCCCTCCCGGGCATTTCACTGGGGCTCAGTCGTACCATAGTCATGTGCCGCTCAATCCCAATAGCCAGCAGGCTAAAAGTGGAGGCGCTCAGAGCCACGAACATGCTGCCCTCGCGGACTAGCCACTGGTAGGGGGTGAGATAGAAGGTGTTGTCACCGGAGGTGAATATGTTTACCACATAAGCCACTCCTGCCAGCAGGTCAGAGAGTGCCAGATTTCCTATCAGGAAGTACATACGACTGTGGAAACGCTTGTTGCGCCAGATCGACGATAGGACAGTGACATTCTCCAGGATGATTAGCCCACAGATCAACGACAGCAGAGCAGTCTTACACTCGCCACTATCCGGCAGACGGCCCCACTTCCCCGAGTTATTGTAGTGAGTCACGATCACCGGGTTCATCCCTTCCTCTATGGGCTTCATCCTGTCGTACATTTCTTGTTTCTTACACCAGAGAGCGCCACACCACGCGTGAGAACTTGCGGTTGAGCTGTCTGGTCAGGTACTGGAGACAACATCAACTCTGACCTGGTGGAAGACTTCAAACGATAATTTAATTCAGATGAGTTGAGAATAAAGGCTCTGACATATTTTGTTTACATGTAAACACCCAAATTTCTCAGGTGGATTACATACTTTAAATAAAATAAATTACCGGTACACTATCTTCACTGAAGTTGTTTCCCATATTTTATACAAGACAACTGACCGTATCAGTCTGCTGAATGAATGAAATAATCTGAAATTATTTTGGCACTCTCATTTTGCTATTCCTGGCCACCTAATAGGCTATATCATATTTCTGATAAAGCAAGAATGTTAACTGCCCTCACAAAAAGAAGTTCATTTCAAGTTCATTTTTTCAAGTAAACGTCAAGTATATTTTCTAAGTATATTTTCTGTAGCAAACTTACTAGTCTCAATATACTAGTAGTACACATGTAAAAGTACTAATTAAATACTTCTTGGGACTAAATTGGGCCACTTTAAGTTAATAAAAGTATACTTTTAAGTATACTTCAAGTTTAAGCAAAGTAAACTTAAAGTTCAGATCTAGTTTACATCAAAGCTTTATTTTGTACTGCAGGTACACTGCGAGTGAACTTTATAGTATACTGTGAGCTAACTAGTTGTATACTTCTGGCATACATTTCAGTTTATGAAAATATACATTTAAGTATACTGCAAATAAACTTACAGATATACTGCTAGTTATATACTTCAAGTAAACTTTTCAGTTCATGAAAGTATACTGCTTGTAAACCTAAGGAATGTCACAGGATCTTTAACAGCCACAGTGACTCGAGATCGCAGATTAACGTGTTGGGCGAAAGACGGCAGCCCCATCGTTGCACTGGAGTATTGGGGATTATTCCACTGGAAGGAAGGGTACAATCTACTGAACCACCAGCACCTCTTCCAGTTGCAACTAATTTTCCCAGGTGGTCTCCCATCCAAGTACTAACTAAGCCCACACCTGCTGAGCTTCAGCCAGACAACTGGTGCAGATCAAGTAGTGGTATGGCTGCCAGTTGTAAAACTAGTCGACAGATTTCATTGTCATCTTATCAGGGCAAATAGCACTGAAGTTTCCAGTCCTCTTAACCTGATGTATGAAAGTACTGTGAGCATTTATCTGTGATTCTGCACATAATGGCTGGCTAGATTTAACTAGTATCTCAACTAAAACACAAGAATGTTGGGCACATGTACAGTATACAGGGCTTTGATGTCCACCCTCTTGTTTAAAAATTATTAAATCATTTATTGAACAGAATGCACCATCTTTCAAGTATATTCTTTAGTCGGTCATATTTTTGACTGTGATACAGAACTCCATCAACCAAAAAACAGCTCATCAGTGCATTCTTTTGGAATATTCATCAGCCTTTGCTCGAGTTCTCCAGCCTACTGGTCAGGCTGAAGGCATCACTAATTCATATTTTATGAATATTTCAGGTTCCATATGAGAGAAAGAGGCAGTTTTTTGTTATGAAATGGGATTTCAATAAAAGTTGCCATTGCTGCGTTCCTCTATTTTGGCATGCAGTACAATATTGTGTTTGAAAATTTAATTTACAAAGGAATCAATTTTGTTCTCAATCCTGTGTATTTGTTTCATAGTGAATTCTTATAAGAGCCTTTATCAGTAAATTAAAGCAGAATACACTTAAGCATTGTCTACTAGTAGAGTACATGAGTTAAAATGTTGTCTACTTACGTTGAATAATATCTGAATAGCAACAGTAATATATTTTGGAGTGCAGTAATCATAAGTTGTGAGTATGAAGTTAAGTTAACTTAAAGAACACTTAAGTTATATTTGCAGTATATTTGCAGTTTAAAAACTTTTTGCTCCCTGAACGTTTAAAACTAAATTAAAACTATAAAGGGCTTGAAGTATAGAATTAGTGGACCAGTAGTATACATATAAGTTTCATTGCAGTATACTTCAAAGTAAAATTTTATGAACTAGAAACTGTCCTAGAAGTATATAACTAGTGAACTAATGGCTCATCTTTATGTTTCCATGCAGTATACTTCACAGCATACTTTCATGAATTGAACAGTTTACTAGAAGTACATAACTAATGAACTAGCAGTTTGTCTGTACGTTTACTTGCAGTATACTATAATGTATACTTTCATCAACTGAAAAGTATGCGAGAAGTATGTAACTAGTTAAGTCACACTATACTTCAAATGTCACCTGTAGTGCACAAAATAAAACAGATGTAAACTATATGTGTACTTTAATTTTACTTTGCTTAACCTTGAAGCATACTTAAAATGATTTTTATATACTTAAAGTGGGCCTATTTAGTCCCAAGAAGTATTTAATTAAGTTAATACACTTGTATATGTATACTAGCAGAATATTGACACTAGTACATTTGCTAAATAAAGTATATATGGAAAATATACATAAATATATGTTTAGTTAAGTTAACTTGAAAAAATGAACTTGAAGTATACTTCTTTTTGTAATGGTAGCTATGTACCTTTCAGTTTATGCCAAGTACACTTTGGTATAATTTTGTTAAATATATCTTTTAGTAGTTAATAAAAAGGAAACTCAAAGTATACCCTCCCATTTTTTAGTTTAAAAGAAGTATACTAGTAATATACTCAAATGTACTTCTTTTTTGTAAGGGTGAGATTAAATCAAGATTTTACCAACAAAAACGGATTTACATCGGCCTACTCCATACTCAGTAGCTGCCAATCGTAACCAGAACAAACGAAGTAAATGTTTTAGGGAGTCTATTAAATTCCACTTGGCGAGAATAACGCAATCATTTAATGAAAATGAAACAGAGAAAAAGGTCGTATTAAAACGTAATCTTTCTGCCTTTTTGAAAACTCTAGCAATTTAGCCAATCCATTTGATAGTGGATCATTTGGCTAATTTGGCCTAATTCTTCCCGCAAATACACGTTGCATTAACGAGTTCTCAACCTTGATAAAAAATAATAATAATAACAGGCTGTTATGCGATTTTACTACAACATCTACTACAGAAGTAGTAGTAGTAGTAGTAGTAGTAGTAATAATAATAATAATAATAATAATAATAATAATAATAATAATACATTGTACAACGGATCCATACCAGTTTTTCACCTAGTGAATCGTTTGTCCACGCATTCTTACCTTGTGGACACCCTATCCCCGTACGGTGCTGTCCGGATTCCAAATTATACCTATTTCCACTTCAGTACGTCACCTCTTCTTTCACTTTTCTCTTGGCGGACTGTTTGTCATCTCCCCTTATTCATGTTTTTGCTCGGTCAATCCGTTGAGGGTTCGTATTTCGTCGCTTTCTGAGATTTCTGGGACAGCGTTCTGAATTTATTCAGGCAACTGCACTCTCACTTCTGATAATCCAGAGGAAGAGCGTAATCTCTCGAAAGCCTAAAAGCACTGTCAGCCAATCACGACGGACGATTATGACTGGGCGTGTTTTCACATCGCAGAACTCTTGGTACGAATGTTGAAAGTTAACAGCAGACAAGCCTATTACCCTGCACTTTAAAAAAAGTGCATTCATAATTCTCAGTGCAGGCGGGTTCGCGTGAACTATCAAAATGTTAATCCAACCGCGGTGGTTTGAGGAATAGGGGGGTTGATGTGGGACTAACTAATTATGAGTGAAGAGCCTCAGGTTATCATTTATTTCCTCTCGCAGACAAACTCTTCTCTCGTAAAATGTGATAATTAGTTTGTATAAAATACGACTGGCAAACGCGAATCAGATTATCGCCTGCCAGGCCAGCCTTGCAAACAAATGTATTCAGTTATCTAAATTGGGTACATAACCGGTGTTAACAAAGGCTTCTTTGGTCAGTGCCAATTCTTTCTTGGAGATAAGGGCAGCCTTCCGAGCTATTCTTCGGCAATGGAAATAAGAAAACAATGCCGCATCCGCTCTATAAATGAAGTTGCGCTCTGCTCGATAATCCTAAAACACAGTATTTTGGCTGGTGCTGAGGTGAAACGAGTTTATTACGCCTACTTTAAGTAGGTTTTTGCGCGACCACAAAATTCTCATTTTCGTTCTTGCATTTTTATCTCCTTATTAAACATAAAGCCATCATTTCATTTCACAAATAAACCGTGTTCACCATTGAGTGCTTGATATACAACTGTCCCATTATGTTAATGTCATGTTTTGCTTATCGTACTATAAATCCCTCTAATTTTGTTTACTCGCAAACACAATCTGATTTGAGTGGGAAATGTGTTCCGGGGTCCTGGACAGTGTTGTTTATGGTTTTAACGGTTTCATGTGCCAGATTCCATAGTCCATGTTCATGTCACAGTTTTAACAGTTTCTTATATCAGGATTTTGCATTTCATAGTTCACATTCATTGTCCATGTTTTTACTTTTCCGGGTTTTGTCTTTTTCCAGGTCTGCCCAGCCACTCCACCGCTTGTCTGCGTTCCGCCCCGTGCCTTCTTTGTTGCACATTTCAGAGCTCTGGTTGGCTTTGGCATTTCCCCCTTCCTTCTGTGCTGGTTTCGGGGCTGTCTAAGCTTAATTGACAAGTAACTGTTTTTAAGTTACTAACATTCACAGGGGGGTGTAATTCTTAGACAGGCACATTACTAATCCTACCAGTTTTGATAGTGAGTTAATTGTCATGATTCCTGCTTTGCGATTTTTGTTGTGTTGCAATCAGGAACCAGATACGAGAACCAGGAAATGCAGAAGAGCTTGTTTTATTGGTAAAGGGGGGTGACCCCCACAGGGCAAAAAAAAAAAAAAAAAAAAAAAACAGTAGAAAGTCCACAATCCAAAAGTCGAAATCCAGTTGGGCAAAAATAGTATCAAAAACCAGGGCAGCAATAACAGTAATCGTAGTCGGACAGAAATGGGTCTGGTACACAGGAATAGTACTATCAGAGAGACAAGCCAGATTCCACAGGTCGTAATCCGAATCGTAACCAGGGCAGCAAACAGATCTTGTTGTCGGGCAGAAAAATGGTCAAAACACATAGATGCAACAGTAATCCAAAATCACAAAGGCAAAAATCAAAAGTCGGGCAATCCAGTCAGAAAGATAAACACTGAGAAATCGAGGCGAGAAACGTAGCACAAGAAAACTAGGGAGAACGATCTGACAAAGGAAGTGCTCGAAAAGACATCTTATATACACATCCGGGGTGAACGCATGACAAGGGCGAACAGGTGCAATCAATGGTACAATAATCAGGAGTGACACATGAGGAATAATCTAATTACATGAATTTGGCAAATGCCAAAACGCAGACAGGGATCACAAGACAATCCTATGAACAAACAACAGCTCCGGTTAAGGAGTACTTAAAGTGCATAGTCTAAAGAAAAGGAAAGCATGAGATATAAGTGGAAATTCACAGAAGCTGCAACAGAGATAGGCAAGAGGGCGGAGATTAGAATTGGGCGATTGCTGAGAGATCGTTAGTCAATTAGTATGTGCAGCTGTACAATCCCGATTGCATGTTAGTAAGTTAGCAAAAATGTACAATGTTAATATGTGTTAGTAATTATCGAAAACAACAAACTGTTAGTATGGATTAGTAGATTGTAAAAGAGGGAGGAAGGACGCACACAAGATAATGAAGGAAGATTGAAAACCCAGAAACCAATAAATCACCTGAATGAGTGGCACGCAAGACTAGGGACCGTGGGCAAAGACCTACACAAGACAAGACAGGGTAGACAAAGTGCAATGCATGGAACTGAAAACATGGCATGGCAGAGAATACTATGAACATGAAAAATAATAAACAGGAATCTAAATAACCGAAACACAATACACAATCCTAAGAATGGTCAAAAGGCAGGCAGTGGTCACTAAACACAAAAAGCATACATGGCAAGGCCAGGCACAGAACTAAAACATGGCAAGACAAAAAGCAGAATCACAACAATTTTAAGATCTTGCTGTGCTTTTCTGTTCTAAACATTCATGCTGCTTTCAAACTGCATACTTAATTGGTACTTAAGCTGAGGACGCTCATTCTCTTAATGAGCAAGTCATGTCAACCTATCTCTGTCCATGTCCAATGATCTTGCCATGCCTCTTGTTCTCCTTCTCCAGGTGTTGCCCCTCATGTCATGATTTCTTCCTCTTAACCTGAGTTCGGTGGAAGTTGGCTGGCAGACAGTGTCTCAAGTCTTGTTCAAGTCCCTTGTCAAGTCTTATGCTTTTCTTGGTCATAGTTCTTGTATATATTTTTGCCAGCATTGTATATAGCCTTGTTTTCCAAGCCTCGTTGTTTACATCGTTAATCTTTTATTTCTGTTCATGGTTATCCTGCCTGGAGTTTCTAGTGCCTTTTGTTTTTTGTCGTTTTTGGATTTTTTCGTTATCAGCTCTGTGAAGCTTTCCTTAGTTTGTATTCTGCAACCCTTTGGGCCAAGTTTTTTGTTGACCCTCGTGCCTGTTTTTCTTGTGTTAATAAACTCCCTATTACCTTTCACCTCGCTCTTGGTGTCTACCTGATCTCACATCAGCAAATGTTATTCTCCCTCCAACCTTGTCTAGAATGTCTAAACTTAATACTGTTATACTAAAGTTGCAATCAAAATTATTCAACCCCCGTTGCAAATTAGGTTTACCGGCAAAATTTACAAACTTTCAGCTGTTTGCAATGAACAAGTGAGACAAGAACAATTTAAATGGCTCAACACAACAAATATTACAAGTGGCTTCTCCAAATTCAACACAAAATGCCACTTTTAATGACTACTCCAGGCTCAAAATTATTCAACCTCTTCACAACAAGCATCTTTAATACTTAGTACAACCCCATTTCTGAAATAGTTGGGACAAACTGTAAATCGTGAATAAAATCAAAATGCAATGACTTTCAGATCACATGAGCCAATATGTTATTTACAATAGAACATGGATAACATATGGCTATAAAAGAGATGTATTCGAGAGGCTGAGTCTCTCAGAAGTAAAGATGGCCAGAGGCTCTCCAACCTGTGAAGGCTTGTGTAAAATAAACTTTAAAAATAATGTTCCTCAACGTCAAATTACAAGGGCTTTGATGGTCTCATCATCGACAGTGCATAAAATCATCAAAAGGCTCAGAGAAACTGGAAAAATCTCTGCGCGTAAGGGACAAGGCTGAAGATCTTTTCTGGATGCCCATGATCTTTGGGCCCTCAGACGCCACTGCATCACTGACCGGCATGATTCTGTCATTGACAGTACTACATGGGCCCAGGAATACTTCAAGAAACCACTGTCAGTAAACACAGTCCGCCGTGCCATCCACAGATGCCACCTAAAACTCTATCATGCAAAAAGGAAGCCATTGTTGAGCATGATCCAGAAGCGTCAACATGTTCTGTGGGCCAAGGCTCATTTAAAATGGACTGTAGTAAAGTAGCAAAGCATCCTGTGGTCAGACGAGTCCAAATTTCACATTCTTGTTGAAAATCATGGGCGTTGTGTCCTCTGGGCTAAAGAGGAGAAAGACCACCCCTCCTATTATTCGCGTTCAGTTCAAAAGCCAGCATCTCTGATGGTATGGGAATGAATTAGAGCATATGGTGTGGGACACTTGCATGTTTTAAAAAGCACCATGAACGCTGAAAGGTATATAAAGGTTTTAGAGCAACATATGCTCCCCTCCCGACGACATCTTTTCCAGGGAAGGCCTTGTGTATTTCAGCAAGACAATACAAAACCACAAACTGCAGCTATTACAACAGCGTGGCTTTGTGGTAGAAGAGTCCATGTGGTGAACTGGCCTGCCTACAGTCCTGATCTTTCACCGATTGAGAACTTTTGGCACATAATTAAATGAAAAGTCTGTCAAAGGAGACCCAAAACGGTCCAGGAAGCCTGTATTAAACAAGAGTGAGATTAAATTCTGATGGCTAAACTCAAGAAACTTTTCTCCTCAATGCCTAGATGCCTCCACTCTGAGTTAAAAAGAAAAGGGGATGCTACACCATGGTAAACAGGCCCCAGTCCCAACTTTTTTGAGACCTGTAGCAGCCATCAAATTTGAAATGAGCTCATTTTGAGGAAAAAATTGTAAAATTTCTCAGTTTCAACATTTGCTATGTTATCTCTTAGGGCTGTCACTTTTTATTCGAAATTCGAACATTCATTCGAACCTGAGGGTGAAAGTTCATATTCGAACTGAAATGAGACGTTCGAAGTGAGAATACACCCTCTATCAGTGCATCATGCAGCCTGGTGCCCGTGCCTCGTTGCGCTTGCGCTCCAAGCGAGGCCCTGGTATCAACGACTCAATGGCTGCCTTCAGTGAAGTAAATCCAAGATGGCGGACCAGATAGGTTTGTCATTGAAATATCTTCGTTTTGATATTTCTAGGAGGTGTCATGAAACGTCCTTGTGGTCATAGATGTGATTCGATATACCATGTTGATTACCGATCTCTATAAATTTTTAGAACAAAGGGATAATTTTATTTTGGCATGTGTACTTGCCGACAGTGGCGTAAGCCAGCGGGGGTGCTGAGATTCGTCCCTTTTTGACTGCAATTAGTAGTTCTCAATCATTTTAATTTATTGACGCGTTTTCCAATTATCGTAATTGGCAACCGAAGACACGGTTTCTCTCCATATGCGATCTAACAGCCATTAAATCATGGACTAAATTCAGTCCAGTTGCGGAACACGAATAGAGAATTGGGTTGCTCAAAACTTCCATTTAGAACAATTATTAGTCCTGACCTGTTCCTAATCGGGGGGAACAAGCCGCACCTGTTAACTGTGGAGGGCTCTCGGAGTGAATCTTCTGTTAATTATGAAAATGACTGAGAACAGGTCCGGACTAATAATTTTATTGCAAGGGCACCCTTGCAACTGTGAGCCACAGATCTCGCATGGATTTTGTGCGAATATTTGAAAGTCAACCGCTGGTCTACCGACTGAGGCCAGACATACAAGCAAGTGACCGTTGGGAGACCAAAGCTTGATGTGGATGGATTCCAGGCTACTGAGTGCCGCCCCATGAGGGGTGTTTTATGACATCATTAAAACACGTGTAGGGGGGCAGAGGCAGGGATAAAAATTGAGGTGATGAAAACACATGTGAATTGAAAAATTTCACGTTTTCGCGAGTATTCGCGTCTTTGCATTGACTTTGAATGTAATCTGACGTGCGAAAAATTCGTTTCGCGTCCGGTGTGAAAGCAACTTTAAATACATTGGCATGCTAGCTATAACATTATAGATATCGATGTCTCTGTATCTTGCTAGCCAGGTAGCCAAATAGCTCGCTCTCTTGTATTCTATTGTAAGCAAACTGTAGCTTTTTTAGCTCGCTAGGCAGTTGGCCATGTCGCTAAATACATTGGCATGCTAGCTATGACACACAGTTCGATATCACTTTGGCTTGCTAACTAGAAAGCCAACTAGCTCGCTAACGAGTATGACAGTGTACGCAAACTGTGCCCTTATTTTGTCCGCGTAATTATTTCTGAGAATACTTCGGTCATCGAAAGCGAGCTGCAGCCTTTTTAGCTATTAATTTTTGTTACTTCCACCCCTCATTAACGTCTGCCTGCCTAAGCGCGTTTTAATGACGTCATAAAACACCCCTCGTGGGGAGGCACTTAGGTGATTGGCTGTAAAGGAGTGCGGCATCTGATTCGTGACAGATGATCCATAGACATATATCTATGAGATGATCCCTCTTAGAAAAAATGCATTTGTGGATCGGAGTCACGTCAGGGGAGTCTTAAAAGTCTCACACACAAATGCAGCGAAGTTTACAAATTAAAAGCATTTTATAAATGCAGATCCAACAATTCATATATGAATTTAACAAGCTCCACATATGTATTTGATGAAGATTGCAAATACTTTTACATGCATATATTTGTGATTTTTTTTTTCTATTTGTGCGTGCATATATATATATATATATATATATATATATATATATATCCCCAAATACATTTGTGAATTTTTTCTGTGCATTTATCTATTTTGAGACCATTCTAGCTCCATGCATGAATGATTGTTCTGAAAAACCAAATGATTTTTAATGGCTACACAACATGACGGACATTTTGATATTAAACATAAGTACATATGTGAAAAACTTAAGAAGTTTCAAATAATTTTCCATTGAAAAATGCATCTGTCTTGATGCAAATGTAAAGTTTATCTTGAAAAACAATCAGTTTCCTATGAAAACACACCTAAGATGTTTTCACAAAAGTTGCCTCACATAGTTTAATTGATGTGTGAGTGTCGTTAAATTGCGAGACCGGTGACATGGAGTATTCAAGCCATTTTTATTATATACTACATATTTCTTAGAAAAGCCATTTAGAGGTTTTCATAAACTGTTGTACACTGTATAGGTTGTATACAGGCCTTGTGGATTTTAGGATGTAATTATAGACTGAGAATTTTCGAGAAGCCATTGGTATTGTTATTCATTGGTCATAGTATTGTTTACAAATGGAACACCTTCGATGTGATGATGTTCCATACATGAAATCAACAGTTGGACGGGATACATTGAGCGGATTTGCTCGGATAAGGTCTTCCTCATCTGCAAAGATTTCCTGAAGAAACAGTGTCTCTGTTTCATCAATGTCATTGTTTGATGTAGTAATATCATCTGTTGTGTCATTGTCATTGTTTGTGTCTGGTTTTGGTCATTTTTGGATATATTTGAAATAACAATTGCTGCATATCTTGTCACTGTTTTGTACTGTCATTCCCTAATTCACCAACAATGAGTGTAGCCATTGATTTTGTTGTCCATTTAGGTTAGCTGCACCCTTACTACACTTACTTTACATCTTTGAACCTCGTCATGCAATTGTTTATCACATATTTCTTTGGACATAATTTTGTTTTTGCAATCCAAATGCACTGTATATATGATTTAGAAAATGTATCTCATGAAACAGTGGCAGTATGTATAACAAGAGCATGCAACAGGGGTAGGGAACCTTCTCCAGAAAGAGCCATTCTGGATGCAGGCTTTCATATCATCCAAGCTGCTACAGCCTGATTCTACTAATCAACCTCTGGAATGTTTTTTAAGGGCCTTGATATGTAGAATCAGATGTGTAGACTACCGCTCAAAAGTTTGGGATCACTCGGAAATTTTCTTGTTTTCCATGGAAACTCACATGAAATTAGTCTGAATAGGAAATATAGCAAATGAACAGAGCATGCTGGCATTGTCTGAATTAAAAATAATGATTTTAATGGAAAATGATGAATATGTACTTCAAACTTTGACTTCATCAAAAAAAAAAAAACCTTCACTGTTGATACTGAAACTGGTATTTGGCAGGAACTATTTAGCGCAGCTGCTAGTTGACAACCTGTGAGGCGTCTTTGTCTTAAACTACACACTCTCAGATATTTGTCTTCTTGCACTGTTGTGCATCGGGGCCTCCCACTCCTTTTTTCCGTCCTCGTTAGTGCCAGTTTGTGCTGCTCTCTGAAGGGAGTAGTTGACCGCATGGTAAGAGATTTTAAGTTTTCAATTTTTCGCATTGAATAGCCTTCTTTTCTAAGCACAACAATAGACTGACGGGTCTCTAAAGGAAGTTCTTTCTTTCTGGCCATTTTGAGCCTGTAAACAAACAAATAACAGCTGATGCTTCAGGTACTAAACCAACCTCAAGAATGCCATGCTCCCTTTTGCACTCCCTTATTAGTTCAACGGTTTTCAGCTGTGCAACACATTTGCAGAAGGGTTTTCTAATAATCAGTTAGCCTTATGAAATGTTTAACTAGGATTAGCAGCCATACCAGGAGATTGATGCCGAGGACTAACAGTTGCTGATAATAGGCCTCTATGCAAAAATCTTGATCATTCTTTGTAAATCATCTGATTAATTTTAATTGATTGTGAAATGGAAAAAAATGTTTGTGAAATGCATGAAAATGTATTTTTCTTTGGAAAACAAAGAAATTTGCAAGTGATCCCAAACTTTTGGGCGGTAGTGTAGCAGCTTGGTTGGTATGAAAGCCTGCACCCACAGTGGCTCTTTTGAAGAAGGTTCCCTACCCCTGGCATACAACAATGTTGAATGCTTTGTGGTTCACAAAATCATCGAAGCGTGACCACAAGCGCAGACTATGCTTTGCTCAGTGAAGTAAAAACAAGGCCTGGGAGATATAGAACCTATACAATGTTCAGCAGTTTATGAAAACATCTAAATGGCTTTTTTGAGAAATATGTAGTATATAATAAAAATTGCTTGAATATACCATGTTACCAGTCTCGCATTTTAATGACACTCGCACATTATTTAGCCAACAATATGAGGCAACCTTTGTGAAAATATCTTAGGTGTCTTTTCATAGGAACCTGGTTGTTTTTCAAGATGAACTTTACGTTTTGCATCAAGACAGATCCATTTTTCAATGGAAAAATGCCTGAAACAACTTCAGTTTTTCACATGTATACTTGTGTTTGATAACAAAATGTCTGTAATGTTGTTGAGTAGATAAAAAAATCATCTGGTTTTTCAGAAAAATCATTTATGGCTTTAAATCGGGACTTTTTGAGGCCTTGCCCCACAAAAATCTTGAAATCACTGAGTAGGTCACAGTTCACTTCCTGGATGCAAATTTCACATTTCAAATCTATTTTCTGGATAGTCCCCCAAGTAGGTGGTTCAAATTGGGCTGTGGGCAAATTTGCCTATACCCTGCAAAACCTCCTTTATATTTAGCTTGACCACCTCTTGCTTTTAAAACTGCTCTCATTTTCTTAGTGGCAATATCCTACGGTTTTCTAAGATAATCACATGATGGGCTTTTCGAAGCATATTGATTGCCTCGTTTGATTCTTTTTTTAGTGTAGGCCATATCATCCGTTATCCCAGAATGTAATACAAAATATTTTTGTACCATTGAAATTTTTAGAAAATTAATATTTGGACATCTCACATTACACTTACGCTTCTGCTGATACATACAAAAATTAACATCTAGTCTAAATTAATGTAAAGAAATTTTATGTGCCTGAGTCTTTTTCAAACTGCTTTCAAGATTCACTTGACTGCGAGAAAATGTTTGGCGAACAGAAATGCCTTTTTATCATGACCACCATTCTCATCACCATTAGTACTGTGAACATTATCACCTTCAACACAATATTTTTTTTGGTAGTTTCTCATTTTAAAATACACTAGTGTCTTGTATTGTCGCCAGAGTCTTTGCTCCTTATCAGCCGCAGTGTTTTCCTGGCTCACATACCGATAAGAGCACAGTTATGCTGTTAAACATCCACTCTTTCAATTCTTTTTCATTTTGGGAGGATGGATGACTTTTTCATCCTCCTACATCTCCTATGTGTGAGACAGGTCAGTCCTGTCTCATTTAGGGCCTTTTCATTAGCACTTAGTCAGCTCTACTCAACTCTACTGTTTTTAGGTTTTTCCATTAGGTGATAGTACCTGGTACCAGGTGATTTTTTAGCACCTACTCGGCTGGGGGTTCTAAGCGAGCTGAGTCGAGCCTAAAATGTGACGTCAACAGACTGCAGGCCACTGACTGGACAGGGAGTGATATTTGCTATGATGACCCCACCCACGTTGAGGTGGTACTAAATTGTAACGGAAAACGACGGAAACAGAGTAGAGTCGAGTCAAGTCGAGTAGAGGCATGTAGTGCTAAAACTGTAAAATGGAAAAGTGGAAATTGTGTCACCAGGGAGAGATTAGGTCCTGCAGACAAGTGTACACTCACACTCACACAGATACACACAGGCTGACACACACGTACACAGACACACCCATGCCCACATACACACAGTGACATACACACACAACACACTCGCACTCTCACGCAGGCACTTGCGCACAAACACACACTTCTGACACAGGCATTCACACGCACACATTCACTCAGACACACACACACACGTACACACATACAAGCGCACACATTTAGGGATGCTTGCATGCACACTCTCTCTGACACAGGCACTGATGCAGAACCACACACACGTACGCATACACATACACACAATCTCTGACACAAGCATTCACACACACACTCACTGACCTATTATTCTCTGACACAGGCAGACACACTCTTAAGCAGGCACAAACACAAACGAATGCATTTTATGTCTGATGCCATCGTTCTGTGTGCACCCACACACTTGCTTTATCTCTCGCACAGGCATGCCCACACCCGCGCACATGGACAATTATTCAAACTCTGTCTTGGACACCGGCATGCACACAAACTCTTAACGTACACACACAGATTCACACAGACACACACACCAAAATCAAACATTGTCTGAGCAATAATCCCTTCCCCCCAACTCAACAAGATGTCAGAGATGACTTGGGTTTAGATGAACAGATAGACGACAGTGGGAAGTGTGGGTTGACAGCCGGAAACTTCAAGCTGTAAAGGGAAGAGACATAATCACATTGACTAGAACTTAGTCTCACCCTTTCTCCTGTTCATGTATAGTCCCACCACATACTTACGGCACTACTACATGTGAACAATCTCTAAAGTTTTTTAGGATAGGACAGTTTTTAAAGATAAGTTCTTCCGGACTCTTCTTTTGGCCAGGATAACCACAAAGAAGCTGCAGGGTTAAGCTTACAACTTGGTAAGACAAAAAAAGTCTTGTTTTGAGGTCACTTTTACTAGCTTGGCAATGGGGTAAGTAAATTTCACTTGTGAAGTCAAACAGTGGCTTGTTTTAAGTTTTTTTTTTCTTCAAACGAGTTACTATTTGACTTCAAGTTAAATTTACTTACCCCATTGGCAAATTACCTCACAAGATAATTTGTCTTAATAAGAAAAATGGTGATAGATATAAGTGTTTTAAGTCTTTAAATAAGAAAATCCATCTTACCTGGTATTTTTATCTTATCATTTTTTGCAGTGTACTGCCTCTCGCCTTGTGCTGAGTTGTTTCAAGAGGCCCCAGGTCAGCTGTCATATTCCCACCTCATCACTCTTCCCATTAAAATACCCATAAAACAGGGCATAAAGAAAGATGGAATTAAGAGAGAGGAATGGCAGGAAAAAATGGGAAACTGACAAACACGAGAAATTGTGAGCAGGAGAGTGTATGGGAAAGATGGGGAGAGAGAAAGAGAGAGAGACACACACAAACCTTGGAAATCACAGTTCAGACAGCATCCTTGCAGTTGTGCAAATTAGCACAGTTGTGTGTGACGGTGCGTTCAGGAACCACACGCAAGAGGGGGAAATCCAAAAACATATGCCTTTAATGAAGTCCGAGTCAAAACCAAAAAACACAAGAGTTGCCAAGCCAAAATACGAAATCCAAAAACAGTGTTGATAAGACAGACAAGGATCAGAACCAGGAAGACCGATGTGCAAAGGTACATAAACGTTAGGCAAAAAGTCATAGTCAATGAACAAAGCCAAGGGTCATACACAGGGCATCCAAACACAGAAATCGTGGTCATACAAAAATGGGTCGAAATCCAGAAAGACAAAAACAATACAAAAAGGGCAATGGCAAGAATCGAAGTCGGACAAACCAGTAGAAGAAAAACAATGGCATACAAGGCACTCTGCACAATGAAATATTGATCAACGTTCTGACAAGGAGCTGGTTGTGAAAGGATGCTTTAATAGACAAGAGGGAACTCCCATGCTATGCAGGAAGCAGGTGAAAGGGATCAGACTAATTACAACGGGAGAATCACATGAGGGGAAACCCTAACCACGAAAATTGGCGAAAGCCAAGACATGAACGGCTATCACACAAACAGCCTATCACATTTAAACAGCTCCGGTCAAGGAGTTCTAAGTGTACAGATAACGAGCGCAGAAAAGTAATTAAGCACGTGCGAGAGATCTCGCTAAAACTCAGGAGAAGACAGGAACAGCTGAGCAAGAGGCGGAGACTAGAACAGGGCGATTGCTGAGAAAGAATTGGTATAAATTAGTAGCGGTGCAACTTTACAGATTTAACTAGAGTGTTCGTTAGTAAGTTAGTAACCTATATACAAGGATTAGTTGTGTTAGTAGACTATGATACAAAATTCAAATGTTAGTCTTACTAGTAATCAGAACAGTAAGACGAAGGAAGTAAACGAGAGTCGAAGGAATATATTAAACACCGGAATTCATTTAAATCACCCAAAGTAAGTGAGCACGCAAACAGGGAAGACGGACTGAACCAACTAGATCCCAAGACAGGGGAGACAAGTGCAATGGAACTGAGAAATGGAATGAACTAAAAACCTGAGTATTACAATAACCAAAAAGAATAAATAAAAGACAAAATCATGAACACAGAACATGAACATAAACATGACCAAAAACCATAACCATGACATTGTGCTGCTGCAAAAGAAAGAACTTATTAGAGAGCTCTGCTGGCTGAGGTCTCAGGAAGCAGAAACTCACGGCAGGGCTTTTACTTTCTGACCCCTAGACTTCCTGCCTTTGCCCGGTCAATCAGAGAGACCAATAAGGAGAGAGATTATGAGAGTTAAGAGGTCCACCCTCCACCCCCACATTGATCATTTGCTCCCTTCCCGATTTCTACTTTTTTTGCACATATGTCGCGCTTACACATTTCAGATCGTCAAAGTAATTTTAATATTTGACAAACACAACCCAAGTAAAGATAAAAGGCCATTTTTAAATGATGAGCTCATTGATTGAAGGAAAAAAGCCATCCAGCCCTACTTGTGAAAAAGTAATTACTCCGTAGTTACTAAATAAACTAATCAAAAAAAATTGATAATTGGGTTCCATTTTACTAGAAACACCCAGATATGATTAATGGCTGCCCCGTTGAATCAAAAAATCGCTTAAATAGAACAGTGCATAATAGACAAAAAGTAGCACATGATGCCATGATCTGAAGAAATTCAAGAGCCAATAAGAAACTAAATCATCAACATCTATCAGTCTGGAAAGGGTTTCAAAGACATTTCTAAGGCTTTGAGACTCACCCAAACCATAGTGGAAACCATTTTGTACACATGGGGAAAACATGGAACAGTAGACAACCTTCCCAGGAGCGGCCTGCCTAAAAAAATTCCTCTAACTCATTCAGGGGATCACAAAAAAAAAAAAAAAAAAAAACTGAGACTAACATTTAGAGACCAGCAGGCCTCACTAGCCTCAATTATGGTCAGTGGTCACAATTCCACCACCACATTCGAAAGACACTGGCAAAATTGGCATTCTTGGGGGAAATACAAGGTGAAATCACTGCTGATCAAAAAGAACACAACGTCCCATGTCATATTTGCCAAGAACCACTTTATTACCCCAAAGACTCGAGGGATAATATTCTGCGTACTGATTAGTCAAAAGTGCTACTTGCTGGAAGACATGGGTCCCGTTACATGCGGCTTGAAACTAACACAGCATTCCCAATAAGAACATCACACAAACAGTCAAACATGGTCATGGTAATGTGGTAGTCTGGGGTGAATTGTCATAATTAGTGAAACCATGAAAATCCCAAAGGAGAATGTCTGGCCATCAGTTTGTGACTTGAAGCTCAAGCAAAGTTGCATTATGCGGTAGGACAGTTGCCAGAAGCACACAAGTCCACTTCTGAATGGTTAAAAAAAAAAAAAGTTGTTGTTTTTGGAGTGTCCTAGTCAAGTCCAGACAAACGAACTGAGATACTGTGGCATGACTTTAAACAGGCCTTTGGAGGGTTTTCATGCTCGAAAACGCTCCAATGTGGCTGCATTGAAACAATTCTGCAGCGTGAGCCAAAATTCCTCCACAATGATGTAAAAGACTTATTGTCTGTCATTGCGAACATTTGATTGCAGTTGTTGTTTTTAAGGGTGGCACAACCATTTAGGATGAGGGGAACAGTTATTCTTCCAAATGGGTGTCATAGGTTTTGAATAACTCAACACCTTCAGTGAAATTATCGTTTAAAAATCTGCAGTTTGTGGTGTGCCCTGGTGGCTCATCGGTCTAAATGCACGAAACATAAAGACTGTCCTTCCCGCTGCGACTTGGGTTCGGATCCAGCTCAAGTCATTTGCTGCATGTCTTGCCCCATTCTTCTCCCCAACTTTCCTGTCTCTCTACACTGTATCATTATCAAATAAAGGAAAAATTCCCCCCAAAAAATCTGCAGTTTGTGTTTACTCACAGTTTCTTTGTCCTATATTAAAATTAGTTGGATGATCTGAAACAGTTGAATATGCAAAATAGGGGAAAAAATTAAAGAAATCAGGAAGGGAGCGAATATCTTTTCACAGCACTATATCAATTCTCAATTTCCCTGACGTTTTTGGCATTTTTTTAGAATTTATTTCTTGCTTCGTAGTGATTGGTTTTTTTTTATTTTTTACTCATCAGCCCTCCCTTGTTAGTTCTCGCAACTGTTTATTTCACCAACCCTTTGCAGCTGACTTAATTTATACTTCCCGTCTGGTCTACGAATTACTGTTTGTGACGCAGTTGATGAACTCTTCACATGCATTGCACCATGCAGGTGTGCGGTTGTTCCAATGACTTTCTGCTCGCTGCATGTTGCTTTGGAGAAAAGCCAATCAAATGTAGCACAATGTACCGGAAGTTAAAAGGCAGGGGAGGGAGATGGGGGTGGGGGGGTGGGGGGAGGAAGGCTGTGGTTCTTTCTCATTAGCAAGCTGTCAGTGAGTGTGATGACTGCCAGGCCACAAGTCTACCCTTTATACCGCCAGGCCAGGACCAAGCAGATTAATATATCAGCAACCATTTTTTTAGTCTTCCCCGGATGACTGGGACACATAAAAAACACTCAGAAAATAATTCACAAGAAGGACTTAACAGCCCGGAGAGGTAACAGAGTGATCTACACCCCCGCATCCAGCCGGTTTGGTAGCACATGTGCTGGAGAGAGTGTGAAGAAGTCCTGACCATTAGTTATGTCCCATTTCTCATCTTTCTGTCACAATCTGCTCTGATGCTGCTGCTTCTCCATCCGTCTGGCCGCACCCCTTCCACTGCTGGCCACACCCCTTCCACGGCAATTGTTCTCAGCTGAGTCTCGTTGCCCAGCCAGCATATGAGCAGCTCTGTTTCACTTTAATTTCGCCACGGAAACTTAAACTGGCCCGTCTCTGCCGAATAGTCTTACTAAACTAGTTAATCGTCTGATTGGTAATCAAGCAAAGGGGAGGTTTCTGCCTCACCAAACTAACCTCCACCGCACGTCACTTGAGAATGTATTTCTGAAGGGCGAAGCCACCTCGCTCTTCATGTTCTTCTTCTGTGGAAAAACACGCCCGCAGTGCATTTTGGTATACGGCACAACAATGAAGTGTACATCGCTTGCTCACTCCATTCCACTGCGCATTATGGGTATTTTATAGTCCACTATATAGTGGATGAAAATAATTCGAACAACACTACAAAATGGCGGACACACTATAAAGTGCACTACATCCGTGATAGGGGGCGATTTCGAAAACAGCTTTTGTCAGACTTTCATTGCAGCATGCACTACACTCCAGCGTTAATCTTCAGTCTGACTTCCTGGAATCAACTCTGCCTGCCTCTGACGATGTCTTCTCGTTCCTGCCCCGGTAAACCTGATTGCCTTCTGCCGCTGACTCTGAGTTCTGACTGTGTGATTCCTGGTTCCCGTCTGCCTTCTTCCAAGCCCCTGTCCAAGCCACCCATCTTGCCACTCCACTGCCTACCGGTGTAGATACAACCCACTCTGCCGAGCCTCAAGATAATCTGCTCAGGTGGCCCAGTTGTAACTCTCCCGCCTGCTGTGTGGGTGACCCGGGTTTAAATCCTGCCATCGGCACCTGCTCCCTCAAGTTACCAGAAGAGCTCCACTCAAGACCCACAAGCTCCAGATCCTGATTTACTCCAAGATACTCTGCACTGCATTCTGTTTGCCCCTGCCATGAAGTCATTAAAGATCTGCAAACATTCACTCGCTCTGATTGTATTGCTTTTGGGTCCTGCCACTCCCCTGTCATGGGCAGTGGATGATTTCTAATTTCGTCCAGCCAGTGTCAGTGTCGCGCTCTGGGTTGCGCACCGGGGTCGGATTTGGCCCAATCTAATCTTCCTATAAAAGCCAGTTCCGCCTTCCTAATCCTGCTTGAGTGTTTCACTTGAGCTGGTAAGGTACAGACTGGTTTTTGTCTGAGTTGACTGTTTGCTACATCCTGTAGCTTCTCGTTCCTGCGTTTAGTGGTTTGTATTTCCATGTGAGCATAAAATTGCCGTGAAGTTAGGTCTTTGCTTATTTCTCGCTCTGTAGTAGGTTCCCTTCTTGGGGGCTGAATGTTTGGAGCTCCTGTTCTCTGGCCGTCTCGGCTTCTCGCCCAGATCACCCGATTATTGTGGGACCGGGAGATTCTCATCGTTTTGCTGATTCCCTGAGCCCACGGCTCCCGTCTCTCATTCGGAGCACAGTGTTAAGTTTGAATCGGTAGCTGCACTTTGGCGAAACGTCGGAGACTTTTTAGACTCATTTCCCTTTGAAAAGCGATAAAGAGGGTACAGGTTTCCTTCCCTCGGTCCAACCCCCCCTCGGGAGGCATTAGACACATAAGTACACAAGCACCACACGCCAAACAGTTAAAGGCAGTAAGGCCCGTGTTCAGATGGAAGATTTTGAGTTTGGATATTTTTTGAGTTTTCTTTTCGTGACGTTCTGGCTACTCAGTCGTTCGCCCTGTTTTATAAAGGGTGGTTTCTTTATTTATTCATTTCTTGCCAGAACGCCTTAGTGGTTATTCCTCGCGTGTGCGGGAGTAACTTTCAGTCCCCCATTCGATCGCTCCTGGTCCTCTAAAACTCGCCTCCCTCACAGAACACTCAAGCCAACATGGAGAGACCAGCGATCGCAACAGCCATAGATATTGATCCCAGTCCTTACGAAATGGCATTGACTGCGCAGCAGGCCGCTCTTGCGAACAGGGAAGGAGGTTGCAGTTACTGCAGGCTCAACAAGTAACTACCGCAAACCAACAGACCGCTATTTTTAATAAACAGGAGGAAATTACGGCTCAGCTAAGCCGACAGCAGGAAGCACTAAGAGATCTCGCCGAGAGCTTCCGCCAGCTGGCCGGTGAACGAACTGTTCAAGTTACACAAGCACAAACCCCATATACATGACCCTCATCTGACATGCCCCAGGTGCGTGAGCCTAAAGTACAACTACCCCTACGATACAGCGGTGAGGCCGGTTGGTGTAGAGGTTTTCTTTCGCAGTGCTTGATTTTTTTAAATCGCAGCCATCACGTTTTACCACGGAGGAATAAAGAGTAGCTTTTATTTTATCTCTCCTGACTGGGTCTGCATTGGAGTGGGCGGACCCACTGATTCGAGCGCAGGTGCCTATTATGAATAATTCGCAGGAGCTGATGAAGGAGATGGCATTAGTTTTCGATCATGACGTAACAGGCAGAGAAGCCGCCACCCGGCTTACCAGAATAAAACAAGGAGGCCAGAGTGTGGCCGAATTTTCGGTAGGGTTCAGAGCTCTTGCCGGGGAGACTTGATGGGGGGAGGAACCCCTTATGACCTTATTCACTAACGCACTCTACTGTGGAGCCACCCACCACTTTGAATTCGCTGATCTCCACGGCTATACGAATCGATGATCGCGTGCGCGAATGTGAGAGAGCGAGGAGAGACAAAACACGGACTATCCGCATCGGTGCTACAATCAGGCAAGCAGGCGTGGACGGACCCATTACCTCCTGAGTTTGGGGGGGAGGAGCCTATGCAGCTCGGCGTTTCGGCGTTCTCTAGGCCCTTTGGAAGGGGTAAACCTGGGGTAGTTCGCTGTTTCTATTGCAAGCAGTTGGGGCATATTATTAGGAACTGCCAAAAAAGGAGAGTAAAAGATCAGTCTCACTAGTGGAGCGGAAGCCATTGGTGAGACTAGATCAGGAGTACGGCTTCCGCACTTTTGTTCCCGTAAAGTTATCTTGGGGGGAATCTTGTGTTCAGGCCCATGCATTTTTAGACTCCGGCGCAGTAGAGAGTTTTATTGACGCCAAGTGGGCAAACAACCTGCTATTGCCTACTCGCGTGTTGGCACGCCCCCAAGACGGCCGCCCGCTGGGTCGCTGGGTAGTGAAATATTTTGTCGATCTTAGCATGTATATTTCATTCGGAAGGCACTCGGAGCGCATCCGCCTCCATTTAGTGGACTCACCAGCCTATCCGCTGGTGCTAGGCCAATCTTGGCTCGTGAGACACAAGCCACATATAGACTGGGGCAACAGGAATAACGTCGTTATGCAATGGGGTCCTCAGTGTGGCTCCCATTGCCACCAGAATAACGCCACTTCCGCTAGGGATCCCGACCCGTGTTGCGGTCTTGATGATGAGGAGGAGGCGGGGCTATTTTGTATACCTAGCACCGTTCCGTCTAACACTGGACGTTCCGAGGAGAGCCTGTCTTGGGACCCGGCTTTCGATTGGGACCCGCCGGTGGTTGAGTCCTATGATAGCGAAGGCCTTTGGCCCGAAACTGACGAATTGTCGGGGTCTGAGATCGAGGGGGATAAACAAGTTGTGGGGGCTTTTTCTTTCCCACTTCCTCCTATCGTTCCGGAGGTTTACCGGTCTCTTGCGGAGGTGTTTAGTAAGCAGAGGGCCGCAACATTACCACCTCATAGGGCTTATGATTGCGCCATTGAACTCTACCCAGGGACGGTTCCTCCTCGGGGGTCCCTCTACTCGCTGTCAGTGCTCGACAGTGAGGCTATGAAAAAATATATTGAGGAGGCTCTGGCCAATGGCTTTATTAGACCATCCACCTCACGCGCAGGGGCCGGTTTCTTTTTTGTGGAGAAGAAGGATGGAGGGCTGAGACCCGGTATAGATTACCGAGGGCTGAATAAAATCACAAGAAAGAATCGGTATCCTCTCCCATTAATGAATTCTGCCTTCGAACGCCTCGATTCTTACTAAATTCGATCTCCGGAATGCGTACAACCTGGTTCGAATAAGAAGTGGGGACGAGTGGAAGACGGCGTTCAATACGCATAATGGGTACTGGGAATATTTAGTGATGCCATTCGGGTTAGCTAATGCCGTGGCGGTATTCCAGGCGTTGGTCAACAAAGTGCTAAGGAAGATGTTGGAAAAGTTTCTGTTCATCTACTTAGATGATATATTAATCTTTTCGAACAACCTTACAGAGCACATCTCATATGTCAGCCAGTTGTTGAGTCGCCTGTTGGAGGCTCGTCTGTTCGTAAAGGCGGAGAAATGCGTCTTTCACGCTAAATCTATTTTGTTCCTGGGTTTCATAGCTTCCCTGGGGCAGGTGCAAATGGACCCCGGCAAGGTGGCGGCGGTAAGGAACTGGCCGACCCCAGGGTCAGTAAAGCAGGTCCAACGGTTTTTAGGCTTTTTTAAATTTTTACAGGCGGTTTATCCGCGACTTTAGCTCTGTGGCCGCTCCCATTATCACGCTGACTAAGAAAGCCACCCGAGAGCCATTCCGCTGGACCTCTAAGGCAGAAGTGGCATTTAGGGAACTGAAGAAGCGGTTCTGTTCGGAACCCATTCTTGTTACCCCGGATCCTTCCTTGCCGTTTATTGTGGAGGTAGACGCCTCTGAACTGGGGGTGGGGGCGATATTGTCGCAGAAGGACCAGAAGGTCCACCCATGTGCATATTTCTCTCGCTCGCTGTCACCAGCAGAGAGAAACTACGACATTGGGTACCGTGAGTTGTTAGCGGTGAAGCTAGCTTTGGAAGAGTGGCGCCACTGGCTCGATAAGGCCGAACACCCATTTACTATCTGGACAGATCATAAAAACTTAGAATATATCCAGGACGCCAAGAGACGCAACTCCAGACAGGCCTGTTGGGCGTTGTTTTTTTCTCGTTTTAACTTTCTGTTGGCGTACCGCCCAGGTTCCAAAAATATTAAGCCAGATGCGTTATCCCGTATTTTTGATAGGACCGACAATGACTGCCCACCCGAACCTATCATCCCAAGAGCACAGATCCTGGCTCCAGTCATTTGGGGATTTGAGTCAGTTGTGCGAGAGGCGCAGAACTATGAGGCTGACCCCGGAGGGGGTCCTCCCAACCGCTTGTTTGTGCCCACTAGAGTTTGGTCCCAGGTGCTGGAGTGGGGCCATTCTTCTAAGCTCACGGGGCACCCCGGCATTCATCGTACCAGGGAATTTTTGACACGTCGGTTTTGGTGGCCTGGCATGGAAGGGGACGTGCGGGAATTTGTGTCCGCAATAAGGGGTTTCAACAACCCCCATCAGGCCTCCTACGACCCTTACCGGTTCCTAGTCTTCCCTGGAGTCATATCGCTATGGACTTTTTTACTGGCCTTCCGGCGTCCGATGACAACACCGTCATTCTAGTAGTGGTGGACCGATTCTCCAAGGCACCCCTTCCCAAGCTACCTTCTGCGCCGGAGACAGCAAGACTAGTGGTCGACTACGTGTTCCGTCTGCATGGGCTCCCCCAGGACGTGGTATCCGACCGAGGACCTCAGTTTATGGCCCGGTTCTGGAGGGCGTTCTGTGCCCTCTTGGGTGCGACGACTAATCTGTCTTCCGGTTTCCACCTGGAATCTAATGGTTAAACCGAATGCACTAACCAGACCCTTGAGAATATACTTAGGTGTCTGGCAGAGTCAAAACCCACCGCTTGGAGCAGATGTCTCGCCTGGGCAGAGTACACACATAATACCCTGTGCAATGCCTGGACTGGGCTCTCTCCATTTGAGGCTCAGATGGGGTACCAGCCTCCTCTTTTTCCGGAACTGGAGAGAGAGGTCGGCGTGCCGGGGGCAGAAGCCTTGGTTTGCCGCTGCCGGGCAACCTGGAGAAGTGTTCGGAGCGCATTGTTGCGTGCAGCCGCTAGTCAAAAGAGAGTGGCAGACAGGAAACGGCGGCCAGCCCTGTCCTATCGAGTTGGTCAGAGAGTGTGGTTGTCCACCCGGGACCTCCCGCTACGGGTGGAGTCACGGAAACTCGCCCCTTGGTTCATTGGTC
Source organism: Gymnothorax reevesii (assembly GCA_029721435.1). NCBI lineage: Eukaryota > Metazoa > Chordata > Actinopteri > Anguilliformes > Muraenidae > Gymnothorax > Gymnothorax reevesii. The sequence continues at coordinate 28,016,829 of CM056575.1, read as the reverse complement.
CATTTAAGATAATTAGAAAGATCAATCCCGTGACTGTGCGTCTAGCACTCCCACGAGCCATGAAAATTCACCCAACATTCCACGTGTCCCGGTTGAAGCCTTTACTCATAAGCCCCCTGACGCCGGCAGAAGTGCCACCCCCAGCCCTACGGATAGTCGATGGCCAGCCGGTTTACACAGTTTGTCATATCATGGCGGAGAGACGGGTTGGCAGAGGCAGACAGTACCTTGTCGATTGGTAGGGTTATGGCCCTGAGGAGTGCCCTTGGGCGCGCGCTAAAGACATCCTCGATCCAGAGCTCATTCGAGATTTTCACAGACGTCCGACCATTGGATCGTCCGGAGCCGCTCCTTAGAGGGGGGGGTCCTGTCATGGGTAGTGGATGATTTCTAATTTCGTCCAGCCGGTGTCAGTGTCGCGCTCTGGGTTGCGCACCAGGGGGCGGATTTGGCCCAATCTAATCTTCCTATAAAAGCCAGTTCCGCCCTCCTAATCCTGCTTGAGTGTTTCACTTGAGCTGGTAAGGTACAGACTGGTTTTTGTCTGAGGTGACTGTTTGCTACATCCTGTAGCTTCTCGTTCCTGCGTTTAGTGGTTTGTATTTCCATGTGAGCATAAAATTGCCGTGGAGTTAGGTCTTTGCTTATTTCTCGCTCTGTAGTAGGTTCCCTTCTTGGGAGCTGAATGTTTGGAGCTCCTGTTCTCTGGCCGTCTCGGCTTCTCGCCCAGATCACCCGATTATTGTGGGACCGGGAGATTCTCATCGTTTTGCTGATTCCCCGAGCCCATGGCTCCCGTCTCTCTCTTTCGGAGCACAGTGTTAAGTTTGAATCGGTAGCAGCGCTTCGGCGAAACGTCGGAGACGTTTTAGACTCATTTCCCTTTGAAAAGCGATAAAGAGGGTACAGGTTTCCTTCCCTCGGTCCAACCCCCCCTCGGGAGGCATTAGACACATAAGTACCCAAGCACCACACGCCAAACAGTTAAAGGCAGTAAGGCCCGTGTTCAGACGGAATATTTTGAGTTTGGATATTTTTTGAGTTTTCTTTTCGTGATGTTCTGGCTACTCAGTCGTTCACCCTGTTTTATAAAGGGTGGTTTCTTTATTTATTCATTTCTTGCCAGAATGCCTTAGTGGTTATTCCTCGCGTGTGCGGGAGTAACTTTCAGTCCCCCATTCGATCGCTCCCGGTCCTCTAAAACTCGCCTCCCTCACATCCCCGTGTCACTGTCCATCTGTGCACCTGTATTGGAAGGACAAATTCACCAAGATTAACACAGCAAAGTATATGTGCATGTGTTTTTGTGCATATGCATAAGCGTATGGGGTGTTTGGGTGTATGTGTCAGTGTACTTGCATATATGTGTGTTCTTTCTTGTATGTTTCCTTATTTGTGTGTGTTTTCTTGTGCATTTGTATATGTTTCTATTGTATGAGTGTACAACCCCAATTCCAAAAAAGTTGGGATGCTGTGTAAAATATACATAAAAACAAAAGTAAATAATTTGTAAATCTCATAAACCCACACTTTATTCACAATAGAACATAGAGTACAGGTATTGAACTGGCCTGCCCGCAGTCCAGAACTTCACCAATAGAAAACATCTGGCGCATCATAAAATGAAAAATCCAGCAAAGAAGACCCAGGACTGTTTAGCAGCTAAAATCCTACATCACACAAGAGTAGGACAACATCCCTCTCCCAAAACTCCAGAATTTGGTCTCCTCACCTCCCAGACGTTTACAGACCGTTAAAAGAAGAGGGGAAGCTACACAATGGTAAACATGGCCCTTGGTAAATTGGTAAAATGTCTCACTTTCAACATCTGATATCTTCTCCATGTTCTATTGTGGGCTTGCATTGCATAGCCCACATCATTGCATTCTGTTTTAATTTACATTCTTCACAGCATCTCAACTCTTTTGGAATTGGGATTGTATACGAGTGTGTCTGTGTGTATATTTGTGTGTGTGTGTGTGTGTGTGTGTGTGTGTGTGTATGTGTGTGTGTGGGTGTGGGTGTGTGTGTGTGTGTATGTATTAATTCATCATGGCCAGCTGAACCCAGGCCAGATGAATGCAGCCGTGAATTAGCATGTTTGGAATTTAGAACTTGGTGGGATCTTGAGGGGCTTGGTGGCTGCAGTTCCTGGGCAGTTGGGGGTTTCACCTTCCTGTCCCACAAACTTGCCTCTTTTCACATTGAAACGTAATAACTGAAGCACACAGTGAAGGATTTGAATCATTCAATCAACTGTCTGCAGAGTGAAATCATCTCTGTGTTCATTTGAGCCCACACTTGCCAGTTTTCTTGTGAATATCTATTGCATGCTTATTTATATAATTGGTAGACTACTTCATTCTCATTGTGCAAATAATGAAGATTTTTGACAGACAGTCACTTCACAAAATGTAAGAAAGAGTTCGTATGAGGAACGTTATCAGGAGGGGAGTAGCAGCTGTCTTTTTGTGTACAAGATCATTATAATGTGCCCTTTTATCAACCTGATGTAATGATCATTACAGGAAGTTGTTTGCATTAAAGATTCAGATGCACAGAATTGATAAGTAAAACGTATCTTTGCTTGTTCTTCAACGGGTTCGCGAGGACAACTTACAGAGATAACAGTGCCTTGAAGAAGATTTCAGAAAAAGGACAATAAATTGAGAAGATATGGATGGAGACTGTGAGTTGAAAGCATGGGATTTTTTAAGGATAAGGAACTATCTTTTTAATAAATAATAAAATATAATTAAACAAAATTATTTCAGGTTGCATATATTCTGATTGCTTCCTTGTGCATCGCCAATAAAATGGCAAAAGTTATTTTTCTTGAAAAGGGCACTTTGTAAAAAGTCAAACAAAAAAAACCAAAAGGATGCTTTTAATACATTTTCCTTGTGGTCACGGTTTAATCACTAAATAAAGTGCTGGCCTTTGACTCTTTAAATAACCGAAAAATTTCTTGGCTCTCAGTCATGTAAATAGTGCTGTCCTTTGATTTCCAGACTTTCTCGGACCGTTTGGCAAACAGCCGTTAGCCTGTCTAATCCAGATTCTTTGTGTGCTTATGAAAATACAGCCTCATGTGTGTATGTGTGTGCGTGTGTGTGTTTATGTAGCAGTAAGCGTGCATTCACAGATGAGGCCGAGCATGTGTACTTATCGAGTGTTAGGACCCCATTTTTTGACCCATTTTGGGCAACTCTGTATTCGTTTATGCATGTTTCAATATGAGCGCGTTTGTGTGTAACTGTGCAGGTGTGTGCATATGTACATCCATTTGTGTGTGTGGGTGCAGCAGTATTAGTGTTTTCAGACAAAGGCAGTGCATACTTGCGCTTTTGACCCTTTGAGCTATACTGGATAGTCTCCCAACCATTATGAGTTTCTTTTTTGGTGTGTGTGTGTGTGTGTGTGTGTGTGCGCGTGCATGTATGTACTCGTTTGTGTGTGTGTGTGTGTGTGTGTCTGTACGACACTTTGCAATGATCCTCGTCTCTTCACACACACCAGAAAATGCATGTCCCTAAAACTTTGGGTCCCCCACCGCTGCCCTTCCACAAAAAAAGCTTGTACAAGAGATTAACTATTGCTCCTTGTGAGAAACAAACCCAGCCTGAATTCATGCTAATGTCATTGGGGGCCCAAGGTCAAAAACACTGGGTCCCTGTGGAGCTTACTAAACTGTTTTCTCCGTGTGGGTCCCTGGTCTCACATTTACCCAAACACCTGACATCTGGCTGCACGCAGGACCCTCAGAAACATCTTTTGGATAGATTATTATTTCACAAGCACCCCAGACCTTCCAGTGAAGACAGACAAGGGAGATGCGGCCACTAACGTCCGCTTAGCAGGTAGCCTGAGGCTGTGCCCCTCTCTGCCCTCTTGATCCCTGTTGAAAGCACTCCAGCTCTCTGCATCCTGAATTTTGTTGCCTGCTGATATTTTTTTGCCTCTGTATTAAGAGAAAAAGGTTTTTTTTGGGGGGAGTCTGGCGCAGCGCACTATGGATCACTTCAACAGGCAACGATTAAGCCTATGCAGGCCAGGAAAAAATTTTATTTTGAACCGAGGATCATTGAAGTAAAGTCCTTTTACTTCAGGGCTAAGATTTCTCTATTTAATCAAGGACTGTTTTGCATCATATTAAATTTATCTGGAATATGCTTTTGTACAAAGAGAGTGCCTACAGAAGTTTGTTAGACTGACAGAGCCTGAACTGGCCCAATATAACCAGCCACTGTTGGCCTTTTATCAGTAAAACTGAAGAAAAACAAGTGTTTGCCACTAACATGGCAATATCCCCCGCCGCCTCAATTTTATGTGTCTGTACGGACGAACATACGTACGTACGGATGGACGGAGCCGAATGCTATATCGCGCGGCGGGGGATAATGAAGCTTTGCGAGCAAGACAGTGTTTCTTGAAGGTAAATCCACGGTCAGTATCTAGGCGTATCCAGGCACAGAGGCGGGAGAAGCATCGGGAGGTATCTAGTCGTCACCCAGTCGCACCCAACAGTAACTAGGAAGTCCCTGTCAGAGGAACCTGTGTCTGTATTGTGGGCAGCCCGGCCACTTCTTTGCCCGATGTCCAGAAAAAGGCAGGGCTCGCCTGTAGGGGGGGGAATACTGGCGAGCCAAATTCCCACGAGACTCTCCCTCAACTCAAGACCCATGAGCAACGCCAAACTTCTGATTCCTGATGGGTCACACACCCTCGCCATGTTCATCAACTCTTGGGCAAATGTCAGCTGTATCGATGTGGAACTTGTGGAGCAGCTGGGCATTGAGCAGGTTCCTCTTCCATGCCCAGTTTCAGCCAACGCTCTCGACAACCACCGCCTGGGAATAGTTACACACATGACTGCTCCTGTTCATACACTTCTGTCTGGCAACCATCATGAGACTATCCAGTTTCATCTCATGTAGTGATGGGCAGTTTGATTCTTTTCAAAGAATTGGATCTTTCGAGTTGATACATGTAAATCTTTTGAACCTTTCATTCATTTTCAAAAATTTTTCTAAAGCAAAAAATTGTGGGAGCGAACACATGGCCTCTGGCCTCTGCACACAGAGGATGTCACATGGTGGCAGGAGACGTAGTTTTCGGAGAAATCCATCGGTTTCTATCGGTACCGTAGCAGCCTGTGAGCAGTACGGTTGGGCGAGTATAACTGGTGGGAGAAGTCGGGGATTCACTTCAGCACTTGGATATTTGACAGGCTGATTTGGTACATATTGGACACTAAAAAGACTTGTTTGTTCATTTTTGCCCATCACTAATATCATGCAGTCTCAGCAACTTCCCCTTATCTTTGGGTACTCCTGGCTTCTTCGCTACAACCTACAGACATACTGGGCCACTGGGGCCATCTTGGGCTGGAGCTTGTCCTGCCTCCAGATTTTCCTGAAGTAAGCCTTCGTTCCCCAGTCAGTGCCCACGTCCAATGTCCTGCTAGACCTGTCAGGCATGGCCCGTGAACACCATGACTTTAAGGGGCTAATTAGCAAGGCCAAAGCTACATCGCTGCCACCACATTGCCCTTACAATTGTGTTATAAACCTGCTACCTGGCACGTCCTCACCCAAGGGATGCCTGCGCTCCCTGTCAGAGCCTGAGAGAATGGCCATGGAGGCCTACATCAATGACTCTCTGGCTGCTGGGATCTTTCAGCCATCTTTGACACCTGCTGGGGTGGGGTTTTACTTTGTAGAAAAGAAGTACAAGATGGTGAGGCCCTGCATCAACTACTTGGGCCTCACCATCACAATTAAATCATGACATGATTTCATGACATCACTATTAAGAACCGCCACACCCTACCTATAATCTCCTCCGCATTTGAGTTGCTTCAGGAGGCTACCATCTTCACCAAGCTCAAATGTGACCCTCCACTACAAAACCAGTCACGTGTCAAAATTTGGAAACTGAGATTATTTGCTGAAATTGACCTGTACAATGTGTAGTGCAGAAAAAACTGACTGCTTACTGACTAAGTCCAATTTATGACTTGCATCTCACTTCCTCCTGGCAAATTTGGCAAATAACACGAGGGTTTATTGGGTATTCAGCTATGACTGGTGTATTTCCTAAAGGCCAATGACCAGCATACTGCATCCTCTTACCTTTTCCATCATACTTGTCCCTTGCTAATCACAATTTAGTTGGGAGAACTGGAAGTTTTTTAACCTTATTTACTATTTTGGGCCGTAGCCTAGACATTTTTTCTCCTGCTATTGTGTAAACTGTCCATGTACATTCCGTCAGTAAAAATGCAAGGAAGTATGAATAAAAAGAGTTCCTCCGGTGGTACAAAACTGGAAGCTGACCTCACTGGTTCACAAAATAGCAGCTGCCCCCAAAAGCTCACCTCAATAGGCTTGGTCCAGCCTGGTGATTGAAGGGCAGTATTGTGTAGAGGGCTGAGATAGAAATCTGCTGACCCAGCGGCTGCCGAGGCTCCAGAATAAGACAGCCGGGCCATCAAGCAAAGCTTCCCAAAGCCCTTTGGCTCCGGATTCAAGCCCTAGTGCTCAAAAAAAGGCTTTTCACCATTCATTATCCCGGTCTATGGTGGTATGTGACAGGCTGCACAAAAACAATTCCAAGGAGGCACTTTGAAAGCACAAAAAAAGTTTGAATGTCATTTTTATTCCATTGCTATAACTTAAATTATATCCAGCAAAGATGGCAACTGTACATTTTGAGATACACCTGATTCTGAATGCCCTCCAAATGAGAGAAGAAAGGCAGGGGGCCTTAGGGAGTGCCAGATGGGCAGGGAGGTCAGTGGGGTAGTGGGCTTGTGTAGGGAACATTTTTCCATTTTCCCTCTCAGCTCTCTGTGGTTAGGGCCCTCAAACAGCTGTCCTTCACCTGTGTTTACATTAAGTCACGGAGGGAGCAGTGGTAAGTGTGTGCATGCGAGTGTGTGTGCGCGCAAGGGGGCTCATTATTGATATTAAAACATCGGTGGGGGGGGGTTGGAGTCCCGTTTGTTGAAAGTGTTAAAGGCTGGACCAGTTGGGAATGTGGCGTGATAATAAACGGGGGGCCTATGGAGGGGCCACCACAGCCCACAAGGATTCAGCCTGTGAGCCCAACAGACACGGCTGCTCCGCAGTGCTCTGAGTGAAGGGTAGCAGTACCTGCACACAGCTCATCTGCTCCTCACACTCACAAACAACCAGCCTCTCCTTTGGAGTCAGCGGAGGAACAGAGGGACAGCCATTGCACTAGTGTAGTTATAAAAAACCTCAAATTTCAGACCTTTAACTGTTGTGTGGTCACAATATGAGAGTAGAATGTCTCAGCTAGTGATTGAAAGTAAGTTTAAAAAAAGTAAAACTTATATATATATATATATATATATATAACACAAACACACTTCCCAGCATGAATGCACAGTGTGCTTCACAAAGCTAAAATAAATTAAAATAAAATAAATCTTACATAAAGTACACAGTCGGACACAATAAAAATAACAAGCAGAAAACACAGAAGGCAGGGAAATACAGTGATATTCGCTATATCTGGCCGAAAGCCTGTCTGAACAGGAGTATTTTTTACAGTTTTTTGAAAATGAGCTCAGAGGACAAGGCTCTGAGGTCCTGGGAGAGAGCATCGCCCCAAAGGCTCTGTCACCCTTGGTTTATCCTAGTCTAAGGCACCACCAGGAGCAAGTTGAAGCTGGTCTACAGATGATTTGTTTAGGCAGGTAAACAGAGAATTGCAGTAATCTAGTTGTGATGGAATAAATGGATGTACAGACATTTACAGTTCAGTGTGTGATATAATGGACCGTAATTTGTTGATATTTCTAAGGTGAAAGAAACAGGAGCGGGTTCGAGATTTGACATGCTTATCCAAATGCATACCCTGATCGAAAAAGCCCCCAAATTCCTTAAAAATGGGCAAACATTTCCCTTCAGGGACCCCATGTGGTTAGCTACTCTGGAGGTAATGTTGTCACTAACAATGATCAGCACTGCAATCTTTGCCACATTGAGTTGTAAAAAGTTGCTCACCATCCATTGCTCAATAGCTGACAGACACTCGTAAAATGGAGAGACGCTCAAATTTGTGTTCATAAAAAACAAAAGGAAACGATTGCAATCTTCATTTGAGAGAGCAGGTGCAGATGGGACATGTGGGCTGACAGTAGTATTTATGGTACTACACAACACTTTGGCATTCTGCTTGCTAGAAGAGATGAATTTAGCAGAATAGGCAGCTCTAGTCCTCTAAACCAGGTCATTAAATTCAGCTATGAGCTCTTTGAGGTAGAGACGATGGACATGGAGGTTAGAGAATTTCCATAGTCGCTGTACTTTGCGGCATTTATGTCCGACATTGCAGATCTCATTATTCAATCGGGGAAGAATTTCCAGGACAGACTATGTACATCACCAAGGGCACTATGTCATCTAAAATGGCTGCGCAGAGCAAATTAAAAACACGAATCAGGCAGTCAACATCATCAACACGGGACATCAAAAACAAAGGTAGCCATGAAGTTCTCTACAGCTAAGCTATTGACAATTTGTGAGCTTTTTATATGCTTCACCTGCACAAAGTCATTATCAAAAGACAGACTAAACAGGACACTTTTGTGATCAGACACCAGCAATTCCTCAGGATGGACATTCAACCCTATTGTGAAAACAAGATTCAAGGTATTCCCTTTGTTGTGAGTAGCACCAGAGACATGTTGGATAAATTGAAATGATTCGGTAACAACATCTCTTACAGCAAAGTTATCCAAGCTGTTATTTATGTGAATGTTAAAGTCCCCAGTCATGAGAATTCTATCCAGGCCTATAATAGAAGCTAGAAAGTCACCATATTCAGCTAGGAATGAACTATTTTTGCCTGGAGGGCAGTAAATTAAAACACGGTAAAAGGGATTTATGCGTCCGATTTTAATCATAAGGATTTCAAAAGATGAGTAAGTTCCAGAGCTCACCGTCTGCAAGGAGACACAGTCTCGGTAGACCATGGTAAGTCCACCTGCTTGGCTTGAGGATCTCGGGGCGCAAGAATAAGCACAGTTGGGAGGGAGAAGTTCATTTAAATTGACAAAGTCGTCTACTTTATGTCAGGTTTCCGAAATCATCAAGCAGTCCAAGTCTTTGGATAAGAAAAAGTCATTCAGGATGAACAATTTATTAGATATGGATCTGGCATTCATTAAACCAAAACCGATGGAGTGGGAGCCAGCTCTGCCGAATGTTGAGGCTCGAGGCAGAGACCGCAGACACCTGTGCTGGTTTCCAGCTTGCCAACACGCAGGCACTGAAGCCACACTCGTGCGTGGTCGCGGATGGATCATCACAGGGGTGGAAGCCGGTAGTTGTGGGGGAAACGCTGGGAGTACGGGTCGGAGGCAGACCAGCCTCACCCCGGCGCCAGAAGTCGTGGAGATGGAATGTAGCATGGATAAGGGGCTGCCTCGGCTATGTCGGCACTGGCTGCACAAGCTGCCGACATAGCCGCGGCCATGTTGAGCACCGGAATCAGGAAGTAGTGGAGTTCCAGAACCCTGTCTTAAAATCCATCCATCAATCCATAATCTAGCATGGATATTCCTGCTTGGTGGTTTTTTTTTGGGGGGGGGGCTGGCAGGCCTGAGCCAATCCCAGAAGACAATGGGCGAGAGGCAGAGACACGCCATTTTGACAGTTAACTCACATTTTGATCAAAATTGAGTCCACTATTGCACGTAATTTATTATAAATGGCTCTATCCATAGGTGCCGATTTTTGTTTATGCTGGTGGGTGCTTAAAACCTATAATGACTTGCTGCTATAATTAAATAATAATAAATAAATAAATAAATAAATAAATAAGCAGTAAAACGCAACTGTTTTGCAATGTAGCTAGAACATTACCAGCTATGACTGACATGAACGCCGCGCATGTGAACACACACACTACACAGACACAAATGCACCAATGATACACATCGCACAGATACCACCCAATCAGTTCAAGAGGCCCATCTGAATAAACAGTGTTGACCAATTCCGCAATCCAACATGGAAACTGGTTACCCTACACGCCAAGCCAGAGATATGCAAACGCAGGGCTTCCCGTTGTGCTGGAAGTTATTGAACCATGACATACTTCGCAGCACCTTACCTACTCCATTCATTCATTCTGCTGTCAACGATCAGCAGTGCTATCAAGCTTAGATGAGACAGATATGATTATCAATCAAAAGTTCAACAACACACACCAACTAAGTAATCATATCCACAGAAATTGCATGAGTAAAAAGATTCACATGAGTATAAATCATGGAGCAAATCCTCGAGCCGAAACAAATCCGACACCACCTCAATAACATAGTACTACAGTACACGCCTGTGAAGTTGGCAGTAAATTGGGCAGTAAGCAGTAGATTCAGAAAACGCGAGCAACGCGGGTCAATGCCGCGCGGCAGCCGCACACTTTCAGATATGGCTCATTCGAAAGGCCATTCAAAGCCCTGCAATCGAGGCTGAGTCCCAAGGTGGGACTCCTTTAAAATTTGCCACAATCCAGGTCCAAATTCCCCTACCCTGTAGAGTCGGGTTTCAACTAAAGTCTGTATACAAGGCCCATTGGCCCCAAAACCAAGAGGAGTCCCACTTTCAGATATGGCCCATTCTAAAGGCCATTCAACAGTCTTCAATCGAGGCTGGGTCCCAGGGCGGTACTCCTTTAAAATTTGCCACAATCCTGGTCCAAAACCCACTACCTGTGTTCAAGCGTAGGCCCGGTTTTTCAAGTAAAGTCTGTATATATGGCCCACTTGCCCAAAAATTTTAAAGGAGCCCCACCCTGCGACCCAGCCTCAATTGAAGGCCGTTGGATGGCCTTTAGAATGGGCCATATCTGAAAGTGGGACTCCTCTTGGTTTTGGGGCCAGTGGACCTTGTATACAGACTTGAGTTGAAAACCAAACTATATGGGGTAGGGGAATTTGGACCTGGATTGTGGCAAATTTTAAAGGAGTCCCACCTTGAGACTCAGCCTCGATTGCTGGGCTTTGAATGGCCTTTCGAATGGGCCATATCTGAAAGTGCGTGGCTGCCGAGCGGCATTGACCCGCGTCGCTCGCGTTTTCAGAATCTACTGCTTACTGCCCAATTTACTGCCAACTTCACGTTGCCCTACAGTACACCCATGAAAACACTGCATAACTGTAATGGCTTAGAGGCCAACATATTAACATATAAACAAATTACCATGTGATAGGCTATCGAACAACATTGCTCTACATCCCAGCACATGCAATCAAATACATTTGATTGATAATCAATGCATAGGTCCACACAGCTACTACATGTTAAAAACTTTTTTGTTCACTCACCATCGATGTTACCTCTTGATGCGGAAAGTATTTTTCCAAGTAACAAGCGCTTAATGAACTGGTTCACGATTTCATCCAGGTCCCTAATTATAACTTCACCATTTAGTTAGCTAGCGAGCATTCACCTGCTCAAAATGCAACTAGCAAAGTCGGCAAAAATAGGCTTTCTAGCTAGCTAACAGTTACATTTGGAGGATAGTTTGCTACTCTGAGGTCTAGTCTACTTATTTTGGCTTACCTAGCTTGCTAGTTATTAATGTTTTGCAACTGGTACCAATTTACATTAACAACCAAGTATCTTTGGCCAACTTTAGTTAAGGCAAAAACTCCGTAGCTAGCCAATGAGCTAATCAGTCTCACTAATGTTTAACTGACTTAGTTACACGGCTAATTCATGACTAGTTAACACTAGTCAAGTAGCGAAATTATCACGATCCACGCTGTATTGGTTCATATATAGCAGAATTAGCTAACTGAGCAGGCAAAATAGCTTGGCAGCCTAGCGTATGAGCTTGTTTGTGGGTTTCTTTGGTCAACATTAGCTGGCAAACTTTATTTCTGATGCCTATTAATGCCAGCTAGCAAGCTAAATGCTCTTGGTTCAATTCTGTCTAAGTTAGTCAGCGAAATAATGGCTATTCACTTAAGCTCTCTTGCATTACAGGCACCAAATGTTACTCTGAGCCAGCTAGGCTAGCGAAATACCTAGATAAGCAAGCAAACTTCTGTCAGCTCGCTTGCTAGCTAAAAGGTTCAGAGCACTTCTATTGTGCTGACATGGATACACAGCATTTCTGTTTTTGCAGCACGTTTCTTCATTTGGTGGTGATTTTTGCCGTTTCATTGCATTTTTTCAGTTGGAGATGTTTTGGGCTCGTTGCAGTGCTTTTGCCCCTGTCAGCCACCATAAATCAGTGATTCTTTATTTAAGCTGGGGCATGTTCAAGATCGCGGGGTCAAGCCATAGACCGTATAACACAGAATCAAGCAAGGACCCGCAAGTACCTGCGACTTGAACAATGAAACTATGCTCGGTCTTGAAGTGAAAGCATCTTGGAACACCCTCGCTTTGCTATTCAAGATGGCGTCCTGTATCATCACAGCTTATGCAATGGAATTTGATGCAAACCTCGGTTAGCAGCCATGTTGGAAAACTCACAAGAACTCAGGAGTCATTCAAAACTACAGTCTTCCCTCCTGAGACATAGGCGAGAGACCCTTCGATCTTGGACATTCCTCTGGCGCACGTCGGTGCTCGGGCCATTTCCGTAGGTGCTCGGGCCCTGAAGCACCCTCGGAATCGGCGCCTATGGCTTTATCTAATGATTTAGTATGGGTATTCAATTTATTTGTTAAATCGAGTTAAGATCAGAATGTCAAAGTACCAGTTTCCTCAGTGTTCACTGAGCAGCCAAACTTAGCAAGCAAATTCCTCAAAACTGTATTAATGTTACTTAGAACCCTACAATTCTTAGGTCCCAAGTTTGGCAATCCATCGCAGGGAACACGCTGTCCAATCACAAATCCATGCCTATAAGCAATATATAGTCTCCAGTTCTGGCTTTGAATAAAAATATAGCCAAGAACCCTATTTTTCAATGGTTTAATGTACTGTGGAGTGGAGACTGGGCAAATATAATGGATCTCACAATCACCAACCAAGATGCTGCTCAGACTAACAGCATGTTTGAGTGAATCTGAGGTATGAAGGCTAGCTCTCACAGATTAAGCCTAACACAAATAATGCATGCCCAGTATTAAATGAAGATTCACTATTCCAACATTTACTTTTGTTTCTCCCATCTGCCATTTTATTCAGTATCATTCAACCACAGCAGATGGTGATAGTAGGTCAAGAGCTGTGCAGGATTTCCTGTGTTGGGTCAAGAGTTGAATCTGAGCTTGCATTTTGGCAGATGCCAGAATCGCTTTTGATCAGAGCAATTTTAACAATTACACTTTTTACATACAATCCATCTGTACAGCTGGATAGCTTCACAGAAGTGATTCTAGTCATGCACCATGCTAAATTGCACAATGACAGCAATCCAGCTGGGAACTTTTATATTAAGAGCTCATTTACTTAAGTATTCTTTTTGGAGAAAAATGTTAAGTCTGGCCCTCAAAGCCATACCACTGGTTTTCTTTTCATATTCACAGTGTCTTGATTGATTCTACTGATTCTAATGTCACACATTTTTTAGTCCAACGAAAATCGATTAAATCAAAAAATGTATTGAATTCTGTTGGCATGGAATGCATGGAGTATGCAATACGCGTCCGCTTGGGACCAGATCATTTTAGGGCCGTTGCTCTGTGGCTATCAGCAACTATCCCACTAAGTGTCCACCAGCCCCTGTTAGGGTCATTCCATGTCAAATCAACCAATTTTCTCAAAAGTGAAAAAGTTAATGTCTCAGAATTTCTTCAAATTTTAACCACTTATGAAGTGACCATATTTGAGAACATCTGCAAATCTTCTAAGGGTTCTGATGTAAATTGTTACCCTCAGCCCCATAAATATGAGAGGGGGGTGCATGCCCAAAATCGCACCCCTTATTCTGAACAGGTTTTCAAATGCCTGTAACTGGAAAAATATTCAACTTAGACTACTGAAATTTGGTAATCCACTGTGCAGTGTGCATAGGTCAGAGATCAAGAGCACTCTTTTCAGGAGAAAACTCTGCTCTGCTGGAGGCAAACTTGTCCATAATATCAGTCCAGAATTTCTCACATATAGCAGCTGATGGCATTTCTCAGCTTCACCAAGGGATGATCCCAAAGTACATGGGTTTAAAGATGCCATTTGTACATGTACACTTTCTGCTCAGCAGCACCACACCATATGTATCTGATCTCTGAACTATGCACACTGCACAGTGGATTAATGCTGAAATCAGCAGCTTTTTCTAGAAGTGCAAAACTGTATGGTGTTGCAATGGGGACATAATGGCCTAATATCAGAATCATCATGGTAGAAGCCCTGCCAGGGTAGCAAATCCCATTCAGGACATTATTTGCAGTCAACTGTGGTTGACAGAGGCTTGAAATGTATGAAAAGTGCATAAAATGATAGATATTACAAATCCGATTATTGAAAAAAAACCTCTATTTTCAACTTGCAATAAAATCTGAATGAGACAGAAAACCATCCTAGAATTTTAATATGTTGTTTCGACACTTAAGATCTGTGTACAGGCCAAATTTGGTGATCCTAGGACCTGTCCCACATCTTCATTTTTGCCCCCAAAATTGAGCAAAAATGGCAAAATTTGAAATTTGAAGGGTCAATGATAGACAAAATATGATAGTTACTTGCTCCATGAACTACAGAGTGGTAGTCAGGGTGTCTGACAATATATGGCAGCAATTTGAACTATGTAGGTAAAATATAACAGGCCAAAAGAGACCAACAAAATCGTTCTCGGAAAAAGTAAAAATGCCTTTTTTTTTCCATTTTGGGGCAGCCAAAATAACCATATTTATTTGATCAAACTCTGCCAAATTTTGGCCAGGTATTCTTTACAAAAATATCTATGGGATTACCAAATTTCAGTAGTCTAAGTTGAATATTTTTCCAGTTACAGGCATTTGAAAACCTGTTCAGAATAAGGGGTGCGATTTTGGGCATGCACCCCCCTCTCATATTTATGGGGCTGGGGGTCACAATTTACATCAGAACCCTTAGGAAATTTGCAGATGTTCTCAAATCTGGTCACTTCACAACTGGTTAAAATTTGAAGAAATTCTGAGACATCAACTTTTCTGCCATTGGTTGATTTGACATGGAATGACCCGTTAGAGAGCTTTGACTTGCCGCTGTAGTTCTCCTTAGCAATTACTGTTTTTAAGTGTCTACTATGCATTGTCATAATTTTGACACAGCTCCCCTCATCACCTTGAATAGTCACAGAAACTGACGCACTTGCAACTCAGCCACCAGCCAATAGGCCCTTTAGAAACTCACATGCTATGGGCCTCAGATAATTTCTAGACTCCCGGTATACAGGGCTATACATGATATATGTGATCTGTCGGACTAAGAAAGGTCTCTCCCTCTCCATCTCAGCTGATCACTGGTGAGTGCTCTGGCATAAAATGGCTGCTGTAGTGGGTGTTACACATTAGCATTGGTTTCCTCCAAATCACCTCAATCTTGAAATGTGAAAAGATGCCACGAGAATGCAACTTCAAACTTTTTGTCTAATAATCACTGGATATTTTATTGTCTACAGTCCCAGCCCAATCTATTGCTGATTTGAGAGGAGGAATGAAAAGCATCACTACTTTTGAGACCGCGTTTCAGATTTCAGTATTCTTGTAATAAACTATCACCCTGATTATGATCGCTTCTAGACATCACGCTATTAATAAATGGGTCATGGAATTACTAAAGCCATCTGCAGAGCATTCAGCTGCCGAATTAGGGAATGATGGTGTTTCTGAGTCCGTGGGAACCTGACCAAATCAGTGACCAGACCCTCACCTCTCAACTTGGCCCATTTCATCTTCCAGCGATGGGTTGATCCACGCTGGGGTCATAGGCTCCGATTCTGCGTGAGGTTTTCCAGTGAGCTTTCAGCTGCAGAAGAGATTATTTATAATATTAATGCTTACTTGGGATAATGTCAGTGCCAAATGTCTTCCCTTGTGTACGGCTGCAGACATGGTGGGAAATATGGACCAGAATTGTCCAGGGCAGGTTCCGGCCACTCATGGCTGAGATAGGCTCCATGTGCCCACGCACCACTGCCCCATCCGCCATGATCCTGACCAGGAATGACCAAATTAGATAATGGATGGATGGAAATAAATGGAAGCAGTACAGTAAAGCACCGTCTACGAAGGCACACCAACAGTTGCTCAACTGGAAATCTAACCTCCACCATCTTGCCGTTGAAAGGCAGGGTCCCTTGCCATAATGGAACACGACTGAAAATTTCACATAAAA
The DNA here is from genome assembly GCA_029721435.1 of Gymnothorax reevesii. Lineage (NCBI taxonomy): Eukaryota > Metazoa > Chordata > Actinopteri > Anguilliformes > Muraenidae > Gymnothorax > Gymnothorax reevesii. The sequence goes on along the minus strand of CM056575.1, from coordinate 28,000,513 downwards.
AGGGAGGAACAGTGAGGCCTATGATTATTTAAATGCTTATTTAAATGTCATAATTGAATGTTTCAGATCAAACCAATTTTAATATTTCACTAAGATAACACCACCCTGCATGTTGAAGGAAAAAATATGCTTATTTCTCAAAAGGGCCTCATATTACCTAATTTGAGTATGCTAAGTTAGAAAATGCAATTAAAAAGTTTCTATCACGTACATGTTGTTTTTCTCCCCACCAACTAAGAGAATGAAGATTTTTATTATTATATCATATTGATCAGGTATTATGCACTGATCAAAACAGCAACAAATGCTGTTTGGGTGTGGGGAAACACTCTCAGATGTAGCAGAAAACAACGAGATTATTTTCGTCTGTCAGTGGCAATGTGACTTGGCCTGGGTATAAAATAATCTCTTTAGAATCATTCATACATGTTAAAATCAGCCAAAAATTGAACAAATAGTTCACCTGGCTCAGATAAAGATGGAAATCATGTCTTTGTTGCTGTTTTTCTGGCAATTAAGGGATGATACATGACTTCTTAACCTAAAGAATGGTTGTCAAAAGTGACAATGCGATGATGCACATTATACGTTGTGAGAAAATGTGACGTGATGGAGCAAAACAGACACTATTTTTGGAATAAGAACCTAGTAAGAAAGAATAATAATATAGTTTTTTTCGGCAAAAATGATGGATGGCAGTATCATTGTACTGTAGTAACAAAGGATTGACATTTATCAGTCTGGAAAGGGTTACATTACCATTTTTAAGGCGCTGAGACTCCAGCAAACCATAATAAGAGAAAAAAAATGGAACAGTAGTGAACCTTCCCAGGAGTGCCTAACCTACCAAAATTTCTCAAATTTCTCTATCATTGACTCATTCAGGTAGTTACAAATATACCCAGGCTACCATCTAATGAACTGCAGATCTCACTTGCTTCAGCTAAGGTCAGCGTTCACAATTCCACAATGAGAAAGAGACTGCCTAAAAATGGCATCTATGGGAAAGCTGCAAGACAAAAAATTCTGCTGACCGAAAAGAACACAAAGACTTGCCTCACATTTGCTGAAAAACATTGTGATGACCCCAATACTTTTTGGATAACATTCTGTGGGCTGATGAATCAAAAGAGGTACGTTTTGGAAGACGTGGGTCTTGCAACATCTGGCAAAAAGCTAGAACAGCATTTCGCAATATGTACATCATACCAACCGTCAAACATGGTAGTGTTATGGTCTAGGGCTGTTTTACTGCTTCAAGACTTGTGCAACCTGTCATAATTGCTGCAACAATCAGCAGGTCTTCTTTCCAGAAAATCCTGAAGGAGAATGTTCTGCCATCAGTTGGTGACCTAAACCTCAAATACAGTTAACCCCTTTGCGCAGAATATAAATATTACCTATTTTTGCCTGTTATTCATGAGCTGATTTATGCTTTCTAACTCAGTATTTGTGTCACAGAGACCCTGGAAAATAATTTCAGTGAAGCAAGACATCTGGAAATTTAATTACAGAATTATTTAGGAATTACATTTCTGAATTTACGGACGGCGTCCATATCTGCACACAGGGGTGAAGTACCAGGACAATGATCCAAACAAAGCACGTAAGGAAACAAACCTACCTCTGAATGACTCAAAAGAAAGAAAATTAAAGTTTTGGAGTGGCTTAGTCAAAATCCCAACTTGAATCTGATTGAGATGCTGTGGCATGACCTTAAGTAAGCGGTGCATACTCAAATACTTGTTGATGAGGCCGAAGTGAAACAATTTGCAAAAAAAAAAAGAATGGGCCAAAATTCCACCACAGTGATGTAAGCCAGTTGTTCTGAAAATCGGTCTTGGGGGACCCTTGTGTATGGAAGTTTTGGTGCCAACAACAATTGTGATAAAAGAATTTTAACAAGCTGCTAATAATTGTTGAGTATGTGTTTTTAATTGTTACATGGATTACTTTGCTTAATGATCAACATTAAGCCGCTAAAATGTCATACCACACAGAATATATGTAATCCCCAAGTTCATATTGTGCTTCTTGCAAAATGGAAAGCAATTACATAAAAAAAAGGGGTAACATTAACCCCTGATGTAATGGGCTCCAAACTTGGTTGGCATTATTTTTCTTTCTTAAGCATCAATACTATGCAAGCTTGCCTCAAGATCATTCACTTTGTCATTGCATTGTTCATTATCTACAATATGGCTATGATTGGTGGCTAGGTGTCTGAACTTCCACTAATTAGCCACCCATTGGTTCAAATCAGTCACAATTTGATCAGATATTGTTTGCCTCCTTTTGTGTCAATATGTTTGTAATATAGCCTAGTAAGCACCACATGTTCACAGAAATGTAATTGAATGTATCATAAAATGGTATTTCTTATGTAAAATGATTAAGATGGTATGTAATCTTGTATGAAAAGCACCATATTTTAATAATTTAATTGCTTTTGGCGTCGGAAGAAAAACCAGCACACACATGGGAACTCCAGGACTGAGTTTGGGAACCACTGATGTAAACGACTCATTGCCAGTTGTTGCAAATGTTTTGTTGTAGTTATTTTTGCCAATGGTGTGACAGCCAGTTATTAGGTTTGAGGGGCATTTTTTCACATGGGTGATAAGGGCTTTGAACACCTTCTCACCTTCATGAAATGATCGCACAAAACTGCTTTTTGTGTTTACCCACATCATCTTTGTCTTATACTGAAATGAGTTGGATGATCTGAAACACTTAAACACAACACATAAGCAAAAATAGAAGAAATCGGGAAAGGGGCAAATACTTTTTTGCAGCACTGTCATTTCAAAGAGCTGTATTCTTGTTCTTACAGGGTTTATTTTGTATAACTGCGATGAACCTCAAGTTAATGCGTTTGAGCTCAGGGTACCACATCAAAAGAAGCATTGAGGAATTATAGCCTTTTTATATATGATTACAGCCCAAGTACACGCAGACCACTGTATGTGGATTCTTATTAGTGTTTGAACTGTTAAAGCATGTGGCTAACATGTGTGGGCAACGGAATAAATGGTCCCTTAGAATAAAATAAACTGAGAATGAAACAAAGGACAGGCAAAATAATGAAATGGTTTCCTTTGACTGAAGCGTATCCTTAAATCCTCTAATAAATGGTTTGTATGTACGTAGACACCAGCATGTTCTAAAAAAAAATTGTTTAGGACATCAACACATTTTCCAGAAATGGAAAAAGGTTACTACTTCTAGGATCTTTTCATGTTCATGCCCGACGATTTTCGGTTTTGATATTGTCTGTTTCCGCCTGGTTCGGAGGTGATGCAGTGTGACTCAGGCTTGTAACTCACGAAGAGTCCCAAGAGACTTAAGCTTGTGCACGTCCACAGCATTGGCTATAACTGACTCTAACAGGATGCATATTATAGTCTGCAATCATTCATACTTCCTGAGGGCCAGGGAGCAACATTTCCAAAGTACAAATAATCCAACATACTGTTCCGAACCTGGAAAATGACTGCAGCTCGGAGGAGATTAAGCAACGAAATCAACAAAGAGATCGATTGTGGCAAGTACATGCACCACCTGGCAGATGTAGAAGTCCTTATGTGCATAAAAAGCGGTGTGTGTCTGGATATTGGTGTTTTAATGACACTACATAGTGCCAGATTTAGACTTGGGTTATGCTGCCAATTTGAAAAAATAACATTGGGTTGTAACTAAAACAGAATCTGTTATGTCAAGCTGCGCAGAGGTGAACATTATATTATGAACGGTGAGTTGTGAGGCTTTGAGAGAAACATTCATTCAAATTTTTTCCTTCAATGACTTCCTGCTTTTGCCCTTCCTTGCAGCACATTTAATATTTTTGAATCTCATTTTTAAAGACTGCGGCTTTTCGCAGTTTTACTTATCCTTGGAAGCAGGAAAAAGTGTGGCAGAGATATATTTTTCATGAAAAAGGAAGGTCAAAGGATGGAGGAGGAGCAGAGAGAGCGAAAGAATGAGGGAGAGAGAGAAGGGCTGGGGGAGAGAAAAATGAACTGGTCAGGCCAACCCAGGCTTTTTCCCACATGGTTGTTTTTATTTCTGTTGATTACGGTCACTCAGGAATTGCTCAGCAGGGTCAGACTTTCCACTGTGGGCTTATAAGGTAAGAGTCCCCAAATCCCCCGCCCGCCACTCACTACCCAGTCTATAGTCTATTTATAGATCACTGATATGGATGGCAGCGGGCCAGAGCCCAAGTCTCAGGTCACAGCCCACAGATATTACTGAATGCAGTCACAGCTAACCGTTGCTTCCTCTTTGTTCATCGGAATGCAAAAATGATTAGTCAGCCTTGTTTTAATGTCACTCTGCCCAGGACATCCAGCGAGCATCACACCTGCATTTTATGGGCATTTCAGCACAGAGACCAGAGGTGTAGCCCATGGGACCCAGGCTTACACAGTGAATGACAATACACTATAGTTATACGGTGGGGGTAGTTGACCTGAGTCCAATAGACCCACACTGCCTGCTGGTTTTTGTTGTTACTCAGCACACAATTGATTGAACTAAAGCAGTTGATGACAGTTAACTTACCTGATTAAATGGGTCTGAACTGGATGGTGAAAACATAATTGCATACACCCAGTGGCTCTTCAGAACTAGGGTTGGTCACCTCTGGTTGACTCTGATCCATTTTTTAACCGTTCTTAATTGAAACATGATGGACATGCATAGCCAAGGGTATAATTTATGGAAAATGATGCCAATATTGCAAATCAGGCCAAATACCCCCTTCCCCCAGTGATACAGAACAGTGGTCACCAACCCTGACACTGAAGGTCTATCATTATATACTGTGGGTTTCCACTCGAATCTCAACAAAATAAGAATGACTAAGATGGCTGACGTCCATGAACTGGTTTGGTGACCACTGATATTGAATGATGATGGGATTTTTATTTCTTCCTACTCCTTTTCGAGCATACAATCTTGCTGCTCATGCAAGACAGTAATCAACAGTTTGCTTTTTGTTTTTGTTTTGGTATTGGCATGGTGGCCATTTGTTTTGGTGATTATCTCTGTTTTATCTTTTAACGTGTTCGAAATAAAGATTTCAGAAAAAAAAAAAAATAATAATAATAATTCTCAATTATAAAAATGGGAATATCGGTGAGTCATAATGGGATGTGACCACTGTAGAAATCTGTTAGGGATCTTGAATTCTGCATATATTCTCATTTCATCCTGACCCTAATTCTCAGTGATGGCATATCGCAGTGCTACATCACATGGGGTTTGGGTTAATTATGTCATATATTTGTCTGCTTTCATATTTAGAAAGCAGGAAGTGGCTGGTGTCACATACTCACAGAATCATGCTTCGAGGAACTCTGCTTAATGTAATTACACTTCTGTGTTTTCTTAACCCCGTGAAATTGAGTAAATCCTCCATGAAAACATGACTATTGACACTAGCAGTGGAAATGTGGAATGGTGTGTGGGCACAGGTTGTCACTGAAGGGTTGCAGGGTCTATTACCTTGGCACTGGCTACGAAAGGCCCATTACCTGAGTTGTCGGATTTGTAAATCTCCACAAGTAAATCTCCACATTTCTAAGCTTTTTTAGGTCACACTGGATCTGGGATATCATGTGTGGGGTCAAAGCTGCCGTGATTCTACTAGTCCTCGGCTGGAGAAGGCCCACAACTTGTATTACACAAAAAAACGGGCCCACAGAAATATTTCCACAGCGGGCCCAGAAAGCCTGTGCTCTAATTAAACTAATGTTCACTCAACCTAAGTCAGGTCCTCTTTTTGCTTTCACTGAGTTAAGTTCTACAAATGTTAAGTGTCTAGTTATGGAATGATAAACCTAACCCTCACATTCTATTAATACATTCGAAGCAACAAGATGACCTGATCAAGTCAGGTTGAGTGAGAGAATCATTTTTCACACCTTAGGTTTGTTGCTGTTGTGAACTTAATATTGCTCATTTCTAACGTGAATTCAAGGATGGCTTCATCAATGGCTCTCAATGTCGCAATATGACCACCCTGTCTGACCACAAAAAACTCCAGACAGCCAATCTTCAAGAATCATGAGATTGGTGGTCAAAAAGTCAGCCTGTCAGTCAAGTGATTTCCAGTAAATTGCAAGAAGTCAATGCAATGCAAACTTCCTCCCTTGAGTGCGGTCGATGATTTGCAAAAACATTGCAGTAGCGCCCTAAACATGCACATTATGTAATTCTACTGAGGCTGGCTTTCCCTCCATCCAAATAATTTTGACGGATCAAGCAGAAGCCCGCACGCCGATTGGAATCACAAAATGGAGAAACATGATATGGAGAATGATATGGAGAAACACATGGCAATGTAAACAAATCTATTGTAATTTTTAATTACACCACTTCAAGCAGTGAACTTCTGTCTCAAGAAGTAACAAGAAGCATCCATCCATTCTCCACACGCACTTCTTCCTCTCAAGGGTGAGGATCGCGGAGGATTTGGAGCCTATCCCAGCTGACTATGGGCGAAAGGCAGGGATACACCCTGGACAGCTCACCAATCCATTGCAGGGCGCACACATCGCTCACACACTCATACCTATGGACAATTTAGCATCTCCAAATAGACTGATGTGCATGTCTTTGGACTGTGGGAGGAAACTACAGTACCTGGAGGAAACCCACACAAATATGGGGAGAACATGCATGCTCCGCACAGAAAGTCCCCAGGCTGGATTCAAACCACCGGCCTTCATGCTGTGAGGCAGCAGTAAGTAACAAAAAAATGGAACCACTGGACAAGTGCTGGAAATTTTTGTTGTTTCAAGTAATTTCCCAGAACAACTCAGGATACTGTCCCGGGCCAATTGGTTTTTAAATCCTCCACTTATTTATTTACATTGTGATGCATTAAACACATTGGACAAAATACTTCACTCTTCCACCACACTCTAAGTCCCAGTCGTCCAAATGATCCATTTTCAGCATTATTCTACCCCTTGGGGTCACTAGTTCGATTGTAAATTTTCATGTTTTGTGTTGGCTGTCGAAGTTGGTGTATGAAGAGTGTTGATGGATTTCAGCTTATCCAGTGAGTCCTGGGAAATGTTTTTGAGCATGGAATGTGAAAACGAATCCCAGTGGTGTTTGTGGCCGGTTAGTTAGGAGAAAAGAGTGAGCCATGGCAGCAGATCACTATCAAGACCGCAATCCATGCCTCACTGTAGTGGAGTCATGGACTAGGCAAAACGGACGCCCACTTGGTAGCTATATTTCAGCACCGTGAGACCATAGTTATGTTTATTTAGTTGGAGTCCACAGGGATTCTCTCTCTCTCGGTTTTTAAAATCTCACTTAATCAAGAGTTGGTGGGTGCAACAAGAAAACACAGTTTTATCAAATTGCTGGCTTCCTGAGCCTACATGTACAAACGTTTAAGGATGCACAAACATTTCTCATTAACGAATGAGAAAGAAACAGAAGGACATGGCGCGTGACATCAAGTTGACCCACCGTCATACAACAGTGGAGATGGCACATTTTAAATGCAATTACAGTGTTTCGCGAATTTGCTTTCATGCTGGAAGCAAGAACTCATGTTGCTAAAGCATCTTGATCAACTCCGTCCCTTACCTCAAGAAACCCTACAGGCTATGTTGACTACTTTTGGATACGATTATCCTTCTCGTGGGCATACACGCTCTTCATTCATTTCCATCTTAATATTTTGCAAACATGGATGACAGCATGTGCGATTTCCCCGCTCCAACGAAGAACTATGTCGCCTCCCTGCGGCTTTTTGTGAGCAGGCTATTTCACGGTAAGTACGTATTGACTGACTACAAGTATTGGATCCTGTCTCTGTACGAAGCACTTTCAGATTCAATGAACCATGCTGCGTGAGATGGGATTTCTCAAAAGTTTATTTATAGCCGTCCTTCGTGCAAAATTCGTGAGCTTTGGAATGCGTGAGACTGTGTATGTGAAATCGACAGATTGGAAGGCTGTTTTCATTGAAGGACGGCCTACAGTGTATCTGGCTCCATATTATTCAGGGAGAAAAACAGCATAGTACGCAATGAGGAAAGATAAGAAAGCGAGGGGATATACCCGGATATGGACTAAGGAATGGAGAATTTATTGTGAAAGAAGGATATTAACAGCCTGCAGAGATTACATTGAATACAGGGATGGCTGCTCTGAAGGTAATAAGAAAGTAAATGATTAGCCTGTTCCAAATATGATTTCAATGAGCATCGACTAGAAGCTCTATTCACGAAGATTAGCTTCACTTTCATTCTGAGACAAAATCAATCTCATGACGCGCAAATCATTTGTTTTTCTTTGAATTTATTTAACCCGCTATAACCACAATCCAACAAACCCATGATTTTCCATCGGTCATCTGGTTCCACGTTGGAAGGCTATCGTGATGACTTTGAGTTCTCAATGACGTTCTATACGGTGCTAAAAATAGGGCGAACGTTTAAACAAACACATCGTCGCGTGATGACAGGAATGTTGTCGTATATGGCTTATTTAATAACATTAGGCTAACGGGTTTCCACTTGTTTGGAATTATTTATCTATGTCATGTTCTGTGGTCGTATTTCTCAGTACTTGGTGCAACCTCCTCCTAAAAAAATATGAATTCAAACTACAACCCCAATTCAAAAGTAGTTGGGACGAAGTGTAAATTGTGAATAAAATCAAAATGCAATGACTTTCAGATCACATGAGCAAATATGTTATTTACAATAGAACACAGAAACATTTCAAATATTGAAACTGAGACATTTTACATTTTTATCCACAAAATGAGCTTATTTCAAATTTTCTGGCGGCAAAAGGTCTCAAAAAAGTTAACCGGCATCAGGTGTGTAACATGATTAGCTATAAAAGGGATGTCTTAGAGAGGCTGAGTCTCTCAGAAGTAAAGATGGCCAGAGGCTCTCCAGCCTGTGAAGGCTTGCGTAAAAAAATTGTGGAATACTTTAAAAACAATGCTTCTCAACGTCAAATTGCAAAGGCTTTGAAGGTCTCATCATCGACAGTGCATAACATCATCAAAAGATTCAGAGAAAGTGGAAAAATCTCTGTGCGTAAAGGACAAGGCCAAAGACCTTTACTGGATGCCTGTGGTCTTCGGGCCCTCAGACGACACTGCATCACTCACCAGCCTGATTCTGTCATTGACATTACGAAATGGGCCCAGGAATACTTCAAGAAACCACTGTCAGTAAACATAGTCTGCCATGCCATCCACAGATGCCACCTAAAACTCTATCATGCGAAAAGGAAGCCATTGTTGAGCATGATCCAGATGCATTCGCCGGGTTCTTTGGGCCAATGCTCATTTAAAATGGACTGTAGCAAAGTGGCAAAGTGTCCTGAGGTCCGACAAGTCCAAATTTGACATTCTTCTTGGAAATTATGGGCGTTGTGTCCTCTGGGCTAGAGAAAGACCACCCCTCCTGTTATCAGCGTTCAGTTCAAAAACCAGCATCTCTGATGGCATGGGGATGCATTAGTGCAAATGGTGCGGGACACTTGCATGTTTTCAAAAGCACTATGAATCCCAACAGTCATCCCAGCTGTTTCGGAATTGGGGTTGTACATGTAGAAATGAACTAGGAGGCCAGTTTATTCCAACCGTCCACTTCTCCTGAATTGCTCATACAGTGCTTTTATTTTTCTGGCCTACTGCAACAAGACCGATAAACTCAGATCTGATAACTTCCATGCAAAAAAATAAAATATAAACGGTGAGGAGTAGACCAGATGCGCTGAAAGCCCGCTTTGGAAAAGGACTATAGAGGTGCTCAACAGCATGGACAGTCAATGCAGAGAAAAGCGCACCTTACCGAAAAAATCACTAAGGACTATACTGGTAAAAAGCAAAAGCTGGAGCACACAGAGCTCAGGACACAATCTCTTTATTGAAAAGACTGACGTTTCGACGTCCACTGACGTCTTCCTCAGAGTCAGATGATGCATGAAAGGTGATGCACCAGGTGGTTTCAAATACCCTCCCCTTAATACATCATACCAAATACAAGGTGCGTATGCGATGGTAAAATAAGATGGTAATGGAAACACATTTCATAGCATCAAGAAAGAAAACCAACAAAATGGTAATATTGCCTTCTGTACAATAAACAATACAAAGACAAAATAGAAAAATGAAGACGTGCGTAAATTATAGAAAACAAGACAAATTGAGGCAATCATTTAACCCATTAGGCTCAACACAATTCAAAGTGTGTATCCAGAAAGCATCCCGGTGGAGCAATTTCTGGACTATGTCTCCGCCCCTTGAAGACACCTGTATTTTTTCAATCCCCCAGAATTTCAGATACGAGACGTCTTCATTTTTCTATTTTGTCTTTGTATTTGTGTTTTGTACAGAAGGCAATTTTTTGTTGGTTTTCTTTCTTGATGCTATGAAATGTGTTTCCATTACCATGTAATTTTACCATCGCATGCGCACCCTTCGTATGATGTAATTAAGGGGAGGGTATTTAAAACCCCCCAGTGTGTCACCTTTCATGCATCATCTGACTCTGAGGAAGACGTCAGTGGACGTCGAAACATCAGTCTTTTCAATAAAGAGATTGTGTCCTGAGCTCTGTATGCTCCAGCTTTTGCTTCTTGCTGGTATAGTCCTTAGTGATTTTTTCGGTAAGGTGCGCTTTTCTCAAAATAAAAACAGTGTCATGTCATGAGATAAACAGATATGCAGAAAAAAGAAGGCCTTAATTTCAACGTGGTCAAGAAATCTCAGAAACGTCCAGCTGTCAGAAGTAGCTCACGACTGTTTAAGAAGTCAGGAGTGTTGCGTAGCTTGAGGGATGAAATTTTCCTCATGCGTGGACTTCGTGCCCTGATAGGAAACAAAGGAGGAAAGGCCTGTCATGAGTTTTGTTCAGGGATGAAACAATTCAGGAAAAGTCTTGAGAGAATGGAGCCGCAGAGCTGCATTATTTTGATTCTGCCAGCTTTGAAGGACTTATGGGGTGATCTGGGGTTAAATGGGCAATATTTAACTATTTTTCCAAAAAATTTTTTTGAATAAAAATATTTAATAATAACCCACCTTTAATAATCACTAATTGCTACAAGGATTAAAAACTGAATTTTGCCATAAAATCATGATTTAAAAACAACTGTGATGATGAAATGTATGCTTTTGACTCCAGGAAAGTGATAAATATTTGAATAATCAGATAATACAGTCTGAAAAATGGGTGTAAGCCACAGACTAAGACTGAACTCAACTTTTCAATGCGGTCTAATGCATTTTCCACTGATTTCCTAAGGCATTACTTTTTCCATGTTTCTCATGTTTGTGGCAGGCATAACTTTTTTATTTATCATTGAAAATCAATGAAATTTGGGCTGCAAGTACTTTACTTCATTAGAAATGCAATGACATAGGGAAATTTTGCCTGTCTGTTACATACTCTGAATATTTTGAGTATTCGTCAGATTCTGTGCAAAATGATTTAAAAATTTGAGTAAAATGGCCCAAAATCACAAAACTGATAAATTGGACAAATAATGGCTATGTCATTGCATTTGGATAAGCAATGGCTTTTAAATGATGAAAGAAAAACTGAATTCTATCATAGAGTTCAAGAGGAATTGGTGCCAGAAGTTTTCTGCATATTTAATGAGCTTGCTCAGTTACCATGGCAACCGCATAAACAGAAAAATGCCAACTTGTATTTTTTTTTGGTTGTATATACTGTACCTCTTTAGATTAATTGTGAGTTGTTTCCTGGTGTGATTTTTCATTTAACCCCAGATCACACCTTAAATTTGGTTTCAACATTTGAGAGGTTGAAAAATGAAGATGTGCATTCCTAGGTGATGTTTTGCCTTTGTTTGGCATGTTTGTGTTGTGACCCCCACCCCAACGCCCCTTTAATTTACGCCATAAGCCTCACACTTGTGAAAGTGGTAGGTTATCTTTTTAGTATTTTGAATGAACATCTGGAAGTTTATATTCATACATTTATGGAATTATTCTTTCATTTCATAGGATTACTGTGATTTAATTTTACCCATAAATGAGATGTAATTTCATGCAACTCATTCTTAGTCAAACACCACGATCTTTACCCTTTTTCGAGAGCGACCCATCCTCGCAATCCACTACTGGCTGCAGCTGGTGTTCCATCGGTTGCCAGGGCGACTCATAAATGCAGATTTGAAGGGCAGGATCGAGCAGCTCAGGAGGAACAACCACCATGGGCCTGGCAGAGGCGTATAGCAGGGTCTACCAACACATTAAGCATGTAGTCAGTCAGGTTTTCCATTCTGAGAATACTAAACCTGGAGACCTTATATGATCCTAGATCTGAGATTTTTAGTGTGGGCAGTTTGATTGTTGCATTCCAAAATTGCACTCCTAACTTAGTGTTTTGTGTCTTGTGTTAAATAACTACCCTTTGCACCAGATCCCTTCAAACTTCAACATACAGAAACTTTTTATTTAGGGATACATTACTCAGCAGAGAATTATCAGGTCGTCTCAGTAACAGTCCTTCCCCCAACCCCTTCAGACATGAAGAGGAGGGAACTTTTTGTGTCCGGAATATGGAATTGAACTTGGGCTAGAATTCTCTGATCCACCTTATTTTACTCTCTGACCCCCCACCTGGCCTCTAGCTTTAAACATAGTCTTCACAGTAGTACCCTTCCACTGCTCGTCAAACATACACTACAAACATACACTGACCCCTTGGTTTTGGGGAAGGCATTTAAACAGCATGCCTTCTTGTTACATAAAATTGTTCAAGTCCTAGTGACATAAAATCATGTAACACAAAGGCATTGGAACTCAATTATAAAACATTGTGGTCAGTGATCAATCAGTCAAGACAGCTTTAAATTGTGGTCTGATGTCTGGAATTCACCCAAAACCTATTGGCTTCCTCTATTTTATGCACTGAAGTCATTTCACGTGCAAAAAAAAGGAAAGAACAGTTGATGTGTGATTTTTTTTTTTATTTAAGGGTGGCCCCATACTTGTGGCCTGTAGTTTACACACAGAAACATTTGCGTTAAGAGTGTGGAGCCCAGCCAGAAGTCATAGGTTCATGGACGCCTCCCCCCACAAACATGGAAAACTACATAGTTTGAGTCCATGGACACAGATGCCCCTGCATCTGGGAAACTCAACAAAGCTCGAGCATCCGATATATCATTACAATTTTTTAAAATTCAGAAATTGAAGCACTGATTACTAAAACCCCACAAGTCAAGTCAAGTGTGACTTATGGGGTTTTAGTAATAGGTGCTTCAATTAAGTATGAGATGCACACCTTTTTGGTCCCAAAATGTCAAAGTTAATTGAATTCTGTTAAGTAGTTTTTTTAGAAGTAGATAGACTACATTGCCTATTACAGCAAAGGGAGAGTTCAAACACCTGAAAAATCATAAAAATTGTTAAAATTCTGAAACAAGGAATGAAATGCACACCTTAAGTGTCTGTACAGGGCACATGTATAAGTGCAGTGAATTCTGTTGAGCGGTTTTTGAGAAGTGGATAAACGATATCCTCTTTCAACATGATCAACCATGCACGGACTTATGCATGTACATATCTATGGAGATACAGATGGAAAAGGGTCACCTTGTATGCCCCCAGACATATATGGCGGGGACATAAAACTGTGTGTGCATGGAAGTAGCTCCCTGTAAACCTCCTGCTCTCACCGTAGCTCCTTGCACCCCTGTGTGCCTCTCCCCCTGGCTGCTCCGCTTGTCCTTGCAGCGCTTGTTCTGGAACCAAACGCGGATGACACGTGAGCTGAGGCCGGTCAGCTGACCCAGCCGCTGTTTGAGGTGCGCGTCGGGGCGGGGCGTATGGGAGTAGCAGGACCGCAGTGCCCTCAGCTGGGCCTCGCTCAGGACGGTGCGCACCCTCGCTCCTCTGGCCCTGCTCTTCGCCGTGACACAACATCCTCCTGTCGGGCTGTCCTGGGCCAGCGGCTCTGCTGGGGTGAGGGGCCAAGTTAGATTGGGCAGAACACTGTACAACAGAGTCACATTAACTAACATTAGGGTAGTTGCTAACTTTTGTCATAAAAGTCTGTAGCCAAGTGGCTAACGCGCTTGACTGAGACCTGGAAGGTTTGCGACTCAACTATAGCTACAGTAACATCAGTGTTGCTGTTGAGCACTTGAGCAGTGCCTCTAATCCCACATTAGTTTGCTGACCAATGGCAGCTAATTACTGATGTCACACTGGCTAGCAGAGAATCACTCCTTGTTTGTGTTTTCTCTTCCCATTTGGGTGTTTCATATTCTTTGAATCACATTAAAAACACTTTTCTCCTTGAAAAGTGCCCTGCACGCCGTAAATAGAGTAGAATTGTGCTGTACTGCCAGTACTTAACCCACCTCCCTTCCATCCCATTGGTTTCACCCCTCTGCAGATCTGTGGCTCTTGCATCACATGCTCTGCCTGGCAGCACAGGCCTTGAGACCCCAGTGTGAAGTGATCCCCAGGCATCAGCAGTCGATTGCAGAGCGAGCAGCAAAGACAGCTGGGGTGATATACGTGGCCCGCAGCCCTCAGAATCAGATCAGACGGCGAGAGCGCCTCCTTGCAGCCTTCGCATTTCACTGCAAACATCCTGTTTCACACACAGAAGGATGGGTAAAACAGCTCATTTAAAACACGATCTTGCAAGTTGCCAACACTTAACTTCATATGAAGTTTCAATTGATAAGCACTTTAAGATGAACTAATGAATCTGCTATAATTTTGCCATACGTTTTCATACAAGAAGCACTCCTGAAGAATTTGATACTGACTCCTACCCCAAACCAGGTAACCTCTGTTTGCCCCATCACACACAAGCATACGCACAGTCAGTCACATACGCAAACAAACAGTGGCAGTTTTGACTGGTGGTATGAAAAGCTCATTCCTGTACTCAAAATACTGGAGTTCCATTCCAAACAGAGCACAATGAATCTGAGAGCACACCAGGGACTTATTTTCCCCATAATATAGCCCAGAGGCGGCTTATTTTGGAAGGAGAGGACATTCTGTTTTTGCAGACTGTTTCTGCCCACTTTGACCTGTGGTTATCCCACTGTCTATGGAGTCATTCCAACTGCTTTCTTTATCAAGTGTTACCATCTTTAAAAAGATTCCAGTTGTTTATCTGAGTTCAGAAAAAGTAAGAGGTTTCTGCCTGGTAATTTCAGTTAAAGAAAATCAAGACCATCCTTTGAGAAAGTCTTTTTATATCTGGAATGCTTGATTAACCTATGAAACCACCTTGCCTCATCTGCTGCACCCGTAACTGATCGTGACTGATAAGGCATTTCAAGAAGAGGGAATCTTCCATCTTACTCAGGATTGTTTTTAAGTCTGTTTTTAACCAAGGTTCCACTGAGGAGATATTTCTCTATTTCAAGGATTCCTGGGAGAAGTGCCAGACAGAGCAGTTGCAGATCGGGAAGGCAAGAGAGACATGGATAAACCCACTGAAGAGGTTTGGAGTCCCTCTCAAGTTGCAAAATAAAGACTTTTTTTCCACCAGGCAATCCGATTCAGTTCATTGCAATTTGATACGCATTAGAACGATTGTTTTTTGTGTTTTCATTGCAAAAAGTTGTGGATGGTACCAAAAGAACGGTTTCAATCCATCCCGTATATCCAAAACTGTATAACATCGAATGGAATGCAATTTTGCGTTGAAATGACTCGTTTAATTGCTCGTGGTAGCTTATTGAGGAAAACTGGCTGCACTTGATAATGTTGAGTGTTTCTGGAGTTAACGTAATGTTACTTTCAAGAAATGATGGAAAACAGATCAAAACCAATCATTATTTAAAAGCTATATTCTGTGCCTCTGCAATTTTCAGCTCAAGAGCTGCCACTATTTACAGCAGCTGTTCAAACCTGCGTTGTAGTTTTTCATTTTACCCCACCTGCCCCAACCCCAACTGTCTGAGGTGGAAATATAAACCAAATCTAGGGTTTAAGTACCTGTCCCTACACATTATGTACTGGTTCTAACTGTTCTTTACCTAAAGTATTTGGTGGAAATGTGCCTTATGATCTGGCAACTCGGCAGTTATTAGCCAAGCAAACTACTACTATGCTCCTCTGCCGACTTGTGTTTTTTCAACCCCCCACCACCTTCCTTTCTTCTGTCCTCTTACTTCCCTTTCTTGTCTACCCGATGGGTGGAACTGAGAGCAAGAAAAGCTAACAAGGTGAAAAACCAATTGGACTGAGCTCACAGACCCTGTTCCTCGTGAGCTACCATCCGAGAGAGTTTTATTTATGCTGATTTAAACCTTGACTACTGAATCCACACTTCAAAGGGGTCTCTGGCTGCTAAATGAGTTCTGCTGTGGGAGGGCTTGTGTGTAAACTCACTGGATGGTAGATGTCCAGAAACAGGGTTGTTCACTGCTGCTGTCGATCGTAGGCTGACTGTTCCTAAACTAGTCCTTTGCTCTCTCTTACCTGGTGTAATCCCCTCTGCAAAGTGTCCTCCCATCGCGAATGTAGCAGCTAATGCTGCCCTCTAGTGGACACTGGCACTCTGCGCAGCGCAGGCATCCTGCATGCCACTGCTGGTCGGATCCCACACACAGCACCACCGGGTCCCTGATAGCTCCACCACAGCCGGCACAGACCCACAGTGCCCCCACTGGATGGTCTCGGTCACTGCAGCCTGAGGTGATTACGAACAGGATGCGTGTTTAACCACGCTTCACGCAACTTGTTCAGCCCAAAAACCCATCGACCATTCTCTTTCCAGTGTTGTTCCCTGCACCGTTACAGTGATGCGCTGCCTTTTCATACAACTTTAATGTCTTGATATTTCTTATTCCATACTCTAGTGGAATATGTGAACCCTGACTGGCTGAATTGAACTTCAAATACCGCTCAAGTTATTTCTCGCTCAAAAATGGAAAAGCAACACATCAACAACTCTGATCGAAAGTGGCGCAATACATATTTCATGAAGGGCTGCATCTTAGATGAAAAGGTTTTTTTATTCTGTTGAAAACTCGGGTTTTTATTCATGCAAAGGCTCTCTGACCAAGTTTTGATTAAAATATTTGATAAAAAATGTATATTAAAAAATATACAATGTTGTAAGTGCCGTGAAAAAGTATTTGCCCCCTTCCTGATTTCTTTTTTTTTTTCTTTTTGCATATTTCTCACATTTTCTCACATGTTTTAGATCATCAAACAATTTTTTATATTTGACAGAGATAACCTGAGTAAATACAAAATGCAGTTTTTAAATTATGATTTCATTAGGGGAAAAGCTATCTTAACCTACCTGGTCCTGCGTCAAAAAAGTAATTGCCCCCTGCAACTAAACTTACCCTCGGTGACAACAACTGCAATCAAGCGTTTGTAATAACTGGCAATGAGTCTTTCACATCCCTGTGGCCCACTCTTCTTTGCAGAATTGTTTTTATTTAGCCACATTGGAGGTTTTTTGAGAATGAACGGTCTGTTTAAGTTCATGCCACCGCATCTCAATTGGATTTAAGTCTGGACTTTTACTAGGCCACTCCAAAACCTTCATATTGTTTTTTTTAAGCCATTCACAGGTGGACTTGCTGGTGTGTTTCGAATTATTGTCCTGCTGCATCACCCAAGTGCACTTGAGATTGAGGTCACAAACTGATGATCAAACATTCTCCTTCAGGAGTTCCTGCTGAAGAGCAGAATTGTTCCATCAATTATGGCAAGTTGTCCAGGTCCTGAAGCAGCAAAGCAGGCCCAGACCATCACACTACCACCAACATGTTTGACTGTTGGTATGATGTTCTTTCATGAAATGCTGTGTTAGTTTTACGTTTGATGTAGCAGAATGCACACCTTCCAAAAAGTTCAACTTTTGTCTCATCAGTCCACAGAATATTTTCCCAAAAGCATTGGGGATCATCGAGATGCTTTTTGGCAAATGTGTGACGAGCCTTTGTGTTCTTTTTGCTCAGCAGTGGTTTTCACCTTGGAACTCTCAATGGATGCCATTTTTGACCAGTCTCTTTGTTATTATTAAATCATGAACACTGACTTTAACTGAGGCAAGTCAGGCCTGCAATTCTTTAGATGTTGTTCTGGGTTCTTTTGTGACCTCCTGGATGTGTCATTGATGCGCTCTTGGAGAAATTCTGGTCGGCCAACCACTCCTGGGGAGGTTCACCGCTATTTTAAGTTTTCTTCATCTGTGAATTATGGCTCTCCCCGTGGTTCACTAGAGTCCCAAAGCCTTAGAAATGGCTTTGTAACCCTTTCTAGACAGATAGATGTCAATGACTTGGTTTCTCATCTGTTCTTGAATTTCTTTAGATTGCGGCATGATGTATTGCTTTTTGAGATCAATTAGGCTACTGCACTTTGTCAGACAGGTTCTATTTAAGTGATTTCTTGAATTCAACAGTTCTGGCAGTAATCAGGCCTGAGTGTGGTTACTGAAATTGAACTAAAAATGTGGTTAATCACAGTTAATTCATAATTTCATGGCGGTGTGGGGGGGGGCAAATTACTTTTTCACATGGGCCCGGGTAGGTTTAGATAGCTTTTTTCCCTCAATAAATGATGTCATCTCTGTCTCACAATAGAACAGAGATAACATAGCAAATGTTGAAACTTTTATCCACAAAATGAGCTTATCTCAATTTTGATGGTGGCTACAGGTCTCAAAAAAGTTGGGACGGGGGCCTGTTTACCATGGTGTAGCATCCCTCTTCTTTTTAACTCAGAATGGAGGCATCTGGGGATTTAGGAGACAAGTTTCTTGAGTTTAGCCATTGGAATTTGATCCCACTCTTGTTTAATACAGGCTTCCAGCTGCTGGAGAGTTTTTGGTCTCCTTTGATGGACTTTTCGTTAAATTATGCGCCAAATGTTCTCAATCGGTGAAAGATCTGGACTGCAGGCAGGCCAGTTCAGCACGCAGACTCCTCCACTACGAAGCCATGCTGTTGTCATTGCTGCAGTATGTGGTTTTGCATTGTCCTGCTGAAATACACAAGGCCTTCCCTGGAATAGATGTCATCTAGAGGGGAGTATATGTTTCTCTAAAACCTTTATTTACCTTTCGGCATTCATGGTGGTTTTAAAAACATGCAAGTGTCCCACACCATATGCACTAATGCATCCCCATACCATCAGAGATGGTGGCTTTTGAATTGAACGCTGATAGCAGAAGGGGTGGTCTTTCTCCTCTTTAGCCCGGAGGACATGACACCCATGATTTCCAAGAAGAATGTTAAATTTGGACTCGTCTGATCACAGCACACTTTGCCACAAGTCATTTTTAAATGAGCCCACAGAACATGTCGACGCTTCTGGATCATGCTCAACAATGGCTTCCTTTTTGCATGATAGAGTTTAAGCAGGCACCTGTGGATGGCACGACGGGCTGTGTTTACAGACAGTGGTTTCTTCAAGTATTCCTGGGCCCATTTAGTAATGTCAATGACAGAATCATGCTGGTGAGTGATGCAGTGGCGTCTGAGGGCACCAAAGATCACGGGCATCCAGTAAAGGTCTGCGGCCTTCCAAGTTCTCTGAATCTTTTGACGATGTTATGCACTGTCGATGAGATCTTCAAAGCCTTTGCAATTTCTTGTTGAGGAACAATGTTTTTAAAGTATTCCACATTTTTTTACATAAGCCTTCACAGGTTGGAAAGCCTCTGGCCATCTTTCCTGCTGAGAGACTCTGCCTCTCTAAGACATCCCTTTCATAGCCAATCCATGTTACACACCTGATGCCAATTAACTTAATTACTTGCTAAATGTTCCTTCAGCTGATTGTCTTATATATTAATTGCTTTTTCAGCCCCTTTTTTGCCTGTGTCCCAACCTTTTTGAGACCTATTGCAGCCAGAAAATTTGAAATTATCTAATTTTGTCCATAAAAATGTAAAATGTCTCAGTTTCAACATTTGAAATGTTATCTATGTTCTATTGTAAATAACATATTGGCTCATGTGATCTGAAAGTCATTGCATTTTGATTTTATTCACAATTTACCTTTCGTCCCAACTATTTCAGAATTGAGGTTGTATATATTGTATATCAGTGGCGGCTGGTGACCTGGCAATAGGGGAGGCTCAAAACAATGCTTTAAAATTAATAATTGGTCACAACCTGTTTTCAATCATTAATTATATCCCCAACCACTGAATGGCGTTCTGGGGATATTATGTTTTTGGTTCGACCGCCACCGCCGAGCCGCTCAAGGTGTTAACGGGATAACTTCAGTAATATTTCAATTAGAAATTTCATGTTTTGCACATAAGTAAGCATCATAAAGAGGAAGAAATGATTCGATTTAGGACAATTTACAATTTCTAGATTGGCCACCACGGGCCAAAAACTGAAAAATCACTGTTTTTATCATATCTCTGGAAATATTTGTCCGATTGACTTCAAATCAGGTGCAAATGAAAGTTCATGACCCGAGGATGTGTCCCATAATGACCGTATACCTGTTTGGTTCAAAATTTTGACACAGGGTGGAGCTTTGTCGCATAAAATTCAACATTTTTGCCATATCTTTGGAACCATTTGTCCAATTGGCAATTGAAACTATGTGCAACTGCTAGGTCATGACCTCACAATGTGTCACATGATGACATCATACCTGTATGGTTCAATATTTTGCCACCAGGTGGCGCTTTGTGATGGAAAATTACCATTTTGGCCATATCTTCACAACCATTTGTCCGATTGACCTGAAATTAAGTTCAAATGAAAGTCTATTCAAGGTCTATTCAAGGATTGGGGAATTGGAGGATTGGGGGTGTTTGGGGATATACCCCAAGCCGTCGCCTCTGATGGCATAAGCCTAGTTTAAATTACCTTTAGGGTCATTCCATGTCAAATGTCCGAATGGCTCCCACTAGACCATCTCAGATTTGGCTGAAAAAATTTGAGCGGGTGCATTCACCTCCTAATAGTTGAAATCCAAAATTTTAGCTCTCAACGCCTCATAGTTTCATCATAAGAAATTATTTTTGCAACAAAGTTTCGTCCCTTTTTGAACATTTATTTCTGAGGAGCCACTTTCACATGGCTATCTTTAGAGAAATATTTCAGCTAAATGCTTCAAATTTTCAGGCGTGAAAATATGCTACTATAACTTGAGGAATATGGACTTATAAAGATGTCTCTTTAGTTCATCATATATTTCTGGGTGCTTAAATTTGCTTGAAAATTTTACTGTGCGCTCTTCGGTGGCATATTTGAAGGATTGTAAAAAGCCTCATTTCTAAGACTGGGATTTGATCTTGCACGTACAGCTTCTAATATATGTTTTGTATTTTATATTGTAATTCTGGGTCTCTCGTAAGTATAATCTAGAAAATATTAAGGCTTGAAAATGGAAAAAAAAAATTGTGCTATTTTTCATTTTTAATACCAAAAAAATGACACCATCCACCAATATCAAATTTTTCGAAAGATTAGATGTCTGTTATTAACATATCCAAAATTTGTGATGGGTTTTGCTTTATTTTCTCAAAATAAATTTTTCAAAATGTGGTATTTTTGTGGACAGACCGCATTTAATGGCATCAAAGCATATTCAAGCATTATTTAATAAAATGCACACAGTTAATGATAGACGCTTAAACTCAACAAAGTGCTTTATTTCATAAATGTTAACTTAAACTTGAATTATAACCCATTTACAGTTTTCAGATATATATTGAAATACTGTTGCTCCAACATAAAGGGAAGATCAGACTTGTTACAAATCATTACTTAAAATTATTGTATCAATGAACATTTACATCCAAGTAGAAAAAATTAACCTATATGCTTCAATTAGTAATAACCAGTGTTAAAAAGAGTTTTTCACAGTCCTGCGGAATTAAATAAATAATAATAAGTAATAAGTAAATAATGGAACATTTTAAATAAACAGTTGATAGCAGTTAGCACAGATACTACACAAATTATTTGAACTCTTTCATGAAGTTTTCAGTTACTTTGGTGTCCTGCTCCTTGAGTGCATATCTACACCCAGTTGTAGAGCTTGGGACTTCAATCTTGGCAATGATGTGTTGCACAGGTACCCTCCATAGGTCTTCCCTCCCGGGCCAGAAAAAAACTTTTGCTGGTCCATGTGGATGCATGAACTGTTTAGACATGTTATAGCTTCTGCATAACCAAGCACATTTCTAAACTTACAGCTTAAAAAAGTTACAATTAATTTTTATTTTATTTTATAGGTTTATCTATTAATAAATAAATTCATACAAAGTGTGTGTATATATGATAAATCATCTAATCTCTGATCAAATAAAATGGCATTCTTAACACATCCACTGTGAGATAGGTATTTTATATTTCATAATTAACTATTGTAACTCTTCCAAATTCATAACAAACTTGAATTTTTGGCCCTGTTAGGGTTTCAATATCTAAGCACTGCATATGGGCTATTCTTCAAGTGTAAGTTAATATTTATGAAAAAAAGCACTTTTCTTGAGTTTCAGCTTTCTATCATTAACTATGTGCATTTTATAAAATAATGTTTGAATATGCCTTTGATGCCATTAAATGCTGTGTGTCCACAAAAATACCATATTTTCAAAAATTTATTTTGAGAAAATAAATCAGACACCCATCACAAATTTTGAATATGTTAATAACAGGCATCTAATCTTTTGAAAACAGTCAGTTTGATGTTGGTGGATGGTGTCATTTTTTTGGTATAAAAAGTTAAAAATAGCACAATTTTTTTTCCCATTTTTAAGCCTTGATCTTTTCTAGATTATTCATAAGGCAGGGCCAGAATTGTAAAACAGCATGCACATTGTATATGGGAAGCTGTATGTGCGATACCAAATCCCTGTCTTTGAAATTAGGCTTTTTAGAGTCCTTCAAATATGCTACCGCAGAGTGAAGAGTAAAATTTTTGAGCAACTTTAAGCACCCGGAAATATATGATGAACTGAAGGGACACATTCATAAGTCCATGTTCCTCAAGTTACAGTTTCACCCCTGAAAATTTAAAGGACTTGGCTGAAACATTTTTCTAGATATAGCCATGTGAAAGTGGCTCCTCAGAAATCGCTGTTCAAAAAGGGCTGGAACTTAGTAGCAACACTATCTTTTTAAGACAAAACTATTTGTAGTTGAGAGCTAAAATTTTGGATTTATCCTATTAGGAGGTGAATGTACCCACTGGAATTTTTTCAGCCAAATCTGAAATGGTCAAGTTGGAAGTTTATCTGAAATTCGGACATTTGACATAGAATGACCCATTACAAAAACTCAGATAACTCTCAGCATTATCAGATGTGGCCAGTTTTCATTTATAACGCATACTGATTACGACTCCGGACTTCTATTACTTTTCTTTATTCAGGGATTGGAAGCAATGCATGTGTTTTATGATAAAATTTTATCATAATTTAAATGAATAAAATTAAATGAATAATTGAAAACAGGTCATGACCAATCATTAATTTTTAGGGATTGTTTTGAGCCTCCTCTATTGCTAGTTCACCAGCTGCCATATATATATATACACACACACTAGTGGCAAAATGTTTGGAGCCACCCTCAGATTTTTAATGGTGCACCAAGTGCAATGTGAGCCCTTGGTTTTGGAGAAGGCATTTATACAGCATGCCTTCTTGTTGCATAAGATTGTTCAAGTCCTAGTGACATAAAATCATGTAACACAAAGACATTGGAACTCAATTATAAAGCATTGTGGTCAGTGATCAATCGGTCAAGACAGCTTTAAAATGTGGTCTGAGGTCTGGAATTCACCTAAAACCTATTGGCTTCCTATATTTTATGCACTGAAGTCATTTCATGTGCAAAAAATAAGGAAAGAATAGTTGAGAAAACTAAGAGGAGAAAATCTTACTGCTAGGAGCTGAATGCATGAATCCAACATCTACTACCAACGTACTAATCAGAGCATTAAATTGTGTGTTAAGTCATTTGTTAATGTGGATTCAGTTTAGCACAGATTCAGTTCTGCACTCATTAAGGGCTGCCAACGTCTACCAACTGGTGCTAAATTTAACATTTTATGCACGACAAGATCTTTATAAGGCAACTTTTTGGAAGAGGAAAACAATCATCCTGTGAAATAGGTTAAATAAGTGTTGAAAAATTGTTCGCTCACGTTTGTCAGAATCGCTCGGAACCCCCATAGCTTCCTTGGAGTTCTGAATGGACATCACCATGAGTCAAACCTGCTGAATTTGACTTGGCTTCAAAAGTCTGCTGAACCTTGTCCAATCTTCACTCCTTTCCTCTGTGTATGTGGTTTCCTTTGCACAGGAAGTCGAAAGGAGAAACTGAGCGGATGGGTCTCAATGGCAGAATATCCAGATTGTGAATAGAGACCTGCAGCAACAGTCACTTTTATACACTCATATCCACCCAGTAATATAACACTCACGCACACACTGCCACATGCACACGCACACAAGCTCGAGCCAATCTATTAAATTAACCCAACAGTAAAGCCACTCCTCTTCATTAGGCAAATAATGTAAGGTCTCCGCCTCCATCGTAATCAAAATGAAAACTAATTTGTGCAAGGATAAAAACACCTCAGACAGCAGGGGTGAGGGGGCTGAGAGGAAGACAGGGAAAGCCAGACATTAGAGCACCAATGTCAGCCTGTCTTTCTGGGTGTCTGAACACCAACACCAGCAGTGTAGTGGTCCCTGGAGAAGTTGGTATTGTCTTTTAGGTGAATTGGTAGGTCATTAAGGAAAATGTGGGTATACTCTTCTGGGTATTTTAATGGCTTTTTGGCTGATAGGTGGGTATACTGTAAATTGACAGAAAAAGAGGTAAGTATACTCTGTATACCTGCATATACCCTCCACTTCATTGACTGACACCATCTCTCAACTCATACCTTAAAATCCAGGGTTTACTTCCGAAGACTATCTTTCGATTATCAGTAAGCATTTTGGTAAGAAGAAAGGCCTTCAGTTGCCTTCTCTGATTTATTGGGAAATTTCTTTTCACGCACTAGTTAACTTTCACGTAATGCCATCACTTGCATGACCATGATGTTTTTTTATTGCGATTAAAGTTAATCTTTTTATTCATCCCAAATAAGAACATGAGCGCACTCCCTGGAACCTTAGACTAGAAAGCATTTTCTTTATACTTGCTGAGAAAATATCAAAGTCAGGTTTTTAAATGATAAATAGTACCCTATCAGAGGTGAATGTGCACAATCCAGGCTAAGAAAGTAAAAGTCCTCCTCATTTTTTGTTCTAACCACCTGGATTTGGTAAAAAGAATGACAGCCAAGAGCTTGATCTGAGCAACGAAAAGCTGCCTGAGCTCAAGGGCTCAAGTAAAATGAGGCAGGATTTCTGGGATGTGCGCCTCTGTACAATGGAATATGGGTAAGGTACATTGGTATTTGGACTGTGACACAGTATATGAAGAATTGGTCCTAAATGGCTCATTTGATGTGTATTAACCCTCTATTGACTATGTAGCATATCTGCTACATAAAGTGAAAGGGTTACCAGCCTGGACATCCTGCTGGTTTTGTTTTTATTGCCAAATAAACATTTGAGAATAACTTGAATGGTTCATCAAGTTAAAATAAAAAAAAAAAAAGAATTTAATTTAAATAATATTTTTTTTTTTTAACTATTTTTCCAAACATTGGCCCATTATCAACATATTTGCCTAGGGAAATGATTTTTACACAATTGGAAATGGGTTTGGTTAATTGAGGGTTAAAATACCACAGAAACAAAGTGGGTAGTCTTTACTTTATTCTTAAATTCAAACCTACATAACTCTTAACTATATTAACTACATAACTCTTAATACCCTATACTCATTAGAATATTAAATCTCAAATCAGTAGGTTGGAGAGTGGGAGGATTGGTTATATAGAAGGTTTACCCAAATGAATGGCCAGGCAAGCAGTATTTTCACAAGTGTGTCTCAAAATTGGTGAGGCCATAGAGCAGTTTTTAAAAAACTTTTTATAGCCCTTGAATTTGAATTTAAAGAACTAAGATTTCACTTGGAATATTTTGAAGCAAATACAAATTCTGTTGTCCATAAGCAATGTCAACACTTTGGACCATGTTTTATTTATATGTTTTAATAATCCTTGGCATTTAATTAATCCATGTAAACACCACACTGTCAATTTCTAGTGTGTATCATTGATATACTGATATTTAATTTAACCCCCAATTCATAGTCTCCCAGTGTTTAATCAATGACCAAAGGGCACCAGCATCAAACTAATTGTATTATTTTTTTGCGACTACTGTGTCCTGGTGGTGACGTGTGTAAACTGAGTCATTATTATTATTATTCAACTGCAAAAACAGTGTTATATACTGACTGAACTTAGGATGTGAGTTCAGGACTATGTGCTCAGAATGTTCTCTAAGAAATATTATATTGCTGATGTATCGCTTCCATTAATTAAAAGCAGTGACATAGAAGTTAACCAAGAAGCTTTATAAAGAGCTGAATAGTCTGCCGAATAAATTATTTGTACTAGCTTTGCTCGTTAAGCAGAAGACATCTGTACTGATAATCAAGGTTTGAATCCCTTGCAACTCCTTATTATTACGCCATAACTTGTACATTGCTTTCAGCTTTATTTATAATTTTCAGTTATCAGTTGTAGTTTTATTTACTTTTGGCAATAAAACCATTATCTTAGGTTCAGCCAACAAAACTGCTTATTCCCAGTTTAGGCACCAAAACAATTTGGTAAGGTTTAGGAAAACGTCATAGTTTTGATTGAAACAGACTTTTTCACAATGTAAACCACATCTTCAAGGGCTTTCTAACAGAAAGGCTTTCTGGCACTAAGGCTTCAGGGCTAACTTCACCCGACGGCAGCTAACTTCTTCCATGTGTTTCGGCTATTCAGGAAAACAAACAAACATGATGGGCAAAGGATGCTCGATGATGTCTCCTGATGTTAGAGCTGTTGGATTCTCTTAGCACTACGGTTGTTTTCACTTAAGTCCTCATCAATTATCCTCTGCATCTTTCTTTAACCTTGTGATATTTTCCATTGAAGTTAACCCTTTGTTGCATAGAGTTTGAACAAATGCCTCCAAGATGTTGAAATTGGAAATCCAGTGTTCTTTTGGGTACATTTGATGAGATTTTGTGCACTGTTGTTTTTTGAAGGGGTACCAGTGGTTGGTTAGTCTGTCCTTAATTTTGGACATGTGCTTGTGGGATGTACAACCCCAATTCCAAAATAGTTGGGACAAAGTGTAAATTGTGAATAAAATCAAAATGCGATGACTTTAAGATCACATGAGCCAATATGTTATGTACAATAGAACATAGATAACATTTAAACTTTTGAAACTGAGACATTTTACATTTTTATCCACAAAATGAGCTTATTTCAAATTCTCTGGCTGCAACAGGTCTCAATAAAGTTGGGGCACAGGCAAAAAAGGGCTGAAAAAGCAGTTAATATATAAGAAAATCAGCTGACAGAACATGTAGCAAGTAATTAAGTTAACTGGCCTTTGGTGTGTAACATGATTGGCTCGAAAAGGGAAAGGGGACTTTCTCTCAGAAGTAAAGATGGCCAGAGGCTCTCCAACCTGTGAAGGCTTGCATAAAAAATTGTGGAATACTTTAAAAATGATGTTCCTCAACGTCAAATTGCAAAGGAATGGTCGGTTGGGCTGATAATGCCTTGATATAAGGGCAAAGGCGATAAGTCGAATGTAGACAACTATAGAGGTATCACTCTATTTAGCCGTATAGGTTAACTTTTTACATCAATAATTAATGAGCATTTGTTGTCATATCTCTGCTGTGCAGGCGTGCTTGGCGATGAGCAGGCAGGTTTTAGAGCAGGTTAATCTGCTACAGACCATATATTTACATTGCATAGCATTCTTGATTTTTACTTACACTACAAGAAACGGGTTTTTTGTGCTTGCATTGATCATAAAAAGGCTTTTGATTTGGTTGATAGAAGTTGTCTATGGAGTAAACTTACTGCTTCACACATCAACGGCAGAATTTTAACTGTAATTTATAACATGTACCAAAATGCAAAATCATGTGTTTTTAACAGGGGTTATATTTTTGAAACGTTTCTATGCAACGTTGGAGTCAGACAGGGTGAGAACTTGTCTCCCCTACTTTTTGCGATCTTTTTGAATATTTTGAATTTTATATTAGCATGAGGTATGAAGGCTTATCTTTCCTGGCAGATAAATTTGGAAGTGATCCCAGTGATGAAGACACAGAATTATATTTAAGGTTGTTTGCACTCCTTTATGCAGACGACACTATCATACTTGCGGAGTCAGAAGGTGAATTGCAGTCAGCCTTAAATGCAGTGGAGGAATATTTTTGAATCTGGAAATTAAATGTCAATGTGAATAAAACTAAAGTAGCAATTTTCTCTCGAGGCAAGGTGCGAAAACATAGTAAATTTACTTTTGGGGATTTTGAGTTACAGGTTGTCGTTGATTATGTTTATTTGGGGATAACCTTTAATTATAATAATCGATTCTCTAAGGCTATTAAGAAACAGGTTTTTCAGGCAAGAAAGTATATTAGTATAGTATATAGTACTAAATATAGTATATTTAGTAGTATTTAGTAGACTTGTAGCGGCTATCAAATTTGAAATCAGCATATTTTGAGGATAAAATTGTAAAATTTCTCAGTTTCAACCTTTGCTATGTTATCTCTGTTCTATTGTGGATAATATACTGGCTGGTGTGATTTGAAAGTCATTGCATTTTGATTTTATTAACAATTTACACTTTGTCCCAACTATTTTGGAATTGGGGTTGTATATTGCTGTCCAGTATTTTGAACATAATGCTTGTGGGGTGACTGAAATAATGTGAAGTCGAAGAAACGTGGTCATTGATATGCATCATGTCCAGTATTCTAGACATGGCTTATTTGAGCTATTTGCCTGGCATGCACAATGCCTGATATTTTTGACACAGCATAAAATCAGGTATATTTCAACAAATGCACATGCATTACAAAGCTTGTATGTTTTAGTATGTGCTTTATAATGTATTTCTTTCCTTCAACAGGATAAAGATTGATAAAAACTTGAGAAAGATAAGTATATTTCTGACTTTCGTCAAGTTACCTTGTACTTGTGAACACTGCCTTTGTGACTTTGGGAAATCATGTGACTTATTAGAATGGCACCTAATGGGGAAATTCTGGAAATTGTAGAACTGCAAATGTCCAATAAAATGTACATTGTGCTCTTTTAGTGTATCTATGAGCTTAGACAACACAAACCTTGCTTAAAATATGTCCAAAATATTGGACAGCATGTAACAAAGGGTTAAAGAAGAGTAGTCCGGTATGAGACAATTGGACGTTATTTTCTGACTATTTGAATGCAGCCATTGACTTCTTAATAAAAAAAGAAATTGCCCCCGAAAGACAGACCGTCCCTATCTTCACACGCGGGCTGCCTATAATGAAACAAATTAATTAAGGACTCCTGGCGAAGCACAAAGCAAGGGACGCCCCACTCGGTGCACTGCCCGCCCCAAAACTTCGCGCGATGCTGGTAATTAAAAGCCACTGGAGGACAAGGGAGGAGAAGAGCGCTGATGAACACGAGTGCTTGCACCCCCCAACCCGGCGCAACGCCCACTAATTTACCGTGGCCGCTACAGCGAGTGCTCTAGCGGCCCCTCCCCTGTTTCCCTCCGGTATTTCCATCTCGCGACGCCGTAATTTGCATGGCACATAAAAACTGGAATTAGGTATGTATATTAATCAGGACCGCGGACGTTAGGCTGCATACAGAGTTTCCTTCTTTCTTCGTTCATTAGCGTTCCCCAAAGACACTGACTGGCGAGGGTGTTGTCAGGGAGGAGCGAGCGCAGGAGTGACACTTTGATTTATTTTCGTGCGCATCCTCTGCAATTTTGCAAAACAGTTTAATTTGTGGCTGCGGTCTGCACAAAACTGAATAGCGCGATAGAACTGGCATGCAAATCTCTCACTCACTCAGCCTTATTAATTAACTCCTTCACTTCCTGGAATGGTCACTTAATGAGCACAGCTGTGTGTGTGTGTGTGTGTGTGAGAGAGAGAGATGGACAGACAGAGGTCATTCAGTTGGGAGTAGGATTGCTCTTGTGTTTCCTCAAGTTAAACCAGAAAGAATGGACAGATACAGGCCTATCAATTCAGTGACGCATTTATTGTGAAATGTGAGCCCAAACACACAGTTGAAATGCAGCTGTTGGATACCTGAGACCAGTGTTTGAATTCAGCTGATGCCTACTTAGCTCTGTCCAAGCCATACATTGGACGCATTTGACTGGTTGCTTACAGTCCGTAAAGTGCTGGCTACGCTCCCATGCGAGAAAGACGAATAGACTGAACTCAAAAGTTACAAGTGAAATTGTTTGAATGGTCACTGTGTAAAATCTACCACTGTAGGCCTAGCCATGTGAGTGAGCAGGATAGGATTTCTATCACCTCTCACCAAGTTATCATTTAAAATTTGTCACTAAACACTACTATGAATCATGATTTAACTTCTTACAAATACTTCTATCATTTGAATATTGTATAGATTAATAATTTTTCATGATTAATACTCATTCTTACACAGAGCTTGCCGCCATTATTTTAAATTGATTTTACCGTGTTGACGGAGCCCTAACCTCCTGTCCGCCTCGGTCAAGAATATACAGACTATAAAAATACAGAAATAAAATTCAGCTCCTTGTCAGATGTAAACTCCTCACCTTCATCATTATTGTTCCGATGTGAGCAGGGGCGCCATTAGAAATTTTGGGCCCCATGAAAAGATATCACATTTGGGCCAACCATTGTAAGCCATGTCAACCCTTATTGCTAAAACTAGACCTCATGAACCCACTCAAGCCATTCAAAGCTTTAAATACCTCTGCCTTTGCAGCCTAGCTACTCTATTACAGTTCAGCATTGACTCTGCAATATTTTCTGATGGTAAGCCGTGAAAGTGACTTAAATATAACTTAAATATGCATTAACTTCTTCAGTATATTAACTTCTTCGATTTAAAGCATTTTTATTCTTTTTTGAATTCTAATAATTGAATGATGATTTAATCGTTGCTCTTTCATCATAATTAAAAAAAATAAATTCCTGCGGAAACCCAGCAATTTCGACAACTGTCGTGTCATTCATCACGCCGTTCACCTTCCTCAGTTGGCGGTGGGGCCGGTGCAATAGTAGAGGTATTGGGATGGGGAGAAGGGCTGCTGAGCCTGAAGCTTTGTTTGTTGGGCTGTGGACCAGGCAGGGGTAAGGGGCAACTGATTTAGAGTGAATAGCTTGCTAAAAGTTTGTCTGCATTGATTAAATGTTGACTAAATAAGGAGCAAAATATAAACACCCTGTTGTATCTGTCAATATATTAAGCAACTAATGTTTGCAGAGTGAAAGTACCCTACTGTCTACAGTACCCTACACCCACCTTTTTTGTGTAAAATTGGTAACAAACTGTCACCCTTTTGTCTCTCTCCTCCCTTCCTTATCATTGTTGAAAGCCCTGATTTTTCTTTAAAGGTCCTATTTTATGCTGTTAAGGCATATAAAATATGGCCAATGGGTCTTTAAAGAATTCTGTTACAAAAAAACCCACACACATCCAGGCCTAGTGGGACCTCTTCTCTCACCCTCTCTGTGCCGGCCTGAAACACAAGCTGTTTTGAGTGGGCGGGGAGGCTATGCTAATGAGGCGCTGCTCTGATTGGCTGCCTGGCCGCTTCAATTCTGGGGGAGGGTGCAGACCTGAAAAACCAAGAAACCAAGATGGCAGATATTTCAGCACAGCTCTCCGTAGAATGTATTGCTGCAAGACCGTACTTGTTTGATCCTGAATCTGACCCCGAATGGGAGGAGGAAGCAATTGAAGTATTGCAGCAACATTTATAGCTAGATATCAGTGAGTGGCAAGTTGAAATTTTTGTGTTTTGCTCGTACTGTCTTGCCTTGCATGCTTGTGATTGTAGCTGTACTGTTATATAATCGTGTTATATACCCACTTTGCTATCCGGAGGCAACTTCGCTATAAGCTCCCATTAACCATTTCCACCAAAACGAAACGCAATTCCGACACCAAGCTGGGTCAGTCCATATCTAAGCATTCAGACCCTCCCAGATGACCCCCTCAGAAATTTCTCAAAAAATTCACATGGGTACCTATGGAGGACTTCCATCCATCCATCCATTTTCTATACCCACTTATTCCTCACTAGGGTCGCGGCGCGAGCTGGAGTCTATCCCAGCTGACTACGGGCAAAGGCAGGGACCCACCCTGAACAGCTTGCCAATCCATTGCAGGGCGCTATGGAGGACTTATGAAATAATGAAAAATTTTAAAAAGCTTGAATTCCCTAAACTTTCTGATCTGTAACATTTAAAAAGTACAGCAATTTTTGCGATTTTGGCTTTTCAGCCAACTTTGGAGACCTATTGCGGAGCAACCAAGGTAGATACCTAATCTGACCAGAAATTCTAATTCTAGGCTAAAAAAAAGTTGGCTGGGGAGACCAAAAATCTGATCTGTAGGTCAAATAAGAGAGGAGCAGTGGAAGCCCAAAGTTGGACGAAACACAATTTCGTCAAAATAAAAAAAATACTTAAAATTGTGACAGGTCATCACTTTAAAAATTTTAGGGATATTGGTCTATTACTTGGTATTATCTCATAAGTCCACCAGAGGTACGTATATTAATTTTTTGAGAAATTTCTGAGGAGGTGACCAAGGAATTTTCTGATTTTCTGGATGCCTTCACTTGGACTTACCCAGCTATAACTGAGTTCGTGACAAAAACACACAAACTGTAAGTGTTGCTTATGTGGAGCAAGTAAATCGATAACTTCCACCAAAAAAAACCCCACTTTTTTGAGCTTTTTATTTGCTAGAACAATTTTCAAAGGTGGATAAATGTTATGATGAAAGTACTAATTGATGCTAACCAAAGTAACACAATCATACTGATCAGAATTACTGCGTGTAAGTTACTCAGGAGCATTTTTTAAGTAGCACGAAACGTGAACAAACATGCGGTAGTAACCGAGCAGTCACAACGACAGAGACAAACGTTACCCTGCAATACAGCTTTTATAGACAGTAAGTTCCGTTACCGTGAACAGTGCACCAAGCATCCAAATTACAAACAAGTATGAAAAGTTGACTTCAAATTAGGTTTATGTTCACACACTTTCTGTTGAATGTCTCCTTGTTATTATTTACTCTTGCATATTTATCTAGGACATGAACATTAGCAACAGTAACCTAGCTACGCGATACAACCACGTTCAATGGGCTATCACATTAGGTAGGCTTATGCAGTAAAGCAACACAAAATGGTAAAACTTACTGCTTCCGCATCTGTGAGTCACGGACAGTTGGCTCTGATCCAGTCTTCGTCTTCAGATATTTTACAAAGCATTTTACAAAGCATTTGAGGCCAGTTGTTAGTGCTAACTATTATTAGCAGTGCTGCTGGCCTCCCATGACACTTTAGCTTCACTTACGTTATTTGCTGTCATATCATTACTTATAGCTTGTGGCCTGAGTGCTTGATCGATGCAACTGCTCCAAGTTTGAGAAGCAGCTGAGACACATATCCAGTGTCAAATTATCCTTTATTAACAAAACTGTCTTCAGTGAAATGCCGAGCACAAATAGCTAAAGTTCCGTTTAAGTATGGCTGTTTGTCGCCAGCAAACAAAAAAGCTACGCACTGATTTCTGGTGGCATCGTCTTTTGGAAGAGAAAATAGTTGTGCTTTTTTTGCATCCAAAAAAACATGTACAGGCAGCTTTGGGAGACATTCTGATAAATCTACACATTAAATGATTTGGGTTTGTTTGTGTCTGATAGAATAAATTTCGGGGTGGGCTGGTCCAGTGCTGTGATTGGCTCTGGCCAGGCCTGTCCTGACTGTACGCAACAACCTGATGTCAGGTTTGGCCAAGATCTTGTGAAGATCTCGGGACGAGCTCTTCAGAGAGGAAATCACATTCAGGAAATCACATTCTCGGATTACGGCAAAACCCATGTAACTTTGTAGAGGTTGAGTATGGACAGCCAACATTTATAACATTAATTGGATGTATTAAAAGAAGGATCAGCATAATAGGGGACCTTTAAATAACCACCCAACTCCCCTGAGGGGTAATGCAGATGATACAGGATTTTCTGTGGTGTACATTCTTAACACATATTGCACTTCAACTGTTCTTGTTTTAGATTAATTAATAATAGTCTAACAATTTATTCACTGAATAATCAAGAATGATATGTGAGCCTATAATGATTATGAAATAATGAATTAAGAAATGACAGATCCCTGAAATTGCTGTTCATGTCAAAAATTTTAGAAAAAGTTGTAGCCAACCAGCTAACCACTGTAACCACTGGAAATGGCATTTTGACAAATTTCAGTCTGGCTATCGACACCAGCATTCTACAGAAACGGCTCTACTTAGAGTAGCTAGTGATATTATGATGGCTTCTGACGCTGGTAAATGCACAATTCTAGTGCTGCTTGATCTAACTGCCGCTTTCGATACAGTAGATCATCATATTTTGTTAGGTAGGCTCAGAGATAGTGTAGGCATTTCAGGTTGTGCTCTTGACTGGTTTGCCTCTTAATTATCGAATCGGGGTTTCTCTGTGGCTGTTGAATCTTTTGTGTCAGAGACTGTGCCCCTTTCTTGTGGAGTGCTGCAGGGTTCAGTTCTGGGTCCTATTATTTTTATTCTTTATATTTTACCTCTGAGCCATATAATTGGCAGGTTCAAGGGAATCTCGTATAATCTGTACGTAGATGATTTACAGCTATACTATTCTTTTAATCCTGCTAGGCCCAATGGTTTTAACGTTTTATTCGATTGTATGGCAGCCATTAAGGAATGGATGTCTTGTAACTTTTCGCAGTTAAACACAGCCAAGATGGAGGTTCTTATTGTTGCTTCAAATAATATTTCTGCTGAGTTTGGTTGCTGTATTGGGTCTCTTGGCCATAATGTGCACTCTAATCTACAAAATCTGGGTGTTGTTTTCAATCAGGCCATGAACCTGGACTGTGACGTTAGGGCACTAACCCATACATGCTACTTCCACCTACGCAATATTGCCAAACTCAGGCATATTATATCTAAACCTGAGCTTGAAATGATTATTCATGCCTTTATCTTGTCAAGGCTTGATTACTGCAGTGCTCTCTTTACATGTCTCAGCAAGGCTTCCATTGACCGTCTGCAGCTCGTGCAGAATAACGCTGCTAGACTCTTAACCAAAACGAGAAAGTTCGAACATATTACTCCCGTTTTGGCTTCTCTGCATTGGCTACCTGTGAATCTAAGGATTCATTTTAAAGTTTTACTTTTAACTTATCAGGCTCTACATGGCCAGGCACCCACCTACATTGCTGAGTTGCTTAAGCCTCATGTCCCAACCAGGGCATTGAGATCAACGGACCTCAGCCTTTTAATTGTTCCCAGCACTAAAAAATCCACCAAAGGGGACAGGGCTTTCCAGGCGGTTGCTCCCAGGCTGTGGGATGCCCTCCCGCTGACTTTGAGGACTGCCACATCCATTGAGGCCTTCAAAACTAATTTGAAGACCCATTATTTTAAGATAGCTTTTGGCTTAGTCTGTAACAAGACAGCTTTTTAGTGTATTTCTCAATTAAGCAATCTTTGCACTGGTGTTTTTTTTTGTAGGTGCTATAGTAAATAAATTTTTCTTACTTACTTACTTACTTACTTACTTACTGACAGACACCGACCTAAAAATAATAGCCTACAAGTGAATTTGTAAGTACGGCAATAATGGCAAACTTTCTCTGAATTCTGTCTCCTGTTTTAGCGTTACTTTCAGCTTTATAATATGTTTTAAAGGGATAGTTCACTTTTTTGTTGTGGGGTTGTATGAGCTACAAATTGCCACTACTTAACATTAGATGAATTAGAAAGCTCTGATCTCCTCCAGGTTGCCGCACCAGGGCATAGTGCAGGGTGGAAATTTCGACGATACACTGTTGTGAACGGAAACACAGAAAGAGCGTATTTCCATGGCCTAAAAGAGGTCCTACCAGAAAACACTACACCATTTCAATTCTAGGCTGTATTTAAAAAAATTACTGCACTTTTGCTGCTCGGAAAAAAAGAGTTGCTCTTGAACCAAACAACTGACGTATTCCTGCGCGAGGCAGTTCACTGCGCGCAGTGGCGATCAACTGTTTAGGTCAGACTCTGAGCGGTTTGCAGAGCCGGATTTTCAATGGCATAGGATCACGTATCAAATAAAAAAAAAAATCCCAACAATAACCAGCACTGCAGATACGCAGTATGTGGCTGCGTAGACCCTATGCAATATGAATTTGTTATGCAATGTTACATTAAACCTTTTTTTAAGTGTTTCACTCTTCTACGTGATGCTTGGGTACAGCAGTGCGTTTCAGTGCGCACCATTGAGATTTCCCCGAATGTAGCCAAACAAAATCCTCTTTGGAAAAATGAATACTGCAAACACGGAGTTCTTTTAGGGATACGGGGGACGTATCATTATCCTTGTTGAGGTAATTAGTCACAGCTACAAGTCCAATATTCCGCAGAGGAATGCGGTGGAAACTGTAAGTGCACAAGGATACAGCCTTGCTTTCATGTCCAAGAAAGCGACACACACGGACCATTTTCGAAATATTTGCACAAGTTAAATGGCCGTCCGATCTCAAAACTGCAGTTAAGCCGCTTGCACACTGGATGCGAAACGAGTTTTTCGCACACTGAATACATTCAAAGGCAAAGCGAAGAC
Organism: Gymnothorax reevesii; assembly: GCA_029721435.1. NCBI lineage: Eukaryota > Metazoa > Chordata > Actinopteri > Anguilliformes > Muraenidae > Gymnothorax > Gymnothorax reevesii. The sequence continues at coordinate 27,963,693 of CM056575.1, read as the reverse complement.
GTGAATACCCGCGTTTGTGCAAGCAGCTACACTGTGACCCAAACAGCTGATCGCTACAGCGCGCAGTGAACCGCGATGCACCTCGCGCAGGAATATGTCAGTTGGTTAGTTCAAGAGCAACTGTGTTTTTTTTCGAGCAGCTAAAGTGTTGTATATATATATTTTAATATAGCGTAGTTGAAATGTTGTATTATTTTCAGGTGGAACCTCTTTTAGGCTGCGAAAATACGCTGTTTCTGTGTTCCCGATCACAACAGTGTATCGCCAAAATTTCCACCCTGCACTATGCCCTGGTGCGGCTACCTGGAAGAGATCAGAAGGCTTTCTACTGCATCTAATGTAAGTAGTGGCTATTTGTAGCTCATACAACCCCACTTCAAAAAAAGTGAACTATCCCTTGAAGGTGAGACTTAACTCATTCAGAATGTTTTCAGCATTAAAAAGAATGCATTTAAAATGAGAAACATCCTCTTTGGCGTATTGAACCTTAAATCTAACACTGCTGCAAAACAGTGTCACTCAATGCCTAGCTAACATATATGCCATTGCATAAGTTTGAGGAATTTAGAATCTTCAAATTAAATTTTCTTGTTTTATGGTGTCACTAATGTAGATAGGATTACGCCTGGTAACTTTGTGATCCAATGAAAAAAAAATGCCTGCTAAAAACAATTTGGATGCCATTTTACTGATTAGTCTTCGCAAAAAGGCAAATTAATTTTTGGTTGCTAATTGGATGTGAAGAAGGGTAGATGCACAGTGGTAGCCAAGATGCAAAATAGTTGCATCTCCCTGACACAATAGTTGGGAGATACTATGTTTTAGTTCCGGGGTTGCTGCCGTTTTCTGTTCAGGGCTCTGGAAGCCACAATTATTAAAGGAATTTTTTCTAATTTTTATACTGGTGAAGATATTTATTTGACAATGCAGATGACCAATTTTCAGCAATTTTGGACGTCCCATATGGCTGCCGGCGGCCAATTTGTCCGAAATTTGAGGATCGGGGAGATACATGACAAGTTATCTGGTTCATTTATAAAATTACCGACATCTCAACATAAGTCTTCTTCATGGCATTGAGGGATGAAGGCTTATGTCATAGTGTCGTAATCACTGGTATAATTTATTAAACTATCGTAGCATCGTGGCTGCCAGTGTTCGACTGCTCGACTTATCATTTGTATTTTCACTGCAGGCAGCACCAATGCTGGCATGCATTCTTTCTTTCTCTTATCTTGGTTGCCTATCCGTAAAATTAAATGATAACATGATTGATGTGATCATGGATTTTAAAGTGAGGTTATTGAAGGGTTTTTTTTTAACAACCGACAGCTACTAACTAAAAATACAGGGTTGAAGAGGTTAAGTCGGTCAGACATGATGCTCAACATGCGCTCACTGTGGCCTAGTTTGGGCTGGGACCAAACTATTTAATGTAAATGGGGGTGGGCTCTGCCAGTGCAGAGGCTCTCTGGATGTTAACCCTGTACCAGAAACAAGACAAGGAACAGAAATTATTTTTATTAGTATTTTGTGAATAAAACATTCTATTAATGATGATTGGTGAATTATTCATAGGGAAAAATATCTATATTTCTTATTAATATGTATATGAATGATTTTTCTTTGATTTTAAATGCATGTGGTACAGGTTGTAGGGTTGGTGCCTCCCTAATTAATCACCTTATGTACGCAGATGATTTGGTCATCTTTAGCCCATACAGTGCTGGTCTCCAACAGCTATTGAGAATTTGCACTCAGTATGGAGCTGATTTTGACATAAAGTACAGCGCTAAAAAGAGTAAGATCATGATTGTCAGAAGTAGAGAAGACAGACAGTCAACCTTCCCTGACTTCTATCTGTCTGGCACTGCACTCAGTGTGTGCAGTGTGATTAAATATTTGGCCCATATTATTGCAAACGACCTGTCTGGTGATATGGATATATAAATAGGCAGCATCGTAAGCTCTATGCTTAAGCAAACACGCTGTGTCGCAAGCTTAGCATGTGCTCTATCTGTGAAGATTTCACTCTTTAGAGCGTATTGTACACCTCTGAATACTGCCTACCTGTGGTGTCGTCGTAATCAAGGCAGCATTAGAAAGCTCACAGTGGCTTATAATGACAGCATGAGGCTACTGCTGAGAGCCTCAAGAAGCTCCAGTGCAGCCATATATTTGTGAGTATCGGGGTACCTACCTGCTCTGCTGTTCTACGTAACCTGATGTATAGATTTATGTGTCGGCCATATAAGTCAGAAAATGAACTAATCGCGGTTTTGGCTGACCCTGTATGCAGTTCTGTTAGATTTTTGTCCAGACTGTGGAACCACTGGAGAACATGTCTGTATGTTAGACATCGAACATTGTGGAAGGCTTTGTATTTTTCTTTCTTATTTTTCTTTGCCTGTTTTTTATTGTATCATGGATCCCCTGGGTCTGAAATAAAGAATGAATTGAAAATATCTAGTGTTCTATTTTATGAGGGCCCCTGTCAGTCTCAGGCCCTTAGAACTGTCCTAACTTAACCCCCTCTACGGCGCACGTGGGCATGAAAGTCCAGTCGTATGGGCCCATTGTCAATAAAAACATTTTATCAATTATCTCTGAGCGACATTGATAGCAAACTGTGAGGGGTAATTCACACACTCGTAAAGATCCATTTTTGGCACCAGATTAGACAGTTTTTGCGGAGCGTCACCACGGTGCTGCTTAAAACTATATGTATGTATATGATCAAGTTGGTTTGTATTCCTGTGCATGGTACAACCCCTGAATTCCTTGCATTTTCCTTGAAATCCCCCAGAGACGGCTTCTCTTTAACACTACTAACCACAAGTTTTATGGGGAAACAGGCCGATAGCTGGGTGTGCTCTGGGTATCACTGCGGCATCATGACAAGGAGATTGTGAATTTGAATCCAGCCTGGACTTGTCTGTTTGGAGTCAGCATGTCCCCACGTTCATCTTCAGTTTTCTCTGGGTAGTCTGGTTTCCTCCCACTTTGCAACAACATGAATGAGATGCTAACTGGAGATCTTAAAATGTCAAACTACCATAGGTGGTGGACTGTGCGAGTGAATGGCGTTTGTGTATTCAGCGATGGATTAGAAAACTGTTTAGGGTTTATTTCAGCCTTTCGGCCATTGTATGCAGGGATAGGCGCCAGCCATCCTGCAACTGTGACCAGGAATATGCAGGTTAGACAGATGTCCCAGATGGAGTTTGAAAACAAGAACTTTGAATATTGACAACCTCAGTATTAGCGTATCTACCTTGTACGTGCGATTTTTATGATAAATTTATGTCTCAAAAATATACTTTCTAAATAAGAGGTTTGCCATTCACACTCATCAGCTGATTAGCAATAATCGATGCATGATCATAAATCTTTGGATTGATGAAGAAAACAATTCTATTCAATTCAATTGCCTTTATTGTCATTGAACAAATGTAATGCATCTCCTTCTGTGGAATGGAGGCAAACGATAAAAACAGATAAACAATAGAGACGATAAAAGCAACATTGAGACCAGTAAGACAAAAGGCAAGACGAGAAGCTGGCAGCCTAGTGACTTATATAAGCACTAGAAATTGAAAGCTAAACTATGACAAGTAGATGCAGGTAAAAATATACTATAAATATAAAAATATTACAAAAATATACAAATATTGCGCAAACCCACCTTTATTCCACAAACCCACCCGTATTGCACTACCCATACTTACTGCACACGAGTTCAAGATTTATTGCACTGAGTTCAGATGTTTTATGGCACAGGGGTCAAAACTGTTTAGCAATCTGGAGGTGCGGGTCTTGATGGACCTGTAGCGCCTCCCTGAGGGCAGAAGGGTGAACAGGTGGTTACCTGGGTGGGAAGTGTCCTAGGTAATGTTTGTGGCCCGGCGCAGGCAGCGGGCGCTGTGTGTCTCGGTGAGGGACGGTAGCTGCGTGTTGATGATTTTCTGTGCTGTTTTGATAACTCTGCTGAGTGCCTTTTTGTCTGCCTCAGTGCAGCCTGTGAACGACTCCAGACTGTCGTGGCAGAGGATGCTCTCCACCGAGCCCCTGTGGAAGTACATCAGCAGCTGCTGGGACTCCATGTATTGATTTAATTTTTTAGATGCGACAGCTGAAATGCTGTTGCCTGTTGGATTGAATTTAAGCGTATTTTGCTCTTGCCATGGCATTGTGGCGATTGCTGTATTGCTAAACTCGCTTTTTATGCTTTTTATGACTGCCGAAAAATCTGTCCTAATTTAATATAGGTGGGCCAGAACAAGCTCTAGCAAAGTCAAACAGCTTGATTTTGACCATCTGTGTTGGAAATATCCTTTCCTTACTGTTTAATGTTTATTTGAAGTGCTAGAGTTTGTTAATGGATGTGTGGCCTGGTTTGAATGCCCTACATACTTATTTCAGGCCAAAGCACTCCAAAAGCTTTAAAGTAATGCATTTGCTGCCTGTGCTGTCATATCAGCAAAAACAAAACAGACTGATCAATAAATCAGCAATCACATTTTACTGATGAAAGATGGCGTCTTTTCTTGTGTGCTTGGTCTCTGCTTTGAAGAAAAGCCACATCTGCCAAACAGCCATGGATTAATGGTTTATATGTCAGCACTTAATGTCAGGAGACTGGCGAGGTGTGCGATCATAAGAGTGGCATATTTGGAAAAAGCTGATCGGCACTAACACACATGGGAGATCAAGAATTCAGTTAAACCTGTTGAATTCTTCACAGGATACCCACCTCATTGCATTATAGCCATCTCCCTTTGTCTCTCTCCCCTTCCCTCTAATTAAACCAAGTTGTGCCAGGCCCAACATACATACATCGACCGGTTCAGTGAGTTTGACCTCGACTCGATTGGGTACAAAATTTAGCCAGATGATCCTTGGGCCATTCCACACCTTTCCTGAAAATTTCAATAAATTTGTGCAAACCCTTTTTTGCTCTACACTGCTAGCAGACCAACACACAAACAGACAAAGAAATATCACAGAAGGCAATACCCCACCTTCTTTGAGTGGGGTTATTAATACTAGCTTTATTGGTGTGAAGTGCATGAATTCACAATGCTATGGAGTTGATAAAACAAAGATAAAATAAATATGTAAGCAGTACAGATGTTTCGTGTGCCTGTGCGTGGTATTTGGGTTTGTTAGCTAGAGTGATGTGAAAGCTTTCACTTTCATTCCGCATCACTCTTCTGCTGTCTCCACATCAGAGAGAGAATGCAATGTCCGTTTGTAGCGGGACTCTTCCTGTGGCTTTGCTAACCCTCTTCCTGCTGATATGCTGAGCAGTGCCCCCAACTGGATATCTTAGTATGTGCAGTTCCTTACAGTTTTATTCTTTTTGAAAATATGACTTTATCATTCTGTTCTATTTTAATCAAAACGTTGAAATAAGGAGAATGTGGATTTTGAAATTCTTGATTATTTTCATTCATCTACGTGATATTCTTGTTCCCTCCCTTGCATTTCTCTAAAGTTTGAAATCAATTAAAAAAAAAAAATCCTTGCTCAGAAATTAAGCCAGCACAAGGGAGTGCACACTTTTTAACACCAACTCAAGTTTATATGGTATATTGACATGCCAATAGATTTTTTTTACAAAGAATAATGCCAAAAGAAAGTGATAAATCTCTTTGAATGCTTTTCAATTCACCCTCATATACTGCATTTATGTGTTCTTTGCTTGTGCTACTCTTGGGGAGGTGAGAATGAATACATCTATCGGTAAAGGTAACTAGGCACATTTAAAGTCTGCTTTAAGAACTAATGCTTGCTGTGGTGATGAGTTTCAGGGTTGGTCCCTGGTCTTTTTTTCCTTTTGGTTGCTTATAGAAATAGGGTTAATCTGGATGGCAATGCCATAAACAACATGTTGTTTAAATAAGATATATGGGGGCTGTTTTTTTTTTTTTTTAAATAACAAAGCTAAGTATAATGGGAAAAACAATGCATTTAATGCATGAGCATATAAGGGTAATAAATGTGGGAAATTCAGTGTTTATAAACAAAACTAATTGAACAAATAAAAAGTTTTGCACGTAAGCAAAACCTGCCTTCGTATGTATTTCCGCATGTAGACATGTTTGTTCTCGTAAACAACAATTGATGGCGGTACGGCTCTGTATGCTTAGATATCCTATATGCGGGAATTATTTTCGTCATTATTCTTGTAAAGTTAGACGGCAATAACTAGGCGGTTCGTCGAGTAGGCAAGACCTCTATTACATCCGGGCATTCGGCATAGCTTGCGCAGAAACGGAATGGCGGAGGTAAGAGCAAAAAGAAAGGTTGGAGTGGAATATAATTAGTGAATTATTTCCAGAGTTACGTTTGGGATCGATTGTCAAACATAGCTGTTGGTTACCTTTTTATCCATAGTACCGGCTACCCACGAAGAAGCGCGTTAACCCGTTCTCGTGAAATCGTAATGAGTAGAGATGGGTGTAGTTGCTCTTTTTCTCGTCTGTCGGCGTTCGTCATGTTAAAGAACGTCTGCCAGATAGTGCTCTATTGGAAACAATGCGAGACCGGCAGCAAGTAGGTGCCGAATAGTGGCCCAGGTATGCACAGATCAGCATGCGTATCGACGCTGTATCGAGCATCCGACTGGCAGTGGAGAGCTGCTAACGTCTCTATTCGGTTCGACGAATCTTTGTTTGAAAAGAATGATTTAGGAGACTCGTTCAGCACCTAGTGATTTAGGAAAGCGACTTGGATAATACTTGCGTTGCGAGCGAGAGGTAGGGGGTTAGGTGAAATATTTTAAGTTCCAGGGCAGGTTAGCGGGTCGGTGCTACATATTTCTTGTTATTGTAGTCCGTATGGTTCACTTGATGGCAAAGTGAATTGTTAACGGTTCTACTATTAGCTTGAAGAATACTCTCAAAATGTATTTATCCATTTAGTGGCTTCCCATCGATTGTCTTCGATCATCGTCATTACAAAGTGTTATTCCCATTATTACCCTCCTAGATGCGTGTCTTTCACAATCTGTGTGCGTTGTCGGCTTGAATGAAGTTTTAGCCTTCTATATGTACAATCCGAGCCAGCTTCTATCCAGTCATGAAGTTTGAACTTCTGGTCGAAACTTCCATTTACCGACTGGCACTCGCTGTTTGAAGGATGTTATGCTGGGAATTTCCCTCAAATTTGAGTATCTTTTGCTCGGACATACAGCAGAGTGATGCATATTTCGGAAAGGTTACACTGTATGATTAGAATATGAATCCCACGTGAGCAAATTAATGTTATGCCATACATTTGCAAATACACTATAACTTCCAAGCTATTGCTTTGTTTAAAAAAATGTAATAATATCAAATGACTTCATAGTGGTATTCTTCCATTCTCAGATTTTATCCTATTTGTAAGTTTTACACTCTGGATTTGTTGTTGGGCTAAATAAAATATTGACTCTGCTCTCAGGTCTCTGATATTTAATTTGTAAGGAGGCTACTTGAGCGAAGGAGGCACATAGTCTGTGATAGGATGGTGGGAAAAGCCCCTCCTGGTCTAGTGTCTGAACTTGAAGCACTCACCCCTCCTCTGTGTGACTTTATCCCAGCTGGTTCCATGGGCTCTGGGGAGAACCGATTTGGCCTAGCAGAAGTCCTCAGGCATGCCTACAAACTGCACCAGAAGGGGCAGGAGGAGGTGTCACCACACTGTGCCAAATCCTTGACTGAGCTGGAGAAGAGGGTGGGTCCCACAAAGGTACAAAAGCCAAAACTAATGTCATGGTCATTGAGAAAAAGAGGAAACTTGAACTGAATTTGTTGGTTAGATATAGCACAGGGGTGTCAAACTGGTCTGTTAAAGAGCCAAGGGGTCGCAGGTTTTCATTCCAACCCAGCAGAACCACACCGGATACAACTAATAAACTATGCAGGCTGAGATAAGTTGATTAAATTCGTAGCATAAGATGTGCTTCTGCTTGGTTGGATTGAAAACCTGCAGCCCCTTGGCCTTGGGCCTTTTATGGACCATTTTGACACCCCTGCGCTATGTCTAACCAACAAATCTAGTTCGTGTCTTCTTTTTCTCGCTGACTGTTACCCAACTTTGGATCATGAACGGTTTACCTGGAAAGCGCATTTCTAAACATGGACCAGTTCTTTAGTCAACATGTAAAAAAGGTTTCAATCATAAATTAATGCCAGAGCTCAAGTTGACCTCTTCAAGCAGGCATTGATGGTAAAATGTAATTATCCACCTATGTAGGGTTTTTGATTTGTTGTGTGCGTGACTTCATACAAGCACACTGAAGACTTTAATTTGGTTGCAATACAAAAAATTAAATTGACCTCTGGGTGATTCCATGTCAAATCACCCAGTTTTTGGAAAGTTCCCTTGGTGGAATCTCAGATTTTTCTGTTTCTTTTTTGTTTTTGTTTTTTTCCCGAAAAATACCTTGGGGATATATCATGAAACCATGCCAAATTTAGTTGCAAAGTCTCTATAGTTTTTGAGTTATTATCAGCCATGAAAGATCGGGCGTCACACCCCCGTTTTCCACTCGCTAAGGAAGTTCGTTATTTTTGTCCAACTTTGGAGCCTCATATCTACCGAACAAATCAAGATATCACAAAGTCTAGTTGGCAATTTTCTGAATGTGACTGCAGAAATAGTGTACTACTTGCCATTTTTGTATCAATATGCCACATTTGCTAATGTGATCATTTTATTTTAGATTCTTCGTGGCTCGGCAAAAGCCTTGTGTCATATCGAGGGATGTAATATTGCACCTGGGTAATATTTGAGTGCAGATGTATACAAGACAAAGAGCGAAGAGAAATCAAGACATGTGCTTTGAAATTAGAGTTGGTTGAAAATGGTATTTTTAGCTCGCCGGGACGAATAACGTCCGGAGAGCTATTGTCGTACCCCCGGCGTCCGCGTCTGTCCGCGTGCAGAAAAAGTTTAACCTTGCCCTGGCGAGCTTAGTTGTCTTTCTGACAACTCTTGTTTGCAATATGCAAGAAATGGCAATTTGCAAGGGCATGTGACCATGTTGTCAACTACCCCCAATTTTAAAATTTCCATGACATGAAAATGCATTTTTTTTGTCTCAATTTTATGGCTGATAACTTAAAAACTATGAAGACTTTGCAACTAATACTTGGCATGGCTTTATGATATACCCCAAGGTATTTTTAGAGAAAAACAGTCGGAGAAATCTGAGATGGCCACCATGGGACCACTTGGTGAGTTGACATGGAATAACCCCTCTTGATTTCTTAGACTGTCATTCCCATTTCTTTTTTCATTTTCTACCAGTTGCTCAAAGATTACTGTCAAGTGCATGGATGCATCACTTTACATTTGGTAGAATGGGTGATGTGGTCATTGTGCTTGTGCATATTTTGGATATGTTAGGTGTGCATCTCTGAAACAGAAATCAAGCAACCTTTAACCTAAAATGCCTTTCCAGTTGTATATTCTTCCGGCATTTTAAACTGCTGGAAAATTTCTTCAATGTCTCAAAACATAGAAAAATCTGCCCCTATACAGTTAAGACTAGTTTATTCAAAAACTGAATAATTTATGTATGTATCCATGATGGACCCTTGCAGAACCCCAAACTTCTGTGCCTCCCTGTAGGGCAGTGAGATGCCCCTGGATGAGCTGTTTGCATTTTACGGGTATGAGGTGTCGCCCCCCATCTTAGAGCATAGTGGACAAACCACTGAGCCACCAGCCAGCCTGCCAGACATGACACTGGACAAGGTGAGAACAAAGCAGTAACTCTCTTTATCCCAGTCGCTTTTGTGGAGGGCATTATATGAAGCAGGAATACTGAGCCTGCAGGGCAACAGCACTGAGTAAAACTCAAAACTTTTTATTTCCAGGTCATTCCATATAAAGTCAACCAGAGGTCCCCAGGTCACCAACTCAGATTTGGCTCAGATTTATTTTAGGGAGTGCCTCTATATTCATATGAACACATGCAAACTTTTAGACTCCTACTCCAAGGGGTTTCCGAGATATGGTCCCCCAAAAATCAGGGGCCATGCCCCAAGCTAATCGCGAACATTAATTTATAGGATTTTGCAGGCCAATATCTTTGGAACCTATCATAGGTATGGGCTGAAAATTGTTATCCAGGGTATTTTGGGTGCAGGCTTTTAGAATAACTTGTCAAAATGTATCTATCTATTCAGTTTCATGAGGCTCGGATCTCTTACAGGGGCTAAATTGTACTGTATTCCTTCCTTGAGGGCAGGTCTGTCTGTACAAGGAAGATTGACTACATCCAAGGCATAATAGTGGAGTTAGGAGACCCTGAAATGGGTCCTAACTGAAAAAGTCACTTTTTTGCCAATTTTGGATTGGCAAGTTCACCATGTGGGCAGTTACCCACGATAATGAAACATGTTCCACATAAATGAATATATCTTGAATTTATTTATTCAAAATTACAACTTGTTTTCTCATCTCCTTCACTATTTAATCATGTTATCAAATATAGGCGTTTTGGGGTAAAAACGCCCATTGTTTTCCCCTTTGTTTTGCAACTAGAGGTCTTAAATAGACAGTGCTAACTCATAAAAAAGTTACATCATTTCCTAAGATAATCTGACATGATGTTGCATTCCCTTCCGAGGATCTTTCAGTATTGCATCATCTTCCAAGCGTATTGCATCAGATTGCCTGTATCTTGCATTATCTTCCATGGGTATTGAATCACCTCTGGTTAAAACAATAGAGTAGCTAATTAATGAATTCATTGAAGCCTTAGCATGGCTTTTAACAGGTGCAAAATTGGGATTTTCTTGGATGAGGAATGCAACAAACATGCATACTGCAGAAAGACGGGACAAATTGTTTTTATTATTCATGTTGAATAAAAGGTGAGAGGTGAAATTGATATTATGCTTTTTATTTATAACCGTGAAACACTAGCATTCTGCCTCTGAGTTTTTTTTTTTTTTCCCTGGAAATATTTGCTTGAGAGGGCTTAACTCAATGTGATACTGTGAAAATTACAGTAACGGCAGCAATTACAATCCATGGAAAAAATTTTGGGCACACGGAGGATTTTCATCCAGCTTATTTAAGTCATAGCAAATAAATAAATTGCAGATATGACAGAAAATTTTTCTTTATTAGCTTAACATTCAGACGTCATTAAAAACACCTCAAACAAATTAGATTAGATGAGCCCCTCAGAACAATAGTGGTCTAACTCTGATTTTCTAATTTTCTGAGTTAGACCCATGGTTTTCATGTTCAGGGTAAAATCTATTCATGCAATAATAGGTCAGAAGATTGTTATTTCCTCCTCTGAACTATAGGTAGTATTACAAGAGTGGTCTACCTCCAAAATTCTTAGTTTTTAAGCGAAACATGCAAAAATATCAAAAATCGATAACGTTGACAACAAAATACTTTCTGACCGTGAAAGCGAAGATTCGAAGGATGTCACTTCAAGACCAGTCTAAATGCTTACTGGCATGCTGAATTTGACAATGTCGAAACTTTGGAAGCCGTTTTCCCAAAATGATAAAAAATGGAGCTAGACCACTATTGTTCTGAGGGGCTCAAATTATTTAATCAATTTTTTTCATAATCAAGTAGTGTACACAAGTATCAAACCACTCAATGTTGGGAAATAATTACAGAATCAAAAGCAAGAAATCAGAATTGGTGCTTTTTTGGAGGTTTTGCTCCTCCTGAGGCTGTTATGATGGCCAGAATTCTTTGAAGCATGGATTTCTCAAATGAAGAACAGTATTCTCAATCAAGCTCTCTCCAACTCTCTTGAATAGCAGTTGACAGATCAGCTTTGCAGGATGGGGCCTGGTCATGGACCATTTTCTTTTAAATGTCCGCCATAAATTCTCACTTGATTTGAGAGCTGGACTGTTCGCTGACCATGTTAGTGAGTTGACATGCCTTTCCTGAAGAAAAGCTTTTACGCTTTTAGCTCTGTGGCAAGATGCATCGTCATCCTGAAAAATGACTTCATCACAAAACCAATTTTTTATCTATGGAATCAGAAAATGGGCCATCATTTCAGTGTACACCTGTGCATGATTGAATGATTGCCATCTCTCCTGGTCCTTTACAGTGTGCTCCAAAATTACTGGCAGTCCTGACTGGCAGTGCACAAACAATACTTTAAAAAATTCTAAAAAATGTATTTATTGAGAAACTCTAAAAAAACAATATGTTAGAAATACTGCATGCTATTAACGTTCCAGTGGAACCGATCAAAATCATTTACTGATTTCATTAAAGGGGACCTAATTTGCCGATCCTTCTTTTAATACATATTAGTAATGTTATAAAGTTGGTCGTCCATGCACAACCTCTGAAAAGTTTCTAAACATAAGTTACACGAAATCCAAGAACATGATTTCATGAACGTGATTTCCTCTGAACAGCTCCTCCCGAGATCTTCACGAGATCTGGGTAAAACCAGTCAGGTTGTGCCATCCAATTAGTACAGACCTCGCCAGAGCCAATCACGGCGCTGGACCTGCCCACACCGGAAACTATTCTAGCAGGCACTAACAACGGCAGATCATATTATGCCTTAATATCATCTACACTTTTGGAAATACATAAGAAGAACCACAAATCATTTTAGGTGCAGTTTTGTCAGTATCTCTCCCAAAGCTGCTTGTCCATTTACTTTTGGATGCGAAGAAAAACTCCAAGAGACGATGCCACCAGAAATCAATGGGTAGCTTTTTTTGTTTGCTGGCAGCAAACAGTCACGGCCAAAGGTAACGTTAGCTGCTTGTGCTCAGCATTTCACCAAAGTTTTGTCAATAAAGGATAATTCAACGCTGGATTTGCATTTCAGCTGCTTCTCACACCTGAAGCAGTTGCATGATCAAGCATTCAGAGCCACAAGCTATAAGTAACGATATAACAGAAAATAATCTAAGTGTAATGTAAGTGAAGCTAACGTGTTACGGGTGGCTAGCAGGACCGCTAGCGATAGTTAGCACTACCAACTGGCCTCAATAGCAGGCTTTGTAAAATATGTGAAGATAAAGCCTGTATTGGTCGTGACTGTCCATGACTCAGGCACAGAAGCTGTAAGTTACTTTTACTGTATAAGCCACCCTGACGTGATAGTTGATTGTGGCTGTACCACAGTTGCTAACGAAGCCAAGTTACTTTTGCTGATGTTTGTGTCCTAAATATGCAAGAGTGATATCAGGGGAAATTCTACAGAAGCTGAGTGAACATAAACCTCAATTGATGCTAACTTTTAATAACTTACTTGTTGTCCCCCGCCGCGCGGAATGCGCGAAGCGGCGGGACATAGTATTCACGACCGTCCGTACGTACGTCCGTCCGTCCGTACGTCCCGAATCCTTGTCAGCGAGATATCTCAAGAACGAATTGACGGATTTCCTTCAAATTTCGTGTCAACATGTATTAGGGTGATACCCCGGCGCCAGTCGATTTCGGTGACCTTCGCGTCACTCAAGGTCACACCGAGACATTGTGCATTTTCACACTGATAGCATTGTGGCGGGGGGACAAAGACACGTTAGTGGCAAAATACTTGTTTGTAATCTGGATTCTTGGTACAACTGTCCACGGTAACGGAATTTGCTGTCTGTTAAACCTGTATTGCAAGGGTTTGTCTCTGTGGTTGTCTCTGTGGTAGGGCTAATCTGCTGAAACATTCTGCTGAAAAACTACAAGCATCTATACTTTCCTTCATTATTTATTTATTTTTTAATATATTGTCATGAAATTTTCACCAGTTATTCTTGAGATGTATATCTATCAATTTCTAGTTGAGTTGATGAAAAAAAGAAAAATTAGCAAATTTTCAGAAGAATGTTTTCAGCAGAATATTTTCAGAAGATTATCCCTACCCTTATAACCGCTCGGTTACCAGCTATTGCATGTTAGTTAGCGTGCTGTGCTAATTAAAATGCTCCTGGTTAACTTATATGCAGTAATTCTGATCGGTATGCTTGTGTTACTTCGGTAAGCATCAATATGGCAGTTTCATCATAACATTGCCCGATTTTAGCCACTACAGTTGAAGCTAACCGGAGAGGTGCTGTTAAAGGCTGCAGTTAGACCAGACATAGGTTTTGCGGAGCTTGGGGTTCGTGTTTGGATTTGTTTCGCTTCACTTATCCATGACCAGGATCAGCCGGATACTTCACAAATATCTATGTTAGCTCTCTGATTCTACTGCGAAAGCAATGCGAAACGCAGAAGCTGTAACCTGTCTGGTATAACAAACAATTTCTCTGTACTACCGTGACATAATTTCATCCCCCTTTAGAAATTCTTCTGGCTAATAAAAAGCCGAAAAAGGTGAAGATTAAATAGGAAATTCTGTCCTGTAGAATTGATTGATTCACTAGCTCCACATAAGCAACTTGTCTGCGCTAACGGAACTTACGGTCTGTAAAACCTGTATTATGTTCATAACACAACCGATCTCTCTATAGCTGTCGCGTACTATCCAAAAAGCTGCTTTCACATCAGACATGAAATGAATTTTTCTCGGGACAGATTACATTCAAAGTCAAAGCAAAGATGCAAGTACAGGCGTTATGGGCGCATCAAGCAGCTTTCACACCTAACTCGAAACAAATTTTTTGCACAGCAGATTACTGGTTTTTTCTGTATGTAAATCCCATTTCATTCAGCCAATTTCTTCCAGTTCTGTCACAAGCATTGACTCCAGTTTTTGCATAATTTGACTTTGAAGCCATTGACTGAGACACAACCTTTTGCATTATTTCTGCTGAAAATGCCGTTGGTTTTGTTAGCCCTCAAAAATGGGCAGTGCAGCTTGCTGAGCAAGTGCCAAGAGTGTATACTGTATAGTCCTGAAATTTGAATACATCAGTTTTTTTCAAGTGAGAAGTTGTTCACTACTGTGACAGGTGCTGGTGATCCACTTGTGTATTTCTCACTGTATATCGTCATTGTCACCGCTAAAGTAGTAACAGCTATCGGTGCCAAACACTCACTTAAATGTGGGCAAAGAATACACTGGGACAGTGGTCTCGGGGTTGCATGCTGTTACATAGGTGCTGTTAAAACATCCTGAGAAAATCTGTAAACACACTGCTGATGTCAGTTCATGGTCCAGAATTGTGAATTGGATTCTGGGTATTAATAGTTACTGTAACTCTGTAATCTTACCTCGTCATACAGCCCCTTAGTGGAACTGCATTATTAAAGCAGTTGTCCTTGGAGATGATAACATGGCAGGTGGGGGGAGCTGAGGTGAGAATTTTATTTAGATAATTGGGGAAAACTCCCAACACTTTGCTATAAGTGCCCTGGAACCTGTAATGACGGTAATAAATCTCAATTTGAACATTTACTTGGAAAGGGTTGGCTCCGCCTGTGTATTTGAAAGCTGTACTGATTGGACACCTTCGCCATCTAGATTTAAGAAATGGATCCTGCTTGGATGTTTTCACTGCCTGTATTTTAGAACAGTGCTTTCATTGGATGTCATCTCAGCACTCACTGCTGACTCTCCTTAGGATCAGATTGCAAAGGATCTACTCTCAGGGGAGGAGGAAGATGACACTCCGTCATCAGCTGATGACCTCACGCCCTCCGTCACCTCGCACACCTCGGATATCTTCCACCACAATTTACACAGTATGATGCAAAATCACCTTCCACCGGTGGTCACATAGCGTAATGCTCCCATTACCATCAACTGCCTTCTACACAGTACAAAATGCTCAAAACCTTGCAACACCATCCTCAGAATATGACGCACCAAAAGCTTCCACCTCGATCTTCCCAATTCGACACCCCCAAAACATTCCACCACTATCTACATAGTATGATGCACCCAACACCTTCCACCATTATTTTCGTTGTATGACATTGATGATACCTTCCATCACTACCTGAACAGTATGACACCCTTGATACTTCTGACCACCATCTACACAAAAAACGCCTCTTTCCACCTTCACCGACAGAGTATGACACACCCAACACCTTATACCACTATCCAGTATGACACATCTGGCATTTTCTACAGTCTAAGCAGGATGATGCCCCCAATACCTTCTGCCACTACCCACACTGATTAACACTAGCCCTTGAAGCCATAATCTATACTGTATGACACAACCTTCACTTTGCTCTGCCGTCTATAGTGTGACTTATCCAAGACCTTCTACCACTATCTATGCAGTATGACACAGCCTGCACCCTCCACCACCATGAACGAATTGTAATGGCCCAACAGCTTCTACGACCAAACCTTTCAGAACCATTCACACAGTGTGAAACGCCCAATACCTTCCACAGCAGTTTAGACAGTATGACACACCAACGAATTCTACTGCCATCTACACAGTATGACAGGCCCAACAGTTTGGACCATCTACTCGGTTTGACACTACCAACATCTTCCATTCCCTTGTACACAGCATGACACTGCTAACACCTTCCACTACCATCTACAAGATGTTAAATGCTGCCATGGAAGTGTAAGAAACCCAATCAAACATTTCAAAGAAACCGGTTCGCTGAAAACTAGTGGCAATAGAGGAGTGATACGTAAGTTATGTGCCTCTTATGTTCATTATCTGTGCATGACAATTTTAAAAATCGGCAGTTGACAGCACAACAAGTCTGTGATGATATTAATAGCACCAGAAGTGAAGAGATGAAGGTGTGAAGATCTACTATTTCCAGACGCCAATGTGAAAATGGTCTGATTAGTCATGTAGCTGCCGAAAAAACCACTGGGAGCTGGCAAGATCAAATTTAAGGATTGGACTACAACGGACTGGGAAAAAGTCTGAACAAATTTGGGATTTGCTTAATACCAAGTGTAAGTAAATGTGTGGTATCATTGAAACAATCTGTTTGGAATGAAGTTCAAACCATATGGAATGGTATAGCGAGTGCGGGAAAAAAAAAACTGAACACTGTGCCTGAAAGATTAATTGCTGTAATCAAAGCAAAGGGTGGCCATTCTGGATTTTGACCTTTTCTCTCAAAAAGGCATTAATATTTTTGTTTTTACTATATTTTTATCTGTTTACTTATTATCATCTATATGATTATTACATGAAATACATACTTGAATTATACTTAGTTTATGATTATATTCATTTTGTTAAGTGTTAAGTGTAATCATCCTTGCACACTAGTGTAATTGCTGTCTGTGAAACAAACTGTACATGTATAGGCGCGTTTCCACTAGGTACTTTTTGCCCTCGTGAGCCGCTATGGGTGTGGCTTGGGAGAGAGGATCCGCCCACATTCACCGATAAGCGGCTCACAAAGCGGTTCAGCAAGTACCTAGCTCGGATAGGTACTTTCTCAGCCGCTTTCCGAGCCGCTACTCACTAGTCGATGCAGATTGCATTCCGTTGAGATGGGATATGACGTGAGTAGAACTCGACACAAACCACGACATAAACATCGCCAAGAAATTAGCAGAGCAACATTTGAGAGAATCGAATTCAAGAATAGAAAAACAATAATGGAAAAAGTTAAAAGAAAGACTGCCGACAAGTGGGTTGACTGCGAGGTCCAGGCCTTGCCCGTCTACTGGGGGCAAGAGAGGGTCCAGACAAGCCTGGAAGGATCCAAACGAAATGAAAGCACGCAAAATTTTGGCGAGACTTATGGAAGACCACCTTTGAATCATCAAAGTACAGGTTCCTGATACTCTCAAGAAAGGATTCCATCAAAGCTGGACATGCACTTTGATGGCCACCAGCTGACCACTGCAAATGAGTGTGACGTCCTGGCTGACCGGCTGGTCAAGACGCAGGGCCCTTAGGAGAGTGGCTAGCAAACACCCCCCTGAGAGTCAAGCCGCTGTCCTCAAGTCACAAGTCCACAGGGTCCTTGAATATACCTAACTTGGATGGATGCATGCTCCACCTTTTCATCTTGGCCTGCTTGACAACATCCAAAAGAAGCCCTTGAAAATAATTGCAGTGTCGCCATCCCCAGCCTTTGTCTCAGGTGAAAGGTTTCCGCTGCC
The DNA here is from genome assembly GCA_029721435.1 of Gymnothorax reevesii. Lineage (NCBI taxonomy): Eukaryota > Metazoa > Chordata > Actinopteri > Anguilliformes > Muraenidae > Gymnothorax > Gymnothorax reevesii. The sequence continues at coordinate 27,945,701 of CM056575.1, read as the reverse complement.
ACTGTCTTTTACAAATTACATATGTGCCACTGCCCCACAGATCCTGAGGCCTTGCTCTCTCTACCATGCTTCAGTTGTCATGCCAGTCACCCATGCGTAGCCACACAGACTGTTCTCAACCTCCCAGGCTCCAGAAATCGCTCCTTTGGCAGACATTTTTTAAACACCACTGTCCGTATAGGGTATAGCTTTCCAGAGCATGCCTCTGGGTCTGTTGCAGACAGTGGTCTTCAGGCATTCAAATGCAGTGTTCATGCACTCCACCTTGCCACTCCCCTTATTGACTGTTCTGACATATCCACCACTTTTCCTGACCATCAACACAGTATGACATACCCAACACCTTCACAGTATGACCCAATAACTATTTCCACGACCAGCTAAACAGTATGACGCACCTACCACCTGTCATGACCATCTACACCAGGGGTGTCAAACTGACCCATAAAAGGGCAAAGGGGCTGCAGGTTTTCACTCCAGCAATGCAGAAGCAAACATCCTCCATCACCATCTACACAGTAGAACACTCCCAACACCGATGCAGTATGATGCACCCATCCACATTGTAGGATTCACAAAGAATTGCGACCACCATCTAAACAGTATTACGCACCCAGCACCTCTCATGATTACCTACACAGTATAGCTCAGCCAACATCTTCCACCACTATTTACACTGTATGACATACCATATACCTTCCACCACCATCTACTCCGTATTATGCACCCACCACCGTCCATACAGTATGAGGCACCAATGATTTCCACCACCATCTACTCAGTATGATATGCTCAGCACGTCCCAGCATCATCTACAGTACACAGAATGATGCACTCAACACCTTCCACTATCATCTATGCAGCATGACACACTCAACACCTCTCATGACCATCTACGCAGTATGACTTCACTAACACCTTCCAGCACTATCTAAACAGTATAGCGCAGCCAACACCTTTGTCCAGTATTTGCACAGTAGGCTATGATACACCTGGTGCCTTCCAACAACTTCTACACAGCATGATGCAGCTAACACTTTCCTCCACCATCTATGCTCCCAGCACCTTCCACAACCTTCTACACAGTATTAAACTCCCAAACTTTTACATAAACAGCTACGCAGTATCATGTCTCCAACACGCTCTACCACTATCTACACTGTATGCCACACCACGCGCCTTCTACCACTATCTACCCAACTTCGTGCCCCAAACAAATTTTGCTACCGTCTACGCTGTTTGACTCATTCAACATCTTTCACAACCATCTACACCATCAGTGTGACACACCAAAAACCATTCTCCACCATCTACACAGTATGACAGACAGAACACCTACTAGTACCATCTAGGCAAGATGACACAACTAACACCTTCTGCGTCCATCTGCCCAGCATGACGCCAAATACCTTCCGCAACCATATACGCAGTATGATACAGCCAACATCTACACAGTATAATGCAGCAAACACCTTCCACTGCCATATAGACAGTATGACAAACCCAACATCTCCCACCACCATTTACACAACATGACACACCAACAGCTTCTGCCACAATCATCACAGTTTGGTAATCAAACACTTTCCACAGTCATCTACATAGTATGAAACGCCCAGCACCCTCCACGACCATTCACTCAGTACGACACTGCCAACAGCTTCCACTATCATCTACGCGGTATGACAGGCCCAGCACTTTCCGCAACCATCGGCACAATGTGATGCACCCAACACCTTCCACTCCCATCCACACAGTATGACGAGCCCAAATTTGGTCATCTACCCAATGTAACACACACAAAACCTTTCACCACCATGTACACAGTATGATGCACCCAATGGTAAACACAATGTTCAACACGATATTTCACACCCAACACCTTCCATCACCTTGTGCACAGTATGATGCAACCAATGCTAACCACAACTTTCAACGCAATATGTCATGTGCAAAACCTTCCACCACCATCTACACAGTTTGACATATCCAACGCCTTCTATGATCACCTACCCAGCATGGCACACCCAGAACATTCTGTATTCATCTGCACTGTCTGATGTGCTCAACACCTTTCACAACCATATACACAGTATAACACAGCCAACACCTTCCAGCGCTATCAAAACGTAATGACACACCACACTTTCTGCTACCATCTACATGATTTGATTCACTCTACCCTGCAATCTGGCACTGCATATGATTGATGCTGTTCTTGTTGTCAGCCCCCTCACCCCCAAACGAGGAGAAACGGTCCACAGGAAGTGCCTCTGATGAAGATTCTGACAGCTGCTCTGTCCAGTCCAATGACGGCGGCAAGGTGAGTGCCAGAATTGAGCCACAGAACAATCACATTCACTTCTCTGCGAACAAATGAAAAATGAGAGGAATAAGTCTATCCTGCCACGCAGTTTAATTGTGCATTTAGATTAAAAACGCTTCTTATCCTTATTCCTCCGTGAGATAGAAATTCTGCCAATGCGATGGGAAAATTTTGACTCATTTATAGACTTACCAATGATATAAGAAAATGTGACTTGTCAAGCACATAGTAGCTTAAAATAAGCCAAATTTTCTACTTTTATGAAGGAAAAAAAATAAGGAGTTTTGTCTTATAAGATTAAATCACTTGTTTAGATAGATAATTCTTGCAGGCGCTGGTCACCACCTTCTCTGGGCTTGTGTTCTTGTTTACAACTGTGGCTCATGGCTTTGTTCATAAATATCAAATCAAGTAGTTTCTTTCACCATGGAATTCTGAAATGGACTGACCGTAACCCTGCTCTGTACAATTAGTTGACACCTCAGGCAAATACCAACCGGAGAAAATATGCATTACATGCTTCATAATCAGTGAATCACTCAATATTTTACTTGTTGAGCTAACATTAAAACAGTGACTTCTTGCAAAATGGATGCATTTTTTTCAGGCATTTTGGATGGCTCTGTTAAAATGGTCATGTGATTTCAGCTGAGTGACACTGATTTATTTCATTAGGACATCATGGTGGGCCCGCAGTACCAGGCTCTGATCCCTCCTCTCAGTTTGTGCTCCCCCCAGGACAGAGGTAACCCCAAATTTTTATCTCATCCTCTCTCCCGTTCCATGCCTTTATTCTGTGTTCTCCCAAAAATGTCATTTATCCGTGCAGCCTCTTTCTAGCGCCATGAGACATGCAACACAGTCCCTCAGTATTTGGACAATGAATGAAAAAGGGAAATGATTCTTATGTTCATTAGAGATTGGAAGCAAAAGTCCCTGCTTTAATCTAATGTTCATTGTTTTGAATCTTACAGTATGCACTAGAGTACTGGGCAAACAGCTAACCCATCTTTGAGCCAGTTAAACATTCCCATACATCACCAAAAAGACATGTAGGTCCTACTTCTACCCTTACCTTTGAGCAGGTTACTGGCCTCTGGGCTGGTGTTGTTCCCCTGGCACTACACCATGACTGGCCACAGGACCTGATTGTCCGCGGTAATTTAAATTCAGAGGGAAAATGACTGCTCATGGTCCACTAATGCAATCTTTCCCCTCCATGGTCACGTGCTACAGCCAACGAAAGATTCCCATCTAGTTTTCATACAGGACCCTGAGTCCTGACCATACTCAAGGACCCGGCCTTAGCAGATGACCCCCTGACACATTCATTTTTATTCATTTCTCATCTGGACTGAATGTTTGGGTCGGCCCCCTATCAGTGGCTCTGTGCTGTTCGCCTGCCTTGCGAATGGTGCTGTTCATGGGCACATTCAAAACAACGCTGTAAGGCGGAGATACTTTCAAAAAAGGTGACATAAAAGGTTTTTCAATATTAAGCAATGTACTGTCAAGATAAAAATATATATATATATATATATATATATAAATAAAATCATTATTTGGTGCAGCCACCCTTCCACCTGTAAAATTCAATCAATTCTCTGTGGTAAACTGACCTGTTGTTCAATCGGTTGGTAGGTTATTCCATCCATGCTTGAGAACTTGCCATAATTCCTCTGCAGACTGGCTGACTAGCTTGTTTCTATCTCTCCAGATAATGCCAGGCTTGCTGATTTGAAAATAGGGCTCTGTGGCAACTATGACCTTTTTTGCCTTTATCACAATGGAAACATTTCTCTGGTGGGTCTAATTTTTACCCCTCAGCACCAACTAAGGGGCAGAGCACATTTTTATCCCACCGGTATGGAATACCGTGAGATATAGTCATCGCCCTTTCCGTCTGTCCGTCCGTCCGCAATCATTCTCATTTCCGGAGCAGAACTCAAAAACTATACCACTTACAAACTTCAAATTTGCTACGGAACTTACTCTTATGGTGTAGTTGTGCCTTTTGGGGGTTTCAGTTCCATGTTGGCCATAATTTTGGAAATTTTCACCAAAAACCGCCCAAAAATTGGACTTTGTCCCTTTTCTACAGCAGAATTCAAAAACTCTGCCGCAAATCACGAATTATGTGGAACCGGTGGGATATGTCATCTTCTGATGACTCTTGTTAAGATAATTGTATCCCCAGAGGACGAGTGGGGGATACTATTAATAGATCATTGATTGTCACGAAACGTCCATAGAGATTTGCTTGTGAGTGCTGTACAGGCCACGAATTATAACCGATTCATTTCATATTTGTTGTGGGCCTTGTATGTGGTAAGGTCAGAATAGTGCACTCTAGCACCTCACTTTTTCAAACATGTATTGCAACTACAGTAGCCACTGTGTATCAAAAAGCCTTGACAACACTGATGAAACCAAGGATGTATTATTGGTCCGTGGTTGTGTGGGGCTCTTGAACACGCTGACGCCTGAGGTATCTGTGACAACCGTCCGTGCCCGATGCAGTCCCACACAGGATGCGTGTTCACGACCCGTGTTCTCCGGAAATGTAGCTTTGTACACTGCAAAGCTCATGCACAAGCTCCTCACTGAATGGGCAAACATTGCACTCAGCTCAAATGTATTTTGGAAAAACAATTTATATAACTAATAGGGATATAAAATGTTGATGAACTACTTTTATTTAACAGGGAAATAAATTCTGATAAGCGAAATTACTTTTAGTGTACAAATGCTCAAAGCTCATTAATTCCATCCTTTCTCTATACCTGGAACTGGAGCCCATCCCAGCTGACTCGCAGGGTGTGCACACCATTCATTAGAATTTTAATATTGCGAATGCATATGCTGTGCATACTCTCACAACCCGGTGCGTCATCTCTAACATAGCTACTGCCGTTTATTACCACGTTTATCAGCACTAGAAAATGAACTCTAAATTTTCTTGACTAAATTCATGCTTGAAGTTTTTACCACCCAAATATTTCTCTGGGTGCTCAAACATCAAGGTAAGCTTGAAAAGTGCTGATTTCATTCGATATTAGTGGAGTTTCAATTCTGAATTATTTTACTTCCCCTTATACAGGATTAGCACATTCCTAAGTCCGCACATGGTCCGCAGCCCAGTTATAAAATGTAGGCTACATAGTCGATCTTAGTTCCGCTCTCATCTGTTTCCTCTGGAGCCCTCCTGTTTTCTCTGCGCAGAGTTCAGCCGCATCAGCGAATCTCCGCTGCATCACTCCCATACACTGATGCCCCTCACAAACAGTGTGTCGTTCACATCTCATCCTATCCAGCGTTTCCAGCCCGCTCAATACTTCTAGCTAATAAAGGCTGAACAACAAATACTGTCTCTGTGCAGTGCTGTCAGACAAGTTCGGCGCATGTATGAAATAAAATACAAAATATGAAGTTCCTGTTATCTTAAAAGTTGCTGAAAAGTCATGACATCAAGTATGCACATTTACTATTGTTTTAATAATTAAGAATGAGCGTGCAATGGTAAATGAGTGATTAGCTGTTAAGTTTTTTGGGCTGAATTTATATTATGCTGAAAGTGCATGTATAATAGACGTAGTCAATGCTACTTAGCCTGCATATAATACATGAAGCAGCAAAACACAGTATCGTGAATCGGTGTAAGATATTCAAAGTAATGGAAATAAACTCTGCTTAGATGCATCTTGAACAATTTAATACGAAAAAGCAAAGCAAGAGTTTGCTACATGCACGCTTATAGGATGTCCCTTCAATAGTTACCGAATACACGTCCGTTATCCAACCTAAGTTAACCAACAACAGCCTTTGTTACTTTATGGTTTATTCTGTAATGTTACATAAAAGACAGGTGAAGCAGTCGAGTCGCTATATAACAAAGCCCTTTATCAAATGCAATAACTGAAAATATTGGTGTCGTTACACCTGCTCACTTCACCGACTTGATAATAACGTAAGCGAACAGCATGGAATCTCCTGACCAGTGCTACAAGCAAAGAACCGCAGCTGCTGCACTGCTTACGAGAACGGGCTTAGAGACAAGGTCCCCTTGGTGTTCGCCTTGCCGAATTTGAAGTTGACTTACTTGTCAATCAGAAAGCCGGCAGCTGCAGGGTCCTTTGAAAATCTTTCACTTTCATTAGCTCCTTCCACTTGGGGAAGGCTAGCCTGATGTTGACCCTCATTAGCTCGCCGGGACGATTGTCGTCCGGAGAGCTATTGTCGTACCCCCGGCGTCCACGTCCGTCCGCGTGCAGAAAAACTTTAACCTTGCCCCGGCGAGCTTTGTTGTCTTTCTGACAACTCTTGTTTTATGAATGCGCCGGTCACACTGCCTTTTTCTCTTTTTTGCTTTCTTGGCAGTGAGGATTCCATCTCCTGTGCTGCTGCTGCATATGCATGGTCCTGCATTGTGCTGCAGTGGTGCAGATTTTCAAACTTGCCACAGCAGTCTCTCTTGCTGATCTGGTGTCTCAATCACTCTGCGCTGGCTGGCAGGGCAAACGCGTTTGGTACCATTTGGCCCTTGCCGGTGGCTGTACTTTCAAGATGACAGACCGTCATGGCGCTTCCCTTCCAGCTTACCCGTCCCATGTACAAACAAATCTAAAATGCTTCGTTTACAAGAATATGTCAGATTATTAGCGGAGGTCGTAATACACCAATGATGACACATATGTGAATGCAGACTTAGATTTTGGCCAATAAACAACTGAAAATGTTACACAGTGCCCCTTTAAAGGCCAAATTTATGTCAAACAAATCTAGGATGCCTAAGACCTCTGGACAGTGCTGTGCCCCCTGCTCCTTCTATGAACTCTGTTTCCCATGATTCCATTGTCCTTCTGGCCCTGCCTATCCCCAGCCTATGAGAATGAGGATCAGCTGCTGTGGACTCCAGGAAGACTGACATCAGAAGCCGTGGAAAAGTTTCTGCTTTCGGCTCAGAGGCGGGTGGGTGATCAAGGGGTTACAGTGACCCCCACTTCTGGGGACATTATCAAGGACAATGAGCAGGTATGTCAGTATGTTTTCCACAGTTATCTTGACTTGGAGGTTTGGGAGCATGGAGCCGATGTGTTAAGATGCATGTTGAGGGCTTTTCTTTGGTAATTTTTGATGAGTTATCACTGGGGTCTCTTTTTATCTTTCCATTTCTCTGTCATAACTGCCTTTCATTCATGGTGTTGCTCCCTCACCATTCCTGCCTCTCCCTCACCTCTCTTCCTCCTTTTATCCCCTCTATCCTTTCCTACATCAATCTCCCTCTCCGTCCTTCCCTCCCTCTCAAATTCAAATGCTACATTGGGATGAAATTTCTTTTCTCTTTCTCTCTCCCTCCCTCTCTTTCTTTCTCCCTCTGTCCTCCCTCATCCCCCCAGGCTCTGTATGAACTGGTCAAATGCAACTTCAATGCAGAAGAGGCCCTGAGGAGACTGCGCTTTAACATCAAGGTGTTTAACGGTAAGGATTTCTGCAGTAAAGACGCCATTTCATTCCAGTACTACCTAGTAGGGTAAAGGGCACAAGGGCCTGTGAAGGAAGGAACCCTCTGGAGCTCTGGGATGGGCACCACTGTCCATAGAATTAAAAACAGAACAGACAATGTCATTGTGTAATGTTACCTGAAGTGTGAGGCACCATTTTGGGTAAGACCAGATTGTTATTGTGAATGGCTGTGACATCAGGAAAGTAAGACCATAACCTGGCCAGTGGACACAGGCAGCAGATAAGGCTTTTTGACACTTTGACGCAATGACTTGATGACTTACTAATAACATCGGTCTCTGCCAAGTGGGCTATTGCTGGTTAATTTGAGCTACAGAGATATGTGAAATGGGTAATTTTGTTGATTTCTGTGGTTATTTTTGGCCATACTGTAAAGTTTAGGGATGCATTAGTCAAACATGGAGATCCGGCCTATCTTACGTCCCTATTGTGCTTATTTGATGTACGCTGCTGCTTTGCTGGCGTTTGTCAGCAGGAAAAACTGGTCATTCTGGGCAAGGCAAAGCAGTCATTTACTTTAGTCCTCTGCCTAATCGCAGCTGGAAATGTGAAAAACCCAAACCTTTCTTCACCGGCATTTATACACAAGAGTTCACCATTTCCCCTTGTCACTGCATGCTCTGTGCTATTAAACTGCGTGTACTTAATGCTGGTTTTATACTCCGGAATTAATGTAAACATACTATGTGATTCATGCCTGTTCGACAGTTATAGAATTCTGTGGTTCTGTCACTGTGATGCCTCAGTGTTTTGGAATCTAATTGCATGGTATTGGTCATTCTAAACACATTTTTGACCCTGATAAGCAGATTGATTAGCCAAAAGTAAAATGGTCTTACAAGCATTTCGGCTAGATTTAAATGTGATTTCTCATATTTTCTCTTTTCTGTGTGGAGTTTGCATGTTCTCCCCGTGTTTGTGTGGGTTTCCTCCGGGTACTCCGGTTTCCCCCACCCACAAAAAATATGCATCATAGGAACACTCCAACCAGTACCCCTGACCAAGGAGCTGGCTATAGAACTGGTGTTGGTCCCCTGGCTCTGCCATGTGGCTGCCCACTGATCCTAACTGTAGGATGGGTCAAATGCAGAGGACAAATTACCCCACGGGGTTCAATAAAGTATATATCTTATCTTTGCATTTTGTGTGGTAAACTGCAAATTTAATTCGTATCAGTTTCGACTGGGATGCATTAGTATGGCTTGGTGTAAATGGAATGTGGATGAATCATATCCTGCTAAAAGTCGAGAAAATGCAAAGAATGACAAGTGTAAAGTGCGCCTTTGTTGTTTAGAAGAGCTGTGTGCCTGGAGTGAAGAGGAATGTCGGAACTTTGAGCACGGATACCGGGTGTACGGGAAGAACTTCCACCTTATCCAGGCTAACAAGGTGAGAACGACATGAATCCATCAGAATTGTTATATAATTGCAGCTGTAACTGCATTGTGCTGCCTTTCAACATTTAATCTGTCATGTGATTTTGTTATGTAAACTAACCTAAACTGTTACAACCAGTATTGGGGAAACGAAACATGGGCTGATTGATGGAATAATTGAGCTTTTAATTTTCCAAGCCCATGCATGGACCACACATTCTCCAATGTAGTGTTTCCGCGGTTACAGTACAAATAAAATTAGTTCATTCCTTTAAAATTTATTATTGAACGATGTGTCTGCTAGTTGCTGTTATTTTGGCTTTTTGTGAATGGGAATTGTTCTTTTCAGTTCATTATTTTTTTTTACTTCTGCAGTTGTTTGAAAATAATTTACCACATGGCACACTTGACCTGGTCTGATAGCTTGCCGATTGGGAGATAACATTGATTAATCAATATAATAACTGATGAGTGGATTGATGGATAGATAGGTGAATGAATTGGTAGATGGATTGATTGTTGCATTTATTGGTGGATGGATTAAATGTTTAGGTGATTTGTTTTCCTTGCCTCTTCTCTGTCCTTGTCTCAGGTCCGCACGCGCTCAGTAGGTGAGTGTGTGGAGTATTACTATATGTGGAAGAAGTCCGACCGTCATGAGTACTTCACCCAGCAAACCACCAAACTAGCTCGCAAGAAGCCTAGCCTGCAGTCTGAGCCTATGTGAGTATGTGCACATGCTAACCACATTTTAACCACACTTGTTAACCACAGGCTTGGTACACACTAATCACATACTAAGAACTCACTAACCACTTGCTAGCCTCATGCTTACCACATGCTAACCATGCACTGGGCATACACTGAACCCACGCTTCGGCATGATCTCGCCAAGTGCTAACCACACGCTAACCTCATGCTAACCATTTTCTTGGCATACAGTAAATGCATGCTAGTCTCAATCTTGGCAGAATGTTACCACATGCTCACCACTTGCTGGGCACTCTCTAACCACACGCCAACCATGTGGTAGTCAGGTGCAAACCACGTGCTTGGTACACGCTAATTGCATGCTTGGTGCATGCTAGGCTTAGTAGTTAGTGTTTGGCTTGGGCTCCTTTGGTTGGTGGTTAAAGTCCCATTGCTGCCACAACAAGCTCAATACAGCTGTTGGGTCCTTGAGCAGTCTCTTCATGGCATTGGTCGCACAGTCTAGTCACAAGTCGCTTAGGATAAAAGTGTCTTCTGAATTATGATAATACAATGGAGAAACCGTGAAATGTTTATATGTCTAAAGTCACCAGGCTAAGTTGAGTTTATGTTCTGCCCGACTAGTCAAGTTGCTGGATAGACAAGGACTTTTCATCTGCACTTGGTGTTTGGATTGAGAGTGAAGACTTAGCCATTGTTGATATCCCATGCCTTATTTTCTCAGAATCTGTTGGAAGCTCTTGCGCAGTTCTTAGCGATTCTTATTGACCTTCTGCTTTTCTGATGGCGCTTTGAAGTGTTTCACACTTATTGCTTACATTGTCCACTTTTTATTGAGCTTGGCTATATATGTACATACCCTGCCAATGAAAGGATTCCTTGACTGGCTTTCCCAATTCATGCCATTTTTGAGAGGGGCACTGAATTTGTGGATGGTCCCTAGTTTTATTTGATTTTAGGTGAAGTCTTTCATTTGGTTGGCTGGCACGCATGTTTTTAATCCATCATTAGAATAACTGGCTGGCTTAGCCTGTGTATGTTTATGCACTCAAAAAAACAAGCAAATCTGGAGGTTTTTTTTCTTATATTTAGACTTAAATTTATTTCCCATTATTTCTTTGCTCTGTTAGAGAAAAGTGTGCTAATGAGTTGAGAAGACTTCACTAGATTTGCCTAAGGGGAAAGAGAACTGGTGAAGCACACAGTGGCTTACAGCGAGCTCATATTTTTCACTCGACAGCGAAAAAGATCTTGTGTCTCGTAAGACTATGGTCTCTAATTTCGTAGACCAGGCGCAGGCACGGCGCATAGGGGGTGCGCCGCGCCGACGGGGTGTGTCCAGGCGCATGTGGCAATTTCGTGCCCGGCGTAGCCTGGTGCAAGTACTTCTCTGTCCCGCCTCTGCCCCTCCTTCCAGCGCAAGTTGGCAAAGAAGGCGACACAGCCGAGTCAAATCTTGCTCACTGGCAAGAGAAACGATGTATAGCATGTTCCTATTATTAGGGCCCGAGCACCGACCGGTGCCAGGGCCCGGAACGGGTCCTGGCACCGAAGGTGCGATTAACCTTTTGTTTTTGAAGGGATATTTCTTCTTCTTCTTCTTCTTCTTCTTCTTCTTCTTCTTCTTCTTCTTCTTCTTCTTCTTCTTCTTCTTCTTCTTCTTCTTCTTCTTCTTTTTATTCTGCTGCGAGAACGCATTTTTGAGGGCTTTTCCATGCACGAAAACTCACAAAAATTTGCCCACACGTCAGTCGTGGTGAAAATTGCAAAGTTTTATTATTTTTGTGCTTCGACATGCCCCGGTGGCTCTATAGCGCCACCAAACACGCGGCCATTTTGGAACGCACTTGCTCGGATTCTCACAAAATTTTATAGAGTCATAGTAGTCATCATAAATTTTTTTGTAAATTTTTTTGAAATTTTTTTGCCTCACAGGAAGTGAGCTATGAGCCATTTCCTGCGTTTTTTTAGATTTTACGAACACATTTTTGAGGGTTTTATCATACTCGAAAACTCACCAGACTTGGCTCATAGACTAGAAATATTACGTTCTTTGATTTGATATCTCATTTGGCACTGGGTGTGATATGGTAGCTCTATAGCGCCCCCTAATACATAATTGCATTTTTGAGGGCCTCAGCATGCTTGAAAACTCACAAAACTTTGCAAACATAATAAGCAGGTCTTACTTTTAACTAGAATTTAGGGTTTACAGATGGATGTGGCAAAATTGCATTACAGCGCCACCTAGAAAATTTCAATGAAGCAGCCCTCGCAGCGTGTTTGACCTACATGTACAAAATTTGGTGGACATGTGTACTATGCCAAGACCTAAAAAAAAGTCTCTAGGTGCCATGACCTAGACTCAACAGGAAGTCCGCCATTTTTAATTGAATTTGCAAATTTTTTAAATTTTTTGCCATTCACAGGCTTCGTACTTTAACGAACTCCTCCTAGAGATTTTATCCGATCAACTTAAAATTTTGAATTTAACATCTTAAGACCTTGTCGATGTTAAATTGCGAAGCTTTTTTGGATTCATTGAACTTTGTATCCGTGGCGTCGCGGCGAATTTCGATGTTCCGCCATGAAACAGGAAGTTGGTTTTACGCGCACATGCTTTGTGAAATTTGCGCGAAACTTTACAGGCTTTATAGGAGTCCACTTCCAAGTAGACCTTTATGTTGATATTAGATTGGGTGTGGTCAGGTGGCTCCACAGCGCCCTCTTGAAACGGCCATGTTGAGATAAAAGTGCTTGAATGTTCATGAAATTTGGTGTGATCATTGCATTGTTCATGTCGAGTTATTTTAATTTTTTTGAAATTTTTTGGCCAAACAGGAAGTGAGCTATGCGCCATTTCCTGCGTTTTTCCAAATTTTATAAACACATGTTTGGATGCTTTAAAATACTCGAAATCTTGCAAAAAGTTGCAAAAATTATAATTGTCTTATTATTTTAAATTTTTTATATCAATTTACACTAAATTTGGCACAATGGCTCTATAGCGCCCCCAATCAGATTTTTAAAAGAATTGCAATTTTGAGGGTCTCAGCATGTTCTAAAACTCACAAAATTTTGTAAATGTATAAGGACCATCATTCGTATTACTCTGACAAAAAACTTATATATATACATGGCAAAAATGTCACTATTGCGCCCCCTGGAAAATTTTAAATAAGCAGCCCTCGCAGCCTGGTAAACCTACATGTATGAAATTCGGTAGACATGTGGAATATACCGAGACCTACAAAAAATTCTCTTGGTGCCATGACCTACACTCAACAGGAAGTCCACCATTTTTAATTGAAATTGCAACTTTTTTGGATTGTTGGCCATTCACAGGTGTCGTACTTTAACAAACTCCTCCTAGAGATTTTATCTGATCAACTTAAAATTTGGCATATGACATTGAAAGACGTCGTCAATGTTAAATTGCGAAGCTTTTTTGGATTCATCGAACTTTGTATCCGTGGCGTCGCGGTGAATTTCAATGTTCCGCCATGAAAATGGAAGTTTATTTTATGAGCATATGCTTTGGGAGATTTACATGAAACTTTACAGGCTTAATGGTAGTCTAATTCCAAATATACCTATATGTTGATATTGGAGTGGGTGTTGTCAGGTGGCTCTACAGCGCCCTCTTGACACGGCCATGTTGATATAAAAGTGCTTGAATGTTCATGAAATTTGGTCAGATCATTGCATTTGGTTTTCTGGGCTGTGCTGATTTTTTTTGAAATTTTTCGGCCAAACAGGAAGTGAGCTATGAGTCATTTCCTGCGTTATTCCACATTTTATGAACACACATTTGAAGGCCTTAGCATACTCGAAAACTTGCAAAACTTAGCTAAAATTTTATTTGTCACATTGTCTTCAATTTGAAACAAAAATTGGCAGTAAATGAGGCATCATGGCTCTATAGCGCCCCCAATACGATTTTTAAAAGAATTACCCTTTTGAAGGGTTTCAGCATGCTCAAAAACTCACAAAATTTTGTACAATTTTAAAGACCATCATTCCTATTACACTGATAAAAAATTTACAAATAGGCGTGGCAAAAATGGCATTATAGCGCCCCCTGGAAAATTTCAAATAAGCAGCCCTCGCAGCCCAATAAACCCACATGTATGAAATTCGGTAGACATGTGGAATATGCCGAGACCTACAAAAAAGTTTCTTGGTGCCATGATCTAGACCCAACAGGAAGGCTGCCATTTTTAATTGAAATTGCAACTTTTTAAAATTTTTTTTGCCATTCACAGGTGTCGTACTTTAACGAACTCCTCCTAGAGATTTTATTCGATCAACTTAAAATTTGGCATATAATATCTAAAAACCTTGCTGACGTTAAATTGCGAAGCTTTTTTGATTTCATCGAACGATGCATCTGTGGCGTCACGGCGAATTTTGATGTCCTGCCATGAAACAGGAAGTTGCTTTCAATTCCACATACTTTGTGGGATTTGCCTGAAACTTTCCAAGCTTGATAAAATTGTCCGCCCAAGTATAGATATATGCTTATTTTATATCGTGAGGTACCAGGTGGCTCCACAGCGCCCTCTAGATATGGCCATGTTCAGATAAAAGTGCTTTAAAGTTCATGAAATTTGGTATGATCATTGCATTAGTCATTCTCCGCAATTGTTAATTTTTTGAAATTTTTTTGCCAAACAAGAAGAGAGCTATGAGCTATTTCCTGCGTTTTTCCAAATTTTACGAACACACGTTTTAAGGCCTTAGAATGCTCCAAAACTTGCAAAACCATCCAAAAATTAGAGCTGTCTTATTCTCTTCAATACATCCATCAATTGGCACTAAATGGGGCATAATGGCTCTATAGCGCCCCCAATAATATTTATAAAAGAATTGCTCTTTTGAAAGTCTAAACATGCTGGAAAATTTACAAAAATCGAAACACTCATGGAGCCCTGTATTACGATTACTGTGTTGTAGATTTTGTGCACAGGCAAGTCAAAATGGTATCATAGCGCCCTCCAGAAAATTTTTGCACTCCCATCAGGAAACCACATTGTACGCGGTCCAGCTGTGTCCAATGGCTCTGAATGGACACCTGCAGCCATCAAGATCTTGCTGCCACCCCAATGTGCACAGGGGGGGCGAGGGCCCTTTCAACGCTGCTTGCAGCTTTAATTACAAATTGTTGCTGCTTAAAATTTTGGGATTAACATGCTTGGACAACATTGCAAGATACTTGACACATTTATTTTCAATATGTGATCTTAACTCAGTTCGAGATCATAGCAATCAGGCTGTATTCCTTTCCTCCACTAAAGACGATAAAACCTAAGTGACAATAATAGTAGCCTAGTATTAAGCCGCTTGCACACTGGACGCGAAACGAATTTTTCGCTCGACAGATTGCGTCTTGTGTCCGAAAGTCTGACAGGGTTTTAATAAATCTCCGTGTCTGACAGTCTATTATTATCCCCCGCCAACACGAAGTGGGAGGGGGATATAGGTTTGACCTCCGTCCGTCCGTCCGTGCGTCCGTGTGTGCGTCCGTCCGAGATAAAGGGGACAGCTTTACTCAGAAACTACTACAGATACAGTAACCACATTTGGTGTGTAGCTTCAGACCATAAAGGCCTTGATTGAGTTCGAAAATGAGAAGCGCACGATTGGCGGGGGATGTTGTAGACCTTGTCGACTTGTTGTTTTTAATTTCTTCAAATCTGCTGACTCTTAGATATTAAACGTGAATGTTTTGATAAGAGGGCTCAGTTCTTCAAGATCAGTATCGAGAATTTCAATCAATGTTTCTGTTTAAGCTCTGCTCAATAAAGTGAGTCGACATTGGCGCGAGACAATGTACAATGCCTCCGTGTCTGACAGCCAAAAAAAAGAGGACGATTAGAACAGATTGATTACGAAATAAAGAATGAAAAGGAACATTTTAACAATAGAACATCCAATGAACACTGCGATTTATTTATTGGCGGGTCATCTTTGCTGGATATCCCGTTTGTTGGTGATATATTTTATTCTTTATTTCGTTATAAATCTGTTCTCATATCAATACTTTTACTTTTTGCTGGCTGGTGGTCATGGAGTATTTTTGCATTTCGCTTCAGACAGTCTTGATCGTGCATGCGACAATTTATTCACACTGTCAATGGAGATGGAATTGATTTGCTCTCTGATTGCAGGCACTATTTTATCTCTGCAGTGGAAATAAAGCGTGAATCTGTTCGATCCATCTGAATAATTTCCAAAAGAAAGACCGAAAAAAGACTGCTGTCTATCTTCAACGGAAGAAAACAGACGAATAGGCTAAAAAGGCAAGAAAAGTCGATAGCTATCAATTTGCATTTTGTGAAGGTCGAACACAAACATAAGTTTGCACGTCTAATAATTCCTGGAATACTCAGGAAAATTAGAACTTTTATGACTTTCGGACACGGAGCTTATTCAGATAGTTACATTAAATAGTGGTTCCTGTAATTATTTCTTGCATTGAAATGTACCTGACATTCTGGAAACCTGCCTGTGAGGTTTCGGTGATGTGTACGCACTCTGCGCCGGTCAGCCAAATTACCACTACACAGAAATTAAACCAGTTTGGAGATGGCGAGTTTTCTGCGCAACTCCAGCGGAGACTTTTTCTACGAAATTGTCACTGCGTCTTGATGAATATGTGACACCTCCCCCTACTACGCCGCCACACCCATCTCGGCGCACTTTCGTCAACCAAAGGCTGCGCACCTCACGAAATTACCACTGCGCGGGCTGCGCCGGACGAAATTACCACTGCGCGGGCTGCGCCACGCTACGCCACTTGCGCTGCGCCAGGAAACAGGTCCTTTATTCAAAATAAAATATTCTACTTTCATGAACACTTTCAGAGCCCTCTTTTTCCAAAATTGAATTAAAATGTCTCTGTTGAAGTTAAATTGACACTTGACATTGTACTAAGAACTTGTGTGTGTGAGATGATTCTGATGATCGAACTGAACTGTAGGGGCTACTTTTTATGTTTTAGGGAGGACAGTGAGCACAATGGGGATGGGACGGAGCTGGAGGGGGACCGTGGCTCTAATGGGCCCCCTTGCGAACTCCTACCCACAATGCCTCAGGTTGCCCCCTCTTCTCCTGACGTCTTAAACCTGGACCAGCAAGGTATGCGTATGTCAATTCTGCATTTATCCTGGTAGGGCCTGGTGAGACTATGTCTGTCTCCTTTGAGGACACCCGAGACCGCAGGGACGACCAGAGTAGGAGAGGGAGGAATGAGGTGAAGACGAGAGAAGCACCGATACTGATACTGACATCGGTTATCGGTTCGATACTGACTCAAATAGCTGGATTGGGAATCGGTGACAATGGGCTGATCTGGTATCGGATAGCTTTATCTTAACAAATAACGAATCGGTTAATTTATATTTATGTATATATTTGTTCAATATTGCTTTTCAAATTTAGGAAAGCAATGATAAATTGAAGACTGAGGTTGCCTTACACATACAGGGGTGGTCCTAGTTTCCTCCAGTGAGGCATGCAGCTTATTAATTGAACACTGTTACGGGATTGGCACTCTGTATTGGCTGATACCCAAGTCAGGTATTGGTATCAGTATCGGGACTGAAAAAAGTTGGATCATGCATCTCTGGTGAAGACCCTGGAGGCATTAACGGGTTCAGGGCTACAAAGGCCACCATTTAAGAGCTGTCTGTGTCAGGTGTTTGTTTTCCCAACTTGGTTCCTCATCTTTGAGTGTGCTGTTGGTCACTATCAAAATAGTTTTTTTTTTTTTTTTTCTTCCCCTACTGCATCCTACTGAGTTTTCCATCTCCCTGTGTGCCCTTTAAGTTCATTACTGTAGTTTCCTGTTGTTCATTGCCATCATATTTTCTTGTATTTGTATCCATTTTGATTGTGGAACATGATTTGAAGCATGTTTTTGTGGATGCATCCATGTTTTACCCACTTGTGTGATGTCATTTTGTTTTTCATTGTTTGTGTCTGTGTTCTTGTATTTGTTTGGGTGCGTTTGTGTATATGTGTGGGTGCGTTTACATGTGGATGTATGGCTTGCGTGTGTGTGTGTGTGTGTTTGTGTGTGCGTGCAAGCACCTGTTTGTATGTATATGTTTGCGCATATTCTTGCATGTGTATGTATATGTTTGTGTCGGTACTTGTGTGTGTGTGCATGTGCTTGTGTGTATGTATACATCTGTGTGTTCTTGTGTGTATTTGTGTGCGCTTCCGTGTGTGTATTCATGTATCTGTTCGTGTGTGTTTGAGGGTGTGTATGTATGCATATATTTGTACGTGTGTGTGTGTGTATGTATACATGTGTGTGTTCCTGTGTGTATTTGTGTGCGCTTGTGTGTGTATGTATACTTGTGAATGTGTGTGCATGTACCCATTTGTGTTCATTGTTAAGAAGATGGCCGGCCGCGTCGGAGGCGAACCCCTCGCTTTCTCTTAAAGCGCTAAGCTCACAGCACACACACAGCACCCAGATCCTGAAAGGTAAAGAGAGCAAATTAAAGGGTTGGGGGGTTGCAGACACTATTCACTAACCTGCACCTTCTAGGACTCGGCATGGCCATGTTCAGTATTGCATACTTTTTTACTATGTGCTACGTTCTGCACCAGTATATTCTGGACACTACATGCAACTCTGCATAGTAGCACACAGTGTTGTTGCCAGTATGTCACAATAACCATGTTTTGTTCTACACTGTCACATGACCAACAGGCTGTTGAGATCATCTTGGTGTCAGTGGGACTTTACCTTTGGCTGCGCTGCAGTTGAGCACGAAGACTGATCTGGCTGCAGGCTGTAAAAATTGGCTGGTGTAGTATGTCTTCTGGCTGTTTGGAATATTGGTTAATATCATTTTGGTGGCATACTATATACTACTTGCTATTTTTAGCCACGAGCTGTAGTAGTCGAGTTGAGACGCAGGTTTTATTAATTCTGAACATGGCCTATGTCTGGGTATTGGTCCCCCACATGCTAACCTTGATGTTGCAGAAAAGAGCCTTTGTTAGGCTTCGTTCACTCCAAAAGTTGAGGAATATCTGGGGGTTTTTTTTTTTTTTTTACTTATGTGCTCCAGGCACTTCAAGGTTGTCAGCTCCCTGTTTTCGAGCACAGGGGGAACTGTAATCGATCCTGTAGTGATCCACCCTCGGAAATGGGGACCTTACTATCCGTGTGTCCCCACGTATTCTATTATCCAACGACTTGGATTTGGTTATGTTGTAAACAAACAAAACTGCCTGCCCAGATACAAGAGTTCACTCATTCGAACTTATTCTTGCTCTGAACTCTTTTTCACATTGAGTGTCCAAAAGAACACATGTCCTCAACTTAGTCATTGTAATTTGAAAGAAAATTGAATATCTGAAATTTCCGGGCAAGAGGGTTTGCTAATGTCATGAATGACGTTAATGCAAGAGCGGTGTGCGGTTGCTGGACAACCGCAAAGACCCCTCCAGTAGTTTTTAGTGAGTGAGTGAGTAAGTAAGTAGTGAGTAACCGTACAATTAACCCAGGTGGTGTGCCTTCATTGTCAGGCCAATGATGCGCACCAGTTGCGGTCGCAGCTTTAATTACGCTGCCAGTGTCATTTCAGAACTTGATTTTTTTTTTTTTCCCTCTCTGGAGCTGCGCGCAAGTTGAGCATTTGTGCATTATTTAATCCTTCTTAAATATCAAATATTTACTTTATGTAGTGTGGCCTAACTCTTATCTGCTTCCTATTGGACTCGTGCAGTTTGATAGCATGAATTGACTACTGGGCATTTTACTTTATAAATGTGAATTCTGAAGTTTATCGTGAAATAGAAACTCACAGCACTGGCACTTCTGTGGCCCTGCTTGACTAGCTGCAGAGGAAGTGTTGTCCTGTTATCCAGTGTGATCTGCACATTCCCCAGTGACTCAGACATCATGTGCCTCTGTGGTGGTCACTAGCAGTATCTTAAAAAAATTACTAAACCTCAAAAGTACACTGAAAAAAAATTGGCTTTCCGTTAATGACTGCATGGATGTATGGGGTAGAGACAGTCTGGCACCAGCAGAGGGCAGTGGTGAGCACTGTTGAACTGGATGGGTGATGCCTGTTTGTTTCTCATGTGAGTATTATGGGACATGTAATTCTGCTCTTGTTCCTCGGCAGGATTTCCTGGCTCATATGACCATGGGGAGGTGATGTCGAGCCAAACTTCTGGCCTGTTGGCGATCCGTCCGTGTCCCCCTCCACCCACCTCCGAGATCCCAGGAGGGCCCATTACAAACTGCCCTGAGGGCTCCCTCAACCCCAGCCCCATAACTGCCCCCCAGGGCTACTTCTGCCCGTCTCGGGGCCCCCAGATCATTGGCCCCAGGTTCTACCGGCTACAGCTCGGGCCCTTTGTGGCTGACGGTGCACTAGGGGCCCCCGAACACGAACAGGAGCCCAGGGCCCCCAGGGGTCTACAAGTGGGCTTCTCTCTGCCGTCCCCAGCCCTGCTGGCCCCGACCCCACCCGCTTCCAGTGTGGCCCCGGCTGCCTCCGCCACCTCTGAATTCGGGGCCCTCAGCTGCTTCCTGCGGCCCCCTCTCCATTTCTCCCACTCTCTTACGCAGTAAAGGGATGACAGGATGGAGATTCAGCTTTTGGGCCACAGAACTTGCAAAAGCCCTTAGGCTCGGTTTTTTACTGGAGTGCCCACTTTTAGGCAGGATGTGGGGGTGGGGGAAGGATCAGGAAGCCCCCCCCCCCCCAGCCATCTGGACCTCCAGCCATACTCCTCATGAACAAGACCACACTCCCTAACATAATAACGGCTTACCTAGCCCATTGCCATATCAGGAGCTTTGACTTCTACAGACTTGTGCTGCGACTTACTTGAAACAACGAGACTCCATTTTCATGACTCTCCACAAAGCTGGAGGGCTAATCTGCAGGAGTGGATTTACTCTCAATAAAGAAATATTTGTGACATCAGAACTGCTTTATGTGATGGAGATCTTGTATATTGAACATTCTTCCTTACCTGGTGGTGTTTTTTACGATCCTGTGGGGCCTTTTAGCCATAGAGCGCTTCTTATTGTGAAAAGACTGTTGAGCATCTGGGCACAGTTGTCTATCCTTCTATGGTTTCTTTACTTTTTTTGGTCTATCATTCTGTCTTTTCTCTATTGAAGTTGTTTCCTCTTTCAAATAATGGCTTTGTGAAAAGATTTAGCAAAAAATTAACCCAAAAAGCCATTTAAAATAAAATTTGGACACAGGTTCTGTGTCATGCACACTCCTCAAAATATCCTCATAAAATGATTTTTTGCAGTGATTTTAAAGAAAAATTTTGAGACTTCCCATTATGCAGTATAAGGACAGTTTTACACAATACGTGACTGAATACTGTCTCCTACCTCAATGATAGAAAACTGTCGGTACCATGCACTCAGTATCACTGTGTGGTGTACGTTTAGTATTGAGGCAGTATCTTCCCTTTGTTGTTTCCATTCTCAGACATTTTCAGCCTACTGCCTACAATTGGCTTCAGATAGTCTTTAAGGACATTGGCATCTTACCATTTCCTTATTCCATAGTTTAGGACCGTGCTGGAATATTATGTTACTGTGTATGAGGTTTCTACATCTCTCAGCCCAGTTCTATCTGAGGTTAAATGTGTGGGTATTAGAATAATTAGTACTGAAGCAAAATTAGCAGTCGGGAAACAATTGTTGGTTGACTGCTGTAAATGAGTAGGCCGTGTCTTGAATGGAATATGCTTGCTTTTTTTGACAGTTCTCCTAGAACCTTTTCCTTCCTCAGTCTGTTACTCTCAGAAAAAGAGGTACGGTATATCCGCAATCAGATCGGCATTGGCAGTCACGGAAAGCATCCAAAGATATCCAAAGAAGCCAAAATTGTGCTACCTACAGGAGGACATGGACAGTAATGTAACTGAGTCTTCCGACCACTGGGTGTGACAGTGCTAAGTTCCGTCCCTAGCCTCAGTGCTTTGTTTGTAGAACATCTACTTCTGTGGTGGCATCAGAGGTTCAGTTTTATAAGGGACCTTATTTATTTGCTGAATTTTTGTTGATATTTTTTATTTTAAATCCTCTCATTTTTGTGTTTAAAATGTCATTTTTTCCCCAGTTCTTGCTGGAGGATTTTGTATTTTGGCACAGAAAGTGACCGCATGGGGAGACATTGTCATTGTCATTTTCATTATGTGGACCGTTTACAGTGGTGGACATTCCAGGGTATTTTTGCACCTCTACCCATGAGCTCAGTCAGATGATTTCACAAATTAGTTCAACCTCCTGAATGAAGGGTTCTGCTGTTAAGCAAATGCAGGTGGTTTGAATAAAATACTTCGGATGACTTCTACTGTCTGAACCTGGATTGTCCATCTCTTGACTGTCCAAGATATTTTTTCAGCATTTGCTTTTTTTGTATTTCTCTTCATTATATTTTCCATGTTGTATTTTATTTCCAAATTTTATCATTTATATATATATAAGAGAAACCAAGAAACTGAAATTGCTCGTAGAAACATTTCTGAAAACTTGAATACTCTTGCCACACAAACTGGTCAACTATTTCTATCTATCTGCATATACTGGTGCACCGCAG
The DNA here is from genome assembly GCA_029721435.1 of Gymnothorax reevesii. Lineage (NCBI taxonomy): Eukaryota > Metazoa > Chordata > Actinopteri > Anguilliformes > Muraenidae > Gymnothorax > Gymnothorax reevesii. The sequence goes on along the minus strand of CM056575.1, from coordinate 27,923,160 downwards.
TGACATTTCTGCCACTGGTGGAGAATAAACCGGTCGTTTTCTTTTTCCATATCAAAGAGTAGTTGCTTTTTTAAAACACTTTCAAAGAATTGATAATGACTGTCCCGTGGTTGCACTTCACTCGTGACCGAAATTCAGAAAGAAAGGTTTCAAATTGAATGCATTAAATATGGTGAAATTACTTTCGTCGACAGTCGTTATACCTATTTCTACCCATAGAGGGAAGCAACAGTATCGATGAAAATGTGCGTGTGTGTGGATTGAATTTGATTGGTCAATGAAATGTTTCCTTACCCTCATAAGAGTTCTGTGCTGATATTTCTTAAGGTTGTTGCACAACAGCATCGGAAAAGAAACACCTCCGCAACACTGCAGGTAAGCTTCCCTTTGTCAGTGGGAAACGAGGGAGGAAAGAGAACTTTAATATGTTCAGCTGAAGTTAATTCACCAAATTATTTTTTGTGGGTAGAATAATGAAAGTTCATATACTTTATTTGCTCAAAATATTACTTTGTTTTTCTCGTTAATTTTGGGTGTTGCAAAACTTGTTTTGTTGCTGATTGAGTGTGACTGATTTGGCTGAGTGTGACTGGCGGGTTTTTTTGAAAAGCCTAGAATCCATTATCGGTAGATTTCAAGTTCTCACGCTCCCTTCTCTTAATATTTGTTCAGGGGGAAAATGCGTTATTTAGCGCATTATTTTCGGCTCGAGAGTTTCAAAATGATAATAGGTTCTTTAGCTGTAGGCTAAGCGTGGACCTGCCGGCTTGTTCCTGTGGACAGTTTGATTTGCCAGTTAGTCCTATACATGTAATATAGCACAGTCTTGTCTTGTTTTTTTATCCAGACGATATTTTAAGTGGATGAGAAATTCATACAAAAATCAAGTAAATGAGTAGCATGCATGAATTTTAACTATATCAGGCACGAATGAATTTTAAAAACTTAAACATACTATTGAATTTTTAATCTGAAGGGATTATGCATATCAAGGCTGTATTAGTAGAAGATAATTAGGTATTCCAGACTAGAGCAGGAATTTGATCAGTGATTAGTTTCAGGTTGTGTGCCAATAATTTTAACAAATGACCAATATCTCTGAATGATTCTAGGGTTTTGAATGCAAAAGTGATCTAAAGATAAAAGTTGTTTCTCTCTGGACACCACTGAATGCCATTTTTAAAGTGTGCCATTTTTAGTAGCGAAAGTGACTTGCATGAAAGATCATAGTAGCAGTGCTGACTGGCGATGAAAATAATGTTTCATACTAAGTCCTCTTACTCTGACAATGGTCACGACAAGGACAATTTATTTATGGTTTAATAGCAGTTTATGTAGCGATAGCAACCTCACATATATGGTCCAAACATGCTATTATAATAACACTGTGATGAAGTGTAACTGTTACTCACGTTCTATGGAACAGTCCATAAGCATTTGGACAGCAACAATATTTTTTACTTTTTTCCTGCACATTTGGATTGAATATTAAGTTAAAGTATGGCCTGTTTGCTTTAATTTTTAACATTTTACATTCATTCTGTTTGAAATGTTCATCCGCTCCAGTCCAAAAATGTAGTGTACTTGATCAGAATCCGCTTTACTTCCATCTCAGGCATTAAGAGCAGATAGTCCAATTGAGAGTGACGCACTAAATGAATGAAGCGCATGAGCAAGTTCGTAAGTGCTGTAAACTCCAGAGGAAAATTATACTCCAAACTCCAGACGTAATCACATAGATGAGAGCTTAGATGAGACTGCAAGGTAAGGCAAAAAAAAAAAAATTCCAGGCTACCAGCAAATTGGTTTACAGATGTTTACCCTGGCGTAATGCACTTTTCATCCAAAATTGCTAAAGTCTATGAAAAAATTGAGCGGGCATCCATAGAAATGCATGAAGCGTATGTCTCCGCTGGGATTTGAACCTGTGGCTTGTCAGGCAAAAGCTATGGTAATTCATGGGTGTCACCCTCACAGCATCTGGTGATTGAAGGAGAAAGAGCATAGATTTTTTTAGCTATGGTGATACAGTTCTAGGAATAGCACCATTATCTTTCAAATATGTTTTTAATTATTAGAGAAATGTGGACAAACTGCCCAAGGTGAGGCTGCAAGGTACAGTAAAGTAAAATGCAGACATCAATGCTGAATAAATAGAAAGAAATCGTAGTTCTGATATGCTTTTATGATCAGGGATGTGATGCTATATACTGTATGATCCTCATACATAAACAGTATGCTATGTAACTGACAATGTTATTCACAAAATAGCGACCTTACTTGTCAAAGAAATGTTTAATTATTGAAAAAGTGTGCATGGCATTAATGCAGACCCTGATCAGTAAAATCAGGTGCAACACTATTAAGCTGCTTTTCCACCGGACGCGAAACAAATTTTTTGCATGACAGATTACATTCAAAGTCAAAGCAAAGACGCAAATACACGCGAAACGCATTGACTTTGCAACTTTTCTGGTCAGAAGTTAACCGCGATTGACGCAGGATCCTATTGGAATGAGTGGGCGACGATACGCCTTCACACGTGCCATAACCCCTCGGAAAAAAAAAAAATGAAACTGAAACTCCCTGAGTACCTTCAAGTGGGAGCCTAGCACCACCAGTGGTAGACGAACCACAGTTTGGAAACCAAGGATCTAACCAGATGAATCACAGATATTGCTCATACATATAAACAGTATGCTATGTAACTGGCAATATCATTGACAAAATGGCAACCTTATTTGTCAAAGAAATGTTTAATTATTGAAAAAGTGTGCATGGTTTATTTCCTTCAGGCTCGCATCAGACTGTAGCTGTGCACTGCAGGCTTGTGCAAACTTTCTGACAGGAAGATCAGCAGGAAATCTAGGTTGCATTGATGTGGTCTGTTTCCCTTGGCAGGTGATTAGAGGAGAGCAGTTAAAATGTGTTGGCTGAAACAAATCAATGGGAGGAGCTCATTACCTTTGAAACGGCGCTTTTAATGCCATTTTCCACAACGCCTTAAATAACGCCGCTAATGTTCATATCAAGGATGGTTCATATGAAAACGGCATTCTCGCGAGAAACGGCGTTGAAAGGGCCGAAAACAAAACAACAACTGCGTAAAACACGCTCATTCTCGTCTCAAAATGCGTTTTGTACACTATCGGCTTGCCATACCAGCGTGCTTGCTTCCACAATTGTGGTTTCAGCGCGATACAGCTTTCAGTTTTCCACAGATCCTTTTCATATTTTATATGCATGTACATGGGCCCAAGATCCAAGTTCGATTTTGGGCATGCTGCGATTCTTGGTTTGGCCACCAGGTGGCTTTTTCTGCAAAACTTCAAACAGCTCTAGCTCCCTTATTCTATGAGCTAGGATGCTCAAATTTTTACTGTAGGTTGTTCTGCCAAGGTTTCATCATATATAAAAATAATGGGTTTTTTTGATATGACCTAATTTTAAAGGTTATATAGGTCAAAAGTGCCGATTTCGTCTAAGTGCCATAGCGCTCTCAGTTCACAACAGATCCTTTTCCCATTTTATCAGCATATATATGGGCACAAGATCTAGCCCGAGTTTGATTTTGGTCATGCTGCGATTCTTGGTTTGGCCACCAGGCGGCTTTTTCTGCAAAAATTCAAACAGCTCTTATTCTACGAGCTAAGAAGATCAAATTGAGGATGCTAGTGCTAAAAGGAGGTCAAGTGACATTTTGAGAAAATGAGCAAAAACACTTTTTTTCACCTATGTGGGGAAACTACTCAATGCTTGTTCATTTTAATTAGAGTTGTCCATTCTAAGCATAAAGCTCCATGAGACTTACAGGGAAGATGCAGAGAGACATCTAGTGTTAAAAAATGGCACTAACTCAAATTTCATGTAAATGGCACTTGACTACCTTTTAGTACTAGCATCTTCAATTTTTACTGTAGATTGTTCTGCGAAGGGTTCATCACATATGTAATGGGTTTTTGATTTGACCTAATTTTAAAGGTTGTATTGGTCAAAGGTCAATGTGCCGATTTCCTTTCAGCACCATTGCGCCCTCAGTTCTCAACGGATCCTTTTCCTTTTTTATATGCATTATATGGGCCCATCTAGCCTGAGTTCGATTTTGGTCATGCTGTAATTCTTGGTTTGGCCACCAGGCGGCTTTTTCTGCAAAACTTCAAACAGCTCTAGCTCCCTTATTCTACGAGCTAAGATGCTCAAATTTTTGCCCTCTTGGCCAAAATACTTGGAGTCTTAAGTGGTGGTCTGTCGTGCGTTCATGCGGGTGTTTGTAAACTTTTGGCTTGTCTGCGCTCAAGCGTCTTCAGTTTTTTTACCAATCCTTTTCCTATTTCATATGAGTATAAAGCATCATAAGGTCTAGACCAAGTTCGATTTTTGACCCCAGTTGGACTGATACTTTCACCAATAGGGGGCGTTACATTTTCGCCACGATTGACCAAGCAGGCACAGTGGCTTTGCCACCATTTTTTTTTTTTTCTGTTGCATGGAGGAAGTCTAAGTTAAAGTATCTGGCAAAAGATTTGTTTCCTGCCACGAGCCTTCAAACACTCTACTTACTCTGAAAACATGGTAAAATATGGTAGATTTTAGCACAAACATTAAATTTTTCTTTGAGTTGTGAATGCATATTGACATACATTTCCTTCTGACACGCAACATAAAAAGTTAAGGGACCTAAACGCCATGTGTGTTTTAACGGCATATGTGTGTCATGGGTGATGCAAACTACGTTGTATATGCAGATGGAACGTTTCTAAAATGTTCATATTTATGTTTAAAAATGCACTGTATTTTAAGTAATGTCACTTGTAGTTCAGGCTTCTGTGGAAAATTAGTAGTGTGCATTGATGACTTAACAAAATGAATATAAATCCAGTTCTATTCAAGTATTTATTTCACGTAATATTGGATCATGTGGTGAAATTAAGTAAATAGCTAAGAATATATGGTAAAAACAAAATTAATGTATTTTTGAGGGAAAAAGTCAATATCTAGTTTGGCCTCCCTTTGCTTTGATTACCACATTTAATCTTTCAGGCAGAGTGTTCACATTTTTAAAAATTTCCTCACTCATTAAACCATTCCGTTTGGTTTGTAGTTCTTTCCGCAAGAGGTTTTTTCAATGTTACTACAGATTTGCTTATCTTGGTACCAAGCAAATCCCAAATTTACTAAAATGGATTAAGGTCTAGACTTTGAGCGGGCCAAATCATCACTTATATGTCACAAGATGATTCTTTCTGACAGCGAATTCCAGCAGAACTAGCAAGTGTGTTGAGGGTAATTATCTTATTGAAAATAAAATCCCCAACCAATCCATCTCTTTCCAGATGGCAGTGCATACTTCACATGGATACTGTGATACTACTTTTGATCCATGATTCGGTCAATTTTTATGAGATCACTGGCTCCTTTTGCGCAGACTGAACACCAATCCATAATATTATCACCTCCATGTTTTACTGAGGATATTAAACAGTCATTTTTGAAATGTTTTCCTACTCCAAGGTGCCCGTAAGTTCTGCATTTGGATGAGAAAATTTCACATTTTGATTCATTGGTCCAAAGACGACGTTCTCAGTTCATTGGTGTCCAATCCTTAAATTTCTTACCAAACTCAAGTCTTTTTTGATGTTACCAGCTCTAAGTGTTTTTTTTTTTCTTTTTTTTGCAGCAACACAACCAATCAGACTATTTTCACACAAGCATCCGGAAATGGTAGATCTTGATACTCTTATCTCTTCTCTTGGCACTATTTATATCATCACAGAGTTGTTGTGCAGTCAACTGCTGATTTTTTTTTTTTTTTTTTCCTTATAGAGATAACAAACATCAAAGGCACTTAACTTACGTTTTTTACCTCTCAAGCCTCTGGTTTTCAGTGAATCGGTCCCTTTGACACACTTAATGGTGTTTCTTTCAGTGCCATGGCAGCATTTAACGCCTTCAGAAACTTTTTAAGAGACCAACCAGCATCATGTAAGATCACAATGTGGCTAAAAAAAATCTCAGAGAGCTCCCTGGATTGTGCCATCGTGTTTAACACTGTGACACTGCTCAAAGTTCATGTTGCCTTATAAACTGGAACAGCTGACCATCAGAGGTTATTTTGTCAAATATTGGCGCCTCAAACTCCACTAGTTTGAACAAATTTTTTTTTGCATCAATGATCATGGAATGAGCCTTCAAACATGCATTCATGCTATACAAGAGTCAAAAAATAAATAAAATTTGTGAAACCTTTCAATTGCTATAAAAAATTATGTTTTCAGTGTTTTTGTTTATTACCTTTTTTTTTACCTCAATATACTTATGGGAATTACTTTTTTTACTCATTGCCTACAATAGTATTTTTCAACATATTTTCACCAAAAAATAATTGAGAAGTTATATATTAGGACCCTTTTTAGATGAACTGATGGTGTATAAGCATCACTGCACAAAACAGTTTATTTTAAAAATGATTATTATTAATAAACAGAGACTCCTGTCTGTTACAGGGGAATAAATTATTTGCTGGATTAATCAGTTTGTAATGACTCAGCTAGGGAGGGATGCAGCCTGAGGAAGTTAGTCATAAGTCAGCATTTGACAGTGGTGGCTGCCTGTCCTGTTCTGACCACCATGAGTAGGTCATTCCAAAAACAGGTGGCTGGACAGCCACCAAAACCCCAGGGATCAGGGGCTCAACAATATTGCATCTGTTTCAGGATTGAAAGGGTGTCAATGGAAATTCAAAATGCTGTGACAGGTTTGAAAACTGCTGAAAAAAGTGTTCTGTGGTTGAACAATGTTTGTGATGGGTATTGGGCGTTCCAACTATTTTGTGCACCCACAGGCAGAAAAAGACATCCCTATCCCCTAGAACAGGGGTGTCCAATATTATCCAGAGAGGGCCAATGTGGGTGCTGGTTTTTGTTAGAGACCAACACACCTGTTTCTACCCACCTGATTGAAACCCCTGATTAGTTAATTAGTGGAATCAGGTGCTGTAGCACTGCTGGCGAGGACAAAAACCTGCCCCCACATCAGCCCTTTACGGATAAGATTGGACACCCCTACCCTAGAATGTTATCCCTTGCTCTGCGTGCAGTCTCTTTACGATAAGAATCTGTTGGCTGTGTTGTGTGTAGATGCTGGATCATCAGTGAGGTTTTTCCCTGACTGCAGGTATGACGAATGGGGTCAGGGCCAGCCTCGTGGCTTTCACTTTAGGAATCTGCATCTCTTCAGGTAGGAAGTGTTTTTCTGTTCATAAAGTCTTTGGTCAATGATATTCATTCCTTGTCTGTCAAGCTATAGAAAAGGCAACAGAATAGACGGGGAAGTATTATTGAATCGTCCATCTAATCGTAGTGAAAAAAATTGCTTTTGTTTCTGAATATTGTTCAGCACCCTTGGAAGTCAAACAGATTATGGACAACCATTGGAAAATCTTAAAATATGACCCAAGCTTGAATCATTTGTCACCCCTTATAAATCATCTTTACTTCAAAAGAGGCAGAAATTCCAGCGATTGTTGTCAGTTCTATACACAGTATAAGGAATCTTCATAAATTAATTGGCTTTCTCAGGAAGTGTGGAAAAGGATGGCACTGATGATGTGGAAATTTGCATACATCTCAAATACACTTGATACTAAGACCTTTAATCACTCCCATACAGGAAAGAAATATAATTTCATTTAAGTTATTTAAAAGAATTGTCTCTCAACAGAAGTCAGTCATATTTTGAAATGCTCATGTAGCTTCTTATATGTAGGCCAAACAATGTGAGAGTTGTTGAGCGCAAGGCTACTGTTGGAAATGGGCATATGGATTATGTCAATGCTAAACATTGCCAGGAGAAAAATCATGGGTCGACTACTTCCCTCAAATTTATTGGCATTGACAAAGTGTGACCCAAGCCAAGATGCGGTGAGGCTTTTTGGATTTATGAATTGAACACAAATGAATGTTACGGACCTAATGAAACACGGGGTTTGAGTTCCTCTCTGATATCACCAAAGGCAACTTGGACCCTAAGGGAGAGTTGAGTCAATACATCTCCTGGCACTCAGGACTCCTGTTTAGTTGTGCAGAGGGAGTTCAGTGGAACTGATAGTCTATCTTTCTAAAGAAATTTGCCACTTTTATTCAGTCTGTTGTATAGAGGGATTGGTTTTTAACTTGTGGATATGCAAAACATGGAAACGCATTATTTTGGGGACTCTGACATGCAAATAAGTTACTCACTTACTTACTGATTCGGCTGTTGGCAAGTCGGTATTCGAACATTATTTTGCATGCCACCGCAAGTTACGCAACTGAGTTTGAATTCCTCTCGACGAGGACATTCATGATATCTGGGACCTGGTCAATGGGAACCTTTGATTTTAATTGAGGTAAATTATGTACAATGTGTAGTTATTGTAAACGTAATCTTAGCCATGTCCTGTATGTTTAAAATGCAATTTAGTGTTACGGTATTATCATGCTTTTTGAAGTATGTTCATCTTTGAAAAAATGTTGAAGCAATGTTCATAAAAGAAGAATTCAATATTTAGTCGTGATCTACATTTTCATCAGACTTGTTGTTCGCTTATAATAAAGTCAAAATACAATTATTTCACTGTGCATCTGTTAATTTTGATCTTTATTTTAGATGTTCCAGGGACTGACCAGCCCCTTTTCACAAATACTGGCTGTGCACTGGAAACGCTATTCAAACTTAATTCCAAGCTGGAAACAAGTAAGTACAACATTTTTAGGTTAAGTTTAAAGTAGTCCTGAATGTACATATTTGAGATCTTCGACAGCTAAGCTTGCAGACTATTGGCCACTTGCCTAACATGTCAGTAACCGTGGTAACATAATGACCCATGCATCAAAAAAAGTTTTATTTTTTGGACCTACTGAGGTGGGCCGCAGGAGGGAAAGGTCAGCTTCAAAGCAGCCACAAATTCAGCCTTTGCCAATGTTCTAGCTTAAGCGAGCACCAGGGGCGTTACCAAGGGGGGCAGGGAACCTCTGCCCCCCCAATGAAAACTCAAGATAAAAACCTGATTTACTATTATTTGTCAGCAAACACGCGATATCCAACTGATTCACAGCCGGAGCTAGACAGCCATTTAGAGTGAGCTTTAAGTATGCTCCATCTATCAATCACTATGCGTGATTGGTGGATTCCTTTGCAAGTCTATTCTGCTGTGAAACTATCGGATTACTAGGACCCTCCCATACTCTTAGACTGCCGTTTTCACTCATCAGTCTGAGGTCACGTCTACGGCTCTGTGCTTCTCTCAGGGAATTAAAACTTCGCCCATATCTCTTTTGTTGCTACTTCTGCCACCGCTTATTTTGTTACTCTTGTTGTTTGACATTAAGGTAATTTGTGTACTAGTTTGTCATCTGTATTGACTCGTGTGGTTATAACCTGAGTTGGCTACCGAGTGAGCCCAGGCAGCTCGCCAGCAGCTAGTCTGGAGTTGCTAGTCACTCACTGCTACAATAATTCTGTATCATAAGCACTTCGGGAAGAAAACTTGACTGGCGTAAGTATTTTTCGGTGACATGCTGAACGGAGCCAAAGTAAAGGACTTCAAAAGGCAACTCTAAGAAAAGTAAACGCGTTTAAACAGACACACCTGAAGCGGCTTAAAACGATTTAAAATGCTGCCGGGAAGAAGCCCGAGCTTAGATTTCGCAAATTGCAGGTGCTCCGCCCTTCCCTAAATCTGCTCCCGTGTACTTAGTCTCAATAAAAATCAAACAATATCAGTGGCCTATAGCGATTAAGATGTGATGGTGAAAAGCAGAAAAACACAACTGAGCTACGGTGTTGGATTGAAAGAATGCCAGTTTGAATAATTAGAAAAATTTTCCTCTTCCCCAAAAGCATGAAATGTGAATGTCAGATATAAATGATCAGTCGCACAAAATCGCGTGGCAATGACAATCGCGTTCATGCAAATCTGCTGTTCTAGGGCCATTTAAATTTCGAAATGCATCAATCACACATGCTGTCTAAACAGCTCTACTCATTCAATTTAGAGAGTAGACGATTCCACCATTTGATTGCCAATCAAGCAAAGTAAATGGGAATAGGTTTGTTTTTTTTCTGAGAGTTGCCTAATTGGTTAATAGGAGGCGATTCTGTAGTCCTTTACTTCCGTTGTTCTCAAACTCAGTCCTGGGGGACCCCTGTGTATGCTGGTTTATATTGCAACCACAATAGCAATTCCAGGATTTTAACAAGCTATTAGTTTTCCTTAATTAGGTTCTGTTGATCTTCAGAGAGGTAATTTATCATCTTAATCTACAGAATGCCAAACATGGCTTTGAAATGCCCCAAAGATGACTAGTTTTACATTGTACTCATTGCACTATAGGCAAAAAATTAAAGCGGTAACAGACCAATGAGATTAACTAGCCAACTTAATTATGACTTAACATGTAACTTGGTTAATTGCATACGCAATAATGGGCTATTTTCACCTGATACTTCACCACAAAACTGGTGGGCCTCATTATCATTGTTGTTATTGCATTCATCATTATCCTCTTGATGGTTAGGAATGAAAGCCAGGTGTATATACCAATTAAGAGCCTGCTGATTGACCTCAGACTTTAATTGCATTGGTTATAGTTACCTTTCTTCATGTATATTGAAATCAACTCTTTGAAATTTAATCCAGTGAGTACTACATGCCCATAGAAGATAAATTTTTCATTGCATACATTGACAATTCTGGCATGATGTGATTGAAGAATCTAAGTAATCCAAAAGTATAAGCGCCTAGTTTGGATAATTAACATCTTGTTAAAATACTGAGATTGCCAGTGTGGTTGGAGCAAAAACCAACCTACACAGGGGTCCCCCAGGAACGAGTTTGAGAACCACTGCTTAATTTGGCTCTGTGAAGCATGTAGCCGAAAACTTGGCTGTCATCAGTATTTTTCTTTCCGGAGGCATTTCACATGCCCTTTGTTTCACAATTTCGTTCAACCTGCGATGGGTTTAATGAAGGAAAAGGGAAAGCTCAGATGTTCGCCCCATGGCAGCAGGTGGTGGTGCTACGCCTTAAAAAATCGCGGTTCATGATTGGCTGAACTCTAGTGTGCATAATTAATTAAAACTGACCACACCTGTTAATGTCCCTCCCCTACTGCCAGTTCACCAGCCGCCACTTATATATATATATATAGGCCCTATTTATTTTACGGAGATTTAGAGGTTCTTTTTTTGCCCCCCCAAAGAGGACAAATGCCCACCCAAGCTTGGCATCTTGGTAACGCCTCTGGCGAGCACACACATTTTCTCTAAAAAACTAAGCATTTTCTTGTGCACTTATAACGTCTTTGCTCCACAGAGTCGGGATTAGCTCCCACTAGGCTGCAGTGTGTATTTATGGAGTTTGCAAACGTGACCTGCCAATGGGAGCCTGGGGAGAAAACGCCCCCAGACACTCTCTACATCCTTCAGGTGAACCGGTAAGACACTGTCACAGCCAAAAATGTCTTAAGAGTCTTATTCTTATTATGAGCCTCAGTTTAATTTTTCCCTTTCTCTCAAGTCAAAAATATTTGCTTATTTTTAATTGTTGCATGTTTCTCAAATAAGAAATTTCGGTCACACTTTAGATGAAGTGCTGCTCATAAAGGGTTTATGTAGCATCTGTAATGCCTTCATAAATGAATCATAATGTCTTCAGAAATTATATATAAGCAAATATCATGCTTTGTTAAGGGTGAAATAACACATCCTTATTTACCAGGTGATGCCAGCCACTGCCCGAGTGACATTGTCAGTTATATGACATCTGGCATCACATGCTGAAGAAGGATGTGTTATATCACCCTTTACAAAGCATGACAGTTGCCTATGTATAATTTATGAAGGCATTATGTCTCATTTTTGAAGGCATCACAAACGCTGTATAAAGCCTTTATGAGCAACATTTCATCTAAAGTGTGACCGAAATTTCTTATCCAACAGGCAATATCTAGAAATGGGTCAAATAACCTTACCTCATTGGCAGATTTTTTGTCTTATTCGGTAAGAAATGAATACAAATAAGATTTGAAGTCTTAGGCCCGTATTCAGAAACGACACTCACTCTCCACTCATCATATAGTGAGTACGACTGAAATGTAACTGGAGTGTAAAAGAGAGATCGAACTACCACTAACCGAGGGAGCGGTCCCACTCCTCGCCAGTTGCTATTCACAAACACCACTCAAGCTTAACTGACAGTAGTGGGCTCTTGGTACCACAGGCGGTGCGTCAGCTGTTGCTAAGGGAAGCTCAGTCCTTACCCTTCAAGTGCTGAATGACCTAAACCTGTCGCAGTTTACTCTACTTCAATTAGGCTGGGAAACTTTCTAATGGTGAAAAGACAATGATATTTACTTTTAATAACGTTGTAATACATTGCTTCACAAAATTGAGGCGTTTCTTTCGCACATTAAATGACAACGTAAATATCAGCATGTCTTCATAAATTCTGTGGTCGAGTGGCTCGCAAAAGGTGCAGGACAGCCTGCGAGGCTCAATAAGCAACAAGCTGTGAAACGTGCCGGACATTTCCCTCTACATTCAGCAGTTAAGAATATGGAAAAGAATGGATTTTCGTGACTTACTTACCAATCCACACGCGCCCCACGAGCCAGCTGAGCGCAGAATTTTCCAACCCATGAGTAAAGAAAAGCGCGAGAAATCCGAATGCATGAGAGTTGGCAGATATGCGTCATTAATAAAAACTGGCCACACCTGATAATGTTGGAAGTTTGCAGAGTTTCTGCAATGGTAATGTAAATGAATTGAAAACAGGGCACCAATTAGCAGTGCTCAATCTAACTTAACAAGTAGAACTGGCGACGTGATAATCCTTAGGATTTTTGGAGTTCAAGAAAATAAAATTTTATTAAAGGATTGAAAACAGGTCATGTCCAATCATTATTTTTAAGGGATGGTTTTGAGCTTCCCCTATTGCCAGTTCACCAGTAGTTGCTGGTGGGTACACAAATGCTAACCTTGAGTTCACCACAGTGCATAAACTCTGAAACCAGGTGGTCAGTTAGTAAGTTACCGGCATTGTTATCATCATTATTAGAGTTAAAATTTGCATAGTTGGTATTGCGTTGAGCACGTGGCTGTAAATGATCCAGAGTTTCTAATGTTTGTAACCACCTGAAAGCCCTGACAACGAAATATCGGCGCAAGTTAGTGCGGCCCAAAGGTCAAAATTTCAGTGAGAAACATGAATGAAATTCAAGAGAATGAGGTGAGCTTAGATTACCATGTGCATATTTGTCTTGTATTTTATTTCCTAAATGTTTCTGGAACAACTTGCTTGTGGTCTTGTATTATATTGCCATCTGATTAATTGACCTAAGGGATAAAAAAATTTGCCTCTGCTTCCCTCTGTGGTCCCACTCCTGTTTATCATTTCCTCATTTAGGTATGTTTGGGTCTGTTAACAATCCTTGTTTATGGTGTGAGTGGCTTAACATGCAAATGGAAAAAAAACTCCATATAATTTGTTTTGAGTCAAATGTTGTCTTCGGTTTGTCTGGGCGTAGTGTGCATGTCTAACCACAGCAGGATGGCACCGATGAAATGATAACGAGTTGCAGATTGATGCATAGATGCAGCTGATTTATATACCGTATCTGCCTTGCTAGATCAGCAGAAAACAAGCCCTCACAAAACTCCACTATTTGCTTACAGTGCCGCTGGAAAGACAATAACAAAAACGTTGATCTCCACAGATATCTTAGTCTTGTGTATAAATATCAGAATCTTATTCATACTACTTTTTCACCGAATAAGACAAGAATTTTGCAAATGTTGAGAGATACTATCATTCATTTCAAGACTTGCTAAAGGCGTTAGGACACTTGATTTCTCCAGGAAATGGTTACTGAACACAAACTAATATTCCCTATTTTAGAGGAGAAATTCTAAGTCTCTTTACATTGCCAAAACACTAGTTGAGACAGATTTTAGAGCTGCATGGCAAGTTTTAAGTTCAAGTTTCAACTTCTTTCTCTTTCATAATCGATTGCCACGGGCTAAATATTAGCCCCTAGAAAAAGTTCTTTGGGTATTCCTTTACACCAAAATCCTTAAGCTGGAAAGTTTCTCATGTTGTTCTAGGGTGTTGAATATTGGAAATTCTGTGCAGAATTTCAAGGATAGGGGAATCAAATGGTCAAATGACCTCTACCACAGAAGATTATGCATATCAATTTAACACTCTGGTAGTGTGAGCATGTACATTAAACAGGAATCAGGATTAAGAATGTAATTACTCAACTAGAGAAAAAAATATTCAGGTCAAGGCATGTACAATTCCAATGAAGTTGGGACATTGTGTGAAATGTGAATAAAAACAGGATACAATGATTTGCAAATTCTTTTCGACCTGTATTCAATTCAGTACACCACAAAAACAAGATAATTAATGTTCAAACTGAAACTTTTTATTTATTTTTGGAAATATTCGCTCATTTTGAATTTGATGCCTGCAACACATTCCAAAAAAGCTGGGACAGGGGCAACAAAACACTGGGAAAGTTGGGGAATGCTCAAAAAACACCTGTTTGGAACATTCCACAGGTGAACAGGTTAATTGGACACAGGTGAGCGTCATGATTAGATATAAAAGGAGCATCTCCAAAAGGCTCAGTCGTTCACAAGCAAGGATGGGGCGAGGTTCACCACTTAGTAAATAACTGCGTGAGCAAATAGTCCAACAGTTTAAGAACAATGTTTCTCAACATGCAATTGCAAGGAATTTAGAGATGTCATCTACAGTCCATAATATCATCAAAAGATTCAGAGAATCCGGAGAAATCGCTACACGTAAGCAGCAAAGCTGAAAACCAACTTTGAATGCCCGTGACTGTCGGTCCCTCAGGCGGCACTGCATTAAAAACTGACATCATTCTGTAAAGGATATTACCATGTGGGCTCAGGGACACTTCAGGAAACCATTGTCAGTTAACACAGTTCGTCGCTACATCTACAAGTGCAAGTTAAAACTCTACCTTGCAAAGCAAAAGCCGTATATCAACAACACCCAGAAAAGCCGCCAGCTTCTCTGGGCCCGAGCTCATCTGAGATGGACTGACACAAAGTGGAAAAGAGTGTTGTGGTGTGGCGAGTCCACATTTCACATTGTTTTTGGAAACCATGGACATTGTGTCCTCCAGGCTAAAGAGGAAAAGGATCATCCAGTTTATTTGCCCGAAGTTCAAAAGCCAGCATCTTTGATGGTATGTGGTTATGTAACAAATTTTTTGGACAGGAGCTCTTTTTGTCATGACAAGGGGTCCATGATGACGGAACACCATGAGCACGAACAAGCAAAAAATTTTGGAATTAAGAGCTTCCTGAGGTGCATTTTGGTGTATTCTGAGCAAGAATTTTGCAGTTTTTCCTATGGGGAAAAGTGTGTCAGTTTTACACAAGTGTGACTTAAGTGAGATATTTAACATATTATGAAGACAAGTCTGACCGTGCTTTAGCAAATTGTTTTTATTGCATATCCTTACATATGTAGATGCAAGTACATACTGATTTGACAAATTTTATGATCATAAAAAAACAGATCAGTGAATAACTGAAAATGATTTAGTCTAAATATATAGGTTTAAGTATTGAAACTCTTTTCCTCCAAGGATCAGCTTCAAGGAATGGAATCTGCAATTTGCTTGTTGAAGTGTCCTCAAGATAGGAAGAGTTCTGCTGCAAAAACAAATTCCCATTCTCCCAAATTGAGAAAACATTTCATTGTTAACAGAAAACGCATAGACGAGATTTTCCATAAAATATCTATCAATAACACCAAAACTTTTGCACGATCATATAGTTTCTATGAATCCCAGCTACATTTGTTTACCAGGGGAGTGGGGGTACGAAACCTACTAATTTCCATCACAGCTTTCATGGCCATTGGGCGCACACGCATTCAACCACAAAATATTTAACAGTTGGTACTAAAGGAAGAGATGACAATTAAGATGATCGAGATGCCACTTTCTAACATACAATTCGACACTTCTGTCGCATCAAGTCAACAGCTATGCCAGAAGCTGCGGCGCCTTGGTCACTGTCACACTCGGTGTTTTCATCATCAACTTCTGACGCATACGGCTCATACAAATTCCGTAAGTTTCACACCATTTCCACCATGCGGGCATTTCCATCGATGTCTGAATTGTCTATTTAATGCAAACTTTCTGACACTAACAAAACCAAACTTTCTTTGCCGCTGGAGCGAACGGTCATGGTCACCAAAGGTTGGTGCTGCCACGGAGTTCTCACAAGCTGCGTTTCCATCCACCTATTTTAATGCGCATTTTGATTTTGCACTTTAAAAACCCTGAGAGGAAACGGCCAAAATATGCATCAACTCGAAATATCGCATAAATTTTTTTAATCGATAATGATAAATGGCTTTAGTGCAGTGGAAATGGGTTATCAAACAAGTCATGCAAATAAATGATGACGTTTAGTATCTACGTCATTTTTGCTTACCTACGTTGGCAAGCTAGCTCGCAAGTTTGCTACCTCGCAACATTGGTGTGCTAGCTATAACGTTAGAGTTTGTTATCACTTTAGCTAGCTAGCTAGTGGTTAATATAGTAGTAGCGAACTAGCTGTAACATTAAAGACTTCGTAACCACTAGCTTAAGTGATTACTTTCATTCGTTCTCGCCACCAGATTTCCTGTTTGTTTTCCTTTTCGTTCGTCGCGCTTATACCCCCGTCACACCGGATTGGCGGTGGCGGTGCCACTGCGGTGCTTGTATGGCATAACCGCAGTGGCACTGCTATGATCTCCATGGTTCCTCAGTAGCACCTCCATCACTATCATGCCTCTGCGGTACAACTGCTGTGCAATCGCCAAAAAAAAGTTGACTGGCAACCCTACAGCGATCCCGTGGCGGTTATGGCGGTGTTAAGACGCGGCTACCACAGGAGCACTGCGGGTATGAGGGTGCTACTGCAAAGTCATTTTTAACTCTTGTTACACGTTTCGGTGGCATCACTATAGGAATAAATCATCAGCAGACAAAATATTACAATGAATTTTGAACGAAAACCATCTCCCATTTATAGCCGAAACAGAGCCGCCCTGCTGCCGCAGCACCACCGCTGTAGCACCTCAGTAACACCGCCATCCCCACAGTAGCACCTCACTGGCCCCTCAACGCTGCCGCCAACACCGCAGTTCTGCCACAAATAATCGCCGTGGCACCGCCATCAAATCGTAGTGGCAACTGACTGGGATCGCTATGTCTTCAGTGACCCCACTGTAGGTCCGCCCTGGTTCGCCAGTAGCACCGCAAAGAAAAACACATGTTTGACGGTAGGGGAAAACTATGAAAACACTACTGGCGGTGTCACTACGGTGATGGCGATTGTGACTAAAATCCTCAGTGGCACCGCCAATGCGGTGTGACGGGGGCATTATTGACATCATAGCGTGCGCCGTCTTCTTCAGCAGAAGCAAGGGCAATTGAATGTAGAATTAGCGCCACCTAATGGCACCTACGGCTCATCCCGTGAAACAAAAGCTGATAACTTAAGTGGGTGGAAATGCGCACAAATGCGCTTGTCCTTTTGCTGCATTAGTGAAAATTCGCTTAAGATTTGGATGGAAAGTTGGATAGAAACACAGCTGCTGTGACGCCGTTGCAAATAGTCACAATGTGCTGCGGTTACGTAGTTGAAGTTCGGCTACTTAATTTTACAATTGAAATACTGTCATCTGGAATTACCTTTTTGATATTCCTTTGTTGTCTTTGCAATATCTTTTGCATAACCACTTGAAAGATTCAGTAATCGACGGCTAGGAAATGCGTGACATATTCACTTAAAGAATTTAAAATGTGCGTTCGATTTATGCCTGAAACCGGCTATAATGGCGTGTGCAACATGCTGACTGCAATGCCGCATGCACATTAGCTAGAATTAAGCAGCTGGATCACCAATTATCGTCCGCCTGTTGACATCAACTGGATATGTTTCCTGTTGAAAACAGCTTTTCGGCTTGTCGTCAACAGTTAATGGTGGATCTGCACTTGCTTTTTGTGATCACACTAACCTGTTTCCATTGGTTTCTTTGCAAAGAGGGCCAATATGGATCACTGGTCACGTTTCTTGGTAGCAGTGACCTCTGCAAACCTTGATGGAGTCGGATGTCGTCGGTAGCAGATGCTAATGACCAAGCTCATGATTAGTCCCATCAGGTTTGCTTAAGGTGGAACACAACACATACCTGGATCTGACTGGTGTGCCCCAAGGACTGGGTTGGGAAACACTGATCTAAAGGACTGCAGGTCTCACTTTCCTCAGTTAATGTCAGTGTTCATGATTCAACAATGAGAAAGAGACTGGGTAAAAATGGGACCAGTGAGAGAATTCTATGGTGAAAACCACTGCTGCCAAAAAGAACACAAAAGCTCATCTCATATTTGCCAAAAAATATCTTGATGATTCCCAAGACTTTTTGGAAGATATTCTGTGGACTGATTAGACAAAAGTTTTAACTTTTTGGAAGGTGAGCATCCCATTACATCCAGCATAAAAGTAACACAGCATTTCATAAAAAGAATATAATATCAACAGTCAAACATGGTGATGGAAATGTGATGGTCTGGGGCTGCTTTGCTGCTTCAGGATCTGGATGATTTGCTGTAATTGATGGAAGCATGATTTCTGCTCTCTACCAGAAAATACTGAAGGAGAATATCCAACCATCAGATGTGACCTCAAGCTCAAGCCCACTTGGGTTATGCAGCAGGACAATGATCCAAAACACACCAGCAAGTCCACCTCTGAATGGCTTAAAAAAAAAAAGAAGGTTTTGGAGTGGCCTAGTCAAATATCAAACTTAAATCCGATTGAGATGCTGTGGCATGACCTTTAACAGGCCGTTCATGTGCGAAAAACCTCCAATGTGGCTCAATTAAAACAATTGCAAAGAAAAGTGAGCCAAAATTCCTCCACAGTGATGTGAAAGACTCATTGCCAGTTATTGCACACGCTTGATTGAGTTGTTGTTGTTACCAAGGGTGGCACAACCAGTTAGTAGATTTAGGGGGCAATTACTTTTTCACAGAGGGCCAGGTAGCTTTGGATAACTTTTTCCCTCAATAAATGAAATCATCATTTAAAAACTGCATTTTGTACTTACTCGGGTTATCTTTGTCTACTATTAAGTATGACATTTATGCAAAAAAAAAAAGAAATCAGGAAGGAGGCAAATACTTTTTCACAGCACTGTACAGTACATATGGGTGTACAAGCCTCATTGTCAAAAAAAAAAAAGAAAAAGAAAATCCAAAAAGGATCATCTCAGGATGTTTTTCGCTGTGTGCTTGAAATTTCTAGCTGGTCATGACTGGTCTTTGGCAGGGGGAAAAAAAACTGTTGAAAGCTGGAGGTGATGGTCTGGCATAATAATCTTGTGGTTAGCTGGTGGACAAGCTGACTCTAAAAGCTGACTAGCTGTGGAACGGTGAAAAATGTTGATAACAAAGCCTAAACCAACTGGACTAACATTTCCCAAAGCGAGTTTACTCGGCTGGCTGGATCACTTCACCAAAACACAACTCTTTGTACCATGGACTTGAGGTACCAAGAGCTGTTTTACCCAAGATGGTCATTGCAGCTTACTCTGTAATCATATTTTTTTAAGTATTTTCTGCAAAAGCTCAGTTTTACCTTTGATTTTGCCATTTTTTTCTAGTTCATCTACAACTTACATCTGAAGTTGTCAGCTTATCCACCCATTCCCTGCCAGCTTACTCCACCAGAAACTCTGCTCTGTTAAATAACCCCACTCAGCTCTGAGTGGTTTAAGGTGGCATTTTCCTGAGTTGTGTCACTACTTGCAGGACCTTTGGTACGGACGATTCATTCTGTCGGCAGCATCTGTGTTACACTTCCTCTGAGACTCGATGCTCGGTGCCGATAGAAACGTTGAACTCTCACTACTGTATACAAGTGACTTCTAAGAGTCCCCATGCTGAAGCCAGCTCCTCCAGACTCTGTACCGAAGCCCTCGATGCAGGTAACCTCATTCCGCCCCCCTGAAAGGTTTTTCTATATGCTGTGAAGACATCGCTGCAGTCATTGCTGTTTAGTTTAATGTCTAATCGCCCTGTCATTCCTAGCAAAGCTCTACGCTCCAGTTTTTACCAGACTTTCGGCAGTTCCTGGGGAGCCAAGGTGCCTGGAATTCTGGTGGGCCGAGCCAGAGATTTTCCCGCTGATTGAGGAGCATGTGGAAGAGGGCCTGCTAGTTTTCCAGTTGGAGTACAGCACAGAGGATCAGGTCAGCGTCTGCTGCCTCCATCTTGTGCTCCATCTCCGTCAGAGACACAGACAAGCTATAAAAAAAGGTTTCCAACCAAATGTTTAATTGTTATAGCACAATGGTGCACTTAGTAGCACTGCCGCCTCACAGATGGTGTCAGGTCATGAATTTTGGCCCGGGCCCTCTCTATGGTGTTAGCATGTGCTCCAGTGTTCGCATGGGTCTCCTCCAGGTGTTTTGTTTCGCTCACAGTCCAAATATACTTTGTCAAAATGTCTACATGTAACTATATGTCAAACATATGTCATATTAATCTAATTGCGGAGTGTAAATTTCCCCAAATTGTTCAGTAAAAACTTGGGGGGGATTAACAATACCCACATTTTGTCATCTAGCTAATGTTCACTGAGGGTGCCAGGAGGGTGCCAGTAATCTGCTCTGTTCACTTCCGTGTCAGCTTACAGCGCATTCTGCAAAGATGGCTATCTAACCTACATTTCAGTATTGTTTAGATTAAGGTAAAAGAAACAAAGCTAAGATACCTGCCCACCATTTTGAATAATGATTGAAATGTGCATAAT
Source organism: Gymnothorax reevesii (assembly GCA_029721435.1). Classification (NCBI taxonomy): domain Eukaryota; kingdom Metazoa; phylum Chordata; class Actinopteri; order Anguilliformes; family Muraenidae; genus Gymnothorax; species Gymnothorax reevesii. The sequence goes on along the minus strand of CM056575.1, from coordinate 27,902,262 downwards.
ATTGCATTCGAGGGAGAGACTTATTTCTTTCTTAAAAGATAACTGGCCACTTTTGATAGCTTTGAATGTTTTGCCCCCCCCCCCAACCCTTTTTCACATTTTTGGAGTTTTCTTGTTTGAAAATGATTGAAAACAGGTTAAGAGTAATCATCAGTTTACGGTATAATAGGGATATTCTTTACCGCCTCTATTTACAGCTCAAAAGTAGCCCGTGATATTTTGTTCACCGTAGCCTAACCACTTTTCTTTTTTCCCAAAATTTTATCAGCCTACTCCTGGCCATCACTAGCAATTCTTTGTTCACCTGAAGGAATACAGCCCTGGGGTTACAGGAGCTCTGGACATTTTGTGGGCTTCCTGCTGCTCTGGTTTCTCCACGGCTGTTGGCAGGGAATTATCAGCATCTTTCCAAGCATTAGCAACATTCTCAAGTCTGCTTCCTTTCTCCATACAACCTCAAATTGCTGATTGCTTTCTGTGGGTGTGCCTTGCGCTTACAGAGAGGGGGGGTGCGAAAAGTTATTTAAAGTTTGATCTCCCAGTTTTTTCTTCCCTAGACCCAGCCCCGCATCTTGGAGGTAGACCTGAGGCAGAACAAGCAGTGTCTGTTTTCCCCGTTCACCCGCTATGCCATCAGAATTCGCTACCGCTATCGCAGTTCCCTCAGCCACTGGAGCGACTGGAGCGGCCAGCTACACGCCCGCACCGAAGAAGCCGGTGGGTCAACTGCTAGGCCACCTAGAGGTGGATAATGGCTTTCAGTAGGTGCCTGGTCTCCATAGAGACGGAGTCTTCAAAGACTGGTGAAATCCTCTGTCCTTACAAGTTCTTTGAATCAATTTCATCCTCTGAAACTATGATTAACTGACAAAGAAATTTAAGAGAAATTTCCTTGGTTTTTGTATGGGTGGTGGAAATCCTTGAGAACAACTGAATTTTAATGTGGCATTTTCAAGGTTTGAAAAGTGCTTGAATTTCATATGAAGTGCTTGAAACTGCTTGAAATTGTAATAATTGCATTATTTTCATAATAAATTTCTATCTGACTGAGTAGTTTGATAAATATGTAATTTATTTCTGCTGTGAGGAAAAGCTTGAAAATGCATGAAAAGTGCTTGAATTTGAGTTTGGGAAAAGTGTACACACTCTTAATTTCTCTTTCCTCCACCCTCAACCCAAATTGCCCTGTTGTCTGCCTGTCTCAGTACTGGGTAAGACTTTCGCTCTGTCCTGGGAAGCTCCCGATTGGTGCTAGTGAAAATCCTGCCTTTGAAAGTATCAATCCTCCCAGGTGTTTTGTGCCTGGATTTGTTCATTTGCCAAATTATACATCCAGGAAGTGGGACTGTTTAATGAAATCAGTTGATGGAGTGCATGGGTGGAGGAAACAAATGCCACAACTTTTTTTCTTGCTCACCCTTGGTTTGCTCACCCTTGGATTTTAAATTCCTGCACTGTGTGTTTAACCCTTTTGCACAGATGTAGACGCCAGTGGACATGGAGCTGCTCTACTTTGCACGCAGTTACACTATTCTATTACTAGATGGCACACCCAGATCAGTTATTGAATATTCACAAGCAAGCCAAGCTCAAACATAGTTAAGAATTGGACAAGTTCCATCCCTGTTTCCCAGGAGTTGCATGAATTACAATCCTCAGCTAAGTCTGATGTGCAAACTGCTCAATGCACTTGCCCATAGTATCTATCCAGCAGTTAAAAAATGATCTATTAATGATCTCTTGCTATAGAAAAAAATAGTTGTCCTTTGTCCTTTGAGGCAACTGCAACATACTTCAGCTATAGTTAGCCAATGGTGTCCCAATTAAGCAGTGAAAAAAATCTGTTTTCGGAAGCAAAAATTTACCATGGTATTGATACTATGTCATAGTCATCACATATTAAAAACGCATAATTTCCTACCGTGGATTTACCCTTAGATTTCTCAATCGAAGAATTCAGCTAACTTTTGGAGCCTTATACATTCCCTCACGGAAATACAATCACTTTAGTGGTTGATCAGGCTTATCTGCGTAACAGCACAGCTATAGTTCGCGCCTGTATAAAACTCTCCCAGTAATTGCCAATTGATGGACACGATTTTTAGCTTACTGGCCCTATGGGCCAATTAAGCTATTGTCATGGTTTGGTGTCCGTCGTTCGTCGTCTGGCGTCCGGAACATTTTTTATCATTTTTATCATTTTTTTTTTTTGGCCTGACAAATTTTAGTGTAAATTTGCGATAACATACTTCAAGACCATATCTCCAGTCGGTTTTATTTTTATTTTTTTTCGGATTTTTGATTTAAGAATTTTTGTCTATCTTATGGGCCCTTGAAATTTTTGCCCCAATGTTAAAGATATGACTGATAAATTTAGAAAAAATTCTTTCTCTAAAACTGCGCGATAAATTTTTTTCTAAATCAGGGAATCAACTTACCTTAGTACCATCAATGTACAGTGCAAGCGCCATTTTGATTGATTCGATGGAAGTGGGTCTAGTGGGGGCGCTGTACTTTAACATTGGGTCTTATGGAGACTAGGCAAAGTCACCTGTGGAAGCCACTACCCCAATTCTGAAAAAGTTGGGACAAAGTGAAAATTGTGAATAAAATCAAAATGCAATGACTTTCAAAACACATTAGCCAGTATTTTATTCACAATAGAACAGAGATAACATAGCAAACGTTGAGAGTGAGAAATATTACAATTTTATCCACAAAATGAGCTCATTTCTAATTTGATGGCTGCAACAGGTTTTAAAAAAGTTTGGACAGGCACCTGTTTACCATGATGTAGCATCCCGTCTTCTTTTTAACTCAGAGTGGAGCTGTTTGGGCAAAACGTTTCATGAGTTTAGCCATTGGAATTTGATCCCTCTCTTGTTTAATACAGATTAATACTCTTTAATACTTAATACTCTTTTAATACTCTTCCAGCTGCTAGAGAGTTTTGGGTCTTCTTTGACAGACTTTTAGTTTAATTATGTGTCAAATGTTCTCAATCGGTGAGAGATCAGGACTGCAGGCAGGCCAGTTCAGCACACAAACTCTTCTACTATGAAGTCATGCTGTTGTAATAGCTGCAGTTTGTGGTTTTGCATTGTCCTGCTGAAATACACAAGGCCTTCCCTGGATTAGATGTCGTCTGGAGGGGAGCATATGGTGCTCTAAAGCCTTTATATACCTTTCAGCATTCATGGTGCTTTTTAAAACATGCAAGTGTCCCACACCATATGCACTCATGCATCCCCATACCATCAGAGATGCTGGCTTTTGAACTGAACGCTAATAACAGGAGGGGTGATTTCGCACATGATTTCCAACAAGAATGTCAAATTTGGACTCGTGTGACCACATGACACTTTTCAACTTTGCTATAGTCCATTTTAAATGAGCCTTGGCCCACAGAAGATTGCACCACTTCTGGATCATGCTCAACAGTGGCGTCCTTTTTGCATGATAGAGTTTTAGGTGGCATCTGTGGATGGCAGGGCGGACTGTGTTTACAGACAGTGGTTTCTTTAAGTATTCCTGGGCCCATTTAGTGAGATCAATGACAGAATCATTCCCGTGAGTGATGCAGCGGCATCTTGGGCCCAAAGATCACGGGCATTCAGTAAAGGTCTTCGGCCTTGTCCCTAATGCGCAGAGATTTTTCCAGTTTCTCTGAATCTTTTGATGATGTTATGCACTGTTGGTCATGAGACCTTCAAGCCTTTGCAATTTGGCGTTGAGGAACATTGTTTTTAAAGTATTCCACAATTTTTTTTACGCAAGCCTTCACAGGTTGGAGAGCCTCTGGCCATCTTCACTTCTGAGAGACTCAGCCTCTCTGACATCCCTTTTATAGCCAATCATGTTACACACCTGATGCCAGTAAACTTAATTACTTGCTAAATGTTCTTTCAGCTGATTCTCTTATATATTAATAGCTTTTTCAGCCTTTTTTTTTTGCCCGTGTCCCAACTTTTTTAAGGTGTGTTGCAGCCAGAAAATTTGAAATGAGCTCATTTTGTTGATGGAAATGTAAAATGCCTTAGTTTCAACATTTGAAATGTCGTCTATGTTTTATTGTAAATAACATTGGCTCATGTGATCTGACAGTCTGACAGTAATTTTATTCACAAATTACACTTTGCCCCAGCTATTTTTGAATTGGGGTTGGAAGTGGTTGCGCTGTTAAAGTTGACCTCAGATGACCTTGAAGGGTCAAACTTGATGTCAAGCAAATGTTGCAATTTTCAAAAGCTTCTCTCAGCTTGAAAATATTGAGGATTGGGAACATATGCGCATTGAACCCTTATAGGAAGTCATATTTGAACTTTCATTTGGTGGCCTTGAACTTGACCTTCGGTGACCTTCGAAGGTCAAACTTCACATAGTGAAATTTCAAAGACTTCTATCACCAAAACTATTACAGATAGAGCTTAGGTTTGTATTGTCGGCATAAAGGAAGTGATGTATGAAATAGAATTTGGTGACATTGAACTTGACCTTTAGTGACCTCGAACATTGGCGTTGCTAAGAGGAGACATGTGCTCTGGAAAACGATGAATAAATAAGGGGTATTTTGTTTGCGCTCTCCCTCCGGTTCAACAAAAAGATGACCCCTCCCCTCCGGTCAACAAATTAAATGCAAGATTAATTTTTTTGTACGTGGCCCCTCATCAAACTGTTGTGTCCCCCTTGTGCACCCCCAGAATAAGAAGTCTGGTGACACCTCTAGGTTTGTCATGGTTTGTGTTACTGACATCTAGGAAGTGACGTATTAACTTTCATTTGGTGACATTCAACTTGACTGTCAGTGACCTTTGAGGGTCAAACTTGACAGTGTAATTACAATGACTTTTATCACCAAAATGGTCACAGATTGAGCCAAGGTTTGTATAGACATTTAGAAAGTCATATATGAAGTCCATTTGCTGACCACAACTTGACATTCTGTGGCCTTTAATTTCACAATTGACAATAATATAAACTATTGAATTTTCAATTACTTTGGTACTTCAATTACCAAACTGCTTCAGAGCTTAAGATTTTCTTTGTACTATAGGAGGTCCTATAAATGTGTGTGAACTTTTATTTTGTGGCCTTGACATTGATTTTCATTGATTCAAATGTCAAACTTCACATGAAATTTTCATAACTTGTATCATCACTATAAGACTGCTTGCTGGTAAGCTACAAAACCCTTGGTCCTATTTTTATCCAATTCCAGACAGTATACACTTTCCTCAGTAACTGAAAGACATTGATTGGACCCTCAGAAAAACATTTAAACACTTGTGTAATTGCAGTTAGGTTGTATTCTATCAACTTTGCGCATCTGAGAATGACATGATTGCATGGAAAAACAAACTTCCCGAACCAAGCCTGGTGTGCTGAACTTAGATTTGTGGGATGGGAATGTGCTTCTTAGATGGAAAATGGTAGTTATTTTGAATGGAACAGGTTGTAGGGCTGACAGCATTGATTCTTTGGAGGAGAAATTCAATGATGGAGAGTTTTTCTGCTTGAAGTGTGAGTAAAACGGTCTTTGAAAAGTGTATCTTTATCTTACTTCTTCCCAGCTAGCTAACTAGCCAGGTATTTATTATTTTCGGTTTACCGTCGTGATCACAGAACTAGTTTGTGACATTGGGTAATAAGAGTAGCGATATTCTTTGCTAGTAGTACAGCATGTGCTGGCATTTTGCTTCATGTGGCGATCTGTTTTAGAATTTATGCCATATTCAACAAAATAGAATATCTCAGATATTACTGTGTTAGTGAGTTATACTTCCTCCTTATAGGGTGTGAAAAGTGTTGTTACAAGCTTGCATTTTGCTTGGAATATCGGAATTGAAAACAGCCAGCTTTCCATCTGAGCGAATGTTCTGACTGTAAAATAAGCAGTTCCTTCAATGAGTATCTGTGCTTGCTGATGCGGCTTTAAAGAAAAATGGAAGAAACTCTGTTTTTTATCATGGAGAATTGGCATGTTTTTGGTTTGGAGAGGTTAAGGGTGACCATTGATGTCCAGCTGTGCCTGTATTGAGAACGTCATGCTAAATTCAACCAGAAAATCAGTAATTCATATTGAATTTCATGAGTTGAAAGTTGATTTGTGTTAGAACATGATTATTTTATGATTTATGAGTTTGGGGAGCCACCAGGAGAGCTGTTTTATTTGGCTTTGAAAGAGGAAGCCAAATAAGATTTCATGCTCAGATGAAGAATACTTGTGATCTAGGAGTTTCTGATCCCAGAAATGTTTTGTTTTAACCCACAACCATTTTTCAATCATCAGTATTTTTTATTGATTAATTAATTTTTTTTTTTGCAATTTCAATGCTGAATTTATGTTTGCACCCCCTTATCTCTACCAAAATCATGCAAATAAACTGAAATACAATGGAATTCTAAATGCTGTTAGTGTTTTGTCTCAGTTGAGACATATTCCTCCTGTCTATGAAGTGTAAATCTTGAATTATAAAGCATTAAATAGGGTAATGCATAAATAGCCATATTTAGCTTCTGCGCAAGGGGGCTATGTAAAGAGTAGAAAGAAACAATGAATGAGCGGGAACAGCTTTGCTGGAGCTGGGAAGCGTGAGATGGGGGTGTGCTTACAAACAAGGAAACCAATAGGAAGTGATTAACAAACAGAATGGGGAGGCAAGTGCAGGAGTGAGAATTAAAACAAATGTACTGAAAACTGAATGGGGAGTGAAGGTGACAACAAGACAATACGCAGATAATAACAGAAAAAACAATTCTAAACAAGAATACATGGTAAATTCTAAAATTCACAGAAAATCATCATCACAGAAGTCAAACATTGGCACTAGTCGAAACTCCATTTAACTTTTCATATGTTCAGCTTATGCTGCATTCAGTAACACTCGTAAACACGAGTTGTGTCGTGAATTAAGTCAAAGGTACAAGGAAGGATCATTCGGACAGTGTGGTGATTATTTTTCCAAAAAAATTTTTTTGAATAAAAATATTCTATAATAACCCACCTTTAATAATCACAAATTGCCACATGGATTAAAAACTGAATTTTGCCATAATTATTTTGAATAATCATGTGAAGAAGTGTCATGGCGCGTTCCATAACCTTATCAAAAACATCTTAACAATTCGAAAGGATGACCCCGCATGAAAAATTTCCAACACATGATTCATTTTGGATATTTATATACAGCTATAGAGTGTGACTTGCTGAACCATGATAATGTCCCTGTAACCTTTTAAAACATCTTTTCCCAATGGCAGTCAAGGAATACCCAGCCCTTTTTAAAGTTTTCATACTATCAGCTTGAAATATCATTCCAACTTCAAACAGACCAGCCCTTTTTATTGTTTTCAAAAGATGCAGTATAATACATTATGCACTGTTCAAATCATTTATTAATGGGCTCAGCTTTTTTTAAAATGTTGTTTTCTTTGTTTAAACCCCTAAAAATTCCAACAAACATACACATTTGTCAGACTTAAATGTTTTGGACATCGAATTCATTTTATTATTTCATAAAGATAACCAAATTAAACATAAAGTTAAGTTTTGAAATTATTTTATTAATTGAAGGAAAAAAAAAGCAACCCAACTCTACCTGGCCATAGGCAAAAAAGTAATTGCTTCCCTTAGTTTAGAAACCAACCAAGTGAAAAATGTAATTGATAATTGGGTTCAATTTTACTGGACATCCCATTTTTGATTATTCCCAGCTCTGGTAAATCTAAACACCACCTTAATAGAAGGCATCTGGCAGTCTGAAGAAGGCAAAAAGCAGAACATGCTGCCTTGATGTAGAGGAATTTAAGAGCAGGTTAAAAAAAGAGAAAAAACCGTTGTTCACATCTATCAGTCTGGAGAGCAGGGGTGTTACTAAAGGGGGGCAGGAAAGCTCTTCCAACCCAATGAAAACTCAAGATAAAAAACTTTAGGTTATTTACATAACCCCGGTTCTCTGAGTAATATGAGTGAGATGTCTCACTATGGGATGCACGCCTCGCTGCAGCCTCAGAAGCATTAATCTCATTACGCCAATCCTGATTGGCTGGTGAACGTGTCTGTCCGCCCAGGTGGTACACCCACCTTAAATAGCTCATGTGGACGGCACCACGTCATTCAAGATAAGCACCTCTTCTCACTCGCCCCAGCAAGAAGGGTTGTCTGGTGAGACATCTCACTCATATTACTCAGAGAACCGGGGTTATGTAAATAACCTAAAGTTCTCTTTCATAATATTTCGCTCAATGTCTCACTATGGGATATCGTAGCTCCCGCATTGCCAGACAAGCTTATCCAGACAAGCTTATCCAGCGTCCACCAACCCACAGAGAAGCAATCTGTTCCAGTCAGGACAGCAGAACCGCGCGTGCCACGCACGGGGCGGAAACGTCCAGCTTATAAAAGCGGACAAAAGTGAGAGGCGAGGACCAACTCGCCGCTGCACAGATGTCCTGAACAGAAACTCCCCTGAATAAGGCCCAGGATGCGGCCAAGCCCCGAGTCGAGTGCGCCCGCAGCCCCACAGGCGGCTGCAAACCCCGACACGTATAGGCCAAAGCAATCGCCTCCACCACCCAATGGGATAGGCGCTGCTTAGTGATAGGTTTTCCTTTATGAGGATTAGCCCAGGAGACGAACAGCTGATCGCTCCTCCTGAATCCCCTAGTCCTGTCCATGTACATGCGCACCGCACGGACTGGACATAACGCGTGCGACTGCTGCTCCTCTGTTGAGGCAGCAAAGGCCAGAGGGTCAATTGGAGAACATGAGCCCACCACCTTAGGCACAAAAGCCGGGTTGGGCCTCAAAATCAACCTTACATCTCCCGGGAAGAGCTGAGCGCATGACGGATGCACCGAAAGCGCATGGATGTCACTAACTCGCTTAGCTGAAGCCAGAGCCAGCAACAACACAGCCTTGAAAGACACGTGCTTCAAGTCTGCCCCTTCCAGTGGCTCAAAAGGAGGGCCCTTAAGCCCCTCCAGAACCACAGCCAGATTCCACGGTGGTACCAGTGGTCTGGACACGGGGAGAAGCCTGCGCGCTCCCTTCATAAAATGGCAAACCAGTGGGTGCTGACTCGCCCTTCGCTTTTCAAACCCCACGTGACAGGCGGCGATCGCCGCCAAGTACACCTTAATCGTGGAGAAGGCTTTGCCTTTGTCAATCAGGTCCTGCAAGAATGACAGTATAGCACTCACCTGACACTTAAAAGAAACGTGGCCGTTCCTGTGACACCACCCCTCAAACACCCTCCACTTACAGTCATACAAAGACCTAGTGGATGGGGCCCTTGCGTTTTGTATAGTGGAAATCACACGCTGTGACAATCCCACAGCCGAGAGACTGAGCCACTCAGGGGCCACGCCCACAACGCCAGGCGTTCCGGGTGCGGGTGGAGGGTCCCCCCCCCCCCCCCCCCCCGCGATAGCAGGTCCCTGCGCAGCGGGAGCTGCCAAGGCTGAGCGCACAGTAACCGATATATTTCCGCTAGCCAATGCATCGCCGGCCAATGCGGAGCAATCAATATCAGTGCGTGACCACGTTCCCTCACTCTGGACAGAGTGGGGGATATCAAGGCCAGGGGAGGGAACGCGTAAAGAAGCTCGTGCGGCCAGACGTGCGCTAGTGCGTCTATGCCAAGGGGAGCATCCATGCCGCGCAGAGAGTAAAACAGCGCGCACTGCGCGTTTTCTCTCGCCGCGAACAGATCTACCGCGGCCCGACCGAACCGGGCCCATATCTGTACCACAATCTCCGGGTGCAGAGTCCACTCCCCATACACCGGCGCACCCCTGGACAACAGGTCCGCGCCTGTGTTCAAGAACCCCGGGACGTGCGTCGCTCTCAAGGAGAGGAGACGGCCGCAGCTCCACAGGATCAGTTTGCGTGCCAGCATGTGCAACTGACGGGAGCGCAACCCCCCCTGACGGTTGATGTACGCCACCGTCGTTGTATTGTCCGTCCTCACCAGGACATGATGACCCATGAGAGATGGAAGGAAATGTTTCAGGGAGAGGAACACTGCTGAAAGTTCCAGAAAATTTATGTGAGACTGCTGGAGGCCCACACTCCAGCAGCCCCTCACAGACCGGCCCCCGTGAATTCCGCCCCAGCCCGTCAGGCTGGCGTCTGTAGTGACCACCTTCCTGGACAGGACCGAGCCCATTGGGACCCCCTGGGTCTGAAAGGACGGGGTCCGCCAGTGACGCAGCGCCCTGGCGCATTCCAGTGTGACCAAGACTCTCCGCGTGCCGTGACGCACGGGATCTAGCCCGCATGAGGCCACCCAAAGCTGGAATTCTCTCATGTGGAGGCGACCGAGACGGATCACGAGGATGGCAGACGCCATCAGACCGAGTAACCGAAGACACAATCTGAATGGAACAAACCTGCCTGGATAAAAAAGCGCGAGGCATGCCCTGAAAGCTCTCACCCGTTCCGCCAAGAGGCGAGCTGTGAAAGACACCGAATTCAGGGATAACCCCAGAAAGATAGCATCTTGCGCTGGGGACAGCATGCTTTTCTCCGCGCTTATCACAAAACCCAGATCGACTAGGTGCTGTGTGAGAATACGCGTGTGCGCCCTGGCTTCCTGCTCCGATTGCGCCAAAAGCAGCCAATCGTCCAGGTAAATGGCCAGACGGATGCCCCGCCGTCTCAGCGGGGCTATTGCTGCCTCCGTGCACCGCACGAACACCCTCGGGCTTAATGACAGACCGAAAGGGAGCACGCGATACTCGTAGCAGATCCCCTGGAAAGCGAACCTCAGATACTTTCTGTGGGGAGGATAGATTGGGATGTGGAAGTACGCGTCTTTCAGATCGATTGAAGTGAACCAATCGTTCTGACGTACAAGACGCAACAGGGATGCGTGTGTGAGCATCCTGAACTTGTACTTCCTGAGATATTTGTTCAGAGCCCGTAAATCCAGGATAGGGCGAATACCGTTCCCCCCCCGTTTGGGGACTAGGAAATACCTGGAGTAGAAACCGCTCTGACATTGTGCGGGAGGGATGACACAGATTGCTCCTTTGTTTAACAGTGAGAAAATTTCCTCCTGCAAAACACGAGCTGACTCTCCCCGCGCCTGGGAGTGTATAACGCCGGCGAATCGCGGGGGGACAGCGGCGAATTGCAGCCTGTACCCCCTCGAAATCGTCCTTAACACCCAGGGTGGGGCTGCCAGTGCGACCCATCTCCGCCATCTGAGGGCGAGAGGTGATGTGCAGCCGCAGTGCGGTGGCGCCCTCTTGTGGCGGAATGACACAGCCCCCGGGTGACGTGCCCTGCAGCCCTCCCACCACAAGAGGGCCCAGCCGCAGTGCGGTGGCGCTCTCCTGTGGCGGAATGACAAGGCCCCCGGGTGGCGTGCTTATTTTGACAGATTTGGCTTTCTTTATTTTCAGCTGCGCCCTCGGCACTCGGCCTGGCTGCGACAGCGGGACACAATTTATTCTCTTTGAGAAAACTTTTGTGTATGTGCGTGCTTGTGGACATGAGAGGGGGGCAACCGCTAAACCCCGCGACGTCAAATGTCCATCTCTCCCGGCTTGCACTGGCACGGTCCGAGGCAGCTGGGAGATAGGGGCGTGGGGAGCCCCTGGGTGCACGCCCGAAAGCCAAACAGGTGGAGCCGGAGAACGGGGAACTTCCAACTGCGTCACCAGTGGAGAGAGGGGGGGTCAGGCCGCTCTCTTCTTTTTCCTGGCCTGGCTGCTGGCGGTATGCGCGGGTCGTGCAGCCGCAGCCGGGGCCGAGGGCTTTTTGGGCCAGCCGGACCGACCTGGCGGAGCAGGCGGGGCGGGCTGAGGCCTCAGCAGTTTCGGCATTTTAAACTGCGAATCCTGTGAAGCAGCCTGTGCAAAGGTCTTACGCTGAGCAGGCGGAAGAGGAGCAGGGGGCTTTCGAGGAAGGCAGAGCTTGAGAGCTTCATCCTCCTTCTTTTTAGCTTCGCACCGCCGTTGCATGGAAGCCAACGCGGAACCGAAGATCCCCTCCGGGACAATGGGCATGTCCAGGATGTCATCCTTCTCCCTGTCCGACAGGTTGGCGAGGTTGAGCCACCGCGCCCGTTCCTGCAGGACCATGGTCCCCAGCGCTTTTCCCGTGGCCTGGACCGCGCAGCGTTGGACACGGAGACACAGGTCGGTGACGACCGGTATTTCCTCCCATGTAGCTGGGTCCTGAGTTAGCACAAAATCCTCGCACAACTCAGCCTGATAAGCCGTGAGCAGGGAGAGGACATTGAGCGCTCTGGCCGAAAGCGCAGCCGCCTTATACGCCTTCTCAGTCAAGGCTGACTGAAAACGGTCCGACTTGGACGGCAGACTGGGGCTCCGGGAGGACACCGCTGACAGGCGGGGGTGAAGGTGCGCTGCCACGAGTGGCTCCATCGGAGGCATGCGGAGCAAACCCAGGCTCTCCATCGCCTCACAATCGAGGGACGAGGCACCAGGAACTGGGCTCCTGCTGCTATAAGGGCGGTCTTTCCAAGAGCGCGCAACCTCATCTAGCAGCTCCGGGAAGACGGGGAGAATTTGTTTCGTCGCACTCTTAGCCAAGGGCAATTTCTTCCCCTCGTAGCGGGATCTGGTGGTCTCAGCTACGACAACGGGCCAGGGGATGTCCAGCCGGACAGCAGCGCGTTTGCACACGTCGAGCATGTCCGAGCTGGGGAGAGGAGAAGCTGGTATGCTACTCTCATCTCCATCCCGAGAGGTGACGGAGGCCGCGGGCTGCGCAGCCCGAGCCGGAGTAATGAAGACGTCGTCATCTTCCTCATCCTCTGATATGAGGAGTTCAGAGACGCCATCTTCATCGTCCCCATAGTCCAGTTCTAGGACGTCTTCCTCACACGGGGGATCCGCGGCTAGGTCGAGCTGGGAGCCCCAGCTGGCGCTAGCCTCCGGAATCGCCGCCGTAGCGACCGCCAAATCCTGCTTGCCCTCGGCGGCAGCACCGTCGGAGGGGAGGAAGGGGTCAATTCCAGACAAGCTCGCCTGGCGGGCTAGCCGTCTGCGGAGACTTTTCGCCGTAAACACCGCGCAGTGTTGGCACGAGCCGGGAAGTTCGATAGCCATACAGGCGTGTTCCAGCCCCAGGCAGCTCGAGCAGACCTGGTGTGGATCTTCACTCGAGATCTTGTTCCCACAGCGACAGGGACGGGTCCCGGAGTCTCCGTGCCCCTTGGTATGGGGGTTTTGGGCCTCCATTCCTAGCTAGCTGGTGTGCAAGTTGGGAGACGAGGCAGCTAGCTGATGTGCTAACTTTTAAGAAAACCGAGAGGTAGTTGGTGTGCTAGCGCTCGGAGCTCGACGTGCCGTGGTGGGGCGTCGAGTGAAGAAAACCGAGAGGTAACTGGTGTGCTAGCCTTCGGTACTCGACGTGCCGTGGTGAGGCGTCGAGGACAGTGCTGACCAAGCCGTGTAGGGCGGGAGAGCACTGAGTCCGGTCTGGTGTGACCGACGAAGCAAAAAGGTATCCAAAGCTAGTAGCGCCCGGCGACAGAAAATCCGTCTGTGGACAGTTCAGCTAACTAGCCCTGGACGCGAGATATGCTTCGAGTGAGAAGAGGTGTTTGAATGACGTGGTGCCGTCCGCATGAGCTATTTAAGGTGGGTGTACCACCTGGGCGGACGGACACGTTCACCAGCCAATCAGGATTGGCGTAATGAGATTAATGCTTCTGAGGCTGCAGCGAGGCGTGCATCCCATAGTGAGACATCGAGCGAAATATTATGAAAGAGAACTGTTTTACTACTATTTAGCCTCGCGTCACCTGGCTCTTCATACAGGGGAGAAGAGCCTGGTATCCGTGCACTCTGAATTTTGTCTGGATTCTGGTTCCGGTCTAGGGAGCAGATCCGGAATTCACCAAATTCACCAAAGTAAAAGTGTTCAACAAAATAAATCTTTAAATTCTGGTGCACCATCGATTTCCGTCTCCGGTTTTGAAACATTTTATTAATTTCAACATGGACGTACAAAATTATATTCTTTAAATTAAAAAGTTTCACTGCATTTTTATTAGCTTGGCGCATCCATCAAATTCCGGATCCTGTCTCTCCCGCCCCGGTTCCGGTTGCTTACCAAAAAAGCCACTAAACGGCCCCAGACCACAGTGATATAAAAACACTAGAATGAACAAGTCACTGGCTGGACCAAACCGCACACGGCAGAATAGCCCTGCCATCTTATGTATGTATAAATGTCCAATGAGGCACATGTAAACAGTAGGCTAAACATAGATGTCGAAAGATTTTTCTTTTTATTTTCTGGGGAGACTTGTTTTCCGTTTTTTTTTTATCTTTTCATACTTAAAAGGACATGAATAAGGAATTGTAATTGAACAACAATATTTATGCTCCATTATTTTGCGAAGCTAAAGAATAAGCTCTATGATTGCGTTACTCTTTATATAATCGCTCAGTTACCTATGTTTTTGTTTCGTTCAAAGAAAAAACGTTTGCATTTAGCTGTGCCTTTGAGTCTGACCCAGGTCTATACCTGGAAGAAACTAGTCGTTATATGCATATATGAATTTATACGTAAGCTTTGTGTATTACGATCGGAACAACTTCATTCTGAAGTGTTCATACCTACTTGCTGTCTTCATTTAATCCATCTTTGCCCTGACACAATAGATAACAGGATGATGTTGCGTGTTGCTCCAACAATGATCTGAAGAACACAAAGTAGTCCACCCCTCAAGGGATCAAAAGAGGTTTTTTTCACATGGTTGAAAGGTTTTGAATAATTAATTACCTTCCACAAGTGAAATGATCATTTAAAGGCTGCATTTTGAGTTTTCTCTTGTTGTATTTGTCTTTGGTGTTACTAAAAAAAGGTTGCATAATCTGAAATTTGATCTTTAATTTGCAACAATAGAAGAAATCAGGAAGGAGGAAAATACATTTTCATAGCACTCTATGCCTCTTCAACTTGGCTACTTGGGCTTAGTCCACACAAACATGAAGAATTGCAGTGTGCCCTTTTGCACCGCAAATAAACAAAAAAATCACCAATTAAAGTTTTGCATTTTACCAAATAATAAAATGGAGCCACAGAGGAGGACAAAATGGCTTCAAGCTATCAGAAGAGGGGACGAGTTTGGCGGGTTATGGCGAGACCCCACAACAGAACGTGAATGTCTGCAGGCCACTGAGTCGGATCATTCGCCCAGTTTTTTTAAATCGTATGGACAACAATCCAACCCCAGTTTATTTAATATTTAATATAGCAATCCTTGTCAGCAGGCAATAGCGACTCAAAGTGCGTCGTGACAACTTCTTGGCGTTAGCAAGAGAAGTTTAAATTCCGCGTTTTTACAGTATAGCGGACGGGGGGAGAAGGATTGTTTTTCCCCCTCGGCTCTAACCAGATGTGACGTTTGTGGGCGTTCCCGTTGTTGCCGACTGTAAGAAATGTGTGAATAATGCTCACTCTGTCTGATCCATCCTTGGTCTGATCACCGTCTGGAAATGCCAGACCCACGTACTGAGTGAAATCACTGAGCAAATGCTCACTGACGGAGAGATGGATAAAAAAATGGTATACAAATCAAAAGAAATATCCCTATTGTACAAATAAAAGTCAGCATACGCTCACTTAGAGTTGTTAACTCCATGTGACATAAATATTTGACACGGGGCGTTTATATTTTTGTTCAGTCTAGAGTTTTACTCTTGTGTCGCATTACATTTAAGTTCGAAGAGGAAGTCAAATGAATAGAGACTGACGAAGTCGACAGAGCGACTGAAAAAAATGGAGCGCGAGAGCAAGGGAAATGCAAGTAAACTGATGCGAGTAAACTAATTTCTCCCCTCATTTCCACAGAGCAGATTTATTGAGCTGGGTCTAGAGTGAAACCAGTCAGTGACGGAGGCGTTGGTGCCACGTGCAGACGACTGGGAATTTAAGTGTTTACTCATATTGAAGGGAAAAAATTAGACAAGCCTTTGAGGTTTCGTTATTGCTTGTAACATCATCTAGAAGCCTCAATGACTCCAGTGCGGCACAATATTTTGGGCTCAAACGTGGGTTTATCGTTTTCACGTGACTCAGGATCAAGAGAATTAATTTCCTGTTTAGTTACGAAGAACTAGAACGGGGAAGCTGTTCGGCGCCTGACGTTTTTCTCGCCTGTAGAAATTTCGGAAAATAAATGATGAAACGTGAGGTAGCCAGAGAACCATATTGCTTTAAATTGGTCCCTCTTAAGTGCATCATGCTCGCATGGGATGCCCTACTACTATGAAGCCTCGAATGCCACGGAGGTGTGACTGCACTCGAGTTTCACTGAGATCTAATACTGTCATTAAATTAATTGACTGACGTGGGAATGTCAGAGTGCTTAGTATCGTAAGCGGGCCTCTGCGATTTAGCAATTATTTTTTCCACTTCTGGCGCGTATTGAATTTTTGGGACTGGGATAACGGCTGCAAAAGCCCATGGATGCTGTAGCTTTCAACACAGTCGTCAGATTCCTACCGAAGTCTCCATCCGAGCGGCAGATGAGCATAGACGCTACATGGACAAATGTATAGGACACCTGCTCATATAACATCTCATTTCAAAGTCATGACCATTAAAAATGACTTGGTCCCTATAGAATCAGATTTGTGTCAAAATTATCAAACAAAACTTTTTGGAAATCAAACCCAAATTTAAAAATTGAGAGAGAATAAAAACCGCTGAAGTAAAAAAAGTTACCTCAAAGGGAAAACTTGTAAACATGTTATTTGTGTGATTGAGTAAACCATTGGTTTTTAGTTGCTTGCTAATTTGTCCTTTCATTCACATTTCCCTCTGCTGCTTTCGCAATGACCAGATTTGCAGATGCTCCCAGCTCTCTTGTTTACACTTCTTCATTTTTTGTTTGCAATTCTGACTCAAATCCTCTCGTGTTGGCGGGATTTTTTGGGGTGTGACCTCATTGGCTAATGGGTTTTTGAGCTCAGAGCCTGGATGAATGCCACCATAGAATGTAGCCGAGAGTCTTACTTCGGACTCCAGTCACAAGTGAATCAAGACGAAGACGTAGACTGTATATAAAGATGAACGCAGCGCCCGGGCCTGAAAAGTGAGGTTGATGCAGAAATCTCTGTTAATTGCATTATAGATAATAGCCAGCAGGTGGCGGTGTCGGTGGTTGCAGGAAGAAGTTTAATGCTATAGAAGTTTAGGAGAAAATTACTCTACTTTCCCACCTGATTTATGATTTAAATAATGATTTTCCATATCATTTTATGGTTTCTGTTAGGGATGCACAATATATCGGCATTCATATCGGTATCGGCCGAAGTTCGTCATTTTATAACATATCAGCATCGGTCCGATGAGTAAAATTGGGCCGATATAAACAACCGATGTTTATATCCGTCTAGTTGCTGTTTGTGTATGTGTGTAGGGAGAGGGGGAGAGCCGCTTTGTGCAGATGTTGACACCAGCGGACATGGATCTGCAAATTTATGCACGCAGTTACAAGATTGTATCACTGGATGGCACACCCGGATCAGTTATTGTACTGTACTTTAAATTAGTTACACATTTGCTACTCTGTGCTTGCACTAGGGAAAAAATATGTGTTGCCACTGCGGCTAAAGTCAGAAAAAATTGTTCAGCCACAATGTTGGTCTGGGTCCATAATGCAGCGCGCAAAGCGAAATTAATAAAAAAATGCAAGAGGGGCATCATCATATAGTTTAACAGGTATTTTTTGCTTACCATTACCTTTGTAAAATATTTTTTAACATCAAAATAAAATCATACAGGAAGGAAGTGATTTGTCAATGATTGAACGTAATAATAATAATAATAATAATAATGACTACTCACTCGTCATGTGAGTGTCAAGAACACACGTTGTTCAAGTCTTTTAATATTTACTTAAAGGAAGCTAACGCAATGCCATTAACAAATATTAAAACCTTATGTGGCGTTCAATGTGTGGTCAATATGTTTACGATTTTTCCCTTCTTAAACACGTACTTTTTAATGCCATTTAAAAAAAATAGGGAGTTTATTTTCAGTCTTTTTTCATAATCCGATAAACAAAAGATCAAAACAATGTACGGAATTACCGAGAGCTGAAATTTTTCCCAAATTAATTATTAAGATTTACTTCCTTGCAGTCTCGAATCAAAGAATAAAGGTAAATTTATCTTTTTGTCACCATCACCTCCTAATCACTACAATTAACCAGAAAAAAAGGTCAAATTGATTGATTGACAATCATGTATCGTAAGTGAAAACGGGTTGACAAAATCTAGCAGTAAAAAAGAAGTCACTGCCTATCCTGACCACACGTCTCTGGTTTACAGGTATGGCATTGTACATCAAAGTTGAAGTTTTGCAGAATTTGTATGCATAAAATTATCTTAATTTGGGTTGTATCTCATCCCAATCTTCTGTTTACTTCTAAATATTCTATCATTCATCTACACATGTGGACTTGTTGCCCACATAGATTGTATAATAAGATGGAAGAAGCAACTGTGACGCCATGCATTGTTTTTTTGAATAGCTTTTTTTGTGAAGGGATTGATATGATGAGCAGCATTTTGTCAAAACTGCTGAAATTTGATTCGCATTTTGCGATGCTAATCCGCCTAATCTGATCACAGCAGTAGATTTTAGCTTCTCCACAGTGGTTAAACGGGCTAAAAAAAGTCATTGCCATACAGAATATGGCTTTGCCTATGGCGATGTGGCAAATGGCTAGCACAAGCACAGCTACTGGTGGTAAAGGTTGCCAAAGAAGTAACACCGTTGGTTACTTGTGTTTTATGATAGCCCTGTAACCTTGTTATTTGGAAGTAAAACACATTTTAAAAATAAAGACATTTAAAAATTCAGTTTGCATGATTTTCAGTCTGTACAAAATTTTATCATCTCAAACTTTTTTTAAAAACATATTTATATCTGTAAATATCGGTCATCGGCCATTACAGCAATATTAATATCGAATATCGGTATTGGCCAAAATGTTCTTATCGGTGCATCCCTAGTTTCTGTCGTAAGTTTCAAGACTCCTTCGATATATCATGATGTTCATTTTTGTAAATTATGGTCTCAAATAGACTAGAATAAAGGATAAACCCAGAATATGATTTAGGGGCGGGGCTAGCCTCTGGTCCTTGTCCGATACAATCAGATCCAGAGGCACGCTCCTCCCTGGAACTTCAATTTATGCTCTCGTCCAATAGGAATTACATCTGGTTTCAAAATGGTGCAGTTCAAATTGCCAGACTCGAGGCTTCCTAAATGGTATGCTGAAACCAATGGGTGACATCGCAGTTGCTTCATCCATCTTTCTATACCGTCTATTACTTCGGACTCTAGTCACAAGTGAATCAAGATGGAAGACAGCGAAAATGGAAATATAAAGATGGCTGATGAAGGAAATCAATGTGTGTCCTTGATTCATAGCCTTGGCCTACACAAAAAAATCTGACCGTAAATCATAGGCTTACGCTGTCTTTTGCTGTTGTAGTAGCCAAGCAACTCTGGAAGAATGTAATAGAATGTGGGCAACTGTCCTGCAATTTACTGAGCTGTGGTTATGTTTCCCAAAAGCGTAGCTAGTTGTGAACTAACTAACTTCTATAGTCCGGTTCAAACTACGTGTTTGGGAAACATACCCTTGAGCGTTTACTGTAAATGTACCTTGGTTCGTTTTAATGCTTTTGTATATGTGAATATGAAAATAACATGCAATCGCCTTAATAAAATGTGTACCCCACTTCATACGTTTCCATCAAAGGACAGCGTCCTACCGCACATAGGATTGAATTGCTAGTATCTGGACCTTATTTTCCTCGTCCAGCTGGATATATTTTGGAAACGAATTGCGACTTAGGCTTCAGAATTTCCTCTGCTGAGATTAAATTTAGTAAAATATAAAGTATGGTAGCAGATTAACATTATTTTATAATTCCATAAAATTTAATGTCGGCCATGTAATGCAATTATATTTCTTCTACTTGTTTATTGAGAAAAGCCCATTGACATTAACAGCTTTTGTTACCCTGTCAGTCTTATTATTTTAAAAAAGCAATCGCCGATTAAGTGCATAGACCCATTGCCGAATTCCGTTAAATTTTCTGGATTTGAATATTAATTCCAATATCGATTCTAGGGATGTAACGATATACTGCAAAATGGTATACCGCAAAATAAAAAGGCCAAGGATATCAACCGTAGTTTTTTGTAATACCCTGTCACGATATTGCTGGGAACCTGCATGTCCTCACAGCCTGTGGCTGAATGTTTTAAGTTTAGATTAATACAGGTGCTTCATAAAAAGCAGTAGAGGGAAGTATCATAGTTTTGGTGAGATTTTGTTTACAGTGTAATGCATATAATGTGTATATGGAAGTGGGGAACACTTTTACTTGGGCGATTGCATATTATTTGCGTATTCACATAAGCGAAAGCATAAAAACAATTACGTACATTTACAGTAACCTTTCAGGTGTATGTTTCCTAAAAGCTTAGTTTGAACCGGACTGTGGAAGTAGTTAAAAGAGTCAGCAAGTAGCAACGCATTTGGGAAACCTATCATAGCCCAGTAAATTACAGGACGGTAGCCCTAATTCTGTTACATTCTTCCTGAGTTGCTTGGCTACTACAACAGCAAAAGACAATGTGTTATTTACTATCCCTTTTTCTTTTTTTTAAGAGTAGGTTAAGGCAAAGAATTAAGGACACACATTGATTTCCTTCATCAGCCATTGTTATATTTCCGTCTTTGCTTGATTTATTTCCGACTTCCGTCAGAAGTCAGACTCGCGGCTACAATCTATGGTCTGATTCATAACTCCAGGCTATGAGCTCTAAAAACCCATTAGCTAATGAGGTCACACTCCATAAAAAATCTCACCCACATAAGAGGTTTGAGTCAGAATTGCAAACAAAAAATCAAGAATCTAAAACGAGAGAGCTGGGAGCGTAAGTGCAAATCTGGTCATTGCAAAAGCAGCAGAGGGAAATGTGAACAAAAGAACAAATTATCAAACAACTAAAGGACCAATGGTTTACTCAATCACACAAATCATTTTTTTACAAGTTATAAGTTTTACGTTTGACGTAACTTTTTTACTTCAGTGAGTTGTATTCTCTCTCAATTTTGAAATTTTTGTTTGATTTCAAAAAAGTTTTGTTTGATCATTTTGACACATCTGATTCCACAGTTGGTCCCCTCTTTGTTGCCTAAGCAACCGCCACTCCTATGGGATGGTTCTGCAGTCGATGGGTTCCACTATAGATTAGAACAATTTCATGGAGATTTGCAGCCAAGAAAGCAATAGTGTGGTGGAGTAGTGACTGATTGCTTTGGCCTGCTTTCTCATTGATCCTGTTGGCGTTTGATGGGAAGGAGGTCAGTATAGGACAGCCAATATCTTCTACTCTGCTCTTGACATGGATGGACTAAATACGCACAAGCGGACATTGTCACCCAACAGGATAGGTCATTCTCCTGTGTATTGCTGTATATTACATCACACAATAAATGGTGTTTTATTGTGAGGCACTTCAAGAGCCTAATTATGAAAGGTGTGCAGGGAAAAAAAGAAATGACATGCGCATCTGTCTAGTTGCAGGTGACCCCTGAGAAACAAAGGTTGGTTTCACCATGTAGAAAAATGGTCACCAACTCTATTGATGGAGATCCACCATCCTGTGCGTTTTCACTCCAACTAATTTTCCACACCTGATTCAAATAACTGGCTCTTGCTGTTCTGTTGTTCGTCTTTGTTATAACATACAACTAGAGCTGTTTCCATTCAGAACACAAAATAAGAGCTACAGCCTGTAAAGGCTTGCCATGGATGTACGCGATGACATGCACGACTCAGTCTGCAAAGCCTTGAAGTCCCGCCCCTCTGCCGCACTGTTTGCTTGCTTATTCAGAGATTATGAATATTGAACAAGTGGCACGTCTATTACGCACCAGATTCAGCTCTGCGGGTCCTTGAGTCCCCACCAATACACCTGCCAAATTTGAAGCAGATCAGATGAACAGCTTTCCACATATGCAAAGGGCAACCATACACACATGCAGAGACTATTTGCATTATAGTTAGAAAAAGGACAATCAGGTCTGCCTCACTCAGGTACTGTCAATTTCCCTCTCTCTCTCTCTCTCTCTCTCTCTCTCTCTCTCTCTCAGCTCCCTCTGCTCCACCACAGTTTTGGCGATGGATCGAGAGAGCGCGAATAAAGGATTGGAGAAGTGTCATTTTGCTTTGGAAGGTGAGAAAGCGTCAGCTGCTCACTAGGCTCCAAAACATTATTTTTCAATCATTTTGAAAATGTTGCGGTTAAACTTGAGTTCTCTTGTAACTACACTTACCTTCACCTAAAAATGTGCAATCATTAAAATGATGTATACTCTACTGTTTTTTTTTTTTTTTTTTTTTTAAATCTGCAATCAGGTTTCTTCTAATGTTGCTCAGCCATCTGATTTAACAAATTGTTTCTTTCCCTTTGGGAGAGGAATCCTGCTAATTAGCGAGCAGGTTACTGGGTAGAGCTTTCACTTTCTGAACCTGGATTTTACACTTCTGTGACCTTCACACCGCAGACCTTCACACTCTGGCCAAAATTTTTAAAGACTGGCATGGTGCCACCCTATATCTGTGGATGTCAGTGGCTGAGTGAGTGAATTAGTGACTGATGAAGGAACTCCATTGGTCAGTTGGCCAACTGTACCTTGCCATTGGCTGTTGCTCCTTCAAACTGATTAAGAGAGAGAGAACAATTTCTATTAAGTTATTAGGGGGTATTAAGGGGGTATCCATAAGGATCCCATATGACGGACTATCCCTGTAACAAATTGCCCACAATTTTGCACATTGAACATAAATGGTCCAGCCATGTATTTGCTTTGACCTAGGCCTTTTACATAGATTTGACCAACTCGTTCAGAATAATTTCTGTACCAATCCAACAGCTTGGTGCCAACAAGTAATTATGACCATATTGATTTGTGGTATGTGTACTTATGTTTAACCCAAAAAAAAACAATGGATCCAAATATGTCTTACTCAGTTAGCTTTGCTTTATTCAATCCTGTGGAACTTTCAGCATATTTTAAATTCTGGTGGAGATCCCTGCTGAATGTCCTGCTGTGTGAAGGGAAAATGCATAGAAAATAATGCACAAGATTGAGATATTTTCCATTTGATATATTGCTGTAGCCATGAAAATATGGCGTCTGGGGTTTGAATATTCCACAATATAAATGTGATGTAGCTTCATTGAAGCGCTGCATCCAGCAGATACAGAGAATGTATGTGACACTGTCCTACAGAGTGGAAAACAATGCCTTTCCGAACTTCTAACCTGCTTAAGAAGAAATTCAAGCAAAAGGAGTAGAAGGGGTTAAATTACTGTGTGCACCTCCAGTTGGACGGTTAGTATCATGTGGTACAAAACCTTTGATGATGGGTATACCACAGCCAACTGTCACACTCCAGAAAAACCAATGGAACTGTCCTCATTTGCATCTAACATATAAATTTGAGCAGTCTTGTTCACACTGATAAGTGACAGTTAAGGTTGTGGCACGCATCGGAGCTGAGAAGGTGCAACTTCCTTTGATTTATTTATTTATGTGTTGCGATGTATTTCCATGTTAAAAATACATTAGTTAATGTTAGCTGGTGCCAGAAATGAAAAAAAAATCATTGTGAATGTATTTTTTAATTGCTAACTCATAAGTTTATTTCGCAAAAATATATAGTAAATCATTAATACAGACTCTAATTTGGTTCTCAGCTGAAAATTAGTGACAAGTTAATTTCATGTTTAATTGAAGCATTTTTTCATCATTGATCATGTTACTGTCAGTTAACATTAACAGACATGTCAGTTCTTATGTCCTTTTTGAAAAGTGTTACTGTCTGGGTGTGGAGCTTTTTTGATCAGTCTGTTGTGCTTTTTTCTCCTCATTGTTTTGCAGCCATTGCCGAAGACCAAGGCAAATGGCCAAATTTTAGGCCACCACGTGTCGTGCTGGAAGGAGCCATCCCAGATTGAACTTAATCTGGAGGGGTGCAGCTCCCCGCCCCTCTCGAATACATCCTGCTGGCTACGCCTGCCTCCTGAGCGCTGCTCGTGCGCGCTATTCGCGTGGAACACTGCGGGCAACTCCACCCGTGCGGTCATTGGCATTCCCAGCACTCAGCACAGAGGTAAGCCCCGCCCCTTCCTGAAACCTCACCAGACCTTAATTAGAACATACCAAGCCTTTGAAGAGAGAGAACATTACCTTTGCCAACCATCAAAGATGGGCAGAGGTAATGTATTCGCCCCTGTCTGTTTGCTTGATTGTTTGTCCGGAAAACATCTCCCAAATTTCTCAATCAGTTTCAATGCTTTAAGTGAAAGCGTGGGTCATGACCCAAAGAACAGTCCATGAGATTTAGATTTTTTGATTTCAGATCAAGAAATTTTTTTAAAGGATTTTTCACTGTTGCCAGATTACAATATTGGAATAAATGCCATATATCTTATATCCAGTGGATGGTAGAGAAGTTCCAAATGCGTTGGCAAAGATATGCATTCTCCGAGTGCTTTCAAGCAAAGGACAAGTATTATTTGAGTTTTGGTTGAACAATTTGCAATGATACATTTTGACACAAGCAATGTACAATCTCATTCGATTTTACAGGACCCTGTGTTACAACTTCACAGATTCACAGTACATTTATTGGCATTTATTTGAAGATTTGTTTAAACTTTTTTTGGTAGTTATTCCTCAAGGGGACCTGTCACCTGGATGGTCTTGAGGCTCCTACACTTTGAAGGTCAAAGAATAGGCAGTAATTTTAAGCATAAACATCATAGGATCATAGTTAATAACTGTATTACTGAAAAAACTTAAACTAGAAGAATTAAGTGAGAACCATACTCACATAATCCATTTCGTATCAGCACCCCCCATTTTAGGGTTTACAACGGACAGTTTATGCAAGTGTTCGGATGAAGATGGTTTTCTGGTTTTTTCATTGAATGATGGCCATACGCTAGGGAAAATTTCAGCAAATTCCCTTCTTTGTCATGGCCGGGAACTTTGTCAAATTGTCCCTTGAGAATCAGCTGGCTCTATGTCCACTTTTCGCAGAAATGGAGTTAAGCACACCAGGACAATCTAAAATCTGTTTATGTTTATGTCACTTAGTGCTTAGCTCCAACCTAAAGTCTACACCATATTAACCTGTAGAAACATTTAGTTCTATATCCTGAGTGGGACTCATTTCAAATCAGGTGGTTCTATGTCCAAGGAACCAATCAGGGTCCGTACCTGGATCATGTGACATTCGCTCAAAATGGCCAAGGAGCACATGTAAAGCACAAAATGAGAACTCCTCAGAAAAAAAACATTTGATTTTGATCCCTTCTGAAAGACTAATGGATTATTTTGATGGGTAAGTTGTTCATCAACAATGTATACACACTGTAAATCTTAATTTTGTCGTGTTAGGACTGGTGTGGAAAAGTCACATTCGTCAATATGCATGGACATAGAACTAATTAATTCTCAAACGATCAACTCTAGGCCTAGTGTGCTAATGTACAGTGCACTTAATATACAATTTGTCAGCGACATCGGGGCAACCCAGGGATATCGGGGGAGACTCCCCCCTAACCCCTCCCCCACCCGCTCGCCTGCCCCACCCGAACCCACACCCCACCCACCGTTTAGGCCCTAGCTAGCCCTACCCCAATATTGTAGTTGATTTTACAGAACATAGGCCTATGCTATTTTCACAGAAAATCAAATTTTATTGGGAGGGGAGATACCCACCCCCACCTAATTTTCTCCATACATAATTATGTATATGCATAGGGAAAATGGGGTAACATTACCATTGATTTATTATTGTATCTATGTAAAACCTGTACCTTGTCCTTGTAATTTAATCTGGCAAAGTTCCCCCTTTTGTTCACAGGCTCATTCATCAATCTGTTAATCTGAAGCAATACTCTTATCTATGGGTGTATGAAGCATTTTCAATACTCATTAATCCTCAGTCTTTTAAACGTCGTTCATGGTGTCCCAGTACATTTGTTGTGAAATAAGTATAAAATACAGGTAACCATTCATTGACTAAAACATTCTTAGTTTGTTCATAACTTTTTAAAACAACTCTGATGGACATAGAACCTCCTGATTTCAATCATACGTAAAACCAATAAAGGCACCAGGTCCTGTGTTGGACATAGAACTTGTTGACCAAGGGCAACTTACGTTCCTTGGGAACAGAAGGTTCTATGTCCATGCTTGACTGCTTATATCTCTAAGCCTATGGAGATTTTGAACATGTTTGCAATATGTTTAGGGTACCTTCCACAATCAACAATATTCCACACAAAATACATTTTGATAACTCTCTAAACATCAGAAATAAGACAGTTGAAATTCTCAAACTCCATTTTCTCAAAATGAGGAAAAGTGGACATAAAACCAGCTGATTCTCAAGGGACGAAATGTACCATTGTTTGCACATGTGGCCGTTGGAAATCTCCATTTCAGAACATATTTTTTGAACAAATATCTTCCAAATATCTTCAAATATCTTCTCGGCAATATGACATCAATTTCAACAAATTCTTTTTTCATTTCATTAGGAGAATATATTAGCTACATTGTGCATTGATAAGCACATGATTATAATCATTGGTGACACTTTTTGGGGCCCCAGTATGGGTGGCCCCTCCAAAAAACAAAAAGAATTAAAAAATGTAATTTTTTTTATCATAAAGAAAATTGATATTGCAGGTTTCTCTGGTGTATTCATAAACCCCATGGGGTAGTTTATCAATGCTAAAAATTATTTTGAAATTGGTGGTTTGAGCCAGAAAATGCCCTTAATGGGACTCCACCTTTAATGACCTCATCTCCTTTATTACATCTAGGTTATGAGTGGTACCGTTCTTGAGATAATGAGAATGAAAGGATCTTGACTCCCTCACTCACATCTATTATGGCCATAATTACCCATTATCGGCAAGAATATCATAAAATGATCACACTAATCTAAAACCACCTTACCCCACCCTAATGGGAAAAAACAGGGTTACGACATTATATAAAGGAGATGCTGAACAGCGTAGCATCATTTGGTAGGCATGGGAGTGACATCAGCGTTCTCAAGGAATATATGACCTTCAAGTTTCCAAAGCTTCTCTTAATTCTCTAGTAATTCTCCAAGAATGTAAGAAAGGGGCTCCAAACCTCATGAAACATGGCTGATTTCTTTTTATGGTGTATGTTAATTTTTAAGAACAGGACATTCAGACAACTGTTTAAGCCAGTGACTAAAAGAAGGGCTTTTTACATCCTTCCAATGTAGAGCGATCAAGCATCTTGCTTGTAATAGTCATAAATCAGTCATTTCCTGCCCTTTGCTTTTTATGAATACAAAGTTTAGGGCAATCTGGGGTTGGATTTAAGGTCAGAGAGGTATTATTGAAGTAGAAGTGTGGACATTTCACCAAACTTTTGAAACTGCTCTGCATTGAATCACTAACCGTGACCATGGCATCTGTATTTGAATGTTCTATTAAGAACATTAATATCTGATACAATACTTAGCACACGCAAGACAATTCAATTCAGCAAAGATGCTTTTAAAAGTAATTAAATGACACTTATCTAAATCTTGATAAATTTCCAGTGAGGATCAGGAAATGACTCAAAGCAATATTAGACTACTATTTCAATTACATTGAGATTAGAGATCAAGTTAACTTTTCTTTCGAATTAGAAAATGCTAAAAAATTTTGTCTTTCAACCCCCTGCGGGGCCATTCAGCAGGGGTGGAGAGGATCATAAACTAGGCCTTTGATTAGATGAAAACGCAACCAAGTTATGCCAGGACAAAGATAACGTACTCATGCGATTGTGTAATGACTCCCAAGATCGAAGATCCTAAAATGATGATTCCAGAGGCACTAGATGAGTGTACAATATTTCAAAATCAAAGTAAAAAAAAACAAGCACGAGGCAGGCAGATTGGACAGAGTTGAGGCGAGAGAGACAAAAATCCTCAAATCGGGAAAACGGGTAAGAATAAGGCAGAATAACACAAGCAGGGAAATGCGGGACAGCAATGCAAAAAAACTGGACAATCTGGCAAACTGTTAGAGAATTCGAGCTGGTATATATCAGTGACTGATGAGGATAACGAGATCCAGGTGTGGAAATGGTCAGGGAAACTCAGGTGAGGGGAATGAGTTGATTGGACGGCTGATGGTGACAAGATCTGAAACGACTGGAGAGTTTGAGACCAGGCAGGAAAAGACGGGCCAAAGAGCATGAAAAAATAGCCACTATCATGATTTAGAGACAGATTGGGTGGAGTGCGGTTAATCCATGAGGTTTCTTGAGTGGGAACATGGTATACAAAGTGAGATTACATAAATGTTAACAGTGCTCTTAACGGAGCACTCTAGTGCTGACATAACCGTGGCAACTGGTAATTGAAAACCTTGCAGTTCTAGAAAGCTGATCTTGAATTTTGAAAAATCACTCTGTAAGCCCCATAAATATATATATATATTTATATGCATTTTTTTTTTTTTTATTTATCTATGGTAAACATACTCCACAATGGATGCTCAGGACAGAGTAGTGAAGTGCGCTCTGTGGTGTTTTGTACTTTTAATCCTCAGAGACACGAGACCCGTTGGCCATCAGCGTCTCCCCGTTGGACGACGTCACGCTGGGAGTGCAGTGGACTCACCCTCTTGCGGCCTCATCAGTCACTGGCTTCGTGGTGGAGTGGTTCGCTGCGTCTGAATCTTTGCCCTGTAGGCCTCACTGGCAAAAACTGAGCCCGAACTGCAGCAGCGTGAACATCACTGGTGAGCAGGGTGCTCGGCGTTGGGTTGGGTTGCCGTATTGCAGCACTCAGGAAAACTGTATCCTTCAGAATTGGACCATACCTGTGGCGAAAGTGGCTTGTAGCCCCATGAGAGCAGTGTAAAATTGGCTGCTCAAGGAACATGAGAGGGATACAATTGATTGGACTTAGCTTTGTTGGTTGCGCTAAGTCTAACGCCTCCTACTGGTCATCCACACATCCATTGGCTGATCTCTGAGCTAGCACATATTTGGGTTTCCTTCGCCCTCGTTCTGTGCATGATAAGACTGGCAGCGGCTGACGGGCGTGTGTTTGGTGGAGAAATGCAAACTGCTTGTGCTCTCCCAAGATGGCAGCTCATAAACCAGCATGCCTGTACATAGTTTGCTGATTTTACATTCCAGATTATGGTGGGATTGGAGATGCCAAATTAAAAAAAAAAAAAAAAAAAAAAGTAACTAGTGATTCAGTTCAGGTCACTCGGCTCATGGGTATCCTGACTAATTCCAAAAGGGTTGGTGTCAGCCCAGGTTTCTATTTTAGCATTCCTGAATCATCTAAGTAACTAAGTATAGGCTTAAATCACAACAAGCAGAACCATGTTTGGTGCTAGAATGGCGCTGAAATGAAAATGTGAGCCAGCCCGCTCTGGAGAATATTGGACCCCGCTGGATTATATTTTGCTCATATCGTGCTCTGTACTAAAGACAATCGGGAAGGCACTACATAGGGTAACTGGAGCGAAACTACTGAACCAGAACCTTGAAATAACACGCAAATATCTGAAGTGGAGAGAAACCCAAGAAATGGAAATCTCAGGCGGAACCCAACCTTTTCCCTTCAGCTAAAATTAAGACATAAACCATACAAACAATTAAAGGAGTGCAGTGGATTGTACAGTCATACAGGTCTGCTATTTTCTGTTATTCCTTGAAGGCCACAGATGTACATGCCAGCTACAATTACAGCCAAATATCAGTGACTCATTTGTGATTCTTAAGGGGAATGTGCGTAGTTTAGTGGGTTTTCAATTTCCTAAAAGTCACAGTCATTGCAATTCAATTAGCATAAGAATGGATTCCATGGTATTGTCCCTGGAAGAATGCATGTTGATGTTTCATAAAATATTGATTGACTTTCGTGCCAAAAGAAGTACATAATCTCTTTATTCAGATTTATTTATAAAACAGCAGTTTTCTCGCTCTTTGTTTTGCCAAAGTCTTGATCTATTCAACTTGTCAAAACTTGCTGCCACAAATTTGAGTCATAGCTAAGCTGAGTCAGAAATTGATAGCATTTATTATGCTTTGATAAGTTGACAGGTCAAGATTTTGATTCCAAAAGAGTTTGTTCATCAGAGCACCTGGATCAACTGCTCACAGTTGGTTTCTAATTCTGGTCAAAAGTGAGTTTCTCGATTTGACTGTCCCATCAAAAAGAAAACGAACACCCTTGGAAATACTGATGAAGTTTTCTAATTCGCAGAAAGTGCGTAGGATGGTTTCCTCTTGCAGAATAACAGGAAAAAGAGGTTTATACTGTTTGAGCCGGTGTGTCAGGGCAGTCACCTGGGTAGACCTAGACTAGCTCAGTGCTATGAATTTTACCCTTAAATATCTGGAAAACCCAGGCTAATTATTGACCAAAATTTTAATGCCCTTTGTTGTTATTGTTTGCAATTTGTAATTATTAAGGTTCATCTTTCAAAAGAATGTGAATTATCAAGGATGTTTACGCTTAATCACCCAAATAGCAAAATGCAACCCCATTGGTTACAAGGTCTGTTTTTAGATAAAAAAATCAATCTTCTTAAATCCAGTGCGGCCTAAAACACAATGGCTGGATGACCAAAATTTATTACATGAATTATCAATGCAGCGGATTGGCAAATATAACACAAGAGTACTTGAAACACAAAACCAAAGCCACTTCAGAGTTACTTAAGCCAGGAAGTTGAATGAGAAAACCAAGTGCAAAAGAAACATGAAAGAAAATGTATGCTCTCATATCACCATTGAATAAGAATTTGGTCTGAAGTGGATACGCATGACCGAGTCATTTTCTCCTGGTTTCAGAGGGGGTGCGGCCGAAGGTGGGCTACAATGTGTCCGTCAGGGGAGAGTTTGGCACGGAAGTGGGGCCAGAGCAGTCAGTGCTGGCCTATACCAGGCAAGGAGGTGAGTGCTGCTTGTTTCCTGACCCACCTCTTCCAGCATCTCATGGCACCGATTCTAATCACTTATTTTTCACAACCTGTCCGTCCTTCTTGCATCTTGGAAATTGACTGAGGCCTGCAAGAGTCATCGATTTGCCTATGTTTTTTAGCCCCTCCCCCCAAATGATGTAAATTATTTGTTTAAATCGTCAGAAGCAGGGGGGAGAGCTACCCACACCTGACTTCGATCCATTGAAGGGGATCTTTTGGCAGAAATGGAATATAATATTCATGAGTATATTTTCATTAGTGTATAAGCACCTCAAAATAAGAATCCTGTTTTCATTACCTTTGAATGAGCCCTTTATACCTACAGAGGGAGCACCGTGTGGCACACCCATGTTTGTACAGTAGCCCAGACTGGACAAACCAACACGGGCTCTTTAGAGGGCCTTCTGTGTTTTTTGCAGGGAGGATGAGGGGAGAGGTTATCAGTGGGTTGCAATATGCAACCTCACTGCAAGAAAGCGCAAAATCCTACCTGTTGGTCCTTTAACCCCTAAAACTCAGAATTTCCTTTGAATTTTTCCGTAACCGCTTAGTGCTCGGAGCCATGTTCACTTGTGAATAATCGCCGGGCTTGAGTTCCGGATCCGTCTATGAATGATAGCTCATGCAGGTCGTGTTAACAGGGCAGCAGTTGAGTGCTGCCGTGTACGCTGGCCCGTATTATTTTCACTGATGGCCGTTGGCGTAATGGGTGATAAGAACTGTGCTGTTCAGCATCGAAACCATCCAAACACTGATTTGAGTTCATGTGATATACGATAAGGATGCAATCAGTTACGCTATTTGCATCTTTTATTCACAAAGAAACAGATTTTTAGGTGACAGAATGACAGCGACATGGGGAAAAAAACTTACATCAAAAATTCTTGACAGTATGGTAAGTTTGGAAGCTCAGTTTGACGATTTGCGATGCTTGGACCAGGCTGGTTGTCGTCACTGCTCTCTGAACTGTCGTCATCGCTTGACTGAAAGTCTGACCCACTCATTAAGTCATCAGCGAAGGAGGATGAGTCACTTCAGTGGGACTGTCAAAACCCTCGAAGTCGGGTTCGGCATCGCTTGTCGAAACAAACACCGCATACAGATCTGCCGGAGGATTGAAACCTTCAAAATTGGCTTCTGCTTCAGTGGTTGAAAGGAGCACGTTGTACAGATTCCGAGCTGCCATTCTACGATGTGGTACAAAGTGTCATGGCGAAAATGAACGAAACGACATGTACTAACTGAAAGTAATTAAATGTATGCACTTGACTTCTTACTGTGTGACTTCTCATATCACCCAAGACCAGTCATAATGTCACATGAACTGAAACCGTTGTCTGTGTTTAGATGCAAAGCAAAAAGCATTCATGATAACATTTCCGCGTGTTTAGACGCAAATGAGCATCATGATAAGACGGGTCCGGGACTCGAGCTGCTCGGCAGTAATGTGAGTATGCACGTTTCCGCGCAAGTGCGATAAGCCAACTGATAAGAGATAATGAAGGCGTGAGTTGTTGTAATGTAAATATAAAGGGGGAAAAAAGGTGTTAATTACATACAAAGTCAGAAAAAAAAATTCCAAATTCTAGGATAATATCACACACAAATTCTGTATCATCTGGCTGAAGCGCTTCACTGAAGCTTCATCACACTTACACTTGAGTGAAATATTCTAACCCAGATTGGGGCATTACATCAAATAGAAAATGTCTAGAGCTTGTGTAAGTCAGCAGGACATATTTTGGATCTTTGGAAACCTCAGGATTGCCACTGGAATTTAAAATGGGTTTAAACTTAGACAGGTTTTAATAAAGCAGCTGCATTTAACAAGTCCAAATATGGGATTGCAGAGTTTAAGAGGTTTGACTTAGGTGTCATTCGATAACAATTCAACAAATTCAAGAAAATCTTCCCACCTGACCTCTGATTTGCTTTAAAAAGTCTCAAACAAAGCTACATAAGCACATGGGAACTGTGCAAAAATTTAGGTCAATATCTCAAGTAGTTTTGCCAAGAAAAAATACAGAATAAGTCAATATTTAGTTCTTCTTCGCACTTGTTTTAAAAATGTCTTGTTCAGCATTATTCATGATTTTGTGGCCAACACTTCAAATTTGTCATAACATGAACAATAGCCCTTAGGGTTTCACTGTGGCTATCCTTTTTCTTTCTGGCAATGAGCGGGGCCAGTTGGTGAATTTACCTTCCACCATATTCTTTCTGAAATACGGCAAAACGCATCTTGTCAACTAGGAGCTGTCGCAATTACTGCGTATGCTCAGAACTTTCCGTACATCCTAGAGAACAATCTCCTTGACTGCAAGTGAGAATCTGATTCGATCCTTGCCATTTAATTTTCGTTTCGCGTTTCATTACATATTTTATTCACTCTGGTATTATGCTTTTTATATTAAGGAGCTTTCCAAGGAAATTTGAGGATTCAAAGTGCTATTTGAAGTTCTAGCCAAGGGATACAAAGAATGTAAGCTGGTTGTCATCGCCAATAATCATAGATGAAGAAAAATACCCCCTAGGTTTTAACTTGCAGTTGAGCGGATTTACTGCATTTAAAGCTGTGAGCATGCGCAGTAATCGTGACACAGTTCCTTTAAGCTTTAACTGTCGTTGTTTCTACGGCTTTTAGAGCAAATATCCTGTCCAGGTTGTTTAACTCCGTCGCGATTGCAGATTCAACAATTTCATAAAGGACAGCCATCTTGGTACTCCACAAAAATGCTTCAACGTCATTGTATCAAACCAGGGCTGCGCCTGTTTAGTCAAAAAATTATGTCCTATCCACCAATTCCTAACCACTTTTCTGTAACCTTTGTGGAGAACGTCATAAGGTAAAAGGAAGGTGTAAAAAGGAATTCCTAAAAGCTTAGGAAGACAACCGCGTTAATCCTGATTTCTTATCATTCCAGCCCACTGTCATAAACTTGCCCAAAGTTCTTCCAATTTTGACTTAGAATGAGCAATACATGTTGAAGGATCATATTTTGATTTTTTTCCTTACTTACAAAATGTTGAATGAAAAGAATGAGAGACAGTGAGACACCCCTTTTAAGCAAATCTCATGTCAGTTGAAACTATGAAAAAACCTCATAAGAATGACCCCATTTTCTTACCTATTATTGCAATAAGGTATCCAAAACTCATATGGCAATATCTAAACATTATAAACAATGAGAAATAGGCAAAAGTATCACATTTTATTACAGGAGTTCTGACCTTGATACTTTTAACAGCAGCCTGCCTTACACAAAGTGTAAATTGTGAATAAAATCAAAATGCAATGACTTTCAGATCACGAGCCAATATGTTATTTACAATGGAACATTGATGACATTTCAAATGTTGAAACTGAGACATTTTACATTTTCATCCACAAAATGAGCTTATTTCAAATTTTCTGGCTGCAACAGGTCTCAAAAAAGTTGGGACACAGGCAAAAAAAAGGACTGAAGAAAGCAATTAATATATAAGAGAATCAGCTGAAAGAACATTTAGCAAGTAATTAAATTAACTGGAATCAGGTGTGTAACATGATTGGCTATAAAGGGATGTCTTAGAGAGGCTGTCTCTCAGAAGTAAAGATGGTCAGAGGCTCTCCAACCTGTGAAGGCTTGTGTAAAGAAATTGTGGAATACTTCAAAAACAATGTTCCTCAACGTCAAATTGCAAAGGCTTTGAAGGTCTCCTCATTGACAGTGCATAACATCAACAGAAAATTCAGAGAAACTGGAGAAATCTCTGCGTGTAAGGCACTAGGCCGAAGACCTTTACTGGATACCTGTGATCTTCGGGCCATCAGACGCCACTGCATCACTTCACGGGCATGATTCTATCTTTGACATTACTAAATAGGCCCAGGAATTCTTCAAGAAACCACTGTCTGTAAACGCAGTCCACTGTGCCATCCACAGATGCCACCTAAAACTCTATCATGCAAAAAGGAAGCCATTGTTGAGGATAATCCAGAAGCGCCACTGTGTTCTGTGGGCCAAAATGAAAATGGACTGTTGCAAAGTGTCCTGTGGTCAGACCAGTCCAAATTTGACATTCTTGTTGGAAATCATGGGCATCCTGTCCTCTGCGCTAAAGAGGAGAAAGACCACTCCTCCTGTTAACAGCGTTGAGTTCAAAAGCCAGCATCTCTGATGGTATGTGGATGCATTAGTGCATATGGTGTGGGACACTTGCATGTTTTAAAAAGCACCATGAATGCTGAAAAAGTTTTAGAGCAACATATGCTCCCCTCCAGATGACATCTATTCTAGGGAAGGCCTTGTGTATTTCAGCAGGACAATGCAAAACCACATACTGCCCTATTACAGCAGTATGGCTTCATAGTAGAAGAGTGCTGAACTGGCCTGCCTGCATTCCTGATCTTTCAGGAATTTGGCGCATAATTAAATGAAAAGTCCGTTTAAAGGAGACCCAAAACTCTCCAGCAACAGGAAGCCTGTATTATACAAGAGTGGGATCAAATTCTGATGGCTAAATTCAAGAAACTTGTCTCCTCAATGCCCAGACACCGCCAGTCTGTGTTAAAAAGAAGAGGGGATGCTACGCCATGGTAAACAGGCCCCTGTCCCAACTTTTTTTGAGGCCTGTAGCAGCCATGAAATTGAAATGAGCTCATTTTGTGGATAGAATTGTAAAATTTCTCAGTTTCAACATTTGCTATGTTATCTCTGTTTTATTTTGAATAAAATACTGGCTGTTGTGATTTGAAAGCCATTGCGTTTTAATTTTATTCACAATTTACACTTTGTCCCAACTGCTTCGGAATTGGGGTTGTACTTCTTTGTCAAAAATCATGGTTAAGGGATTAATGGTTTGAGTTATCAAGCTCTCAAGAAAACTGCAGACAGACTCATACACACATACACACAAACATTTTCACATATACAAGCCCTGTTGCGCTGTTATGCAGGGAGAATAGATAATATTCCAACATATATAGATGAGAAACCGAAAGTGGGCTGAAATGATAGGAAAACAGGACATGTTCTCGGAGAATCCGAGTGCACTTACGCTAGGCAACGTGTCATAAGTCCCTTACCCATCATATATGTTACTTTACGCGATTGGCTGGATCAATGGTCGTCGCTTTAAATATTGCTATTGCGGGATAGCGGTATCTCCTTTCTTTTTATAAAGGATGGTTCTTTGCTCTCTATGGTAAATTAGGAAGCACTTAGACATCTTTCTTTAACATTTAAAGAATTTGAATACACTTATTATGGCCGCCTAATAATTATTTCCTGATCTGATCCCCTGTCCCAGTTTTGTAGATATACGGTTGTGACTGGTCCGAGCAGAACTCAGTTGGATGGAAATCTGTTTGAATGAGAGGGTGGCCAGACACAACTGCTGTAGCAAATAAAAACATGAGCTCGCAGATTCAACTGGTTCCCAGGCTAGACTGTCCCTCTAATCATTACCAATGCTTGTCTTATTCAACAGCAGTAGATCTTGTTGAGCTGCTTATTGGTTGAAGCAGGTGTGCCAAAATGACTTTTTATAGAACTGAATAGAATGGTCGATTTCTTGGGACTGAGTTGAATACCTCTGTTAATAGTTGAGGCAGCATTGTACCCATGTCTTGAACAGCTTGCATGCTAACTATTGCGTATACAAGTTGCATTAAACTCGTGTATATAACTTGATTACACAGTAGTTGGCGCAAAAGCTACAAGGATGCTCCATTTTGCCAGTGTCTTCACTTGCTTCTCTCCATGTTTTTGTGCCCTGATGGGTGGAGCTAAGAGCAAGAGTGATGAGAAGAAAGCTGTGAGAAAAAAAAATAATAAACGATTGAGATGAGCCCACTGTGCAATTCAATGAGTGAGCCGCGTTGCTCTCGCGACTGTTCTTCAGCGCCCTCTGCTGGCCCCAGGCTGAATGTGGCAGAGCTGGGCAGTGGCACTGTGCTTCTGCGATGGGATCCCGTACCTCTGGAGCTGCGGCATGGTTTCATTCGTAACTACACCCTGTACTGCGAGGACGGCGAGCCCAACGGCACAAGTGAGTACACCTTCATGTACTTCCTGTACTTCCTCTTCCTCGCTGCTGGGCGTTGATATCTGCTGAGCTGAGCAGATGATTGATCTGGCAGAAATATAAATTTGATAAACTGTTGATTATTCTCGAGTGGATTTTTAGGCATCCTCCTTCACAACCAAGTTTCCCGATTAATTGGGTATTGCATTGACAGCTAAATATGCAACGCCTTTTTTCAGCTCGCGAAAAGCCTTTAACTACGCAGTTAACGTCGGCGGTAGCTTTTGGCTCATCCCGCAATGCTGACAGTTGAGCTTTTGTTTCATGATTGTTTAAATGTACACAAAGATCACATTGTGAACTTTATTTCGGACGTAGAAGAGAATATAAAAAATGACCAAAAAAGATGATCAATAAATGTACAAACTGTCAGTGCTGACGAAAGAAATAAAATACCATTTTTATTATAAAATCAACACTAAACATTAACAAAATGCTCTCAATGAGCAGATAGTTCATGTCCAAAAAGGAAAAGGAAGCAAATACATATTTACTCCTACTCTAGTTCTATACTAATAAAAAATGTGTCACTTTTAGGAAGCAGATTTCTGAATAGTTTCTTTACCCAGTCATATTGATGTACAGACCACAGAGAAGTCCTATTATCAGTCCTGTGCAAATAACAAGATTTCACTTTTCATCTGTCACCATAGAGGGGAAAAAAACTACTGTAGTCACCCTTAACGAGCATTACACTCCTACTCTTCATTTTTGTATCAAGAAAAAAATCACTTTTAGTGCAATCTTTTTAAACTGCATGGTATTCTTACTCTGTGCGATGTCTTCATCCTGACCGTTCCACAAAAGCACAGCACAAATAGAAATGCACATGCTTTTGAGATTGGTTTGACGACAGTGTTGTTTCAGGTTAAAATTTTCTTTCAAGTCACAGCCCCTCTGTCTCTATGAACAGTGTTAGTATGTTACTAGCAAGTCGACCTAACTTTTTTCTTGCTTCTTGCATTATTTGTGCAGTCTTATATTCTGCTTGCTCCCTGAACTTCAAGTTTGTGAGCAAGTACAGAATGTTTGTGTTTTCTCGATATCTTATATTTTTAACTATCCATATGGCTCTTTTCTGCAGTGTGCAGAAAGGTTTGAAGGGTAGTTTTTTTGGTATTGCCTACAGAACTTTAATCAATTGAATGGCCACACCATAGACTGTATAAAAAGATGGATGAAGCAACCGTGACGTCAACCATTGGTTTCAACATGCCATTTAGGAAGCTTCGATTTTGGCAGTTTGAACAGCACCATTTAGTCATTTTGCGACAGGATGTGATTCCTATTGGGCAAGAGCGTGAATAGAAGATCCAGGGAGGAGCGAGGGGTGGATCTTCAGGTGGATCCGAGCATATCTGAGGAGGACCAGAGGATAGCCACGCCCCATAAAGCATATTTGGCTTTATCCTTTATTCTAGTCTATTTTGGACTAAAATTTACAAAAATGAACAGCATGATATATTGGAGGAGACTTCAAACTTGCAATAGATACCATAAAATAATGCGGAAAATCACTGTTGAGATAATATATTAGGTGGGAAAGTAGGGTCATATTTCTCATGGACTTCTATAGCATTGAAGTTCTTTCTGCAACCGCTGACGTTGCCATCTGTTGGCGGGTAAATAGAATGCTATTTTTTCAGAGATTCCCGCATGGGCTTCACTTTCAGACCCAGATGCTGCGTCCATCTTTTTATACAGTCTATAGGCCACACCCATTAAAATCAGTGTGCCAGGACGGTGAGCGTGGTAGCCATTTTTTGTGTTCCGCTTAGCTACAGGCCTACTGAGCACCTGCCCACTCCCTATCACTGTCTATGTGCTTAAGCTGGCAGAAGTTCACCTACTTGAAAGATAGTGCTCAAGGACTGGGAGTTATGAGAGCAAAATGGCTAGCATAATTATGTACACCTGCTTTTAGGCATATAAACCAAAATATAATTTCAGTTTAGGCGAAGTTATTGTTGATCAGATATCAGAATTGAAACGAAAAAATGCCAAAGTCATTTCGCTTTTCTTACAGGGCAGGCACTTTTGCCCATAAAATGCTAGCATTACGCTAATGTATTAGTTTTTGACTGATTAAGACCAAACACCCTCCCTTGACGTCACCAAGAGTTTTAAGTTGGCTAGCAATGTTACCTCAGTCTAACAGACTTATCCTACGGCAATTGTATGCACAGTCATGATAATCATGCTTTCAGCATTTGTGTATCTTATACTCCTTGTGTATTTTCCAAACAAAGACTACAACGGACGTTAGGCATGGTGTTAAATAAAAAAACTTGAATTTACTTTGAGCTTCACTGCTACCAGGTGGCTGCAAAAATGCCATAAAGTGGCTCGTGGTGTGTGCCATGACTAATACTGACAAAAATGTATTTTACAACAATTGAAAACCCGGAAAATAATCAAAAAATGGAACTCCATGTATTTTTTTTCATCTGCTTTCATTGAAAACATCATGAAGATGCATAAAAAAAATTCCCCACTTACGTGCCATTTTTGGGGCTACAGTGCCATAGGCTCCCTTTCATTCTGGACTATATTGCAAGCGACCCCAATAAAACCAGAAGATCTGTGTTGGAATAATCCCTCCAACGACCGTGACCATTCATTATATACTTCTGTTTGGAAGTAATCCTGTTTTATTTATTATACGATAGCTAGTAATGTAAGGTTACATAGGTAGTCAACATGTCCACTCCATCGTGTGTCAGCTTCTGTTGACTAGCTAGCTAATATTACGTGCCATAAACACAGACTGATTTGGCAAACTTGCTGTACAGAAACTGTCTTTAGTTCATTGTAATTTCAGTTAGCAAGATACAGCTTCTATGATATACTTTTGTAGCATAATTTAGTGTTATTGAATTGATCTCTGTTTCAGCTGGAGTCCGTTACTAAAGCGTTTGCCAGTAAAACATTGTAAGCGTTCAAAAAATGTTCTTCTCCACTGCAGGTAAGCTAAATTACATCCGTTTAGCTGCAGCATTGGCTACATTAAGGTAAAGGTGCCTGTTTAATTATTACTAGCTCATTTTGCTCAAATAATTATGTTGAGTCTAGCAAGTGAGACACAGTTTTACGAATAATGCCACGCTGATGCAGTGGGCACATACAAATGTTCTTAGTTCTTTTATGATTATTTTAGTATGCATTCTGCAGCACATCAGCTCAGTTCTCAAGAATTTATGAATATAAAAGACTTTACAACCTCACTGCCCACTTGAGCTGTCACCATATGGACAAACCCTCATACTTCCTGAGCCACCATTTTTACGGTGTACTAACAATCTGCTTTTTCAAGTTCTGTGGTATTGCCCCATACCTCTATACAGTAATTCAAATATTGTTGCACTAGTGTTCAATGCAGGCAGTTCAATGTTTTTAATGCAAAATGTGCCTTGTTTTTCCCAGCACTGCAGGGCTCCATGGAAATTTACTGCTATGTATTTTACATGAAATTTCCAGTAGATTTGGTGGTCCAGAATCACCCCGAGAAATTTGTTTTCATATTCTTTTTTTTAAATTGGCATTATTTATCATCACTTGGATATCAGTGTTTATTTTACAATTACCAAACAACATTTAGTTTAGTTTTGTCCAGATTTGGTGATGATTTATATAAACTAAATTTTTTAATTCACTCATCTCTGTGATCACCTCTAAAAGCAGCTGTAAATTCTACCCAGAGCAGAAAATATTGGTATCATCTGCACATGAAACTAATTTCAACATGTGTGATAACTTGCGCATCATTAACATATAGAATAAACAATTTAGGCCCCAAGACTGACCCATGTGGGACTCCGTACATGATGTCCAAACATCAAGCCTTTTATTCACCCGACTGCACTGTTTCCCGTTACGTTTGCAGCTTTTCACCCATTCCAATAAAATACTTCTAATTTCATACAAATCCAGTTTGATGATTAAAATTATTGAATGCTTTTAATCAGCTGAATAGATAATAAAAAGTCTGCAATTGGGATATTTAAAGATTTTAAAAGAGCATTCAATACTGTTGATCTGTCATCTGATATTAATCACTAAACTGGATATGTTCATTGAAGCTCCACAGTTTTGAACACGGCAGCTGCATTTAATGGACCCATATGGAGCCATATCACCAATTACAAATTTAAGACATTGTTTCGTGCCAGGCAATCTTTCAGTTTGGGAGCCCTCACTGCCATCACATCTGCGTCTGCTGCACAGTCTTTAGCCTATTGTGGCCAAGGTGCTTGAATGGGGCCTGAATGGTCTGTGGTTTAACCCCTTTGCGCAGAATACAAATATTGCCAATTTTTTCCTGTTATGCATGAGCCCATTTATAACTCAGTATTTGTGTCACAGAGACTTAGGAAAATTATTCCAATGAGAAAGACTTTTGGAAATTCAATTACAGAATTTTTAGGAATTAAATTTCTGAATTTACGGATGCCGGCGTCTATATCAGCGCAAAGGGGTTAAGTCCCAGTGTCCTGATAATTAAACTTTGGGCCCTGGAGTAAGGCCCCTTAACCTCACATTGCTCCACAAGGGGATTGGCCCCTGCTGTGCCAAATCAACTGTAATTTGCTGACTGTAAGTGTGAAGTGTGTGGAAAGCATCAGCTAAAAGTAACTTTTTGTAAAAGAGCTAGGAGAACTGCAGGGCTTTCTGTTTAGCATTACACCTGGCCAGCCAGCAGTGGATGGGCACCCCCTCTATAGTCCGTTTTCTCCAGAGAGTCTGTTCCATTGGAGAGTTTTTTTTTTTGTGAGTTTGGGGGAGGGGTCGAGACCTTCTACTCTGTTAAGCATTTTTGTGAAAGACCTGCTGTAAAAAGCGCTTTGTATGGACAGCGCAATTCTATACACCTGTCTGCATTTGTGCGTTAATGTGCTCTATATATGGTATGCACGTTCACAGGGGTCGTGGTGCCTGGACACCTGCAACAGCATCGGCTGAGCGGTCTATCTGGGCAGTACCAGTTCTACCTCAAGGCCAGCACTGATGCAGGACAGGGGGCTGCTGGCCCCAAACTCACTGTCATGGTGAAAGGTGAGACCTTCAGACAGGACTCCCTGACTACTGTTGTGGCTGAGATGGAAAATCCAGATCCAGAAGATAAGGATCCACTCCAGTAACTTGGCCCAACCTGCTGGATTTGCTAAGTAGATCAAATGTTCAGCTGTTTTGCTGAATTGGTGAATACTTCAGGCTAAGTTTCTGGATGTAAGTAAAACATGGCAGGATTTAGACTTTCTGACCCCCAGAGTGTCCACGTCTGCTCTGTGGTTCATGTAACTCTCCAAGTCTTCATATATAAAATGTTGTATGAATATGTAATGTACAGTGCTGTGAAAAAAGTATTTGCCCCTTCTAGATTTCTTCTATTTTTGTTTGTCATGTTAAAATTTATAGATCATCCAACTAATTGTAAGACCAATACAATGTTAGTAAACACCAAATGCAGCTTTTAAATGATCACTTCATTTATTGAAGGTAAAGAGTCATTCAAAACCTGTATTACCAATGAGGAAAAAATACTTGCCCCTGAAACCTAATAACTTGTTGTGCTACCCTTGGGGGAAACCACTGCAACCAAATATTTGTGATGACTTGAATTCAGTGTTTTACATCGCTATGGAGAGACTTTGGCTCACTTTTCTTTGCAGAATTGTTTTACTACAGCTACGCTGGAGATTTTTGGACAGCTTGTTTAAGATCATGTCACAGCATCTCAATCGGATTTAAGGCAGGACTTTGACTAGGCTACTTTGAAACATTAGTTTTTATTCATTTGAGCCATTCAGCGATGGACTTGCTTGTGTGATTTGGATCATTGTCTAACTGCATAACGCACTTTACATAAACCTTTGGTCATAGACTGGTGGCCGGACATTTTTCCTCTGGATTTTCTGGTAGAGAGCAAAATTCATGATTCCATCATTAATGGCAAGTGGCCCAGGTCCTGAAGCAGCAAAAGCTTCCCCAGACCAATCACTGCGTTTGACTCTGTGTATGATGTTTTTATTGTGGAACGCTGTGTTCGCTTCATGCCAGATGTAATGGGACCCATGAGTACCTGAGTTTCAGGATTGACTCATTAGTCCACTGATTGTCATTCCAAAAAATCAAGGGGTCATGAAGACGCTTTTTTGACAAACGTGAGACGAACCTCCTTGTTCTTTTTGATAAGAAGTGGTTTTTGCCTCACAGCTCCCTTTTGAATGCCATTTTTGCCCAGTCTATGTCTCATTGTGGAATCATGTACACTGACCTTAGCTGGGGAAAGTGAGGCCTACACTTCTACAGATGTTAATTTTGGTTCTGAAATCATCCCCTGGATGAGTCATTGCTGCATTCATGGAGGAAATTTGGAAGTCCAGAGTCTCCTAAGATGGTTCAGCAATCTTTCAAGTTTCCTTCATTTGTAGATAATGGTTCTCATCATATTTGCTGCAGTCTCAGTCTCAAAAACGGCTTTCTAACATTTTCCAGACTGATAGATGTCTATGACTTTGTTTCTCATTTGTTCTTGAATTTCTTTCGATTGTGACACCATTTGCTGCTTTTTGCCTACCTCACATTTCCAGACAAGTTCCATTTAATCGATGTTTAAATTGATCAAGGCTGGCAGTAATCATGCCTGGGTGTGTCTAGTGAAATTGAACCCAATTATCAATTAAATGTGTTTAAATGGTTGATTTTGTAACTAAGAGGGCAGTTACTTTTTTTGCATGGGAAAACATACTTTTTTGCATGAGTAAATGATATCATCATTTAAGAGCTGCGTTTTACGTTGATTCGGGTTTGTTTGTCGAGTATTAAAATGGGATGATCTGAAGCATTCAGGTGTGATAAATATGCAAAAATAGAAGAAATTTCAGTGGGGGCAAATACTTTTTTCGGAAATATAACCAGTAATATTGATGTCATATTCGACCGTATACGGTCATATTGTAATGCAGTTAGTCACCTTATACAAAGTTTTTGAATGAGGTAAATTGCTGATGCCTTGGTGAATGGGCACCTAAGTTTGTGCTTTGTGTGTATGTTTCTGTGGATGAATATGTTTTTTGTGCATGTGTGTGCATATTTCTGAATGTGTCTGTGCATTTGTGTGTGTGTATGTTTTTGAATGTTTGTGTGTGTGTGTGTGTGTGTGTGTGTGTGTGTGTGTGTGTGTTTGTGTGTTTGTGGGTGTGTGCTC
This sequence comes from Gymnothorax reevesii, assembly GCA_029721435.1. NCBI lineage: Eukaryota > Metazoa > Chordata > Actinopteri > Anguilliformes > Muraenidae > Gymnothorax > Gymnothorax reevesii. Next base: position 27,857,902 of record CM056575.1, on the reverse strand, counting down.
ATGTCAGGCTTCGCCCCTTCACTTGGGACTGTTCTAACTTGCAGTGTTCTTTTCCTGACTGGTTTCATCCTCTTCTCATGTCTGAGGTGGAGACAGCGGTGAGACGTCTGTCATCAGCACTGCTACCAACCCATGAAAAACTTGCATGTTCAATAACACTTTCACATACACCATCAACACAATAGACATTTGGGCGTTGGACTTGAGCATAAAAGTTAAGCAGACAGTCTGGTTGCCTGCTACTGCATGGGTGTAGCCGAGTGCCCGCTTGTGATATCATGAAAACTCGGACCTCTCGAGCATTCAGAACACATGAGCACATTTTCAGCATGAAATTGCGCTTTACTCGACCAGTTGTGTTGACATGGAGGCCAAAATCAGTCGGTGTCCTGACCTAACCATAACCGGTCAAAGGAATTAGCTGAAATGTGAGGCCTGTGGAGCACCCACAAGAAAATCTCAATGGATGTGAGGTCAGTGGCGGAGATGACGACCATGAATCCATAGTAGCCATCCGACTTCATTCGGGGGCTACAATTACTGGGTTTGAACACAAAAGTCAGTCAAAGGAATTTCATGGTAAACTAACTTACTGAGCACACTTTTACCGAAAAGTCTTACTCCATGTTCAGACATACTTACTGGTCTTTCTCACAAAGCTTACTCGTCACAGAACTTACGAAGCTCACTTGCCCTTTTACTAAAACTAAAAACAGTCTGGTATAATGTGAAATAGCCAGTCTCATGCATGTCCCAACGTGCACATTAGCTTTTCTGAATACTTTTACACGCTTTCCCCCATCCCCCTGCTTGAGAATTGTTATTGCCCTGTGTGTAGGCGGATGTGTGACTTGCTTCCGATTGTCCCTTTGTCTGCCAGCTACTGCGCCGTTACCTCAAGTGTACGTGTGATGTTTTGACCGTGCGAAACCAGGGTGTGAATAATGGGCCTGAAACATACAACAAAAACGCTTTTACTCACTCTCAAAAAGAAACATTCTTAAAGGCTCCTCTTTGTCTCCATAGAGGAGCCTCGTCTTGTGCATGGGTCCTTCGTCTGGCAAAATGCTTGCAATTTCCCTGTATTTTTAGAATGTTCCGTTGCCGCGAGGGGGGGATTTTTTTTTAATTGCAAAATAAAATTAATTTTTATGTGGGCATGCACACATTTGTGCCGATGTGTGTGTGCTCATGTTTGCGTGCGTGTGTGTGTGTGTGTACGTACGTGCATGTGCGTGCGTGTTTCTGTGTATGCACACGCTTGTTTGAGTAAGCATGTGTGTATGTGTGTGGGTGTGTGTGTGTCTTTGTCTGTATGTATGAGCACGTTTAAGTGGGTGCGCGCCTGCATGTGTATGTGTGAGCACGTTTGGCTTTATCTTGTGCAGAATAAAGCACACGCTGTGGCCCTGGGTGCCAGACCCCTCTCACAGCAGTGTGTCTCACTGGATCATTGGTTCGGAACCAGCGCACAAACCAGAGCGAACGGTGAGTGTGCAGAGAGATTGGCTGTCCCTCCGATGCTCCTTGCATACAACACACCTCTTCTTTATAGCTTAACATCTGCTGCAGCTTCTTGGGGGATATTTTTCTTACTCAGTCTTTGTAGCTATTTGTGCAAGATCACATTTTATCACATAACTGTAGTAGTTTTCATTCAACCTAGCACATTACATCATTTTGATGTTACCCAGATACGTAACAATGTTGCGAAAATGTCTTTTAGTGTGGGAGAAACATCACTGCATTACATCACGTTGTTAATATTTAGCCAGACTGAACACTGAGTGTAACGTTAGTTAAATTGGTATGGTCTAGTGCTGTAGCAAACTAGCCAAGTGCCATACTCATAACTGAGTTAATATTACTTAGCTAGCTTAATGTCACTTAGCTGACAAGCTAGCTAGCATGCATGCAGTACCTTTCAACAACGTATAGCCATTATGTAACATTAGTTTGTTAGCAAGCTAGTGAGCTAAGCTTAGCTAACTACTCAGTTGACTGTGAATTTAGAAACCGTTGCTAGTTCAAACGCAAATGTCAGTGACTCACTGACTTACTGAGTAGGTCGAGTGATCAAGTTGGCTCAATGCTTGCAATATGGGAATTACCATCAAGGTGCTAATGGGATTTACATTTAATTTTCTACAACGCATTATGCGATTCATTTGTGATAAATAGAATCTCTTACTCTTAGTCGTCTCTCTCTCTCTCTCTCTCTCTCTCTCTCTCTCTCTCACTTGTATGCATGGGTGCTCAGAGTCCGTAATGTTACGGATTTCCGTATTTTTTAAATTTTCCTCCGTAAGAACAAATTTGGCACAAATACAAAATAATTTCGGGTATGTAAAAAACTACTTTTCCCATAAGTTGGGTTGATTGAGCGAATATGTGCTTTTGTACAAACTTAAACTCGTAGCCAATCGGAGAGCCTTTTACTGGTGCTTGCGAGCAATAAGCACCAATTACTTCAGGGGCTGGGGGAAGAGTTATTGCGAAGCTGTAGGGAAACTCTCGGTATGCGAGACCTTGAAACATAGGCTGCCGCTGATGTATAGTTTAGAACCCATTTTTATGTCGTGCAGATGTTGACCCGTATCATCGATTCTACCTAGCATCACTCCCTTGAACCACAGATGCAGCCCCTGAGCACCACGCCAGACACATTTCAACTGGTTAAAGGTTTCCTATCCATTCAAAATTTATAGCTGATCATTTTTAACGTCAACCGCAATTATTGTGTGCTTGTTTGGTTCTGCCCTGCAAATACTAAACAGCGACTCGGCGAACATTTTAGATCTTATCTGAAAAGTTGCTGTAAAGTTAGGACATTGTGCCGAAGTCTACAGTTAGTCTAAGCTGCTTTTCCACGAATACACACAAGTTTGCGTGTATTGGCGTTTTTGCATTGACTTTGAATGCAATCTGTCGCACGAAAAATTCATTTCGTGTTCAATGGAATAGCAGCTTAACGTATTAATAATGCTTCACTGTTTTCCGTGGTCATTTGGAGCATTGCTTTTATGTAGCTCGCTTGGCTGTGAATGAGATTATGGATATCTTTCCAGATCCTGGACATGATCTACGTCGCTTGGCAGTACAGGAAGTTGCAGTTGATGATGACGATGAGTTGTAGATGCCCTTATTACAATGATGTCAGGACTGTCTGTCACAGTTGATGTGGTTTTATACACGTTTCAATTATAAATGACTGAAATTTACTGAATTTCCGCAAAATTCTACAAAATTTTTTTTGGGCTGGCATCCATGAAAATGTGTTAATGAGGTAATCTAATGGCAGATTTGTAATGTCAGGTGGATTGTAATAGTTAGTGTTTCCAATCATTATATTAAAATTAGACAATGTTGAAATTTGCAATGACTTCATGTTCTAAGTTACCTCAAATGACAATTTTCAAAACTGGAGGATGGATGAGGGTTCAAAAATGTTCAAATATGTTCAAGAGGGTTCAAAGATGTAAAAAAAAAAAAAAAAAGTTAGACTTTTTCAAATTTCGTTTTAAGTTTAAAGAGGTAATCTCAGGGTAGATTTGTAATGTGAGGTAGATTGTAATAGTGTGTTTTAAATCATTAGTAAAAAAAAAAAATCAATTTGGGAATGACTTGATATATATACATATATATACACTATCTTGAAGTAAATATTTTCTAGTTTCTTAATACTCAAGTTCCAGTTGTTTGTGTGATTTTGTTGGCTTTTGTGTCTGAAAAATCCCAAAATGGTGAGGTATTATTATTTTAGTGCTCAGAATGCACCATTCAAAGCCTAGAAATAAAACATTTTCCGGGGCATTACCCCAGACCCCTGCTCCACGGCCCGAATGTCAATACTTCCTTATTTTTATATCCTACCATGCAGAATTTGCGTTTTTTTAAATCTCTGAGCACCCCTGTGTATGCGTGTTGGCAAAAAAAATATTACTTATAGAATACTTGCTTGTCTTTCTCCAATCAGGATTCAAAAGAGCCAGATGACCACAGATCCCCCCGTAAGGATCTGTTTTCCAGCCTCAGTATCATTGAGCCAGACCTGAAGATTCCCGTCACTCTCTGCAGCAGCTACATGCCTCCATGGATTGGCGAAGACCAATCAGAAAGCAGGAACCGACAGGTGCTCCCCCTGCTCTCTCAGTATGTGACGTTGGGGTTCATGGAGGGGGGTGAAGTGGCCCCCTCCCACGCTGTCCCAAGAAAACACCCAGTATGACCTCCTGATTCCCTTTAAACTCCAGGAATGGAAAAGTGGATTTTCGAACATAAGATTTCAGACATATTACAGACGTTCTTCCTCATCTTGAGAACTGTACAATTCAACTGCATAAGCTGATGGGAACAAGTTATGTATGTGTTCAAACCCTCGTGTTCTGGTGGACTCAGCCTCTATGTGGTCGACAAACAGAAGTTACGCCTAATTTATTAAGATTATAGGAAGCTCTCACTAAGTTAGAGACATTTATAAGTTGAAAAGCTGATCATTTACAGTGAAATGTGTGTTTTTGAGCTGTTAATAAGGCTCTGGGGCCTGAGTAACCCCCCAAAAGACCATAGAGGTTAAACATCATGAATCATTAATATGGTAGAACATGCAGTGTAATTCGTTAGCCTTATAGCATAATAGCCTAAGTCACAGTTATGCCAAATTGAGAAATCGGCTGCCTGTTCTTTCGTGTTGAAGAAAAAAAATTCTGTTTTTTTCCATTCAAAACCTCAAGAAATAATTAAAACCGAAATAAAATCCATCCACTTAAATACTTTTAAACAAGAGGCGCATGGGCCTTAACGGTCACCTGAGTATAGTATATCCAATGTTAAACCTTGGCCATTAGGCGTGGCCCTAATTTTGACCCCAGGGATCAGATTAATGGAAACCAGTATCATAAGCAATAGAGTATTCTAAATTGTATGTATAGAACTTGTGGCTATTTTCTTTAAGCAAAGAAGATTTCTCAAGCCATTTTGACCCTTTGCCCCTGGGTAAGAGAAACTGTCGAATTTATCATAATATCTCATTGTTGTAATGTCAATGAAGTGTGAAAGATTTCCAGTAGAAATTAAACAGAATATACCCAAAAGTATAATTTTCCTATATAAACTATAGTAAACTTGACCCCCTCCCCAGGGGCAAACATGGAGCCTGGGGGTCATGAAATTCACAATTTTTATAAAGCACCTCAAGACACTTCTATAAAGATAACTGGTTTCCAGCATATCTAGGTATAAAAAAGTAAAGGCAAGACAATAGTTGTTGTGTTCACAATGTGGCTTATGATGACAATATAACAAAGGGCAATAACTCCATCAAATTTGATTGAATCAATCTGGTTTTCGAACTCGTCCAAGATCTTATGGATATAAGCCTGCATACAAAGTCTCATCAAAATTGGTTCATAAATACTGAAGTTATTTTGTTCACAAGAAAAAGTTTACGGACGACGCACGACGACGGACAAAAGGGGATCGCAATAGGTCACGCCTTTCGGCAGGTGACCAAAAAAACCCAAAAAATGAGATGGGCAATTGCGCTATGAGGTTAACGAATTTATAATATGAAAAAGTGCTTGTTCATTATGGTTTATATTGTACGTATGTTCCCAGATGGCAGGCAATGCAGGACTGGCTTAGATTTTGCCCGAAAATTGATTTGTCACTACTGTACGTCGAAGCTGCAATGGATTACATATTGTCCTTTACAATGTGAAGTGGTGCTGTATTACGATATCAGTTTCTATGGATATTTACAGTATTTTCAGTATTATTCTAATCCGTAGGTGTTCTTTAAGTATTGGTGTTGAGTTTACAGCAGAATTGCATCTCGCATTACTGTTAATGAAGGTGCCCGCTTCTTTTAACTCAAGCAAACCACACGTGGAGAATGCCATTCTATAAGGCTCGGTGATTCTCTAGCAAGCCATTCACTGTCATATTTTCAATGTAACCGCTTAAAGTGTGACATCTAAATACGTAATTAGGCGTGCTCCCATTTATGAAGACTCATGGATTCAAATCGTCACCGTTCTTTCGCGGGAGGCCGCACGCAGAATCCGCGGCCTTCTGGGGATCTTTTGCTCGATTTATCGATCGCCCCTAATCATTGATTGTAATGGAGTTTGCAGAACGCTGACTCGAGAGGAACAAAGCATTCAAACAGCCAACATTGCCAACGGTTTGAAAATATATCGATATTTATTCTTTATCCAAACGCATGCGGGTTTGTGCAACTTATCTGCTGCGTGTAAATTTGCACTCACTCTTCTCCTGACCTGTTGTAAATATTTTATTCCTGAATATTCAGTGAATTGTTTTTCTTGTCAAGTCTGTGATTTTCATTGTTAATAGAAATAAATGGATGATGTGAATTTCGATATTTTGACTCAAAAGCTGAGAAGGAAAATGGAATGAAACCAAACTGAACTACACTATTTTACGTTCAGCAAATTCAGGATGACTGCCGTGCAACTGCCTTGGTCATGAGTAAATATCGCCACTAGAGTGCACCATTGGGTTCGCTAAAAAAATACAAAGCTATTACAATGCAACTTGAAGGGGGGAAATGTACCTAAGACCTGAGTATTACTGGTATAACTGTCATGTTATGGTTGAGTTTGTCGCCACACAACCATATGTGTAGTAGTGGAGTGCGAACTGTGAAAAGCTGAACATTTTATACTCGAGTTTCTCTGTGAGTTCAATTGTAAATATTGAATATGCCAACACAGTAAATGATGGAAAAAGCACAGAGAATTAGTTCAAATGCAAGGGATGTGTACATTCATTACATACAAAAATGTAACGCTCAGGACCTTTTGGGATAGATATGGTTCCTGTAGGAAATAAAATGTGCTCAAATGAGGCGTATTTGGAAGTAACATGGCAGGGACACCGAACAAAAAAAGAAATGCACGGACACCACAGAGTAGTGAAGAGGATCTGCAGTGTTGGAAGAAGCACGCAGATCATTTACTTCAGTACACTAGCAATACCACAATGTAAAAATGCTTCTGTAGGAATAAAATCATGCATGTAAAATTGTTCTTATGTGAAAGTATTGAAGTGTGTGTTGCCAGCTAAATATACCTCACCTCCAAAACCAGATTCCAAGAGAGAAATTTCACCCAGAAATTTGAATTTGGTTCACCAAATGATTGGTGAATTAATTGGTGAAATTAACTGATTTTAGAGCATAGAGAGAAATGCATGGCACAAATTTTACTCGCCAACCATATCTCAACAAGATAACTGCAAAACTCAAGCTGGTTACCATTAGGACCATAGCCTTGCCTGCAATGGCAGCTTCAGTCTGTCTGCAGTCAGAGTCCCATGTTTGATGGGGCTCAGGGTTCAATGCCCGCAGGGCTGACTGTCTTGTGGTTGGAATCCCTGACAAAGGCCGGCTCTGTCTCAACAAGAGACAGGCTGTGCAGTGTCAGGCCAATGCAGAGCCCCCCCCCCTCGCCACCAAATAAACAAAACCACTGAAGAAGAACTGGCTACAAGCCAGGGACAAGAACACAAGCAGTGGCTGTGCAAAGAAATGGGATTGCAGCTGATGTGAAGTGCTTCCTTGAGGATTTCAATTAGGACTTCAAGTTGGTTGCAAGATAAACTTGCAGCAGGACTATTTCTCTCAAGAGAAACAAGGTATTTTCATTTTGCATTATGTCCTGGAGAGTTTTCTAAAATAAATTCCTAGTTGCAACCAAGTAAGCAGAACAGTTACATGTAAGAGTGCATGCATATATATTTTAGGGATTGTTATGCCTTTAAAATACAAGTCACTTGCTCAACCTGTCTGTAAACATGTCCTATCAGTAAAAGATAAAAAGTTATATTTTTGGACTCACTAAAGTGGGTCTCAGGAGGGAAAGGGCTAAAAAGTTGTAAAAGGTGGTTTCTTTGCAAATTTGCTGGACCCTGCAAATTTTATGGACAAATAAAACATCCGTGCATCATCTGAAGCGGTTTGGCGAATACAGAGCCACCAATGGGCAAGAGGTAGGGGCCATTCTGGGCAGCTCAGCAATCACACATCATCCACACACACACACACACACACACACACTGGCAATTTTAGACTCCAGTTAGCCTGACATGCATGCATTTGGAGTGTGGGAGGAAATCAAAGTACGCCGAGGAAACGCATGCAAACATGAGGAGAACACGGAAACTCTTCATTGATAGGCCCCAGGACTGATTCAATCCCCGTAGTGAGGCAACTGTGCTACCTACCGTGCCACCCACAACACCAACATACCTCATTAAATTAACCGTATTAATAATCATGCTAATAAGTTTTGAAAACTTGATTTAAAAAACCGAATACGGTTTGCGAACCGTTTCTTACAAACTTCCCCTGTGACGAAATTCAACTGGCATCCGAGGAAAAATTCCCAGTTGACATTCCAGCTAAATGTTTTGATTCTCTTAACATTCCTTGAGCAACAGGAAAGCAAGGCCTCCCAAATAAAGGAAATACCATCACAAAGTGTGTGGCATTGTTTGTGCTGCGAATCGATCCATCACCTATCCCATTTCATCCTTAGGCTATCCCAGCATTCAGTGGGTGAGAAGCTGGAACACACCTCGGACAGTTTGCCATGGCAAGGCGCACAAATTGTCCTGAGGAATCCATATTTTCCAAAAATTCTGCAACTATTCTTCTCATGTCAAGGATGTATCCCAAGTATCCCAATTCCCAATTGCCTCCTACCAACATTGCCAGGCCAAATATAAAACTTTTATTGAGATTAAATTTCACTATTTCCAAGCTTGTTTCATCTACTTCTCAATGCACACACTGGTACTTCTGGACCCCGTAATTCACCCTATCATCACTAAGCGGTAGTTGCAAAGGTGCACTATGCAAGTTTGTTTACTCTCTGCACAATTATATTTTTGTCTAAATTCGTTGACATCTCTCCACGATCCGCTAGCTGCCTGCCCCTAAATTCACTGTAAAAAAAAAAAAAAAAACTCGGGCTCTGGAGACCGCACAGGCGTCACAAACTGCAAATAAATACAAGGGCACAGGCTGTGCCCCATAACAAAACAAACCGTCCTGGCCAATCACCGACAAGAGTGGACAGTGATATGGAAGCATGGGAAGGAGGGAACTATAGGAGGGAGGGGTGGGCTACCTCTGTTTTGTTTGAGTTCGAGTGTCAACAGAAGTGAAAGTAAACAAACTTGCATAGTGCACCTTTAACATACTAGCATGGGAATATACTACAGAGTGTAAAAGTGCACTTCTAGCCCTCACCAGGGGGGTCGCACAAGGTTCCAGAGCATAAATGCAGGTTCAAGTTCAGTTTTTATGGACACCTGTTTTGAGTTCCTGAGCATTTTACAAGCTCAGATCCCATTTCAACTCAATAGAGCCCAACCTTTTAAAAGCCTCTGTGCTATTTGTCAGACTTGTTATATTTTATCGGAAAATTCGAACACATTTAAACAGATCACATTCAGCCAAAGTAATCCAATTTAAATCAAATGACGGAGATGCTGCGTACTTTTCTACAATAGTGAACATTTAAATTGTTCACAACATTGGACCTTAAAATGATGGAGCCTAACTTTTTCTAAAGAAAAAAGTATATTGAGCAACCAGGCACCACAGTGGCTCATTGGTGAGTTAATTCAATACTCCCACTGAGCATTTTGTGGTCTCTGTTTTTGAAACAGAAGAGATTTCATTGGCGTGTTTTCGCTGACAGACTTGCACTACTCAGCATCGGTCGGCCTCTTCAATGAAACCACTCTGAGACTGCCTGGCTAAAAAAAGTGCTGTTTGGATTTAAATAAGCAAATACTTAAGAGTCTATAATTGATCCATTATTCAAGTGATTGCACTAATGTTTCAGATGGCAACAATTCTTTTAACTCTGACTGATGGAGTGTGTAACTTCTCATTTCTTAAACAATCATGCCAGAAATCATATCCCATGGTCGTGGAAAAAATGTTACCGTGTTTCAAGTGGGGCAAATTATTGGCCAGCATCAAGCAGAGAGAACAACTATAGAGATTGCTAAAATCACCCGAACTATAGTTAAGAGATGTCCAATGCATTATCAAAACCTGGAAGGATAGTGGTGAACCGACAACTTCATGGAAGGAATGGGTCAGAAAAAAATGAATCCTAGTGATTGGAGATCACTAAAATGCTTGGTGAAGTCTCACTGTAAAAAGTTAACCGTAGAAATCAAGGCTATGTTTGTGAAAGTAAGAGCATTTCCACTCACACAATGCACAAGAACTTGCAGGATTTACTCTAAACAGCTGTGTGGCTACAAGAAAACCACTTGTAAGGCTCATCGGGAAAAACAACTTCAGTTTGTAATGGAACAATTGACTGTGGAGCAATGGAAAAAGGTCATGTGGTCTTATGAGTCAAGATTTACCCGATTCCAAAGCCTAGGGTGCATCAGGGTAAGAAATGAAGCCCATGAAGCGATGGACCCCTCATGCATCGTGCCCACAGCACGTGCCACTGCAGGCAGCGTAGTGGCGACTCGTGAACTGGCAGCAGGGGAGGCTCAAACAATCCCTTAAAATTTATGATTGGTCACGACCTGTTTTCAATCATTTAAATTACCATTACAGAAACTCTGAAAACTCTCAACATTATCAGGTCTGGCACATTTTCATTTATAACCCATACCTGTCAACTCTCACGCATTCGGTGTGAGTTTAAGTGGCATATTTACATTCCTCTGCTGTAGTCAGCAATTATTCAATCAGTGCGAGAATCATCTCCACAGAGATTCTCGTGTGGAATTGAAGTCCTTGAGCATGAAGGGGTTGGAAGCAATGGAATTGCATTAAGACGTTTCAAATGATCTTACACTGAAAAAAAATATAAATGCCCCATGTCAAATATTGATGCCACATGGAGTTAACAACTCTAAGTGAGCATATGCTGACTTCTACTTGTACAATAGGGATATTTCTCTTGATTTGTATACCATTTTTTTTATCCATCTCTCTGTCAGTGAGCATTTGCTCAGTGATGCAGTGATTTCACTCAGTACATGGGTGTGGCATTTCCAGACGGTGATCAGACAAAATGAGCATTATCCAGACACTCCTTATACTGGGGACAATAAAAGGCCACCCCAAAATGTCAAATTTTGTCAGAAGCCATCATGCCTCAGATGTCTCAGGTCATGCAGGAATGTGCCATTGGCATGCTGGATGCAGGGATGTCCACCAGAGCAGTCGCTGTTTAGCTGAATGTTAACCATCGGACGATAGGCCGTTTGAGAGTTTGTTTCTGACAGACAGGCAAATCGACCTCATCCACGTCGGCCACATGTGACCACACCAGCACAAGATCGCCACATCCGGCTTGTCCACCTGCGGGATCGGCTGAGAACGGACTGGTGTTGGAACCGACTCACATAGGCAAACGCACATGTTTGATGGCCCTTGGCAGGCTGGAGAAGAGTGCTAAAAATGGTAAATGGTAAACTGGACTGCATTTATATAGTGCTTTCTAGTCACATGATATCACCCCAAAGCGCTTTACAACTATGCCTCATATTCACCCTGATGTTTGAGGCTGCCATGCAAGGCGCCAACCTGCACATCAGGAGCAGTGCGGGGTTCAGTGTCTAGCTCAAGGACACTTCGACACGTTCTCTGGAGGAGCCAGGGATCGAATTTGGAACCTTCTGATTCTTGGGCCACCCGCTCTACCTCCTGAGCCATGCCGCCCCTATTTGTCTGCTGTTCACTGACGAATCCCGGTTCCAGTTTTTGTTAATAAAAACTCAAAAATTTGACCTGGGGCATTTATATTTTTGTTCAGTGTATTTCATTTGAATGAACATGAACCACTTGCATTGCTTCCAACCCCTGAGTAAAGGAAAACGTGAGAATTCCGGAGTCGTAATCGGTATGCGTTATAAATGAAAACTGGCCACACCTGATAATGTTGAGAGTTTTCCGAGTTTCTGAAATGGTAATTTAAATTAATGATTGAACACAATCATTAATTTTAAGGGATTGTTTGAGCCTCCCCTGTTGCCAGATCACGAGCCGCCACTGAGGTAGCGCCATGACCTGGAGTGAGTTTCCTGAAATCACTGATGCTAACTTACATAGTTGGACCCATTGACTGTAAATGGATGAACTATGTAAGTTGGTAACTTAGTAACTACGCTTTTGGGAAACACGCCCCAGGTCAATTGGTCAGGTCCAGGCTCAGCTTTGTAATGTAGCATGAAAATGAAGTCAGTAGACTACCTGAATACACTGAATGACCAGGTTATCCTTTACATCAAGGAATTTTAAAATCCCTGCCCGGACAGGCTTATTCAAGAAAGACTATGCCAAGATGCATCAGTTGCAAGAGTGGTTCAGCGAGCTCATGAATAGGCCACCATGGAGTCCAGACCTTTACCACTCGAAAGTCTTTGGGATGTGCCGGAGCAGGCTTTACGGAGCAGTTTGACCCTTGCATTGTCAATACAACATCTCAGCCTGAAATTCATCCAACTCGGCATTGAAATAAATGTTGTAAAATTTCTCAATATTGTCAAAACAATGCCACAGCAGACAAACAATATTTGTGAGCTACTTTTTTGGTCGGCCAGTGTATTTTGTTCATGACCACAATTAATGTCACATTAAGTTTCTTTGCTGTCTAGTGTAATACGACCTAGCTAACCAGAGTCATCGAGCGACTCCGCGTCCCTAAGGCAGGAGAAGTGTATCAAATAGCTATAAACTGCGCTCCTTTGCTTAATGAGGAGGTAGCTCAGGCAAAGACCCTACCCTAAATGCAGCGGGGATATAGTTGGGCATTTGGCCCCCGTTTACATGTACATGGTTATTTTGACAAACAGAGACATTTCCCTGCGTTTCTGCCCTTCGTTTACATGAAAACCGATCATTCGCTTCTGAAAACGATTCTTTCTAAAAACTCCAGCCAGGGAAAACTTGCCAAAACATGCAAACTTAGGTTGCAAGTTTGTATGTAAACTAAGAAAAAGACTGTTTTAGGCAGCCAACGTCATAGTACGCGCCAGAATTTGCACCTCCCCCAAAAGTGCGAACCATGTTTACATTTTCATTTGGCTGTGGTGATCATGGATGATCGTGATTCGTTTCTGTTGTTGCTATTTTTGGGATTCTGATTGACTAACGTGGCCTTGAGCTTCTCGTTACACTGCCGCCTACAGGTTTGGCGTGCTCCTGATGACATATATACACCGGTACACTTGGAGACGATTGACCAATCAGAGGACAAGTAAAAGGTGCAATAGACATAACGTTTAGAGAAAAAAAAAATCGTGGCCCGCCTGCGTCATGAATATTCATGAGAAAATGCGAAATCTGGCCTTGCTTGGTTACGAAAAAAAAGACGCCACCGGTAAGTGTAACCGAAAACTTTTCTGAAAACTATTACGTGTGCATGATATTTTTGAAAACGGAAACAGTGAAATGTTACTTTAAGAAAATAGCCGGCCACGTGTTAACGGAGTGCTAAGCACAGAAAGTATGAAGTCACCTGGATTCATGTTTCTGCAGAGAATTCAGCAGACAGGGCGCAGGAAATCAGCTGGCTGAGTTGTAGGTGGAAGAGAGACATGGCTTGAACTTGTATAGTGATTTCTGCCCTCTCAGTTTCCCAACGCTGTCTTTCAAGAGTTTCCCCTCTTTAGCTGTGAAGCATGCATTTGTCGAAAACTAGAGCGATACAAATTTAGGGTAGGCTAATTAAACAGCTTTAAAAAATTGCTACACAAAATTACAGACCAATAGAAAGTCGGAACCGACTTCACGCTAGGGGCTGTATTGGTCGCAATGGCTTTCGTGCAGACCAACAGTTGTCCTCAGAATAATTTATTTTCATCCATTACGAAAGTTGACCAATTACAGTTAACTCCCATAGAATCCATCCCGTTATCCGTAGCCTACATAAAGGTACGTCTCTGTGACTTAGAGAGCGTCACCCAGGTCTTTCACAACTTTGCAGCTCTCCTCACTTTCAAGCTTGGCACGGGACTACTTTGACGTCACTTTTGGGAGTGGGGGGACTGAAAGGAAGACGGGAATGAATTACTGGCTGCAGCGCTGCTGAGGAATAGAAGAGTTTTCTCCTACTCAGCCCATTTGCAACAAGACAGTTTTCTTCGCGTAGCACTGGCAGGATTGCACAAAATTTGATACGAGAAATAATCTGCTTTAATTGTCTGCGCCAATGCAAACAAGACGTTGTGTTATTTTTCTGAGTTGTTGGACTTTTAACTGCGAGCACACCTTCAGAGTCCTGCGTCCTGTAACCGCGGTGGGCAGGTAGGGAAGTGGAGCCGGAAGAACTTGATACACCAGAAATCTGATCTGCATAATGATTTACTGAGAACTGTTTAGTGTTATCACATTTAATTGTGCGTTATTAAGTTTACGCACTCATACAAGTGCAGAGGGAAAGAAGATTCTGAAAATCGATTCGGAGAAATCATGACGGAACTGGGGAAAAAGAAGATATTCGTCATAGTGGACGTTTTGTGTGTGGTGGTTGGTAAGTACAGTAAAAATTAATACTGAAAATTCCAGATTGATTTATAGACGATGCGCTCGGAATCTCTACCATCATTGTTAGGTTGGTGACTTATAGTCGTTATATTTTTAAATTTTTGTTTGTGGCTAATATGTACCCTAATCATACGTCATCTGCAAATTGTATCTCTTTTAGACGCACAAGTAGGCAAACAAATGCATTCCCTGATGTGGTCACGGAATGTCACGCAGCGCAATCTGGACAATGCCCTTTATTGCCGCCAGTTCGGCACATTCGCACAGGTTTTATTTTCTTTTTCTTTTCAAGTTTCTCTTTTATAATTTTTTACTCTTGGAAGAAGACGCAGACATGTGATGCTCAAATAGGCGCATTTAGACAGTTCAATTTGAATTCACTTTGCCATTAAGTGTGACCCATGCTGAACCGTATGACCGATATTAACCATCCGCTGCGACTTTTGGACCTGTAAACACGTGCACATACACCAGTCAAGAGGAAGTCCTCACAGTAATTCAATGGTAAAAAGATATCCTTCGACGTGCAAAGCTGAAGTGGCCCATTTCTTCTGGAATCTTACTTTCAGTCGCACTGTTTTACTATCGCAAAATGGGCATGATTGAATTCATGATCAAAGAGACTTTCTTGAAATGTCTCTCATTATTTTGGGAACATTAATAAAATAACTGCCCGTTTTTTCATTACATGTTATTATTATACTTGCAATAATAATATTCACTGTCTTCCATTTCCCTGCTTTCAGTTAAGCTTTCGTTCATTTGAGGTGTTGGTACATTCACTGTCCTCTTAAGATTTCTTGATGCGCCACGGATTCGTTTTTTGTGTTGTTGTTGTTTTTGTTGTTGCTAATTTGCCCTGTTGAACGTGCATAGTGTCTTAATCCTGTGCTTATAGATGGACTGTTTCGCAGTCAGGGACCAAAGTTTGTTTCACGGACCCCCAAAAATCAAATGTGGAATATAGAATCAAATTGATACCTATTTTTTTACATATGTTGTTGAGGACACGTGCTGTAAACTTTGGAGCGTTGGTTTCACGGGTTCTCCTAAAATTCATACAAATGACAAACAAAGTCAGTTATTTTCTGATAAAATATTATATCATTCATATGAACGTTACCACATAATTTATGATGAAACACACTCTTTCTCATTGACATCGTTTAATTCAATCATATCATCCAGTGAGTTGTTCTAGTTTGCCAGTTTATAAACACAAATATTTAAATACCAGGTTTTTGGCAACTTTGGTAAAATTAAAACAAAAAAAGAGAGAATCATTTCAGTTACTTTCTTTGTAAAGCCACTTGACTGTCACTAGAATAATATTTGTTCCTAAATAATAGTGGTGATGAAGAGCAAAATATTGAAAAAATGAAGAGTTTATGTTCATTATTAATGAAATTACTGGCAGTTTAAGAACACATGCCTTTTTAGCCAGTTTCTTCCAGAGAAGACATAATTTTTGACATGCATTGATAGGCCATACATTTGTTTAAAAAGTGTGTTACGTTCCACAAAAGTGGCCTCACTTATGCTAACATGGATTTTGTGTATTGACTACTAGTTGTGTGTTGTGGATCCATCAAACATCGCAACATCTTGAGTAACACTTACTGAGTATAACAATCAAGACTCGATAAACTAGATCATAGAACCAATATGACTGTGAAATTTTACATTGACACAAGTGATTATCTTTCATGAAGCACCTTAACTATGAAACTCAACTACAGTATGTGCATTATTTAGAGATAACCCAATTCATTACACTTAAACGGAAAGACCGGAGAAGGTATTTTTTGACATTACAACATATTGTGATAATTTGAGACATCTAAGTTATATTTGTACACACTTTAATTTTTTTTTCTGAAAATATTAATGCTTCTGAGTGATTTAATGTAATTCTGTGTATGTAAACCGTATATGTGTCTGGCGTATCTCCACCTTTTTAACCAGTTCCGGAGGAGACATGCTTTTGACGGACAAAGTACATATACTCATAACATGGTACACAGTGTAATGACCAATTCATATGCTGACACAGTATTCCTCATGCACAATCATGTGAACATGTGGAGTCAAAATCATACAGTACATCCAAACTCACCCCCCTCCTCTTTTGAAATATTAATAATGTACAAAACATTTCTAGAGAAGACATTTTTTTGACGGACAGGATGTCTTGGTAGAAAAAGTCAAGTTTTCATGAATCGGTGCGTTTCTGATCCCCCAAATATTATTTGTAGCTTAACTCTTTCCCCCTCACAAGCGCCTCTCAGCGCCTACCCCTACAGTCTGCCCCAGACGGTGCAACTTTGCCTGAGGTATACTGCATCAGGCAAAGTCGCATCGTCTGGGGCAGGCTTTATTTCCCCACAAGTGCCTGTTGACGGCGTCGAGATGCGCTTTTGGGGAAATAAGGGATAGGCGTCGAGAGGCGCTAGTGAGGGGGAAAGAGTAAAAAAAAAAACCTTCCCATTTTTTAAATAATGATTGCACAAGCTACCGGGTGCAGTGGTATTTAATGGGTGAGGAATACAAATGTATCTGAAAGAAAATGAGATAGCAAAATGTCAAAAAAAATAGAAATTGTACTGTCAAATTTTTGACATTTGATCATTTTTCATCAAATAAACGGCTTCTGTGGACTAGTCAATGATTGCAGAACTTAAAATGAATGATATATGTCACCTTGCTGCTAATAATTTTAGAAAGCTAAATTAATTCAATATTTTAGAATATACCCCTGATTGTGAAACAGCCGAGATGTTTTACTTTGTGAACCGACCCAAATGTACTGCCTAATCAGACATACTGTTGTAGATTTAGTGTTGAAGTTTTCTCTTCATGCTCTGCTTTTTATGTGGCCTACATCAGAAAATAAGGAAATTATATGTCCGTGGGTGTCCTGTTGCTGTTCTCCTAAACTGAATGTCCTGCCAATTTAGGGCAGACATTTCAATCATTTGCCTGGAATGAATTTAAAATCTTCATTTACAGCATAAAATTACTCCGCATTTTAATTTATTTTGGTGTGTACATGTCATTATATATGACTGCAATGCTTTATTTATTTATTTATTTAATATTTTTAATGTCATTTCAATCCAGCAAGTCTGCCAGCAACATGGACGGGAAGCTTTTCTACTGGATTTTAAGCATCTCTGTTGGCTCAGGCTGTGTGGTCTTATCTCACCGCTTCCATCAGATGTGAAAATGTCATGGCAACATATTCAAATTGAAGTCTGTTCTTGACAAGGCTCATCAAATCCAATTTTAGCTAGCAGCCCTATATTGAAATGAATTTAGATGCTGTACTCAGCCAGCTGCTGCTAGATGGCTGTTCTATTGAGGACAGAAAACCTGCCCAACATTGAGTGAGGGATAATCAAGCAACTGGAGTGTGGGGATGGTTGATGGTTGATGGAGATGAAATGGCTTTTTCTCTTTCTTCACATTATTGTCAATTAATCCAATATCAGAGATTACATTTATTAATACAACTTGTAGTATTTCCCTGTCGAGTGTCATTTTGATGATGACACCAAACTGATCCACTGTCCTTTCTAGGGCGCACATTTAGTAACAAATTATGCACTTTGCTTCCTTACGTGAGACCTGGAAATTAATCATGATCTGCCATCATAAAAGATTCCTGTCTGTTAAATGAGTCCTAGCTGTTTTGAGGAATAGAGGAGCCTCAGCTGAATCCGAATTCTCTGGAACAGCCAGCCCTTTCCTTTCCACTCTGCTCTTCCTTAACCTAGAGAACGCACAGAGGTCAAAGGAAAATTGCAGCGAGATTTTAAAGGTACCTTTTTTTCATGTCTGATAACAATCTATTGTCTCTCCTTCAATATGTCATGAGCTTAATGGTAGAGATAGCATTTGCAATTTATTGGAAAACTTTGGGACAGAAATGGTGTATCCAGTCACCACAGCTACAAAGGATTTTGGTCCATTTTCTATGTTCCTTTCTTCCAGTATTGGTCCTGTGTTTCCTTGCTGGAAGGAAGCAACAAAGGAGCTAATTACTTTCTTTGCTTCTTTATAATGGGCAACTCAGACGCTCCTCATCATGATTTCCTGCCAAGCCATTTCCAGCGCATGTCTGTTAGTGAGGAAGGTTCCTTGCTCTTCAGAATATTTGGATGCACCCAGCATTTTGTGGAACCTTTTTATTTCAGAGAGTAAGTCATTAAGGAATGACTCACTTCTCCACATTTGTTATGCATCTTCCACACCTGTAAATTGTCCTTTACTTCTACATTTCGAAATGACATTTGTAGGAGCAAAGATGTCTACTTCGCTAATTCATGCTGCTTTAGCCACTCACCCCTGTCTTTTCTTACTATTCTTGTAATTGTTTACGGTTTCCCTGATGACGCAGAGCTAAGATAAGAGGAAGATAAGTTTGCGAGGCTATGAAGAGTCATTGGAGTGCACCCTGTTTCTAGGTTGGGTAATGGCTTACTAGGTTCACCTCGGCCAGGAAGAAGCTAATGCGCTAATATTCACTGTGTAATACCTGGCGCTGTGGAGCCACTCACCCTGCTGTTTCTCGTATTCTGGCCTTGCGGCAGTGCATTCTTGCACTGTTGCCACACAGAACGTTGTTGTGCTGGATACACCCTGCCTAGGGCAAGTCGTGACTGGCTGAATACTGCCATAGTTGCGCGTTTTACACCAGGCTCACTGACATGCAGCAAACAAACTCTACCCAACTCATGTCATGATGCCATGGCTCCTGATTTGATTGATTTTTGTCCCTGGTTCAGAAGCTATTCTTACTCAGTCAGTTCTTTTCTTCCACATTCACTGCCTGTATAACACATTAGCATGGAAAACTTGACTTGCAATCTTGAAAATAGGTTGGCGTCTATTGTGAGTAAACAAATTGGGACATTTAAAATTGAAAACCTTGATTTGTGATTTTGAGGGCAGGTCATCATCCATATTTCAGAATATACAATCCTAGTTTATCCCGAGTTTCAAAATATCTTTCAAATAGAGAAAGGTAGTGAACATTCATCTTTCTCCTCTTTGTCTTCTTGCAGACAGTAAAGCTCAAAGTGACTGGTTAATTAGTCATATTCAGTGGGTTCTTTGAAGAATGTGTTCCTCAAAACCAACTTCCCAAAGGAAATGTGTTCCTAAAATCAAATTTCCTGTCGAAGTGTCCTCAGACAATGTGTTTTTAAAGTTTCTATAGGGATAGGGAATGTGTTTCCAAAATTAAAGCTTCCATAGGCAATGCATTTGTGAAATCAAATTGTATTGGTAACGTTTTGCTGAAATCAAATTTTCTATGGATGAAGTTTCCCATCCGAGTTTTTGTGGAGAATGTGTTTCTGAAGTCAAAGTTTTGATTGGGAATGTGCTTCTAAAATCAGTTTCAGTGAGGAATGTTCTCCTAAAATCAACATTTTTATGGGTAATCTATTCTTTAAATGAAAGGTCCTACATGATTATACACCATTGTAGCCCCTGTCAGTTACGGCCCTTGAAATTGTCCTGGTCCTCCAACTATACACAGACCGTTGACACAATTACAGACACCCGTTCCCATAAAATTGGCGACTAGAGATGGATGTTGTACAACCCATTATAATCTCTTGCACACAGTGGAACGCCTCGTTAAATTCAGTCCTGTAATGACAGCCGCAGTCTCTCATCCTGGGAAGTGTTTTTTGGAAAATGCTGTGTACAGCTGCAGTTCTATACCTTAACCAGAACAGGTCTGCATTGGTGGGTCTTACATTCTAATCAAGCAATTTCACTTCTAATACTACTAATCAACCTCAAGCATTTTTTTTTTTGCATAGGACCCTAATTAGTATTATCTGGTGTGTAACTGGCCTTGTAATCTAATAGCCCCATAAAAAATTGTTATTCCATGATAATTGCTCAAAGCATGTGCCTGCTTATGTATTCTGAGGTTTGCAGTATATGTCACAGCTAGGTGTTATTACTCATAATAAGGTGGTGTACTGGAGGGCTTGTGGTGGACTGGTTTGAGGTCATACTGACTCATTGACTTTGTCCTGAAAGGATATGCTGTACCTGTATGCTGCCTGAGGGCGAATCCTATATGGACCTGAATTTATTCACTCTTTGGCTCATTCCTCCTTCCTTACTGTAGACTTTATAAGGTCTTGGAGTAATTTGCTGTGTAGTTAATTTATTGGCGCTCACTCTACTCTGGGTCCTTAGACTTGGACCTTCAACTTACTGCAGACCAGAAGTTGAAACTCTGGAGTTCTGAATGTAAAGCTCTTGCTGTGTATTTTTCTTTTCACCCATGAAGTCAGCCACTTGCGTATATTTACGGGCGTTGTAGTTGAAAGCTTTATCCAAAGTGACATACAGTTGATCAGGCTTCAGCTGTAATTCTGATTACTGTGGCTGCTCTGCGGCTGGAACCCACAACCTCCTGTGTTGCAGCCCAACATCTTAAGCTATAGATTATAGGCCACCCGAGAACCTGGATGTTGTTCCTCAGCTGCTGACTAAAATATTTATTTTTAGAGTCTCCTGCCTTGAGGATTTGTTGCATTCCTTGACTTTGGCTCCGTTGCCATTGTCTGTCTGTTAGCTAGATGTCCGTTTACAGATTGGTTTCGCAGCTCTTTAGCTGCAAAATAAGCTATTGGGTAGTAAGCTTACTTATGCTATACAGCTGAGCTGGATGGTCTTCAGGCTACGAAGGTTGACATGTAGGGGAACAGTTGGTGGATGTTTCACCCTTGGTGGAGTTAATTCCAAGAGTCAAGAGAAATGAACATATGAACACTGCAGGCAGGGGTCATTTTGCAGCAGGTTGTCTTCGTGCTAATTGGCAGCTGGTTACAAACCCTTCTGCCTTTGATACAGATTGGGTAAGGTTTGTGTGACCTGGCGTTGCTAGTTCCATTTCATTGTAAGGCCATAAAGTCTTTCTTTTGGCGAGCTTCGTAGCCCATTGCCTCTGTGAAGTATTATGTCATGTGTAAAAGTGAAAGTTGAGTAAGGCTTTAAGACGCATGATCGGTTTCACTGCTATTGTTGTGTTTTCACACTGTATGCCCAGCTAGGTATGCATTATGGTATCAAATGGCTGCGTGGATGAAGGATTTAGCTCATACTCTCCAGGGCATGTATGAGAAATCTTCTACCCTGAACATATTGTTACTTGCAGAAAATGTTCAAGATGGGAGTTTTTACTAGTTGTCATTTTGAATGCAGTCAGAAGTGCAGGTACACACGCACACGCACACACACACGCACACAAGCATCACATGCATGCACACGCTCCCCAGTATTTTTTGGTGTCCTTACACAGGATATGGGGAACTTGTTGAGTTGTTTGAGGGGTGACTTGGAAATGTCTGTTTTTATTTCTCTATGAATAAATCTTTTTCCTCTTTAAACATCCTTTTGTTTTTCAAGCAAAGTAACCCCCTCAAATTGCTGAAAGGAGCATGTGAGAAGGAAGTGGCAGTCTATCTGCACAGGAAATCAACTACTCATTGATGTACTGTACAGAGAAAGGAGTGATGGACCAAAATCTTCATCTCTGTCCCCTCTCTTCCCTTTCAGCCTCCGGCCAGCGCTGCTTTGTAGTTGCTCAGATGGGTCTTGGCGTCCTCTGTGAGAGAGTTTTGGTCAGGAGGGCATTTTTTTTTAAATCTAGCTTTTCTAATGAAGTTTTGTCATTTGGTAGCTTCCCAATCTATTGAGATGCTATTGACATGTTTTTAACCCCTTCTTTTCATGTCTCATCCAATTCATTCTTCACCCAGCAATTTTGTTCTTAACCAGGCGGAGTTGCACTGAATACATCTATTATATAACCTACCTATTCCTGGTCTGGGTCATGGGGATGGAGTTTGGAGCCAGTCCCAGCATTTAATAGCCAAGAGGATGGATCACGTACTAGACAGTTTAATTGCTAGGCTTGCATAGGCTGTTGACTGGCATTGAGTTGTGAAACAAACCTAAATTTCTGTTCATCGAGGGAAGTCCTCGGCCTGCCTGCTCACTGCTGTATGAAATTATGAAATTAATACGACAACGGCTGAGTGCAGCTAGTGTAGTCTCTTAAACTGTTTAAACTATTATTCCATTTATTTTTGGAAAAAAAAATGTCCTTTTTTCCGCTCGTCTGGCTTGTTCACTCAGATATTGTTGGCAGTTGCTAAGCAGTTCAAGTATGCAAGACCTCCTGAGGACAGAGAAAAAAGAAAAAGACTGGCCAGACCTCAGATTAAGCAGGAGTCAATCTGCATCACTTGATGCTTGGAATGCATAAAAAAGAGAATGAACAGTGGGATACAAAAAAAGGGGGATAAGAGAGTGAGAGAGACAGAAAGGGGGGAATATGGAGATGGAGGAAAACGTTCCTGTTTGAATCGAGATCCCTGATCCGAGAGTTTGTCAGCTCAGCATAAAATGTCTTGGTCTTTTCATCACCCAAGTGTGTTGAACTTGAGTTCATGTCACTGCTCTTGCGTACTGTGACACAAGGTTTCACAAAGCAGGTCGAAGCACTGCAGTTCAAGGTCAAAGCGATGATCTTTGCACTCCAGATGAGCAGTTATTTTGTTCTCACACTTTTTGTTTGGTCCTGACCCTGTCATTCCCTCTTCCTGGTTCAACTCATGACTTGGCGGTAACTAATTTGCCTGCTTTTCGAGATAATTAAGCCATTGAAGCTTGCACTGAGCGCAAAACTTGTAATCACCCATTACATCTTGAAGTGTATTACCCACACTGGGCTTGAAGAAAAAAAAACTTTAGGTTTAAATGACCATGCTGTTGTTTCATTTGTAACTTGGAAATGGTGCTCAACTGGAAGTTTCCCTGCTCTGTTCTGCCTGCTCCCGGTATTTTGTGGCTTCTCTCGTGTTTCTTCCATCAGTGTTTTTACAGATTGCTCCCACAATGTTCTTGGAGCGTCTTCCTTTGCATCTGTGAATTGACTGAATGGTGTCCATGAACTGCATGATGTCTCGCCGTAGGTCACACAGTTGGTATTTTGAGTAAGAGCACAAATTCTGTAATTTAAAAAAAAAAATGTTTTATTTTTTTACTGTTCTAGTTTTACTGTACATTCGCAGACCATTATGTGTTATGACAAATATTTTGGGTACTTCTCAGAACCTGCTGGCTTTATAGTGGTACATGTCGTTATGACTTGAAAATCACAACAAAGAAAACCAGCAATGACAACTTTAAACAAATTTCTTCTTTAATGATAAAAAAAGCTTCTAAAAATAATCCACTGTTTAATCTTATAATAACTCTAGTGCCACTATGTAACTCTGTTACCAAAACAAAAACTCAGCTCTACTGAACAAAATCACAGCATTTATATAGACTAGGAACATTCTGGAAAGAGCAACAGGAGTCCTAGGTGATCTGGCCTCCTCCTGGCGAGAAGAAGCCAGAAACTTCTGGAACGCACTTGTCTATTTCATCACAACAAGTGGTATTGCATCAGATCATGTTTTTCTACAGACACACCACCAGAGGGTGCCAAATGATGTACAAAATAATCAAATAGCTGACCAGTAAGGCAGCACAAATAGTATGTAACAAATCTCTATTTACAAATGATATACAGTGCTTTACATAAAACTCTCATACATAACAGTGTTTGTTAGGGGAAGGAAGTTGAAAGCAGGAAAATGTGGGTCACACTACCCCAAAGTATTGCTGATCTCAAATGTTGTCTAACACTATTTGGATGAAAATGTGTGCACATTTAGTTTGTAGAGCATTTTCTACACTCTGCTTTGCTGCCATGGACAAGCAAGCCATCGGCACACATACTTTTTATGTGTGCAGTCAGGGAATTCTAGGCTTGAAACTGCCTTCCAGTTATGGCAGACAGACTGAGATGTGAATGCAAAGCGATGTATTATAAGGGGAAACGTACATAATGTTGTGGAAACAGAATCACATGAGTCGCAGTTGCTTGTTTGAACGGTGGTTGACAACGCAATGAAGGAGGTCACTGTTCTTGAGTCACTGATGTAAACAAAGCAGATAATAACATGAGAGGGTGGATGTGCCTGCTGGCCTGACCTGCTGTGGTTTCCCAGGGAAAGCACTCTTTTTTTTTTTTTTTTTTTTTTTTAGGAGCCTGTCCCAAACATTGTTCCCTCCTGAGTGCAGAGAATGTCCAGTGTACTGCTGCATTATAAATAAGCCAGGCTTCTCGGGCTTAGAGTAAGGTTCATAAATGTTTGGACAATGACGCCATCACACAAAGCTGTAATTCACTGCCCGCTCTGGATGGATGGAACAAACTCTCAAATAGGACCCAGACTGTCAGTTTGAATGTCAGTGTGTTCACATGCATGTCCATTGAACCGAGCAGGAATTTAAAACTGAGTCCACCTCTGCAGTTTTTTTTTAAATAAAATTGTGCCTGTGTACAAATTCAAATACATATTGCATTTGTCAGAGAGAAGGATGGATTGGGGAGGAGGGTTGGAGGTGGACAAAATGGATGACAGTATGGCAGGGTGAGAGATGTTGGAAGTTAGAGCTGAAAGGAGGCGTATAAACATTTTGGAGACCACGTTTGTGATGTCATCATAGAGTGCTATTGCTGATAATCACACACCAGGCCCTCAGTGTGTGAACAATAGCAATGAGATCGCTATATTCGCCGTCTCTAAATATTGTGCAATCAAAATAACATCATTTAAAATATAAACTACATGGGGTGGACGGACTGTCAGATGCCATAAAAACCACCTGTTTGAATTTAACGTCATTCTGATTTTGAGACTGGCTCCGATATGTATTAATTCAGTTCTCTGGGTGGTGTTTTTTTGTGTTGTAGATGTGTGCTTATCAACAGATATCCTCTCACTTGTCCCTGTTGGAGAGCGTTTACTTGCGGCCGCTGCATTTTTGATGTTTAGCATCGGTTTTCATGGTTCAGCTAGCCACTATAAATCATTTTGCTGTTCTTGTCACCGACGCTCTTTCAATTTGGGTGCCAACTGTTCAGCTCCTTCAGAACTGTAGTTTGTATTTGCATCTTGCCTTGGAGATCTGTCCAGCAAAGTACAGGTGGTTTGCGCTCTTTCATGGAGTTAAATCCACTAATTAACATTAAAAGTAATGAGAATGACTTGTAGATGTTTTTATATTGGTGATTCAGAGGTGTCAAAGTTCAAGCCATTTTTCAGGGGTGCTTCTGATATGTGGTCCACCCCACTGTACATGGCCCCTCATTCATTTTTGGCCTTTGAAGACCACATCATCCCCATAGCTGGCTCTGGTTGGCAGGATACATGTTTTAGCTGCGGTTTTATATGGGTTCGGGATGTGATTCATTGATCCCTGCTGGGCAGATCTTTCCCCTTTAGATGTGTTTAATGCTTTTATGTGGGCACTTGTGGTATTCTGCCAAACTGTGTCCACCCCACTCTGTTCGTTAGCTGTAGCTTCATTTTAGCTCTACCTACTACCCAGGATTGCTGTTGCATTCCTCAGTGCAGTAGTTTCATTCGCGAAATTCAATCAAACTATTTCTGAGCTGAAATTTTTAATGGTGATATGTTACAATTTCTTACCAATAACGTCAGTGGTAATTACATTTCTCGGATTATTTGGGTTTTTGCATATGTCTGTGGGTGTGATTTGATGACGAATGTCCCTGTTGAACCTGAAAGCATATGTGTACTTACTTGTAAGTTCATGTGGTTTTGTTTCTTTGTTGTGAAAATGTTTCTGTCAGCACCAAGTCAGGATCTGAAGGTGTGGTCAGACAGATAGCGGTCATAACCGCGACACTGGATTGTAGTACAGAAGGGGGAATTGAGAATGTAGAACAATAGTCAAAGCAAGATCAAAAGTAGAGAAATCAGGAATGTACACAAGCAGAAAATTCACTGGAATGATTAAGAAACAGAACTGCAAAGCAGCACATTGACGCGCTGCTTGCAAAAATCAAGCGATGACTGAATAGAAAAGGGTAACATTTATACATGCAGACTCTATGATTTACCCAGGAAACAGGTGGGGAGAATCACAGCGGAGGCGGGGCGAGAGACGAGACCGCACAAGGGAAACAATAGTATAAAAAGATACAATGAAGGTGCTCAGGAAATGAGACACCAGGAGGAACCCCAGGACCCACTTCACTAGCGTAAGGTCTGACGATCGCTCTAAGGATTTCATCATGGTACTAAACAGCAGTAAGGGTTAGCTATGACATGGAGGTCTTTGCGACCCTCCAAGGATATGTTTTCTCGAACCATACCGCCAAATCGGTCAAGCTCGATGATGTTACAGGCAACAAAACGTCCACCACGGCATCTCTAGACTCTTTCATGCTTGTCACGTGCTCAGCGTGAACGTGCTCTCGTCTGTGAAGAGCCCTGGGCGCTAATGGCGGACCTGCCAGTTCTGGTGTTCTTGCCAGTCAAGCTGCATGGTGCTGTGCTGTGAGCACAGGTCTCACTGGAGGATGTTGGGCCCTCATGCCACCCTCATGGAGTCTGCTTGTGACAGTTTGGCCAGAAACATGCATGCCAGTAGCCTGCTAGAGGTCATTTTGAAGGGCCGTGGCAGTGCTGCTCCTATTCCTTCTCGCACAAAGGAGCGAATACTGGTTCTGCTGCTGGTTCGATGCCCTTCTACGACCCTGTCCAGCTCTCCTCGTGTAACAGCTGGTCTCCTGGCTTCTCCTCCATGCTCCTGAGACTGTGCTGGGAGACACAGCAAATCTTTGTGCAACTGCACACATGGATGTGCTCTCAAGGAGGAGCTGGGCCACCTGTGCAACCTGATTGGGCTGTAGGCACTGCCTCATGTTACCAGTTTTGACAAGAACACTAGGAGAACACAAAACTAGGGAATAATCTGCCTGTTAGGATAAGGAAAGAGCAATTGTCTGCTGCAACCACATGCACTACCATTTACTCATGGGGTTGTCTTGCTTTTGCCTCTCAGTTACACCTGTTGTCAATGTCATTTGCACCAAAGCAGGTAAAATTGATTCACAGTCACTTGTGCTTCCTAAATGGGCAGATTGATATCCTTGAAGGTTAACTGACATGGTGTTATACTTTGGCGATTCCCATTATTCCCTTTATAAGTGTTCCCTTAATTTTTTGAGGAGTATACTTGGCAACATGCTAAATGCTACTTGGGTGCTTGTATTAAAGAGCCAGTTAGACTCCGATTTATTTTTGATGTCACTCAGTGGTTCTTGAGCCCACACTTTAATGCAACCATTGGCATATTTCCTAGACCGAAATATATAATTATTGTTAAAGGTGATTGTTAAAAGCATACGGTCTACTGCTGTGCATGAATCTCAGGTTTTCTGAAGAAAGCTGATTTTGGTGTACATGTTCTCAGATCTAGAGTACTCTCTCTCTCTCTCCTGAGAGATGTGGTCATCGCAGGTCTGCACATCGATCTGGCTGCATATTCTATTGTAGTTGTGTCATATTACACAAATGAAATGCAGTGGGATCTGTTTTTTTTTTTTTTTTTTTTTTTTTGAGAGTATTGATATTTTGTTGGAATCACGATTTTGCTTGGCATGTGTGCGGAGACTCCATGATAAAATTTCTCCTTTTAATTGCTTCTTGTAGTATCACATTCAATTTGATTTCTCAAAATTTGATTTCAATGCCAATTTGCAGCTCCTACGTTTAGAGCAAGGTAAAAAAAAAAAATACTGCTGGAGTGCATTGAGTGCAGATCTTTCCTGAAATGAATGCTCTTGTTTATTGACTCTGGTCCTGCCGGTCGAAGCGGGTTAATTATGCAAGGAAGCGTCTTGGCTATTGTGGTTATTGCTGAAGTGGTGGAACAGGAAACTTTCCACTTGCACATTCTGTTTGCTGTTCTTTCTCAGTCTCTTCCCTTTGTTCATTCCAGCACCGTCTCTTGTTGTCTCGGGCAGGAAAACAGGCCCAATGCTTCAGTGTGACGTTCAGTGCATCCCTGTCAGAGGCAGGATATCGGGTCCTCAAGTGTCAAAAAAAACAAAGTCCTGCTGTGTCTCTGAATGCAAGAGGATGTAGGAAAGTTTATGTAGTTTTACGTGCTCGCTGAAGAGACTGGTGCTTTGAATGCCTGTGGGAGTTTAAAATTTGGGAGGGTTGGTTCTATTTACATGGATAGTTTGCCACTTTAAGAGCTCCCGTCATAAACGGTGACGCGTATGTCAGTTTGCAATTGTGTGCGTATTTTTCAGTGGGGGGCTGATTGGAACCCATCTGTCCCAAGTTCACAAACCAGGTCAAGCAAGCATACAAATCATTGGAAATGTCCGTTTTGGGAAGCTCACAGTTTACTGTCTCTGAGTTTTTAGGGCTGCAGTTCTGTGGTTATTAGTCCCCTACTGGAAACGGAGGGGACTATAGGATTGCACTCCGTCCGTCTGTCAGTCCGTCCGTCCGCATTCGTATCCGCTCCATAACTTCAATACCGTATGACCTAGGAACATCAAAGTTGGTGTGTGGATGCATCTTGGGGAGGGGGTGTGTCATGTACCCTATTCAGGTCACTTTGACCTACTTTTTAGGAAATATAATATGCATACACCGGTAGGGGACTAGTATTGCGCAGCAATACGACATTCGCCGATAGGCGGTGCAATTGTTGGTAACTATCCCACGGTCTGTCCCTGTCAGAGAGATTTAACTTGCAGCTGTCATTCCTTTTTGCGGCTACTTTTTTTGGTGTTGGCATGTTTTGTCATAATTTCTTATACATATGGCTTCAGCTGCTCATTTGTTCAGGGTCTTAATTTTTGTAATTTGTGCCTCAAAAAGCAGGACATTTTCAACAGCAGACAGGTCAGCACTGCAGGTTGGCCAGTCTGGCAGCCGCGCACACAACCTTCACCAGGGTGGTTTTGTTTTCACCCGTTTGTTTGTTTGTTTATTGGTTGGTTGTCGAAATTGATAGCCATGTCACTTTGTTCCGTTAGTCGTCTGTCTGTTTGTCTGTTTGTTAGCAGGATATCTCAAAAAGGGCTGTATAGATTTTGACCAAACTTTGCAGGATGTTACAGTAGCAAAAGAGGAACAAGTGATTAAATTTGGGCTTATCTAGGCCAAAGTGCAGCTGAGATATAGGCCAAAGTAAAATTCCAGCTATACTGGTGGAGACTAAATACAGATGAGATATAGGCCAAAGTACAAATACAGCTATGCTGGTGGAGACAAAGTACAGATGAGATATAGGCCAAAGTACAAATCCAGCTATGCTGGCGGAAATTTGAAGTCTCGAGTCAGGCACCAGATGATTTTGACAACGGTCCCGCTGGGCAGAAGTCATTTGTTTGTTTGTCTGTCTGTTAACAGAATAGCTCAAAAAGGTGCGAACAGTTTGGCACAAAATTTGGTTGGCTGATTGGTGGTGGTCCAAGGATGTGTTGATTCAATTTCGGAAGTGATCTGTAAAATATTCTGGATTCTGGATCCAGCAGAATTAAAATATATCTGCCTAAGGGGGTCTGTGTGATATTTCTGACCAGGTAACTCAAAGTTATGAATGGTTTGGCACGAAATTGGGCAGGATAATAGGTGGTAGTCCAAGGAAGAGTTGATTTAATTTTGGAAGTGATCCAGGACATTCTGTAAACAAAAGAACAGATATATGGTCAGGCAGAGGTATGCGTGCTACTGAGAGCCCTCTAGGTTGTTTGTTTGTGTGTCTGTCTGACTGTTAACTGGATAACTGAAAAAGTGATGAACAGATTAGCATGAAATTTGGTTAGGATGGTAGGTGTGAGTCTAAGGATGAGTTGATTTAATTTTAGTGATCTGGACCATATTCTGGATTTTAGTCCTGGAAGAACCAATAATACTGACATGTGGCATGGCAGAGGTATGCACTCTGCTGAATGCCCTTCTAGTTTCCTAAATTTCATTTAGGAAAAATAAAAAATGCGGAAATCTTGGTTATGCATTGTAATCACGTCTGCCAAGGCATGTATATTTTGTACCATTTACAAATGATAAAAATTTCTTTGTTTCCTCAACTAATTTTTGAGCTAATATTTCTGTGACTGATGCGCCTGCAATTCTGGAAGCAACTACTTGACCCCTTTGGAACTCTGTTAGTATCCTCATCTTGTTTAAGAGAGGTGCCTTACCAAAGTGCTGGTGATTAGACCTCTTTTAGGCAGACTTTTGCTTCTGGTCAGCATTCACAGCGATAGGAATCACCTGCTGGGATTCTAGTGATTTTGATTTAGAAAGTTCAAAGTAAAAGCCATTTTTCAGGTGTGGTACTTCTATTATTCCATCACCTGAAGCAATTGGAGTTGAATTTGAAATGGCAGAATATATTTGTATGTGAAATCATACTAGTCTGTCGGAATTTCAGTGATGCAAGTTGATGCCTATTTTTGAAGTGCGCAAACAAAATGACTTTGTCACTGTATCACCTCCTGTCAGTCTGTACAGGCATCCTGCTTTGCCTTCAGGTTCTCATCTTTGCCTACTTGCATGCTTGTGCAAATGTTTCCTCGGGAATTTTATGAGCCTTCTTGTTCTGTGGTTTAGTGGTTCCTCAAAGTGACTGGGATTTTGGTTGCATAATACTTAAACGCGCTCACACATTGCAAATGCGTGTATAGTATTTGCATGCATGTGACATATTCATGGTTGGAAGCACTTGCTAGGAAATGGTCATGAGTTTGTTTTTTTTTGTGGCCATTCGTTTTGTGGCAGTGTGTGTTTGTGTCTGCGTCTCCTTCCAGCTCTTGCCCATTTGGATTACGTGCATAATTCCACCCACTGTAGTGTGCATCCCATCAGCTATTGTCCATTCTTCCTTAGAACAAAGACCAGTTCAACTTGTGGAGCTGGCTGTGTTTATAAGGAGTAATAAATTCCACGCTGTGGCCGAGAAGATACTGCTGTTCCTCATTCATGCCGTGCCCTTCTGAAAAATGGGAACTGTGGAGTGAAATTTGTTTTTAATTTGCAGTATGTGAAACATATATTTATTTGGAATCAACACATGAATATACTGTAAGACTAAAGTACTGATGGTTGGCTTATATTTTATGGATTTACATGTGTATTTCACCATTTTATGGCTGTTCATTAAGAATCCGCCACAATCTTTCTATGGGGTCTTTCCCATACTTTAGGTGGACATTGTATACTTGTATGAGGTTCTCTATTGTTCATGAATATGTTTTTATATTCAAATATGATCTCTAAGAATGCATTTTATTTCTGGCATATGACTGTTTTTCATGTGTGATTATATTGATTACATTTTTAACAGATTTGAGATTGGTGAACTGTGATTATACGAGAAAATTAGACCACATTAAAGCAAAGAATGGGCAGGGGTATCATATGAGTCCACTCGAAAAACCTGCTAAGTCAAGTTTTGAAAGTAAATGAGTTATCTCCCTTAGCCTTTCTTTCAGGCAGGTGCGCATGTCCCACTGATAGCTCCACTTTCAAAACCTCGTAAATCATGTTATAAATTGTTACAGAAAAAGCGAAACTCTGTCAAAACCCGCCAAGTCAAGGAGGAAAACTGTCAAATTCTGCTAAGTCATCAGCCAATGTGGAAACTTGATTCAGTTTTCGCTCGCTAGAAGGAACCAATCCCAGTCGAGCTTTTATTGCCTGTTCGGCTTTTGTTTTCTCTAACTCAAGACGGGGCATGCAGACTCGAGTTTTGTTTTGATCACAGAAAATGCAAACCAATCTCCTCATAAGGGTTCAAAAAGGAAGTTCCTCAAACTTGGAAAGGTAAGGGACACTATTATGAGTTTGAATGATATCCTTGCATGTCTTAAAATGCATTTCTTGCATGTAAAGTGGGTCCTGAGTCAAATACCTTCATTTATTGAGCAACAGGGCTGGTTTAAACACTGTCAAAACATGGTAAATTTCCACTCAACTTTCAAAATCTGCTAAGTCAAAACTTTGTGTTGCAAAATTGAAGTCATTTCTTAAAAAAAAATAATGAATTGCCTCGTGGATTATGTCTGCAAGGCTAACAGTTTCAGTGTAGTGAAAATTGGTATCTATGGAAGATAATTTCTATACCCATCAAAAAATCTGATTTTTCTAAAAATTTGACCAACTTGACTTTGAAGTCTTTGCAAGTGGACTCATATATCATACTTCATGCAGACTTTTGTTCAATCATGTTTTGTATTGCCTCCTTATTGGTTCAATAAAGCCTTTTTGGATCTAAATGTTCTCTGATTTACATTTCTTTGTAGGATAACCCACACACGGTTCATCAAACTACCAATGAATAGAATGTTGGCACTTTTACATTGCTGAAGAACTAGTTAATCGGTAAGAGAGAGAGATAGCATCTTCGGCTATCTGGCCACATAAGCTCTGGCCCACTGACTCCCTAATGCCTTACTGGCTGGGTGACACCTCTCCTTTCATCTTTGCAATGCTGTAAGATAACAGGGTGCACAGGATTACTTTTTTTTTTTTTCTAACTGTAAATCCTCAATTGCTAGCCTAGTGGTTTGGGGGTTTCACTGGGTCTCAGTTGGGTGTTGGTTCAATGCTCAGTGTAGCCACAATAAAACCCATTGTAACTGCTTTGGGTATTGACCCTCAGAAAGATCAGTGCGGCTGTAGGGTGGGATTAGCCCTCCTTGCTCTGATCCAGCAGTTCTCAGACTCTGTCCTGGAGTAGCCCAATGTATGCTGGCTTTTGTTCTAACCACTGTGGCAATCCCAGAATTTTAACCAGCTGTTCATTTATCTATAGTGGTTGCTTCTCACATTTGCTGGGATTATTTACCCTCATAAATCACGTTATGCCAAAAAATGGCTATGCATTCCATAAATAATAATAAGCCGAAATATTCACATTGTGCGTGTTCTCCAAGTAACAAAAATCACAACATTTTTAGATTAAAATTAACCAAATTGAGTCACTTGGACTTGCTTTGTCTTTGAATTCTTCATTATCTAATAAATGAGTAGTTTCAGCGAGTGTGTCCTCAGTGTCATCAGTTAGAAGATACTCGATTCTTCAGTTTCATCAGATGGACTCTCCACGTTTCCTATTCAATAAAACGTAATTTACAATATGGTATAATAGGAATATAGAAGTATACTTGTTATGTATGGATATTTCTGACGTAAATGTGGCTTAAAATTGAATTATAATCCCTGTAAGCATAAATACTGTAAGTAAGAAAAATTATCAGCTTATTAAAATTCTGGGATTGAAGTTGCAGTTGGAACAAAATCCAGCCAACACAGTAGTCCCAAAGAGTCTGAGAGCCACCGGCCAAATCAACTGTTGTTCACTTCCGATAAAAGTGTCAGTTATTTATGGTCATTTAAAGTTTGGAGTAATGGCTGGTGTGAGGCAGACTGCGTGGAAGTCATCAGTTTGAGAACTGGGGCTCAGAATCACAGCCTTTTCCACACCCAGGGAGGCTCATGATGAATGTAACCTTGAGCAATGTGCCTGGCATGGATGAGTAGCTCAAGAAATGAACTATATCCAACTGAATAAAAATAAATAAATGAAAAAACAAGTCACTCAGTGTGTGATGCATGCATACTCTTTATAGATCTAAATGTGTTTATTTTTATTATCGTGTAATTGCCAGTAAATATGGCTGCAGAGAACATTTTATTGGCCACTGTCACATATTCTGGCTTAGTCATTGGTGTTTGCTTATAAAAGCCCAGCTGTGCCCATAGCGTGCTCTACTTCCTGTATGTATGCAGACACGGTCTCTGTACCTCTGCCAGAGCTACAGAAAGAGCGTGTGCTGATGATGGCACTCTAGCCTCAGCAGGTGTTGTACATATTGGTAAGGGCCACAACTTTAGTTGGCCAATAGTCACTGAAATTGTAAATATCATTGTCTCTGGCTCAGGAATAACATAAGTTTGTCCATAACCTGGGGAATTTCGTAGCCCTGCTCAACCAGCACCAATTTAGGACATATGGCCCAACATGGGTGATGATCTGCACTACAGCCCCTTTGAACCTAATGGCTCTCAGTAATGAAGGCGGTGAGAGAAGCAAAGTGTATTTAGCCGATTAAAGCAGAGGATCATTACGTGATCAGGTGAGGAAAGTCCTTAAGGGGTGTTTTTACCAGGACACCGGGGAGTGCCTCCTGGTCTTAATGATGCCTTTGATAAGTACCCAGGGATTTTTAATGATCAAACACCCCAGGTCTCCAGTTTAGTGCTCCTTTTAAAATTCTGTCTGATGTGTTTTTATTTGGCTCAAGAGAGGAGTTTGATCATACTTGGCTCCATTTCTCCAAGGCCATCTGGAAAATGGCTTGGGTAAAACAGTGTTGTAAACTTTGATCATGAAATTTACAAAGTGGACAGATTGTTTTTTTTTTTTCTCTCTCTCAGTAAATAATGATTTTGTTTAGAAGCGCATAGCATTTTGGCAGTTCATTTTTTCAATCTCCAAACCCACTCTTCTGCAATTTCAGCCAGCAATGCTAACTTAGCATAACTTGTATACCAGCATACTATGCCAGCTCAGCTGCAAGGAGGGGATTGTATTCTATCTGTAGTTTATCAAATAGTTATTTTGCATATATTGGAGAATGAAACATGCACGCAGACACACTGGCAGAGCTTTGGGTAAACCTTTATCAGCTTTGACCTGAAACTGCTACAGCTGTTGTTTTTTTTTTTTTTTTTCAAGTGGCACTTTTTAACTAAGGGTGCTTTTCAATATATTGAACGCATTGAAATTTGAACAGGCATTCAAAAATGAACAAGTCTCCGTTCGTTTTCAGCTAAAAAACGAACAGCTGAGTATTCAAAAATGAACGAGCATGTGTTCATTTTACGTTCAAAATGAGCAAGCATCCGGACGGCATCCATAAATTAATGCAGCTACCCTCTCTAGCGTTACAAAATGAATCTGCTCTCCACTTCACAAAATTTACACCAACATGCGTAAATATTTCCTTCTTATGAGAAAAAAATTCCCCATCTCCCATCCTGCAGAATATAGAAGTAGCCTATATTGTAAGGTACTGTACATGCCTATTAAACGAAAGTTTTCACATCGACTAAAATATCCTGCCAAATCTCCAGTTTCGAGATCGTCAATCTTCCGCTATACGCTTACACTTTTCATCGAGTTTGATAAGATGCTTTCACATTCCACACTCAAGACCGGAGATAAATTATGATTCAATGGTACCAGGGTACGTTCAGTCAGCCAAAACATTGAAATGTTGCTGTGTGAATACTGTACTGGAATGGACATCACTTGCGTGTGGTTTCAGTGTGCCATGTTTTCCTTCTTATGTAAAAAAGCATTTTAGAATCCAAATCATGATGTGACCGCCAGGCAATTTGTATGCAAAAGAGTGTAAATAAATGAAATACATTGAAATTATAGTTTACGCATTGTATTACATCATCTGCGCGACAGCCCAAGTTTAATTCTACTATTCTGTGAGTATAAGAACTAGGATAACCCACTCATATCAAATTACGAGTTATCCGCGATATTCATTCTTTTTTTTTTTTTAAACCTGTAAAAGCGCAAGCGGGGGAAAAAAAAAAAATTGCCACACTTTTCAGCCTGCTACGTACACGATGAGTTCTGCAATGATATTCAGATTTTGATCCATGAATTTTCATGGATTTTGAAGGCTACCATCTGTCATATTATATTGTTCTAATTTATTGTACAGTATATTGTAGTAAACCTAATCTCACGTCAGAGTAGCATACCCAGGGGAGTGAGAAAAACCATCTAGAGAGCCAAGAGCTTAGAAATATAAAAATACAATCTTTATTTCATATAATTCACGTAGCTACAGATCGGATCGGGTTAAAAGTATAGACCTATTCAGCTTTCCACGTGCTTTAGCGAACCACCACTTATGGATATAAGAAGATATCGTCACACAAAGTAGGCTAATAAATTAACACCTCGTCCCTTTAGAGCACTACACACAATAGCACTGCAATCCAAAAACACAGCAAAGACGCAGTCCAGCAACATTTGAAAAAGCCGCAGTCGATACCCTCCCACCCTGAAACATAAATCCGCTACGCTACTATTAAAAATCACAATCATCCACATTCATTCACACATCCACACACAAACGAGGAGTTTAAAACGTAACTCTCCCGGGGTCCGAGACCCTCCCCTGGGGTCTCAGCTCTGGTGCTGGTCGGCCCGGGGAAGCAGAACGCAAGACGCCGATCCAGCGCTAATGAGGCCTCCACAATTATGACAAGTGCAGAGAACCCCTTCCTGGGGAGCGACAGTACCCTCCTATGAGACCCCTTCAGCTACTGCTATATCCCCACTAGCTATCTTCGCCGCCGACAGCCCTAACCGGCATGCGAACGGCAACCACCCCCCAAAAAGTTGAGTGTCTAATTCGGCACAAACAACCCCAGCCGCACACCGCTACCCAGACTCACCCCTCGTGGCCTCTGGCCTCCATTTTAACACTGCTCCATCTACCATGGTCTCATTACTGTCCAGATGTACTCAATCATTCAATCACCCCGTACACAAAGCTCCCCCCCCAACCACACACACACCCGCATGCACGCACACCACAGCCACGTCATTGCGTCCCCACACTCATGCCCACACAATGCCTCACTACAAAATTTTTTTTTTTAGATTGAAGTCACAACACATGAAACCGCCGCTCAGTGGGAGCTGCCGACGACAAGTCCAGATCTAGATAAGCAGATTAGCAAAGGAAAGCCTCTGCATGTGCACAGTATTATAAAATCAACATGTCTGAATGTTAATAAAAATTTATCCCCCCCCCCCCCCCCCCCCCTTTTATGAATATAACCCTTATTGTAAGGGTGTTATCAGTTCAATTAATGAATAAGCTTGATTGCAAGATAAACGACTAAGTAGCCTAGTCTCGTGATGCCATGGGAATTAGCTGGTTCAGGGATACGAGATCACTGAGTGAGATCTGAATTCATGCGACATGCTGGAATACCGGTGACAAGACTTTTGGAGGATGTGCACGATTAATACTTAATTTGTTCTGTCGATTAAGTTTAATATGTTTTTGTTTAGATAGCCAGAATATGTTTTTGCTCAGAGAACAGGAGTAGGTTGCATATAATCCCATTCCTAAAGTGTCACCCAAATTGGCAAATTATCTTTACCAGGCGGATTATACCCAGTACATGGGGAAAAAAAAACAAAAAAAACTAGCCTAACAATAATAATGAGAACTGTTTCACTTAAGGAACTTAGAATTTAAAATAGGCCAGTACAAGCGTTTACATAAACCGTCATCCATATTCAGTCGTCGTTCACAAAAGAATCTAATAATAATCTAAAAGCTCACTTAACGCACGTTAGCGCCAAATCGCAGAAATCAGCAAAGTCTATACAAAAGATAAGAGTTTCTTATAAAACAAAAGGAGTCAGCAGTGCCGGGAAGACCTGGGATCAAATTACCTCACTGAATGACTTTCTAACTTTTTTATTTCAGTAAGATGCCTCGAAATTACAAACGAATAATGAAACGTGGCAATGCCATTAGAGAATGACACAAGGGGTTCCTTACAGTTGCTTCATGGAATAATAGTAGTAAGGCATCCCCCTTAACTTGCCTACTTAAGTGGGAAACACATGTCACTTAATAAGCAAAATCTTAGTGTAACAAAATTCCCCACAACCTGTAGAAAACTACCCCTCCTGTAACAAACTATCCCATAAATGAGGTAGTTTATTACAGGTGACGGGGGTCTATTTTTTCCTCACCAGCATCACGCGTGCACAGAATATAGGGTTTGCTGCAGATCAGTGATGAAGTTTAATAAACTTTCTATCTGTACAGTGCATATTGGCAACAAAAACCTGATGATGTCAATTCTTCAGTCGTTAAAAGAAAAAGTGTAACAACTAGACCTGGTCTCAGCTATCATCTATAGCTGATTATTTCCAATCATAATGGAAAATTTATTGTTCTTGACACCCTTTAGCTAATGTAGACAATATCAGATGGGCATACAGAAAAACACAACCCCGAGACCACGAAGACGACGACGGGCAAAGGGTGACATACATGCACGTTTCGCGTTTTCCAAATTCTGGTACCACGTCGTCAGTCAAATGTAGGCCTACATTTCAGAAAAAGAAATGTGTGACGACAATATTTTATACAACTGATGCATAAAACAGAGAAGACTCCAGCTGTAGCAGTGATAATTTCTATCTGTAGTAAATGACAGAAAACAGGGAGATGACGTTAACCGCATCTGTCACATACATCGACAAAATCTGCAATAAAAAACTCAGAACAGTTGACTACAAACAGAAATCCTTGGATTGCAAACATTTTATAATGAGCAGAGTTAAGTTTTATATGAATGGCGTTCAGTTTTAGATAAACGCATCAGGCCTTGGGCAGGCATCAGGAAATTAACGCATCAGAAAATGAACAGAAGGGTGTTCATTATCGAACGCAGTGACCACGTTTGCAG
Organism: Gymnothorax reevesii; assembly: GCA_029721435.1. Lineage (NCBI taxonomy): Eukaryota > Metazoa > Chordata > Actinopteri > Anguilliformes > Muraenidae > Gymnothorax > Gymnothorax reevesii. The sequence continues at coordinate 27,818,884 of CM056575.1, read as the reverse complement.
CCTCGAATACATCCAAAAATGAACGCGTTCACTGATCAGAATATTGACAAGTGTGGTTGGTGACTGAAATGAATATTTCCTTGGTTTTTGCCTTATATTTTTATCTTTTAGTTCAGGATGGCATTAGCTTTTGCTGCACTCGGGAATAGAAATAAGGGGTATTGACTGTACCATTTAAATTCCTAACGGACAGATCCGGGACTCGACATGTTTAAGAATTTCTCTGACGTTCTTTTGCAGAGTCTGTGCTCTCGGGTAAGAGTATGCTGGTGTTTGAGACCACATCAGTCTTTGTTGAAGGGGGTGAAGGTGTAATTACACCAAACTAAACATGTTCTCTCAAAACCCTGAATTTGTGTTTCTCCTTTAATAGGTGACCCACACGCTGAGATTGTGTAACTAATCCCTGGGCTTTTGAATCCCACGATTTTTCAAATGTAAATCTTTAAAATCCTTGGCTATAGCCAAAATACATTCGGAAAGCTACTGATGTAACATACTTGTTCCCAGATCTTAGACAAAAGTGAGGTAGCGTCTGTCTTTCTGTAAAAGGAAAAAATAATCTTGATTTGTTATTTTGGTGATTAAAAACAGATTGCTCTCTTGTACTGCCCATTAGTGGAAGTGTTTGGCTGAACGCCTAAGCACACAGCTTTTCTTACCAGAGGTGGAAATTTCATCACCATTTTGGAGGCTGATAATCAAATGGTGAGTGACAATGGATAGCACTGTTCCCTTGGAGCTAAAAACATTGTAGGCCTTTCTATGTGACGATAAGATCGAGGTCCCTAATCTTAACTGCTGTCACATCGGTAAATCCCCAATTAGTCTATCATGCCACTGGTTTATAAAAAATGTGATTGTATTTCAAAAATTTTATGCTGTATTTTGTTGCTGATGGATGGCTGACATCAGCTTCAATCACCACCTCCTAAAAGAGCCCCGCCTACACAGGATTACAATTTGACTGAAGAATCAAATGACTTGTGATGTTTTTAGAAGAGCGAATCCCAGAAATTTCTTATCAGCGTTCAACCTGTCAGTCTATTCATGTTCATATTGTGATGTTGGAGAAGCTATTGGGTCTTCAGGCACTGGTGTTAAACTGCAGTCTAGGAGGGCCACAGTGTGTCTGTTCATTTCAGGGTGTTCTCAATGTCTGAGTAATTTGTGGCATTAAAGGAAAAGTTCACCCAAAAATGAAAATTCACTCATCATATACTCACCCCAAGGCTGATCAAACGGCCATGAATTTTTTTCTTCCTCAAAACACTTTTGGAGTTACAAAGAAAAACATCATTGAAGACAAATCCAAACGAATTGAAGTCAGCGGAGACCAGTCAGTGTATACTAACTTTCAAAACTGCGGTGCGTTTCTCCAATTGGAGATAATTAGGGCTGTGGTGGCATTTTTTGCCCTCGTTGGCCACCATAGCTGGAGGTCTTGAATTTTAAACTACTTCCGTGAAAATGAACAAGGCTACTAGCTTAGTGGCTATGTTGGACATTAGGGCTCAAAATATAGTGAAAACACGTCTTTACAAGTCAAAGTTGAATGTTGGGGCTTATGGACAACTGGATTATGCCACACGAGTAGTATGGAGGCATTTTGTGGTTTTTAAATGTTGTTTTTTTATGCTCGATGACTTCAATTGGTCTTTGATGACCTCAAGTGATTTGGATTTGTCTTTAATGCTGTTTTTCTTTGTAACTCCAAAAGTGTTTTGAGGAATAAAGAAATTCATGGACCCTTCGATAAGCCTTGGGGTAAGTACCGCCCCAATTCCGAAATAGTTGGGACGAAGTATAAATTCTGAATAAAATCAAAATGCAATGACTTTCACATCACATGAGCCTATATGTTATTTACAATAGACCATAGATTACATTTCAAATATTGAAACTGAGACATTTTACATTTTTATCCACAAAATGAGCTTATTTCAAATTTTAAGCAGCAGGTCTCAAAAAAGTTGGGACACGGGCAAAATAGGGCTGAAAAAGCAATTAATGTATACGAGAATCCACTGAAAGAACAGTTAGTATGTCATTAATTTAACCCCTTAAGCCCTGAGCCTCTTTTTCGAAAATGGCAAGCCCAAAATGAAATGAGAATATCTCTGTGACTGCTTGGTCCATTTGAATAATCTTGGTATCATAATAAAGGTAGAACCATTTGGGATTTCTGCCCTAGTGTGAAAATCACAATATAGTCAGAGTAAATGGAGATGGGAGACGCGGTAGTGCAGTGGTCAAGTAGGCTTGACTTGAGATTGTAAGGTCCCGAGTTCAAGTCCCAGCCACGGCCTTTGCGGTGTGTTCTTGGGCAAAACACTTTACTCCCACACTCCACGCCTCACTCCACCCAGGTGTAAAAATGGGTACCAGCAAATAGGCGGGGAAACTTGTCTAAGATGGACTGGCATCCCATCCAGGGGGAGTAGCAATACTCCTAGTCGCTTCATGCCATGGAAACCGGGGTTAAGCACCGGTGGGCCACTAGGCTCGTACAGGCTTACTTCTTCAAATGGAGATGGGACACAGTATGAATGAAAGATCTCATTTTGCACCTAACAAAGTTTTACTTTTACTTTTAATTTGTTGAATTGCAGTCTGAAACCTCTAAAAAATTTCAGCACAGAATCTCATTATTATCTGTGCCAAAGTTTATTCTGATCAGGTAAATCAGAGCAAAATGAGAGAGGAATGTCTAGGTGGCTTCTCCAATTTCGCAATTTAAGTACCTTGTGTTCCATTTCAGATTTCTCAGATACCAAACTGTAAAACTCATTGAATTTCACTTGTATATCACTACAGGCATCTATTCCATCCAAATACAACATTTTTAAATTTATGGAATAAAAAAAATATTCTTATTTCTGCCAGTTTTGTTTGCTATACAATTTCCCATTCAAAGATAAATACAATGAAAACAAAGTTTGACTCCACTGGAGCAGATTTATTAAAAAACAAAACAAATAAATGAAATTATAAATACAAAGGCAATGTGAAAAAATGTTTAAGAATGAAAGAAAATCAAAAACCCCAGCGATTATTTGTAGAAGGAAACTGTGATTATTTCCCAAAAAAAAATGTACCTTGACCAGGAATCGAACCTTCAGACTCTCCCTTGCAGCGCGGTATTTTGACCATTGGGCTATGCCAATTGACATGAATTCAGTGGTCAAATTGCCCACTTAAGAAATGGGTAAAGAAAATATGTACTGTATTGTTGTAGTCTCAGTATTTGTGCGGAATGGTGCAAAGATACTGTCAGAAAACGACTTTGAAAATGAACGTTGAATATTTAGTGGATAATTATTCGGACAATACCTCAAATAAACTAGTTATGCTTATATTGTCGCGCTATTCAAGAACATGCAAATGGACCATGGACTCAGTTTGACGCACTAGGAATGCAAGGCTGTGGCTCATGCTAGGTTTCTGCGATTAAGGTGGTTTAGAGTTCGTTGGAAACATCAGGACTCATAGAATGTCTACCAGCATAGTCTTACTGACGGCATCACAAGCCGATCGCGAAAGGAAAATGCATTGCAAGCAAGCTGAATGCTAAGGAGCTGAGATCTTTGCAGCAACGCCCTGGGGAAGAACATGCTAGGATACTGGCAGATCTAGTTTCGTTATAACACGGACACATTGGGCTAACAATAGCAAGCGCAGATTTACTCTCGAACTAATATTTACTAATATTTACTAATATACATATTTTGTTTTTTTTATTACAAAATATCAAAGGTAAGAATTTTTTTTGCTCATCTCTGTAGACTGTAAAGTGTATGCCTGCTGTTCTTTGAGTGTGGTGTCGGTTTAAAATGACAGGGCTCAAATCGTTGGATTCTGTGGACTTTCCTCTATCATTTGATGTATCGTTTTTATCCATTGCACTAATTCAGGAGAAATTCTGACGATTCAGTGCTGATATGATTTTATCTGATGTTTTGTTGCATGTTTATTTACTTGCTTGGTGCTGGAATTGTGTTCAGCTGAGGTAAAAATAGTCTACAGGAAATTTTGGCTGAGTTTCTTCGCCTAATGTGGATATGCCACATGACAATGTTGCGATTTGTTATGTGTAACAACCGGCCCCCGGTGCTGGGGAGTAGGTCTTAAGGGGTTAACTGGCATCAAGTGTGTAACATGATTGGCTATAAAAGGGATGTCTTAGACAAGCTGAGTCTCTTAGAAGTAAAGATGGCAAGAGGCTCTCTAACCTGTGAAGGCTTGTGTAAAAAAAATGTGGAATACTTTAGAAACGGTGTCCCTCAATGTCAAATTGCAAAGGCTTTGAAGGTCTTGTCATCGACAGTGCATAACATCATCAAAAGATTCAGAGAAACTTGAAAAATCTCTGTGCCTAAGGGAAAAGGCCGAAGACCTTTACTGGATGCCTGTGATCTTCGGGCCCTCAGACGCCCCTGCATCACTCGCCGGCATGAGTCTGTTATTGACATTACTAAATGGGCCCATGAATACTTCAAGAAACCACTGTCTGTAAACACAGTCTGCCGTGTCATCCACAGATGCCACCTAAAACTCTATCATGCAAAAAGGAAGCCATTGTTGAGCATGATCCAGAAGCACCTTTGTGTTCTGTGGGCCAAGGCTCATTTAAAATGGACTGTAGCAAAGTGGTAAAGTGACCTGTGGTCAGACAAGTCCAAACTTGACATTCTTGTTGGAAATCATGGGCATTGTGTCCTCCGGGCTAAAGAGGAGAAAGACCACCCCTCCTGTTATCAGCGTTCAGTTCAAAAGCCAGTATCTCTGATGGAATGGGGATGCATTAGTGCACATGGTTTAGGACACTTGCATGTTTTAAAAAGCACCATGAATGCTGAAAGGTATAGGTTTTAGAGCAACATATGTTCCCCTCCAGACGACATCTATTCCAGGGAAGGCCTTGTGTATTTCAGCAGGACAATGCAAAACCACATAATGCAGCTATTACAACAGCATGGCTTCGTAATAGAAAAGTCTGTGTGTTGAACTGGCCTGCCTGTTGTAGATGATGAGTGAATTTTCATTTTTGGGTGAACTTTTCCTTTAATTGGCTAAATAATATATTCACGGCCTTGTTCTCAGGGCAGTTATTTGAAAGGAAAACAAAAAATATAATTCTGCAGCTGTCTGCATGGAAATCTGTAGTTTGACCTCCCTATCCTAGATAGTCAGGGTGCAGATAAAGCGGAATCGCCTCAGCAGTGCTGGACATTCTGGTAGTTAGTGGATCCTTCAAGTGTTCACTCGGAACCAAACATAAAATTGCACCTCATTCAACAGCTCATTACTGCTGATTATCAGAGTTTGACGTGCCAAATTGAATTTGAAGTGAAAGCCTTCTGGAACTATGCAAGATTAGTTACTGTGATGATGTCACAATATCATTCACTGTAAGCTTCAGAGATCATCTGTCACCATAGCAATAAATCAATTCCACTTACTGAACCATGAGACTGACCAACAATTCCCAGTTCTGGACTTTGTCTGAGGGAGTGTGTCGTCACTTGTGGTAGTTTTGGAGGTTTCACGTTAAGGAGGGTCTCCTTATACCCCTGACTCAGGAGGGATTGAAATTTGCTCTGCAAATCTTATGTCTGGTTACTCATTGGCCTGCAGTGAACTAGTGGGGAATGTATGAAGAAAACATTGCGCTGCAGAGCAGAGCCTTCACAACTAAGATCCTGGGGATTTGTGGATGTCGGTCAGGCTTGAGGCGAAACCATACTAATGGTCATTGTTTTACCACTGGGTTCCTCAAAACTGACAATGAATTTGTCCTTTGAAACAATTGAAGGAACTCCTCTGCAATGACCTGGGCTGCAAAAGCCTTTCAACAAGTTTTCAGTCCTATTGTTTTTAGGTCTGGGGGGTGCTGAATAGGACCCAAGTTCCCCCTTTGGAGCTGAAAAGCTAAAGTGCTGGCTGACCTGTCTGTTGTCCAGGCAACTTTAATGGTGGTGCTTGTTTGTTGCGCATATGTATTGAGCTCACCTAGCAACTCAACGGATTTGTTTTATTTGACCGGTTTTTTCTCCCTTGCTTGTGAATAGGTCTTCCTATAAACCGTCCTCCTTCCTCCCTTCAATCACTCATTCACTTTCTCTTCCATTGTACAGAATAGTAAAATGCTATCCCCTGAGCTTTGTGAGCATTTCTTCCCACTCCATTTGAAGCATGGTCACAAATTTGCAGGCCAAATGCGCACACGAAAAATAAATTAACTTTTCCATTTTGTTGTCGGTTTTTAATAGAAGCAATCTGTGTTTCAATAAAGGAAAATGAAAGATGTTTGTGTGCCCTGACGTGAGCATTTGTAAATTTGCTGTGGTTAAAAACTTTTTTCAAAAAGAAACTATGAGTATGTTTGCTTGGCAAGGGACGACAAGGAATTGCTTGTAAGGGTGGCATACTGTGTAAGCCTCTCTGGCCTTGGACCTCTTGCATTTGTCTGAGTTTGTTGTTTTTTCCACAAAATTTTGAACTTTGGGGTCTGTGGGAATGGTCCCTGTGTGCTGGAACAGGGTGCATCTTGGGCCTGTGCTTGAATCTGTCCAAAACATGATTCTGAGTCAGCAACTGCTTGAAAATAAATAGGTTTTTATGATTGTAGCACCTGCTGAAGAGTTACCATTAATTCACTTACTAATACAGCACCTTCTTTTTTAAGTCATTTATTTGACCTGGGAAGGTCCACTGAGTTTCTCTCTTTCAAAGATGCCTGTGGGCAGAGCATTTCAAAGCTATTTATAAGGCACTAGGACTCCAGAGAACCATTATCGACAAATAGAAGAAAAATTGGAAGAGTGGTGAACCCTCCCAGGAGTGGTCGGCCTGACAAAATCCCTCTTAGAGTGCATTGATGACTCATCCTAGAAATCACAAATGTACCCAGTCTAACATCAGAAGAACTGCAGGCCTCACTTGTCTCAATTAAGGTCAGTTTTCACAATTCCACGATATGAAACAGACTGGGCAAAAATTGAATCTATGGGAGAGTTGTAAGGCAAAGACCACTGTTGATGAAAAAGAAGACTGGAAGGGGCTTGTCTCACATTTGCTAAAAAATCTCTGTATGACTCCCAAGACTTTTGGGATAATATTCTGTGGACTATAAGTCTAAAGTGAAACTTTTTGGAAGATGTGGGTCCCATTACATCTGGTGTAAAGCTAACACAGCATTCCACAATAAGAACATCATACCATCTAGACAGTGCTAGCGTGATGGTCTGGGGCTGCTTTGCTGCTTCAGGACCTGGGTGACTTGCCATAACTGATGGAACCATGACTTCTGCTCTTTATCAGGAAATCCTGAATGAGAATGTCCGCTATTAGTTTGTGACCCAAATTGGCTCAAGCGCAGTTGGATTATGGACAATAATCTGAAGCACAAATGCTAGTCTACCTCTGAGAGGCTTGAAAGAAACATAATGAAGGTTCTGGACTGGCCTGACTTGACACTGTTTGAAATGCTGTGGCATGACCTTAAACATGCAGCTAATGCTGGAAAATCCTTAAATGTGACTGAATCAAAGCAAAAATTTTTGGGGTTTACTTCCTCCACAACAATGCGGAGCAAGACTCACAGCCAGTTGTCTGAAACGTTCGATTGCAGTGATTGCCGCCAAGGGTGGCACCACCATTTATTCAGTTTGGGAGGCAATTACTTTTTTCACAAGGGTGATGTAGGTTTTCAATAGCCCTTTACCTTCATTGAATGAAATGATCATTTAAAAGCTGCATTTTGTGTTTACTCACAGTGTCTATGCGTTATTGAAATTAGTTGGATGATCGGAAACATTCAAATATTACAGTTAGATTGTGAAACCAGTCCTTTCATAAAATGACAAAAAATTTCTGTCATCACATGAAATGACCTGCCCTAAACTTCAGTAATTTCATGAAATGACCAAAAACTTTTTTGTCATTTCACTAAATGACTGGTTTCACAATCTGACTGTAACATTAATATGGCAAGCAAAATGAAATCAGGAGGGGGCAAATACTTTTTCACAGCTCTGTAAGTTCCTCTTCTGCCTAATGCATTATGGGACACTGTACTGTTGCTCTGGGATGATGAAACAATAGGCAGCTTCTGCTGTATGCAAGGCTACATCTGCACCAATACAGTTTAATTTTAAAACACATAGCTTTTTCTGTTTTCCCGAGGGTCCACTCTACTGCGGCATTTTCGAACCCCTAAAACTGAGACTTGTCAAGACATTGCTGACCGTGTTTTAGTCCAAAAACTCTGGGATTGCGTTTTAGTGTGGTGGAGATAGAATTTGTTTTGAAACACTGTTTCAAAATGAAAATGTATTTGTGTTTACGTAGCCTAATTACGAATCTACACTGGTCTCTGGTCATTGTGTTCTGATTTCCTGTGCCTGCAAGTTAATCTCTTCAATGTTCATATCTCTCCCTACAGCTGCCCTACCGTTCGTGATCATGACCCTAGTTTTCAGGCCATACCAGCGGGGGGTGTACTGTGATGACGAGAGCATCAGATATCCCCTGAAGCCGGACACCATCACACACGGCCTACTGGCTGCAGTGACCATCTGTTGCACCGTCATCATTGTGAGTTTCTCGATCACGGGCGTACATACTCATTCACACACATACATACAAACCAGACATCTCACACACACTCCTCAGACATCAGACACAGACACATACACACACACCAGACATCAAACATTTGCATGTCTGCTTTTCTATTTCCCTGATCGAAAAATTATTTTTGCACCAAAATCCTATTTTCACACCCTTGTCTTAAAATCAACCCTAATCCTAACCCCTCCCCTCTCCTGAGACCTTATCTTCATCCTAACCTTAACCCTGACCAACAAACCAGCCAAAATAACCCAATTTTAATCCTTAATTTAACACTTCACCTTAACTTACCGCATAATTCTATTACCAAAGCCTAAAATTAGACCTTCACTGCAGGCCAGAAGTTTGGAAGCAAGGTTAATACAGGTCAAAAATTTGGAAGCAACTTCAAGTTTCTGTTCACAATGCCTTTCTTAAAAACCAGTATGAAATCTGTGGATTTTAGGATGTACTTACTGCATGATTAGACTTTTCTTTCACTGATATGCACCATTTTCCTCTATTTGTCTTTAGGTACTGTATACATTAATGTTACCAGACCACTGCTGAATAAATGTTAACAAAAGAAAGGAGGGGCTTAGTTTTTGGGTTGAGAAGATTTGCAAGAGTCACAACTTCAGTGAAAAAGTAAAAAACAAATCACTGTTTGCATTATTCACTTTATGACATGGTTTACAGCCCACCAGATGGCAACTGCAATCCGGGTGGCACTAGGACCATGGGCCTAGTAATATGGGCCTGATAATTTGAGTAAAAATGTATTCTGATTAGTGACTCTTTATATAATAATCATGTTTATTTTGTTGCAAAGTATGCCAATGAAACTATGATCTTTTTTTGTACAAATTTGATCTTGCTTCCAAACTTTTAGCCTGTAGTGTAGCTTGTCCTAACCATGAGCCCAAATGTAACCTCAGTGTAACCCTATACCTAGCCCTTGGCACAGAGTTGAGACTTTACATCATGGGGACCCAAAAAATTGTCATCATGATCCTATTTTTCAGACTTAATGATCTACTTGGAGTCGTTAACCCTTTCTCACCTGCATATGGAAATTTCTGTATTTTTCTAATTGTCTCCCCTGCTGGAATATAGATTTTTATGTTTTTCGATTGCCTTGGGTTCCTCAATCTTATCCAGAAAAGGCCGGTGTGGAAGCAGGCTTTCATTCCAACTAAGCAGTTACCCTCCGCATTCTACTAATCAAGGGCTTCAGCAAAGATTCAAATTCAAACTGCTCGTGTATCTCTGAATATTTGCTCTTGATATGTAAAGTCTGGTTTTTTTGCTGTAAATAAATGCGTCATGCTTTTGCTAAAATGTATAAGCAACATTTAATTTTAGTATTTTATACCATGAAAGGCTATGTTTAACTGAGAATTAAATAAAAATTTTGAGCAAATCTGAATTGGATGCGAGTGTTCTTCATTAACGTGGGTAGAGCAGTCATGTTTGGTTTTGTACAAGCTGGGTGTGACAGGCTTAAGATCCCACTAGGCGTTTTTACACCTCACAAGTATTGATCAAAATCTTAACACTGGCTTTGACAGACAAACATCACACACGTATCATACACACACGCCCACACACACGCACGCACACATGCATACTTGCACCCAAACTCGGGTGTATTCTGTGTGTGTAGCCTACTAACACCCACATAAACAGACAAACCCTCAACTCAGATGCAGTCCTGCACGCACACGCCAGCTTCAGTCAACGTGGACTATTTACTGCAGTGGTTCCCAAACTCTGTCCTGGGGGACCCCGATAATGCCGTTTTTTTGTTCCAACCACAATTGCAATAAAATAATTTTAGCTAGCCGCTAATTTTTCTTGAGTTTGTGCTTTTAATTTTTTGAGGAATTGCTTATCTTTTTGATCAGAATTATGCTAGAAAAATGTTGTTCCAAATGGAATATATGCAGTCCTCAAGTTCATATTGTGCCTCTTGCAAAATGGCAGACAATTACAGGAAAAAAGGTAACATTGACCACTGAGGTACCAGGCTCCTAACTTTGTTGGCATTATTTTTTTTTTCTTAAACATCAATACAATGCAGGTTTGCCTCATGATCATTGGCTTTGTCCTTGAATTGTTCATTAGCTATCAGATAGCTGATGATTGATTGGTGGCCAGTTGCCTGAACTTCCGCTAATTAGTAGACCATTGATTCAGATCAGTCTTAATTTGATCAGACATTATTTGCGTCCTTTTGTGGCTGTATATGTTTGCAGTATAGCCAAATGAGCACTACATGTCCACAGAAATGTAATTGAATATATCATACAATGCTATGTCTGATGAAATATGATTAAGATTTTGAGTAATCTTGCATGAATAGCACCTAGTTTCAAAAGCGAATAGCTTGTTAAAATATTTTAATTCTAATTGAGGTTGGCACACAAACCAGCGTACACGGAGGGCCTCCAGGGCTGAGTTTGGGAACGACTGATTTACAGCATGCAAATCCTCTATTTTCCGCTAATGTCAGCAATTCGCACAGGAAGCCAGTCGTTAATATTCAGATGTTTTATGACAAAAAAGACGCCAGCTCTCCAACTCTGAAGAGGGGGTACTTTATGTTCCTCTCTCAGGAATTTTGACTGATTGAAAAATGCTTAATCTTCAGAGGCATCTTAACTTGTGTCTCTGATTCATATCATCCTCTCAAGTGTCCCTGTCACCCCTACGGCTATGTTTGCGAAAGTGAAGAGCGCTGGAATGCCAGTCAGCCTCTATTTTCTCATGACACCATATGAAAAACTCTGTTGTTACGGATGAACTTCAACTACCCTCTGTGTACATGTTTTATGAACCACAAAATTATATTGTTTATATTTAGAGGGTGTATGAAACTACATTTGGAGGCATAATTATACTACTACTACTACTACTAATAATAATGAAAAACTGTATTTTTATAAAGCAGTGTATTACAAGGATTGTGACTTCTGTAATGAAGAGGTTCACTGAAGAGGGAAAATGGCGTAGGCAATTTGGGTTTGCCTGGGTTGAACAAAAATTTTCTAGTGACTTTATATGAGAAAATTGTTGTGAAGGATGACCTTCAGACAACCTCGATGTGCATCTTTTATAAACCACAGTATTATATTTTTTATATTTTGAGGAATACTACTACTACTAATGATGATGATGATGATGATGATGATGATGATGATGATGATGATGATGATGATGATGATGATGATGATCATCATCATCATCATCATCATCATCATCATCATCATCATCATCATCATCATCATCATCATCATCATCATCATCATCATCATCATCATCATCATCATCATCATCGTCATCATCGTCATCACTTTATTTTTATTGCACGGTGTATTACAATGATGGTTACTTCTGTAATGAAGTGTTTCACTTTAGAGGGAAAACAGAGGGTTGACGATTTGAGTCTGGCTGGGTTGATCAAAACAAAAAAACTACATAAAATCATAAAACTATGGGCAAAGGGCCCCATTTCCCTTTTGCATTTCTGTTCTATGACTGCTTATTTTTGACCAAATAAATTTGAGTGAAGCATAAAAACACCAACATTTTGTTTACCAGCAGTGCTAATGAATTCACGCCGTTTGCCAAGCCAAGTTAAATAAATTCTGCATGTGCGTGAACATAAATCCAAACACTTATTTCCTAAAATATAGTGCTGACACACACCTTGATTGACATGTTTACCCACTCAGCCTACAGTGACTGTACAGTAGTTATCCAAAAGCACAGGGGTTCTTATGGCAAATATAATGATGTAATCTTTACCTGGCGGGGTGAAAAGAGAATGGTATTATGAGATTACAGTCGTAATGAATGGGTTTAGTCTGGTTTTGTTCCACTGTCCAAAGTCATGTGGTGGGTCAATTGACAAGAATTGTTCATAAGTGCATGTGTGCATGAATGGATTTTGTGCGCTGTAATGAATACGTAATCGGTCTAGGTAATTATCCTGCCGCTCACCAAAGGCATGCTGGGATAGCCCTGTCCACCCCTCTTTTCACTAAGGAGATTAAAAAGGAATGGCTGGTGACCAAATTCTCACAAAACATGACTTGCTTACCGCAGGTGCACATTTTTCAGTCGCCCACTCTTGAGTACAATGTAACATTCACTCCCTTTTAGAATGACACGTTTGCAGATTAACATTGATATTGAAGCAGCTATACGTTCTGCACAGTGTTGTGAGTGTTTGTCTTCACATACTGCGCATTAATGTCTGGAATGTGTATTCTGCAATTTTCTGTTTGAATCTTACTTGCTACCTGTTTTAAATTCCATAATCCCTTGGATGGTAATCAATTCCATAGGACCTGAAATAATATTATAAAATGGGTTGTTTTGATCCTGTTGACTTGGTACCACGGTAAAACATGGTTTTTCTGATTTTAGCGCCCTCTGCCTGATATTTAAATCAGTGTGACTCTGTCTTAATTAGATTTCCTCTGGAGAGGCCTACTTGGTCTACAGCAAGAAGATTTACTCCAATTCGGATTTCAACCAGTACGTGGCAGCACTCTACAAAGTGGTTGGCACCTTTGTGTTTGGCGCGGCGGTCAGCCAATCCCTGACGGACCTGGCCAAGTACACGATCGGACGCCCGCGTCCCAATTTCATGGCGGTCTGCGCCCCCAAATTCTGCAGGGGCTACATGCTGCAGATCAACTGTACCGGCCCCCCGAGGGCAGTCGCCGAGTCCAGGTAATGACGCCCGAATAAACAATGTGTTCCATCTAAAGCAGCGAACCGAAGAACAAATTGTGAGACTGAGCTAAGCCCAGAGATAATGTCATACGACAGCCATTATGATGTAATGCGCAATTGATGGTAAGAAACATTACCTAAACTTTACCACATATAATACTGTCCGCTTCAAGTGCAGGGATGACTGACTCAGATTCTGGATCTCAGCTATGTCTGCTGTTTTTTTTGGTTGAAGACTACAAATACTCCTGTCTTGTTTTCGAAGACAAAGTTGCCGACTGATTGACAGGAAACCACAAAACCACTGGAGCCATGACAACCATCCAGGACATGGACTTGATTATTCAGTGCGCTTTGAGCATTAGTAGCCCTTATAGGCATATGTGATTTAGAATGGTCTTCACTGGACATGCTAGTAACGCTGATGCAACTTCTTCTGTTAATTGATGACAGTGGAGTTCAGTGGAATTAAAAATTTGGATAAAACTGGATAAACTAACATTTTGAATGACGTTTCTTCAAAGAGATAAGCAGGTTTGGTTAGCATGGCTGGAACTTTGATTTAATTTGAAGTTTTTATTGAGCTCATGATTCTTTGGAAGGGTAACTCGAGACCATAGCTGCTACACCTGGAAGGTACTCACCCATACAGCGCCTGCAACTAGAGGGAGGGCGCTTGTGATGTCACATTTCTTGCTCCGCTCAGTTGAATTTCATTGACGGAAAGCCGTTTTACTCACGACACTGCCACCGTGGTCAATCCATTACAAATTTTAGTCACTCATTCATTCACCCAGCCAGGGATGTAAACTAGGGACATTGAGCGGGATGCATGTGCATTTTGCGCAGTGGATCCAGAAGGTTTTATTACCCCTCAGCCCTCATGGCTGATGGGGTATTGCTATCGTTCGTGCGGTTGGGCGGGCGGTCGGGCGGCGGGCGGGCGGGCGTCTCCAAAAACTTCGACATCGGGCTGAGGGGTATTCCGTGCATTGCACGCCTTTTTTTCTTTTTAGAGTAGGACGGTCACCAGGGAGCTTCCCAGTGTAGCGGAACGGCAGACGGCGGACCATAAACCCCAAAACGGCAAATATTTAAAACATCCAGTAGGGAGGAAAACACACTAAATGGTGACAAGCAAAAACTCCCCAAGGGGAGGAAATCTCGGAGGAACCTGGCTATAGTGAGGCAGACCTATCTTCTGCTGGCCTGCTAACTGAATATTAATTGGATCGAAGTGTAGCAATGTTCATTATAATTATTCATGTGGGTTGAAGAGGTTGCATACTTACGATGTACTCTCTGCATTCCAGGTTATCATTCTACTCTGGGCACTCATCCTTTGGGATGTACTGCATGCTGTTTCTTGCTGTGAGTATTAGAAACACTTTTTAATACTATTGTTAACCCAGGTAACCTTCAGAGCTCAGCCTTTCAGTGATATTAGTCAGGTCTTCATAAGCTACAAAAATTCAGCTCACATTCTAATAATGTACGGCACCTTGCCATGAAAATTGGGACAGGTTAGCTGTAGCATTTACCCAGAGGAGTCTTCCACAGGCTTAATCCTTTGGAGCCAGTTTCACAACGTGGATTAAGCGTAGTACTTGATGAAATTGTGTTTTTTATGGAGAATCTTAATTAAAAACTGAATTTAGTTGAGGAGTAAGTTTAGTCATTTGTATGTGAAACTAGCCCTTGAAGTTTGAGATCACAAGTATGTGATGGTCGCTGAATTTTCTCAGCTGAACTTGGTCTTACTGATTTAACGTTTTCATAGGCAATTAAACGTTTGGTTCGATCCCCTCTGGTAATTGAACGTAATACAGTTCTAGAATGTTCTCCTCTTCAAAAGGATTTTATAATAGCCATTTATCAGCTAGACTTTATATTTTTAATTTGTTGTTCGCTGATGGGAGATTTTCTGCGCATTTCATTACGATTGTTTCCAGGAAATGAAATGACAAGGAAAACTGAACAGAAAAAAATAAGCTAATTTGGGAAACTTGGAAGGCACCCCACCCGAATTCCTAGAAAAATGTTTTGATTTTTACATCTTTAATCTGTGTCTACAAACAAAGAACTTTTGACTACTCAGGTGATGTAACTGTCTCCTCATAACAGTGTCTTACAAATGTGCTATATTGGATTACTCACATATGGATATCAAATTTGAATAGAGCTTCAGATATTCCAAGCACATGACTGTATCCTCTCGTCCCTCTGAGATGCAAAAATACATATTCTGCAGAAATGTAGAAGACACTTCTGTATCACAAAAACTGTGTTCATTTGAGGGATGGTGTCTGTGTTTGCACTCAGCAAGAGCAGGGGGGCTAGAATTTCACAGATTAGCTTCTCCTGGGGAAAGTCAAAAACTGCTGTGTGTCCTGTTGTGTAGCTCATACCCTCGCAGGGCTACACAGGCCAGTCGTACAAGGTCAACTTTTAATGGGAAGCCATGAAGTGAAGGGAAGAATGCAGACGGTTTGCCTAAAGTCTCGTAAGGTCGCGATTTTCCGCACAAACTGCCAGAGCTCGTATTCTCTATCCTGTTAGGCTGCTGTAGTCTGTCTGAGAGGGGTGGCTCACCATCATAACCTACGTTGACAAAAAATAAAAGTCTGGCTTCAATGCCAACCTAAGCATTTAATCATTCCAGCCGCGTTGTAGTTTCTCTGGGGATGCCTTGGATATCCTGGAGTCGTTACTCATTTTGTCGCAAGTCGGTCTGAGGGCGGATGGGTTGTTTGTCCTTCTCTGTCTGTTTTTTCTATCTGTTAGAGGAGATTAATCCAGTTCATGCGGCACTTCTTCTCAGATTTGGTGCTAAAGAGTTAAGACTGTGTCTAAAGACTCTTCTCTTTGGGCTGGACCTTCGATTAGTTATATTTGTATTCATTACTACTGGCTTTATCTGGTAAAGTTGTTTTCGTAATGTTTGCCTCATTTCTTAATCTGTCTGATCCAAGTCTAAGTGTGGGCACAAAGGAAATTATTTCTCTCTAGTGTTGTCAGCATTTTTGTTCCTGCTTCCACATTTTTTGTGTTGCTTGTTGCTGTGGATAAATGCCGGCGTTGTCTGGATTTCTGTGTGGCGGTGTCTGACTGTCTAGCTACTGATTTCCTCAGTTGGCTGTTAAATGATCCAACTGCACAGGTTGTGAACTGAACTTGACAGAGGAATCCAACACTCCTGCTATTTCCCTTGACTAAAACACTGCCCCCAGAGCTGGAGTTTGTCCCCAAGTGCTGCACTGCGGCTGCCCATTGCTCCTAACCGGAATAGGTCAGATGCAGTGGAAAATTACCCGACGGGGTTCAATGTTTTATCTTATCTTTAGATAAGGAAATAATGGTTTGGGAGATGTTCTCTGGGGCTTAACAAGAACAGGGAAATATCCCTCAGCTGTGAAACATATGCACCTGTATGGTTTAAACTGTCATTGCTCTCATAACCTCTTTCTGCAAACAAGTCTTTCTGATAAGTTGAAAACTGTCCTCTTTTTCACTCTGTACTTTACACCTGGCTCATAGTCGTTCAAATATATTTGCTGCACCTTCTCCAAGTTCAGGTGCCTAACTAACCTGTCAACACTGTTTTTTCCGGAAGCATTCCACTTCGCCTCTTGCATTTGGTTGCTGTTTGTATGACACCACCTTAGGTGTGCAGGTACTTTCCAAAAAAACAGAAATTGCAAATGATTGCCCCATGGCGGCACTTGGTCTTATTAGGCTTTGAAGATTTTGCCTCCAACACATACACAAGCTTCCTCACTCTCATGCACTCTGTGTCAAGCTCACGCTTGCACACTCACATTCTTAGTCACATATGTACTCAGACTGACACTCTCATGCTCACACACACACACACACACACACAGGTAATAAACACCTGCTTCCCCCTCTCCCCCCCTCCAGCTGTATGTCCAGGCCAGGTTGGTGGCGAAATGGGCACGCCTCCTACGACCCACAATACAGTTCTTCCTCGTGGCCTTCGCCGTGTATGTGGGGTACACGCGAGTCTCTGACTACAAGCATCACTGGAGTGACGTTCTTGTGGGCCTCCTACAGGGGGCGCTAATTGCAATCCTCAACGTAAGTAGCGCAGACCAGTCTTCAGTTTTGCTGGCTGCTCATTTCACCGTAAGACTTTTCCTGTTTTGATTGAGCTTTTAGCAGGGAGACTCAGGAAAGCGTTAGTCGCTGAAGGGAGTGAGTCACACAGGACTCCTGTTTCTGACTGGCTCTTTCCTGAAACACAGGGTTACGGAAAACTTCTCTTAATGTAGGGCACTAAATATCTCCAGATGACGTACATATTGAGCGTACTGTACATGGTCAATATTTAGGTAAGTTATCCTTTGGGATGGATTGTCAAGTGGTACGTGGTGTGTCACTGTTTTTTACCCAGTTGACTCTGGGAAAGGCACTACCCTCTCAACAACACCGACAAGGATTAAGCAGGTTAAATAATGAATGGGAGGATAGATTGAGAGAGTGTGTAAGCAGTTTCAAACACAGTCTCTGTGTGAGACTTCTTTCCCCCCTCAATTTAACCAGGGAATGTTCCACTGAGCACAGGATTCTCTTTTCCAAGGACACTGTAGAAGAAATGCCAGACAGAACAGTTGTCAGTAAAGAGGGACGGAAAGTAAGAGAAGTAAAGCCAATGGAGTGATTTTGGGGTTAAGGGCCTCGCTGAAGACAGAAGTCCTAGTCCTAAGTCCCACCAGGGACTTGAACCAGCAACTCCATTTACCTGTCAAGCAACCTACCACTAATCTATCATGCCGCATTCAGTCTTGCGCATCAGACCAAAATACATTTTAAACATTTTCTCTTTGACTTAGGCGCAATCTCAGTTAGATCCTCAAGGATTGCAAAGGAAAATGCGTATGCAGTTGAATGAAAGTAGACTTTTATTCTGAAGTTGGATTTATTCCCTCTGAACATGCCAGTGACTGGTGATGAAAGCTTTGTGATTACAAAGATGGCAAAAGGCCATGAAGCTGGTGAGTTTACTGATTACCCTTAAGAGGAGATAACATTTAAGGTTATAATGTGGATAGGATTAATCTGTTCCCTGATCAGCCATTCTGTCTTAGTGCTTTCGGAGTTTCGCCCCTGATGCAGTTCATAGCCTAGCAGCCATAGACGTTGGAACTATATTCTGAGAGGGGGGACGGGATTTTTGATGGGTGTTTGTGCTCATATATATACGCACAATGTTTTCTGAACAAGGATTTGATTTTAAGCAGGATAACGAAAGTTACGAATGTAACTACGGTTCTATGAATCCCGAATGACCGCCAGAGGGCGGTGCTTAAAGCACTGAATATTCCCCTTCGCGCATGCGTAGTGCGAGTATGTATACCAACAATGTCACCTGTGACCTGCAGGTGACCCAAAGAAGATTATATCTTCCGGTGTCACCTGAGGATCGTTTCTTACAGAATCTTCTCGCGAGCACACAAGGATTCTGAGTGACAGAGAGCTCTGGCGGTCATTCGGGATTCATAGAACCGTAGTTACATTCGTAACTTTCGTTCTATTTCATCCCTGCTGACCGCCAGAGGGCGGTGCTTAAAGCACTGAATGACTTATACCAACAAGGTCACGAAGAATCCGAATCACGGACCTTCAGTGTGCAAAAAGTCAGAAGACCCCGGCCGCAGAGCCACGGCTGAGGGGTGGGGTGTGGCCACGTTCACCCTGTAGAACCTGGAGAACGTGTCCGGTGACGACCATGAAGCTGCGGCACAAATGTCCTCCAAGGACACTCCCCTCAGGGCAGCCCATGAAGTAGCAACACTCCTGGTAGAGTGGCACCTCACTCCAGGTGGAAGGGGACGGTTACTCGTCCGATAGGCATGGGTGATGACATTAATAATCCAGTGGGACAAACGCTGCTTGGAGATGGCGCAACTCCTGTTAGGGCCACCGTAGCAGAGAAAAAGTTGTTCAGACCTTCGAATGCATACAGTAGCTGCAGTGTAGGCCTTCAGAGCCCGCACTGGACATAACAGTTCAGGCTCATCCCCACTCTCCCTTGGAGAAGGGTCAAACTGAGCCAGCCGAATAGGCTGGTTGCGGTGAGCGTGAGCCAACACTTTAGGGAGAAACGCTGTGTTCGGCCACAGAGTGACCCCTGAGCCATCCGAGTTCCACCTCAAACACGAGTCACTGACAGACAGGGCATGCAGCTCGCTGACACGCTTTGCAGAGCAAATGGCCAGAAGGAACGCAGTCTTACAAGACACCCACTTCAGCTCCGCTTGTGTCAAGGGTTCAAATGGGGGCCGGCTTAGTGCATCCAGTACCAGGGGAGATCCCATGCTGGAGCTCTTGGGGCACTCAGAGGATGTAATCTCTGAGCCCCCTACAAGAAGAGGGACACCAAACTATGGCTCCCCACAGTGCCATTGTCAATCCTCACATGACCACAAGATATTGCCGCTACGTACACTTTCAACGTCGAATGAGACCGACCTTCGTCCAGAAGAGACTGAAGAGGTCAAAAATAGTTGGCACAGAGCAGCGCACAGGGTCCTCATCCCGACTTGTACACCAGTCGGAAAACAGTTTCCATCTATTCTCATATTGAAGACCAGTGGACGGCGCTCTAGCATTCAATATGGTGTATTTGACAGGGTCCGCACAGGAGCTAAACAGCAACTCGGGCCCTCCAGCAGCCAAACACACAGTCGGAGGCATCGTGGATTGGGGTGCCAGATCCGCCCCGCCAGCTGGGACAGGAGATCCCTCCTGTCGGGAAGGCGCCACGGTACACCGCGACAGAGTCCGTGCAGCAGTGGGAACCAGCTCCTCCCTGGCCAGAAGGGAGCCACAAGGAGGACACTGCGACCCCCCTGAAGGATCCTCTGAAGTACCGACCGAATCAGAGGAAGCGGGGGAAAGGCATACAGGAGGCCGTCCGGCTAAGGGTGGGCCAATGCGTCCTGGCCCGAGGGACTGGTTGTCTCGGCTAAGGAGAACCACAGAGGACAGTGGGTAGAGACTTCTGAAGCGAAGAGGTCCACGTCCACTCTGCCGAAGAGGCTCCAAATAGTGCTGACCATTTCCGGGTGGAGGCGCCACACTCCTGACGGAGTTTTTGACGGGAGAGGGAGTCTGTCAGGTTGCTCCGCTCTCCCGGTAGATACATTGCCCGAAGGCTGATCAGACGGGGGGGCCGCCCACGTGAGGAGCTCTTCTGTCAGTCGCAGCGACCGCGCAGACTTGGTCCTGCCCTGATGATTTATATGATATACGGTTGATGTTTTGTCTGACCTTACGAGGACATGCTTGCCCCTCAGGAGTGGCAGAAAGTGCCTGAGTGCCGGGTGAGCCAAGGCAAGAAGACACCTCTGTGACACCCTGAGCTTCCTGTGCCAGTGTCGCTTGGCATCCAAGTGGAAGCTGTTCAGCCACCTCAGCAGGGGGCGTAGTGCCAGCAAGCTCAGCGGAACCACAGCTGAAATGGACGTTAGTTCGCCCATGAGGCGAGGAAATGCAAGGAAGGTCAGCCAACGGCCCTCTTGGAACAGGGCAAGAAGGTGAAGGATGTCGCCCACACAGCGGGGGGCGGTCTGGCTATCATGGCTACACTGTCCAATGCAATCCCAATGAAAGTTGTAGCCTGAGATTGCACCAGGCAACTCTTTCCCATATTCACATTGAGTCCGAGGCAGGCCACGTGGGACAGGTGACATGCTGTATCACTGGACACCTGAGCACGGGATGGTGGACAGACCAGCCAGTCATCCAGGTATGGGAGAATTTTCAAGCCTTGAGACTGTAGAGGCGCAAGGGCTGCGGCAACACACCTCGTGAAGACCCTTGGAGAGAGGGAGAGCCCAAAGGGTAGCAACCTGAACTGCCAGTGGCGGTCTCGGTAGGCAAAGCGGAGAAACCGCCGATGTTTTTGAGTGATGGGGACACGGAAGTAAGCGTCCTTGAGGTCAATGGACGTAAACCATTCTCCCTGTGCCACAGTTTGCAGGACATCTGCAGTGGTCAACATGTGGAAAGGGATGACCTTCATAAATTTGTTCAGCCCTCTGAGGTCCAAGATTGGGCGAAATCCGCCAGTCTGTTTCGTCACTAGGAAGTATGTTGAATAGTACCCCCGGGGACGCGACAGAGGGTCCACGGGCTCGATGGCGCCTTTGGCCAGGAGGGTGGATAACTCCTGGCCCAACACGCGAGCCTTTGCCGGGTCGCTGATAGTGGCCATTTTGACCCGGCCAGAAGTGAGGGGCCGGCGGCGGAATTGAAGCTTGTACCCGTGGGTCAAGGTGGCCACCACCCACGGGTATGAAGTATGAGCAGCCCACTGTTGGAGCTGATGTGAAAAAAATATCCGACCGCCGGCCCCACGGCCTCAATGTCTGGCCCCCCAGCCCCTAGGGCCCTAAGGGGGGGGGGGGGGGGGTGGGGGGACAGGCGGGCAGGGCCTCGAAAGTCCCAAGCTGGTCTCCGCATGGGACGCTGGGCAACACGACGGCCAGTGGAGTGGGTCGGCCGTGGTAAGCGAGTGTGAGAAGCAGCCGAGGAACCCCTCGTTCTGCTGGCAGGAGGCCTATCAAGAAGAGGCATCCGCCTAAGGCCCGCAAGCCGCTGCCTGGTTTGCACCGCCTGGATGGTCCTTTCCAGTGCTTCCTGGGCTGCAGGACCAAATATCTCTCCCGGTTCCATGGGGAGACTGCGAAGGAGTCTCCTGGATGCCTCTGTCAAGTTTGGCTGAGATAGCCAAACCTGGCGACGAGCCTGAACCAGGATGGACATCATCCGTCCAAGTTCCCTGGACAGAAGGCCGAATGCCTCCAGTGAGGCATCACAAAAAGTGACAGAATCAGCAGCCACGTTGACCTCCTGCAGTGAAGCTGAGAGCGCCAACGTGAGATTCGACAAAGAGCTCCCCATGCGGCAAGCACGTGCTCCAGCATCATAAGGCCTTGTGAGAAGGTCTCCAACAGGCCTGCAACTCCTTCAGATAGTCCTTAGAGTGGGGAATAACGAAGGTAGTGGGGGCTGGCCTGCGCCTGAAGAGGGCACTAGCAGGTGCAGCTTCTGCCTGCTGTGGTACATGCATGTGCAGTCGATCTAAAGCCATGCGCATGATTGCCCGCATGGAGCCATCCCCCAACTCAGCCACTGAACTCGGAGCCGAGGAGTGGGCGCCCCGCTCAGATGCCTGGGAACCCCCATTTTACGAATCTCTCCCATAACCGTGGAAGTAGGTAGCCGAAGCTGCCAGGGAAAATGTATCCTCCTCAGGTACCAGCACTGGCATTGGAGGAGAGGGTGTCAAATCACCTTGCAATGGGGCATCAGGCTGGCAGTCTCTGAGCATGGGCCTGACCTGGGCCAGCTCAGCAGACAGCTGATCGACTTTAGATGAGAGCCTGCTTTCTTTTGTCTCTTTTTGAGCAGATTTCGCCCTCTTCCTGGAGGGTGCGACTGCTGTAGCCGCAGCCCGCCGCTTAGAGCGTCTCCAACAGGCCGGGGGAGACTGGCCTGATGGGGGGGAGGTCACTTTCATCTCCTTGATGTTCCACCTGCGCCCGACTGGCAGCCCTCATCGCCCAAGGCAAGTAACTGCAGTTCATGCAGGGGTTGTCTGACGGCGCCTCCCGCAGGTGCTCAGGACCGAGGCATGCGGGGCATAGGTCATGGCCGTCCTCTGGCTGTAGAGGAGCCTCACATGACGTACAGAAATGGCAGTCATCCATTGTGGTGGCGCTGGAGGCTTACACGACACTCACCTGTCCAAAGTAGCTCAGACGCTCCCGCTAGTATACTACAGGGGCTTGCACTGGAGGGAGGGAGCGCGTACGCTGCCTATACCGAGTAAGGAACCCAGCTGGTATTTAATGAATACTCCTCGGATAACCTGAGCGCGAACGCTATGGACAAACCGAGTATGGACACCGTAAGCCGGAGGGAGGGAGCGCGTACGCTACCTATACCGGGTAAGGAACCCAGCTGGTATTTTAATGAATACTCCTCGGATAACCTGAGCGCGAACGCTATGGACAAACCGAGTATGGACACCGTAAGCTGGAGGGAGGGAGCGCGTACGCTGCCTATACCAGCAGGGGCTCAGTAACAAATCCAAATTGGGACACAGCACAAAGCAAAACACAAACCATATGCTGGGGGGAAGCAGCGCGCACGCAGCCTCTACCAACAGAGGTTAATGCAAACTCACCAGCAGGTGTAGCTATGCAAGCGTTACCGCTAATAATTACTCACGCTGGACACCGGGAAACGCTTACGCAACCCGCCAGCCAGCAAACAAAGTCAGCTTGACCGACTAATTAAACGTCGGGACACAGCACAAACACAAAAACAGACCATATGCTGGGGGGAAGCAGCGCGCACGCAGCTTGTACCAACAGAGGTTAATGCAAACTCACCAGCAGGAGTAGCTATGCAAGCGTTACCGCTAATAATTATTCACGCTGGACACCGGGAAACGCTCACGCAACCCGCCAGCCAGCAACAAAGTAAGCTCGACCGACTAAATTAAACGTCGGGGCGCAGCACAAACATATAAACAAATCATGTGCTGGGGGGAAGCAGCGCGCACGCAGCCTGTACCAACAGAGGTTAATGCAAACTCACCAGCAGGAGTAGCTATGCAAGCGTTACTGCTAATAATTATTCACACTGGACACCGGGAAACGCTCACGCAACCCGACAGCCAGCAAACAAAGTCAGCTTGACCGACTAAATTAAACGTCGGGACACAGCACAAACACAAAAACAGACCATATGCTGGGGGGAGGCAGCGCCCACGCAGCCTGAACCAGCAGAGGCTAATGCAAACTCACCTGAAGGTGTAGCTATGCAAGCGTTACTGCTAATAATTATTCACGCTGGACACCGGGAAACGCTCACGCAACCCGCCAGCCAGCAAACAAAGTCAGCTCGACCGACTAAATTAAACGTCGGGGCGCAGCACAAACATATAAACAAACCATATGCTGGGGGGAAGCAGCGCGCACGCAGCCTGTCCCAACAGAGGCTAATGCAAACTCATCTGAAGGTGTAGCTATGCAAGCGCTACCGCTAATAATTATCCGCTGGACACCGGGAAACGCTCACGCAACCCGCCAGCCAGCAAACGAAGTCAGCTCGACCGACTAAATTAAACGTCGGGACACAGCACAAACACAAAAACAGACCATATGCTGGGGGGAGGCAGCGCCTACGCAGCCTGAACCAGCAGAGGTTAATGCAAACTCACCTGAAGGTGTAGCTATGCAAGCGTTACTGCTAATAATTATTCACGCTGGACACCGGGAAATGCTCACGCAACCCGCCAGCCAGCAAACAAAGTCAGCTCGACCGACTAAATTAAACGTCGGGGTAACAGCAAAGTAACGTAAGTCTCTCTCAACCAGAGAAAGATCGCCGTCGCAGTTCCTGGAGGGCGAACAATCGCTGCTCCGACCGACAATGGTCGCGGAACTACTAGCAACGGAATTTAGTAGTAAAGCAATAGACTCATTGCTTTCCAAGCAAGCAAACTACGCGCGAGAAGAAAATAAGAAACGATCCTCAGGTGACACCGGAAGATATAATCTTCTTTGGGTCACCTGCAGGTCACAGGTGACATTGTTGGTATACATACTCGCACTACGCATGCGCGAAGGGGAATATTCAGTGCTTTAAGCACCGCCCTCTGGCGGTCAGCAGGAATGAAATAGAACTTGATTACCACACAGTTATTAAAGGCTGTATCAGCGATATGACGTCACTATTGTTGACAGTTGAAATGTTCTCAAAACACAACAGGGCCGCTCACCATTCCCCTTCAGAAGCTTGGAACATAAACATGCTTTTTGTCTCGCCTCGAAGGGACTTGCGAGACATAGGCGCCGCTTTTTCCGTCCGCAGGGGTTGGCGTCGGCATCCGTCCACAAAAACTTTAACCAAGGTTAAAGTTTTTGGTTAAGGTTTTCGGGGGCAGCCAGGGCGAGACATAGCGTTAGTGCTTGTCTTATAGTGAAACTTCTGAGTAAAGCTGCTTTCACACTGGATGCAAAACAAATTTTTCGCGTGACAGATTACATTCAAAGTCAATGCAAAGATGCAAATACATGCGTGATAGCAACAATGACGACCATTGCCACACGATAATTTTACACCATTAGTGCTAGCTACAACAAGGTATCTGACAAGTCTTACTGACTTAGCTCAGCATTACGAAATGAGTATTAACAACATCACATAGATCACCACTTTTAGCTAAACTTATCACACCGTTATACATTCATTGATGAATTTCAACTCTGAGTACTGACCAGAGAAAAAATGTTATTACACGAACACAAACTCAGGTTTGATCAGACAGAATTAGCAAACTTGCTAGCTTGCCAACCGAGAGTTAGGTTAGCAAAGGTTGATTTCAAACCATTCAACTCCCGGAACTCTCTCCAACATTGGTATGCTTTCCCAATGGTTATTCGGGACTTTGCATAGCTGTGATCGCGTCCCTTTTTCCTCAACATGAGGAAAACGTCTCTTTTTCGGTTTAGCCTCTCTTAGACGCTTAGAAGACTCAGTGAGAGCTTTGGAAAAGAAATGCGAAATCCGCTTCTGTGACATAGTCTTGATCGTTGCTTGAATTTACTGCCTTTGCTAGCTAACAGGAAATGAACAATGCGCGTGCTTGCATACCAAAACAAAGGAGACGTTTTTCAAATTGCACAGTCTCTATAGGCTTCATATGGCATGTCATTAGGCTGCATACAAGATGTAGAAAGCTATTTTTATGATAGGAAAGACATAAATGCAAGTCAGACACATTTGAATTCAGATTCTTTATTAAAAAAAAAAGACTTGGGGCAGTATGGGGTTGATGGAGGGGACAAGGGAGAGAGGCGGCCGCTCCCCCCGCCCCCCCGTTCCGCCATCTATGCGAGCAGCGGAGTTTGTTTCATTTGGACCTTGGAGGTTCCTGGTTCAGACTTTAGCTGGGCGAATGACCCTTCGTTGAAGTCAAGGAAATGGCCTCCATTCTAATCTAATCCGCTGCAAGATGCTTTGGAGAAAAGCATTGGCTGAATAACTGCTAATGAATGCCCGTGGAATAACTGTGATGTTATGTCCAATCAGTAACCGTCCTGTAATATCCATTTAATCATTGTAGAGTATCGTCCACTGGTTCTCTGTAATGAAATATCCATTCATTTGCTCTGATGTCTGCAAAAAAAGTCATGTGATATCAGTGAAATAACTGAAATATAATGTCTACTAAATTGCTGTGATGGAATGTTCATTAATTAACTGTACTGCAATGTTCGCTAAGTAACTGTAATGTCCATAATAGCTGCTATATAACAGTAATTTGATGTCCCCTAAATAATAGTAATCTCTGGTAAGTATCAGTGATGTAATGCCTAGAATGTAGCGTAACTGTAGTGGCTTCCTACACCTCTCCCTCCCACAGGTGCGCTATGTGTCGGACTTCTTCAAGCAGCGGCCGCAGCGCTGCTCGAACCCGGAGACGCCCGACGGGGATGAGATGGAGGTGAAGGCAAGCTTGCAGATCGCAGACAGCGACCAGAACAACCATTACAGCTAACGGGGGGCCGTGTGAGGGGGACAGTCCTGACCCCTGGAACTCACCTGGGGTGGTATTGAGGAGATATGCAGCCCCTGGACGTACACTTTGCTTGGCGCCCTGAGAATTTTGACCACCTTTCACTCCAAGTGAGGCTGCCCTCAGTCACCCCTGACCTGCATCTATAACAACCACTGGAATTAGCAAAGGCACACGCTGCACATATACACACAGGCACTCTCTCTCACTCTGGTGTTTCTACAGAATGTGTTTGCCCTCTACTGTGGAACTGGACTCCCCTCCTCAACTGCATTGGTTACCCCTGCCCTCCTCCCACCTACAACCACTGGACTGAATGAAGGAACACACATCATACACACACATCAACTGTGTTTGTGTGTGTGTGTGTGTATGTGTGCGTGCATTTTTGTGTGTGAGAGAGTGTAAGTGTGCGTGTTTGCATATGTTTGTATGTCTGTGAGTGTGTGCGAGTGTTTGTGTTTGTGTGATTGACTTACACAAGTATTGCTGTCTTTGGAGTATTGCTACAAATTATTTGTTTTTTATTTTTCTTTAAAAGAAAGTTACTCCTTTTTGAGACAAAATAATAATTGGAAATGCTTTGGGGGAGGTTAATGCTTTTCTGGGACAAAAAACAAAACGACTGAAAAAACATGTTAATAAAGACTGGCAGGAAGGATGGAGACAGTGATGATCCACAAGATGCATTTCCGTATGTAACTAAAGAAGAACAGTACATTATGCAGGATTCTATTGCGCTAATGCTGAAAAGTACCTTTCCTGTTGGTTTCTTTCATTTCCTTTTCATCAGTGGTGAATTTAAGGGTTTGGTAATGAGGTGTGCCGACTCTAATCGCAGTCTTATCGCAGCAGACCCTCCAGAATTTTGGTTTTCGGTCCCTGCTTTTATGTGTTAGCATGGGCTAATGCGAGGCCTGCAGTTGGTACAGTGAGTTCAACTCAATGCCAACATAAACTCCTGTTCTGATATTTAACTCTTTGATAAGTCCGCCATAGTTTTTTTGGAATGTTCTCCCATGTTTCCCAGTTCGTCTTCTATAACTTCAGCTGCCAATAAGGGTTGTCGTAACTATAAGATAATGTTCAATGTAGAACATTCTAATTGTATATTTGTGATCTAATACCCTTTACCCCATTGCGCAAATATAGATGCTGGCGTCCGTAAATTTCGAAATTTTATTGCTAAATAATTCTGTTGTCGAATCTCCAAGTGTCTTTCTTCGTGGAATAATTTTTCCCAGTCTCTGTGACAAATA
Source organism: Gymnothorax reevesii (assembly GCA_029721435.1). Lineage (NCBI taxonomy): Eukaryota > Metazoa > Chordata > Actinopteri > Anguilliformes > Muraenidae > Gymnothorax > Gymnothorax reevesii. Next base: position 27,790,648 of record CM056575.1, on the reverse strand, counting down.
TACTGAGTTATAATGCCTTAAATAGGCCCATATATAGCAAACAAAAATTGGCATTACTTGTATCATAAATCAAGGGGATTCGCTTGTTTCTCTTTTATTCTCTCTCTCTCTCTTCACTCTCTTGCAGAGATTTATGACAATGAAAAATAGTCGAAGTTAAGAGCAAACAAACTAAAATTTGTCTGTGGTATTTAAATGAAATATGTTTCGGAGGCGATCTTTTATCATAAATGACAGGGTAACCATGTCATGGTTCTGACGCTGGTCTCTCTGTGAATTTGGTTTCCTACATAACTTTTATGTGTGAATTTTTTTTTTTTCCCCCGTGCTCATTAAATTTATAAGGAGAGATAATGTTGTGATAGTTTAATGGTCCTTTTTCAACTATGTGATGTTTAGGAATGTAGTGCCACAACATAAAGCACAATCTCAGCACAATTTTGCAAGATGCACAGCCATAAAGGCTGTGTGGTAGACTTTGAATTTGATGGAGATGATCAAATTATGGGTGAATATACATGGACCGGTCTGGACCGGTCTCTGAGTTTAGTGCCAGCTTCTAATTCTAATTTTCAATAGTCCCATCATCAACCTGCCCAGTGTTTCTGATTTTAAAGTGCTGAGGAGCCGATGTGGACTGTGCAGGCTTACAAAAGAAAATATGATATGATAAGTTTGAATAAAAACCAGATTACACCGTCTCCTGCTACAGGAATGGAGAAGTGCTACCTTGACAAATTGTTATATTAAATGTCTCCCTACAAGTAATTTTCTGCTCATTAGTAAAAATAGCCATTCTGACCCTTCGGCCCCATGAAGAGGCAGGATGTGGGTTGAGATGGAAGGAAATGCCTCATTCTTTACTCTCTTCAACTTTCAGACCCTGACCCTTTGTTATTACTTCATTCTGTTATTGCTTGAAAATGTTTAGTTTTCCCCCCATTTTGTTTTTATTGTATTATCGCAATCGCCCAAGCTGTCAGTTGTGAAATGCCGCTTGCCAGCCTTTAATCAATGTTAGCCACTTTTCATTTAATTCAGTCACAGCCTGCGCGCCTGTGTTGGTCTTTTAACTTTCCGATATGCATCGTCTCCTGAGAACTCATAATCAGCAAAGATACTGACAAGCCTGCGACAATGAAAGGCGAAAACAAGCTCTCACAGCCAAGATGGACGTGTTGGAAACAAATTGGACTGCCTTGCGCACTGTTGAACTTTGGCTGCCTCTCCCCAATATACCAAAGACTGACACCAGAGACCGAGAGGGTTTTGAAACTTTGTTTTGCTCTTTCACAGACTGGTCTGGACTATATATCAGTGGGTATAGCTGTCCTGTGTTGCTGGCCTTTAATGAACATACTGTAGTCTGCTAGTGCGGTATTAATCTTAAAACATAACATAAATTGCAGATAAAAATTAGTTTTAATTTGCCTCATTTTTCTTTTTCCCAAGGCTTAATGAGTGGAATTAAAAATGTCAAATTCCCAGTTGTATTCATTGACTTGGCCCATGGCTGTTAGTACTGCTGAATGTAAATGCTGGTGGATTAACCTTTAACCTCTGCCGACTGGCGCAGAATGGCTACAGGGAGTCTGATACGCTGCAGCTCTTTTGTGATGACCAGGCTGAAAACTCTAACAGCTCGCGAGCTGAGCCAAGTCACGGCCGGCATTACGTGCCCCCACTGCAGCCGCAGAGTGCTCATTCATGATCAGGAATTGATTTTGGACTAAGAGACGTGATTACAATCAAGGGCTCATGTTTTTAGTAGCAGTTCATTGTTGTTGTTTCTTTTTTTTTTTTTCAATTTGTATCAGTTATCAGTTAGTTTTGTCCTTGTGTGATCTTGTTGGTTTATAGTTTTTAAGATCATGTAGTCTGTTAAATTCCGCTACTTCATAGAATGTATTACACTGCAAAAAGAAAAAAAAGACTGTAAACCATGCAAATTGTGGATTGTTACAGTTTTTACTATAAAAAAAAACATTTTTTTTGTGTGATGTTTTTTCCACCAATGTGCTGTGAGCTTCTAAAAGAGACAAAAAGTTCCACCCAAAACATGATTTGGTTTCATTTTTGTTTAGGTTACTTGAGTGTGAATGTTTTGCAAAAAATCCTTTTTATCCAGAGATGGCGTTTATGACTACTTCTTTGCTAGTTAGCAGCTACCATGCAACCAGGTGGCCTTCAGCACCCATTTCGTCACTTTCGTTCTTTAAAAACACAATTCTAGCATTCTGAGCATACTAACCCATTTACACACTAAAAATTTGCCATCTACCAGGAAGGTGTTTATTATTTCCTTTTTAGAACTGGTTTCTAAACTCGACAAATGCTGTTGGTGGATGACGGCAAGGTAAAGCATTGCCGCCATTGGCAAAATTCAGTTAGGTCTTTGTGTCACCAGAGCAATAAGCTTGCTCTTTCCTGCTCCGAATGTTCACAACAAAGTTGAACTGATTTCCATTAAAATTTGACTTACTGCATTTTGAAATGTAGTTTCACCTAAGGAAGGCACTACAGTGCAAGTAATTGTGCCATCAGAATAAATAAGGTTCATTTTTTGTGCATCAGGCATGCTAACAGCAGATTTGACAGGTTTCCCTTTAAAACTTATCTAAAAATGAAAAATCTGGCCAGATGGTAGTGCCACATGGAAAGAGGTAGGGTCACCAAAATCACGTCTGTGGAGCAGGAATACACAGGAAAGGTTTCACATGATTCCCATAAACACTTTCTTTTAGTTGTTACATTTTGAACTGGTAAATATTGCAGAATGGTGGCACTGCAGGAAACATTACAGGGCTGCCACAATCAATGCTTCCTGCTCTATGCAACCTGAATGATGAAAACAGATTTGACACAATTCCTATCAAAGTTGTTCAAGGTATAGCAATTTGAAGAAATTACTGTAATGGTTTTGCCTAGAGGAGGTATTACGGCAAAGTTCATAGGGTGATCACCATCAATAACAGCCCTTCTCTGAGCAGCAGAAATGATCACAAGAATATGATTCCCATCAAAACTGTTTGAATTAATGCTTTTGGAAATGTTAAGTTTTCCCTGGTGGTAACATTAGCGGAAAGGTCATGGGTTTACACACTGTGATAGCGTATCTTCTCTATGTAGCAGGAGTGATCAGAAGTAATTTAATTCCCGTAAAAAAAACTGCTCAGTTATGGAGCTAACAAGAAGGATCAGTGGTGGTGACGTTTTCGAAGGTGAATCCATAATCTTCCAGAAAATGTAGTTTTGGGAATGTATAGAGGCTGCATTGAATTTACTTGGCAGAGCTGCAGCCTAAGCAGAAGTGGAGTTCACACTCAACAGAATGTTCAGCTCTGGATGCAGCTCTGGCCAGTAAAATCAAAACTGCTTCCAGTATTTTTAAAACTCATTTGAAAGGCCATTACAAAACCAGGTAAATAACCAACTTAATATATGAATACGGGTTATTATATGGTTTGTTTACTCAGAGAGCCAGAATCATGTTTTTAAAGACAAAAATAATGACACTGGTACTGGAGGCCACCTGGTTGCATGGTACCTGCCAACTGGCTGACAAGAAGCAGCCAACTCGATCTCCAAATAGAAAGGACTGTTTGTAAAATTGTTTTAGGGTGTTCATCTCCTCTAGAACTCAACAGAATGGGTTTAGGCTGGAGAATCCCTTTAAAGGTGGCATATCGAAATTGTATCTCACACAATTATACGGATCTTATTTTATAGATCATAGCATTTGGCTGAAGTATTACTTGGTTTCAGTTGCTCTCTTCAAGTCAGTTTGTGCTATACTTATGACCAGCGAGTCGGTGGTAGGAAGCATGAAGGAGAACCCATAAATAAATGAACTTGGGTGATTTACATGAGGTTTTCATTAGTGATTTTTTTATTTATGAACTTGCCTTGGCCTAAACCTCACACAAGCCTTGACATAACATTTATAGGGATGTTGGTTTCTTAATCTGTTCTGGTATGTTGATGTCCAGGAGGTTTATATATATATATATATAAATAAAAGACCGCAACTGGTCGGTACAAATATTTTACACCTGTGGGTTGTCTGAGAAATTCTCTTAATACTCCCTCTCTATTGTTGATTATCAGTTCCTGGGTGTCTATGTCATTTCATTTCCTTCCATTTATGTTGCAGGCAGTAATAATTTTGATAGGGATACAAATAAGCATTTTGATTCTTGCCACATTAGGCTTGGAAATGACAGATTTGAGGTTGAAGCAGAGGCTGTCATCTTTAATCTGTTGGCCTACGCTTCCATACGGTGTACGAGTCTTTGCCCCTTTTACAATTCATGGTCAAAATGCTAATAAACTGAACCATATATTTTTTGAAACAAAAATTACCTTGAGAATTATGTTTCTCTTTTTCAAGGAGACCCTAGTTGCAATGCCTGAACGAACAGTTTCAAGTGAGAGGGGATAGACAAAAATGGGGGTAAAGCCCCTGGAGTTAGTTTGGCATTAAGGGCCTCGCTGAAGGGCCTAAAGGCAGTTTATTGTAACTTAATCTCCAGAGATGCAAATGAGAATCCCAAGCCCCATCAGACGCTTGAAGAAGCAACTCTTCAGTGACCAGTAAAGCAACGGACCACCACTCATCCCTGGCCTGATCTGTTCTTATGTGGCATGGTGTGGAGGAGGTAGGTCCTATATGAAATAGTGCGAGTTAAGCCAAGAGTCCATCAGTTGGCAACCTGTACTTTTCTCATTATGGCCAATGTTATATTTCCCCATCTCTACTGGGACGTGATTAAACTTACGAGATCGAAAGGCTAACATTTTTGCGTGCTTGCGGATGATGTTCTTGCTTCTGAGAGCACTCTTTTGTATCTGTTGCCCTTGAAGGTAAAAGCGCAGTCAGAATTATACACAATGCCAATCTGTCCTTGGCTCGTAGCGTAATTGCAGTACTTTTCAGATTTTGGTTTGTCCTTTGCCGAGCTGTGAAATTTCTACTCCAGACGTTTTTATTTTAAATATGTTGACAATGCCGCAAACTTGATTGCTCACCGATTAGCTCTATTAAACACAAGGCTGGCGTAATCATTATACAGTTTGTGCAGTTCTCAGAAATCCCAAGCCAGTATTACCATTGGGAGAGGTCATAAAAATTTATGGAATGCGTTTAAAATATGCAACCATCCTTGAAAGTATAAAGTTCCAAACAAAAAGGAGCCTTGAGCACAAGCAGTGTGTATAGGAGCTTTAACATAACCTTTATTTCACTGAATAATGCAACGGAGCAATAAAGTGGACAAGCTTTGGTGAAAACTACAAATAATAATCGGATCCTCAATTATTTGGGCATACCTCGTGTGCACTTAGTAAAATTGGTGCCAAAACTTAAGAATTAAGGACAAACTTAAGACTAATCTTAGTGGGAACCCATATCTTCTAGGCACCACTTACTCTTCTCTATAAATGTAACCACCATTCCCAGATTTTTAAAAATTGAAGCTTAAAATAATAAATAGATAAATATTATTATGACACTTTTATTTTGCTGTAGCTGCTTTCACACAGAGTAGGCTAAGAGGGTCAGAGCTGCAGCTTTGGGCTCAATTAGCCATTGCTGTTGCATTGCATCATGGGAACATTGGCCTCCGGCCTGGACTTTGATTTACGCTGTACTAACTTCATAACATTCTGTCAGCAGGCTGACAAATGGCACCAGACTCCCTTCTTGCATTACACTTGCAGTAAAATGTGTCCCACACACACACACACACACACACACACGCAAGCAAATTATCCCTGGCTCCCAAACAAAACTCGTACACAACAAACTGCAAGAAAGGTCCAATGCAGACAAAGTTTCTGCCTCTTGTGCCGAGTTAAACAGCAGTCGGTAATCACTTGGAGAGAGGAAAAAATTGTCTTCCGCACAATGGATATGTGAGAGCAAAAAGATGATATGAAGTTACAGCAGAAACTCAGATTTTTGGGTAATTGCATGCAAGTCATGTGACTGATGTAGGAAACGTGAGCCCCTTTTATATGGTCTTCGATGCTTGCGGACTGTGCTGTATGAATAAGAACATCTTTGGATGGGCTACAAAAGCCATTCTCATTTCCTAATTATTTTCAGCTGTGAAGAAAACCTGTCACTCCACATTTAAAGACATTTTACTTACCACTCTAGTTTCAAAATATTTATGTGACTCCAGAGATTTTGCAACACTGAAATGTATCCTGGTAATTTCAGCCAGGAGAGTGTAAGTGAATATTAATGTAGAGTTGACTGAATATACCATGAAATGGACTCTTGGCAAGCTGCACATACATCATCATAATACATTTTTTTAAAGACTCATGCTTCCTCGGGCATTAAGTGTTTTATGAGATCGCCACACCCATCTATCTAAAGCACCCAGCCTCATGTAATACACCTACTTTTGGGATAGACCTCAAATCCAGTTTGAAAAGATGACGCTGGCACTGTCTGCGATCTGTCAGCCATGACCATGCTCCAGAAGGTAAGCCCTTGACAGAGGATCTGATTTTTTTTTTAAATTCTTAATATTCTGGAACTCAATTGCTCTTTCTATTGCCATCAATTATCATTACATCAGTATTTAAATGTTCAGTTATAAACCATTAATTCCATATTCATGAAACAACACCTTAACCCTTTCAATACTCAATACAGTAATAAGAGTATCCCAATGGATAAATACATGTAAATTTTGTGACTAATATTCAGCCTTTATGTTAACTCGGAAATACACTGCCTGTCCAAAAAGAAGTCACAGTTTGGATTCAAATCAACAAACAATATGAATGGATCATTATTGCAGCAATTAATGCATTTCAGCTAGCAATAATTATTTTAACCTTAACTGACGAAGCGTAACTTCTCATTTCTTAAAAGATTATATCAGAGGACATATCCCTAGGCGGTAAAAAAGATACTACAATATTTCAAACAGGGCAAATTATTGGTCGGCATCAAGCAAAGGAAACAAAGAATGAGAAAAACAAGTATGAGGAATCATTCCTACACATGAATTGACAAAAAGTCCAGACCATAACCGTATTGATGTGCTTGGATCAGCTATCCTTTCGTCAATACAATTAAATATTTGTGTGCAAATTTTTATCGCACATGCTGATACCTAATAGCTAATTTGGAATATGGCCAAGTAATATAGAGTAGAGCTGCGGACCCCACGTGACTTCTTTTGTTTACGCCATCATTTTGGCAGTAAAAGCTAAAGCGAAAATGAATGGCGCTAGTGCTGATTTCAAGCCATCAGAGTTAATTGCCCGCTTTACATGTCAAGAAATTGAGCTATATAATTCAACACTTAATAGGTTAAACATTATTGACCCTTATAATGCCTCAGGTGCGCTTTTCCCAAGTATTGACTCAGCCGGCTCGGACAATGTTCCAGACCTGCAGTATCCAGCAACTACAAATACCTGATCAACTTTCCCTTCATAGAGTCTCTCAAACCCTACAAGAGCCTTGAGGGATACAAGTGGACGCAATTTAGCTTTGTGATGAATAGGGCCTGTGTCAGGAAACTTCTTTTTTATGCTGCATCCGTTTTTAATGCAAATACAATGAAGTTTAGCATTGACAGCGCTCAACGTCCTCAGCAACCAAAATGTCCTCAGCTTACAGCTTTTTCCCACGGCGCTCTCAGCTGGAAATAGTTCAACTTTTGGAACACCGCCGGGCTCATTAATGTCACTTGTCTCTCGCTGATAAATCATAATCATAAATTGGGAGGCACTAACAATATCAATAGTGAGAAACGTTTCCTGCTGCCACAGTCGAGTTTCTAATCAATTAGCTTGCTACAGTTTAAGTTTGCTTACTGTTCCCCATTTTGGGACATGAAGTTTGCTGACAAATTATTCAGTATTAATGTTTATGACAACTGTAGACCCCAACAGCTTTAGCCAACTTGGTACTCTGTGATTGCTTAGGTTCCCATTTATTTTAATCTGGGTCACTAGATTTCCCAAAGCATGGTTGGGAGCTACATTAGCAACTTCGCTACATAGTCGGAGTCATTGACTTTATTCGGTTCCAATTGCACTTTTGGGAAATTAACATTCATTAGCTTAGTTGCGACAGTTATTCGCAGTTTCACTTCATTGAATAACGATGCATTTAAAATGATGCATAGAGGAAATAAATGAAATTCTGTGCTGAATGCATGATCACTACCCAGACAAGCATCCTATCTAGATTAGGGTTTATGGGGCAGTACCAGTTTTCAATTGAAGCACTGATTACTAAAACCCCACAAGTCAAGTCAAGTCAAGTAAAGTGTGACTTATGGGGTTTTAGTAATAGGTGCTTCAATTTCTGGTCATTATTCCGCGAAAGGTGCTGAAATTGACTCTCTCAGTTACTATTAAAAAAAACTCACTAAAATATTTTTGGGGCTGTCACTTTTAAAGAACAAAGATTAAATTTCCTGAATGGACTGATTTTACAAAGGAATTTTCCTCCAATTCAGCAGAGAGAATGCTTCGCTATAGTCAGCTGCTCATCTCAGAGTGGAGACACCATGTTCACCACCTTCAGGCGTGTCGTCACAAATACACTATTGGTGGGTTTTTCGCAGAACATTCCAGTGCTGATCTGACAGCAATACAGCATTAGACTGGTGCCCCGAGTGGGTTACTTAACATCAGCAATCAGAAATGCACTGTTTTCCTCAGTTCACCAAAGGAAAAATGTGAGAATACAAGCTGGATTATTATCACATACTAATTCAGGGTCCTCCATATCATATTTATATAGCACATGATCTCTTCTTTTTTTTTCTTTCAATTTGTAGCGTAGACATTCTGCATTCTGGTCCAAAACATTCATTGAAATGTTTAATGATATTTCTGTTTTGATATTCGAACAGCTTTTTTAAATCTTGGTTGTCTTCTCTGATTAGAAGTCATAATTCTTTATTTAATATAACAGTTTAGATCCAATCAGCTTCATTAGAGTATTTTATTCTCCTTACAGAATGGACTGGACTATGAGAGCCGAAAAAGGAAATTATAAACAAAGATGTAAGCTTTGCATACCCTAGGAAAACCATTATAAGAAGAGCCCAGTTGGCAATATTTTGTAAACCAATCTCATAATCTCTTAAGCATGAGAAAATGGATACGCAGGGGGTTGTGGAGTTAACTGGGTTTTTAAATATTTAGAAAGCGACTAATAAAAATTATCTCAGCACCTAATTATTTTTAACGTGGTGCAATGGCAGTTATGCGCTTTTCGTAATCTGCATAACCCTTAAATCCATGCTGAAAGTGGCTTGCTAAACACTGAAATCTATCACACATAATAACATGAGCAAAAACACTCATGACTTCACTCAGGTGTCGCGAATAGCATTGATTATTTCTTAACACCAACACATGTCTGCGAACAGACCGAGGATGGCAAGCGAATAGTTCGCTCTAGTTGATGTGTTGGATGAGGAAAAAATGGAACCTGAGCAACTCTGACAAGGGCAAAATCATATGGAACGGCTTCTGGGGTGCTCCCCGTCAGCAGTGGTGAGTAACTACTGGCAGAGGTCCAAGGTGGGACAACCATAAACCGGACACCAAGGCTCATCAATACGCAAGAGTAATGAAGACTATCTGTCAGGTCAAAACTGACAAAATGACAACCGTGACAAGTCGCAGAGAATATCAATGATATTTCTTTCAGCAATGCGTCGCAATGCACAGTGCATCACACCTTGCTGGGTATTTGGCTTTGTAGCCGCAGAACATGTGGAGTGGCCATTCTAGCGCCGGTCTATTGCCGCAAGCACCTACAATGGGCATGTGAGCGTTGGAACTGGACCTAGGGCGCAATGGAAGAAGGTTGCCTGGTCCAATAAGTCCTGTTTTCTTTAACCTGGTGTACATTGGCTGGTTACATACCTGAGGAAGAGATGGCATTTGGAGGCACGGTACCAGGAGGCACTGTTGGAGGAAGACAAGCTGGTGGACAGAGAGTGATATTCGGGGAAATGTTCTGCTGGGAATCCCAGAGTCCAAGAAATAAGTGGACATCAGTTTGACGGAGTTGTTTTGCCTGTACGTGGAGAACCAAAAGCATTATAGACAGATGGTCTTGGTGGTCTGGTGTATGTTAGAGACTGGTATTCGGCTTCTACAGTGTGTGGCTCACGAATGGTGCTTTTTGTCCTCAAAGTGTTGACAGGATTTCCCTTTTGACTGAACATTTTACTTCCAGCTTGGCTTGACCAATCCCAGCGCCTGATTAATACCTTCAGCAGAGAGGCGCTTCCAACCCTCTCAGCCCACTATAAGTCGCTACCTGCCCTCATGCTTCCTCTAGGCCGGTAAATAAATTAGGATGACTTCTAAATAGCAGACTCAACCATGGCAAAGCCAAATACACTTTCGTATTGCTATGAGTCCAGTCAAGTTCAACTGTCTATTTGTCCCATAACTGGGCAATTCAAATAGCAGGCGATAAAATAATACAGGACATATTAATACAGTTTAAAACATGGCATAGAGTGCGATACAAAAGTAACAAAAATTTACCCCCCTTATCACATCACAGTATCACAACAAACCACCGATACAGGAGTGCTCCATGGGGAGCGGGAGAGATAAATTAATTAATCGTTCAATCTATGATGGGTGAAGCCGACCCTTGTCCAAGTCAACTGGTTTCTGTTCTCACTGTCCACTTTAGACCCCAGAAACCAAGAGAGACTGTGGTCTACGGTCAGCGCCCTCTAGTCTTCTGTCAGCAAATAGGACGTGTAAACGGCAGAACCGAGCCCGTTCCCGCCGCTGTTCCTTCAGTCACCCATGGTGTGACGCTGTGCGGTTGACCCCGGGCCAATGTAAAGCCTTTCAATTACACATGGACTGCAACCAAAGATCTTGTGGTTTTTCTGGTTCTCCTGTTAGTAGGGTTCACTCAATCATGTTTTGTTTCCCTGCTCTTTGATGTGAAATGTAATCGCGTGCAATAACTCGGGGCAAGGGCTCGGAGCTCTAGAACTGCTGAGCCGTCGTCATTCCCTACATTCCTCGCACCAAGGTATATTGGTATTTCTCCACTTTCTAATTTCCCTTTCTTTGAAATAGAATGCATCACAACAGCAAGCTCCTTTTTTATTGCCAGCTTCAAGGCAGAGGAAACTAAATAGCCTACTAGGAAGTCTCATCAAAAAAAAACCCACCATCAGAATTCAGTTTTGACTTTTTAACCCGTTAAAGTGTAAAAATCACGCATAGCCTACGAAAATATAATGCTTTCATCAGATCATTCTAATGATCATTTAAGCTGAAACATCATCAAAAGTATTAGACATTTTGCCAATCTTGTAGTGCCCAGTTTGGTATGTATATTTTGGAGTATCAAAGTATGGAGTGCATTTACCATCAGTGAAACACTTGTTCTTGTGGGTGGAGAGGGTTGGGTGCTACACAAATATAAGGGAACTGCATAAGATATGGTGGTGGGAGGGGTTAGATTTGTGAGAGGAAATCTGAAGTCTGGGTCAATGTTCACACATTAAATATCCTTTATGCTCACAAGCTAGACCTCCTGTCAAACCAGGAGTTTGATACAGCTGGCAGGCAGCCATCGCTGCCTTTTCCCGTGCTGAAGGATTTGTGCATTTCCATATTTTTTACAGGCCCACTGTTACCAGTGGTCCCTCCGGCTCCACACACCAGTTTTTAGCAGTGGGGAATTATGTATTACGCCTAAATCCATACAGACATATATTGGTAGCCCTTAGGGTGATAGAGAGTGATCATATAAAGAACAGTTAAGTACAAAATAGTACTCAAACACTTAAGTCATACTATCGAGAAGGGGCTTTGGAAACCTCAGACCAGGTTGCATCAAACCCATAAAGCACTGTAGTCTTATTTCACCCCCAGGATTTTGTAGAGGTTGAAGGTTAAATGTGGTTGAGATGGCTGTCAAGTTCATTTTAGTCCTGAAAGATATTATGTGGAACGTGAAATTAAGATGCTATCCTGCAAATCTCATACGCTTCACAAAAAGAAATTAAATGGTGTATTTTTTCCACATGCATAGGTCAAAGGGTCACAAGAAGAGCATTCAGTTTTGTTAAATCCCTTTGTGTTCAAACTATTCCACAAGCAGATTTGTTTATTTCTTCATATATGGTTATACATTTCAAATTTGGTGTTCCAAAACAAAGTTGGCTGGTAAAGTTGAAGAAAGACAATAAAGTCTCAATCACAGCCTGCTTTTAAACGCACACACAGTGAATTGCTTAAGACTGAGGAGGTGGATTCTGAAAAAATTACATTAATCCCAGCAAACATTAGTGTTCTTGTTTTTATTAATTATTTTCCTAATTGATAAAGCATAAAATGGCCTATTTCAATGCAGGCCATGGTTTACATCAGCAAGTATATGAAGTTACCTCGTGACCTATCAAATACAACCCTTGACATAAGGCTGACTGTAAATATAGCCTCCATCTCAACTAGAAAGCTGACATAAACAAATAGATGTTAGTTAGCCAACTAGTTAGGGTAGATTGGTTAACTATAAACTATTATGTTAGTGCCTGATTTGATACTGACTATAATTATCACCTACAACATTAAACAATTAGGCTATCCACAGCCAATTACCAGATAAATAGTTGATAATATTATTTTCTCTGTTGTCAAATTTTTTTTTCCCCATATGCAATTTTAGAAAATTAGGGCCCCCACATCGCCGGAGCGTTCCCTTAATTGTTTATCTCCATAAGTTCTTGATAGCTTTGATTCAGTTTTCTTCATTGATTCTAATTATTTAATTACACTCCTTTCATTTTCCTCCCTCGTTTCACTCCCCGTGCATTCACAAGCATTTTCCACCATGTTCATTGTCATTTTTGGGCTGGGCCGAGCAGCGGCCAGGCCCTTATAAACGCCAATGTCGCTGTCTGAGTTACTGCGTGAGTGAGTGAGTGACTGACTGACTGACTGACTGACTGAGTGATCAGGTTCAACGACTGGCTGGCCCTCGGGGAAGAAGTTCAGCGATTGGTCGGCCGGCGGGGAAGAGGCAGCCCAGCCATATACTAGGTGCACCTAGTCTTGTTTGTATTTAAGACTGTGGTCTTCCATCCTCCATCTATGGTGTTAATTATCCTAAAAATGAAGAATGTGTTTATTTGGAAAATCGTTCCAGTCTGCGGTTCTCAAGGGAGGCTCTTTCAGTTCCTCCTTCTCTCCAGTTTTAAGGTGTGCTTCTGCTCAGTGTGGCCCAGTTCATTTGGCTGGCCATCCCGGTTGCGGACCTCAAACCAGTCCCTTGGGCTACGCCTTGACCTACACCATGTGTTCCTGTGTTTGTGTCCTGCCTGACCACAAACTGACTATAAATACATTTTAGCCATGATAGCCTTTTGAGTTTCCTTCAGTTTTGTAAATAGAGGCTAATTTCGGATATTACTAGTGAACTGCGCTTGGTTCAGCTCTGAAATTTGTGACACTACTGCTCAATGCACCCTCAACAGAAGAAGAACAATAGCCTTTACAAGTTCAAATTTCCAGAATAATCCATCTCATGTTTTCTGTATTTTGACCCAGTACTCATGAATGTACTCACAATGTATGCTTCACTCTGTACGTTCCCCTCATATTGAGCCCTGCAGAGTTATAGAGCCAAAGACACATTTTTGTATAGACTTATAGGAAGAAGATTGGAGTTTTACGTGTACATTAGCGACTGTTTCCTGTTCATTGTCAGTGTGTACTGTGGGGACCTATAAATGCACTAGTTTCCTCAGCATGTTTAGTATTAGGTCATTGACCGTTCATCAGTTAACTGCTAAAGAGGCCCTTCAAAGGAGTGTTAGATTCTCTACTTTTCTTTCTAGTAACTATATAAAACCCCATCATCCATATTTCCTGCAAGCAGTCTGTTGGTTTTAAATGGGTTTAGCTGTACTTATACCAGATGACTGAGATAGCATGTACTTATATGCAAATTAGCAGTGCAAATAAATTATGCAATAATGAGCAGCTGAAAAACAACTGCCAAATAATTGGGTAATTTGTGGTCTCCAGTCTCTCTCTCTTGCCTTGAGATATTTGGGTTCCTGAATAATGAGCTGCCAGTTGGGTTCGCATGAGCGCATGTTATTTGTGTTCTGAAACCACCTCGTACTCCTTGTAAAGATACCCATGGGTAGAAAATTCACTGGTCAGAAAGTAAAAGTCCTCCCATGAGTTTCCATCACCAATGAACTCCGACAGCTGAGTTCGCCAATTACTTCCATCTGGTGGCAGAAAAATTTTGCAAATTAGAACATCCAGGAGATGGGGCTGACATACTGGGAAGGAGCGCCACATTCTGAACTCAGATCTTCGCCCTCCGAAGATACCCTGGATAAAGTTATAACAAACTCGCTTTCTTCTTTGTCCTTCTTCTTCTTTTAGTTCCAGGCTTTGCAGATGAGACATTGCTACTTTGTGGAATGAGGAATAAACAACGATGTTACAAGGTAATCAGAGAATGACACCGTGGATATAAAACCGCACAAACGCCCTCGCAGAGTAAATATGGCTTAAGCAGCTCAATCTTTAATGTGTTCCACTTTTCAGGGCGGGACCCTTAAACACCAGGTCTCACTTAAGCACCAGTCTCCTGCACTGGCTGTTTGCATATATCATATGACTGGCCACCCAGTCTCTCCCAGAATGCTTTAGGCTCTACTGTCTAACTTAATAAGTCACATGTTTAAAGACTGGGGAAAATGGGATTAACTCCCAGCACCGGATCATTATCTAGTTCCTGCAAAGATGTCAGCAGCTCATCTTGCCCAAGGTAAAATGTAAGTTTTGCACAGTGAGAGTCTCGTTTCCCCCTCATCGGCCGCCTATCAATGGATTTCTTACCCGCTGTGTGAGGACCCATGGAAAGATCTGGAAGCAGGGAGAAAAGTAATAGAGCGGGAGAGAGAGGGAGTAAAATAGAGAAGTAGGAAGAGTGTGAGGGAGAAACTACGGCAAAGAAAAGTAGAGACGGGGCAGGGACAGAGAAAGGGGGAGAGAGAGCAAAGAAGTCAGAGAGGAGGTGGGTATGAAACCAATTCAAAGCTGCCAACTAGCAAGAGGCAGGATTATACCCAGGATCGTTTGCCAATCCTTTGCAGGGCACATGGGATTCATTAACGCAAGCGATTTGAAAGCGCCCAGTATGCATGTCCTTGGCTTGAACAGTGTGCGGGGGGGGGGGGGAACCGAATTACCGACAGAAGCCTCACACAAACACGAGGAAAACACATGAACTGTACCCTGAAAGGCTCAAGGCTGGATTAGTTCCCAAAACTTGCTTGCTACCAGGCAAATGCACCACCCACCGCATCATTTCACCGCCCGAGAGGGTGAAAACAACAAAAAGGAGAATGGTGGATGAGAAATAAACAGGGGAGTGTTGGAAGGAGAAAGGGTACATACATGTTCTCGAAAAATGCATCAATCTTTTTTCCACGTCCAGAAGGACAATATGATGAGAGGAGGAAAATAAAGTATCGGGACACACTGTAAGATGCCACACTGTTGGGATAGACATAGGTTGACCCTATTAACTACTGTTATATTAGCATTTTTGCACTGTTCTCCATCTATGCTGAGAGTGTCCTTCATTCAGGAAAATGCACCAAAGTTCTCTGGCATTCTGATACAACAAATGCTCAACATACTTAAAATCTTACACCACATGGCTCAAAAATGACCTGTATTACTTTTCAATATAATTGGGTGCATACTCAAATATTTTGACACCATTTAATCGTAAACAATGTACTCATCATTCAGGATACCAGATATTAAACTAATGACATAGTTTTTTTATGTTGGAAACTATTCAATTTCCAGTCTTATCTCAAGCCGAGACTCATCTGAGCCATATTGTGCATCAGACAGTTAAGTCCCTCTGGATAAGAGCGCGTGCTAATGCTCACAGTATACTGAAATTGTTGGGTTGTGGAGACAGAGCCCAAACAGAGTAGTAGCAGCTGTGCAAAAGAGAGAGTACAATGGGGGTAAAGACACAATATCCCTTGGGCTACACTGGATCAGTATCGGGTAGCTACAATAGCTGGTACAATAGAGAAGCTAGAGCGAGGGCTGTTCTGGTTTCTGATTCCACAGCAGTGAAATTCCATGACAAAAAGTGCTCGCTCAAAGACCTCACAGTGTACAGCTGGCGATAGATCTGCCAGAGGTGGGAGTCCAGGATTTAAAAAGTGAGAGTCATTCCAAAAAATTTTTTTTCATTTCATAAACTCAGCCAGTTGATTTAACTAATAAGTTTTCCTTTCAAAGCAGAATTGCGGTAAGAGGCACATCCAGTATACTGGCTCAAAATAGCAGCGAGTCTTTTACTTTCTGAGTCAGGTTTTTCTGCGATTAACCCAAGTCAAATTACGCGCATTTGCCAGGACTTGCCACTTAATGCTCTCTAGTGACCCCAAATGGTTGACCAAGCCCTTGCAATCCGCTGACCAAAATGCCATTTGTATACCACAGCTGCCATGCCAAAATGACATCCACAACGCAATGAAGGCAGCGTTTTTGATGATTTTGGTTCCCCCCTTCCATCTGTTCAGAAACTGAACTTAGTGGAAAGTTAAAGGCCAGGGTGGGTTGTTTTACTGTTGCTTTACATCCCAATAATTACTCAAGATTTGAACTCTACCACACTCAGATTTGGAGATGCAGACATCTGTTCTGTATTAGATTTCCATTGCCAGTGTAACTTTCAGGACATATTACATCATCCTTTCTGTCCATTAAACTGTCCAATAAAACACAGATTTCACCGTCATCTTGCCAGCATGAATTACATCTGTGCAAAGATCTGAGAGACCTCTGAAGTGAGACTTCCAATTGTGTCCAGAATAAGGATAACTAAGTCTATGGCCCTGGTACTTTTATGTAGATTATGTGGTCAGTTTGAGTCTATTTTTAAATCGAGCCATTACACAGGCTTGATTTACAATGCGCATAAATGACAACCCTTTGCAGTTATTATATACTGACCCCTGGCGGTGAACTGATTTACTTGCTCTGACTTCCAACGAAAATTGGTGTTAAGACGCTTGAATACTTGTGCTGGAGATGTCCTCACTCCACAGGGAAATCAATAATTATCAAATGTTTATTGCTACTGAATATACTTTACATAATTTAGACTTCTTTACAGGTTATACTTCTGTATAATCAATCATAAATCACGTTTGAAGAGAAACAAGAAGATTTTACAGAAGCAAAGGACAATAGTTGCGTGCAAGAGTTTGGACTGAGGGAAATATGGTTATAAACTTTCCAACTTCCAAGGGCAATAAACAACATACAATCACATTTGGTGAAGCTGCATTGGGTCATATTAACATCCATCTTTAAATGGGATCAAAAGCCCAAGGAATCCTCAAGGCAAATTCATTATGAGGGCAACTACAGGGTAAAGTTTGACTAAATCATAATGCAATTGCATGATTTGCAGAACGGTCAGCATGTTACTTTTTTTTTATTGCTTATCAGAAGGGCGAGTAATTCCTTTTGATCTAATATTTAATCGTCTAATGCGGTGGTTTCCAAACCCAGTCCTAGGGTCTCCTTTTGTATGCTGGTTTTTATTCCAACCAAAATTGCAGTAGTAGGATTTTGACAAGCTGTTAATTTGTCTTAATTGGGTCCATTTATTTTAGAGCAGTAATTTATCCTCGGAGACATATTTTGAAAGATGTGCACACATACAGCGAAGATATAAATTCCACATCCACATAGCAATACACGAATAACAACTACATAGAAAGAGGAAAAAATGTATCCACTCAAAGTAAGCAATCAAGGTTCTTAATCGGTGAAAATATGGACAAATGGTCACAAAAACCAACAATTTATTAAATGAGCAAATGACACATTCAAACCTGTTTTATGTTATGTTTTATTATTAAGTGAAAGCAAATTATTTTGAAAGGTTCTTACTCACTTGAGCTCAACAACCTGATTGGAACATACACATTTTCTCAGTGTCTGATTTGGTCTGTTTAAAAATGTTATAACCATAAATTTCTTGCCACGTACAAGAAAACCTTGGGTTATTTCCATTCAAATTTGGCTTAAGACAGCAAGTAACTTCTTTAAAAACAAAATGCACCTCATGAGGGCAAATAAATTGGTTATTGAAATCATTTGACTACAAATACGGTTGAAACGAAAACCACTATACACAGGGAGGTCCCAAGACCGTGTTCGGGAACCCCTGGTCTAACGCACTGAAGTAGTTTTTACATCTTGAATATGAGTTTCTTCTCCACCAAAGTTCAATTTTGATTTTTCGCGCAAATTTATGAAAGTGGATCATCGTTTCAAAAATGGCAAAAGGTAACAGAACAGTTTTACGATTCCAGCAATGCACTTCGCGTTGCACTTAATATGTGCGTAATTGACACAGATCGCATTTTCTACTTGAGAGAACAAACAGAAAAAGGACCCCTCAGGTTCTACCGAGATTTGAACTCGGATCGCTGGATTCAAAGTCCAGAGTGCTAACCATTACACCATAGAACCAGTTAAAAGACTATGTAGGAAAAAAATTTGTTATATTCAAAACTGCCCCAAGCCAGGTATCTAATGCAATAGTTTATTTCTACGTAGGTGGCTTCTCCCCGCTTTTAAATTCGCATGCTTGCACATTAGTTACATGCCACTCAATCTGTATCAAAATTTCAACACTAAATGTATCAAGCTCAACCAGCAATCGTCTCAAGTTTCACCAGCAATTGTTGCAAGGGACGTTATGTTCATCATCGCAAGATATTCTCATGTTTCTGGTCATTCTTACCTAGCAAGTACGTTGAGGTACTGTCAGCTATCTGCTTCGAGTCGATTTTACAGGGACCACCAGGGAAGGCAGCTAGAAGTCTGAGCAAATATTTGAACAGACGTTTTTAAAGAGAATTTGCGAATCTGTGTTCATCATCCACTGTTGTTCCCTATTTCTACATCACGTAGCTACAAAGCATGCTGCGTTAGTAACCCACCTGATTGAGCAAGATTACATCACAAACTCGCAAGCCGAATTAAAATTAACAATAACCCAAAAGCAGAATTTTTCGCCACGAATTAATGAAAGGGTAATTTTCACCTGCAGCTGCTGGTCGCCTCTATATACTGTTGTTACCAGATTAGTCTCTTCAGTGATGTGGATATCTATGGTTTGGGATGGCGTTCTGATGTACCATCGCAGAATATCCGCAGAGGGGCAACCCGAACTCGGCCGCGGCAGAGCCGTTTATTGAGAGCGAATTAAACTGATTTGTTTATCTCAGAATGAAGAGTGTGCGAAATAAGGTACCGAACCAAAATAGCGCACTGCGATGACCACTTCACTGGAAGGAAACCCAAACATGCGGTTAATTGGTCACAGGAGTGACGGATATCCGGAATCTGGCTAAAGTGTCGTTGGTTCAAATAACCATGAAGACTGCGTGACTGAAGTGCGTGAGATTTTCCTTATAGCTCGTCAGGACGGATCGGGACGCGCGTGACAAAAGGAAAATGTTTCATGTAGAGGCTGAATTCAGAGGAGGTATGGGCCAAGAGTGGCAAACATTAAAACAATACGATGTGAAACACTGTCCAAAATCATAGAGAAGTAGAGCAATAAATTAGCTAATTAAGGCATAATAAGCAACAAATCAGATCACAGTTGCTTAATTTACTCTGAGCATGTTGCCCAATAACAGAAGCTTCAACTGATATGACTGCATTTACATTGGAGTATTTCCTTACCTGTCATCTTCATAACCATTCCTTTCTAACTGCATTGAAGCTACTTATGCATTGTGGGATACACTTATCCTTTAAAATCATCCTGAGGTGGTACCAGGATAAGGGTTCATAAAGTGTGGCTCAAGTGCGACTGAGTTTGGGAATTTTCAGAATGGGACAGTCTTCCACTGGTACTTAGTGGCGCATGAATGTGCACCAAAGACTGCAAGTGTGGATATTAGGATGAACACTAAGCTTCTGGCATTGGAAGTAAAATTACCATTTAAATTTAAAATGGGGCTCTGAGACATTCTGACAATAATCGAATTAGAGCCAATTTTATGAGCTGGCAAACTTTGAGATTAATCAGCTGCGTATATGGATGCAAGCAAGTACACCAAATTCATAATTTATCATCGCTATTGCATGTGCAGTCCAGTTTTTAGTCCATTTCCAGGAACAACATATCCACAACATGAACATGCGAATACGGCATGATTTGATCCAGGCCAATCAGGTATCTCAATTTCAGC
The DNA here is from genome assembly GCA_029721435.1 of Gymnothorax reevesii. Lineage (NCBI taxonomy): Eukaryota > Metazoa > Chordata > Actinopteri > Anguilliformes > Muraenidae > Gymnothorax > Gymnothorax reevesii. The sequence continues at coordinate 27,770,336 of CM056575.1, read as the reverse complement.
ATACATCTACGACTGTAACTTGACAGGGGCCAATAAGAGATATTACTAAGAGGTCAACAAGTTGATGCTTCATTTTCTTGCCATTGGATATCTCTGGAAACCCGTGAAGCCTGCCTCTAAGCAAACTTATTTCACAGTCGGCTGCTATGAGCTAGGGAACAAGTGGTGCATAGAAATCAATAAAGAACAGCAAGACAGTGAGTAAGGATTATTTAACTGGCTATCAAGGTCAGTGGCGAATTGGCAAAATTGATTGATGGGCTAGCTAGTTTGTGGTAGAAATGGCTATTTGAAGACCAAAGTTTGATCTGTTTCAACTATGTTTGACTCTTCCAGTACTGGCACGGGTTCATTGCCCAGTCTAATCCCGACTCATCATATTATGACGCTACCTTACTGTGTTAATATATGACAGAAAAGGAGGGTATTGGCGTCCTTATTTGATGCCAGTTTGAAAAGAGCCCCTAATCCTTCACCCAAACCCTAACCCTAAATGTCAAATAAGGATGCCAAAAAACTCCTTTTTTGTTGTATATCAACGCTTGGTTAGGTAGCGTCACCATATGATGAGTCCTGATGAGAATGCGTTGGTTCACAACACAGTGGCTGCATTTCACTCCATAAGGTTAATCCCTACGCCCTGCACCCTATGAGGTCTTTCCTGTCCCAGTGAAAACTCTAAAGGGCGGTTGCAGTAGGGTTCCCAACTATCAGTCATTTGGAATGCCCTTCAAGATATTTTGGGGTTGCTGTATTCTGTTAAAGCAAGTGTGAACAAAGGCAGCTTGTCCATGGGAGAACTGCTTTCACAGGCTATTTATCACTTTTGGTGTAGCTTAAGTTAAACCATCTGAATTTTTTTAATTGTTCAAGAATGAGAGTTCATGACTTGACAGGCATTTGGTTGTAAGCTAAAAAAGTTGCTTAAATGGGTATGCAGTATAAATGTCGGCAAAACTCAATTAAATCAAATAAATTAAACAAATTACACTAGGCCTATATCATGCATCTTTGCAAATGGTGTTCTTATAAATCACAATAGTAAAACCATCTGTACAATTACTGATGGTTTTACCCTTATGATTTATAATAACGGATTACAATAATAAGATGGATATTCCTTGCAAATCTCTGCAGAATATTTTAGACATTTATCAGAATAACACTTTTATGACTGAAAAACAACACTTTTGTGGCAATAAATGAAATGGGGAGCAGAGATATCGTGGTTAATTCACATTAACAAGTGTTTTATTTTTTGAACAAATAAAATATTTTTATATTGCAGTGAGCCATAAAGATTCTGTGCCTTTTCCTGCAAGAAGAAACTACCTTCTCAGTAATGTCATCAAATGCATTGGATTTTATCATAAAATCATGGTGTCTTCACCATATTCAGATGGAAGAACAAACTTATGGATCAATCAGGCAATGCTTGTGAATGTCATGAAGGATGCGCCTGCAGCATCTCACTAACCCGCCTGTCAGTGCGGCTGAAGCACTAGTGGAATTATCCGATGAACGTAATATGTTTTCTTCAACAACATGGACAAGGCTGTTCACTTTTTGATTCTACCCCATCGCGAAGCTCCTCCTGAATGTTCGTTCTCCCTTCAGTTTGATCCTGCTTCAGAAAATAATTAACAAATCCTTTAAAGTGTAAGATCTAAATCTATCATGAATGAGCCATTTGAATTTTATCAGCTCACCATTCTGATGCTGATGTTGGCCTAAACAGTTGCTAATGGTGATTAAAAGTTCCAGAATATTAAAAGGCCTGCACAGACTTGGAAAAAAAAAACCCTTTTGGAGTTCAGAGCCATGAAAAATGTAGAAATGAGGTGGTGGATATTTAGAACTGGGTAGGTTACTGGAAACTCCCTGGACCAACTGGAATGCCCTGCTTTACAGAGTAAGGCATGTGGGACCAAACCTAAGAGTTGTGTAATGCGAATAGAAGCCACTAGATGGCAGTATTGACCTTTCTTATGTTAAGCCAAGACTGGAGCTAGGTTTGGGCATGTCTTGGGCATGTCTGGGACAAGTCCCAGAGAATTGAAAAAAAAAGAGGTCTAAATGTGGGAGGGGTCTGCAAAAGAGTATATAAAGAGGAAAATTGAGGGGTGGAGTAGTAGGAGAAATTGCAAGCAGAAGGATACATTTGACCAGACCTGTCACTCTTTTCATGACCTGTGAAGCTTTTTGTGGATTTTTGCCTGTGTTGGAGTATTTTCCTCACCCAGGACATCACCAAGCAACCCCACCAAAGGGACTGTAAATATTTTTGTTCCTGTATTTATCAATCTTGCTCAGTAGAGTAGATGGTAGTTTAGTTAAAAATGTTTGGTTTTATTAAATGTGTTTAAGTTTTAAAATTGTGTCTGTCATCCCTTGCTGTCATATATGTAATAACAAATTGGGGCCATAACAGTTGAGTATTGCATATTTACCTGAAATATTTGTGGCTATGGTATGCTGAAAAAGTCCAAGAATGCTCCAAATGTAGCAATAAAATCCATCTCAGCCGTACCTATGCACCCTGCCTTTGTAAAATGTGTGAAAAAATCTTGTTTGTGTAATTCTGTTAATGCCAAGGCTGTGTCAGTCTCTATTTGACTTATCGTACTAGACATGACGGAGGGGAGCATAGTTTTTTTTAGCATATCCCTAATGAAATATTAGATTTTAGAGCACTCTGGTTTTTTTCTCCTTTCAATGTGCCCAAGTCATTTTGTTATGACATTTGCCACAGATAAGCTCTATGTGACGGTTGAATAATGGCAAGTAATATTGGAAAGATTAGTAAGATCAGAGTTCATGGAACAAAAGGATTCAGAACTACTTAATTCAGTTCAATAAGTATGCTGCAAAAGGTGAGTGGCATGAATGTTTTTCATCATGGTTGATACCGAAATTGAATATGGCCTTTGTGGTATGTGTGGACTTCAAACTCATGAATATTACGTCGCATTTACTGTCAGCAGACACCAGGACTCTGATTAAGCTCATCAATTTATCACCTAATGATGGGGGAGAATGATGTAAGAATTTAAAATTTTCATGAATTTCTCAATATAGACAAATTTGATAAAAAGGAAAAAAAAAAAAAAAAATATATATATATATATATATATATATATATATATATATATATATATATAAATATAATAAATGTAATTTATATAGCACACTTTAAAATCCATGGACAACTCAAGGTGCTTTACAGGATAAAACCAAAGGCAAAGAAATACAGGGGGAAAAAAAAATATATATATATATATAAACTATATATATATATAAACCCAGCCACTGGGAAAATGCTAAAATGAATAATGGGGAATGGGGAAAAGCTATAATGAAATACGCCCTCCAAACCATGCGATAGCTGCAGGATCTTGCTGCTATCGCAGGGTTTGGAGGGCTAATCCCGCAACTTTGGCAAGATTCTCGCATAATTTTTCGGGAATCTCGCATAGCCGGTTTACTTGCTGACGCATTCGAACACAACCCAGTTCATTACTGTACATGAAATCGTCTCATAATTGTAACAAGACATATTTATAATGTAATAATTTCTAATGCATAAACATCATTTATTTACTAGCAGTTGAATCTAATGACTGATCTGACGTGATTTTTCATGCAAATTGCTCATGCATATTAAGTAGTAGGCACGTCAAAATGGCTGTGGTCTAGCAGCCACAATAGCTGATCGTAGCGGTCGAGTGCTTGCTTTCCTTCGGAATTTATCCTTGTTCGGGGTGGAGGACGACATTAAACTTTGAAAACACACAAAACTTTTAATTGGAACAGCCTGGCACTTTATGCGAAAAAAAAGTTGAGGATCAGGAACAAATTGGTTACCTTTAACTTACTTTCGGGACTTTCCTTGCAAAGTGCTGGTAGTTCGGCCAATAGACGCATGTCACTAATTAGCATTAAAATAAATAGGAATAACCAGTGGGTCATTCCGTATAAAACATGGAAAGATGTTCAAATTAAAAACTATTTAAAGAAAAAAGCAGTCGCACACTCGTAGCCACGATGCAATAAACTTAATACACAACCAACGTTTCGACCAAACATCCTTCCTCAGGGTTGAAGGGAACAGTGATACAACCACCAGTAACAGTAGTTCTCGTTATGTCACGAACCTGGGGCCTGTGCGATAAAGCTGGATTAAGGTTCATCGCGGTAACTTAAGGTTTAACCCTGGGTTTTCTGTGACATGAAGCCGGCTCACTTCTTACCGAGGTATATCGCCACGGCAACATAAGCTGAACGGCTAACCTGCTCCGTAGCAGGTTTAGGGTGCGTTCGAGTGCGTCTGCAAATAAGCCACCTGCTCGAGATTCCCGAAAAACTACACAAGAATCTTGCCGAAGTTGCGCGAGAAGCCCTCCAAAAAATACCACAAATTTGCGTTTGCCTGAACAAGTTTGCAAAGTCTTCGCTGAATTAATCTATTGCGTGCAATGTGAAAATAATTTCTCTCACTTTCACATTCGATATGCTTCACAAAATGTTTTTCACTTTGCTATGTTTTGAAACGCTTAAAAACCAAGACCATCTTAAAATGATTTTATTTTTAAAAAGTCTTTTTAATGATAGGTAAGAATTATTCGAGAGGTGGAATTCAATGGTCTGCTATTTATTCAGATTATTATGAACCACGGCAGCCTGGTTAGATCTGTCTGCTTCTCATTATCTCTTCTTTTTGGCCACATTTTGGTTTTGATTGGTCAGTTGGCTGAATAAACGGCTTGATTGCAAGTTAGGCAAAGTACATGGGAATTGATTTAAGGTAAGCTAATTATGCCAAAGCAATGGAGGCTGTCCAAACTCGCTGGTAATTAGCGGACTTCAAAACGCAGTTTTCTTCCTGGAAGCGTTTCAAATGACCGCATTAGGTATGTGTCATAGAAAAGGTAATAAACAAGATTGTCTGTATGCCTCATAGTGGCAGTTACTTTTATTGTACTTAAAATAATTGCGATTTCTGAATTGGCGCAGCCCTAGTGTGTAACAAGAATGGCTATAAAAGGGATGTCGTAGAGACACTAAGTCTCTCAGAAGTAAAGATGGCCAGAGGCTCTCCAACCTGTGAAGGCTTGTGTAAAAAAATCCTGGATTACTTTAAAAATAATGTTCTTCAACGTCAAATTGCAAAGGCTTTAAATATCTCATCGACAGTGCATAAAATCATCAAAAGATTAAGAGAAACTGAAAAAATCTCTGTGCATAAGGACCAAGGCCGAAGACCTTTACTGGATGCCCGTGATCTTCGGGCCCTTAGACGCAACTGCATCACTCACCGGCATGATTCTGTCTTTGACATTACTAAATGGGCCCAGGAATACTTCAAGAAACCACTGTCTGTAAACACAGTCCACTGTGCCATCCTCAGATGCCACCTAAAACTCTATCATGCAAAAAGGAAGCCATTGTTGAGCATGATCCAGAAGTGCCGCCATGTTCTGTGGGCTCATTTAAAATGGACTGTTGCAAAGTGGCAAAGTATCCTGCGGTCAGACGAGTCCAAATTTGACATTCTTGTTGGAAATCATGGGCGTCTTGTCCTCCGGGCTAAAGAGGAGAAAGACCACCCCTCCTGTTATCAGCGTTCAGTTCTAAAGCCAGCATCTCTGATGGTATGGGGATGCATTAGTGCATATGGTGTGGGACACTTGCATATTTTAAAAAGCACCATGAATGCTGAAAGATATATCAAGGTTTTAGAGCAACATATGCTTCCCTCCAATGACATATTCCAGGAAAGGCCTCATGTATTTCAGTAGGACAATGCAAAACCACATACTGCAGCTATTACAACAGCATGGCTTCATAGTAGAAGAGTCTGTGTGCTGAACTGGCCTGCCTGCAGTCCTGATCTTTCACTGATTGAGAACATTTGGCGCACAATTAAAGGAAAAGTCCGTCAAAGGAGACCCAAAACTCTCCAGCAGCTGGAAGCCTAAATTAAACAAGAATGGGATCAAATTCCAATGGCTAAACTCAAGAAACTTGTCTCCTCAATGCCCAGACACCTCCACTCTGTGATAAAACGAAGAGGGCATGCGAGACAGGCCCCTGTCCCAACTTTTTAGACCTGTAGCAGCCATCAAATTTGAAATAAGCTCATTTTGTGAATAAAAGTTCTGTTTCAACATTTGTTATGTTATCCGTGTTCTATTGTGAATAAAGTGCTGGCTGGTGTGATTTGAAAGTCATTGCATTTTGATTTTATTCACAATTTACACTTTGTCCCAACTATTTCAGAATTGAGGTTATATAAATAAACATTGACATTTTAAAATGGTCTTAAAAGGAACAATTATATTTCACCAGGATCCAAATCGGGAGTTTTGGATTTTGACTATGGTGGATTATAGGATGGTTAAATTCATACCATTGCGTGTAGTTGTCTCCTACATGTAAACCATTGTGAATTTTACCTGTGCACAATAAGCAGAGCCTACCATTGTTAAAATCTAAAATTCCCTAATAAAACACAAACACCCAATATTATAACCACAGCTTCAGCCTCAGAAGTTTGAGTCTTGAACTTTCTTTTATTTACAGCTTGATGCATCCAATGTGAGGCATCATTCAGGAACCAGTCGTGAGAACACAGGATTGTAGGTGAGGAGGTTTTATTGGGCGAGGGGTTAACCCCCGCAGGGAGAAAGCAAAAGTACCGAGTCCACAATCCAAAAGTCAAAATCCAGGAGGGCAGAATCAGAGTCGAAAACCAGGGCAGCAAACACAGAACTCGTAGTCAGGCAAAAACAGATTCGGTATACAGGCACAGGTTTGTCAGAGAAGCAAGAATCAAAAACCAGTGGGCATATCCAAATCGTTACCAGGGCAGCAATCACAAAAATCATAGTCAGGCAAAAAGGGTTCGTAAACACAGATGCAACAGTAATCCAATGCAGAGCCAAAATTGAAAGCCGGACGGTCCAGTCAGAAGACTAACACAATGAATACAAGGCGGAATACAATAGCAGCTCAGGTAAACATGAGAAACGTTCTGACAAGGAAGTTCTGTGAATAGACACCTTATATACACTCCAGAGAGATCACATGGTATATAGAACACAGGTGCAGGAAATGAGACAAATTACAAAGGGTGGAACAAGAGGGAGAGCCTGATCACATCAAGTAGGCAAAAGCCAAAACGCGGACAGGGATCACGAGACAATCCTATAGACAAACATACGGCTCCAGTCAAGGAGTTCTTATGTGCATAGATAATGAGAGAAAGGACAGCGTGAGCAGATGTGGAGAATCCATAGAAATGCAGCAGAGAAGATTAGGGAGAGACAAGGGGTGAAGACTAGAACAGGGCGAGTGCTGAGAGCTCGATAATCAATTAGTAAGTGCAGCTATACTAACAAGCACCCGGGATTGTAAATTGGTGTTATGTAAAATGCTAGTTGGATTAGTAATCTTAGCGAAAACAAACTGTTCGTATTGGTTAGTAAAATAGAAAAGTAAGGTGAAGGGAGTAAATGAGATTGGAAGGAAGGTTGAAATCCAGAAACCATTAAATCACCCGAAAGAGTGGCACGCAGTTCTGGGGCTGTGAGCAATGACAAGACAAGAGACCAGACAGGGGGAGACAAAGTGCAATGCATGGTAGAAAGCAAAACATGGACCGGAATGAAACTATGGTAAAATGTGAAACATGGAAAGACTAAACTAAGACAATACATGAACAAGTCTAGGTTACCAAATCATAATACACATATCAAAGAATAGTCAGACAATGCAAGGATTCAAATAGGAAGAAGGCAGAATATAAAAATATGGCAAACAGAGCAGGCACATGGCAAAGCAGAACATGAACATGGCAAGACAGATCAGAATCATAACATCCAAATTTTAGCATTAAAGGTCCTTTGGCAGATGATCACATTGGCTGGTATTCACAAAGGAGGAATACAGTTATTCCAAGAACAAATCTATTTGTATCGAAACTAAGTCTGGAAATAGTCCAGGAATAAGTCTTTGATACGACTTAATCAAGGACTCGGCGGCTTTATTCCATATTGGTGTATGGTGTATTACATTTGTATACACTATACACAACTATGGAGTGAAGCTGATGGACTACAGTTTAGTCCATGATTAGTTGTTAAATACATCTAATGATGCAGATTCTTGGACACATCATCAGTGATGTACCTGGGTTCATCTGGGGTTTCGGGTCTTTCAACATCAGACCCCCTCACCCAGGCGCCCGACCGAGGTTATCAGTTCCCGGCCTGTGTCCAAGCAGCATTAGCCCACTGCTTGTCCCTTTGGATCCACAGCCATCGCGAGGCTCTCTCAGCAGCCTCAGAAGCTTCGCAGATGGCTCTCCTCTTGCGTGCCCCTGTGATGCCCAGGAGACTATAGGCCTTGCAGAGTGATCTTCCTGCAAAGCCTCGCCCCCCTACCTCTATTGGTAAACATTGCGCATGCCACCCCCGTCTGCGGCATTCCTCCACCAGCTCTGAGTATTTCTCCTTCTTTCTCTCACTTGCTTCCTCCATCCTCTCCTCCCACGGCACTGTTAGCTCCATCATGACAACCTGCTTGGATGCCTCTGAGAATAGGACGATGTCTGGCCTAAGTCTGGTTCCTACGATGTTTTCAGGAAACTTCAGCTGTTTTCTCAGGTCCGCCCTTAGCTGCCAGTCCTTCGCTGTTCCCAGGAGGCCTGAGTGGGCATTCAGGCGGGAAGGGGGTAGTTCTCCAGCTCTCATGAATGGGATTCCCTGCCTTGATAGTTGCACGCGCTTGCTCTGGTCGATGGCAGTGCAGATGGACTCAGCAACCACCTTCAGCACACAGTCATGGCGCCAACGATAGCGGCCATCATCGAGTGCTTTAGGGCAGGTGCTAAGAATGTGCTCCAGTGTTCCTCTTCCTTGGCACAAGGGACATACAGGAGTTTCAACCTTGCCCCAACAAAAGAGGTTTGACGGGCTGGGCAGGACATCATAGACTGACTGGATGAGGAATTTAATACGGAGTGGTTTGGCCCTCCACAGCTCATTCCACGAGATCTTTCTGTCCATGGCCTCTTCCCATCTGGTCCAAGCACCCTGTTGCTTCAATCCCACCCACTGGCTTGCGCACTGCTCTTCGATTCCAGCTGTCACTTCGAGCTGGACCTGGTCCCGCCTTTCCTTGCCCTTGAGCTTTTTGTACTGGGTTGTTGGAATAGCACCCAGTCCTGCCCGGCCAGTTGCCACAGCTCCCACCAGTTCTCTGTGGCTCAGTCGAGATTCTGCCTGGTCCACGGCCTCCTGCGCCCTCCACTTCCTGCCAGTCCTCACTTCAATGCCTGCTTGGGAAATTCTTGGGTCCTTGGATTCCCTGTACTGGAGAACCTCCCTCACTCTGGCAACCAAGAATTCCTCAGTAAGGCTGTTGATGGGAAGGGTCAGCTTGTTCTTGTTGCCGTAGATAGTGATGCTGCTTAGGCTTCTGGGCAGACCCAACCAACGTCGCAGGTGGCAGCTGACCCTTCTCTCGAACCCTTCCACCGTGGAGATCGGAAATTCATATACCAGCAATGGCCACAAGATCCTAGGCAGGATGCCATGCTGGTATACCCACACCTTGAATTTCCCCTGGAGACCTGACTTATCGACTGTAGTCAGCCAGCTCTCAAGCTGCCTGTTGGTTGCCCTGGTGGAAGCGGCATCCTTTAGGGAGCAGTCAAAGGTTTTTCCGAGGCTCTTCACAGGTTTCTCAGTGACTGATGGAATGCGGGTACCGCCTAGGGAGAAGTGGAACCGGTCAGCCACCTTCCCTCTCTTCAGGACGAGTGACCTGGACTTTTCCGGCTTGAAGTGCATCCGAGCCCATGTGGTTAGTTTCTCCAAGCCCTGGAGGATCCATCTGCATCCTGGGACTGACTCTGTTGTTAGGGTCAGGTCGTCCATAAACGCTCTGATGGGAGGCTGACGGATTCCGCACTTGAATTTGGGACCTCTGCATTCCGGCTCGGCAGACTTAACCAGCATGTTCATGGCAAGGGAAAAGAGTATAACTGAAATGGTACATCCAGTGATAATCCCTTTCTCCAGTCGGTGCTGCTCCGATGTAACTGTGCCTGAGGTGGACCTCAGATTAAAGCTGTTATAATTATCCATGATGAGGGCTTTGATGTTGCATGGGACATGGTGCCTCTCCAATGCCACCTCCACAAGCTTGTGGGGTATGGAGCCGTACGCGTTGGCTAGGTCCAGCCATAGTACAGCTGGGTCTCCTTTCCCTTCTCGCGCTTCTCTGATGAGCTGTGTCACCACGCCACTGTGTTCAAGGCACCCTGGGATCCCCCCTTTTGCACTGAGGGATCGATGTACTGGTTCTTTAGGAGGTAGTCTGACAGCCGGTGGGAAAGAATACTAAAAAATTAAAATTAGTTTTATTTCAGGAATAAACATTCATTCTTTGGGATTACCAGCCATTGGCTTACATTCTAAAAACTTTGTGGAAGCGTGGACTAAATTCAGTCCTTACAGTATTTGATAGCCTAACCACTATGATCTAGTTCCTGAACGACTGCCAACATTATCATATTAAGTCTCTTCAGGGTCAGACCTAGGTCAGAGCTAAATTCAGTCAATCCTTACAAACAATGCATTAGTTTTCTTAATAAACAGCAAATGATATAATCCAAGTATCTTGGATGCCTGTGATCGGCGCAGTTTTAAGCTAGAAGCAGGGGTGTTCATGTAATTATCAAATCATTATACATGTATAAAGCAAGAGGGTCATCTTGGCACCAAAAGCTGTTCATGGATGTGTTAAGTTTTCTATAAATTAGTGACATACCTTTTGAAATGTTATTCTGAGACTCACATTATATCAACTTTTATCAAAACTAGATATTGCACAAGTAAATTACAACTGAAATATAGGATCTGTAATGAATAAAGTCAAAGTCAAAGTCAAGTTTATTACATCCATATCAATGGAAATTACATTGCATACACCCACCGTTATGCCCACATAATAAAATAAAATAAAACATAGCCTACCTAGGGTACACTAGGGTATACCTAGGGAATAGAATCTATTATAATATTTGTATGCATATTATACAAATCTGTTAAATTGTAACTTGCATAATAATCGTACAAGTCTTTCATTTTTACAATAATACAACTTGTATAACACACTAATATAAGGATTACAAATCGGAGTTTGACTTGCGACGAACATGATTGGTTCATTCGGCGATATCCTTCAATGTAAACATTTTATACTCCAATTGGAACAATTAACTGCGGCAGCGTTAGCGTAGCATTAGTTGGCAACAAAGGTAGATGAAACGGAACATTTTATTGGTTGAAATTTGCTTCGATAAATTTTATCGATGATGAATTCAGTCATTGATTTTACCATTTAAAAAATATTTTCAGTGTACTTTGAGCACGAAAATTATTAATTAAACAGTAATGCGCAACTTCCCGATGCGGGAAACACACTGAAAATTTCCTAAATTCACCTGTGGATTTTAAGACCAAATTTAGGAGGTGTGCACATGGGTGTCACAAGGGAAGCGTTCTGATCGGCATGCCCCATAGTCTAGAATGATCTTGCTTTTTGTGTTGAGTAATAATCGATCGGTTGCTTATGCTTTCCAGTAGCGAGTAAGTGATTAGTATTGCAAATAATTCCGTTTTCAACCGTCATAGGTATGAACTGAGATCAGTAGCTACTTTCAACTCATCTTGACTTTTGGGTGCCCAGAGAAATATTCGAGTGTGTAAAAACGTCCATCGTACATCCAGTCTAGAAAATTTTGAGTTTAATGTCTACTGCAGCTGTAACGGCGGCAGCCTTGTTACTGATTACCCCCCAGCTGGCTAGGGAATGCGCAGTATATGCATTCGCAAGATTCAATATTAATGATATATTCTAAACCCCTTATCACAAATAAAACCCACCAAAATATATTGGCGCCAACTTTTAAAATCGCTCCGGTAAACGTAGGCCTACTACGGTGAATTACTTTCACTGGTCAACGAAGATCAACAAATGTAGAATTTATGTTCGATGAAGGAATATGATGATCCAGCCGACCCAGACCCAAAGAAGGTTCGTTCCTCCAACCTTTCAGCTCGTTAGGATCCATAAGCCCACACAAACCTTCGTTGTACTTAAGCTTAGAGAAATATCTTGTCTTCGCGGTACTGTCTCGGTTTTGTGCATGTTCAGACCACCGAATCGGTTCCACAACTGCAGGATGCCATACTTCCCCTGTTTTGTTGTACTGATTTACGCTTGTTCTTGCAAACCACCCTAACGCGCGTTTCTGAATATGACGTCAAAGTTAGTAAACAAGAACTAGTCCTGCATATATACCTTTTCTATAATGAAGCAACAGGTTCACTCAGTTAATTAAACTGAGAATAAGCACTTAAGCAATAATAACAAACGGGATCACTCAATCAGATATTCCCAATTATTTTTGAAATTGGAGTGTAGCAGAGGCTGATTGGGCACCTACAGCATACCTAAAGAAAAAGGAAGATATATTTTTAAAACCATCATGAACAATATACAAATCCACTTGAGGTAGGCTATCTTATTTCTATGACTTAGAGAAATTCAAAACAGAATCCCTTGTCTAAGAACAAGTGAGTTTTATCACCAGTGAAACCTCATAATTATATTTTTCGGACAAAAGTCCCAAAATTTTAAGATTTGCAAGTTTAGCCATTCTTGTCAAAGGTATATTGATGTGCATGGAATAATTGTAAAATCATGACCCTCGTAATGCCTCTATACATCTTTTAGAAATATTTTCATGTCCACAGGGACTTTAACACTGATATTTGGAAGGCCCTTTCTTCCAATGTCCCGTATGAAACATGAGAATGGAAAAGTTAGCACCCCAATTTAGTTTGTGGGTCTAAAATCTTTTTTATGCAGGATTCTCTGAATTCTTTATGAGAGCATATATAATGCAAAACATAAATGAATCATAAATTCAGCTTTTTCTATGTTGGCGCCTATTGCATTTTAATAATAAAATGCAAATTTTGACCATGAAAAAATACACTTAATAATATGAATTTCTGACAACGTATTTTTGCACCATGTGTAAGAAGCACAGAGCTATCGCACTAAGGTTTTATCTCAATTTTTTTAATTTTGGCACTTATTGCATTATGAAAACAAACTCTTCATTTGTTAGATGCTATGAGAAACTTTTCTTAGCCATGCACGCATACATGCTGTCCTGTATGACATGCACTGTGTGCCGTATGACACATTTTTACCTATTTTTTATTCCCATCAAAATTAGTTACTTTTATAATCTTCATATGTTTCAAAATGGTTACATTTCATTGTTTCTCATGGATAATATCCAAATAAAAAGGAGAAGTATTTCGCTGAGGTATATTTAGGTATTTTCAACTAGTTTGAGATGCAACCAGTGTCGTATGACCCGTTTTTATGTCACTGTTCCCAAAAAAATTTTGTTGCGCATATTTTCAACCATCATTTCACAGTTACAACTGCATTTAAGTGTTCTTATGTGCCTGCAATGTTCATTAAGTAGCATTTCAATAATATTCATCCACACAACTCATAGAGTTTTTGGTCTGGTCTCAATTTTCCAAAAAGTAAGTTTTTTCTGTGTCCCGTTCGACACACTACAATTCACTCTCTAATTTACCTCAAAGCGATAAATTGGTTATTTTTTCATTGTCCATCCCACTAGTAATCTATCATTTACCATTAAACAAATCCTCAGTGTTTAATCACAAAGCTAGGAAACATTCTCTGAATGTCCCACACGACACATACGGAATCACCCCAGTGCAGATGCATTAGTTTGCAATTTCAAAGTTAAAGTAATTTTTCAGGGATGCTTTCCCCTGTCCACTTCCTGTCCATTCACACAAACACACAGAGCAGATGGACACAGACCCCACACTGGTACTGTTCTGTGCACTGTGAATGCTGAGTTGCAGTCCTGTGGAGCTCATCAATATTGGAGGTAAATTAAGATGCAGGACTGTCTTACTAGTAAAACAAATGTGCAAAAGCCTTCCAGTATTTTTCCACCCCCAGTACATGGGAATGAGAGGAATTAATGTGTTTTAAACCAACCCCCCCAAGAAGAACTGAAAAACTACAGCAGGCCATCTGCAATGTCTCACAGAATTCAAGACTTTGAAACGCTAACCAAATACACATGGAACGACCGCAAGCCCAACCATTAAGAAAAAGGCCAGCGTCACCAAAGCCAAAAGGTCACATTGACACTGGGCCTCGGGAGAGATCAGCCGTGAGGTCCACTTCCTGTCAGCCTAAACAAACAAAAAAATTACCCAAACATTCAAGGCAACCTCTCACACAAGGACAAACATGTCTCAGAGAAAATTTATGCGCTCTGCTTTGGATGGGAAAGAAAGTGTTCCATATCAGGCTCAATGATATCAGGAAACTCGTCGTGTGAATATCTCTGTCTCAGGGGACTCAGACTAAACTACGTAAAGATGAGTTTGCCTTGCTGTGGAAATGAGAATGTTCGGCCAGCATTAAACTATTAAACTGAACTGAAAATAGCTCTTAGATCTCGTAAGTTTAACCTCATATATGCATCTGGGTCAGTTTTTCCCCTCACCTAACACAGCTGCTTTCTAGTAAACAATACTGACACTGGGGAATTACCTGCACTAACTTAAAGCAAACTGTGGTGAAGTGTGCATGCAAAAGCAAGAGAGGAAGAGACCAGCAGGAAGAGAGAAACAAGCTTTAACGACTCTTATATGTAAGGCACCTTTCAAAACCAGGATTATCAGGTTCTTTACAATAAAATGCCGTAGGTTTTTTAAGTGACATTACACTACAGTGAAATCTGTGTATGTGTGAGAGAGATAGAGAAAGAAAAAAGGGGATAGTTGGAGATTTGTTTTTACTAGTAAGACAGTCCTGTGTCTCGATTTTCCCTAAATAGTGACAGACTATTACTTAGAATTCGCAGTGCACAAAATGCAGCCAGTATTTTGTGTGTCTGTCTGTTCTATATGTATGGTAGTGGACAGGAGATGGATATGGAAGCACCCCAGTAAAATGACTTTAACTTTGAAGTCGCTACATCGCAATTAGAAGCGCATGAACGCAGATCATGCCATTATCATTTTGAATGCTAATTAGCAGGATGTGTCTGTATTAAAGAGGTCAAAACATCAGTACTTCACAAGATAGGTCTCCAAAGCAAGATGGAGGATGGTAACAGAGTTCCAATGGGGCCAGACACTTTTTTGCTAGGAGAACTGTCTAAAATCCTGACAACATACGCCAAACAAAAAAAAAAACAGTGACAGCAGAAAAGAACTGTGGCTGCAAGTCAAAGCTCTGTGACAGGGACAGGGAAAGTCTCTGTAGGATAGCTGCCAATAACAGTAGAACCACAGCTTGTTAAATCACCACGGAATTCAATCAATTTTGTATCTGAACTAGCCTCAACAAAAATAGTATGTTGAGAGTTTCACAGAGCTGGTATTTATGGCAGTGTTTCTGATGGTATGTGTATGCATGCATAAAAGAGAGAGAGTAAGAAAGAGAGTTGATATTGCTTGCTCATCTACACCACAAAATCACACAGTAAATATATTATTTTTGTAGCCCGTATGTGCTCTAAAAGGAGAGCTCTCAGTGTGTTTTGAGTAGAGTAGTGTGTCTGGATGCTCACTGAGTGAGAATTAGCTGTGGAATGCCTCAGAACTCTTAACGCCTGCGGACATGAGTTCACGAGACCAGGGTGTTAAAGCCTGCGCACACATGCGTGAGCTGTGTGTGTGTGTGTGTGTGTGCCTGTATATGTGAGTGGTGATGTATGAGGGTGTGTGTGTGTGTGCGTGTCAGTATCTGTGTGCATGTTTGTCTGTCTGTCTGTGTGAGTGGTAATGTATGAGTGTGTGTGTGTGTGTGTGTGTGTGTGTCTGTGTGAGTGCTGTGTCTGTGTGCATCTTTGTGAATCTGTGCATGTGTGTATGCATATGCGTGTGTCTGTGCGTGTGTGGATTTATGAGTGTATATGTGCTTTTCTGTGTGTGTGTGTGTGTGCGTGCATGGTTGTCTGTGTGTTTGTGTGCATGTCTTTTATTTGTGTGTATTTGTGTGTGTACATGTCTGTATGTGTGTTTAAATGTTTGTGTGTGTGTGTGTGTGTGCATGCAAATTTTAGTATCTGTGTGTGTGTGTGTGTGTGTGCGCGTGCGTGCGTGCGTGCGCGCGCTCATGCCCCTGTGTATGTGTGTGTGTGTGTGTGCGCGCGTGCATGTATCTGATGATGTGTGTCATTACCCTCTCCCTGCCCCCAGGGCCTGCGGCAGAGAACAGGAGGGGGTAGTGAGGGGGGGTGGGGGAATTGGTGAGAGTGGGGGTTCCCAGGAGGAAAGGTCCCAATAAATCACCCGTGCGTCTCTGTGCTGACAGCTGAGCTGTCTGGGGGGGCGGCTGTGTGGATGTCTGCCTGCCTCTCACACCCACGCTGGGGTGATATTGTTGATACGTTGTCCAGGGAGATTCTGACGCCACCCCCCCCCCCCCCCCCCACACACACACACACACACACACACCCCCGACAGGGTATACATAGTAAAAGGCATCCTACTTCTGTTCTTCTGTTGTTCAAACTTTTTTTTTTTCATTCTTACTCCTATTTCAGTCATTATAACAAAGAAAATCTGCAGAGTTTATATTTCCTGGTGTAGGACAAGTAATGAAATGTCAATGATGGTTTGTCGTAGTGTAGACCAATAGGCCAAAACATTAGAATTACTCACAGGTGAATCAAATGACGTTGATAATCTCAGAAAAACTGCACATATCAAAGTCTGCGGAGAGACCTGAGACAGTAAGCGAATGGTCGGTTCTCATAGTCCACGTGTTGAACGTGAAAGAAATGGGACCGGAGCAACTTTGACAAGGGCCTAATTGTTATGGCCTGAAGAATGGGTCCGAGTGTCTCCGAAGTGGCAAGGCTTCTGGGGTGCTCCCAGTCAGCAGTTGTGAGTGCCTGCTAACAGTGGTCTCAGCAGAGACAAACGATAAACTGGTGACAAGGTCTTGGAGCCCAAGGCTCATCAAAACACAAGAGCAATGAAGGCTATCTCGTCTGATCCAAACCGAAAAAAAGGGCTTCTGTAGTACCAGAGAATTTTAATGATACTTACATGAGGAATGTGTCACAGCACAAAGAGCATTGCACCCTGTCGCTTATGGCACATTCAACCACAGACCAGTCGGAGAACCAGTTCTAAAGCGCTTGCAGATGAGTGTTGGAAATGGACCCTGGAGAAACTAAAAAATGTTGCCAGGTGCAGTCAGTTCCATTTTTTTATATCATGTGCATCGGTCAGGTACAGTATGTGTGCACCATTTACCTGAGGAGGAAATGGCACCAGGATGGATTATGGAAAGAAGACAAGCTGGCGGAGAGAGTGTGATGCTCTGGAAAATGTTCTCCAGGGAAAACCTGGGTTGGGGAATTCAAGGGGATAGCGGTCTCAGCGAATTGTTTGCAGGCTTGAGGGGGATCTAAGAATATTAGGCAGGTGGTTTTAATGTTGTGGCTGATGGGTTTATATGCAGATAGGAAACGCAAGTAGGCTTCAATCTTTTATGAGACTTGAATAACTGCCTTTTCCTAATTCTGTCAGGAAAGAATTCTGTATTCTCCACTCTGCCAATCCCCCCCCTCCCCTCCCATTACCTTCACAGTCTCCTCTCTTTCCGGCTGCGGTTACTTGCCTGCGGTGAGCTTAAGTTCACCTTACCCACAGCTTTTTTTTCTGCCTTTGTACTTGCCAGTTCTTTTTTTTCCCCCACGAAGCAATTTTGTGAGCCACGATTATGAAAGATGGAAGCAGCTGTAGGCAGTGCCTAGGTGTGTATGAGTGAGTGTTTACATGTATGAGAATGTGTATGTGTGTATGTGTGTGTATGAATTTACATATAAGCGGCTTGTCTAATAAGCATGAGTTTTTGTTTTTTGCTTATGTTTTCTGCTCAAAAAAATGCTTCAGAAGATTTTTTGTTGTACAAAGCGTTTTGTCATGATTGAGTGACATTTGGTTTTTGGACAGGCTGCATACGAGACTGTATTAGATTTTTTATGTTTCTCAGAATGCACCAACCTTGCTGTCTGTGGAGCCTGTGAATAGTGCTATTCACAAGTATTTGGACAGGGATAAAATTTCTTCTCTTTTTGGCATCGTATGTCAGCACTTAAGATTTCAACACTGTGACATAAATGTGGAGAACATTTGGTTTAATGAGGAGGCATTCACTGTCTGAGAACAACTGCAGTCATTTTTCACACCTTAACTTTTCCCTTAAGTTGGTTCAAAGGTAGAAAAATCTTCTTTTTTTCAGTTTGTGGGACAATGTCACATTCATATTCTGTATTTGTTGGCTGCGGCACTTCACTGAAGCTATATCACACCTATGCAGAGGAATATTCAAATCCAGGATGCCATGTTTTTTTGGCCACAGCATCACAGTACATGGAAACCATCTAGATCTAGTATATCATTTTATTCACATTTCCCTGTGATTTAGCAAGATATAGGCCAGTTGGAAACCTTGGGATCTCCACTGGAATTTGAAAGAGGAATTAAGTTCCACAGGTTTAAATACAGCACATTTGACAAGCCCTTATATGGATCCCTAGGTTTTATGTGGCTAAAGTATTGCTACCCAAACACTTACAACCAGCCTGTATCTGGTACACTCACGAGTTTCTCAGATGGGAGCACACAGCTTTCACCCACCCTGCCCTACAGCAGTTGTAGTCATAGATTGCTTCCATATTTTCATATTAGATAAAGATGTATTAGTGATGGACAAATCCAAAATTTCAGCTCATTCAGACCAAAAATGAATTTTTGCTAAATTATTTTCTAAGGGTACTGTCCGTCAGTTTTTTTGTCAGTTGACATTTTTCTTACAAACAAAATTGAAGAAAATCCAAGGTATGCCCCTGGAGATACGGGGCTTTGAACAGGTGGCATTTTAGCGTTTTTTTTATTTTTCACATTTGGCAAGGTACTGACTGCAGTTGGTGATGAACTCATGGTGAATTCAGCCTGATTTATATTC
Source organism: Gymnothorax reevesii (assembly GCA_029721435.1). Lineage (NCBI taxonomy): Eukaryota > Metazoa > Chordata > Actinopteri > Anguilliformes > Muraenidae > Gymnothorax > Gymnothorax reevesii. The sequence goes on along the minus strand of CM056575.1, from coordinate 27,751,205 downwards.
AGCAGACACATATGAATGGAAAAAATGCCAGAGAGCCGATGCTGGGGTTTATATTGGGGGTGCTTTGAGGACCTAAAGATGGAACTGCCTGAACAAAAGGCGCTTTTGGGGTCCTTAAAGCCCCACAACCAAGAAAGATAAAGTAAAATGGACTGCATTTTCTGATTAAGCAGTATTACCTTAGCTTAGATGCAAAGTTTCATAGCTATCGGTGTAATAATAAAAAAGTTATGCCATGTTAAATACAAGAAAAATATCAGTTGACAAAAAAAACTGATGGACAGTACCCTTAGAAAACAATTCACCGAAAATTCATTTTTGGTCCGAACGAGCTGAAATTTCAGATTTTTCAGCGATATATATTTATACAGCTGCATACAAAAAAAAAAGCAAAATTGAGAAGGTGGTGGTGAAACCCATTTGATGATCTGACATGGAATGACCCTCATCAGGACCAATTTAGTGTGACACAACCAGACTCACTTATACCGAACCTGTGTATGACCTCCAGAAAATGTAAGAATATATGTGATCATCAGAGAAGATGATGTTTTCTGTACTGGACCTTCGTCAAGTTCCTCTTGACACCTGCCAGTGATACTCCTCCCTCCTCATGAATCCAAGCACCCCCACACACACCGACAGACACACTCAAGGAAAGGTTATGGCCTTTATCCCTTAACATAACATTTAAATCAGAACCATCCCCCTTCCCAGACTTCTCAATGGGAATCATTGTTCATACGGGGGAGGGAGGTGGAGAGAACGGAGGTGTCATCACTGCTAACTGATCAAATGCTGTCTATCTTTCTGTCTGTCGTTTCACCTTTCCCGTGCTTTCCCGTCCTCCCTCCCATTCGTTCTCGCCCTCTCTCTCTCATCCTTTTTCCTTTCCCTCTCTTTTCTCCCTTTCTGCTCTGCTCCACTGCTGGCGGGCTGCGATTCCTGCTGTCAGAAAATTGCTTTTCCAATATCTGTCTCTCTAATTATGGGCCCCCGCTAAAGGGTCTGCGTCACCAGAATACTAATAGCTAGACGTCTGTGGGACGTTCCGTCTTCTCCCCTTTTTTTAATGGAAACTAGAGCAGCGCCCGTCCAAAACTTACCTGTTCGGAATGGGCCATATGCTGGGCCTCTGGTGTTCCTGCTTTCTCCAGAACCGCGTAGCCAAACTAATTTGCGCTCAACTCCACATTTCCTTCAGTCCTGAGCAATACATCCGCCAAGTGAGAACTCTATCGAATGAACGGTTTTCAAAAAAATTGAAGGATGGAAATGCACACATACAAATACCACACAGAGACTCCTTCCATTTTAATGAGATATCTTGCAGTGCGAGGGCCAACAGGTGTTACACCAAATTTGGTGACCCATCAGATTTTGTAACCTGCAGTTTTGGAAGAAATACTGAATTCGTTTGTCTGGCTGTGTGATCGATATATTTCATGAACAACATGATGCTGAGTATGCATTGACTCATGAATATTAATAATGTGCTTTTTCAACACGTGTAATGTGTAATGTATAATTCACAACCTAATTTTCTCCAAAATTAGCGCTCATTTTTGTACTCATTTTACTTTTAAGAGAACCTTTTTATGGGAATGTTGAAGGTGAAAAACGTCCAAAAATTAAGCACATTGGAAGAATATCCTGAGGCTGAAAAAGAGCACTGAAGTAAGGAATTTGTGTCGTAGTAATAAAGACTTCTCTCAAAACGGTCATATTCCTGAATTCTTTATCATTTTGCTTAAAACACTAGTCATCAAAAAAGGGAATAAATATGATGTATTAAGCCATTATTAATGAAAACAATATTTTCAAGCAGATTACTGAACTGAAAAATTTTAAGAACATCAGAGGTTGAAATCCTCAAAAAATTCACAAGCATTCAGGTTCAGCCCTCAAAATACATGTTTTTATATTAGAAAATGAACTGTCAGTACCTGGTAATACTATACTTTTACATAAGAGGGATGTTAAATGCAGATCTTTTAATTTGGAAATAAGTATTTTTACATTGTGGTATTGATACTTTTACTTAGTGGGCCTACAGGGGCTGTATTTCTTTCAACACTGCAGGTCATGGAATCTGACAGGTCATCAAATTCGGTGAAACACCAGCAAATGGAACCACAAATTACGGCATATGCATAGGCTTATGTTTGTTCAGTTATGAAATATCACTTCATCCTTCAGCACCAAATACCACTCGTGCCCATGGGACAGAAGCAGTATCCTAACCTGAATGCTTATGAGGCACTACCTGTGTATTCCTTATATTAATGGCTAAATTAAAATTGCAAGAAGCTGAAAACATCTCCTCTAATCACGCCACAGAATGGATGAGATCTCAATTTACCTCAGTTGATAATTTTAAGAATGTTTAACGGAAGAAAAAAAATGTTGTTTAGGCCTGAAGGTTTAATATTCTCTTCCACAAAATCAGTCAGTGAATGGTCATTGTCCATTTGGAGGTGAGGCTTGTCTTTCCTTGTCACAGATGATCTCTCTGCATTTAGAAGACTTCTTTTCAACGGTCTTATCTCAAGCCTATTCTGTGGAATACCAATCAGTGCAATTGGCTATTCTGTGTGGTATACTGACGCACTTGGTCCAGTCACTCGTTGTCCACCGCTTGAACGTCCTCAATCCTAAGCTAGGCCTCTGATTATCCAAGTTCTTCATGATTTACATGCAGAATACCCGAACTTCACACGCGGTAATTCGCGGTCCTGGCATGGTTAATGCAATCAGCAATAAAGACATCCGCTGCCTGTTTCTTGGCAGTTAAAGGCCCGAAACCAGAGCGAACGTTTTTTTTTCTTTTTTTTTGTGTGTGACTGTGTGAACCCGCAGTCTCACTGTATGATCCCTTCCCCCATTCGCTCATGAAACAACACCCCCATACCTGTGTGCCCCCAGTAACCCCCTGTTGTTCTCACAGGTTTCGGGAGGTGGTCTGTCAGAGCAGCAGGAGTGCAAAGACATGCGTCTTACCACATAGTGATGTGGTGTCGAGTGGTGGCTCAGAAACAATGCTGCCGAATAATGGAACTGTAAGCATAGCATTGTATGTTCGCATAATAGAATAAATGCTTTACATAATCTTTCAAAATGTCCAGTGGCCCGGTAGGCAGCTTCTACGCTTGAATAACAAGTTCACTGAAGACTTTAGCATTTGTACTTATAATAATAATAATAATAATAATAATAATAATAATAAAATAATAATAATAATAATAATAATTATTATTATTATTATTGTTGTTGTTGTTGTTATATCATCATCACCATCAGCATCTTCTTGGTCAATGAAAAATTAAATGAACCGACTGCATGAACTCATTAATCACATTTTCTATTGAAAATACTCCTGAACCATTACTTGAAATACTTACACCTGCATAGGATTCCGTCGATTTGAAGGAAGACGTTACGAGGACTAGATTGTCGTCCTTTTTACTTTAAAGGTCAATTTTTCAAGTTCGTTTCGTACGATTCCAAATTATCATAACGCATCAACATCCTCCATTCCCTCATTTCTGTTTTCTCTCAAAGGGTTAAATATTCTTCAGCTAACTCGGTGTACTTGATTGACATGTGCAGCGCCGTGGCGGCTGCTTTCTCCAATCAGAAGAGGCTCTTGTAACCCCACGTGGGGAGCAGGCATGCTGATTGGTTAGCACCACTTGTGTTGATTGTAGATGTGTGAGCCCCACGTGGAGATTCCATTCATTCATTGATCAATTCCATCGCACCCCCACCCTCAATTGGAAAATTTACATGCATATAAAACCAGTATAGCTTGCGAGGGAGGTTTTTTGTTGCAAAGGTAGAACGTTTCTAACGGTATCGGAGCAATTTGAGTTTCAAATTTGGAAACTGAAGCATCCCTTGAATTCATTAGACTGTGACACTGTTTTTATGTTTCTCTCCATTTAATAAACTGTGGAAAATCTTTATATTAGTGTTTGAAAAATTGTTTTATTAGGTTGGAACATTAGGAGATGGTATAGCTTCCTCGACCGGTGTTTAATAATGGAATGCAGAACAAGGTTGCTGATTTTGTCTTTGCTGATTAAACAGAAATATTCAACATTTTATTACGCTTGTAAATAATATCAGAGGGGGGTCGGCTCACTCAGGCCGGAGAAATATCACGCTGCTACCTCCACCGGTAAAAACTCATTACCCCAAACACTCGTTCACCTTGTGGGTAATACCCGAGCGTCTTTTCTTTCGTACGGGGGAAAAAAACAACTCCCGTCCTTCCCATTGAAAACCAAGAGGGGATCAGAAGGGAAGGAGAGAGTGAGAAAAAGGGCAGAGGAGGAAGGAGTGTGTAATGAAGAGTGGGGCTACGGACGAGACAAAGGAGGTTGCGGTTGCGTTGAGTCTTGTTCGTCTCAAAGCCATGCAGTATGGTATAGCTTGAGCCGGCTAGCTACCTATTTCTTGTTTTTAAGACTTGGTACAGAGAGGAAACACAGTTAAGATTGGAAGCGGTATCGGGATTTTTGATGAGCGTGGGACCTTCCACAGTGCCAAAGTACCCACGGAAGAAAAGCTTTAACCAAACGATTTGGCTATCGGGAAATCGTGAGGACCTTTAGGTTATCGAGGATATTCCTCACTCCGTGTCGAAGATAACACGAACAAAGGAGTCTTGACGAGGGAATGAGACAGCCGAGCTGAGACTGCCAAACATCGCTTCTTATACCAGGCCCAATGCGATTCTGACACCAGAAAAGAAGAAACCATTTAATTGCTCTCGGAATCCTTCGCTGAACTGTCAGAACGAAGAATTTTGCTTGCGGACATACAATATGTTCCCACAGAATCGACCACCGGTACGTAAGCGATATCGTTATATATTTACTTTACAATTCGTGGTTATTGATTCATTTTGCATGAATTCCTGCTAATTTCGTCACCCCAATACGTTCGAGTTACTGTTTTCCAGTACTCGCCTTTTACATTTAAGTTCGTTTACATCTATTTGCAGTATGAAAACTTGTGCGAATAAGTCGGCGGGGGTCATTTTTCTTACCTGAGGTGATTGTTTAAGCGATCAATGTGTGATTTGCAGCAATCGTGCACTAGCCTATTGCTAAATTGTCTTGGATGTCAGAAATTTCATTGATTATTGTAATCAGTAAAGAAACCGTGGGCTATGTGGGTGTGGGAGTAATACAAACATTAGACAGGTCGGCCAGTGTGTTCCTTGATGTAAGTTAGCTTTCATGGGGTTCAACTGTTGAGATACCCTAGCCGTCATCAGTTTTTTTTTTTTTTTTTTAATGTGAATAAGTGCAGTTTCATTTGTTTAGTCCTTTTTGGAATTGGAGGGTATTGAAGGTTAAATCAACAATTTCTACGGCACTCATCTCCCATTCAAATCTATCGTGGACTAAATGAGTGCAAATTTTAGTCCTGTTGTTTTCCAGGCACATTCTATCTCTTCATGACGCGACTGTAATTCTAGCCCGTTTCCTAGCGCGAGAAGTTGTGGCCGAACTCTTGCCCATGTCGTGGCTTGCCATTGACACATTTCGGCCTACTTGATCATGGAATATCAAGGTGAAATGTTAAGTAGGCAGACTCCCTCAAGTTGAGACTCCTGGACACCAGACTCTGGGCATCTGTTTCTAATAATAATAATAATAATAATAATAATAATAATAATAATAATAATAAAACCTAATCAAGACACCTTATCCAGGGTGCGACCATTCGTTTTTCCTATTCCAGAAACTCTGCTCTTGTGGCAATTTTTTTTTTTGCTTGAAAACGAAGTAGGAAAACCTCTGCCAGTAATGTCATGGGTCCAATGGATGCGGAATATCCAATGCAATGTAATCTTCTTGCAATGTTTTACTTGCATTTGTGTAAGGATGAATTACATGTAGCATGCTGTAGCTGGACTGGTACGCTACAATGCCCAGGATGCTACCCAGTCTTTGAAGCAGTTTTTGCAGATTCATTAGAACCTGGTGATGGAATTGAACAAACGTCTTATAATTTGGGATAGCCTACTTCTACACCCAGGACTTCAAGTTCTTTCTGTAGTGGAATACATTTGCTACTGATCCCATGAATGCTGAGAATAAGATTTGACTGTAGTGTAGGTTCATCTTAGGACTCGGTGAAGAGCTAAAGCTTACCACCTCAACTCTCTGTTAATGTTCTGTTAACACTGATTGCTTGATGAGAGCACTATAGTGTTGCCTGTCTCCTTCATGGGAACTCTGTGGTCCTGAATGCCTTTTCTGTAGTTGGGAATAGGTTTCCATGCTATAAGAGCTATATGAACTGGATTATTTCCACAATGAACTGCATGGTAAGGGCCGCTTCATCCATAGAAAATCAAATGCTGATCTCCACTGATTTTGTGGTCTGGATACCCCCTATAATGGAACTCTGTGGTCAAGTTTGCCACCTCTCTGAGAACTTTATGGTCGCAGCCAGCTCTGTTATGCAAACCCCATGGCCAAAAGATCTTTGCTCTAACACCAACTGGACTGAGTAATGGGGACTGTGCTGGGTGGCCCCATTACCATGTGTGCCTCTCCATTGAGTCTAACTCTCAGGCACTCCTCTGTGTATTTTCAAGTGGACAGTTTTGCACTTTTTAAACCTGGGTCCTGTTAGCTAATCCCTGCTTATTCAAGAGCTGCTTTGCCTCTACTTCAGGAGAGCCATTGAAGGTGAAAAAATAGCCATTTTAAACATTTTTGCACCACATTTTCCTGTTTTCATTCTGCTTGTAGATTTGCTCTATAGAAGAGTGTGTTTTTTTTCGTATGTGCTTTGATCAAGCTGAAATTGGATATATAAACACATTAAAGATGTGTTCAAACTGGTTTACTAACTGCATTGAACAAGATTTGCAAATGTCTTTAACTAGTTTTTGGACCCCCATGTGCGTAGCACATTGTGATCTGTGCATCATAACAAACTATCCCATCCTCATTATTCTGTGCAGGCATCCCCAAATCCAGATCAGATTTTCTTCCTTTCAGGGCAACTCTGTGAACAGTTATAGCCACTGGTTGGCTAGACTGTCTCTACTCCCGATTCCTCGGTAAAGGGAGAGTGGAAAGCATACAGTTCTCGGCCCTTGATGACCGTAATTTGGGGGAACAGGGTTCCAGTGGATGTGGTGCTTATGTCTGAGGAAAGACTGTAGTTGGGTGTTGTTGAAAAGGTTTTCATTGAAATTCTATGTCTACAGTTCGTCTACATTAGTTATTTACCTGACCCTTTTATCTAAAGTGGCTTTCAATTGACCGTACTAGTCAGCAGAAGTCAAGCACCTTAGCCAGTTAGGCTACAGACAAGTGTAATACAATCCTGCTTGGTGTTTGAGTATCAGTGAGTATATTTGATATATTTTTGGTATGTGACATTAAATTGAAGGTGAAACTGACGAGCAGAGCAGGGACTGTAAGGACACCTGCTCCCCCCAACCCCCCAAATATTGGGAACTTAGACCCATTTCCCACACATGAATGAAATGAAAGTTATGCAATCAGTTACTAGATAAGATCTGATTCTTTGAGCCGTACCTGTTTTCCTGCTGAAAAACCCTTTACATTGTGGGCCCAACATTCTCTCTGTACCGGAGCACTCCTATCTTTTGTTTATGATGTCGCCCTACATTTAAGCACTTAGTTTGAAGTCAGTGATTGGCTTAAACATTTGGACACCTTTTCGGTGAGACCCTAGCTGTCTTGTTATTGAAAATAAATCAGAAAAACAACTTGGGACTGTGGCCATCCAGGGCTGGAGTTAGAGACTCATGATGGTGCCTGACATGGAGAACGGCATTCTGGGCACTGTAGTTCGGTAATGTGGAGGTGGTATTGGGGGGGTGGTTGTTATTACAGGCAGACAGTTGGCTCCTCTTGCCGTGACTTCACTCCAGCTGTAATGTATCCGGCCTGGATTTTCCCTGGAGCTCTTCTCTGCAGGTAAATGTTTAATTTTTAAAGACCATGTGGAAGCTGGGAAACTAGAGTCGAGCAAATGTCTGTGATTATTTTTTTATAGAATATTCTTATCGACTGTATGCTTGAAGACATCATCTTAGGTTTATTCAGAAGCGAAGGAAAAGGTGAAATTTGATTTTAGCCAGATATACTTTTTGATACTGGCTGCTGCTACTGCTTCTTTTATTTATGGAGAGAGGGAGTGATGTGTGTATGTGTATGAGTCCGCATGCATGTGTTTGTATGTGCTTGTGTATGCATGTACTAATGAGTAATTATGTACAAACCCAGCTGAAAAAAAGTTGGAGGGATGGAAAATGCATATTAAAAGGGTGACCAGCAATTTCTAAATTGTCTTTGACTTTTATTTCATAAGGGAAAATATTAAATATTTTGTCCGGTCAACTTCATTTTACATCCATTCTTGCCACTCAGGCCTGAAACGCATTCCAAAAAAAGTTGGTACAGGGGAAATGTAGGACTTGTAATGGGGAAGGGGGATGAATGAATGATGTGATTTGAAATATCTGATGTCAGCAGCTGATTGTTATCATGATTTGGCACAAAAGTGCATATTGGAAAGACCTTGTCCTTGGGGGGGCAAAGATAGGCAACGGATCACCAATTTTCCCTCTAATACGTGAGAAAATCATTCAAAGGTTTTAAAGCAGTTACTCCTTAAAGAATGATGGGAAAGGAAATGGATATCTTACCCTTTGTGGTGATAACATAATTAAAATATTCAAGCAAGCTGGAGGAATTTCTGTGGGAAAAGGCTGGGGTGGAGGCCAAAGCTGAATACCTTGATCTCTCAAAAGGTACTGCATAAAAAAACCCTCATTTATTGATATGTGATATAACCACATGAGCGTAGGATTACTTTTGTGAACCTTTGTCCAGTAGCACAACAAGTACAACCATAAATGCGAGTGAAAACTTTACTGTGCAAAAAACAAGCCACCTTTTTAAGTGTCCAGAAGTGCCATCGACTTCTCTGGGCTTGGAGGCATCTGTATAGGGCTATCACAGTGGAAATTTATACTGCGGTCAGAAAAATGAGTGTTTTGGGGTCTTTTTTTGTTAGAAATGTATGGGGTGTGCTCTGGACCTAAGAGGTAAAGGGACATCCATTCTGTTATCAGCGACAAGTCCAAAGGCCATGTCCTGTCATGGTATGGGGCTGGTCAGGGCCCTTTGTTGGTGTAATGTGCACTTGTGTTCTGCACCATTAATGCAGAAAAGTACACTGAGATTCTGGTGCGGTATACTGCTTTCAAGACGTCTTTCCCAATGCAGAGTATAAAAAAGACAATGCAAAACTACACTGCATGCTTTACAAAGCCATGGCTGCTTAAGAGGAAGGTGGGGGTGCTGCACTGGCCTGCTGGCAGTCTCCAGTTGTCCTCAATAGAGAATTTGTGGCCCAAAAACGTGACAATGAAGGCTACGGTTTCCTTCCTGAAGACCTGCTTGCAGGAGGAATGGGACAAAATTACTCCAGAAACACTTCATCTCCACATGTCGTTAAACATTTATGAATCGACATTCCTTTGAAAAGAACCAACAACATGACACTCAACACAACTGTGTGTGTGTGTGTGTGTGTATGTATATGTGTTTATATATATATATATATATATATATATATATATATATATATATATATATATATATATATATATATATATATATATATATATATATATATAGTCTGTGTGTACATGCATGTGCCAAAGCATCCATTACCTATTTTGGATGGATGGTCGCAATCACATCCCTGCCCTAAGTTTAAAACAAGCTGCAGGTTTACTGAGGGAATGAACACAGCTTGGTGATTTGCAGTGCTCATTTCAGTGCAGCGCTCTGTCATGGCTAATCTCGGCCTGTCAGGCTGCTTGTGTGATCAGTTTGGCTGCTGTGGTCTCCATTCATCTAATGAGGCTTTTGTGGCTCAGCTACTCAAACCACTAAATATAGAGTCAATTTAGCGATAAAGCTGGGAAGTTATGTTTACTTATTTGGTAATTACTGGATTTGCTGTTTGCCTCTGTCATCCATATTATTGACATGGCTTCTGGGAAGATGATGATGATGAGGGCACAGTTCTGCTGTCCCAGAGTGACTTGATCTCCAAGTCCTACTGACGTGCTGGGCTTCTGTACTGCAGCACTGACCAAACCATTTCCTGGAGATCTACAGTCCGGTTCCTTTTCACTCTAACATTGATCTCATTGTATGGAAAAATAGTAGAATCATCTGTCCCAAATTTGAAATTAAAATCCTCAGGTCGGTTGATTTCCTGGGACTGGGTAGGGCAGACCTGCTCAGACGGGACACTCTTCAGTACGTGCGAATATTCCCCGCCCCCGACTTCAGTCTTTTTCGTCCCTTGTCTTAAATCCTCTCTGCTGGGGGTGGAGCATGGGAGAGGGCTTGCAAGGACATCCTGTTCATCTGTCTGTCTTTGCCTGTCTGTGTGTGCGTACGGCCCATAGATCTAGTTGTGCTGTCACAGGCCCAGTGTGTGCTATGGATGCTTAGCATTAGCCATTAGCGGCTGCCACTGTTTGTACAGCGTTTCCTCTGTTGTCTTTGCAAACATCCTTTAATGTGGCAGGGAAGTGATGTGGGGGTTGTATCTCGACTAGGTTTACACAAATCGTGAAGGCGTGTCTCCGAGACCTCCTTTCTCGTGGAAAGTACAAACAAGTGTGTGGTTTCGACTAATGAAAGGAGGCACCTTAGCTAATTAACTGAGCTGACAGACGGAGCTCTTCTTCTGTGGTGCTAATGCATTCGGACAGCGGGGAATGTTTAAATAACGAGCTTTCAAGTGTACGTTTTTAAAGACAAAAAGATGTACATCGTTAGCGGAGCAGGTGCCTCGGTGATGTGGTTTTGTAAGTGAACGGGGGGAGGGGGGTTTTCAATTTTCACCTACTGATTCCAACTTCTTTGCTTGTTTTTGCTTGTTGCTGCCTTGGTCTCGCTAGCCTGGGTAACTGTACATTAGTGCAATGGTTAGTTTGTCAGTTAGCATGCAGCCCTTTGTTAGAATGTTCAAGCATAGGCTAGTGTGGTTTGTTATGTTATACATTGATGTGGTCCAGCGTACATCTTTGTTAGCGAGCGTACTCCGTGCACAATCTGGCATACCGGTTATCCAGCGTTGTCAGTGTTGGCGTGCATACTCTGTGCACGATCTGGCATACTCCCTAATAACTCTCTCCTAGGAAAAGCACTGTGCGATTAGCCAACGTGGACTCTCAGGACATTAATCAGGGCATTAAATCAAGGTTTGGGCTGTAGGCCTCTGGAGCCATTATCGAGCGACAAGACCCCCGGCCTCTGCCGTCGGCCCATAAACCGGACGAATTACGGCCCCATGCTCTGCCAGACGCGCCACTCGATCCTCCGCTCCAGCGGATGGCAGCGTGATTATATACAGTTTTATCTATAATAAATATGAATTTAATGCGAAGCAGTGCCACACTGCTTAACATTTTAAAAGGCCTGTGCCAGCGGCGCCCTCTTATATATGGAAACATTTCAGACTGTGGGCTCCTTAACTCAAGCCCTTTAAGGCAGCAATATCGCCATTGTGTGATTTAGAATGTTCTGAACTGAACATTCTAAATGGTGATGTCACAAGGCAATGGGATTCTAGAACACTGACTTCAAAGGGTCGAAAGGTTTTTTATTTTTTTTCCCATTTATTCCAATCTCCCTCGCCGCTTTTATAAAATATGCATTGCAGCACTGTGTGTGTGTGTGTGTGTGTGTGTGTGTGTGTGTGTGTGTGTGTGTGTGTGTGCGTGCGTGTCCTGCTTTTTATTCTCTTAATGTGTTAGAATGTCTTCAGGCGGCTCTAAATGGAGCTGTAACCGCTGATAATGGTGGTTGACGGGATGGTTCATAGTTATGCATGTGTGAATTATGTGTGGCGACAGCGTGTTTGTGAAAAGCCGGGGTTGGAATAAAAAGCTGTGAAGGTGTACAGTGGGGGGGATGGGGGTTTAAGTGCAGACTGAATATTAATGAAAGGGTCGCTGTGGGTGAGGTGATTTTATTATTTATTTTTCGTTTTGTGGTAGCGGAGGTTGCGCATTGTGCAGGGCTGTGGGAAGTCATCTTAATTGAGAGGGAAAATGCTGGAGATTAGGGGAGGTTCATTTCTACAATCAAAGGTTCTCTTCAGCCAATGGGTATTCTGAAAACCAGAATGTCATTGTTATCAGGACTTCGAACTCAGTTGCAGCAGCAGGCAAAACAACATTTGTGAGTGAGTGAGTCAGTCAGTGAATCAGTCACTCAGTCTCCACAATAAAGTGAGTGAGTCAGTCAGTCTCCACAATAACTAATTTCTAAGCCTTGTCTTCCCATAAGGTAAAGATGAATGTGGGCAGAGCATGTTGAAGGAAGGGGCCTGGGGTGCCTGATATATGCTTCAGGTTGCGAGTCTATAGGATGTGTTTGATTAGACTCTTTCTGAGCATATTGTTTTGATGGATTACGTGGTGAGCCGAGCAGAGTGTGTGTGTGTGTGTGTGTGTGTGTGTGGGATCACTACAGTGGTGAATTTGGACAGTGAATGAGTGCGTAAGAGGATAATGAAAGGGAGTTGCACTGCAATTGCTTGGGTTTTTCTGCAGGACAACCATCACCCTGTGTGTGTGTGTGGGTATGCGTGTGTGTGTGGGCGGGAATGCACGTGTTTGTGGTGTGCATTTGTGTGTATGTGTGTGTGCCTCTGTGTGTGCAAGTGTAAATGTGTGTGTACGTGTTGGTGTGCGTGTCTCATCTCAGTCCGACACGTTTAGCTAAAGCCAGGCTTTATGAAGTTGTTTCACCATGATCTGATGACCACAGTTGGCTGGGCTTTTTTGTCCTAGTTAACACGCCTGTGCAATAATATCTGTCCCAGAAACAGCCTTCAGAATTTGTGCACTTTATGTTGAAGCATAATTTTGTGATTTTATTAAACCTTGCGGCGGATCTGTGGTGATGGACTGATGTAATGGCAGGTATTGATGAGTATTATTCGCGATGGTAATAAAACATCTCATTAGTCAGGTTTTTTGTCAGTTTTTACCCATCCGTGACCTGCTGTAGCTGGAAGCTCAGCGTAGAGAGGGTCACGCCAGCAGAGACCAGAGCCCACCTCTCTCCTCAGAGCCTCTCTCTCCTTCTCTCTGCGGGCCCTCACCTCCAAACCCCTCTGTGAGGGAAGGTGTACTGCAGCACCTGAGAGAGAGAGAGAGAGAGAGAGAGAGAGGGATGTAGGCAGAGGGACAGAGCCGTCACTTCAGTAAAGTTCAGGAGACGTGATGGACAGAGTTACTGAGGGGAAGAGAGGCTTCCTGCTGTTACCTTTGCAGCTTTCTTCTGCTGGTATACACACACACACACACACACACACACACACACACACACACACACACACACACAAGCGCACACAAACACACAAGCAGACACGCACACACAAGCGCGCACTCACACACAATTGCACTGTATACTCACACATAAGCATGCACTGTATATATATATATATATACACACACAGACACACTCACAGACACACACACACACACACACACACACACACACGCGTTCTGTTTACTCACGCGCACGCACGCACACAGACACACTACACTGTCTGTATGCACACTCAAACATGCACTCATGCATGCACTGTGTACACATGGGCACCCTGTTTACACACACATTATACATGCTCACACCCTCTGTAAACCCACATACTGTACACGCATTCTGTACACACACCCAAACGCACAGGCACGTGCACAAACACTCACTCAAAAATGCTTGCATGTCCACACTACCATGCACAAATGCACTCTCATACACACACTGGCCCTCATGCACACTCACAGGCATGCATACCCACACACTTTGGATGCACGTGAGTAACACACACACACACACTTGTGTCTGTGTCTTTGCTGTCACCATACCTTTATATCGAGTGGCTTTGGAACCCATTTTGCTGATGGTTGCCTCTTTGACAATAAGGTCCAGTTTAAAAAGAATATACAGTAAATTCCTTTCAGGTACTGCTGCTACTAAGGGAATGTAGTGCAAAGACAGTAGTGAGGCACAATGATATGATCCAAAATGGCGGCGCTGTCTTGTGTTCGCTTGTGGGTCTGATGCCCATCTTGTGAACAAACTCTTTGGTAAATTCAGTCCCTGTGATCCCATGTTTACTGCAGCCTTGTCACAAAAGACTTAATGACTTGCAGCAGGGACCAGGAGAGAGGGTGTGTGGATCAAGGTTGTGGGTCTCCTCTCTCTCTCTCTCTCTCTCTCTCTCTCACACACACACACACACACACACACACACACACACGCACACACGGACAGATAGAAAGTCCTGCCTTGTTTTGGGGAGGGGGCTGTGGGGGGGGGGGGGTTTCTCTGCCTGTCCTGTTGTATTATTCCAGGATCCTAATTACACAGGGCGCTCTGCTGGAAAGCACCCAGGCACTGGGGGTACAGACCTGGGGTTGGGACGGGGACGGGGGGGGGGGGGGGTTTCTCTTTTAATCCTAAATTTAACAAGCTTCTCTTTTCATCTGAAACCCCAGTTCCCCTCCCCACACAATACCATTCCTCACACTTCAGTCTCTCTCCCTCCTCTACTCATCGTTCTCATCTCTCTCAACCCCCCACTCATCTGTCTCTCCTCTCTTCCTCTCTCCCCTCTCCACCCCCTGCTCTTCCCTCTATCACCTCTCTATCTCTCTCAAATTCAAATGAGCTTTATTGACTTGGCGAGGGTTCTTTGTAAGCACTTGCCTTGCATTGCCCAAACATGTACTGACATCACAAACCGATAAGAGATGACACAGCCGATTACAAATTGAACTATCTTGAGACGTGCAGAATAAAGAACTTAAGAAAAAGGAAGCCTCTTTTCTCTCTCTTTCTCTCGGTCTCTCTCTCCCTCCTCTTGCTTGTCTTTAATCTCAGTCCTTCTCCTGCGGCACTCATCATTTTGAACGAGGCTGTCGTTTTTCGCCTTTCAGCTAGCCACAATCAAGGTTTCTTTGCTTGCAGTGTTTCCTTTCAAAAACATCACCTTAAAAAATCTTAATTAACATTTTTGTGGCTTTCATTTTTCATTGGTCAAATTCAGACTAGTGCTGTGATCTTTTCGTGTGTATGTGCATTGGTAGTTTGGTATGCTGATTTATTCTTGAATGTGTCTGATCATTAGTGCGATGTTGGTGATATTTGGTCTACATTCTATGGCTGATGTTAGGATATCAGCCATATATCCTAATATAGGATATTATATTTTCTGGAGCAGGGGTGGGCTACTCTGGTATTGGTGGGTTAGCATGTCTGCAAGATTTGGTTCCACCAATTTCACTGACTAAAGAGGCAAATTGTGTGTGCATGCGAACATGGGTTTACTCATTGGTTAAAATACAGTGAAAATGTTTCTGATAGGGGCACAGGAAAAGTCTTGGGTCAGGATGTGCTTGGCAAGAAATGCAGCTAAATGTGAGATTCCATGAATAGTTTCGCTTTGGAGGCCATTAAGGGCTAGTAGTTGCAGTGAAAGTGTCGGTTCCGGGCAACAGTTATTGTCCACTTCTGCTCCAGAGCTGTGCTCCATCCCAGAAGCTTGGGTGAAACAATCCAAAAAATTGTTTACCCGGGTGAACGTGTATGTCTTTGAAAGTGTGCTGGGCAATTGACTCGCTCGTAAACTCTGAGGGTTTTCGTTGACATTTGACTGCTGCCCTTTCTCTTCAGGCTCCTCTACAGCCACCTCCAGGGTCCTCAGCCTCGGCCGCGGCGGCAGCATCGGGGACTCCCCAGTCTCTGAAGCTCACGTACCCTGAAACCCTGGACCGCATCAAAGAGGAGTTCCAGTTTCTGCAGACCCAGTACCACAGGTAGGGCTGTGGGGCTGATGCTGGGCCTTTAGACTGCTTTTTAGCCCACATCATGGCTATTTGGCGGAGAGAATGCTACTAAAGCTTCTGTAACAGGTTTCCCGATTGGAGCACTCACTAGCACTCACACAGACAACGTATGTTGTGGTCGCCTTACAGACCATATGAAAACAATGGACCTGGTTACTATGACATCATCCATTGGCTTTCCTCAGACTTGGGGGGTGAAAGCATTTCAGCTAACGGAGGTTCAGTTCTTGGGCCCTGCCATGTTGGACAATGTGGAACCAGAGGTTCAAGAACAAAGCATTGAAATAAAAAATGAATGATTATTGCTTTCAGGGTTTACGGTCGCACCCTTAATGAAGCCCCCATTTGTCTTTCATAAAAGTCCCCCCCCCCCCACACCCCCGTAAGGACCTTAATGCTCCTAGTTACATTTTTCCCACATCCACAGCATTTGCACTGTCAAAGAAATGAGTATTTGCTAACAGTTACTATGCATTGCTATGAACGTTCCTGCTAATGCTGGCGATGCCTAGCCTGGAATCCATCCATATCAAGCTTTGGTCGCTCCCAATGGTCACTTGCTGATATGTGTGGCCTGAGTCGGTAGGTCAGCGTTTTGCCCTTATGTCACTAATGAACTGGATATATAAATATTCATGTTTTCTGCTCTGGCTGATTGGGTGACCTTTTGGCGAGAACCACCAATCGCGCGGCGCCTTTTGCAGAATGAATGCTGACTGGGTTATCCGTCGCATCTTGTTGTCAGAAGTGGTAGCTAAGTAGGCAAGGTGAGCAATTCAACATTGGGATACATAAGTATCTATCCTATATCTGCATGTTG
Source organism: Gymnothorax reevesii (assembly GCA_029721435.1). Classification (NCBI taxonomy): domain Eukaryota; kingdom Metazoa; phylum Chordata; class Actinopteri; order Anguilliformes; family Muraenidae; genus Gymnothorax; species Gymnothorax reevesii. The sequence continues at coordinate 27,734,433 of CM056575.1, read as the reverse complement.
CGTGTATATTTCCTTTTACTTTGCTACATCAGGCATTTTACAACACAGCTAACGGCTGTACTCAGCATTACGAATATGAGTTAGCTGGCCAGCTACGACATTCGTGAATATTATTTGACATGAGCTTAAAAATTAGATTGTGGCTTGCTTGCGTTTACTTTTGGAGTGGTTTTTAGGTTTTGAACAGGATAATGTTTGGCTATATCTGCACTTTGTTTATTTCAGTGGGATTCCCTGGTATAACAAAGGCTAGATTAAATAAAACTCAAATTACGTAACATAACTCACTGCAATTGGCATTAGCTATATCTTGCAGGGCATCAACTAGGTTAAGCCTATGAAGATCACAGCGATCAAATATAAGTTTTTCCCTTTAAAAATGATTAAACATCAATGGTAATAACATTATCACTGAACATATAAACACAAGCATTATTTCAGTTTGAAAGTTTAATTCGTAGTTTGCCGCAGTCCATACAGTATTTCTGTATTGCCAGATGTTACATGAGCGCTGCTGAGAGTGACACAGGTCTTGAACAAAGGTCATTTTCTCCTGATCTGTTGGTCTTAAAAATGCCATTGCAGCACCAGAATATTTGGAAGATATGTGGCCTTTAGGGAAAAATAATCGATGATAATCTGTGCTCCTGTTCACTTCAATTCATTCAGGACCCACCATAAGTCTATCTAAAGGGGCGGAGCACCCTTGCGACTGTGAGCCAATCACAGATCTCGCATGGATTTTGTGAGAATATTTGAAAGTCAGACACTGGCCTACTGACTGAGGCCAGACGTATCAGCAAGTGACAACGACCAAAGCTTGATATGGATGGATTCCAGGCTAGGCGATGCCGTCTCTAGTGCTTCTGAGCATTTTCTCTGCTACCTGGTGATGAGTGCACAGGCTCTATGTGTTTGTCACCTGTTCTGTCTTCTGCTAATGGCTGAAACTTCTATGGTCTGAATCGATAGCTCCCCAGTTTGAGTTGAAAAATCAGAATGTTTATGCAGGGTCACCTGTGCTATAGGTGAAGCACTGGAAGCGCTGTGCAGTGGCCCTTGCTGGTGGAGAGGAATGTAGAGGAGAGGAGCCCAGTCTGGCTTTGTTTTGTCTGCACTGGTCTTCTCTGTGGGGGTGGGGACTGCGTAGTGATGCAGTGGGTAGCACTGCCGCCTTACTGTGAGAGGGTTACGCATTCTAATCTGGCCTGGGGCCTTTCTGTGTGGCGTTAGCCACTCTGTGCGTGGAGTTTGCACCGTGTTGGTGCAAATTTTCTTCCAATCGGCGGGCAGAAAACATCCCACCAAGATCCGGGTCTGAGGTAGTGTTGTCAAGGGTGTAGGGGCACAGAGTCCATTCTCCTGAAAGTATTTTGAGCACTTAATGATGATGCTCGCTAATAATTGCCAAATCTTGGCAACTCCTCTAAGTTCCTAGATAGTGAGAGTTTCGTCATGAGGGTTCCAGAAAATCTGGTCATGGAGCGATTTTTGTTTCCAAGTGTGTTATTTGGAACTGTCTCAAAGTGAATTGTTTATTTTTTTCTCTCTCTCTTTTCTCATGTCTAAACATTTTCCTTTCTTATGCTTGTTGAGATCATTGCTAGCTAGTTCGTATTTCCCCTGACATTAATGTTTCCCTTCCACTAAAAGAATGGAAGAAGTCGATTTCCATTGTGCGAAACGGCTTGGTTTCACGCGATAAGGCAAAATGGCTCATATTCTTCAGTTATGGTGACTCTCTGTCCAACTTTTGTGCCTGTATGTTGATTATGGTTTTATTTTGTTTGCGATTAAGAAACATCCTAACTTGTTTTTCATTTGGACAAACTTGGCGTGACTCTTTGTATCCATAGCTGAGGTTAAAGCGATGTGCGTGAGACACTGATGTAGATCCAATCACAGAATCCCTGTGCTATCATGCGTGTACATGTGTGATGTAAACGCGGATCTGAGCTCATATGCACCCATGCGATGATAACACAGATTTCTGTATATGTGCAGTGTTTGTGCGTGCGCAGGTGCCTGTGTGTTTGTGTGTGCGTATACATCTGTATATGTCAGCGTTTGTGCATGTGTCTGCTTGTGTGTTTGGGTGTGTGTGTGTGTGTGTGTGTGTGTGTACTCTGTGTGCCTAGGTGCTGCATATGTTTGCTCTGTTTATCTGTCTGTATATGTTTATGTAGTGGGTCTGTGTAGTTATGATTATGTGCTCTGTATGTATATGTACACTGTGCGTACTTGTTTGTGTGTATTTGTACATTTGTTTATCTGTGTTCTGTGCGTGTATATTTGTGTTGGTGCTATTTGTGTGTTTGTGCATGTATGTGTCTGAGTCTGTGTGTATGTATTATTTGTGTGTATGTGTGCAAGCTTGTTTGTATTTGCTTCTGTGAGTGTGAGTGAGTGTGTCCATGTGTAATTGTGCGCGCGTGTGTATGAATTATTTGTATTTTTGTGTGTGTGTGTGTGTGTGTGTGTGTGTGTTTGTGTGTGTGTGTGTGCGCGTGTGTGTGTGTGTGTGTATTTCCCCTGCCTCTCTCTGTAGAGGAATGCAGCTGGCCTCTGCAGGGTTGTCTCTAATGTTGGCCTCCTGCTGGTAGTCCTTGTTTTTGTTGTTTTTCCCCCCTCCTCTCACCCCCCCCCCTCTTGGCACACCTTCACACGAGCGACTCGGCTGTAATTCAGAGCCGCTCAATCTGCAAAACCCACACACCCCCCCCCTTCCTGCAGCCTCCCATCCTATCGCATCTAAGGACCCTGCCTTCTCACCCCCCCGTCCCTGTGCAAACAGAGACCCCCATTTAGCTGTGTTGCTGATTCCACAGATTCTTTTTGAACCCCCCCCCCCACACACACACACACACACACACACACACACACACTCACACAGAGCATGAAGGCCAGTGAGCCCATTCAGTCTTCATCTCCTGAGCCCTTTTCCTCCTCCATCTACTCTTCATCCCCTCACCTTCAGCCTGTGCTGCGCCTCCGCTTCATGTCCTGAGCAGAAATACAGCAGTGAATTTAACTGAGGGTCTCATTTTATCCACCGGGCGGTTTAACTGGGCTGAAGGGTTGAGCAGCTCCGCTCCCGGGCCTCCAGTGTAGAGAGAGAGAGAGAGGAAGAGAGGCGGAGAGGAAGAGAGCGAGAGAGGTGGAGAGTATGAGATTGATCGAGAGGGAGAAATGTGAGCGCGAGCATGTGAAGAGGAGAGGGAAGAGTGTGAAAGACTAGGCTTACGGTGAGATCGACCGAGAAATGGACAGACAGATGGATGGAAGGGCAGAGAGAATGAGATGTTCAGAGAGATTGATTGAAGGACCGAGAGAGAGTGGGACAGAGAGAGAGAGAGAGAGAGAGAGAGGACACAGAGTGGAGTACAGACGGCAGGAGAGTGTGAGCCATCGATCTGACATGACAGGACTCCAGTGGTTTGAAGCCCCAGCAGGGATATCGCTGGGCTACAGAGACCAGTGAGCTCATTCTCTCCCAGTGGGCTTCAGCACACGCTCAGCGCACAGCTCACTGTACTCGCACAGAGATGAGCCGAACAGAGCCCTGTTCCTCTTTCAGTCCGAAGACAGGCACACTGGCGCCGGGCTCCATATGACCCTTCTCTCCTGGGGCTGTCCTCTGCACTGGGGGCCTTGTGTGGGTGGGTCACCCTCTCACGCCAAGATCATAAGTGTTGTGAACGGAAAGAGAGAACTCATTTCCCCATAGATTTGATTTTGAGGGCTGTTGAATCACCGATACTTAGGAGAGCTTGTGGTAAAAGGAGGAGAGATGAGTTTGAGGTGTGTGTGTGTGTGCATGCACATAAGCCTGTCTCTGTGTGTGTGCTCTTGTACATCCTAAAACTGAGAACCAAAAACCTTCCTTTTTCCTACAGGATGAGGACATTTTTGGGAAGTGAGGACGTTTTCAAGCGTCATCACAACTGCAAAGGCAAATTGTGACTTATTAGTTAAGGTGAGGGGTAAGGTTAGAATTATGGATAGGTTAAAGTTAGGGTAAGGGTTTGGTTTAGGCATGTGTTGCTGATTGTTAAGATTGGGGAAAGGCTGTAAAGACACGCACAGAATGAATGGAAATCAATGTAATGTCCTCACAAAGATATAAGTACCAAGGATGCATGTGTGTGTGTGTGTGCGCGCGCGCGCAGGTGTGTTTGTGTGATGGAGTGAGGGAGGCTGTGTAACATCTGCTCTTTGATAGCATCTAACACCCAGACTGACTGGAGGCAGAGAGGAACTGCTGGCAGGAGGCTTTCATTAGGGTAATTCCAATAACACTCACACACACGCGCACACACACAAATACGCACACACTCATACCCCCTCAGATATGTGGACACACCCCCCCCGCTGACAGATTCTCATACAAATGCGCTCAGACTCACACCCTCACAGACGTACTTGCACGCGCACGCACACGCACGCACACCTACTAACACATCATCACATGCCCACACATATGCCCAAGGACACACATCCACACGCACACCGCACACACACACACAAACACACACACACACACACAAAACACGGGTTCACGCAGCTATCCTTGTGAGGACATTGAATTGACTTCTATTCATTATGGATTATGGACAGCCTAACCCTATGCCTACCCCCAACTCTGATCTTAACTAAATCGTACCTGACCCTAACCTTAACAAAACCTCATTAGGAGCGACCTGAGATGGCGCAAAACTGTCGTAAATCGGGAGATGAGATGAATGAAGGGGATTTCTTGTGGACCACCGCACTTCTGGTAATAGGGAAGCCAATGCATACAGGCCTGGCCACAAAGCCCCAGCCTCTGCGGCACATAAGTGATGAAGTGAATATTTAAGATGCAATTTGTTATTTGAATTATTGTCTGAATTCTCATCTTTTTAAATGGTATGAAAATAAAAATTAAATAAACATCACATATTAACAATATGACTCGTCGAGGTGGTGTTTGCACTGTGTAATACACTGTGGTGTTCTCACTCTATCCAGCTCTGCCACCGTGCTATCGTATTTTAACTCGACTTTGATTTGATTTAGTTTTCTCTCAATGCGATTGGCATTGTGAAGCTTCGAAAGAAAACCACCATGGATATGAACTTAGAAAATACCGCTAAATTCTTATCTAATCCTGTGCCCACGTCTTGGAAGTGAAAGCTATAAATCACGATTATTTGTGTTCGATCGCGCGCGGAAATGGGCAGTAGTTCAGTCGTCTATATATTGACCTTTGATCGGTCACGATCAATGATTATATCCGCCTTGCGATGTGCCGTATTGTATATCAGATCACTCCTATTCACTAACGACCCCTAATCTCTACCATGACCTCAGAAATGAAAGTTCAGTATTGGGACCAGGCTTTGGTCCCCATAAAGACTACTGGCTCAGACAAAGTCAGTTTATATACTGGAAAAGGTCCCCAATTGGTAACAAAAACATGAACTCACACACACACTCGCACACCCTTTACCTCTCTTTCGCTCTCTCTCTTTTTCTCTCACACACACACTCTCAGGCCTCTTGACATTCCCCATGGTCAATTTGGTCAAACAAGGCAAGGACCTCAGTAGGTGGGGTTGACACTTGTGTGTATTTGCTCTTGTTGCAGTAGCCGTGTGTACAGAGGGTGTAGAATTGGGGAGTCGGGGGGGGGGGGGGGGGGGGGGGGGGGCGGGTACTCAGGAAAACACACAAATCTACTCACAGCGTGCTGAAGAACAGCCCCTCAAGTGTCCCTGCGGCTTTTCAGAGTCAAACCGCCCTTCGCCAAACCGTCGTGGCCTCTTCTGAGGTCCGAGAGTATTAATCCCTATGAATCCCAATTTAAATGCGCATTGAAAGCCTGCTGCTGCTCCATTTCCATTAAAATGGAGGGGGGGATGGAATGCACTATGCAGCGCGAGATAAAACAATCACTTCTGATTGTGCTCAATATGCCACCAGGGCAGGTGTTCCCAGAATGCATTGTCAGGGAAAAGTGAGTCACACAATTTTGTCCCGTAACTCGCACCAAGCAATGAATCATTTATACGAGAGACTGGCGGAATTTATTTTTTATTGTTTTTGCATAAATATAGTTGCGTGGTAGGTTGTGTGTGAACTGCAGCTGTTACTGATGACCTTGGACCTGTTCTTATTCTTTCCAGATTTTATGTGTTGGTCTTTTTTTACGACGCTTATTTCATGATTAAATGATGTTTTAATTTCTGCAAGGCCTTCAATTACAAGCAAACCGCCAAGAACAATAACGACAACATCAACAACAACAATTAAAAAAATCTAACTCTATTAAAATCCTGCCATTTTAAAACTGGGAAAATGAGCCCAATCTCATCCCCAAATCATCATATAATAACGCTATTTGTCCAAGCGTCAACATGAATAAAAAAGAGGCATTTGGCATTCTTATTTGATGCCAGTTAAAAACTAACCCTACCCCCAACCCCTAACCCTTAACCTGAAATCTAATTCTAGGATGCCAAAACCCTCCTTTTTTAGCTCCCCAGCTGCGAGGCTATAAGCTGTTGTGATCAGGCGGTGTCCAACATCATAGTTCTGATCGGGGTCGTGATCATGATTATCATCCATTTGCAAAATCTTTAAAAATCTTCTTCTCTGAAACTACTATCTTAAAAAATTTAAATGCTTAAAATTTGGTGTGGACTTTCCTTGAGGCAATGTCTACCAATGTTGTTCACAGTTTAATGAAATTTTTCTTTTTTTCTTTTTTATTTCCATTTGAAAACTTTTAAGAATCTCCAAAGTTATCAGCCGTAATTACTCCAAATTTGGTTTGGAGCGTCCTCGGCACAATGTTTACCGAGATTGTTCAGAGTTTTGTGAAAGTTTTTTTTTTTTGTTTTTAGTATTTTGTGGGAATTTGTTGTGTGTTTTTTTTTTTTTTTTTTTCCCCCCCATCTCAAACTTTATAAATCTCCGAAACCACTGGCCAGATACTTCAGATTTGGTGTGGGGCTTCCTGTATTTATCCACCATTGAATCTTTGAAAAGCTTTTCTCAGAAATGTTGAGCAATAGGCTCAGTTATTGTGCTGGGGAGATACAGTGTAATTGGTCCCTTTTTTTTGTCTTATATCGACACTTGGTCAGGTAATGTCACTGTATGATGAATGGAGATGAGAATGTGCTGGGAAAACTGAATATTCTTTGGTTCAAGTGGTAGGAAAATGTGATTCATTGGGGAAATTGTGTTGTTTTGAGTTTAATATATGAAGTCCAAATTTGGCCATTTGTGAAATTCTTATCACTCTGCTGAATTAGTAGCCATTGCAGCTAGGAGTGCAAACAAAAAGCAGCCAAGCCTTCCTTTCTTTAGGAAAATGATGGTAAACCTAGGCCGGTTATGGAGTCCATGAGAGAGGGTAATTTGGGCATTTGCAGCACGGGGTGGCCATGCTGTGATGTGCTTTTTAGGCTTGTAATCTGGGCTCCCGTGCCGCAGAAGTTGTGTGATAGTGTGTGGGCTCTGGGTGGTTGACTTCCCTGTTGAAATTGGGCTAATTATAGTTTGTGTTTGACTTCAATGCATCCTGTAAGACAGGTTTTCGTATGAGCCAGCTGTATGGCTGTTGAAGTAAGTATGGGCTGTTATTTATTTATTTATTTTTTTAAATCCCCATCCCAATCGCAGAAGAACGAATTGAATGCCGGAGATGTTTCTTAGGTGAAGGATGTCCTGGCAATGTTGTTATTATGTGATTCAGAGGGGTGTTTGGAGTCTTAACAATGCACTGAGATTGTTTACAGATGTTGGAGTTGTGTGATTACATGGCTGTCAAAGGTAACACTGCAATCACTAGCTAAGTAGCATTTTAGTCCTTTTCTTTGAGGTAGCGTGACAGGGTGGTAGCTGCTCGATGCCTGATTGTGTTTGTGAGACGTGGAATCAGAAATCAGCCTTTTGGTTGCTTAGCAGTGTGTCAGGGCCACATCACCTGAAAATGAGGATACAAGGGGACAGGCCAGGGGGAAGAAAGGGACCAAGCACTGGTCCCTGCAGAACACCATTTAGAAGGGAAATTAGAATTTTAATGAACAAAGGCTCCCCATTTCTTCGACCTTGAGGAACGAGAACTGCTGGGTTTTGCCCCCCCCCCCCGGAGAGTCAACGTGTAGAGACAGTCTGGCCAATCAGTGGCAGTAATTATGCAGTTAATTGCCTAGAAGGAGAAAGGACCAGAGCTAGATTTGGATTCAGGGGCCAGATTTTGGCAGCCGTGATATAGAACATACTGCAGGGTGTGGCTATGCTTTTTCTGGTCATGCCCCCCCTACCCCACCGCACCTCGAGACTGATTGGCAGCATTCAATTAACGGAGGACATTACATGACATTTCCTGAAAGATGGCTGCAGTGGATCAAGCTAGTCGACCACATAAAAATACAGAGTGCATAAAAATTTATGAAACTGATATAAAATTGGCTAATTTGAAATTTAATGTATGCAAAGCCAGTATTCATTAAGTCACAAATCTCAACTGTCCTTCCCAAAGTAAAGTTGGGAAAGTTTGGAAGTACCCCCTCCCTCTGAGACGAAGTTGCTGGTCTATTGCGTGGTTGGCTGTGAAATTGCCAACCGGAGACACTCATCAGGAAATATGATTGCCCTGGCGCTTGGTTGCGAAATTGCATGCGATGTGTCCTCATCACGATGAAATGCGATTGGCCTGGGATTTATGGGGAAAGCAGGCTAGGGGAGATTTTTATTCGAAATAAGAAGCTGTCAGGGATGATGCGTTGTACACAGTGCCCCGTCTCCGATCCCTGGGCAAAAGACTGGAGTCTTGAAGTACAGACAGAGTTTACTTTTGTGAAGGAAGGGGGGGGGGAGAGAGAGAGAGAGAGAGAGAGAGAGAGAGGGGGGGGGAAGGGAGAGGTACAGAAAAGGAGGTATAATAAACAGATAATAATAGAGCAAGATGAAGGGGATGGAGCAGGATGAAGTGAGAAAAATAGAATGAGGGAGAGAGAGGGGGGGAGATGAAACCGAACATGTAAGAACAGAGAGAGACGGAGATGGTGGCTGGAGGAAACTGCAGTTCTCTTTCACACTGTAAAAACCCCTGATAGAGCTGGAGTGCAAGTGAATTGTTAAAAAAAAAAAAAAGAATAAAAAGCCTCATCAGTGGTGAAGTTGAGCTGCTCTTGGAGAATTTTGTCTGAAACCACAAGGAGCATGTAGGCCGAAGTGTGGCGCATACTGACCATGTAGGCCAGCCGTTCATTACAAGCTGTATGTCTGTGTCGCGAATCTGTCATTGAGGGATGTCTGGCATGTTCTTGTGACCGCATGTAATGTATGCGCACATGTGGCACCGTCGGGTGCCCATGTTCTTTGTACATGCATTTGTCTGGAACACGCCTGTAGCCCGGCTGTTTTTACATGGGTGTGTTCATGTGTGTGAGATTGTGTTTGGCGGGGAAGGAGGTTTGTGGTATCGTATGAGCCTGTGGCCAGACTGGTTTTTATACATTAGTGTGTGGCGCATCCGTCATCTGGCTGTGGTCTGTTTTATGGGGATTTGTGGTAAATCCAGGCCTACAAATTGTACGTCTGTCTCAAAGGGCCTTTTTACTGTGACCTGTTTCATGTCTGGCTCTGGATTGGCGGCTCCTCTTTTCTCTGAGAGGGAATTTGGTGTTATTAAGGTGTGTTTTGTGGGGGGTGAGTTCTGAGTGTGCCCCATTTGTGTGTCTCTGTGAGATTGCTCGTTTACATGTGCGTGTGTTTCAGTTAGTGCATGGTGTGTGTATGTGTGTGTCTGTCGGAGTGCTTGTGTTCGTAATTGCATCCTGTGGGGGGGTGCATGAGTAGAGTCAGTGCAGTGGGGGTAATGGGGATGTAGTTGCAGAGCTGTCGGGGATTTGGCAGTAGGCGAATTTGTAGCCAGTAGCGACGGGCATCTTATCTGTGTCGCTTTGGGGATGAGATTGGAGACATGTAGCCTCCTGTCTCTATCACAGCACTGTCTTATCTGTGCGTGCGCGCACACACATCCACATACGCGCATGCAGGCGCACGCACGCTCAGAGAAACGCACACTCATGCAAACATTCACGCCCAGCGCACATATGTGCATACACTCTCAAAAACCCACACCCGCACACACCTCCCGAAACACAGACTCAATGCATGCCTTCGTACCAAGTGCACAAACGTGCACACTCACACACTTATAAATACATACAAACACACGCAAGCACACACACACACACAATTTCTCAGTATGCCTGCATACACTCTTGCTCGAAATCAAACCTTCAAATGCAGGATAAATTAGCTGTGTACGGGCAAACATATACCCATATAGAAAACGCATATATATGAAGACATGAAGAACATGTCTGTATGCCCACGCAGAGACAACGTGTTCAATTCATCCCTATACTGTCTGTACGTTGGCAACCGAGAAACTGCACATATTGTTGAATCTGCGCCTGCAACATTCACATACTATAAAGACGCATTATCACACAGGCACACGCATATGTGCGCACGTACACACACACACACAGACACACGTGCCCACGCAAATTAATCTATGTAAACCTGCATTTCCTAGCAATTCGGTGCTAGTTACAGTCCTCTAATAACCTGCATTTAAAAACCGGCTGCAGATGTTTTCATTTGAATATAGTATAACTGAACCCCTGTATCAGATCGTACAAGCCGCTCCTGCAGTGTAACATGAGGGTGAAGGCAATTTAAGCCTTGTTCAGGGAGGGGAAAAAAATGCACAATAAATGGATCCATAGATTATTCCCGTTCCTTTCTCGGAAATCTTGGGTGACTTTTTTTTTTTTTTTTTTTTTTTACTCCGAGGCAATTTCACTTAATAAAATCTACCAGGGGAATGAATTAAGGTTTGCTCTCTCCAGCGTCGCCCCCCCCGTTTGCTCGCTCGACTCGCTCGCGGTGATAAATGAGTCAATTTTGTGTGGTTGCGCGAGTCTGAGGGAGCCGCGGGGGGGTGAGGTTGGGTGGGGTGGGGGGTGAGGTTATTACCTGTTGCTGCCTGGTAACGCTGCTGCATTAATCATATTGTAATTTCCCAGACCTCGGCATAAATCTGTACCCCCCCCGAAAACAGGGCAGGATGAGAAATACGATGAGGTCAAGGGTGGTGAGATATGGAGGTCACCGGGAGCGGGAGGGGGGAGGGGGGTGGGTCTTTAAAAGGGGAGTGTGTGTGTGTGTGTGTGTGTGTGTGTGTGTGTGTGGTGGGGGTATTACAAGCTTGCTGGGAATGAGTACTGGCTCCATCAGCGTGAGGTTGGGTGGGGTGGGATGGTGTCCTCCTGTTATTGAGCTGACTGATGACAGACACACACTGCAGGGGTGTGCTGGCTGTTTGCACTTCTGCCTTTCTCACTCACACACCCACCCACCCACACACACACACACACACACGTGCAGGGGCAGACACACTCTCCCACAGTCTCTCTGTTCCAGCTGTCCCGTCTCTCTCTTACACACACGCATACCCACACACCCACACACACACCCGTGCACCACTCAACCATGTGCATTTTCACACTTTCTTTCGCAGCTGCTCTCTCTCTCTCTCTCTCTCTCTCTCACACACACACACACACACACACACACACACAGGCATACACACACACACTCTTTCTCACACACTATCTCTCTGTCTCACACTCATATGCACACATGCACACTCACTCTCACTTGCTTTCTCTTGCACTCACACATACTCACCCACTCGCTCATGGACACTCTCTCTCTTTCTCCAGTTGCTCTCCCCATGGCTCCCAGCTTTAATCAAATTTAGATCAAATCGCTTTATTAGTTTGAAATTCATAGAGTAATTATTAAAAATGTGCAAAATGGTAATAATTCATTAATGGTCATAATCATGACTATGATAAATGTAGCCATTAATTAAGCAATGTGTTTAATGCATATGAGAATAAGAACAGTCATTGTTACTGATATTGTCTGTTTTTGTCTCTAGTGAGAGTATTTTGTTATTTTAGGTGTTTGTGCCTGGCTTTCTTTTTTTCATTTGTTTTTTGCCTTTTGATTATTTCTGGTGTTCTGCAAAGTCTGCAAGCTTGAAAGTTTTCTCTCTCTGTTTTCCTCTCTCTCAATATTTTTCTCTTTGTCTCTCTCTCTCAGTTTAAAGTTGGAATGTGAGAAACTGGCCACGGAAAAGACGGAGATTCAGAGACACTATGTGATGGTGAGACTCTGCCCACGTTTCCCTATTCCAGATATTGCCGTAAAAATGTATGAAGATCCGGAAACTGTTTCCATTAAAGGAGCTGTGTTGCGGTTAGTGTGTGAGTTCAGAACTTGCATCCCAAGAAAGTGAATTTGCTTGACTCCAAATCATAATCTGATTTCATCCTTCCCTTTCCTTGTCTTTGTTTTTCATTGTATTCCATTGTTTTAGTTGCTGAGGCATTATACTTTTTATATTAAGGAGTTTTTTATGGACATTTGATGAGTCAAAGTGCTATTTTTGTGCAATAGCAGGAGGGTGTGAAAATGTAAGCTTGTTTGCCAACCTCCAATAAATATCATGGATAAATGCACAGCTATCTCCCTAGCATAGCTATGATCGCTGCGTTGGTCACATTATCTAGCAATTCAGCTGGTCATCTGAAGTTTTTAATGAAGTAGCTAGCTAAGTAAATATTTAAATATTTAACCGACAAAATATGCACGTGAAATAAAAAGTTATCGTGGATATATGTGTAGTTAACAACATAATGTTGCCATGAAAGCTACGTAGCTAACATTAGCTCGCTATTCAGCAAGTTGTCTGATGATTTTCTTTAAATGAATTAAGAAAACCTTTAGCTAGCTGGGTAGGTAACTTCACTAACAAGGTTGCACGTGAAATAAAAGTGGATTATTATTTTATTTACTTAGCGTAGCCACAATAGCCACGTAGGGAACATTATCTTGTCATTTTACTATTTGCCTGATGATGCTATTTAAGTTTAGTGAGCTGACTTACTTGCTACTTAGCTAAAAAAATTTGTGTGGGAAATTAAAGGTTATTGTGGAGATCTGCATTTGTTTGCTACTTTAACTTAATATTTGATAGCAGCTTCCAAATCATACACAAGGTAAGCCGCATGCGTCCAGTCCAGTAAACCTGCCAGTCATTTTAATGTGAGAATGTCCGTAAGCAGCCGGCGGCTATGAACGTCGTGTATTCAACGTTCTGAGCTTGCGCTGTAATCATGGCGCAGCTTCTATAAGTCCTATGGGAGCTGCTCAATGGCGCATGAAGCCAATTTATGGAGGCTGCCATTTTTATTTGACTTTTTTTTCTGCTACACAGGATGTATGCATGGTACCTGAATTGGGGAAACAATGAATCTGAGCAAAAAAAAAATTGAATATGAATTTTTGTTTGTGTGGCTCAGGAAAAAAAATTGGTCCTTGGTTTGTTTGTCCTTGTGTAGGTATTCTACGCATCAAAAGTATTGTCAAAAATATTATAATTTTGCCACTAGTCGCAGCTTCGAATGGACTTTTATTTAGAAAGGCGCACTCTGGTACCAGAGGCTGAATAAGCTGGAGTTTTTCAGCTTCTTTCGGTCCCAGGTCGCCTAGAGGTGACACATTCCGGAATAAAATCCCTCCCACAATGCACCTCCAGCTGAGAGGAGCATGCAAGTCATCACCAACCCTGTCAGTTAGTTGACAAATCGGTTTATTTTGGAAGCGGCAATTATCCAAACTCCCACGATTTCTCCCCCCTCACATTCGGCTCCGACCAGATCTTTGTTCCATTGTAGACACTAGACCTCTGTCCGTTTGAGGGAAATGAACATGTCTATTTCTTTCTTTATCTGAGGAAAGGCAGGCTTGAAAAGATGCGGTTGCTTGGTCCAAGGTTACAGTGAAGAAAGGCTTTTTATAAAAATCATGTTTCAAGTGCATGCGTACTCGCCTGTGCCTTGAGAGTTTAGAGGGACGAGTCTCATACAGACTGAGACGAGCACAAATACAAATACGCACTCACTTTTGCACATGTGCACATGCACAGAGGCATGTGTCCACACTACAGTGTGTGCGCACATTCACGTACACATTCGCATTTACTTTTACACCTACGCATGCATGCACAAACACACATCCTTGTACTTCCATCCTTTAGAGGACCTTACATTGACTTCCATTTATTTTTTGTGTCACCATAGCCTTTCCCTAATCTTAACAATCAGCAACGCATGCTTAGCCCAAACCCTTACTGTAACCATAACCTATCCCTAATTATAACCTTTCTCTTCACCTTAACTTATAAGTAATAATTTGCCTTTGTAGTCGTGAAGACAGGAGATGTCCTCACTTTCCAGTAATGTCCCCACGCCTATAAAAAAAACATTTTCTTGTCCTCACTGTGTAGCACATACAAGAACACACATCCAAACTTGCATGCGCACACACACACACACACACACACACACACGCACACACAAATGTAGACACGCAGTCTCTTTTGTCTTCAGTGGGAATACGAGTCAATGTTGGATAACAATTGCCTAAGTACAGCTGCCGAGAGCCTAAAAGTCACATTGAGAAATGCTGCATGTGCTGTTAGCTGCAATTAACCGTTATTCTCTCGAAACCAAATCGAGTCCTGAATACGATCGCATTTGTTGACAGCCGTCTCAAATTTGCATAGTGCCCACTATGAGGTATGTACCTGGCACAGAATTGTTTCTTGGCAGAGGATGACGAGACCAGTATTTTGGCATCCAATTTCGGAGTTTTGAAGTTGCCTAGCAACAGTGGAATCTTGGCACTGCTGAGGTGCTGAGAAGCCAGCTGTCAGCGAAAGCTTTTTATTATTATTAAAAGGTTTAAACAATGGTGCATATGGACAGGCAGTACCCTTCAAAGTCCTGCGATTCGGCCTGCCTCCACGACTTTGTTTGTGCTTCCAACTTAGCCAATAAATATGTATTATTTAAATACTGCTGCCACATTGTGACTTAGGCCAGAAAAGACAAACAATAACTGACATTGTGATGCTTGATAGGACTTTTTTTTTATTATCATTACTAAAAAAATGTGCTTCCCTATGATTGCCTCAGTATCATTTTAAAACTTTTGAATTAAAAGCATGTTTTTTTGTTTTCTGCATACTAGAATCACTATTTACCATTAGTGATTGACATCAGCCTTGCATTGTTTGGTTAAAAAAAAAAATCATAAGTCTCACATATGATGAATGAATTATGATATCAGGCCTTTTTTTCTGCATTATTTTATGCCTTGAGGAGCAAATGCGTGGTTAGATTAAATTTGATCAGACATTGTAATGCTGATATCACAAACAGAAATGGTAAGTGACAAATGTGATTGCAGCATCATCATGAGAATGTTCAGTTATTAGCATTTTGATAGCAAAATGTAGCCTGACCCCTTAAAAGAGCTAACATTACATCTTCCTTTTTCCAGTACTACGAAATGTCGTACGGCCTGAACATCGAGATGCACAAACAGGTGAGGGAATTCCTTTATGTATATTAGTAAGATTTAAGAAATGGGGAGCCCTGGTCTCAATCTTTTCACTACAACCCTAATTTCCCTTTTCAATGGTGTTCTGCAGGGACCAGTGCTCGGTCCCATCCTTCCCACTTTCCTGCACTGCATACATCTTCTTGGCCTCATTTTCTAGTGACCCAGTCCTGACATACTGCTATGGAATTAACAGGCAGCTCTGATATATACACAAACTCACACACACACACACACACACACACACACACCTGGGTCTCAGTCTCTTTCACTGAAGAAAACCCCCCCCCACCCCCACCCCAAAGGTACAGTTATCGGAGCAGCGTAATGAATACGCTTGAGGGGGAGGAACTGTGATCCTATTATGAAGGACCGGCCGTGCACCTCTGCGAATGACTGGGCTCAGCATCATTAATTGGCCGTCTGAGTAGATTTAGTCTCTGACTGAGGTGCAAATGTGCTTACATCTCAACCTGCTGTTTTGAATGGGTCATTCCTCCATCTCTCTCCATTTCTCGCTTTTCTGTCCAGCTCCTCCTCTATTTTTCATCCCTGTCCCCCCCTGTTCCTCTCTCTCTCTCTCTCTCTCTCTCTCTCTCTGCTTTCCTCTAGTAGACAGTCTGAGCTGAATTTCTCTTTAAATCAGGTCACTGCCTTCAGCGAGCATCTGCTTTCCCTCCCTCCCTCTCATTCCCTCTCCTTCTGTCCATCTCTACCTCTCCCTTCTTCTCTCCCCCTCCAGCATGCTCTCTCTCCTCTCATTCTTCATTCTGTCCCTCTCTCCCTTTCTCAAATGCATGCACATTTAAATGCTCTCAAATACATGCACATAAGCGCACCCACACACACACGGACACAAATTTACACACATATGGGTGTGCACTCACACATATATACACGCATACAAGTACTCAAATGCATGCATGCAAGCACAGATGCGCACGCACACACTCGCATACAGGCATGCACGCACATATACACACACACAGACGCGCACACACACACACACACACACACACACACACGCACGCACGCACGCACGCACGGATGTCATTTCTTCCTCTCAATCACCCTCCCCCTCCTCCTCAATGCTTTCTTTCATGATATACTCACGCTCTCCCTCTCTCGTTCTCTACCCCCTCGCTCCATTACCCACCCCCTCCCCTCTGACCAATCTTTCTCCCTCTTTCTCCTCTGCCTCTGTCTCCCTCTTTCCTCTCCTCTCCCTCTCTCTCTCTCTCACTCCTGTAGATGTCATTTGGTCGTTGCTGTTCTCTAACAAGAAATCATTGTGTTTCCCTGGGGACAGCGGTGATTGATTTCTGTAGGAGAGTGCTGAAAGGAGTGTGTGTGTGTGTGTGTGTGTGTGTGTGTGTGCGTGCGTGCGTGAACGCGCTTGTGTCGGTGTGTGCACCTGTGGTAATTAGTGAATGTGTGTGCCCTTAGTGGTGAGTGTATGTGTGTGTGGGTGTGCGTGCAATTATTACAGAATGTGCATGTGTGTGTTTGGGTGTGCGTGCAGTTATTACAGAGTGTGTGTGTGTGTGTGTGTGTGGGTGTGCGTGCAGTTATTACAGAGTGTGTGTGTTTGTGTGTATGTGTGGTTATTAGTGAGTGAGTGTGCGTACATATGGTCATTAGTGAATGTGTTTATGTGGTTATTGTTGAATGCGTGCATGTGAGATTACTTGTGAATGCGTGTGTCATTATTAGTGAGTGTGGGTGTTTTGTCTGTGTGTACATGCTTGGGTGTATGTGTGTGTGGTTACCTATGAACGTGTGTAATTGTCGGCGAATGCGTTTGTGTGTGGTTAATTGTGTGTGGTTGTGTGTGCATGTGATTAATAACGAATACATGTAGTTATGAGTGAGTGTGTGTGTGTGTGTGTGTGTGTGTGGATACTCATGAATGTATGTGGTCATTAGTGAATGTGTGTGTTTGGGTGGGTGGATCTGCCCATCTGGAGATTAAGAAAGGGTGGGAGAGAGGAGACAGACAGCTGCTAGAGCAAGTGACAGAGGAGGGAATAAAAATGGAGAGAGTGAGAGAGCAGAGGGAGTGGACCTTTGCTCCCATAAATCACTTAAGAGCAGCTCTGACGGGATGCGCGCTGTGATTGGACGGCTGCTCACTGGAGGCTGTTAAGAGCATCCAATCATTCTTACCCTCTCAGGCCTGACCTGGCTTTAGCCTTCCCCCACATAGCCAGCGATTTCTAGCCATGGGGAATAGATATGTCTGCCCTCAGCTGTCAATCACCTCCTGCACCTATCAAGAGATTGTTCTTCCACACTGTGGCTTTGTAGTAACCATGGGAGAGTGGGTGGAACTACAGTCAGCTGTCAATCACTGATGTCACTGCACCACTCAAAATATTGTTCTGCCACACAGAGGTTTTATGGTCGTTAAAAGAGAGTGGAGCTACAGTCATTGATCAATCAGTGACTTGTCAGGTCCTGTCAGGAAAGTTTCCAGTGTGGCGGCTTTACGCTGGCCAATGAAAAATGTGCGGTGATGGTCATGTGCCTGTTGTCGCCACCGAACATTAGACTGAGTTCTTACTGGAAGATTTTTTTGGGGATGGAAGTCCAGTGTCCTCTCTCTCCTTACCCAGGTAATGATAATTATCATTATCACAATAATACTGCAGACCTCTATCTCTCTCTCCTCTTGCTCGCTCGCTCGCTCGCTCTCTAACACTGGACTGTGGGGAAACGTGACCATGTGCAGAGCTGAAGTGTATTGCATGCTTTGTGTGTGCATGTGTCTGTGAGTATTTGTGCGTGTGCTTGAGTCTTTGTTTGTATACAAGTATTTGTGTAAGAGTGTGTTGTGATGTGCCTTTGAGTGACGCTGAATATGTGAGTTTATATGCACGTGTGTGTGTGTGTGTGTGTGTGTGTACCCCAGTGCATGACCCCTTTGTCCCACCTCTCTTTTGCAGACGGAAATCGCCAAGAGGTTGAATGTGATCTGTGCCCAGCTCATCCCTTTCCTGTCACAGGAGGTGAGTGGGGTGGGGTGGGGGTGGGGTGGACTGTATACGGAGGAAACGGGCATATGCTCACACACTCTCTCCTGGGCATGGAAGATAAGCGCCTGTCACAGCACTTCGCTCGAACCCTTACATATGCAGTATGACAGTAGTGCACAGCTCTAAGTGTGTGTGTGTGTGTGTGTGTGTGTGTGTGTGTGTGTGTGTGTTTGTGTGCGCGCACGCACGTGCATGTGTGTGTGTGTATGTGAGCGAGCATGTTTGCATTCTTGCGGATGTGCATACTTGGTTTTTATAAAACTGTTTTTACATTTACAAAAAAAAAAAAAATGATTGTGCTTTAATTCCTATATGAAGTCACACTGTTTGCCCAAAGACTCTATGCATAGGTTTCAATTATAGCTCAGGGTTTTTTTTTTTTTTATTAAAAATGCAAGATCAGGTAAATGATGAGGCTATTTATACTGCTATGGGCAGAAGCTTGCCCAGAACTGCTTCCCATGGGTTCAGTATTTGCAGCAGTATATTGTAGAGGCAGGATGGCACAGACACTCTGATGCCATAAGCTTAACTAGCGTAAACTGTGTGCTATGACTGTTTTGTACTGTCACCTTTAATCTGCTTATCTCTGCCCAAATGAGTAATAGAGGAAGGGATAGAGACGTCGACAACTCTTTGTAGTTCTCATAATTTAATACCAGAGACCATCTCTGTGACGTGAGTTTGTTGATGTTTCTTGCTTTAGGAATATAAAAATTATTTTTAGCATCTGACACTGAAATTCACAGTACTTATTTTGATCTACGTGAAGCAGTTTATCATGATAACACTGAATTCGCTCTGGCCTCCCCCACTCACTGTAATTTTGGTTTGTTCCACAGCACCAGCAGCAGGTGGTCCAGGCAATGGAGCGCGCCAAGCAGGTGACTATGGGGGAGTTGAATGCGTCGATAGGGGTACGTGGTGTCCCCACTCTTCCTCTACCCGCCCTTTCAGTGTGTGTGTGTTTGTGTGTGCGTACGTTTGTGTCGTGGAAGTGGTCACCATGTGCTACATCCAACACCATTAGTATTCGGCAAGTGATATGCGAAGAATGGCATATAACTTAATAATCAAAATTCTTATGGAGTGATACATCAGAAGATATAAATCATCAAATGAAAAAATTGCACATTTTCCCTGTTGTTACTGCCGAATAGTTTGAGCAGCGGGGATTTCAAACTTCAGTCTTGGATAGCGATGATATCTGCTGGTTTTTGTTCGCATTTTCCCTATCAATGATTAGCCTGCGTTGAAGCCTACACTGGCGCTCATTATGCCGATAAGGCTGAACTGGACCTGCGCTTTTGCTTTATGGGAATAAAAATCATTCTATTCTGTAGATTTTTTGCATTGTCGTAACGTTAGATTAACTGATAGCTTTGTGAAAGTGTGTGTGTGTGTGAGAGAGAGAGAGAGAGAGAGAGAGAGAGAGAGAGGGAGAATAGTGCTCTCTTAATTAAATTAAGTCTGTTGTCGAAATAATCCAAAATTTCTCTTCGGAAAGAATCTTTTTCTGTAGCTTTCCACTTTCTCCATAGTTTGAAACTGAGAGGTAGCATAGCTCCTAATTAATTCTGCTATTAGTCTTGAGCTTATTATTTGCCTTTTTATTTTCAGAATTCTTTTACCAGTTTACTGGTTGAGTACCTACTTATTTTATTTTATTTTTTTCCTCCAAGGACCGAATAGTGCTGCCTATTAGTGCTTAATTTTTCATGAGTCTTTAGGCGTTGAAGTATAGGCTGAACCACTATAATGGATGCTGGGTCCACAATAACTCATAACAGCCCCCCCCTCTCCACCCCCCCAAATAAAAATGAGATCGTCATCAAGGTCTGTAAGTATTTGGACTATGACTGATTTTAAGAGGTGTAATTCCTGCATGGTTGGCATGATTCAGAAGCAAATACAATGAAATTAAAGATGTTATGAATCAAAAGTTTGAATAGAACAATTATTTATGATGGGATGTAAAGTCTGAGCAAAACGGATCATTAAATGTAAATAGTTAAATGCGTAATGTAAGTCATTGATTTTTGGGAACTGATAACAGTCTGGCAGGCTGTATTTAGTCAACACTGTTGGTTCCAGTATGGTTTGACAATCACTGGTACCTGATGACATCGCAATAAAAGTTAAGTAATTTTCCAGGAAGTGAGAGGGCAATAGTTCAGCAAGAACACAAGTATTACAATGGTGTTATTCTTATTAAATGCTTTCTTGAAGAGGTTTTTGCATATTTATTGAAATTTTGGGGAAGGTGAATTTTGATGTAAGCTCCTCTTTTAAAAGCTGATTTTGGGTCACATCAATATGGAGTGAACTGCGTAGGAATGATGGGTTTTTAAAATGGCGGCGGCGTCCAGATACCTGGGGACCTCTCCGTATAACACTGCTGTCCTCCCACCAGCAACAGCTGCAGGCCCAGCACCTATCGCAGCACGCAGCGCAGGGCCTGCCAATGGGGCCCCACCCATCCGGCCTGCAGCACCCCGGCCTGGCTCTGGGAGGGGGCTCAAGTCTCCTGGCTCTCTCTGGGGCTCTGGGGGCCCAGCTGGCGGCCAAAGACGAGAGGGCCCATCTGGAGGCTGCGGCGAGCGCCGCTGAGCTCCACAGAGGTAGGAGAGCACTGGGGTGGGCTGGGTTGTGACACGTGTGATGCATTTGGCGGGTAGCGCTTAAGATCTTGCAGTTTGATTTTCTGTTGATGGCTAATGGTTACTAGATTGTTGTTAATAGCAAGAGTTTAGCAGTTGGCGGTCAGCTATGGGCATCTTGCTGTTAACGCTTAGTGAAATATCAGTTGGATTAGCGGTTAGAGGATTGCGATGGCTTGACAGAGGTTGGCAGTTGACAGCTGGCTCTTAGAAGTTAGCTGGTATTTCTTTGCATATAGTATTTATAGTCGCGGATAGTAGCTAGCAGGAACTAGATAGAGGTTGACAGTTGGCAGTTAGCATTTAGCCCTTAACGTTTTGTAGCAGTTTTCCGGTAGATTGTGATTAGCCCTGGAGGTTTGGAGGTGTAATCTCAGCAGCTGAGTGAAACTCCTAGCGCCTAATAAAAAAAAAAGTTATATCCGTTGGCCACTATAATTTATGCCAAAACTTCACAAACCATTGTCACCCCACCAACTCTGACCTTGGGTGCAGTTTTCTGGACCTGGGCTCAGTTCCCTCTTATGATGTCCATAGTGTCCTCCTGCAGGGTAAGCCATTTTGGATCTATGGTGACAGGCTGGTGAGGGATGTCTTTTGTCTGGCATACTCACCAGCATTTGATTAAATCATTTTGGTGAGTCAGTCTAGCAATCACCATTATATTTCATTTATCCATGGAGTGGGGGGAGAAGAGTATAATTGAGACTTCATTGTTAAGCCATAATGGCTCCCATTGCCGGCACATTCGCTGCAGGAAACAAAGGGAAACATTGCGATAATATGCAGTGTTAATAATTAATATAATGTTGTGGATTTCATTACATTAAACAGCAACTGGAGCCTTTCTCCAGCAGTTTTCTCCAGTTCATTGCCTTACCTGACGTTACATTAATTTGGCACACGTTACCTGTCATTTCTGCCTCGTGCACCTCTTCAAATTGGCACAAAGTGGTGTAGGGGGATGGGGTCTATATATACAGTCAGTAAGGAGTGAATCTATGATGGAAATATTGTTGCATATCTAACTTCAGAGTTCACTTGTCATGATAGGTTTGTTTCAGCTGATGGTCAGGCTGTGTAGTGATTGGTCCGTTTTGGCTGATGGTCATGCTGTGTTGTGATTGATCTGTTTTGGCTGGCCTCGGGGGCGTGGCTCTCTCCTGCCGATGATGTATGCAGACCGGGAGGCGGGGCCGGTGAGTATCCATCTCTGTTTCTTTATCCAATCAGGATTGATTGGGGATGGGGTCAGTATAGTTTTGGATCTGTCAGTTCCTTCATTCAATTGAAATTTTATTTAAAGGTGCAGTCAGTAACTTTTTAAAAAATAACTTTTTTTTAAATATTTGCTGAAACTGTCACTCTGTACTGACAGCACTACATGAGACCTGTAATCTGTAGAGAAATCAGGTAGACTTGGCTCCTCACAGTGCTTCTAATGCCATTGGCAAGAATCCACAGTGCCTGAGCAAAATTAACCAATCGGCGGCAGGAAGAGTTTCTACCGCAGTGTCAATCCCCTCTTGTGCACCCACTTTTCAAGTGACCGTCCTCCACATATGATCTGTTCCTTGGTCTAGAGTCTAGATCAGTCTTGTCTATGTCTGATCCCTGGAAGAGCTAAAATCTACAGTTGGTAACTTTATTGTATTTTTAGCCCAATATAGTATTGGGGTCCGTACGTACGTCCGTATGAACATATAAATGTGGGTATTTTAAGAACCGTTGACTAGATTCTTCTCATATTTGATATCTAGGTTTATCTCAGTGGGGGAAAGGTACCTTGCAGTTTTGGTGACCTTCACCTTCATTTTAAGGTCACAAAGCTTAAATTTGAGTATTGTGGTCTGTCTGTTCGAACACAAACTTGAATATCTTAAGAATCCTTGTCTAGATTCTTCTCGTATTTGGTACCTAGGTTCATCCCAGTGGGGGAAAGGTACCATGCTGTTTTGGTTACCTTGACCTTCATTTTGAGGTCACAAAACACATACTTGAATATCTTAAGAACGATTGAGTGGATTCTTCTCGTATTGGGTACCCAGGTTTATCCCAGTGGGGGAAAGGTACCATGCTGTTTTGGTGACTTTGACCTTTATTTCAAGGTCACAAACATATATTTGAATATCTTAAGAACTATTGACTAGATTCTTCTTGTATTTGGTACCTAGGTTCATCCCAGGGGGGGAAAGGTACCATGCTGTTTTGGTGACCTTGACCTTCATATCAAGGTCACAAATCATAAATTTCAATATCTTAAGAACTAATGCCTGGATTCTTCTCATATTTGGTACCTAGGTTCATCCCAGTGGTAGAAAGGTACCATTCTGTTTTGGTGACCTTGACCTTCATTTCAAGGTCACAAATCATAAATTTGAATATCTTAAGAACTATTTACTAGATTCTTCTCGTATTTGGTACCCAGGTTCATCCCAATGGGGGAAAGGTACCATGCTGTTTTGGTAACCTTGACCTTTATTTCAAGGTCACAAAGCATATATTTGAATATCTAAAGAACTATTGACTAGATTCTTCTCGTATTTGGTACCTAGGTTCATCCCAGTGGGGAAGGTACCATGCTGTTTTGGTGACCTTCACCTTTATGTCAAGGTCACAAAGCATAAATTTCAATATCTTAAGAACTGTTGACTGGATTCTTTTCATGTGGGATACCTGTGACGACTCTCAAAATTCTGATGTTTCCTGGAGGTGATGGAGGTGACAGCTTGTCAAAATAAACATCGCCCTGTCGATACTTCTTCAACTTTTCAATTGGAAAATTAAACATTGCATGTTCTGATTGCAGAAATAACAATGAAAAAGATCATTATGAAAAAGTCATAATAAAACATATTAAATGTTGTTGACCTAATTTGTTGACTCTCTGAGTTAATTTTTATGAAATTTTTCTGTGATCGAGTGGCAGTCAGCCATTACAACTACATACGGTGGTCATGTCAAAGTTAATTACTGAACAGTGATAACGTTACATTTTTAGATTATTATCCCCCGCCGCACGATCAGCGCAAAGCGGGGGGATATTGTATTGCGCTCCGTCCGTACACGCAAGATTGAGGCGGCAGGGGATATTGCCATGTTAGTGGAAAACACTTGTATTTATTAAAACTGTCATAATACCCTTTTAGCCATCAGTAATTGATGTGGTCAGAAGGTAAATA
Organism: Gymnothorax reevesii; assembly: GCA_029721435.1. Taxonomy (NCBI): domain Eukaryota; kingdom Metazoa; phylum Chordata; class Actinopteri; order Anguilliformes; family Muraenidae; genus Gymnothorax; species Gymnothorax reevesii. Next base: position 27,710,010 of record CM056575.1, on the reverse strand, counting down.
TGGATCTCTCTATGGTAAACCCAGAAAGTGGAAATCCGGAAACTCGAAATTTTCTAGTTTTCTAGTTTCTTCGATGTCGCGAACTGCATGAATGTTATAGCTAAAGTTACTTGCAGAAAAACGGTTGACCAAGAAGGAGGTGTAGTTAGGTCGTAATAATCTCAACCCGCAGAAACCAGGCATAACCGTCTGGAAGATCTGCTGGCGCTTTGTTGGTACGTAGCTTGTTGGCATGCCTCTACATTAGCACTGTAACACTGGTCTGCAGATTTATTTACAGTGACTGGGCGCCATCTGCAATATCGTGAAGGCAGTCTGTAACCAAATACTTGACTGCATGTAGTTACTTAATGTTATTCGAAACTGTAGTTCTAATAACCGGTCCCTGCGTGCGTTTAATAGCCCAGCATAGTGTTTCAGCTTTGCATCGCCTAGCCCGGTGAGGCGGTGAAAATTATAGACGACAAAAAAGCCAGATCAGTTGCTGCATAACTGGCAAATAGGAGGTGGACCTTACTCTAGTGTATGGGGATACGCACTAGCTTGTCTTTTGTAGTGTAAGGGGCAGATCACACCGAACGTGCCTCATCGGCGTAGAAACACGAGGGGCCTCTGACCTGTTTTTTGAAGTCAACATTGTAAAAAGGCGCTCCTGTCACTAATCTTTACGAACATTCTGAAAGTAGCTAACCATTTCAATGAACTAGTCAAAAGTGAACTGATTTCAGGTTTCTTCACATGATTGGACAGCAAGGGAAAGGCTGACAATGACGTGAAGCGCCTTTTCATTGGGGCGCCACTTTGTTTGATACGAAGCACATCAAAATACAGCAGTGCGCCAGGTGCGCAAACACAGCATCCAGAATGCATCTAATCTTTGAGAATATTACCAAAACGAGCTCCCCACGCCGATAAAGCGCGTTCGGCGTGATCGGCCCCCAAGTCTATCTGCTTCCCTAGGCCCGTGGTTTGATTGAGTTTAATTTGGTTATCACCATAGCCAAGGCTCTCATCCATTGGACTCAAATTATATAGCAGAATTTTTATGGTATTTGTCACTAGTAAGCTTTTGTAATATGTGCGGCTAGTGTACGATCAGTTGCTAAAGTTGACCTCATGAAGGTAATGTTGGTTCGCTGACTTGGCTGATGTACACCCTCGCTTCTCTCAGTTTTGTAGCCAATGCAAACATTGTGTAGGTAATGTTACTTTGCTCACTTGTTTCACTGATATACAGCCTCGTTTCTCTGAGTTCTGTTGCCAATGCTAACATCATGCAGGTAACATTAGTTCACTTGTTTGATTGGATAATACACAGCATTGTTGTTCTGGGTTCGGTTGCTAATTTTAATGGCGTATGACGTTAGGTAATATCAGCTCGCTTGAACAGCCTCGTTTCTACCATCTTTCAATAACCAAACACAATTACAGTGACTATTAGATGGTGGCGTATTTGTCCGCGAGTAACATGCAAGCGCTTAATGTTTACTCCTTGTTATTAACAGCATTTCTTCTTTGCAATAAGATCTACTGGAGCTCATTTTTCTCTAGGCTATATGGCTTTTGAACTGAACTGAGCAAGCTTGGAGGGAAGGAGGGTAAGAGGGGGCGAGGGAGCTGAGAGGGAGGGCAGTGGTGTTAAGGATCAAATCCCCATCTCTTGCTCTTTTCTTTACTGGCTCCTACTTTAAAAACTGAAATTATGTTCCGTTGAAAATTTTTTTTGAATGAATGAACTGATCGAATACAGAAAGTAGAAATAGAGCTGACCCCCTGCTCTGATGTTATGCTTTCTGCTCAAGGGTTTACCAAACGTAGAGTGCAGTCTATACATATTTATACATTTATATATTTATATTTATTTATCATGTATTTATGTATTTATTTTTTTAGTTTTGGCTTCTTGCTATAGCACATTAAATTTAGCATAATATTCATGTTTAGTGCAAACCCTCCACTTTAATTTGTGGGCAGATCTTATTTGGTGATCTTGTAAGAAGTCAATGCGATTTTTTTTTTACATGGTGGTTGTTCATGTATTCATCAACTGCATTTCTAAAAAAGCTCAAAAGTAAAAAATTATATTTTTGGAGGGTTCTTATTTTTACTTTTCATATTTTTCTGCTGTCTGTCCATTCCTTTGCTCGTCTGCCCTGTTTGTTTATTTCCCTCTTTCTCGTCTTTCGTTGCCCTTTTCCTCCGGTCACGCACTCAGAGTTCGCTGACGAATGGGGAAAAGGGCCGTCCATCTGACTACCTCAGCAACGGCAAGAAGAGGAAAACTGATGAGAAGGAGTTCATGACGGACTACGTAAGAGCTTGAATATTTACATAACACGGCAGCAGAGGGGCAATAACAGGCCATTCTGCTCAAACAAAGCTTGGAATTTCCCTGACACTAATGTTCACCTCAGACTCCGGATGCTTTATAACTTGATGTTATCTAGACAACTGTGACCTGCATGAAAAGCCGAATTAGAAGTGAATGAAGACAGGCTACATTAAAAAGCCCTGCCGAATATTGCCCTGCTTCAACAACTAAATGAGGGACTGTTCACAGCTGACTACGCTGGAGCTCAAGTTTTTTTTTTTTTAAATAATAAAATTTTAACATGATTCTGTCTCTTTGCCTTTCAGGGAAGTGATGCTGACAAGAGTGATGACAACCTGGTGGTGGATGAGGTTTGCGCTTATTTTACTTTATATCATGACTGGAATTTATTGACATATGTATCGACATAAGTACACACAGCTTCACATTATAGATGTGTTCTATAAGTGAGGATGTTTCAATCAAAAATAATGCTTGTAATTGTTAGAATTTATGAATAAAAAAATTTTAAAAATCTGATGCGTTATGAGATTACTGCCATGTTGGCCATTAGCTTCCCACGCTTCTGGGAAATGAGAAAATTGGTCATATGAGCGGGTGGGATCCAGTTTAGATTTTAAGCATTCTGTACCTGAGAAGAGGAATGGGTGGAGAAGATTCGGTGCTGTTGCAGGCCCTTAAAGACTCAACCAAAAAGTAGCTAAAGCTGAACAAACTGGCAAAATGACGTACTGTGTATCTGAGTGGAACAAATGTTTTTTTTTTTTTTTTTTTTTCCATAAGGGGAGTAAATTTGATTGATGTCAAATGTCTGAACTACACTGCATTAATATATGCGCAAAAGGACATTGATGGGATAGAACACAATTGTTGGAAACATTTAATTAAGGCCTCGCCCGCCAGTGTTGTTGTTAAGCATTTTAAAAAAGGGAACAATTTTCAGGCTAAAAATACACAGGTTCTTCAGTTATCGTATCTCCCCAACGATGATAGTCAGGAGATACAATGCTTTAGGTCCGGGGCCGCCGCCGCAGAGATTTTCTGTTTAGGGCTCTGGAAGCCACAGTGGTCACAGGAATTTCTCCAAATTTCATACAGGCGAAGATATTGATAGACAATGCTCAAGGCCAATTTTCGGGAATTTCGATGTCCAATATCTATGAGTTATAGACTGAGTAGCGACTGAGTTATCTTGTTATTTTCATCTAATGTATCATTTAAAATTATTTTATCATTATTTCACATTGCCAAATGTAGAGGAAAGTCAAGTGGATTTCAATATTAAGCCTTTTGATCTCCTCTATTCAGTTTCTGATAAATTGACTGGGTAGAGTTGAAGCAGGGCTGCTCCTGGCCCTAACCTAATGTTGTGTTGATGTACAACCCCACTTCCGAAATAGTTGGGACGAAGTGTAAATTTTGAATAAAATCAAAATACAATTACTTTCAGATCACATGAGCCAATATGTTATTTATGATAGAAGATGGATAACATGAGAGATTTTACATTTTTACATTTACATTTTACATTTTTATCCACAAAATGAGCTTATTTCAAATTTTCTGGCTGCAACAGGTCTCATAAAAGTTGAGACACAAGCAAAAGAGGGCTGTAAAACCAATTAATATTTTAGAGAATCAGCTGAAAGAACATTTAGCAAGTAATTAAGCTAACTGGCATCAGGTGTGTAACATGATTGGCTATAAAAGGGATGTCTTAGTGAGGCTGAGTCTCACAGAAGTAAAGATGGCCAGAGGCTCTCCAACCTGTGAAGACTTGCATAAAATGATCGTGGAATACTTTAAAAACAATGTTCATCACCGTCAAATTGCAAAGACTTTGAAGGTCTCATCATCGAGAGCACATAAGACCATGAAAAGATTAAGAGAAACTAGAAAAATCTCTGCATAAGAGACAGGGCCGAAGACCTTTACTGGATGCCCATGATCTTCGGGCCCTCAGACGCCTCTGCATCACTCACCGGCATGATTCTGTCATAGACATTACTAAATGGGCCCAGGAATTCTTCAAGAAACCACTGTCTGTAAACACAATCCGCTGTGCCATCCTCAGATGCCACCTAAAACTCTATCATGCAAAAAGGAAGCCATTGTTGAGCATGATCCAGAAGCGCTGCCGTGTTCTGTGGGCCAAGCCTCATTTAAAATTGACTGTAGCAAAGTGGTAAAGTATCCTTTGGTCAGACGAGTCCAAATTTTACATTCTTGTTGGAAATCATGAGGGTCGTATCCTCCAGGTTAAAGAGGAGAAAGACCACCCCTCCTGTTATTAGCGTTCAGTTCAAAAGCCAGCATTTCTGATGGTATGGGGATGCATTAATGCATATGGTGTGGGACACTTTCACGTTTTAAAAAGCACTATGAATGCTGAAAGGTATATAATGGTTTTAGAGCAACATATGCTTCCCTCCAGAAGACATCTATTCCAGGGAAGGGCTTGTGTATTTCGGCAGGATGATGCAAAACCACATACTGCAGCTATTACAACAGCATGGCTTCATTGTAGAAGAGTCCGTGTGCTGGACTGGCCTGCCTGCAGTCCTGATCTTTCACTGACCGAGAAAGTTTAGTGGATGATTAAAGGAAAAGTCAGTCAAAGGAGACCCAAAATTCTCCAGCAGCTGGAAGCCTGTATTAAACAAGATCACATTCCAATGGCTAATCTCAAGAAACTTGGCTCCTCAATGCCCAGACTCCCCCACTCTGAGTTAAAAAGAAGAGGGGATGCCACAGCATGGTAAACAGGCCCCTGTCCCAACTTTTTTGAGACCTTTAGCAGCCATCAAATTTGAGACAAGCTCATTTTGTGGATAAAATTTAAAAATTTCTCATTTTCAACACTTGCTATGTTATCTCTGTTCTGTTGTGAGTAAAATACTGGCTGGTGTGATTTGAGCGCGATTAGCGCGAAGCGGGCGATATAGCATTGGGCTCCGTACGTACGTATGTCCGCCCGTACGTCCATAGGTCACATAAAATTGAGGCGGCGGGGGACATTGACATGTTAGTGGCAAACACTTGTTTTATTCACAATTTACACTTTGTCCCAACTATTTTGGAATTGAGGTTGTAAAATGGCCGTTTCCCTCTGGTAATTTTAGCATTACGCTAACGTCTTTTCAAGGATTGAAGGAGAAGTGGGTGGTACCAGTGGTAAAACAAAATCTAACATGAAGCCATTTATTGAATGACTAGCACAGTGGGCGGTGCTGTTTGCCTCCTGGCAAGAAGGTTGTGGGTTCAAATCTTTAGTGTCAGGTTTGCATGTTCTCCCTGAATTGGCGTGGGTTTCCTCAGGATACTCCGGTTTCCTCCCAAAGTCCAAAGGCGTACATGCCAGGCTAATCAGAAACTCAAAATTGCTCATCGGTATGAGTGTATGTCAATATTGCTGGAGTGCTGTTGAACATGTAATAAATGTCAAATGCATAAATAGACTTGCAATGCATGAAAATGGCTTTGACTCCTGGGAAAGTCACCACTTATGGATATAACCTATTATTTATTGTTTAAATGGTACTGGTTTTACAGAGCCAAAAAGGGCACAAATGTGTTGCTGCCCAGATAGTAATTTTTTTTTGGTCTGTGTTTGGATGATAGGAGAGCAGGCCGGTAATGGGGAATATAAAAGTCTCTCTCCCTCATCCCCTACAGGACCCCTCCTCCCCCCGCAGTGTGCAGTCATACTCGTCCCGGGAAAATGGGCTGGATAAGATGCCCCCCTCCCGAAAAGAGCCCCCGCCCCAGGCCAGCCCCACCTCTCTGGCCTCCTCCAGCAGTGCGGCCTCCCCGAACCGGAGCAAGGAACCCCCACAGGTAGACAAACACGTGAGCGCACATTCACCGACCCACACTCTCATACATACACACACGCGCGCATGCTCACACACCCAAACATGCACACTTGTTAAACACACACACGCGCACACACACGCATGCACATACAAAAACATACACACGTGCGCGCGCACACACACACACACACACACACTCACTCGCACACCCAAACATGCGCACTTGTTAAAAACACGCGCGCACACACACACACGCACACTCGTATATCCAAACAGGCACTCACATGTTCACTCACACAGACACACGCACATAATCCTATCAAGTCAATGTAATACTCTCTCCCACTTACATGTGCTCACACAGTACTCCAGAGTGCCCCAGCGAGCTGTGTAAAAAGAAGCTCATACTCGCACACACAGATGCCGAGCCCAAGCTGTCAGAAGCACACGCTCTCTCCCACATACTGTCAGAGCATCTTAATTTACCACAGCCTTTGCACACCAAGCGTCAGACGCAATGCAGGCACACGGAATATCAGGGACGCGCGTGCGATCACGCACGGTGTCAGGAACGCCAACATGATCGCACACGGGCCTCTCTCCCACCTTCGTTACCGCATCGTCTCTCTCCCGCTCTGTCGCGGAACTTCAGCGCACACTTGCGTCACCACGTGGAACCCGAGAGCACGCGACAGCCGGGCACGCTAGCAGAATTCATTATGAGAGGGAGAGAGAGAGAGAGAGGGAGAGGGAAAGAGAAAGAGGGAGAAAGAGGGAGAGTGAGGCCAAGAAGCACTGGTAATAACAGCTTTGTTGCAAGTGGAGGAAGGAGACCGATCGAACCATTATCGCAATCATAATGCCTTTTCACACGCATTTGCGGAGGCAGGCGTTCCCTTTCAGTGGCTAAACAAATCCCTCATCAGCATCCTTTGAATGTAAAATATAACTCTGACGCTTTTAAAATACTCTTATCAGAATATGTAATCAGGCTGTGCCATCAGCTGTCGACATGACGATCCCAAGTAAATGTATGCAGCCTGCACACTAAATACTTCCTCTTAATTTCTTTATTATGAACTCGGTGTGTACTGTGCAGCCTGCATGCGGTTGAATAGTTACTGCGTGTAAAAAAGGGCTGCTGTTCCTCTACAATACAGATGTCAATGCCGGCAAATTAAAGCTGACCGTCTTTAATTTAATTGTATATTCAGAGCTTTTAAATCCAATATGAAGAAGTACGGAACCGTAAGACGAAGACCATGTCCCTTTTCTTGTAGCTTAGTGGGAAGCCTGTAGCCTTGTGTTGAAGAAGCTTGATGGAGACCTAGAAAGTTGTTGGTTCGAACCTCAGTGTAGTCACAGTAAGATCAGTGCAGCTGTTGGGCCTTTGAGGAAGGCCCTTAACCCTGCATCACTACAGGTGGCGATCAGCCCTTGCCTCGCCTAATCAACTGTAAGTCACTGTGGAAAAATGCACCAGCTAGATAAAAGTATTATGAATAAATGTACCTGGTATATTGACTGTTAGACAGGTGAAAGGAATTTGTTCCTTCAGGGTGAGAAGTCCAGCACTCCCGTCCTGAAGCCGGGAGCCCCCATGCCCCCTGAGTCATCCACCCCGGGCTCCAGCGTACCCCCCCAGTTCCGGGGCATCCCAGGGAAGGCTGGCGTCGATGCCCTTGGTAAGAGACACTTGCCTGCGCTGGGGTGCTGACTACCCCCACTGTCCACATTTTGGTCATTACATCCAGAATGTAATTCTGAAATAATTGATTCTTGGATAGCTACTAAATTCCTGATCACAGCAAAGTTTGTTGAGAGAAGCAGATGTATTTGCCAGTATTTACCGCTGACGTTCACGGGCATCAAAGTGCTCTTTTCATTGGAAAATATTTTTCCATGTTGTTGACATGACTATCTTGACACCTTACCAAATTTCTTGTGCACCTTGGAGTGATTGTGCTTTAAATTCATATTTGTTCGATGTGTCAGCCGTGCAGGGTGTTAAATGTACGCAGTGATTCAGTGGGTTAACGTGAAAAAGCCCAACAGTTTAAATTCCTCTGAGCTGTAACGGGGCCCTGCCGCAGTGAAATTCCCAACCATTCGTCACACTGCGTGCCTGCAGTGTAGTGGTTTCGCTACAAGGGGGCAGTGCGGCTCTTGGGGGTGAAAAAAATTATCGGCTTCCCCTGTTGCAGCCATCAACACGGGACTTCTTTGGTGCGGTGCTGCCGCCTCGTTCTCAGGGTACGGCTTTGATCCTCGTGTTTGTTGGTATTCCTCGCTTCATTCGCTGTTATTCCCCAGAACTGGGACTGCGATCAAGGCAAATGCAGGCCGTTACAGAAATATCCCGCTTAGTTTGCGGAGCCGTCGGTCTGCTCGGGGGTGTGGAAGATGCTTGCTGAACAAATTAAAGATGAGTTTGAATGTGTTCTTGTGAAGCGACGACTTCTAATTATGCAGTTCCTGTCGAGTTCTTTGAATTGTGCCTGCGTCAGTGGTTATGGTTACTGTCTTCGGCGTGCATTTCAGCTTTTGTTCGTTTGGCTACTCTTTGACTAAATACTGGTCGTCTTTTTTTTTTTTTTTTTTTTAATTAAAAATAAATAAACGCCTCCACCGTTTCCATTTGGATCATATGAACATTTGCCCAATATTTTGCTCTTTTTAGATCGTACCTGGACTAAATTATTGTTTGTCGTTCCTCTCTTTCATCCATTTGTTTGTGCAGTTTTTTTTTTTGTTTTCATATCGCTTTATTCCTTTGTTTATTTTGGCGGTGGATCACAGCTTAATGGCGACCTTCAGGAATTCCGCCCTGAATGGATTAAAGAACGAAGTGGAGTAATAAAAGTTACAAAAGGGCCTTTCTCATTCTCTCTCTCTCTCTCTCTCTCTCCCCCTTCATCCTCTCCTCTTTTCTCTTTCTCCCTCTCCCCCTCTCTTGCTCCCTCCCTCCCTCCCTCCCTCTCTGTAGCTTTAGGTCTGAGGAACCCCCTATCAGTGCAGGGGGCGTACCCCCCGGGTGCTTTTGGGCTGCCCCCTCCCGGGGTGAATGGGGAACTGGGCGGGGCTGCCAGTTACGGAGCGGGGCTTCACCTGGTCTCACCCCAAATGAACGGTGCGGCTGCAGCAGCTGCGGCCGGATACGGCCGATCCCCAGTGGTAAGAGTGAGGGATTAAATTGACTAGGGGGAGGATGGGTGCATGTAGGAATGGTGAAGACTCAATGGGCTGGTTTCAATTCAGTCCAGGATCGAGCTTTACCTGTGTAAGGGACTCAGAGTCTGAGAGACTGTGTAGGTCACAGTTCACCAAAACTTGCCCTCAAATCCAAATCCAGCCTTTGTTTTCTCCCCTGCCTGGTGATGAAGTGAACAGTTATTTTCGTCTGACTGACCAGACTGTCATCACACCTGACTCCCAGGTAAAGGGAGGGTGAAAACCAGCAGTTCTCGGCCCTTGAAGTCCATGATTTGGGGTGTAGGTGCTGTATTCTGGGCACATTTGCGCATAGACGTGTACACACACACTCACGCAGACGTGAGTGTGCGCAGGCACACGCGGACACACACACAGAACCTGTGCTCTCTCTGATCGCGTTACCTAACTTGCAGCAGTAAGGCCGGAGGCGTTATTACAGGTTAATTTTGGTGATCACTTGAGGAGTGAAATAGGGTGATAATTTAAGAAGGAATGAAGCAAGGTGATGGCGGTCTCATGTTTTTAGCTAATGCTATTTAATTCTCTTTGCTGAGATTGGTCTTAAAGGGGCGATGTCGCGGCCGAGGATGTGTTGTGGATGGTCAGTGCAGATTGCTCAGCTACCCGCGATTTTTGTTTTAATTACTTAACAATTTTGATCTCTTGAGCTTGAGCTGAGAACATAATGCTTTGGGATACCTGCAATTTTTTCTTTTTTACTTTTTGGCTCTCTTTCTGTGAATTTTCAAACATATACCATGTAATCCAATATTAGGAACCGTGAAGTAAGCAGAGATTCTGCAAGGGGTCGTGTCTAATATCCGTAGCAAAACACCGCAGCACTCAAACGTCACAGTTTCCGCAAGCAAAATTAATGTCTAGATTTAAAAAAAAAAAAAAACTCTTGTAATGTATTATGAGTCCTTTTCTTTTTTTTTTTTTTTTTTTTTATAAATTTGGCATCTCCAATCCCACCCGAATCTGGAATGCCCAATTGGGGAACTATGTACAAAGCTTGCTCGTATGCGACCCCTTGCTGCCAACTCAGGATAGTGAAGACAGTTCACGGCTCTCCTCCGAAGCACGTGCCTGTCAGCCACTGATTCTTATACACTCGCTGGTTGAATCTTCGCAAGTTCAGAGCGAGGGCGGAGGATACCCGGACATGAACCAAGCCGGAGTCTTCCTGACCAGCGCCCGTCTGGCCAACAGGAGGCGCTGGAGCAACGAACAAAGCTGTTATCGTTGTACCCAAATCCGACAGTCCCTTCCCAATTTGTAACCCTGTAGCGCGATAGTCAATTGTGCGCTACTCTGAAAAAGCTGCCGACCCCTGCCGGTGGGTACGCCGAATGAGTCCTGTTCTAAAGTGAATAATTTGTTTTGAAAAGAAAATCTATGATTAACAGCAGTGAAAAACTGCCATGGCCATTTCCACCAAACTCGGCCAATTTTTTTGTAGTTTACTTGGCATGCTTGGCCATGACACTGCCCCTTTAAATTAAATGGTGAGCTGTCTCTGGAGCGGAAGTGGTTTGTGGCCAGAAACGCACCAAGGGGGTCCTTTGACACCGAAGTCTGTGTGACGCACCCGTATCTCCTCCACACAGGTGGGCTATGAGTCTCCACACCCCCACATGAGGGTACCAGGGCTCCCCGCCAGCCTGCAGTCTGCTGCCTCCGGGAAACCGTGAGTCTTGTCTGTCTGTCTGTCCTTGGGGACTGTAAGCCCACAGAGCGCTGAAGAAATTTTCAAGCAATTAAATATGTAGTCATCCTGAGCTGTTTGAAAATCTATCATGTGGCAACTTGTTTAAAAGAGCTCCCCAAACAAGCTGCCACATGATGGGTTTTTAACGGCATTTGATTTTGATATCTTACATCATTGGGCACCTATACTTGCCTATAGCGCTCGAAAGGTTAATGTTTTGAGCCAGACTTATTGTGTTACAGTGGTGTTGCCTAGTGGACATGCCACAACGTTAATGTCACTACCCCATTTTTAATACTACGTCTCCACTGTTAGCGTTGATTTACCAGTGTTGGTGCTCTTATGTGTAAATTCTCCAGTGCTAATGTCATTAATCTAGTCTTAGTACTCCAGTGTTAGTGTGAATACTCTAGTGTGAGGTTAGTACTATAATGTTGGCACCCTAGTATTGCATTTACCACTCCAGTGTTTGTCTCTGTTCTGTAGTGTAAGCAGTGAGTGCTGGCGTCAGTACAATGGTGTTCTTACTCCATTGTTAGTGTTGGTTCTGCAGTGTCATTGCCAGTACTCTGGTTTTGGTGTCATTATCCTTATGTTAGTTTTGGTATCCTATTATTAGTGTTGGTGTTGCTGCTGTAGTGTTAGGGGTAGAATTGCTTCATTAGTGTCAGTGCAGCAGTGTTGGTGTTAGCGCTACAGTATCAGCACTCAAGTGCTAGGGTCAGAGCTGTGTTTAGTGTTGGTACTCTTGTGCTTGGGTTAGTACTCTTGTATTATCATTGGTTATTAGTTTTTATTTCCCCGGCATATAATGCGGGGGGGTATAGCGATCAGTGTGTCCGTCTGTCCATCCGTCCGTCCGTCTGTAATAAAATAGTTTCCCGGACCAGAACCCGAAAACTTTACCACTTACAAACGCCAAATTTGGTATGGAGCTTCTCCTTATGGTCTAGTGTTGCCTCTTGGGGGTTTCGGTCCTTCCGTCTGTCCACACAACCTGTAGGTTACACAACCTACAGCCGAGGGGATCCGCCATTGCTGGATGGCTCTTGTCTAGTATTAGTGTTAATACTTTACTGTTAAAGTATGTAGCCTAGTGTGGTAGTTTGGTATTAGTACTTTTGAGTTAGAGCTTCAGTTTTGGCGTTGGTACTCCAGTGTCTGAATAGTATTTGGGTGTTAGGTGGTAGTATCTCCGTGTTAGTTTTAGTACTGTGGTGTTAGTGTTGCTGTGTTGGTGTTAACCCTCTCCTTCCCTCTGTGCAGTGCGTACTCCTTCCACGTGAGCGCAGACGGGCAGATGCAGCCAGTGCCCTTCCCCCCTGATGCCCTCCTGGGCCCGGGCATCCCGCGCCACGCCCGGCAGATCCACAGCCTGAGCCACGGAGAGGTGGTGTGCGCTGTCACCATCAGCGCCTCCACCCGCCACGTCTACACCGGGGGCAAGGGCTGCGTCAAAGTGTGGGACATCAGCCAGCCGGGGAGCAAGACCCCAATGGCCCAGCTCGACTGTTTGGTGAGTGAAAGAGCGGTCTTGCGATACCAGACAGTAGGCAATCTCCCCACCCACTGACCATCGGGGGATTTCTAGACGCAAGGGGTTGCTTGAAAGGCGGCGAATACAGCCGCTGACAAACCTACGCCCCTTAAGGACCCACCGCACTAAAAATGAAACAGAACAGACTCTGTGAGATTAGCAGTGAAAAAAACCTGAAAATAATCATGAACAGCACTGATAATAGAACAACCCTGAGACTGTGACCCGACTGCAGATACACTGAGACTGACAAGGACCAGCACCGAGGTTTCAGCCACAGTGAGACTGAGATCTGAACCGAGACTGCAGTTGATAATCATAGAGACCAGCACTGAGATCAGGAAGCACTAAGTCCAACCCCAGCTCTGGGGCCACTGCCACACCGAGACCAGCAGAGACCAGCTCTGAGACTGAGACCAGTACTTAGCCTAAAGTTACACTGAGACTGAGACTGAGACGAGAACTGAAACTGTAGGTTTACTGAGACGAACAGAGATCAGTATTGAGCTTACAGTTACACAGAGACTGGGACCAGACAAGAAGCTATTGTTACACTGAGAATAACAGGGACCAGAACTGAGACACGAGAATCTCAAGTAGCTTCTTTTTAAAATGGTGTTTTGCCATCATCTGGTGAAACATGCATACAATGAATATGTTGTTTCACATTTGGTTGGATTGTTCTATGCTGTGATTTTACCCTGATTTTGGCTGGTGCTGGAAAGGAAGAACATCTTCCATCATAAATTCTCAGTGCAGCAACTGGCTTTTCTGTACTTTTCACTTGAATAAACAGAAGAATCCTCAGAGATTTGTAAGTGATGTTAGCCCAGTTTAAATTATTGTGTTGGCTGCTGTGTTAGCGACAGCAGCTGAGTTCTGTAGATGCTAAATGGCTAAATGTTATCAGTGGCCCCAGGCGTTGGCTGTGTGTTTGTACATTAAACAGGAGCCTTTATAGGTGGAGACGGCTCTCTGTCCTCCTGCGCTTAACAATTAAATCTCTCTCTTCAACAGTCCCACTGACCTCGTGTTTCTGTTCCGCCCAATCAGAACAGGGACAACTACATCCGGTCGTGTAAGCTCCTCCCCGATGGGCGGACCCTCATTGTTGGAGGTGAGGCCAGCACGCTGTCAATCTGGGACCTGGCCACGCCCACCCCACGCATCAAGGCAGAGCTTACATCCTCCGCCCCCGCCTGTTACGCCCTGGCGATCAGCCCCGACAACAAGGTGTGTTTCTCCTGCTGCAGCGACGGGAACATCGTGGTGTGGGACCTGCACAACCAGACGCTTGTCAGGTAAGTATGGGGGGAGGGATGAGGAGGAGAGGAGAGGAGAGGAGAGGGGGATGAGGTTTTCCACAGGCCTTCATGGCCGCAGTGCTTGTGTCAGTGTATTTGATACAGCCAAATACCCTGTAACCATTCACTTCTTTGTCAGGTGTCTGGCAGTGCAACCAATCAGTAACACTGGTTTTCTCGCTTAACTACTCTGTATGAAAGAACCCCGAGGATGGATTTTGATTTGAGGGGCTGGGTTAAATATCCATGTTCCAGTGACCTTGCATACAGATTGCCTGTGTGTAGGTTGTGTTTTAATGTTTGGCTGTGAATAGCTGGCATGTTAATGTGTGACAACAGTTCAGTGGTGATGTTGTGGCCCCTGACTGGTGATGCTGTGGCCCCTGTCCCCCACAGGCAGTTCCAGGGCCACACAGACGGGGCCAGCTGCATCGACATCTCCAACGACGGGACCAAGCTGTGGACGGGGGGTCTGGACAACACAGTGCGCTGCTGGGATCTGAGAGAGGGGAGGCAGCTGCAGCAACACGACTTCACCTCACAGGTGTGTGTGTGTGTGTGTGTGTGTGTGTGTGTGAGTCGTTGAAAGAGAGGGAGACTTTACAGCACAGAACAAGTTTGCCTCCCCTGTACAGGAGAGGCATAAAATACACCAACAGGTTTATATTAACTCACCATGTGCCAGCGCTGCTAGGGTTTATTTACTCTAGATATACCACCGATATGTTTTATACAATACACTCAGTGTTCATGAAAACGTCACAGTTTTCATTTAGGGGCATCATAGGCTTTGTTCAGGGACACTGCAGAGTTGTGATACAGCATTTGTACTGACTGACACCGTTGAGTGCTTTTGCAATGAAATTAACCATGAAATGTTTTTAGCCAGGGAATTTATACTGGAACACCATAGAATGTTCATGCAGTCTCCATAGTGTGTTTGTATGTGTTTGTACAGCAACACGGAGTGTCTGCGCAGACACCCTTGAGTGTTCATGATGGAAAGTTATGTTTAATGAATTAGAATGTTTATAAAGGGACTAAAGGGACACCAAACAGTGTATATATGCTGCGATGTTTATCAAGACTTTGCGCGCAGAAGCACTGGGATTGAGGGTGATAATGATGAGTAGAATTAATTGTGATTGATTTAAATGGGAATGTAGGTAATTTAAAGGTGTAATCCGACGTAGTAGTGTGTCAATGAAAGGGCAGATCGTGCCTCTGTTCTCACCTTTACACCAAATCAGGTTTTAATGGTGTAGCAGTTTCTGTCATGCAGAAGATTTGCATGTGTGTTTGATACCATCTATAATGCGATTTTTCTTACCTCCTACCCCCCCCTCTCTCTCTCTCTCTCTCTCTCTCTCTCTCTCTCTACAGATATTCTCTCTGGGCTACTGTCCTACAGGAGAGTGGCTGGCAGTGGGGATGGAGAGCAGTAATGTGGAGGTTCTGCACGTCTCTAAACCCGACAAGTACCAGCTGCACCTGCACGAGAGCTGTGTGCTGTCACTCAAGTTCGCCTACTGCGGTGAGACCTCCCACTGATTGGACCACATTTAGTTATATGCAAAGTAAAATTACCACTTCTTAATTTCTCATTGGTGGAACTGATGTGAGACCACCCTCTTCAGATCACCTCAGCTAATACAGCAGGTGATCCAGTTTGGCTCTGCTGGCATAAAAAGCTTCCTGTGGTTCTGAGTGTGTGTTTAGCTTGTCAGCATACATGCCTGTACCTTTGTGGCTGACCTAAAGGGATTTCAGTCTAGCTCTGTCTATCACGGACAATCACATTTAAACAATACGTTCTGACAGACAAACCGTACACACGCACACAAACCACCTAACCATACATCGGCAATACACACTCAAAACATCAAGTGTATATATACATGAAGAATCCATACCATTTTCAATCACAAACAGTACAAACACGCAGAACACTGTAAACTATACTCAAACACAGAAATATCGAAATCAAATGCAAGCACTAGTAAACAAACGAGTGTCAGAGCCGTTTTAGTAGCGTACTGTAACCCTCTATGCAATGCGGTAAATGTTAACATCCGACTGCGACCCAGGTGATCTTAGTAACCTGGTGGTCATGTGACTCTGTAGTACACTGCCTGTTATCATGTACCGAGTGCTTCACTGGATACATGGTCCTGTAGATAGTAGCATGTAGTAACTAGCATATACTGGTGCAGTATGAAGTAGAAGTAAATAAGTATGTGATTCTGAATGCGGACTCGGTCTCCTCCTCTCCCTGGGTGTGCAGGTAAATGGTTTGTGAGCACCGGGAAGGATAACTTGCTAAACGCCTGGCGAACTCCCTATGGCTCCAGTATATTCCAGGTAAAGTTATGCTGCCTGTTCGCATACTGTCTGGAACTGGCTCCTCTTGCCTGTACTATATGTGTATCATGGGATTCAAAATATTGCATTGACTGTGGGCTTGAAGACATTTCAGTTTTGTTTTTTGTTAAAATGAAGGGCCACGTGATTGAGATTTGCATTTGTCTCCTGAAAATTGTTGGCTTAATTTTTCTTTTTTTTTAAGCTGAGCTTATTGTGCCACACATATTTAACTCCGCTTATGCTTTGTGTTTACGCAGAAAAAAGTACTTGGCCTGTTGGATTCTTTATGGGAACTAACTGAAATACTTGAACTTTTTTCATTATTTCAGCTGTATTTTGGTTTTATTTAAAAAAGCCCAATTTGCTGATGATTCTGATTTGTATTTTGTATAGTTTGGTACTGTAAATAAGATCACTCGTAGGGTTGATTCATTTGGCATATACTTGTATTTTTTAGCAGTTATCGTTGTGTGAATGTTTTGTGTGTTGGAGAGCCTAAATTCACTTAAAGGGTGCAGAAGTAAACTGAAATAGGTTTCATTTTGCACTATGATGGCATTAAGTTGCGTTAAGTTGCATTTGACCTGATTAATTGTTTGACCCGATGTAGAGATTTCAGTGTGATGTTAAAGTGTGACTCTGTATGTCCTTACAAGATGGCGGTTGGTCGGCGTCAATCATCTGAATGGTGTCTCTTCTCCCTCTTCATCCGCAGTCAAAGGAGTCTTCCTCAGTGCTAAGCTGTGACATCTCCCCCGACGACCAGTTCATCGTTACCGGCTCGGGCGACAAGAAGGCTACTGTCTATGAAGTCATCTACTGAGAGGCCTGATTGGACAATCTGGGCCAATGGCCCCACATTCCCCCCACAAATTACCAGTGAATGGAGTTTGTTGTGATGTCGGATCAGGGAGGGAGACTGCAGTTTTTTGTTTTATTTTCTTACTTTAGTCCCGGGCTGTTGCAGTTGATCGCCGTACTGCATTTTTGAAGGTTTCATCTCTTTTGTCTGGTTGGCAAGTCCAGACAGTCTGACTGAAGAACACTGGGATTCCTCCAAAAAAAGTCTACTAAAAAATATTTCAAGTGAATTAAAAAAAAAAATGAAGTAAATGATTTTTATAATGTTGTAAAACCTCTTAAGTGGAAAAGAAAGCTTATTTTTTAGCTTTTGGTCACCTTCTTGGAAAATGTGACTCTGTTTGGTGATGTTCTTTTTTTTGGGGGGGGGGTGGGGGGGGGGGGTGGATGGGTGAAGGAATTGATGGGGGTCCTCTGCATACTTATCGCAGGGCAGGGAACTTCCCCCGAACGCTGTTCAGCACTGAGGCGATTTTATAACTTGGCGGATAATAACTGATCACGAACTGTCAGCACTGGACTGATCTTAGACCAGCTCACAGCTCCAGTAGTGCCACTTAAAATGACTTCTCTGTTGTGAAATGTCAGCAGTATACAGAACAGGTTGCTTTAGTACCAAACGCTGACTGTAATTCGGGCCAAATTGAGAGCCGTCAGAGTCCGGACCTCCATGACCTGAGAGTGGCTGTGAAGTCAGGTCATTCCCTCCCGCTTTACTTCTGTTTTTCCCAGCCATGGCCACATCTCATTTCAAAAATCAGGGTTCCTACGGGTGCTGGAAATCCTTGAAAATGCTTGAAAATTAATGTGACGTCTTGTATTTGAATAAAGTGGTGGAAACTGCTTGAAATGATAATGTTAATTGCATTACTGTCGTAGTAAATTGCCATCTGACTGAGCAGTTTGGTAAATGTCATTTACCACAGCCGTAAGACGCTGGAAAAGCGTGAAATTGTTTGAAAACGGGGTGAAGTTGACTTTGGAAAATGTGTAGGAACCCTGAAAAAATGACTGCCTTTTTTTTCTCCTCTTGTCTCCTCCCTCCATTTTTTGGGAGAGGAGGAGACAACTGGAGGAACGGAGGAAGCATTTTTCACAGCGCTGGAACGCGGCCCACGTCTCCTCTCTGCTGCCGTTATCTCTCAGTTCCCGTTTTAACTGACAGGCAGCCCACTGTGATGACATGACCTCCAGCTGTACAATAAAGCTCCATTACGGCCGAGATCGCCTTCGGCGTTTTTCTGAAACGTGGCGTCGCCGTGGGCAACGCCTCTCGAGTAGCGCGCAGGGGAGACAGGTGCATGTCTCCCAGGAGACTGACTCAGGAGGAGCTCGTCTCATGGGGAATATCACGTCGTCTGTGATAGAGATGAATGCAAGTTGTGATACGCTGTTCAGAGTATTAGAAGAATAACTTCACACGCTTTAATTCAGATGCTGCTGACAAACTTTAACAGCCTCGTGCGCGCTTAATGTGCTTGTGCATGTGCAGGTAAGTTAGACCAGAGCGCTTGGGGCCTGTCTAGTAGGCTAGGGTTTGGGCCCATTGTTGTGCTTTATAGAAAAGAACAGCCGAGTTTTTCCCTCCTTGTTCTGAAGAATAACGCTAACTTCATAAACCCGGTCTTTCAAAGCAAGTTCTACACTACTGTGATTTCTGAAGCCCTGCTGTTTTTTATTTTTTTTCTCAAAGACTCCTGGAACTGTACTGGGAGTAAAGGCATGAGGATTAGCCATTGGTGGCACAGAGTAGTTCATTCTGCTCTGTTCTCTCGCCGAAGTGGGGCTGTCCACTCTCTGCCTGACTGGTCTCTTCTGTTGTGTGGAGAAAAGGGGACCCAAATGGGGCCTCTGGTTTCCTGTGAGGGATCTTGATTCAACTTTTTGATTTTTTTTTTTTTTTTTTGAAAGGGGGAGGGGATGAGGCACTGAAACAGTGCTGGTGAGCAAGAATAGCTGTAGGTGATGTGATGAGACCAATAAAAATATTTTATATGGTTTTCTGGTGTGCCGTTGTGTTGATTGCTTGCCTGAAGTCTGAAATACATCTGTTGGTCGATTTAATAATGTTGACTGTGGCGTGCTATAATTGTATATTTCTAGTTCTGACAGATTCCCGCCAATTTATTCTGTCGTTGGGGTCAATGAAAAGTGTCGCATTTATAGTGTTTTTGTGGTAAATTCGCGAAAAGCATGAGGTTTGACTCAACCTCAACAGTTTGGTAAAACTGGTGGGTCTTGTAGTCCAGCTATTTTACATTTCAGCTTTAAAGGAGAACTCCAGTGTGAAATTGACTTGGGGTGCATTGAAACATGATAACGAGTAGTAACTTTTGTCGAATACCCTACCTCCGTACGCACCCAACATTTCGACATGCATGGCTTTTTAGACGAAGCTCCCAACAGGCTTACAATGGTAGTGAATGGGGCATTGCATTGCCGAGCAAAGAAATCACTGAATGCGGATTTTTTCATCATCAACTAGGCTCAAAATAGCTCCACAAATCATTGGTAGAATTCAGAGGGCTCTGACATTTAAAACGAGCCACTGAGAACTTTGAAAATGCACAGGTAGTTTATTAAAAAAGACTGTGAACTCTTTGCTCCCTAGTAGCTATCTTGGACTGCTGCCCTAGCAGCCATTGACCCCTGGTGCCCTAAGACAATATGACTGGTGTAGCTTTCTTCATACTTCATATTCATTTACCAAATTTTCAGAACTTGTTCCAAATAGCTTAAGCCTTATTCACACCGAAAATTAATTAAAATTAAATTAAATTGTCTTTTGTCCAGTTCATCACATAAACTATTTTCAAGTTTGTTTCTATTCAGTGTTTTACATAACATTGTGCTATCTCTTCGTTTCATCGGCATAATGAATTTGGTATAATGAATCGTCAACGATCAAATGGGAAAAGTCCATTTTTATCTTAGTTTTGTCAAGAATTGTTACTGGTCCAGGATTTCGAACAAAATCGTCAATATCTTTAGCAGTGAGCTGATGTGTCCACATATCTGCGTCTGGTTCCTCTGCTTCATCAACGCCGCCTTTATCGGCACTGTTTTGTCGCAATCTGAACAGTCTCACTAGGGGTACATCATCGTCACTGTCGTTTAGATCGTCTTCAAAATCACTCAGATCGATGTCTGAAGCTTCCTCTAATAACCTATCTAGTCTATCCTGAGCTAACTAAATCGTTTGCAGTAAAACCATCAAATTCTGACCCAGTATCATCGCTAGAATCCATGTTCGTTTTTAAGAAAATCTCATTCATAAATTGCGTGAGACTTCGACCTTTATATTGTAAAATGACCTATGAAAGAACGGCATATCGTTTTCAGAAGTTGTATAAAGCTTTATTGGACCCTTTCTTATTGGCTGGTATTCAAGGTTTTCCACTGGAATGTCGCATCTCGGCCAATCATGCATCGTTTCACAACAGTTAAAAACCACTACTGTAGTCGGGATTTGCTGGCAGAAGCAATGTGTTATTCACGCCTGTAGTCGGGACTTACCTGCATAGGGACCTAAATTACCACGACTATAGGCAGTATCAGGGAGTAAAGGGTTAATGCAGACAGTACCTTGAGGTAGTTTCCAGTCGCCACCATCTTGAAAGTAACGATAAGTCGATTGACGAGCACTAATGAATAGGTTGGATAGGGGAATAGATTGCAATCTATTTGTTCGTGCTTGTCAATCGACTTATCATGACTTTCAAGATGGAGGCAACTGGAAACTACCTCAAGGTACTGTCTGCATAAACGGTCTTTTTTTAATGAACTGCCTGTGCATTTTCAAAGTTCTCAGTGCCTCGTTTTAAATGTCAGAGCCCTCACAATTCTACCAATGATGTGTGGAGCTACTTTGAGCCTTGTTGATGATGAAAAAATAGCGATTTCTTTGCATGGCAATGCTATGCCCCAATCACTACCATTGTAAGCCTGTGAGGAGCTTCGGCTAAAAAGCTCTGTATTTCGAAATGTTGGGTCCGTATGGAGGTGGAGTATTTGACAAAAGTTAGTATTCGTTATCATGTTTCAATACACCCCAAGCCAATTTCACACCGGAGTGCTTGTTCAATGCTTTGAGGTTGGACATTTCGATACATAATTTAATCACCTGGTGGTGATGCCAAGGTACTGCAGGTTTGACAAGCTCAAAATGGCCTGTGTTCGATGGAATAGCATTCGGGGCTCTATTTTCGTGTCATCGCAGACAAAAATGCATGTGGTGTTGATTTTATGTACATTTTTGTCTGTCGCAAAGGCATATTAATGGCCTTCGCCCACTTGGGTACTCTTAAATAAAAGCTTTTGCTACACAGTGTATTGGCCTGCGCAGTAGACGGTGCGTTAGTGCTTATATAACTCACTGTGGAATTTTCAAGTCAGAAAACTACCTTGCGTTTTGACTCACCCGACCACAGTTTTACGCAAATGTAGTCTTTCTATGGTAGTTTCATGGGAATTAATCCGAGCCAACGGAACTGATCATAAATAAACACACATCGTTCAGATCGTTTTCTCTCCCTTAAAGCTTATAGGTTAAGAAAAACTATAATAAAGTTATATTGCCAAATAAAGTACATCATTTTTGCTATCCAAAAAAATGAGCCTTTTTTTTTTTTTTAAGTTTTTTTGCACCATGCAAACTGCATGTTCATTTTGGGTATAAGACGGCACAAAGAAGCTGCCATGTTCAGCGGGACGAAGATGCCTATGTTACCTGGGTAGGTAACTCTTGTATTAATAGTAAAATAGTGAATGGTCACATCAATAAGGATCAGATCACATCGTCCTTTTCTTTGGAACACTTAACAGCTGTGCATTGCATCATTGTTGAGGGTTAAATATAGATTTCCAGCAAATAATCAGTCAAAATTCAAACCTCTGGTATCTCTCAAAACACGCTTAATTATCTATGCAATTGTCAATACTTCTGTGACTCCATACACTCGAAAGACATGTCCGGCCCTCATGATGTAAAGCCTGGGCACAATATTTCCAATTGTTTGGTCGATTATTTTCTAAGGGGGTAATTGCAGATTCTGAAGTTTATGGGATTGTGCGATGTTTGAACGCAGATAACACGGTGTTAAAAATAAAATAATGGCTTACCATTTTGGACGGCAGACATTATGTACTTAATGTGACAATGTAAGTTTACCATAGGTTTTCTTATTCTTTAAGGTGGCATAATAGTTTAAAATTTACTTAACATACATTTTAATGGTATCTAACGTTCCACCAAGTTAGCATTAGCTACTGAGCTGAGAGCAACGAGGCTGTTCATCAGCCAAGCAAGAGAGCGAACAAATTTCACGGTGGCACAGTGGTTAGCACTACTGCCTTAAAGGTTGTGGGTTTGAATCCGGCCTGTGACCTTTCTGTGTGTTCGCATGGGTTTCCTCCAGGTACTCTGGTTTCCCCCACCCACGAAAACATGCAATATAGGAACACTCCTGCATGGCTGTGTGTGAATGTTTGGTGGTGGTCGGAGGGGCTGTAGGCGCGTACTGGCAGCCACGCTTCCGTCAGTCTGCCCCAGGGCAGCTGTGGCGACAAAAACATAGTTTACCACTATCAGAGTGTGAATGAATAATGTATCCATTGTGAAGCGTCTTTGAGTGCCCAGAAAAACGCTATATAAAACTGATGCATTATTATGTAAGTCTTTGGCACATTTAAAGCAAATTTGTAGGGCAAACATACTTAATTTCATTGCAAAAGTTTGTCATAACTGAAAAATGTACAATACAGAACTGTACACTGTTGGAAACGAAATAATTTGTTTTTCAATTAATTAATTTTCTTTTTTTAATCATCGCCGTTCATTTCCTTGCTGCTTCAATGGGTGCAGAGGTAAATCCCTTCATGCACTGCTTTGTGGAGGCAGCCTTGTCCTCCACTGGTGTGCTTGTTCTTCACCTGAAGAAACTGCCAGTTCGTTATGGCGTTAAGGCACTGATATTACAGGGAATGACACTCATTGATCTGACTGACCTCAATGGAACTGAATCCCCACTACACCCTCAGGTAATGCACTTGTTTTAGTCCAGCCCTTTTGACTACAGTGCCATCTCCTTGTGTGATGAAATTGCCGAAATGGAGTTAGACGGCCAGTTTTGATCTGCGAAACAGTTTGCTGACTGCATTTAGGTTGTCAAAATATAGCTCTCGGTACTTTAGCTTGCTTGAATCAAAAGGTTGTTATACAACCTTATTTTGAGGAAAAATAATGTTGCTGGCAGCGACATAAGCTGTAGTGACAGATGGTAGTTCATTTGATATTTAACTCTTTCCTCATAGCCCCCCCTCCCCATAGTGACTACAAATGACAACCCTGTCCATATCAATGAAGTGCCTTAGGGATACCCCTTTTTGAATCAATGGCTACATCTCAAAGCCTAGGCTGCATTCGAAGAAGGCTGCATTTTTAGGGGTCATCATGTTATTCCGTCTGCTAAACTGACGTAACATCATTTCATCTCCGTAAAACGGCCTTGGTCTCTGTGAGTTGGTTTTCCTAACCTTAACCTTAACTCAAGCCCTTAACCCAAAACTGAACCCTAAATTTAACCTTATCCCTTACTCTAAATGTCAGTTCAGTGGATAGAAGCAGTGATGGCCCCTAAAAATGCAGCCTTCAATGGATGCAGCCCATGTTTCGAGATGCACCCACCAGGAAGGCTAGGAGAACGGTACACTGATATGCATATAGGTGTCATATGTAGTTATTATAGGGAAAAGAGTTAAGACCGTTTAAGAACATTTTTTTTTAGTTGAGGCTCCATTTAAGTCCAATGTCCTGATTCAATTTCATCTTTGTTCCACATTTCTAGAAAAGTTGACACAACGGGCCAGTAGGTCTTGTCTTCCCCAAGGTCAAATAATCCCAATACCCCAGTGCAGTGATGGGGACACTGTACAGACGGAGGTACAATCTTTCCGATGAGGCGTCAATCCGAGGTCCTGACTTGCTGTGGTCATTAAAGATCCTGTGAAACTCGTCAACAAGAGTAGGGAGTTCCCTGGTGTCCTGGCTGTATTCCAAACCTGGCTCTTTAAACCTGCCTACAGCTGATAAGCGGTGAGTGTACTGGCATAAGATGGCAGATTGAGGTGAGATTCCCCCATATGCCTGCAAACCAGTTCAGGCACCCATGATGAAGTCCAATAAAAATACAATGTTACTCATTCATTCATCCATCCATTCATTCAGTCACTGACTTCAAAAGATCAACACTCAGTTTTACTTTTCACTTATATTTCTTGTACAACACATGGAAAATGCAACAGGAAGAACAGTGCTTTACGTTTTTGTTTAAAGTTCCTTGGCTTTTCAAAAGAGTCCTAAATAAGAGCTATACAATTTTTTTTTTTTACTCATGTATATTTACTGTTCAGAGAATTCACAGGCAGGGTACATGGCAGTCCAGACAAACGGACTGGAGGGACACAGTTCATTGATGATGGACAGCGGATGTGTCAGGCATATTCACAAGTCCGATAGTCTCAAAGCAAAAAACAATTATACCCTGTCCTTTTAACTACTAAAACTTACAGGACCGGCTAAATGATGCCAAACAACAACTAAAACACCAAAGCTGCACTACAGCGTAATCATTTCTTGTATAAAAAAAGTCCAAAAAGCCAAAGCACAGGTCTGTTTTTTTCCTTTCACTGAAACCAAAAAAGGGAACGGAGATGAAGTCACCAGAATAATCCCCTCCCCCTCCCTTTTCCCTGCCCTTGGCCTCACCCCCCAAATTTTTTATTGTTTTTTTTCTTTTGGGGGGGGGGGGTTGCGGCAAGGATTGGTCGGTCTGGCCTGCCCTGGGCCCATTCCAATCTCCCATTTTTCAGCCCTCCTCCGTTCTCCTCCTACCTCTGCTTGCGCTCAGGTCTGCCAGTTGTGGAGACGAGGAATAAATGCGGAAAAACAGAAAAAAATGTGCAGGCTTGAAAAACCAGCCAAAATTCTATGTTCTTGCTCCTCCAAACACATTTTTGTTATTTTGGTTACAGACCGTTACGGAACCTGCAGGTGTGTGGCATCTGGTAAAAAAAAAAAAAAGCTCTTTAGCAAATGAAACCTTTATTCCCTTAATTATTTTTATGGATTTGAATGATGTCAGATCTGTAATAGTAAGATTTCTGGGTTAGATGTCCAAATGCAAAGAGAAGCATTAAAAAATAAGCGATTGCAATGAGCCCCCCATTTACCAGTCAGTAAACTGAGTGTCCCGACTGCATTACATTAAATGCCTTCCCCTCCCGCTTCTGCCTCGCTAAGTGGTGAGCATCAATGACTCAAACAGCCAGAAGAACAGATGAAGTACTTCTATCTGAAATACTTAAAATTCTTTTAAAAAAAAAAAGAATAAAACCCTGGCACTTTCAGCTTAAAACAAACATTATTTTCACAGATATAACAAGGTCTAAATATTAATTTTATGACAGCATGTGTTGTTTAATTAATAACTGGTGAAAACTTGTAATGATGCTGCAGAAATGTATTCCGATAAGAGCAGCGCCCCGCTAATTATTTTCCAAGGCATTGTTAACCCATGAGAACTGTTGAGAGTCAGAAAGGAGGAAATTTCTTGTTGACTCAAAGTTCCACAGTTTCGAAGCTTAAGGACGATAGGTAGCAATGCACTGCAGTCCCTAAGTTTTTGGACAATGACACTATAAAAGGGCCGCTGTTCCTCCACTGCTCACATGATACAGGTGTAATTATGTACAGCTGCCAGTCTCTACTTTCACCATATATTCATTGTTTTCAAATCAATTGTACTAAAAGGGCAGAGCCAAACAGATTCACAGTCCAAAAGTTATGGACTGCACTAACAGACAGCTGAAAGCCCGGCTCCCTCATTCTTTCATTTATGACAACCATTAAGTTTGCCACAGAATTGACCCCCATTGTAACACACTAAGTGCTGGCAGTGTAACTAGGGAAGACGTGCCGGAAAACACACACACACACACACACACACACACACACAAAAAAGGTAACATAAGCGCATAGCAACAAGTAATGAAACTCAAATACTGCACATGAACTGAGCAGTAGTGAATAAATCAATATGTTTTGAAGTAAAAAAACCATAGCTTCTAGCTATTTGAGGAACACAGTGCACCCACCCAAATGTGAGTTTCCACATAGCTTTGTTTGGTGGGACAATACGTTTCACCGAGCTCCACATCTTCAAACAAGCTATTTTTAAGGCAGCCAGTGCGCACATAGTGAATTGTGAGCTGGACAGTTGCCATTAACCTAAAGGCAGATTTAGTCTCCTAATGTCACATTGTTCTACAGCTGTAGAATCGCAAATTTAATGTGAAGGAATACAGAAAAGCTCTGGTTCCCAATAACGACCCAGATATTTTTTGATTGTCCATTAATGGACAATATCCCTGAAAATGTATGCGGATCAAAAATTAACTAGATCACTTTGAATTGCTGTGTCTGTCATTACTGTTTTACTGTAAACTAATTATGAGCTACTGGAACAGTGCAGGAAACTGACTGAGAGTTTGATAGCCGTAATTGCAGCAGCACATGTAAAATGCGGAAAAACGGAACATGTGCATATGTTTTTTGTGGAGAACATGATGACACATTGCTGACTTACTATTGAGCATCAAGAAGTCGGCGAAAACAATGATAAATACCGTGGCCTGCAATGAAAGAGCTAGAAAATGACGATAGTCTGTGAGCATCTAAATTAAATGGAAATGTCTGTGTTTCCGCCCGGCGTTCCGCAAACCAAAACCAGCTGGGACTCTGACTGATCTTGCTTTTCATTAAAAAAAGGCCACAGCTGAAAAACAATATGGTCTTCATGAATATGTGAGGGAGTTTGATTGTGAGCTGGCTGTACTAATATTTAATCGGGATGAAGAAGGTATGCAACCCGGCTTGAGAAGCACTGTTATGTCTCTCTGGCAGGGTACCATCTTGTTAGCTTTACACAGGCTAGCTCAGGCCATGGCTTTTACATTATTTGGGCAGTCCAAGGCTTCGCTGCTAGATTTAGGTCATGGTATCTACTTTACGTGGATTACCCTAGGCTACGCTGCTAGCTTTACATGGGCTAGCCCAGGATTTTCCGTTAGCCCCACGCAGGATAGCCCAAGCCACACAGTTAGCTTTATACGTGCTAGCCCAGGCTATGCTGTTTGGCACTGTCCAACAGCTGGGGGACATGGTCTGTATAGAGTTCACTACTGTTTAACTGACTGATTAATGAATCGATTGTCTGGTATCCCACCCCCCTCTCCAAGCACGCACACCCAACCCCCCAGCCTTTGAGCACTTAATCAGGAAAAACTGCACAAATTAATAAGGGAGAGGGAGGGGTAGGATTTGGGGGGAGGGGTACTGTAGGAATAAGATCCCTCCCCCCTTTCAGGAGGGGTTTCAGTAAACCACTTCGTACACGGTGGCTTTCTTGTCCCCAGAGCCCGTCACGATGTACTTGTCATCCGGAGACACATCGCAGCTCAGGACCGAGGAGGTCTCCTTGGACTGAAAGAGAGAGAGAGAGGGAGGGAGGAAGAGATAAAGGGAATGAGAGGGTGGGGGAGACAGAGAGATAGAAAAGGGGTCAGAGGCAGGGAGGGAAGAGAGACATACGAGGAGGAAGAGATTGGGGAAACAGAGAGACCAAATAAGGGAGGGGGTTAGGAAGGCGGAGAGAGAAAAACAGGGAGAGAATGAATGGGAGGGAGAGAGGGAGGAGAGAGAGAAATTGAGAAAGATGTAGAGAGAGTGATAGAGAGAAACAGGCAGAGCAAGAGAAGGAATATAAGTATGAGTGAAGGGGAAGGACAAATGGGAGGGGAAGTGTTTACTTAACATGAGGAAACAAACATTACCCTACATCTTTACCCATTACTAAAGACCCATGGGCAGCTGATACAGCTGGCAAGAGCAAAACGGGGTATTTTATGCAATTTAAACTGCAGAAAATCTGCATTTCCCATGGCAGCTCGGAGAGATCCCCGGGCGTCAGGCACGCTTCGCAGATCTTGGCTCTACTGTTACTCACTGTACATCTCCCAGCCTTAGGGTGCTCAGCTATCCAAACTGATTCTGCCAGTCAGCCCAGGCGGAAACCGATGCACTTATAAATTGGTTGTGACAATTCTGCAAGTCTAACCATCCCAACTTCTTCTGGGAAAACTGCTCTTCTACAAAAGGTTTTTATTTCCTATGTTACTGAATGTTTATTCTTATTCCTACTTTGTACATTTCGGGTCAATTGAGTGGAAATTTATTTTTTCAGTTGCTGTTCACACTTAGGAAAACAGAGGTATATAAAATAATTTTGATGCGATTTAAGTTTAAAATTACCATCCAATGTGACCACGGGGCATATTTAACTTGCCACTCCACGGAATCAGCAGATTAATGCACAGATGGAAACCCAAAAACAGCCCCTTTTACATCAGTTTATGGAAGGGGAAGGGTCAGTGCACCTATCTGGCTAACTTAATCCTGCTTTGTAGAACAGGTGCTAGCTCTGAAAGGTACAAACACCACTCCTGAGTCTGTCTGCAACCCACCCCGACCTAAACCAGGTACAAATATATATGCATCTGTACAGAGCTGCTTTAGTCTTTCAAAAGATCTCAAATCAATACCACATTAAAGGGTAAGAGGAACATTTCTCAACAGATGAGTGATTCTTTTTTTTTTTTTTGCAATTTCTGATCTTTCATTTTCAATGCGGCCTCAGGAAATTTTCTGCTCCAAACTGCTGGCTGTCAAATCAACCAGTATACAGTACTTCACAAAACTGAAGATCAGTTGATGCACAGACAAGGCCACCAATTTATCTCAAAGCTGTTTACACTGCTCAAATCTGTTTTGGAATGTTTCAAGTGAATGAGCTATAGCCTAGCAGCCAGTCAGCAGCTAATTTTACTCGCTCCAGACTGCATTCATTGGTTCCTTAACTCTCTGATCTTTTCCTTAAATCGATGTCATTATAACAAAGAGGTTGGATTTGGACTTAGGTTCTCTTGTAAGACTTTTGAGAACTTTAAAACCAGCAGGTGCTTTTCATCAGGATGTCCATGTTAAATGCACAAAAGGTCACTGAGCATTATGGTCAATCTGTGAAGAAATTAATAAGTAGAAATGAAAATATGTTAAAATATCAGTAAAGAAGGATTGGAGGTAATGTAAAGTCGCCACTCGTTGGCTGTTTTGTGAACATTTTACTTTTTTAAAGATGTTTAGCCCAACTCTAGGACATCCTGCTGCAATACCATGCTCCTCTCACAAAATTGCTCAAACGTAACAGCCGGATAATATCATCGACACAACATTAGAGTAACATCACAAGAACATATCATTACCTGAAATATGCTGGCCCCATAAGGTGTTCTCCATGCGTTCAGAAGATTGTCCTTCCCTGTGCTCACAAACCACTTGCCTGGAGCACACAGACAAACCCATGCGCATGTACACACATACGTGTGCACACAAGCACACAACCAACATGTAGACATACAGACACATGCAGCATTTAGAGACACAAACACGCAGCGTGAACACACACACACACACACGCACACACACACACACACACACACACACACACACACACACACATAAGTAACTCCAGATTAGCAATGGTAATTGGCAACATTTTGATTCAAGTGTTTACATGGACTCTGCTGGCCCCAACTGAAGAACGCCTCAGGCACAGTCAAGAAGAATATTTTTGTATATTTCCAAAAGCTTGGCACAGATAGAGCTCTGGACGAAGATGCTAGCCAATGAGCAGCTAACGGCTATTTTCTCGAGATGAACGATTGCTTGAATCGCGTTTATTTTAAGCGTAATAGGAATAATACTGCCATGGCGCAGACAGGAGACCTTGCTCTTTTTCTTTTCCTCGAATCATACCTGATGCAGTCATGAAACTGCTGCCAACCGTCAGAGGCCTTGTGAAATGTTTCCGGAAAAGCTTCACTGACGTCAGTATTTATCCGCGACGTGCTGAATGTAGCTTTGTTAAGGTATGCTGAATCGCCTTTTAACCAACTGCTCCCATTTGTTCCTGTTCACTTTGCTCAATTAGGAATCGAATAGTTGATCTGCTCAATTACTAACTCAAATCAGTAGACAGTCCAGTTTTTTTTAGGTAGCTTTTTTAGTTTGTCACATTTGAAATATTCATGGCCATGAAACAACACCGACAATGACTAGCATGAATGCATTTACTTGGATTGTTTTTTTTTTGTGGGCTTACATTTAGCCATTTCATGTGAAAGTAGAAATCATTTATGTCACGCTCAATATGCTCTGCAATACATTCTCTACCTTCACTGTATTTTGACGATTAAACGTGGCCCAAATCAAGGGCTAATCAATAATCCAGTAAATACCATAAATATGTGGCACAGATTTGCATGAATATGTTTGTAAGAATTTTTTTATATTTGACTATTTCATGCAAATGCAAAAATAATTGTTGCCCCCAAGTCAGGCAACTAAAATGGATTCATGGTTGTCTTCTCTGCCACGTCTGTAGAGATTTTCTTGCGTACACTCTACAGGTCACTAATTTCAACTGATTCTCTTGATATTTTGGGTGGGCGTAGGTTATGGTTAGGTCGCGACACCTATCAATTTTGGTTGCCATGGCAACAGCATTGGCCAAATAAAACATAATTTTATGCTGAAAATGTGCCCGGCTCAGTGTATGGCTTGTGAACTCTCTTGAGGTCAGAGTTTTCATGACATCACAAACGGGCACTCAGGGGCTACACTCATGCGGTCGCGAGCGACCGGACAATCTAGTTTATAACTAACCTTCGAGTTTGATCTGCTAAACAAAATGTTTTCCACCTTTTTTTTGATGCTTAGAATCTAGGACCATCTTTAAATGGATTTCTTTATTTTCAATCTATCTAGAATAATCTGCTAAAAATACTACAATAAGAGACAAGATTTTATAGGAAGACTTCGTAAAATTAGTCAGATATTTGGCATTTCTTCAGTCTAACATTGTAGCCTAGTCAGGCTGCTTCTCTTATTCATTTCTTAATCATTACAGGCTACATAATTGTTTTGATTAGTTGATAGGCTAAATAAATTGCTTGATTGTTATTTGGGCAAAGTACACAGGAGCAGATTTAAGGGAGGCTAATTATGCCTTAAAAGGTGATGGAAGCTATCAAACCTTGCAAGTAATTAGCTGACTTCTAAACACATTTTTTTCCCCCTAAAGCATTTCAAATAGCCTCTGACATTCACCAATTATTTAAGACCACATCAGGTAGATAAGGTATGATTCATAGAAAATAAAAAGGGCAGGTTCACTTTTTCGCCCTATAGCAGTAGTTGTTATGCTTGAAATAATAGCAATTTAATTAATCATGCAACCCTACAATTTTCATATCGCATTTGATTTAGGTATTTTCATCGCAGGGACTCACAAAAACTAACATTCCTTACATGCAACTCTTGTACAACCATACCTGGGAATGAAAATGGCGCATTGGGAAATAACTCTTCAACCTTAGAGATACAAGCTCTGTTAACTAACCATTATGCTGCCAGTCACTTTCACACATATAATTTTTCTGAGTATTCTCATTGGTTATATACATCAACACTGTACACACAATGGGGTGCATCGTGTTTATGGGTCAATTCACTCCAGAAAGAAAGAGTCTTTATAGAATAATAGAAATTTTAATGAGCATACACTACTAGGCAAAAGTTTGGGGCTACTCTCAGATTTTAATGGTGCAGTGTGGAATTTGACCCCTTGGTTTTGGGGAAGGAATTCATACAGCATGCCTTCATGTAACAGAACATGATTTTTTCTCATTAGGACGTGAACAATTTTAACACAAAGGCAATGGAACTCAATTATAAAAAAATTTTGGTCAGTGATCAATCAGTCAAGACAGCCTTAAAATGTGGTCTGAGGTCTGGAATTCACCGGAAACCTATTGGCTTCCAATATTTTATGCACTGAAATCATCTCATGTGCAAAAAATAAGGAAAGAACAGTTGACGTGTGATTTATTTTTTTTTTTAATCTGAAGGTGACTCCAAACTTTTAGCCTGTAGTGTATATTTGGTATTAGGCTGCAATGTACAATTCACAGATTTCCAACTTCATCATTACTGGCTCTACTGTACAACCAATGGAGGAACAGAGTGTGGTACATGATTTTCATCTGACTTAATGAGGTCCAATCAGTGGGAGGTCTCACCGCAGTAGGCAAACTTGAGTGACAGCACACAGCTCTCGTGCAGGTGCAGCTGGTACTTGTCGGGTTTAGAGACGTGCAGAACCTCCACATTACTGCTCTCCATCCCCACTGCCAGCCACTCTCCTGTAGGACAGTAGCCCAGAGAGAATATCTGTAGAGAGAGAGAGAGAAGGAGGAAGGAATGAGAGAGGGACGGATGGGGGGAGGCAATCACATTACTGTTGCTATCAAACATGAAAATCTTCTGCATGACAGGAACTGTAGCACCATTAAAACCTCATGGGGATTTGGTGTTAAGGCGAGAACAGAGAAGCTAATTTTGCAGTTTCACTGACACACTACTGTGCCCGATTTTACATTCAAATTACTTACATTTTCATTACAATCAATTCCCACACCCAGTCCTACTGCATTTCCAACCACACAATCTCAATAAACATCTCAGCACATAAACATTCTATGGTGTCCCTTCATAAACATTCTAATCTATGAAAAATAACTTTCCATCATGAACACTCTATGGTGTCTGCACAAACACTCATCGTTGTCTCGGTATGAACATACACGAACACACTATGACGTGTTCATTGACATATCATTGACATTCCATGGTGTTCCAGTATAAATACATTGGCTATAAACATTTCACAGTACACTTCTGCGTCCGCACTCTATGGTGTCTGCACAAATGCTACATTTAAAAACTCTGCATGTCCTATGTGTGTGGCAACTTTATGAGCAGTTCATTCATGAACACTGAGTAGAGGTCATAAACATTTGTGGTATCTGATGCGCATAAACTCTGGAACGTATTGAGTGTGTAGTGGCCTGCTAGTATACGCAAACTCTCTTGCCAGTACCGGGAGGGTGTGATGATGCAGGGCAGCATAATCTCCCTCTCTGTCACCCTCTCACACACACACCCTTTATCACACACACACACGCACACGCGCGCGCACACACACACACACACACACACGTATTGTACATCTGTGAGTTGAAATCTTGCTGCTGTAGCGGTCTCCTCTCTCTCACACAAGCACACAAACACACATACACACACACACACACACACACACACACCTGTGATGTAAAGTCTCCCTCTCTTTCAACGACTCTCTCACACACACACAGACACACACACACACACACACAGACACACACACACACACACACACCTGTGAGGTGAAGTCGTGTTGCTGCAGCTGCCTCCCCTCTCTCAGATCCCAGCAGCGCACTGTGTTGTCCAGACCCCCTGTCCACAGCTTGGTCCCGTCGTTGGAGATGTCGATGCAGCTGGCCCCGTCTGTGTGGCCCTGGAATTGCCTGTGGGAGACAGGGGCCATAGCATCACCAGTGAGGGGCCACAAAGTTGCCACTGAACTGTAGCCAGGGGCCACAACATCACCAGTGAAGTGTAGTCACATATCAACACACCAGCAATTCACAGCTGTAAAGCAAAAAACTTCCTGCAGCAAACACATAATCTGTATGCAAGGACAGTACTTAAACCCTTAAAGTTCAAATCAACCTCTGCTATTCTTTTTTTCCTGAGTAATTAAGTGACCAACCCATTGATACTGATTGGCCAGATAGTCTGACACCTGACAAGGAAGTGAATGTTAACAGGATGTTTGATTGTTTCAAATACACTGACCAAATTACTGCAGACACATTAGCATGTTAGACATCTCATCTCCCTCTCCTCTCCTCCTCATCCCTCCCCCCATACTTACCTGACGAGCGTCTGGTTGTGCAGGTCCCACACCACGATGTTCCCGTCGCTGCAGCAGGAGAAACACACCTTGTTGTCGGGGCTGATCGCCAGGGCGTAACAGGCGGGGGCGGAGGATGTAAGTTCTGCCTTGATGCGTGGGGTGGGCGTGGCCAGGTCCCAGATTGACAGTGTGCTGGCCTCCCCTCCAACAATGAGGGTCCGCCCATCGGGGAGGAGCTTACACGACCGGATGTAGTTGTCCCTGTTCTGATTGGGCAGAACAGAAACACAAGGTCAGTGGGACTGTTGAAGAAAGTGATGGGCCATGTCATATAAAATCTACCTGATCTGAAAAAGTTCCCACCTGATCCACCTCGGTATCTGCTGATTTTTAGTGTATAATAACTTCAGCATATCTTTTGAATCTTTACCAAATTTTACTTTGATTTTGCAAATATTTTTTGAGTTGAAAGCTTTAAAAGTATGCAGGAGTAGGCCAAAATTTTGTGCGTTCTCTCGCATCATTTTTTTGAGCATTTTTGAGTCCAAATAAGTTCATGTATATTAGAGATAGCTAAAGGAATTTTCAGAACTGAAAGCCATATTGGAGCACAGTTCAAAAACTGCAATTAAATCAATGGTATGTCAGTTCTAAGTGTCACAATCGAAAGCCAAAATTTGGATTTTCTTCAACAAGATTTTTTTCTGTAACCAACTTCAAGCTTCAATATCATGGGAATTATGGAAAATTCAATAGCAACACTACACCAATTTAATACTAATAATATAATTTCGTAAAAACAAGTATTAGAACCATGGATGTGTCTTGTGTTTTCTTGGAATTCACCCAGAGAAAACTTGAAAAAGTGCATGTTAGGAAAACTTCAAGTGGTCATATCACCATGCGGGATAGGCTGATGATCAAATAAAGTTATGGGATATGAAATATCTCATTTTGATCTACATTTTGAAACCAGGCTCATCATCTAACCATGAGTCCTTCTGTGTCAAATAATTTTCACACTCATCGATGTAGAGCTACATTGGTGGGAGGTACTTGACTTTGTATGGATTGACCCTGATGTAATCGTTAACCCTTTTTAGGGCACTAAAAAAATACCCTAAGAAGCACAGTGTAAAAAGGTACCGCGCGTTGGGCGTATGTCCATCAATAGCCCTCCCATCACTTGCTGTAGACTTAGGTGAAAAGGGCGTATGATCAAATATGATCTCACCATCAAATTTTTTGTTTTTCACGCAAAATTTCACCGATTTCTTGAAATCCTACACAAACAAGACCAATCTCAACTTTTAGCAAACCTTTTCAACATTTTAATGCTAGAGTTTTCATCAATTTTCTTTCATGAGCAATGATGTTAGGTCCTTGTGAGTGGGACTGGGTCAGGGCACACAACCGCACTGTGAGAGATCTGGAGAAGAAAAGAAGTTTGAGACGCTCTAGGCTACTGCTGATTGGTCGAGCACCCTGATGTCACTGCCTGTGATATAGCCTGATTTTCTCTCATTGGCTAGGAGAAATCACCGCCCTCACGGAGAGGCATGGATGCCACTTTGGATGTTGACTGAAGTTACCAAATATGGTTCCATAAGGGTTAAGCACAGGAGGACAGAGAGCGGTCTCCGCCTCTAAAGGCTCCTGTTTAATGTACAAACACACAGCCAACGCCTGGGGCCACTGATAACATTTAGCCATTTAGCATCTACAGAACTCAGCTGCTGTCGCTAACACAGCAGCCAACACGATAATTTAAACTGGGCTAACATCACTTACAAATCTCAGAGGATTCTTCAGTTTATTCAAGTGAAAAGTACAGAAAAGCCTCGATGCTGCACTGAGAATTTTACTATGGATGATGTTTTTTCCCAGCTCCAGCCAAAATGAAAGGCACAACACAACACAGAATATTCCAATTAAATGTGAAACAACAAATTGATTACATGCATCTTCAACCAGATGATACTAACATCATTTCTAAAATGTGACATTTCCAGTGGTACACTTGTCTCAGTGCTGGACTCTGTCATTCTCAGTGTTACTATAGTCCCACTACTGATTCAGCCTCAGTATATCTATAGTCTCTGAGCTGATCTCTGTTTATCTCAGTGCTACTCTAGTTTCAGTTCTGGTCCCCATTAGTCTCAGTTTAATTATAGCGTCAGATCTGGTCTTAATCTCTGTGTTGCTGTTGCTTGTGGCCTGGTCTTTGTTAGTCTTAAAGTGGGAGTAGGCTGGTCTCATGATCAAAGCTGTTCTAGCCTCAGTACTGTTCAAGGTTAGTCTCAGAGCAGCTCTCATCTCGGTGCTGGTCTGAGCTAGTTTTAGCACTGCTGTAGTCTCGGTTAGCCTCTGTGTTTCTTTGTCTCAGTGCTGCTGTACAAAATTTTCTTTGCTGATCTTAGTCTGAGTGCTACTCTTGTCTCAGTGTTGGTCTCTGTTGGTCTCAGTGCAGCTGAAATCTCAGTGCTACTGTAGTTTCACTACTTGTCTCTGTTAGTTTAAATGTAGCTTTAGTCTCTATGCTGGTCTCTGTTAGTCTCAGTGCAGCTGAAGTCTCAGTGTTCCAGAAATCTTGATGTTAGACTGAGTCTCAGCATTGCTGAGGTCTCAGTACTGGTCTTTGTTAGTCTCAGTGCTGGTCTCTCTTGGTCTAAGTGCACCTGAAGTCTCAGTGCAGCTGTAGTCTCATTGCTGGTGTCTGTAACTCTCAGTGTTTCTGTAGTACCAGTGCTGGTCTCTGATCATCTCAGTGCTACTGAGACTCATTGCTGGTATCTGTTGGTCTCAGTCATTGCAGTGGAGGTTTGGGAGGATGGAGTTAGGAAGTCTCTCTCTCTCACCAGACAGTCGAGTTGAGCCATAGAGGTCTTGCTCCCTGGCTGGCTGATGTCCCACACTTTGACGCAGCCCTTGCCCCCGGTGTAGACGTGGCGGGTGGAGGCGCTGATGGTGACGGCACACACCACCTCTCCGTGGCTCAGGCTGTGGATCTGCCGGGCGTGGCGTGGGATGCCCGGGCCCAGGAGGGCATCAGGGGGGAAGGGCACTGGCTGCATCTGCCCGTCTGCGCTCACGTGGAAGGAGTACGCACTGCACAGAGGGAAGGAGAGGGTTAACACAAACACAGCAGCACTAACTCCACAGTACTAACACTAACACTAACACTAACACTAACACTAGAATACAAAAAACTAACACTCACATGAGTAGCAACATCAAACAAGGGAAACTAACAACTACACTAGCACTACAGTACTAACACAAATCCTGGAATATTAATACACAAGTACAAACACTAATACCTGTAAATTAACACAAAACTAGAGAATGTGCGCTGACACCAGATTACAAACACTTAACACCCACACTGAAATATTAGCACTGGAATTCTAATGACTAACACCTGCACTATAGTACTGACATTAAAATTGGAATGCTAACAATTAACGTTGACACAACAGGACTAAAACTAACACTGGAGTACTAAAAATAGCACAGGAGTACACATAATAGCCACACTAATCGCCAGTGCTAAAACTTGCATACTAGAACTAGCACTACTCCCACTACTGGCCTGCACGGAAGTACACCACAATTTGATTACAAACACTAACACTAAACAATCTGCACCAACCTATTAAAGCACTCAAATTAAGAAGCACAAAACTGTGCACAGACCCAGTGTGCATGCATCTCACAACAAATCCCTACTAAATGTCCATGAATGAGCAAGATAGTGATTGACGACTATTTGCAACGCATAGACCACGATGGCAGTTAGAGGCACGCAGGGATTAAACAAGACCGGAGTATGGACACTTTTACAGGAATACACACAAGGTAACCAACACTAATACTGATATTAACATTAATGGAGGTTAGCGCATGTTCAGTCAGGAGGACTACCTCATTTATTTCTTCTCATGTTAAGCTATGCCTCCGACCCCTCTGCAGGATCCAATTACAAACCTGTCTGCTCATTTATATACCCCAGTCAGCAATTCCAATTATCATGTCTCAAACGACGTGCCAAAATGCTGGTTTGAAGAAGCAGGACAAAGCTACATTAGTAAATCTAATGCTGAAAATACTAATACGCATTATGATTTAAACAATGGATTCACTGAAGAGTCATTACTGAAGGACAGTTTCATTCCAGGTGCTTTCGATTTCAGCTGACAATTGTGTTGAATTCCAGGTGTATATGGACTGGTATGGCCTGCACATATTGTGCTTGTTTTACCCAAAGTTGCCAGCCTGTATACATGGTTTTCCTGGAGAATTGTGTAGTTTAACACTGGCTAATAAATTGAACATGCAGTTAGCGGTTGAAACTGGTACTTATGTCTACTTGTTATGACGTATACGCGGCAGGAATCTGCTGCATTCATGTGCGTTTTCTGGGGCTAATTTTAAGTGCAGCTGATGTCAGCAGGCCATATAAGAAACTCCTGAAATGTATTTGGTTGTCTTACCTGAGCTCTCTTTTGTCATAGCTTTTAGGTGATCCATTATGAGTTAGCCACAGCTTGACCTGTAAATTGGACCATTCTCAAGCTAGCCACCTGACCAAGGTGCCACATTGTGTAGCTTTTGTGGCTGCTTTTGAGAACAAAGGACACCACATTTCAACCCATTATCCAACTATGGCTACAATATGCACTTTCCAGTTTGCCCAGGCTAACAGAGCAATGTGAAGCATAATTAGAGAGACTTGGAGTTTAAAGAAAGATTTAAATGCTGCCATAGGGGCTTACTGGTATTTATTCAAATCATTTAGAAAAGTCATTTTAAGAAGACAATATTGCTCCCATTGTAAGAACTTGTTGCCATTAAGGGATGGAGAAGTTAATTTCACACCTTTTCTCCCCTCCATCTAACACCTGGCAAAAGCAAAAAGCTGGTCACATAATCTGACCTTCCTTTGCAACTGATGTTTTTTATTGGTTTTTGTCCTGTCTGGAGCAAGTAAGCAAATAGGCTGAAATGCATATGCACTTACAATTCTAAATTGGGAGAGGTATAGGAAGTGAATGGCAAAGAAATTATTTTCGGGCTACAACACTCATATCCCTATGAAGGCAATCACATGGATCTTGCCCCAAAAAAATAAAAAAAATAAAAAACGACCTCAGAGTCAGGAATTTCATAAGTTTACCCAAATTTTTTTCCAGTCATTTTAATCTTGCAAATTGTTGAGAGTGGTGCCATTATCCCAATCCATTTCTGATGTCTTCACCTCAGCAATTATCTAAAATATCTGATTCTCTGCCAGTTAAAATGTACAGGTTGGTCATTTAGCCCATTGTTAGCTGCATGTATTAGCCTTTCTTCAGCCTCCATTCAGTCAGCCTGTCATACCCTCCGTCAGCCCATCAGCCGTGGTGGCCCTCATCCGTGTTAGCTAATATCTGAGCCGTCATGCCCATTAGCACTATTGGCTTCATCTCGCCAGCTAGTGTCTGGCCCTTCATCAGCACATTAGTACTACTGGCCCTTGCTCTGCATGTTAGTACCGCTGGCCCTTCATCAGCATCTTAGTACTGCTGGCCCTTCCTCAGCATGTTAGAACTGCTGGCCCTTCATCAGCAAGTTAGTACTGCTGGCCCTTCATCAGCCTGTTAGTACTGCTGGCCCTTCATCAGCATGTTAGTACTGCTGGCCCTTCATCAGCATGTTAGTACTGCTGGCCCTTCGTCAGCATGTTAGTACTGCTGGCCCTTCGTCAGCATCTTAGTACTGCTGGCCCTTCATCAGCATGTTAGTACTGCTGGCCCTTCATCAGCATGTTAGTACTGCTGGCCCTTCATCAGCATGTTAGTACTGCTGGCCCTTCGTCAGCATGTTAGTACTGCTGGCCCTTCGTCAGCATCTTAGTACTGCTGGCCCTTCATCAGCATGTTAGTACTGCTGGCCCTTCATCAGCATGTTAGTACTGCTGGCCCTTCATCAGCATGTTAGTACTGCTGGCCCTTTGTCAGCATCTTAGTACTGCTGGCCCTTCATCTGCATCTTAGTACTGCTGGCCCTTAATCAGCATGTTAGTACTGCTGGCCCTTGCTCAGCATGTTAGTACCGCTGGCCCTTCATCAGCATGTTAGTACTGCTGGCCCTTCATCAGCATGTTAGTACTGCTGGCCCTTCGTCAGCATGTTAGTACTGCTGGCCCTTCGTCAGCATCTTAGTACTGCTGGCCCTTCATCAGCATGTTAGTACTGCTGGCCCTTCATCAGCATGTTAGTACTGCTGGCCCTTCATCAGCATGTTAGTACTGCTGGCCCTTTGTCAGCATCTTAGTACTGCTGGCCCTTCATCTGCATCTTAGTACTGCTGGCCCTTAATCAGCATGTTAGTACTGCTGGCCCTTGCTCAGCATGTTAGTACCGCTGGCCCTTCATCAGCATGTTAGTACTGCTGGCCCTTCGTCAGCATCTTAGTACTGCTGGCCCTTCATCAGCATGTTAGTACTGCTGGCCCTTCATCAGCATGTTAGTACTGCTGGCCCTTCATCAGCATGTTAGTACTGCTGGCCCTTCATCAGCATGTTAGTACTGCTGGCCCTTCATCAGCATCTTAGTACTGCTGGCCCTTCATCAGCATGTTAGTACTGCTGGCCCTTCATCAGCATGTTAGTACTGCTGGCCCTTCATCAGCATGTTAGTACTGCTGGCCCTTTGTCAGCATCTTAGTACTGCTGGCCCTTCATCTGCATCTTAGTACTGCTGGCCCTTCATCAGCATGTTATTACTGCTGGCCCTTCATCAGCATGTTAGTACTGCTGGCCCCTCATCAGCATGTTATTACTGCTGGCCCTTCATCAGCATGTTAGTACTGCTGGCCCCTCATCAGCATGTTAGTACTGCTGGCCTTTCATCAGCATCTTAGTACTGCTGGCCCTTCATCAGCATGTTATTACTGCTGGCCCTTCATCAGCATGTTAGTACTGCTGGCCCCTCATCAGCATGTTAGTACTGCTGGCCCTTCGTCAGCATCTTAGTACTGCTGGCCCTTCGTCAGCATGTTAGTACTGCTGGCCCTTCGTCAGCATGTTAGTACTGCTGGCCCTTCATCAGCATGTTAGTACTGCTGGCCTTTCGTCAGCATCTTAGTACTGCTGGCCCTTCATCAGCATGTTAGTACTGCTGGCCCTTCCTCTGCATGTTAGTACTGCTGGCCCTTCGTCGGCATCTTAGTACTGCTGGCCCTTCATCAGTACGTTAGTACTGCTGGCCCTTCGTCAGCCTGTTAGTACTGCTGGCCCTTCATCAGCACGTTAGTACTGCTGGCCCTTCGTCAGCATCTTAGTACTGCTGGCCCTTCATCAGCATGTTAGTACTGCTGGCCCTTCATCAGTACGTTAGTACTGCTGGCCCTTCGTCAGCATGTTAGTACTGCTGGCCCTTCGTCAGCACGTTAGTACTGCTGGCCCTTTGCCAGCATCTTAGTACTGCAGGCCCTTCATCAGCATGTTAGCACTGCTGGCCCTTCCTCTGCATGTTAGTACTGCTGGCCCTTCGTCAGCATCTTAGTACTGCTGGCCCATCATCAGCATGTTAGTACTGCTGGCCCTTCATCAGCATGTTAGTACTGCTGGCCCTTCGTCAGCATCTTAGTACTGCTGGCCCTTCATCAGCATGTTAGTACTGCTGGCCCTTCATCAGCATGTTAATACTGCTGGCCCTTCCTCAGCATGTTAGTACTGCTGGCCCTTCATCAGCACGTTATTACTGCTGGCCCTTCGTCAGCATCTTAGTACTGCTGGCCCTTCATCGGCATTTTAGTACTGCTGGCCCTTCATCAGCACATTAGTACTGCTGGCCCTTCCTCAGCATGTTAGTGCTGCTAGCCCTACATCAGCATGTTAGTACTGCTGGCCCTTCATCAGCACGTTAGTACTGCTGGCCCTTCATCAGCATGTTAGTACTGCTGGCCCTTCATGAGCACTTTAGTACTGCTGGCCCTTCATCAGCATGTTAGTACTGCTGGCCCTTCATCAGCATGTTAATACTGCTGGCCCTTCCTCAGCATGTTAGTACTGCTGGCCCTTCATCAGCACGTTATTACTGCTGGCCCTTCGTCAGCATCTTAGTACTGCTGGCCCTTCCTCAGCATGTTAGTACTGCTGGCCCTTCATCAGCATGTTAGTACTGCTGGCCCTTCATCAGCATGTTAGTACTGCTGGCCCTTCGTCAGCATCTTAGTACTGCTGGTCCTTCATCAGCATGTTAGTGCAGCTGGCCCTTCATCAGCATGTTAGTACTGCTGGCCCTTCATGAGCACTTTAGTACTGCTGGCCCTTCATCAGCATGTTAGTAGTGCTGGCCCTTCATCAGCACATTACTACTGCTGGCCCTTTATCAGCATCTTAGTACTGCTGGCCCTTCCTCAGCATGTTAGTACTGCTGGCCCTTCATCAGTACGTTAGTACTGCTGGCCCTTCATCAGCATGTTAGTACTGCTGGCCCTTCATCAGCACATTACTACTGCTGGCCCTTCATCAGCATGTTAGTACTGCTGGCCCTTCATCAGCATGTTAGTACTGCTGGCCCTTCATCAGCATCTTAGGACTGCTGGCCCTTCATCAGCATGTTAATACTGCTGGCCCTTCATCAGCATGTTAGTACTGCTGGCCTTTCACCAGCATCTTTGTACTGCTGGCTCTTCATCAGCATGTTAGTACTGCTGGCCCTTCATCAGCATCTTAGGACTGCTGGCCCTTCATCAGTACGTTAGTACTGCTGGCCCTTCGTCAGCATGTTAGTACTGCTGGCCCTTCATCAGCACGTTAGTACTGCTGGCCCTTCATCAGCATCTTAGTACTGCTGGCCCTTCATCAGCATGTTAGTACTGCTGGCCCTTCCTCTGCATGTTAGTACTGCTGGCCCTTCATCGGCACGTTAGTACTGCTGGCCCTTCGTCAGCACATTAGTACTGCTGGCCCTTGCTCTGCATGTTAGTACCGCTGGCCCTTCATCAGCATGTTAGTACTGCTGGCCCTTCATCAGCATGTTAGTACTGCTGGCCCTTCATCAGCACGTTAGTACTGATGGCTTTTCATCAGCATCTTAGTACTGCTGGCCCTTCATCAGCACGTTAGTACTGCTGGCCCTTCATCAGCATCTTAGTACTGCTGGCCCTTCATCAGCATGTTAGTACTGCTGGCCCTTCCTCTGCATGTTAGTACTGCTGGCCCTTCATCAGTACGTTAGTACTGCTGGCCCTTCATCAGCATGTTAGTACTGCTGGCCCTTCATCAGTACGTTAGTACTGCTGGCCCTTCGTCAGCCTGTTAGTACTGCTGGCCCTTCATCAGCACGTTAGTACTGCTGGCCCTTCGTCAGCATCTTAGTACTGCTGGCCCTTCATCAGCATGTTAGTACTGCTGGCCCTTCATCAGTACGTTAGTACTGCTGGCCCTTCGTCAGCATGTTAGTACTGCTGGCCCTTCGTCAGCACGTTAGTACTGCTGGCCCTTTGCCAGCATCTTAGTACTGCAGGCCCTTCATCAGCATGTTAGCACTGCTGGCCCTTCCTCTGCATGTTAGTACTGCTGGCCCTTCGTCAGCATCTTAGTACTGCTGGCCCATCATCAGCATGTTAGTACTGCTGGCCCTTCATCAGCATGTTAGTACTGCTGGCCCTTCGTCAGCATCTTAGTACTGCTGGCCCTTCATCAGCATGTTAGTACTGCTGGCCCTTCATCAGCATGTTAATACTGCTGGCCCTTCCTCAGCATGTTAGTACTGCTGGCCCTTCATCAGCACGTTATTACTGCTGGCCCTTCGTCAGCATCTTAGTACTGCTGGCCCTTCATCGGCATTTTAGTACTGCTGGCCCTTCATCAGCACATTAGTACTGCTGGCCCTTCCTCAGCATGTTAGTGCTGCTAGCCCTACATCAGCATGTTAGTACTGCTGGCCCTTCATCAGCACGTTAGTACTGCTGGCCCTTCATCAGCATGTTAGTACTGCTGGCCCTTCATGAGCACTTTAGTACTGCTGGCCCTTCATCAGCATGTTAGTACTGCTGGCCCTTCATCAGCATGTTAATACTGCTGGCCCTTCCTCAGCATGTTAGTACTGCTGGCCCTTCATCAGCACGTTATTACTGCTGGCCCTTCGTCAGCATCTTAGTACTGCTGGCCCTTCCTCAGCATGTTAGTACTGCTGGCCCTTCATCAGCATGTTAGTACTGCTGGCCCTTCATCAGCATGTTAGTACTGCTGGCCCTTCGTCAGCATCTTAGTACTGCTGGTCCTTCATCAGCATGTTAGTGCAGCTGGCCCTTCATCAGCATGTTAGTACTGCTGGCCCTTCATGAGCACTTTAGTACTGCTGGCCCTTCATCAGCATGTTAGTAGTG
Organism: Gymnothorax reevesii; assembly: GCA_029721435.1. NCBI lineage: Eukaryota > Metazoa > Chordata > Actinopteri > Anguilliformes > Muraenidae > Gymnothorax > Gymnothorax reevesii. Next base: position 27,665,520 of record CM056575.1, on the reverse strand, counting down.
CTGGCCCTTCATCAGCACATTACTACTGCTGGCCCTTTATCAGCATCTTAGTACTGCTGGCCCTTCCTCAGCATGTTAGTACTGCTGGCCCTTCATCAGTACGTTAGTACAGCTGGCCCTTCATCAGCATGTTAGTACTGCTGGCCCTTCATCAGCACATTACTACTGCTGGCCCTTCATCAGCATGTTAGTACTGCTGGCCCTTCATCAGCATGTTAGTACTGCTGGCCCTTCATCAGCATCTTAGGACTGCTGGCCCTTCATCAGCATGTTAATACTGCTGGCCCTTCATCAGCATGTTAGTACTGCTGGCCTTTCACCAGCATCTTTGTACTGCTGGCTCTTCATCAGCATGTTAGTACTGCTGGCCCTTCATCAGCATCTTAGGACTGCTGGCCCTTCATCAGTACGTTAGTACTGCTGGCCCTTCGTCAGCATGTTAGTACTGCTGGCCCTTCATCAGCACGTTAGTACTGCTGGCCCTTCATCAGCATCTTAGTACTGCTGGCCCTTCATCAGCATGTTAGTACTGCTGGCCCTTCCTCTGCATGTTAGTACTGCTGGCCCTTCATCGGCACGTTAGTACTGCTGGCCCTTCGTCAGCACATTAGTACTGCTGGCCCTTGCTCTGCATGTTAGTACCGCTGGCCCTTCATCAGCATGTTAGTACTGCTGGCCCTTCATCAGCATGTTAGTACTGCTGGCCCTTCATCAGCACGTTAGTACTGATGGCTTTTCATCAGCATCTTAGTACCGCTGGCCCTTCATCAGCATGCTAGTACTGCTGGCCCTTCGTCAGCATCTTAGTACTGCTGGCCCTTCATCGGCACATTGGTACTGCAGGCCCTTCATCAGCACGTTACTACTGCTGGCTCCGCAAAAGCCCGCCAGGCAGTCTCTGGCCCTTCATTAGCACATAAGTATCTGCCTTATTTTCTTGCTAGTAATAATTTAGCCCGCAGGATCTGGTCCTTCATTAGCCAGTTAGTAATGCTGGCCCTTCATCAGCCAGTCAGTAATACTGGCCCCTCATCAGTTAGAATCCTGGTCTTCATCAGCACGTTAGTATAATGGCCTCATTATCTTGTTAGCTAGTATCTAGCGCCTTTTGTCTGGCCCTTCATCAGCCAGTCAGTAATGCTGGCCCCTCATCAACCCATCAGTTAGTAGTTGGCCCGTCGTCAGAAAAATAGCAAAACTAACCTCTTGTTAGGTGGTATTTGGCCCCCATTATCTGGCCCTTCAGCAGCCACTTAGTAATGTTGGTCCCTCATGAGACCACTAGTTAGTATCTGGGCATTCTACTAATTTGTAATATCTAATCCATGACGCTTCATCAGTCAATTATTAATGCTGGCCCTCCATCAGCCAGCCAGATAAACTGGGTATCCAGTGAAGCAGAATTGGAGACAGGTTATCCTCAGTTTGTTAATATCTGTCAATTGAATAAACTGAGTTACCCACAATAAAAGTATTCAGCCAAGTCTTAGTTTTGGGGGAATAAGATCCTGCCTGATCATGAGATCCTTCCCACGATCGGCCATCAGCCCCTAATGGAGTCTGCACCAAAGTCTAATTTACATAATCAATTAAGTACTGAAATTGTAAACTAGTCTCTCCTAATTTAAATGGAGCTTGGCGCAAGCTCAATCAGGAAGATTACCTCATTCACCACATCTCATGTTAAGCCCTGCCTCTTCTATATACCCGTCAGCAGTTTTCATGTCTCTAGTCAGATGCCAACATGCTCCCACAGCCTTCTCAACCACTATCATCATTAAGTCTCCATTCGAGGGCATCTATTCAGGCCCTAAGACAGTCTACACCAAAGTTTAATTTATGTTCGGTCAATTAACTATCTGAAATCATATTAAAACAGTGTGTATTCAAATATAATGCAGCATGCTTACAATTGAATACTGACACTAGTGCTTGAATACTAACGCACACTGGAGTAATACTGCTAAGACTAGGCTACTGACACTGGAGTCCAAAGACTGACACACGAGTGCTTGCACTGGAGAACTAATACCAACATGGATTATCACTACAGCCCAATAGCTGACATTATCAATGACATATCATACAAATAAACATTAGCATAGATTGCTGTGCAGATCTGAAATTGAAGATCACAGACTACATTCAGTACACAGACAGAAAGTTCTGCTTCAATTGAATACCATCACTTGAAATGTCCAGCTTGCCTAGCCAGCACACTAAAGATAAAAGAGCAGAAAGTACCGCTTCCCCTCACACTGGATGGAACTGAAAAAAAGACACTCACGGTTTTCCACCTGTAGCTCCAGGCAATGATGAGGACAGCCCTGAGGCCCTGAGATGGGATCGGGACTCATACGCCACCTGTGGCCGAAGCATGGTATTACAGATCACGGGAATGGCAATGATGCATGGTAAGTAGTGCCTGCAAGATCTACATTAGACATAATCCTAACATGAACTGAAATGCCACCTGCGATTTAATGTTCAAAACAAATTTTAAAAAGCAAGGCAGACAAAACTTATTCAGCAGAAAAAAAATTCAAAATTGTCGCTCAGTTTTGCAATTGGTGACCTGGAGGAAACAACATTTCAGCTTAGCTAAACCCATAAAGTTACCTATTTGAGCAATTTTTCTATAAAACTGGAAAGCAATGCAGTGCCACTTGGGAGGGAGACCTAAGGCCTGCCAGTTTGATCATTTTACATTTGACGAGAGACCATCTGGGGTCGCAGGAGTCGTGACAGTAACGTTCGTATTGTTTTCAGTATAGCAGTCCTCATTGTAATGCGTTCAGTGAGTGAGTACTCAAACCACAACCATCTTTGAGCTCAGCCTTCCTTATTATCGCAACTACTAACCTGTAATATTTTGTGACTGCATTTTAGACATTTGCAAGGCAATCTTTTTCACACCTTTAGTCTACAAACGGTTACCCACATACCTAAAAACACCAGCAAAAATACTAAAAACAGCTTTCAGGGTAGTTCTATAATACACTGAACAAAAATATAAACGCCCCATGTCAAACACTGATGCCACATAGAGTTAACAACTCTAAGTGAGCATATGCTGACTTCTGCTTGTACACTAGGGACATTTCTCTTGATTTGTGTACCATTTTTTAATCCATCTTTCTGTCAGTGAGCATTTGCTCAGTGATACAGTGATTTCACTCAGTACATGGGTGTGGCATTTCCAGACGGTGATTAGACAAAATGAGCAGTACCCAGACACTCCATATACTGGGGACAATAAAAGGCTACCCCAAAATGTCCAATTTTGCCAAAAGTCATCATGCCTCAGATGTCTCAGGTCATGCGGGAACGTGCCATTGGCATGCTGGATGCAGGGATGTCCACCAGAGCAGTCGCTGTGCAGGTGAATGTTAACTGACTGATAGGCCATTTGAGAGTTCGTTTCCGACAGACGGGCAGTACTGCAAATCGACCTCATCCACGTCGGCCACGTGTGACCACACCAGCATAAGATCGCTACATCCGGCTTGTCCACCTGCAGGATCCGCTCAGATCAGCGACACACACAGTGGATGAGACTGTTGGTCTGCACAACGGACGCATCACACCATAGACAGTCCGTAACCGCCTGCGAGAAGCCAACTTGCACGCTCGGCATCCACACCGTGTTCTGGATCTTACCGCTGTCTGCCGTCGGTACTGACTCGCATGGGCAAACGCACACGTTCTATGGCCTTTGGCACGCTGGAGAAGAGTTCTATTCACTGACGAATCGCGGTTCCAGTATTTTGTTAAAAAAAACTCAAAAATTTGACATGGGGCATTAATATTTTTGTTCAGTGTAGTTACAGAATAGTTTCACTGTAGTCCACCCATATGACACCCACAAAAACACACACACATATCAACCCAAAAATAATATTGTTATCGCAGTTAACAATTAGAAAAAAATTGAGCTTTTTTTTTCTCAAAAATGTGTAGCATTAAATGCAAAATTTTGCACACACAGTTACAGCAATTGCTAGCTAGCAGCAGTGAAACTGTAAATAGAGGAAGAAAGTCACATATTAGAATTTTGAGTGCCAATATTTACAGCGTAATCATTGCTCAGAGTCAGTGGCGATGAGCGTACTGAAAACTCATGTAAATTGTACCCATCTGACCTGTGCCCCTTAACTGTTCCATACACCACCTGTATTTATGTAATGAATGTTTCCTTCTATAAAAATGTCTGCCGAATAAACAAAATGAGAGTGTGGTTTTTATATATTTTAATACGAAAGAGCAGTGTAAATAGCAGGCACACATATGAATAAGTAGATATAAAGATAGAGCTTCTCGACCCCAGCTTCCATGCGGTGGAATTACATGCCTCAAACTGACGACCTGTCTGATCCACATTATACTGTTCATGGCTGAGTTGACTGATGTACTAAAATCGAACCCATAGCCTGTGCAGCTATTCCAGAGGCCCTCATTACATAATTACTGTTTGTGACCTAGGATGAGAGCATTGCATCAATAAGTGTACTATAATAGCGTGTGTTTTGGGAGTGTTTTTGAGAAGATTCAGCATAAACATGGGACAGATGTAGACATTGGGGGCTCACCATGGGGCTCCGAGTGTACGCGCTGCTGGCGGCACTGATTTGGGGCGAGAGACTCAATGCACCGCCAAACCCGCCGGGGTTCGCCAGCTCCCCGTTCAGGCCGGCGTGGGACACCACCCCGAAATGAGCCGGGTACGAACCCGGGGGTACTGACAATGGGCTACGCAGAGCTGGGGGGGAGGAGAGAGTTGGTGAATAATGCCACCTACACAACAACAAAGGGAGCCCTGCATTTACTATGGTCCATAACATACCCATCTGATGTGTGTAAAAGTACAGAGGGAAGGATGGAAGAACGTTAGGAAAAAAGGACCGGAGAAGGAAAAAATAATGAAAGCAATAGAATATTGAGGGAAAGACTGAAAGAAAGAACAAAAGAGAAATCAGAAGGGGTGAATGAATCACAGGGATGAAGAGATGTATGCAGCAGAGAAACTACAAACAGCAAACCTGGGCAAAATGTGTAATATAGAAAAAAATAGACATTTATGCTACAAAATTTTAAAATGCTGTCGCAAATTACTGGGAGTTTAATACTTAAAGAAAACCCACTTCCTATCCAGAGTTTGTGATCACACGAACAGATAAGACTTATTTTTATGGTTGTGGGGGGGCAGGGTGGTTTGGTTGGAGATCTCACCCAGGGGATCAGCGGTCGAGGCAGGTTTGCTGACCAGCCGTAGGCAGGAGGAGCTGGGGCCCGCAGGCCCAGGGGTCAGGGCCTCCCGGCGGGAAGGGGACGGGGTGCCCGACTTTGACAAGGGGGATTGGGACTTCTCTACCTGGACACCACCAGACAGGGAGACATCAACTGTTACCTGTGAAATTTAGCATTGCAAAGAAAATGGGTCCGCCCCTCAGAAGCCCTGTCACTGAAGTAATGTCACTTTTTTAAGAGTGCAACAGTTCAGCGACAGCTGCTGTTGCAGGCAGCCTACAAAAAAATTTTGTATTGCTGCAATTTGACACTGTTAAGAGCCCATTTTGAAGAGATTCAGGTAAAATCAGGCACCTTGAATTGTTGACCTGCCTGGATTTGGCTGATTTTTACCCCGCCCCACCCGAAGGCAAAGGGCAAGGAGTATTGTTTTCGGTTCGGTTTGTTTCTGTGTTTGTTTGTGTTTGTGCTTCTGTGTTTTATTGTTTGTTAACACTCTAGCGGAAAAACTAATGGTCAGATTCACCCCAGATTCGGATTAGAGATTGCCACTGACCCAGAATAGATCCCAATTGGATTTCGTACAAGTAGGTGAAAGTATGTGCGAGGGGCAGCGTTTGTTGTGCCTGACACCACTTGTTTATTTTTGAGATGGGTATAGTACCCAAACCTCAAAACCAAAACTCATCTGTCAATTCCTTCTGTGCCGAGCTACAGCAACCACTTTTTTTGGCTGTTTTTGGCCAATTTAACAAAATTGCAAGTTCCCATCTCTATAATTCTAAATTTCAATGTTGTCCCAGCTCAAAGTTTATTGAAAGTGAGTCTATAGGGAGGGCAACCTCCTGAATGTCGTTATCCACCCGAGGCACCATTAAAGTTTGCAAGTGGGGGGGGCTCAAAATGCTCCAAACCATTTTTTTTTTAAGTTTTTCACAGATTTTCTCCAAACTTCAAAGGTATCCCAGTTGCCTTTTTGCAGGAATCTTTTGGTTGGAAGGAACTTAATTCAAACCTACTATTTCTTTTGTGGGACAACCTTGGAGTTTGGAGAAAAAAGGGCCAAAAAAAAAGGTCTCACACCTAAAAAGGGGTCATTTTGGGACCCTATTTCTCAAAGCTTCAAAGAGGTAACCAAATTCTGCTTATTACACTTGAAAGCCATAGACCTATATATTACAATAAAAGAAGAAATCAGTTGGGATCTTGTCTCATTTGTCGCTGCCTCTGTTGTTGGGACTGCTCCAGATTTGAAGCGCTCAAACAAACCCAAAGGGAAGCACATGGAGGTGTATGAAGTTCGCCAGGAGAAGCAGACATTCCTGCTTGCTCTAGTGCAGCGATGGACAAGAGGACTTCTGAAATGAGGCAGAACATTTTCTTTTCACTCATTTGTCACTGTCGTGATATAAGCTTATTGTCATTCTATTCTCATAACTGTGCTTTATCAGCCTGGCCATGAAAAGGCAGCAAATACAATTGTAACACGAACATATTCCTGACTGCATGTCGGCATACACGCATCCTGTCTCAACAAAGTAGAATGTTCATGCTTTTTGAAGGATTAGTGCTGCCACCTAGATGCTATTTTTAGAATTTTTGTTTAGTTTATTATAAGCAAATTAGAAGAGAATCTCAGCTGTTTTGTTGTTTATTTGTAGTAAATAGGTCTATGACTTTCAAGAGTAAGTATCAGTATTTGGCTACCTCTTTGAAGTTTTGAGAAAAGGGTCCCAAAATGACCCCTTTTCTTGGTCCGAGACCCTTTATTGGCCATTTTTTCTGCAAACATCAAGTTTATCCCACAAAATTAACAGTAGATTTGAATTAAGGTCCTTCCAACTAAAGATTCCTGCAAAAGGGCAACTTGGATACCTTTGAGGTTTAGAGAAAATTTGTGACAAACTTAAGAAAAAAAAATGGTTTGGAGCATTTTGTGCCCCCTAAAAACTTCAAGGGTGCCTCAGGTGGATCACTACATTCTGCTAATCTGCCTTCCCTATTGACCCACTTTTAATAAACTATGAGCTGGAACACCATTGAAGTGGAGAATTAGAGAGGTAGGAACTAGCAATTTTGATAAATTGGCCATAAAGGGCCAAAAAAAGGGGTCACTGTAGCTCGGGCCAGAAGGGGTCAACAGAGGAATAGTCTGGGTACCATACCCATCTCAAAAATGAAATATCAGCCAGATCTATGGGGGGTCAACAATTCTGACAGCCTGAACTTCTCAAAAATTGGCTCTTAACAATACCCAACAAAAAATATTATGATTTCACGTTTCATCATTACATTGCTAAATGTTCGCCATGAAGCTTGTCTGGCAAAAGAAAATGACTGTTAAACAGGCTAAAAAATGTTTTTAAAGCAGTCAACAGATTAAAAACTGCAAAAATTATTCTGCCTTTCATTCTGACACACACCAATTTGCAGTTTTAACTAAAAATGATCATTTTCAGAAAGAAAATACATTGTTTTTTTTCACTTTTACACCATAAAACATGCAAAAGTGAGACGAGATACAACCAATATTATTTTTTTTTTTATGGTGTAAGGCATCGGAACTGGAGGGGGGACTTGTTCCTGAGATGAGAGCTATTTCTGGATGACAACAGAAATGTCGGGACTAAAGCCCACAGACCGCCTACAGTCTAACAGCAGGCTGCTCAAACAGAGAGACATTAAGAGAAAAGGGAGGGAAAGGATTAAAATAAGCAATATGTGCTGCACAACACACATGAATGTGTATTTACGAAATGTGCACAACCCCCAGCGCCCCTTTACGACCGTTGGGTGGGCAGCGTGTGGCACTGTCGCAGTGTTCCGCTGTCAAACAGCTGCCAGAGAGATTTCAATGGAAATGCACAATCCCAGCCAACTCAGAAACATTAGTGGAACACTTTGCTAACGTTACAGCCTCGTCATTCAAGTTGCATGGCGGCAGCGTCGTGAGAGTGTTTTACGATGGCTGGGAATGAAGGTATTGCTTCGAATTATGAACAGAGAGGAACAGGATTGCAATATCGATGAGTCATAACGCTTCGACAGTAGCGGTTTATGACAGAGCAAATTTAAGCCATAAATCATTACCCAATATGTTTGGGAGTCACATTAAGGATAGTTTATCTGACTAATTTCTAACATGCCACATATAATGTGCTTACCAACATCAAAGAAAATGTGCAGAACCCCAAACCAAACAGTGACGACAGCCAGGATTAATCCCTGTTCCTTTATTGTAGGGAACCGATTCAGAGCACTGAACGGAGGCTGTGCTCTGGTTTAGATGGAACTAAAACAAGATCTCCAGATCTCAAGCTGTCGCACAAGTGTTGTGATCGTGACTTAATAAATGCTGGAAAAATAGCTGTCTTGCCATCACCAACACAGTGATAATGCAATCATCGTAACAACAACTAAAGGTCTCACGGGACTTCTGTGGGGCACATAAGGTTACTGGTTCAAGTCCCAGAGCAGCCAGAATGAGATCAATGCAGCTGTCAGACCCTTAACCTCACGTCACATCACAAGGGACTGACTCCCTGTTCAACCTATCAAATTTGAAGACCAGAAGAAAAAAGATCAGAGTCCAAATTTTGCATTTTTGTATATTTTATATACTATATATTATTATATTATTTGTATTAATATATAATAACAATATATAATATAATAATATATTTTATATTTTTACACACTTTTTCAGTGCTTTGTTTCTAAGATCTTTTTGAATTTTTAATTCATCATTTCTCCACAATGTGAAAATTTGACTGATCATTTTTCCATTGTGGTCGTCATTTCGGATAAGTTTCCTGGGATAAATGTGTCAGCAAATTGAGTGTAAGGATATCAGGGGGTGGAGTTAAATCCCACAGACACCAGTCCTCCATTAATACAGAAAATACCAGTCACATCTGTGTTTCTGATGGCAAGATCATATCAGTGCACCTAATAATCATTTCCGCACAGGGTTAATTTTTTACACAAATCCATGAACCCCTGGAAGAGCAAGATTTTTTGGAATATTTGTTTCAGAATTCTGAGCCAGTGTTGAAGAACTCCACTGTGTCCAGTTACCAGAAGGGATTATTATCCCCCGCCAACACGAAGTGGGAGGGGGATATAGGTTTGACCTCCGTCCGTCCGTCCGTCCGTGCGTCCGTCCGTCCGAGATAAAGGGGACAGCTTTACTCAGAAACTACTACAGATACAGTAACCAAATTTGGTGTGTAGTTTCAGACCATAAAGGCCTTGATTGAGTTCGAAAATGTGAAGTGCACGATTGGCGAGGGATGTTGTAGACCATGTCGACTTGTTACATCAGCATTTAAATGTTTGGATAAGAACATTCTCCTCAAGCACTAGTGATCTTTCGCCTTAAAGGGGTTGTGATTATAGCAATACCTGTATGGGGTCTTTGGCCTTCCCAGGGGAAGGGGTGTGAGTTTGGGGTGACGCGGAGGGTGCGGGGGGGCTGGGGGTCCCCGGGAGCTCTTTGCGGAGGGTGGGGGCCCGATCCAGGCCGTTTCCGTGGGGGGAGGCAGGAGGGCTCGCTCCCGGTGAGGTGGGCTCCTTGTCCCATAGAGAGAAAACAGGGAGGGGGGGGCACTCACACATTGTATAGTAATAATGACCCTCAAACGCTGCAGTAAACCGCACTATAAACTGGCCAATTTAGCGCCGCCGGACTCCATCATCAACACACTCAGCAAACCCACTATAGATGGCTATTTCTGCTCCCTGTACAGAACATCTTGTACCAGTTTCCTCTGTTCCGCAGGCTATTTCCCCTGCTCACACATTTCCTGGTCTGTCTCCACTGCTTTTAGCATAAAGTTTTCACGCATGTCCCTGAGTAGCTTAAATAAAGCATAATAATACTAATCATACATAAGATGATCAGGATAGATTTACATACAATAATAATAATAATGTGAAAATGAATTACATTATACAATATTATACTGCATTTTGTATTTATATAGTACGTATATTCACTGAGCACCTTTCAAAAACACAGTTTGCAATCCAAGGTGATTTACAAATGACAAAGAAAAAAGCAAACATCATACAGCCAAACAATTTCACAAACAATACTAAAATTTTGAACAAACTGAATGATTCATTAATTCGACACACTGGAATTTTTTGGATCAGCTTACTCCCTCATTTATCCAATGAACATTTGCTCACTGCGGCAAAATTAGTCAATTCAGCACAGACACGCATGAGCAGCTCCCAAGATGATGTCAGCCTGTTTCTATTGACTCTGCACACAGCACTGCGCGTATGTTGCACAAGCAGCCTGTAGCCGCAGGGGGGAGCTGGTGTGCAACCAGATATCCTGTTCACTGGAATCCCTCCCTCCCCGAGTGATGGCGAGGTCAATAATCCACCGTAGTGCCGCAGGCCGTGACCGGAGCAGACATGGTCTGGAATTTTGAGATTGATATAGGGGAGTCCATCCACACACTAGAACACTTCTGCAACAGCCAGGAGGCCATGGTTTTGAACTGGGATGCAGAAGGATAAATCAAGATCCAGCATATTCACAGTAAGATCGGTGCAGTTGTCAGACCCCTTAACTTCACACTGAGGGACAATAATTTACCTCTGCTTAGTCCACTCCACTAAGAGTCACTTTGCGTAATAACATCAGCGAAATTAAAAGGATAGGCGTAAAAAATTGAGGCAAGTTTTCTAGAGTTTCAGAGACCTTTCCTGAACATATATTAAAGAAATTGCAAAAGATTAAGCCACAAAATCAGCGGCCACGGAAAATGCATGTAGCACAGTGTTCAGAATAGTCCCATTATGACAGACTTGAAGTGACACTGTGTTCCTAAACACATTATGTATCTAAATTATTCAGCATCAGTCACTGACCATACTGTTTGTCAATATGCTCAACTTATTTTTTCCTTCTAACATTGTACTGGAGAATAGTTTTGAAGAGTTTTAATCACTTCAAACTATAACTGAGGCAGCATTGTTAATCTAACTTTAATATTGAAAATATTCTTCATCAAATGAAGAATTGCCTTCATTCAATATGCCTGCCATCCAGAAAGGATGCGCTCCCCCTTGCTCTGGTGAGTACATGGATAGATCCTATTTGAAAACAAAACATCTTAATCTTAAAACCGCTAACTCGGGAACCTCAAACTGAAATACCAGAAGGCTGCAGTGTCTGCTGGTTTTTGATGTGACCCTGCAGTTAAGAGCTTAATTAAAGGCACTGATTAGCTCTAGAGACTACACTCCAGGTTACTGAGGCACCAATTAGCAGGTGATTGGAAGGGTCCCGAGAAAAGTCAGCAGGGAATGCAGCCCTCCTGGTCTGGAATTTACCCCCACAGCTCTCTCTGAAATTAAAGTCGTTGGGACAGGTCGTCAATTTGACTGAGCCGCCCTGTAGTAACAGTTACTGCAGTTACTGTATGGAAAGTTATCCACCTCATTAGAGACGTCCACCACCAAGTTGTCCTCGCTCTTGTCCCCATCGCTGTCCTGAGAGACAAAAACAAACAAGATCAGGGCAGCTCTACCACTAAGACTAATATTATTAATACTAATAATGATAATAGTAACAATCATAATAAGTATCGTCACCAAGTCTGGTCAACACAAGAACTATAATTATTATTATTAATAATAATAATAATAATAATAATAATAATAATAATAATGATGCTAATAGTAATACTTATGATGTTCACTGACATCTTTATCATCTTAAATATATTTGTAAAACTGACAATGATACCTTCTATATCGACAATGTACAAACTGAATACATAAATAATGCAGTTTTCAAAAATGTAGCATGGAGTCATGAGGGGTGAGGGGTCAGGGGGATAGCGGGGGTGTGATGAGACAAGTGCTGGAGCTGCTGCTGCTGTATCACATGGGAGGCAAGGAGACACGTAACAAAATTAAGGGGAAATGTTTTACATTATACATAAAAGAACACCAAGTATGGTGCAATAAACAATTCTTAACCAAAAAAAGGGGGGGGGATTTCAGATAATTCAAAATACAAAATGGATCAGTTTCAAATATAACCAAGATGAATTAACTGAAAAAAATGAATAAATAAAAATCAATTAAAACTGAATGAAAAATTATGTTGATAAACTTAAAATCCCCACATAAAAAGATGCTTTTTCACAAGATAGGCCAACTGTCAGCAAATATTTAATCTTCAAAGCAGAAAATGAAATAAAACACAGCAGTGGATAAAATATCAGAAACACCCCAGAAAAATGGCTTTAAAGTCCATTATTGGATTGCTATTCAAGGAGGCAAGGCAAAATAATGGCAAGGTTTGCCCAACATCAAAAACAACAAATTTTTTTTTAAAAACTGGCCGCTAATCAAAGCTTTCAGACAGGGACAGACAGTCACTTGGTCGGGCAGTTGCTGATAACCAATGAACTACAGCTCAGACTAAAACAGGTTCACACAATCCATATGTGAGTCAGCCTCAACACAAACAGTATGGTGTGAGCCTCATGAAGCTGGTATTTATGGCAATGCGTCTGATTATTTGACCACCCCTTGTATCATTTCCCATCCATCTCTTCCAGAGTAGTTCCCATCAAATAAATCTCTCGTTTTTAGTGAAACATCGCTCTTCAGCCCCCCCCCCCTCACATATCTCAATCTTTCGATCCCTCCCTCATAGCAGACAAGAGGGTGACAATGATGGAACTTAGTTACCATGACAACGGCCCTTTGATGTGATCACGGCCTGGTTTTGCCGCCAGCATCGCCACCCGGTGACATCACCCCCTAATTTCAATTAAGCCTGTTTTTTTTTTTTTTTTTTATGTGGACCGGCGGAGTGTGTCGGAGACACACATCAGTCCACATCAAGTCATATCGGCGGACATAAAAAATAATAGCATTTCATTTACAGGCTACGGTAAGTGGCTTTTAGCGGACATGGCCAAATAGGTTCAAGACACTTTTTCTATTGAAGCGGTTTCCCTGTTATCGGGCTGCTTCCCTGGCAGAGAAGACAGAAAGAATATCCATCATACTTAGCGGTTCTCGGCTTACGCTTACACGGATTCAACCTTGATCATGTGACAGACACAGATTACGCTCTGTCACACTTGAAACAATGGGACTTGACAGTCAGAGACAACGGCAAAACTATACTTCCTGAAAAACAAAAATGGACAGAGCCACTATATGTAAGTCACTCACTGGATCATTATGATTAGCTATATTGAGAAGAACCTTTTTATAAGCAATTCAAACCAGCCAATGACTGCCATGTAACTGCAACTTCTTTCACCACCTCAAATAAAATAGATATGTACTGCAATCCATTCTGAATATGTGCTCTTCTTTGAAAATGTAACATAAAAAATTATTTTACCACCAAGTAAAAACTGCAAAATCGAAAAATGGCTGTATAAGGGCTAAAGGATTTTGATGGTGTCCAGAGGGACAAACAAAAAAGTTTCTGCAAAAACCAAAAAAAGTACGAAAATCATAGGAATAAAATTTATTCCTACTATCTCATAAGAGTCACCTGTTTTCACTCAAAAAAAAATTGACTATTAATCACAGCTACACTAGACCACATTTCTGCACTTCAAAAAACAAAAAATATACATTTTCACATTTCTGCACGGAGTAGCTGAGTCATGAGCCACAATTATTGTTTCATAAAAGAGTAAAATTGTGTAGACCATTCTCAGTGGATACTAGTTGTTTATTCAGCAAAATACTGCGTAACTTTTCTGTGAAATCCTCATGACTGGGAATAAATTAATGTAGATGTTAATAATTAAAAATAATAAGTCAGTCTGTCAACATTGTCAATTCAAGCTAGCAACTACATCGGTAAATTCCAAGTAAACATTGGAATAAAAAGCAGCCAATATGTCTATTTATGAGCAAGTAATAATAATTTTATCCTATAAATAATTATTAACTAACAAAATAATTACTAGTTACAAATTAACTACATATGTAATTTTATGCTTAATTGCTGTATTTGTGCATCATTCACCTGTGTAAACAACAACAGTATGTTATCTAATGTCCGTTCACACGGCTAAATTTTGTAAACTGTCACCAAATATTGACCCTGTACAGCTGAGTGAATTGTTTCCACTTCTTTACAGTAACCATGAAAACCTACATAATGCGCAGGAAGAGCATCCTTGTCATCACAGCGCCTCCTTTTGGCATCAATCCCTGTCTGCGTGGCGTACCCCCCAGACGGTCCCTGACGCTCCTCTGGGGGCGGGCTGTCTGTCGACGACACCGACTTGCTCTGGAGGGGAATACGCATTAGGGCGTTCTGAACCAGCCAATCCTGTTCCTGGAGATCGACCTCTCTATAAGTTTTCCCCCCCAATCATAAGAAAGCACACCTCATTCGAGAGTGAGAGATCAATTAAAAAGCTAATTGGTGGAAATCGGTGAGCTTAATTACAGTCAGAAAGAAAATTTAGTAGGACAGTCGGTCTCCAGAACAGGGTTAGGCAACCATTAATTAAGAACTTCAAGACCAGGTATGTTAAAGTCCAGTCCTGGAGGGCTGCAGTGTCTCTTGTGGTATCCCGCTAATCAGCAGCCAATCAAACCTTTGACAGCAAGGCACGTGCACTCTCCAGCCAATCAGCGACTTAAAATAATATCTTGCCCAGAAAAACCAGAAGCCAGGTGGTACTGGGGTCCACCTGGACTGGAGTTGAGCACCTCTCTTCTAGACCAGCGAGCTAAAACACCTGTCCTGGCAGTTTGCAGCGATTCTATGATTTGTTCTCAGTCAGCAGGCAATTAGCGCCTTCAATCGAGTGCTCTTGAGACAATCACTGAATTAAATGAGGCACGTAAGCACAGCAGACACATTAAATACAGTACACACAATAGGCCCTCCAGGATGGTGCAGAACCTTGTTCTAGATCAGGGATGGCTAACTCCAGTCCTGGAAGGCCTTAGTGTTCTCAAGCTTTTGTGAGCTCCCTTCAATGCACAACTAATTAATGCCTGAAAAACAAGGTGTGTGCATGAATTAGTTCATCAGTGACTTAAATTGATCAGTTGAGCAGAAGCACGCTGAAAACCTGCGAACACGAAGGTCGTTCAGGACGGGAATTGTCCATCCCTGTTCTACATATACTTGCCTGCACACATATGTTAACCAACACGCACACATGTACCCGTGCACTCAGATGAGACACACACACACAAATGCACAGGCTCTTTCAGCTAGCTCAAGCACGATTCCCTTTTTTAAATCTAGGCCAGAATGCTACAGAAACGAGGCCCACACCGACTGCTATTATTATACTAAGGACAGCTGCTCTCGGGGAAAAAAAATGGCTCCTTAAGCGCAAGGCGACAAAACCATTTTGCACCTGTTTACTCACACGGCTCTTAGCGCGCACCGAGAGTAAAGCGAGCGTAGCGTACTCTCGAATTCTAGGTGCCGCGTAGCAGGTCAGAGACATTAGCGTCGCACCTATGCTTTCACGCTGGAGAAAGCCTGGGAGATGTTCCCCAAAAAGCTTCTCTCACAATCAAAGGTTTATTTTTTCTTCCTATTTTGAGTTCATAATGGATGGAGCAGGATGTGGACAGGGTGGGTGGTGAGGGGGGGTTATTAATACTGGCTCAAGAGTAGGGCCAAGAGGGCCAATGACAGGAAGTGTGATCTGTGGAGGAGAAAGCCTTACAAAGGGCCTCAGTCTTCCACTTAAACACTCACTCCATTCTCTCCCTCCCTTCTTCCATCTCATCCTCCGGCTCCCTTTTTCCTCTTTTCCAAATTCAGAGACAGCGCACTGCTGGCTCGGTATGCATAGCGGGGCTAGATACGCATCTGCTGTCTATTTTGCGGTTTTTGCAACTAATTTAGCGATGTTGAAATAAAAAAAAGCAAAAAACAAATAACAAAAGCGGTTTTAAGGAGACAAAGAGGTATATTAGAAGGGCTCTTGTGTTGGTGTAGAGGAGGAAGAGATGGATGGGAGGGGCGGAGAGGGGGAAATGCTATGGGATCCTGGAGACCATAAGCACTATATATCCTAGTTTTATTAATACAGCGAAGATGAAGGAGTCTGTTTATATTGCCTTCCTCTGTCTCTCTGTGTATCTCTGCATTTTCATTCCTGTTCCCCCGCTCTCTTCCGCTCCTCCCGCACCCCTCTCAGGGCCCAGTGTGAGGAAGGGAGCGAGAGAGAGAGGGTGACAGAGGGCAAGCGAGAGCAGGGGAGAGAGGGGGGGAGAGATAGAGGCACAGGGAGAGAGAGAAGGTGGAGTGAAAAAAAGGAAGAGAGGAGAGGGAGGGAAAGAGGGGGAGAGAGTGAGAGAGCAAGAGAGATAGGAAGAGGGGAGAGATGGTAAGGGAGAGAGAGAGAGAGAGAGAGAGAGAGAGAGAGAGCACAGCTGCTCAGCATAAGTGGCGGTTAAAAGCCCTCCAAACCCAGAGTCGTCTCTCCGACTGCTACAGCGAAAGCTGCATCCTCGACACTCCCGTAATGAACGAAGACCCGCCGTGTCTAACCATAGAGTTATCATAGCGTTTATCTGAGCACGAGAGCAACACAGTATTACGGCCCAATTAAAATCCAGCACCTGTCTGGTCTTAACCTTTCCTGCTCAGTTCAGGGTGCTGTCAGAGAGGTATGGACATGAGTACGCACCAACACACACACTCAGTAACACATTAAGCGAATGTTAACACACGAATGTAATCATGCTGTACATGCTTGCATACAAACCTAACACAAACAAATATAAGAATGCTTATTGACGTACTCATAACACAGTCCAGGTGAGTGCAAACACACTTACATATCCACACACACGGACACATACTAACGCACGCACACACACACACACATACAAACAGACACACACACACACACACACGCACACATTAGAAACTCACCCGGCTCGGGGCTGTGTCTGGGACAGAACAGAGAGGAGGGGTGACGTCAGCACAGATAATAATAACAGCAGAGGAAGGTCAGCCGGATAAACCCTGTCCTTCACTATAAAAATAAGACAATCGCCTCTTCTGTTGCTAATCTACCCTGTCAACGGCCCCTCCTCACTCATTTCACCACACATTTACCCACTCCCATATTTGCTCACACACTCACACACTCCCTTACCCTCACTCACTTACTCACTCACACACTCCCTTACCCTCACCCACTCACTCGCTCACATAGAAAGTTTAACTTTCTGAACACAAATTTTTCCCAAAAATTGGAAGCAGCAAAGCTGCCATCACTGATGAAATAAAGCAAAACCAAGCTTCATCTTATTTTGCCTTGCAACATACAAGCTTTCCATATCTCACTAAAATTTAATCAATGTCACTTCATTGTCTTGATTTACCTATTTACACAGCTTGCACTGAGCCTGAGTCATGCCTATACCGACTTTGAGTGCTAGCAGGGCACTTTAGAAATAAAACCTATTATTACTATTTGCAATCGATATTTTCTGATCACCCAGGAGAAAAGTGGGGTTAAGAGTCTTGCTAAAGGGCCCAATAGCTGCACTGTTCAAACTATGACTACACTGAGGCTTGAACCAACAACCTTCCGTATTGTAGGCAGATGCCATGACCACAAGGCCACAGGCTGCTGAAAAATCTCCTTGACACTCACGCAGCACAAATGGTGCCTCACCTCTCAGGTGCTCAGAGTCTAAGTGGTTTCGTTCGTCCTTCCCACCGAGGTGCGCGGAGACGCCCAGGGCCCCGGTGAGAGCCAGGAGCCCGGAGCCGGCCCCTAGGGCCAGGCCTGAGGGGTGAGGGGTCAGGGGGATAGCGGGGGTGTGATGGGACAAGTGCTGGAGCTGCTGCTGCTGTATCACATGGGAGGCAAGGAGACACGTAACAAAATTAAGGGGAAAAATCCGAAAAGAAATCAGAGAAAAAAACATATATATTCCAATTTGTTCAACTTTGTGTGGAGCAACAAATTTACCAACAGTCCTGAGGAATTCTGAGAATTGTGAGAGAGAGATGGAGAGATAGAGCAAGAGGGAGAGGAGGGAGTGAGAGTGAGGAAGAGAGAGCAAGAAAGAGAGAGAGGGAGGAGGGTGGGAGAGAGAAGGGAGAGGGAGGTTGGGAGCGGGACAGGCTGGAACAACTTAAAAATGTCAAGTATATTTTTTCAAGTATCAAATTTTCACTTTTAAATTTTAACGGAGCAACAGCTGCAGTGCAGCAGTGTCCGCATTACAGAGGCGCCTCGCAGCTGCGTAATGCCAATCAAGCATCATAACACTCTCAACAGGATGTGTCCGCCGTGTGCTGCTGGCATTCAGGTAACACAGTATAACATGAAATAACATAAATAAGAAGAGGCCACTCAGTGCACACCATTCTCCCAGTACTAAAGTACACCAAGCACTCAGCTTATTAAGAAAATAGACAGTATCTAGTCTTGTATCAAGCCTGGTCTTGAAAACCTCCCGAGTTTCTGGCTTTATGACATTAGCCATCGAGCAACGCCACACTGACACCGTTCTCTCTGGGGAAAAATCCTGCTCTGAAAACTCCCTTCTTCTAAAATCCATGGTTCTGAAACTTGAATAATCTTGAGCTGTTCACTTTGCACTTTGCGCACAGTATTGGAAGGCCTTGATCGTATCGTGCAGCTGCACAGCGGCGGTGTTACGGGGATCAGACGCTGCTCACCCCGATGATGGCGTTCAGCTCAGCCATGGTCACCTGCTTGGCTCTCTCCACTGCCTGCACCACCTGCTGCTGGTGCTGGGGACATAACACACACTGTTACTACAACCTAAACAAACACACACACACACACACTCACATTGTTACTACAACCTAAACAAACAAACACACACACACACACACACACACACTAACATTGTTACTACATTCTAAACAAACAAACACACACACACACACACACACACACTCACACTGTTACTACAACCTAAACAAACACACACACACACACACACACTCACACTGTTACTACAACCTAAACAAACACACACATACACACACACACACATACACAGTTACTACAACCTAAACAAACACACACACACCCACACACACAAACACACTGTTACTACAACCTAAACAAACACACACACACACACACACACACACACAGTTACTACAACCTAAACAAACACACACACACACACACACACAGTTACTACAACCTTAACAAACACACACACACCCACACACACACACACACACTGTTACTACAACCTAAACAAACACACACACACACACACACACACACAGTTACTACAACCTAAACAAACACACACACACACACACACACACACACACACTGTTACTACAACCTAAACAAACACACACACACCCACACACACACACACGCACACACACACTGTTACTACAACCTAAACAAACACACACACACCCACACTGTTACCATGACCTAAACACACACACACACACACACACACACGCACACACGCAAGCACTGTTACTGCACACATACAGACACACAACCACTGTTACTACAACTTACAGACACACACACACACACACACAATGTCACCACAGCCTAAATACACCCCCACATAATATAACAACTTAAACACACACACGCACACAATGCTGCCACAACCTAAACAGATTAAAATTATTATCACGGCCTAAACACAAACACACACACATGCTCACGAGCGCGCGCATGCAAACACAAAGTTATGTGCACACACATGTGCATACACTTACACATCAGTGTGCGCTTACGCTGTCTATCATGTTAGTTCATGGTATCAGAAGGATGTGTGCATGATTTCACAAGTGGGTGAGAGTTAAAGATTGAATAATGTTCCATAGGGATACTCCCATATAAACACTTTTTACCATACCTGCAGAGACACACACATGCACGCACACAGAGACAGTGAGACTGCACACAGTCAACACTAACCAAGCTAAAGCACATAACCCACCCAGTCAACACGATAAGCCATTTATACGACACGCGACATTTAAAAATTCTAGATCAATTTTTCAACATCACACCAATTTTTAGGCCACAGGAAGGAGGAGAACTCTTCACATCACAGAGCGCCACAGCTCATCGGACTAAAACCCAAGAGGCATTTTTCAGCCAGTGAACAACCCGCGGTCAAAGGTAGCTACGGGTTTCATGTTTCTTTCTATAAGTTAAATGACACCACCGAGTATATAAAATGTGAATTAAGGTTATGAGCTTTTAACAAGTAAATTACAAACAAGATGCAACTCAAGAACTACAATTGTAGTGCTGTGAGCACGTGGGCCAACACAAAACTTGAGTAGAGGCTGGCAGAATGTAGCCATTATTGTAGTTTCAATTTAGGGACTTGCTAGCAGCTTACTTATTTAACGCATGTAAGCTTTGGGTATTATGCTCGCATCACTCTCACACGCACCAGTCATTGAAATAAAGAAGAATGTAAATGATCTCTTCCCTCCTTACACACAGCCATCACTCTGTAACCTTGCGCCCCAGAGTAATTGTTTTTTCTTAGTTTTTACTCTTATTCCATTAAATTTTGTATATACCTTTATTCTATTATGTATGTTTTACTATCCCCCGTCACGAAGTGTGAGGGGGATATAGGTTTGAGCTCCATGCGTCCGTGCGTCCGTCCGTCCGAAAAGCGGACAGCTTTTCTCAGGAACTATTAGAGATGGGACAACCAAACTATGGTGTGCAGCTTCAGACCAACAAAGCCTTGATAAAGTTAGAAAATGAGGTGTGCGCGATTCAGGCATTTGCAGGGGATGTTGTTGACCATGTCTACTTGTTTTGTATAACTTCTATTGCTGCCAGTGAGAAATTGAGTTGGCACTGAGTACCAAGAATTTCAATACAGGTAATGATGTCGCATTGTTATGGAATATATATGACAAGAATCTCAAATCTTGATCTTGAATCTTGAAATTCATATTACGGAGTGTAATGTAACCCACAGAACAAAGCACAGTACCCACTAAAGCTTGATTTTACTGCAGACCTTACATTAAAGAGTGAACAGTATCCCATTGGAGAAAAAAAGCATTGGAAATCTGAACAGGAAACCTACTGGAGCACAAAAATGCCAAATTGGCCCAGAAAAATAAATCATCTCCATAACTGTATTCACCACACATTCCAATGGCTGACCTTGCAGGGGAAACTTGGCAACCACACTTCTTACTGTCAGGAATTGTGACAATGAACTGCCTGAAACTGTGGAGTTCATTATCATTCATTATCTACACTCAGTAAGAACTCATTACAGTGCTATTGGCTATCAGCGAAGCACAGATCTAATCTTGGAAATGGGAAAGGCTCTTAATGTCTGCTTTTCCTATAATCTAAGTTTACGGGTGCCTCGTTTTGCGAAACGCGGCATAATAGGATTACTCACACCCGTCTTTGTGTCCTGAGGAACATGCTGGCGATGAAATGCTGTGCATCACCAAGTTATCCAACCGCTACCATTTCTGAAATTAAAATGATGCGTGAAGTTCATAGGTTCAAATCTGGTCTGAGCCTTTCAGGGTGGAGTTTAAAGTTAGTCGGAGATACTCAATTGGCCCTTGGCGTGAATGAATGACGGGAGGGCCCTATGATGGACTAGGGAGTGGTCTAGGGTGTGTCCCTGTATCTACACTAAAATAGGCTCCGTCCCGCCTTCCCCATGGCCCTAACCAGAACTATGATGGATATATAATGAATGCACAAAAGTGGAATAGACTCAAAGCAGTATGCATCCTAGGCTTGGGTTGAGATTAATTGTTTAGGTGCGGGTAAATTTTTATTTTTTCATAACATATCATAACACCGTGTCCAAAGAAATACCTGTCCAGGTGATTAGAGCAGCAGCTAACAACAGGTCTGCCCAACTCTTAGTGAAATTTGCTTTGCGGCCATCTTACCTACAGCTAGAAAATTAGACTGATGCCAATTGCATTCTAATTTCCATATGCAGCAAATTCTAGACATGACAGATTTAACATGTACTTCACGGATATAGTATTCATACAGGTTGCAGAGACACGGAATTGATATCAATCTTATCTAGTATAATCTTATTATTTTCGATCTTATCTAACCAATATAGGCTAGATACCAAAAAAAACTTCCCAGAAAGTATCCCTCTAGTGTATACATGAATGTTTGACATATTTTAGCTACCATGATTCTGAAATATCTGAGACCATCTCACGCAATGTTTGAGTCAGAAATGCTCCCACAGAAAGTAAATTTTCTCATTGAATGGGTTATTAGCAGAGATGTTTGTCCTTGACCAGGCATATTCATGGAAAACATTCTGTGATGGGCTTTCACCTCCACACAACAAAGCACAGCTCATTCATCAGCTAGAGAACTCATTGAGTTGCAAATCACTCGACTCAAGTGAGCCACACTATGGCTAAGAGGATGGTAGATCTCCATGAACGGTGTTGGGCAGCCCTGCTCTGGGGGGTGTGGTCAAGTGATGTCACTTACCTCTTGGGAGAGAAAAGGGATGATCTGGGCACAGATTGCACTGAGCCGCTTCACAATCTCCGCCTGCAAGAGATCACATGATGCACGCATCAGAAGCTGCATGACCACTTCGAAAGCATGGTCAATACATGGTCAACCAGGCTAATGGCTAACCAAGCTTTCCTAACAGCTAGCGGCATAAACAGACCAATCATATGCCTCTACTCATACAGCACCTGAAAAACCAGGCCAATCACACAGATCCCCTCATACTGCACCTGTACCTGCACAAACAGGACAATCACATCCTCATTCTTTACCCATACAAACTGACCAATGAGAAGGCTCTCTTTGTGACTCATTGGCACAGCATGGCCCATCACAAAGCCAGCAACACGGTGGAAAGACTATCAAAAAGGACAGGTTATTTTAAAGCAAGGCACGGCAATTGGCAGCATCTGCCTCTGCGGGGTGGCGTTCCTCACGAATAGTGCCAGTTATTTTGAGTAGGAGCCATTTTGAGTAGCCAAGCTAGACTCACAATTTTGCCAGAATGTTGTAATGCTAAGTATGTTCCAGCCACATTGAGGGAATGTTTACAGTGCTGAGAAAAAGTATTTTCCCCCTTTCCAATTTGCTTTATTTTTGCAAATTTGCCAGACTAAAAGCTCATATCATATTAGACAAAGATGACCCTAGTAAACAGGAAATGCAGCATTAAAATGATGGGAGCTCCTTTAAACAAGTTGCCACACGATAGGCTTACAACAGCTTTGATTTTGATATCTTACATCATTGAGCAATAATAGCTGCATTTAGCGCCCTAAGGGTTAAAATTTGTAGGATGATCTGAGACATTTAATTATGATAAATTAGCAGAATTGGAAGAAATCAGGAAGTGTTTTTTCCACAGCACTGCATTTGAGTGAGTGTGTTAGTTGGAGGAGTTCTGACTGCAAAGCTGCTGGAAGGTCTTCATGAGGGTCAGCTCCAACAGGACCCAGGGTCTGAGCGCTTACACTGCAGCCCATGAAGCGGCACAACACAGGCTCGTGCGCCGCTGTAAAAACATCACAGTCCATCCGCTTGAAAAGGCTTTTAAAGCCAGCTGTGGTATTAGGCCGCTGATTTCAGATCTGCTTTAATCTACCCCCTCTCCCTCTCTCTCTCTCTCTCCCTCACTCTTTCCCTCCCTCTCTCGCCCTCACCCTCGCTCTCGCCCTTTCACTCTCCCGCTCTCCTCTTCCCTCTTCTGTCCCTAAATGCACTTCTTTGAAAGGTTCTCTCCCTCTTTCTCGTCTGCTGAAAATGCTCTTTGTGTGCGAACGCGACGCAGCCGCCATCTCTCCTCTCTTCCTCTGCCATTTTTCTCCCCCCCGAAGAGCACAATGACGATTTTTCAGGAGCTCACTAATGCATCCCAATTAGTGCTTTGTGCTCCGAAATTATTTTCCCAGTTAAATGCGCGTCTATTTTCAGGTGGGGATGCTGCCAAAATGCGAGCGCGGTGCAGCCCACTCCCACCTTCCCTATCAGCCAATAGCGCAAAGCCAAAGAAACAGGTTCACTCGCTACCTCTGTCACACCATACTGTCACCTTCGCCATTCTTCCTTCTACAGATCATCTCAAATGTTTCATGTCATCACTGAAAAACAAAAACAGGCAACCATATGCACAGTCCTCACGGTAATACGGTTCAGTAGGCCCCGTAATGTTTAGCACAAAGACATTTTGGCTCTGCAATAAGGAATTTTAGCTTTTGTAGAGGACAAAATATGCATTATGGTTAAAATCATAGCTTTATTTACACATAGTCACCCACCCCCCACCCCCCACCCCCCAACCCCATTCCCAGGCACTTGTCCAATGAGTCAAAATCACAAAGTAAAATAGTTGAAAACTGAATTTCTTGCAACCAGGCTAGAATTGTACAGGTGCCAAATACGGGGGTTTTGAATCATTTCCAAATAGGCCCAGCGTAGGTGCAGGTTCATGATTTAGTCCAATATTAAGGCACCTGATTCCACTTATCAATGTTTTGACTGTGGACCATGATGAGTAAATTAACTGAATCAGGCAGTTTAGCACCGGAAAAACATTGCATAAACAATGGCCATTTTTTAAAAAAGACTGGGGTGTTCTTCTGAATTTCTGGCAGGCTGTAGCCATGCAGCATAATGGTGCCCTCCACAATTCAGATCTTCTCACCATTCACTCTCATACCTAAGGGCAATTTAGTGCCTCCAATTAAACTAACATGCATGTCTTTGGACTGTGGGAGGAAACCCAGGCAAACACAGGGAGAACATGAAAACTCCACACAGAAAGGCCCCAGGCTGGAATCGAACCCACAACCTTCTTGTGGTGAGGCAACACTGCTACCCACTATGCTATAAAGTATTAAAGCAATACAGCCGACCCACCCCAAACACGTCACAACATCAAACATGTTTCTCAGATTTTCCATTACAAATAAAGCATAAAATGTACAATAACATACCTGAATATAAAAACCTTTGATGTATGGCAATCCTAAAAATAATCAAATGATTTCTAAAACGCATTCGATGAGATTGCTGTCTCTCGAACACATAGGTGGGACACACATCTATCCCACATTGAATGGGGACAAGGGTTAGTGTCAAGAGAGCCAATAAGAGCCCATTTCGGCCCCACACAAGATGAACAGGGACTCTTCCAGAATAAATATGTAATCAAGGAGTAACACCACTGTCCATGTCAGTGCAGTCTGTTACTGTTTGGACAGCGATACTATTTTTGCTTTTTTTGCTCTGTTCTTCAGAACATTTGAAATGAAAATAATGAAGGTGACCTGACAGTAGAGACTGTCAGCTCACATCAGCGTGTTTTCACACTCGTGTAGTGTCAACCATACATGGATAGCAGCCTCTTTTTAAGCCACAGTACAAACACAGCTTGCAAAAGGCGTTTACACTGAATTCCAAAAATGCCAGCGTACCTCCCATTCTTGACGGCAGAGGGAGGTTAAAAATCTGATTTAGCAAACATTCTGATTGTGCTTTGGTGAGTGATTGGAAAACAATGGGATAGTAAGCGAAGGCCACATGTGAAAGAGAGCGAAGATAATGAAACTGTGGACAGAGCTGGTGGAGGCGCAAGCTAAAGACATGAAATGAGTGGGCTACACAGCCAATTATATGGCTAGAATGCTCTATAATACATATCACGCACACACACACGCACACACACACACACACACACACACACACACGCACACACACACAGAGTTTCTGCTGCAGCTGGTACGCTCTAAAATACATAACACACCTGCACAGACTTTCAGCTATGGCTGATGCACTAAGATTCATATCACACAGGCACACTGACTTTCAGCAACAGCAGGCAGACTCTAAAATACATATCATATGGACACACCGACTTCCAGCTACGGCTGACATACCCTAAAATACATATAATAATAATAATAATAATAATAAT
Organism: Gymnothorax reevesii; assembly: GCA_029721435.1. NCBI lineage: Eukaryota > Metazoa > Chordata > Actinopteri > Anguilliformes > Muraenidae > Gymnothorax > Gymnothorax reevesii. Next base: position 27,639,318 of record CM056575.1, on the reverse strand, counting down.
AATACATTCAATTTATAGGCGCTTTTCAAAAAACTCAAGGTCACCATACAAAAGTCAAACAATTAAAATACACACACACACACACACAAGAGAAGACAATAAAGGAATATATTATAAATAAAAGCAGTGCAAATCATTTAAAACAAAGAACCGCAAGCCGAAACTGAATAAACCTGTCTAAAGAGGTGAGTTTTTAGCCGGGATTTGAAAATAGCAGAGAGAGACAGAGTTCTTGATTTCATGTGGGGGAGAGTTCCAGAGGCGGAACACAGGCACATCGACTCAGCTATGGCTGACATACTCTAAGATGCATATCACACAGGCACACCAACTTTCAGCTATGGCTGACATACTCTAAGATGCATATTACACAGGCACACTGACTTTCAGCTATGGCTGACATACTCTAAAATACATATCACACAGGCACACTGACTTTCAGCTACGTCTGACATACTCTAAAATACATATCACACAGGCACACTGACTTTCAGCTACAGCTGACATACTCTAAAATACATATCACACAGGCAGAACGACTTTCAGCTAAGCCAGCCATACTCTGAAATACACATCACACAGGCACACCGACTATCAGCTATGCCGGCCATACTCTAAAATACACATCACACAGGCACACCGACTTTCAGCTATGGCTGACATACACTAAAATCCACATCACACAGGCACACTGACTTTCAGCTTCAGCTGACATACTCTAAAATACATATCAGGCACACCGACTTTCAGCTTCGGCCCACATACTCTAAAATACATATCACATAGGCACACCGACTTTTAGCTTTGGCTGACATATTCTTAAATACATATCACACAGGCACACTGACTTTCAGCCATGGCTGACATACTCTAAAATACATATCACACAGGCAAACTGACTTTCAGCGACAGCAGACATGCTCTAAAATACATATCACAGGCACACAAACTTTCAGCTAGTGCTGATACACTCACAAAATATACAGAGAGTGACAGAGAGAGACGGAGAGAGCAGTAGAGCTGGAGCGAAAGAGAGCGAAAAACACATGAAATGGGTCGGTGAAAGAAAGGAAACGCCTGACGCACTAAAATACACATCAAACACACTTTCAGCTGTGATAGGAGAACGGGGGAAGTGGGAGAGACACAATCAGAGGTGGAGTAATAAAAGCGGACCGAAAGAAGGAGACAGAGATTGTACTGAAGAGCTAAAGACGGAGAGAAAGGTAGAGATTGTGAGGAAAAGAAAATTACAGAGTGGGAGAAAAAGAGAGAAAAAAGAAAAACTGACAGATAGAGGAACAAACAGAGAGAGGGAAACAAAGAAAGACAGAAAATTAGTTCAAAAAATTGGGAAGAAAATAAGGAGACAGAATGACAAAGAGGGAGAAGTGAAGAGAGAGGAAAAGAGAAAGAGAATGAGGGAGACGAAGAGAAGGTGTGTGTGTGTGTGTGTGTGTGTGAGGGGGGGGAGAGGGGGTGGAAGATGGCTGTGCGTATATTTAGCCTCGCCCGAAGTTCACCAGAGCTCCTCCAACACACAAGGCACACATCTGAGAGCAGAAATTGGCATGTCTGAGTGTGTTTTTCACCTTGAATCGAGTACCGAGACCCGTGTCGGAAAACAGTAGCCGTCTGACCTGGGGATCTGCTCCGTAAAATCCAAAGCGGCGACGCTACAATCGAGCGTTTTCCTTCGTGAAGGACAATGGAAACGAGAATAAACTGGTCCTTTTCCAACTCACAGCAGCGCTGACTGAATTTATACCGACTACACCGCGACGGGCGAAAATTTCGAGAAAAGAAAAACAGGAGAGATTCCCTCTGCACGCTTTGTTTAATTTCAGAGACTAATTTCATCAGACTTTGATACCAGGCACCATGTTGGGGAAAAAAAAACATTTGAAGATGCTTGGCAGGCTTTGTAAATTGCGTGGTGTAATTAAACTGATGGACTAGAATGACCACGTCAGGACAGGCCATAAGGTGTCAATCCACCATCTGATGCCAATCGATGCTTGCATTAGTGAGTTAGCCGTGCTGATGGAAGAGTTTACTTACGATGTACAACAGAGTTATGATTCCAGCACTGCACGAACATGATACATGGGTTTCCCAACTAGCAATCACTTTGAACGTACACAAATAAAGTACAAAATCCAAAACCAGTGAAGTTGGCACGTTATGTAAATCGTAGATAAAAACAGAATACAATGATTTGCAAATCCTTTTCAATTGAATACACTGCAAAGACAAGATGTTTAATGTTCAAACTGAGAAACTTTATTTTTTGCTAATAATCATTAACTTAGAATTTAAAGGCAGCAACACATTGCAAAAAAATTGGCGCAGGGGCCTTTTTACATCGCCTTTCCTTTTAACGACACTCAGTAGACGTTTGGGAACTGAGGAGACCAATTTTTGAAGCTTTTCAGGTGGAACTCTTTCCCATTCTTGCTTGATGTACAGCTTAAGTTGTTCAACAGTCCGGGGTCTCCTTCGTCGTATTTTATGCTTCATAATGCGCCACACATTTTCAATGGGAGACAGGTCTGGACTACAGGCAGGCCAGTCTAGTACCCGCACTCTTTTACTACGGAGCCATGCTATTGTAACTCATGCAGAATGTGGCTTGGCATTGTCTTGCTGAAATAAGCAGGGGCGTCCATGAAAAAGACGTTGCTTGGATGGCAATATATGTTGCTCCAAAACCTGTATGTACCTTTCAGCATTAATGGTGCCTTCACATATGTGTAAGTTGCCCTTGCCTTGGGCACTAATACACCCCCATACCATCACAGATGCTGGCTTTTGAACTTTGCGCCTATAACAGTCCGGATGGTTCTTTTCCTCTTTGGTCCGGAGGACACGACGTCCACAGTTTCCAAAAACAATTTGAAATGTGGACTCGTCAGACCACAGAATACTTTTCCACTTTGCAATAGTCCACCTTAGATGAGCTTGGGCCCAGCAAAGCCGGCGGCGTTTCTGGGTGCTGTTGATAAATGGCTTTCGCTTTGCATTATAGAGTTTTAACTTGCACTTGCAGATGTAGCGATGAACTTTAATTACTGACAGTGGTTTTCTGAAGTGTTCCTGAGCCCTTGTGGTGATGTCCTTTACACACTGATGTCAGTTTTTGATGCAGTACCGCCTGAGGGATCGAAGGTCACGAGCATTCAATGTTGGTTTTCGGCCTTGTCGCTTACGTGCAGTGATTTCTCCAGATTCTCTGAACCTTTTCACGATATTACGGACCGTAGATGATGAAATCCCTAAATTTCTTGCAATAGCTCGTTGAGGAATGTTTTTTTTAAACTGTTCGACAATCAGCTCACGCATTTTTTCACTAAGTGGTGACCCTCGCCCCATCCTTGTTTGTGAATGACTGAGCATTTCAAGGAAGCTGCTTTTATACCCAATCATGGCACCCACCTGTTCCTAATTAGCCCGTTCACCTGTGGGATGTTCCAAATAAGTGTTTGATGAGCATTCCTCAACTCTCTCAGTCTTTTTTGCCACTTGTGCCAGCTTTTTTGAAACATGTTGCAGGCATCAAATTCCAAATGAGCTAATATTTGCAAGAAATTACAAAGTTTACCTGTTCGAACATTAAGTAACTTGTCTTTGCAGTGTATTCAATTGAATATAGGTTGAAAAGGATTTGCAAATCATTGTATTCTGTTTTTATTTACGATTTAAACAACGTGCCAACTTCACTGGTTTTGGGTTTTGTACAATATTAGGACAGAAACACAGCTAGTTTCTTTAACGCCATCTACCCACACATACAAATCTGAATTAAAAAAAATGAGCTTGTTTGGCCCAGGAACATCTCAGCAGTGAACTGTCTAACTATATTTGGTCCCCAAGACATTGATAGACTGGGCACAGGAAAACATTGTGAGTCCTACACGGATAATCCAGAAGAGCAGAAATTAATGCCGGCGGTTTGCACTGAAACCTCTAGTTCCTGTTTACATTCATAACCACTATGGAAGAGCAGAGAGTCAGAACTATAGTGCTACAGGCCAAATAATTACCAACTGCACTACAGTTATAAACCAAGAGCAACTTACATTACAAAAAATCATGGAAATGGCTGTCCAAGGACCGGGAATCAGCGCGTGAGAGAAATATAGAGTGGATGGAGGCGGCCAGACCACCGCACCACACAGCAGAGTGCTCTGAGCTATTAACAAGGGATTTAAGTAAATAAATATGCCAATTACAAGCCAGCCCGCAAGCCGAAGTCCATCATTTTGTGCAGAAGTGAAGTGTGGGAATCACTCAAGCAGAACAACTGCGGTAAACGAGAAAACCCGTCTGAATGAAAATTTAGAAACACAGCGACCAGAAACAATGGCACTTAACCAACATCTATTTATCCATTAAGCTTCAGTATATGTTTGCCATGAGAGTCTGGATAGATCTAACATAAAGCCACCAGGACATGTATTTACAGTAAAATATCCAGAGTTAAAATCAGCTCTCACAGAGTACGTATGGCCCTGGCCAGACTCATCACATGTACTCTGTGAGAGCTGAATCACACTAGGTCATTTTGGTGTGTTAGGGTCTTGCGGACATGGGCGAACAGGTCTGAACAACCCCACCCACAAAAGGCGAGACCAGTTCTGGTAATACAAGGTTACAATAAAATAAACCAATCAGTATTGCATGCCAATAAATGCCTTTTTCTACAATCGGTAAGCGATACAGTGATGCAATATGATTGGCACGTAGCCCCAAATAGACATCCAATAGCCGGTGTGAAGATATTGAGGTACAGGATCCCAGAGTCAATGTGGAAAGAAGAGAACTAAGGCTCCTGTGAGTCAACTGGCTGCATAAGTCGATCTGAAACCAGGGAGTTAAGAAATGGAGTCATATAAAGCAATTATGAATATACTGAGATATATGTGTTTTATGACACACATTGGCCATCATAAGCGATTTGTCAAATTAGGATGACTGTAGAAGCAGTTTAAAGGTCAAGAAACAGCCCAGTGGCTTCAAAGGACATTGAACTACAGCCTGATGCTCAATAAGTCACGGTTATTCATGAAGAAAAATTATGCCCAGTAATAACAGACAGCTTAATGCTTGTATACTAAAGGACCAAAACATTATGACCACCTTCCCAACAAGCTGTGGGTCCTCCGCATGCTGTCTAAATAGCTCCATCAGACTGACATCCAAATTAGTGTTCAAACCCAAGGTTCCCAGCAGAGCATCACACCACCTCCACCAGCTTGGACGTATCTGACCCGGGAACCTTCTTAAGTTCCTCCAAGGTTGTACCAAGGTCCAATTCCGCTGCACATGGCTCCAATTCTGAGCGCTTTTGACACTGTACAGGCGTTAGAATGGACAGTTTGACCAGTCTGCAGCTACAGGCTCACATTCAGCAGAGTTCCATCCGATGTGTTGTCACACAGGCCTCCTCGATCCATCATTAAACTTTCCTAACTTGTGCCTCAGTAGCCCTTTTGTCAGTTCGAACCAGACAGGACAGCTTTTTGTTGTCCTCAAACATCGATGATCTTTGGTTGCCCAACACCCTGTTGCCAATTCGTGGCTTGTTCCTCATTGGATCATTGTCAGTAGGTATTCACCACTCCTGACTGGGAATCCACCCCACAAGTTTCAGTGCTTCAGAAAGGCTCTGACCCACTCGTCTCGCCGTAACGATTTAGCCTTTATCGAAGTCCATCAGGTCTCATTTCTCCCACATCCAACAAATCAACGACAAGAACCAACTGTTTACTGACTGTCTAAGGTCTGTCTGCAGCCTTGATATGTGCCATTTTTACGAGATAATCAATGTTATTTGCTTCATCTGTGAGTGGTTTTAATTTTTTGGCACATTGGTGTTCAGACTACACTGGCAATGATCAGCGCTCAGATTCTCAAAGCTTAATTTTACCAAGCAATTTATGTGAATAAATGACTGCAATGAAAGGGACTGCTCAGACGCATACTCATGCACACACACAAGCGGACATACACACGAACACACACACACACACACACACACACACACACACACAAACACACACACACTGGCAGGCAACGACAGAAAAATGACCTACGCTCTGATATAAACCATGAATTTTAAGATTTTACATTCACAGAAACAAATGTAAGTGTTTAGTATACACAGCTGGCAGCCCACAGAGTGAACCGTCTCTGGTGGTGTGGCTCTGGGCATCTTTGTATTGCCTACTGATCTCTATAAAGCAGTAGATAGAAAGGCCACTTGGGGGAGCAGTGGGCAGCGCTGTCGCCTCAGGTATAAGGTCATGGATCTGAGTCCGGTCTGGGGCCTTTCTGAGTGGAGTGTGATTGCTCATGTGGGTTTTCTCCAAATAGTCCGGTTTCCTCCCCTGTCCAAAGGCATGCTTTATGGGCTAATTGGAGACTCTAATTAAAGACTGAATTATTCCCTGACCAGGGAATTACTGGTTTTAGTTCACTTTTAAAATGTAAAGTGTATTTCCCAGCTCGAGAGAGATAACAGCAAGTTTGACATTATGAGCAGCTTTTCTAGTTATGAAATAAAATGGTGGAGGGCAGAGTGAAATGGGGCTGCGAAGGATTCAGCATGTCACGCCCTGCTCCTGGGGGCTCTGATGGAGAAAGACCGGTTTATGGAGAGATAGAGTGAGAGAGAGAGAGAGCGACAGCCCTGATCTTCTCCCTGCCTCATTGTCATACACACAGACACACCCATGCACATATAGACACACCCATGCACAAAAAAACGCACACAATCCCACACGTGCATACAGACACGCCCATACACACACAGGGGCATAGAAATACGCGCACACACATACACACACACACACACCCATACATGTATGCATACTCTCACACATAGCGACACATCCACGCGCACACACACACACACACACACACAGATGCGCATGCGCCCGCAGATGCACACACAGACCCATACAAACGTGCACACACACACACACACACACACGCGCGCGCGCACACCCTCACAGATGCAAACACACCTGTAGACTCAAATTCAAATTTCAATGCTTCATTGGCATGACATATTCAAAAATACATACGTATTGCCAATGTGTAAGTGAAGAACAATAATCATAACAAAAACATGATTAAATAGCATGTGCCAACAATAATGATTTTAATCATACAGATTCATACACATACACACACCTTCACAGACGTGCGTGCACACCCACACACACAGACCCCCCCTGAGACCCCCACACCCTCACTAAAGCCCCTGTCCCTCCCCAGGGCGCTCTAATGGAACAGCTCTCTTCCCTGTGCTAACACTTAAAGGCAAATATTTGCAGCCGCAGACCCGCTAATCACTCAGTGATTGTGGTCTCAGGCACAGGGGTATTCAATAAAAGAGCCCATTTCACACACCCCCACACCCCTCCCTCTCTTTCACTCTCTCTCTTTCCCCTCTCCCTCCTTCAGTCTCCATCCCCTCTCACTCTTCATTTCTCTCCATCTCTCTCCCTCACCTCTTTTGTAATCCCTTTCTCCTTCTCTCCCACGGTATCCCCTCTCAGACTCCTGCTTTTCAAATCTCTCCTTCTCTCAGACTCTTCTTCTTCATCTCTCTTTCACTCATACGGCACTCCCATCCTCGCTCCCCTTCTCCCCCACACTCGACGTCGTGTTCTCCTCTCGTCTCTCTCTCCTGCTCCCCTCTCACTCCCTTTCACACTCTCTCCTCTCCCACAGCCCTTCTTTCTCTCCCTCCATCTCTAACTCACTCACACTCTCTCTCTCATTCTCTCCCCTGCCCATCTTTCTCCCTCACTCTCTGACTTCCTCGCTCACTTTCTCTCTCGTTCGCTCTCCTTCTACCACTCTCACTCTCTCTCCATCCCTCTCTCACATCCTCCCGCTTTGTCAGAGTCTCCCCCTCTCTCTGTCTATCACACTGCCCCTCTCTCTCTCCCTCTTACTCTCACTCCCTCTCTCTATCTCTCACTCTCTCCCACTTTCTCCGACTCTCTCACTCTCTCCCTCTCTCTCATGCTCTCTCTCTCACACACACACACACACACTCTCTCTCTCTCTCTCTCTCTCCCCCTCTCTCCCTCCCTCTCTCTCTCGATCTGGGCAGTGTGCCAGCTCCTGCTCCCTGGAGTCTCGCCCAGTCCCCCCTCCCCTCTCTGATTGATGGAGCCTCTATTTTGGAAAGAGGAGGAAGACAGAGGGGGCGAGAGAGAGAATGAGAGGGTACAGGAACAACGCAAACAAACGCACGCGCACACACAGATGCGCAATGACACACACACACGCGCGCATACGCATGCACACATGCGTTTTAGGGGCACGCCGAAATGCGCAGTTAACGCTACTCACACCCACCCACCGCCCACACACCGACATCCACTCCGCACAAACACACAAGTCAAAAATAACCTCCGGTACGCAGGTGACAGCCTGAACAAAATGGGATTAAACGAATCGGGAACGACAAAAGCAGACCAGACACGCGTGCAAACAAGCACACAGACACGGACACGCGAGCGGACGGTCGCATATCAAATACGCGCAAAGATGTCGTTCAAACACAGATGTTTGAGAGCTCGCAGATCAGAAACACACACAAACAACCGCACATTAAACAAATATGCGGACATACGTGCTCTTCTCTGACAGATTTGCACTCAGTACAGCACCAAACAGAGGTGCTCTCAATACGCAAATACCACACTCACACAAAAGAAACACACGCATCAATACACACAGAAACGCTTGCACACACTTCACGCATACATGCCACACACCATACAGATCACACACAGACACACTGAAATAGATGCCCTCTCCTATGAACACTTTATATCCAAAAATCTGTGGAAACTGTACTGACACCTCATTACAACATACATAAAGCTGTTTTAACCCTGTTTTCTGTATGTGACTGTCCCTTCCCCCACCTGTTTCACAACTCCGATTAGTTTCAATGGAGCCTTCACTTAGAGAGGCGGTGAAAGACCACATAAATTGTAACAAAATCCAAAATGGCAGAATGGATTTGAATGGCCATACCTTCAAATGGAAGCTGAATATCTGTCCTATCGGGCCATACTGACCAGTTAATCCCAAATTCAATTACAATGTCTGATAAGTAGAATTTAAAAATGTAGGTTTTCAATGTATGTCAGTGAGGTTTCAGTAAAGTGTCCACACACTAGCAGTGATATGATGTAGTAGTAATCCCACCGCCAAACTCATGCTGTCGTGTAAGAGTTCTGGTTCCAAAAGACAGCATCTCCACTTACTCTACGTAGCATTATGTGCTCATTATGTACTGTAACATGGTTAGCCGCTGCTCTGAAATGCATGTTCACACACGGGAAGCTAGCTGTGTGCGCCTGTATTTATTCTGAGAGCACTGCACTATCATGCCTCAGGCCCAGACAGGCCTCTGCCATGCAGCCTGTCAGTCAACAGGTCACCACAGCAACCGCACTACCGCACTAATAAAAACATGGATGATACATTTTAATCGAGGTGAGGGAATATCAACAAACACAAACATATGCACATCTAAGCATACATGAATGGATGCATATTCACGCACACGTGCACAGACTGTACACTCACGCACACGTATGCAAAGACACACACGCATGTACATAAAGACTAGCAGCGCAACATCTGCAGTAACTCAAAACCCTTTTGATCAAATGACAAATAGCATTATGCTAAGAGACAAGCTTTGCAGGATATAATCACTCTTTCCCATTCCAATAGGGTTAGCTCACTACCTCACTCACTACTGCAGCAGCAGACTCATTATTCACTAACGAGCTCCATTACATACGCCGGCGTGTCATGCACACACACACACGCAAGCACACACACACTGGCATGCACACACACACAAACACTTAGTAAATACACATGCACATCCACACAGACAGGAAATATAAAACAAACACACACACACACAGACACAGACACACACACACACACACACACACACACACAGTAAATACTCTTGCACATCCACACAGACAGGAAATATAGTACACACACACCGCACACACACACACACACACACACACACACAGAGTGAATACCGTGCTGTGAAAAAGTATTTGCTTCTTCTCAATGTCTTCTATTTTTGCATATTTGTCACAAGTTTCTGAGCATCAAACTAATGTTAATATTAGACAAAGATAACCTGAGAAAACACAAAATGCAATTTTTGAGTGGTAATTTTATTTATGGAAGTAAAAAAAGCTATCTAACCCTATCTGTGTTTATGTGAAAAAGTAATTACCCCCTTAGTTACTAAATCAACCAATTGAAAAAATGTAATTGGTAATTAGGTTCAATTTCACTGAGCACACCCAGGCATGATTACTGCCAACCTTATTGAATCTAACCATCACTTTAATAGAATCTGCCAGGCAATGTGAAATAGGCAAAAAGTCATATGTGATGCAACAATCAAAAGTAATTCAAGAATAGATGAGAAGTAGTTGACATCTATCAGTCTGGAAAGCATTACAAGGTCATTTCTAAGATTCTGGGACTCCAGCAAACCACAATGAGAGCCATTATATACAAATGAAGAAAACTTGGAGCAGTGGTGAACCTTCCTGGCAGAGTCCAGTCAACCGAAATTCCTCCAAGAGCAGATAAAGGAATCCTACAGCAGGTCACAAAGGAGCCCAGACTAACATCAAAACTACTGCAGGCCTCAGTTGCCCCAGTTATGGTCAGCGCTCTCGATTCCAGAATAAGAATGGGATGGGGCAAAAATTTTATCCATCAGAGAGCTCCAAGGCGTAAACCACTGCTGATCAAAAAGAACACAAAAGCAGGTCTTACATTTGTCTAAAGACCATCTAGATGAGCCCTCAGGACTTTTGGGATAATATTCCATGGACAGGAATCAAAAGTAGAACCTTTTGAAATAAATGAGTCCTGCTACACTGCAGAAAAATGCTAGCACAGAATTCCACAATAAGAGTAGGCCTATTATACCATCAGTCAAACATGGTGGTGGTAGTGTGATGGTCTGGGGCCACTTTACTGCTTTAGGACCTTGGCGACTTGCCACAATTAATGAGACCATTAAATCTGCTCTCTACCGGATAATCCTACAGGATAATGTCCGGCCATCAGTTGACCGAAAAGCTGACTGAAAGCTCAAGCACAGTTGGGTCATGCAGCAGGAGCATGCTAACAAGTCCACTGGTGATTGGCCCAAAATAAACAAAATGAGGGAGGGTAGGTCAAATTTCCCTGGTCAAAGTGCTGACTTGAGTCTGATTGAGATGCAGTGGCATGATCTTAAACAGGAAGCTCACACCTAAAACCCTCTAATGTAGCTGAACTGAAACAATTCTGCGATAAAAGTGGACCAAACTGCTAAGTAAAAGAGGCCAGTCATCACAAACGTTTAATTACAGTTGGTGCTGCCAAGGGAGGCACAAACAGTTATTAGGTTTAGGGGGGCAATTATTTTTTTCACATGGGTGATATAGGTTTTTAATTATTCTTTACTGTCAGTAAATGAAATGATCATTTAAAAGCTGCATTTTGTGTTCAATCGCATTGTCTTTACCTTATATTAAAATTAGCTAGATGATCTGAAACAAATATGAAAAATAATCAGAAATAGAAGAAATTGGAAAGGGGGCAAATATTTTTTTCACAGCACTGTATGCATGCACACCCGTGCAGACAGAAAATATAGAATACAGACACACACACACACACACACACACATATACACACCATTATGACCCACATACCCACCCACATTCTAATCCTGCCCTTTAAATAAACCGAGAAAAAAAGACGTTAAAACCACTGAGATCAAACCGGGATTACTAACAGAGGGAAGGGGGGGCAATCCTATTACAGGCACAATCAGTTTGTGGAAAAAGGAACCGCTTTAAATCGACCCCCCCCCACCCCCTCCCCTCCTCTATCTGGCTGGTGACCACTGATCATCTCCCGGATTTAGGCAGCAATTCCTGCCAAAGCCCAAAACAGTGAAATAATCAGAAATACAGGAGGGCAAGAGCAGAGGAGTATAGCAGGGTTACAGGGAAAATCACTGACACAAACACCCACTCTCTCACACATTCTCACACACGCATACGTTCTCATGAACACAATCTCACACAAGCATACTTACAGACACGCACAGTCTCACACACACACGCACAAACACACATGCATACGAACAAACACGATCTCACACACACACACACACATAAATACAGCTACACAAAACATAGACACAGGTATATTCGCACATGCCCATGTTCATACACACAAATAAATAAGACACGAAGTCTTAAACACACTCACACAAATACATGCAGATGCACCCATTCTCATTCATACTCAAATACAAAGACACACAAATTGTACACACAGACAATTACATACAGACGCACACATTCTCATGAACACGCATGCAGGCACACGCATAGAAATATACACGAAAACACATATTTTCTCCCTCTCGTACACACGCATAAAAAATACACATAAGTACGCACACACACACATACACACACACTCACATACAAAATACCAGCAAGGACACACCCATCCAATATGGAAACGTCACACACCAGCTGTATCATGTGTCTCAGTGAGAAAATGATGAAGAAAGATTGATTGCCAGCTGTTTCCATTTCTTTTATTAATGGGTCGACGGAGGAATATCTTACCAGAATACACACAGTGAGTGATCAACACAGCTACCACACATATGGCTACACTTAGCAACGATTTCTTCTACGGCATTAAGTATGCAGAAAAGCCATTTATGATAATGTACATGTGTCTGAAATATAGCTCCCCTAACACTGATAGCCGCATCAGATCCATAGGAAATGTAACAGTGAGACCGTGTGACCGATAGTGGGAGAACAGTTCATTGGGAGGCGTATTGAAGAAATAATTAAATTAATTAATGAGGCCGCGATGCCTTCGCAGCCTTCAAACGCGATAAAACAAGCGGTGGCATGCAGCTTTAAAAAATGAGAACGGGAAATAAGCGCAGCTACTGTTAAATCTATTCATAATTAATTGCACCTCGCAAGACCTCAGACTCCATTTATCATCGCACTACTGTCTAACAGCACAGCTGTTGGATCTGAGCTCGCGGACCCTGCAGACATCTCCTCCCCAGCGACTGAGCTGACAGCCTGCCGCGCCGTTATGCTCCGCCTGGCCGCTGGCCCGGCCTCTCTCCTCCGCAGCGGCAGAACCTGACAGCGGTCCGATACTGCTCCGGGACAGCGCTTATAGCGGGTACAACCGCAGGTAACTAAAACGAATATAAACCGCGCTGGCCAGCCGAAACAGTCACGGAAGGTTTAGACATTCGCAGACAAAAAAAAAAAGACCATCACGAGTCACACGCATTGAAATTAAGTAAAACCGACAAGCAAGAAGTGCAGCCAAGATGCGTCGCGTGCCAGAGGCCGGACGCGGGAATTAGCCAAGGCAAAAAAAAGAGAAGACAAACAGGCGTGACTGCGCATCTGAGCTCGCGCTGCGAGAGCCTGTGTTAAAGCGCGCTGCTCCCGTGGGGAAAAGCCAGAAGGGATCAAGCGCAGGCGCTGCGGGGTATCAGTCCGCCCAATAGCCCCCCACCGCCAAACTAGCGGGGTTAAGTCCCATTCAAGAGTACATGCAGACGCAGTTGGCGAGTCTTACCTGCTTATGCATCTCAATGTTCAGCCCATATGACATCTCATAGTACTGAGGGAAAAAGAGACATAAAAAAATCAATTAAGGCCCGATTAATCTTAGTAACGTTTGATTATTACATCCAAACATTTTGTAATGCATCCATTCCCTGCCGAGCCAATTTATAGTTATCTGCACAGGGCATAAACCACCTCAGTTAGCCTGGCTTAACACCCGTATAGTGTCTCTACTCAAGCCCAACAGGGACAAATAAAATGCATTCAATGTATATGTCAAAATAAAATACACTAATATTTACTCTCGTATAACGCTGGACATTTATTGAGTTGTTTAACAGGTCAGTGCACACATAGATTAAGTATAGCCTACATCTTATAAATAACATACTGTATCTAAAGCCAGGGAAGGGTGGAGAGAGGGGAAGAGGGAGAGAGTGAGGAGAAAAGGTGTGAGTGAGTATGTGTGTGTGTGTGTGTGTGTGTGAGAGAGAGAGAGAGAGAGAGAGAGAAAGAGAGGAGAGGATCATTCACACTGACAGAGACTCAGCAGGTAGACAAGCAGCACACTGAGCGATGGAGAACATATCTCCATCTCCCTAAATCCCCCTCTCCCTCCATCTTTCTCTCTCGCTGTGTCTCTCACATTTTAGAACGGACTCAGGCATATGCATCTGGGACACAGCAACAACCTTTACCACCTGAGAAATTAACTGAAAATGATAAGAGGAACCCTTACTCAAATATACAGATGTAAATACTTGTATGAACACAAACGAGCATTGACAGATCAAGTAAAATGGAAACTGAGTTGAGTTATGCAGACACTCAAGCCCAATAGCGATCATTGTGACACTCGTTGATCCCAAGAATATTAATCTGCAGCTGATCTGGGATCATTCACACCCTTTTTCCCCCTTGGATTTTGAATTAATTCATTAGCTTCACAATCCTACAGTACACATTACGCGCCCCAACTTGCCACCTTCCCTGGGCTAATCATGTCGTCTTATCAGGGCTTCACCGTGCTATCGTTTGGGCTCTGCTACTTGAGAAATATCGGCATGTTCGGCTGTCATCAAACACGCACCAACTATCTCCCTTCTTTCCTATAGCCACAAGGTCTCCTCTTGAAGTTATAATACCCGTAATTATAAGCCATCAAGTCTGTCAAGCATATTTTTTTTTTACATGGCCTTGTGCAAGGTGGGATATTATTGGCTTAATTAATGTATGAGCCGGAAAGCAGGCCTTGGTCTTGCTGTACAAGTGTCACCTGTTGGTCTCCTCTTGCTCATGAATTTTTAATGTTTTGTTCACTACCTATTTCTTGTCTTTTTCGTTAATTACCACAGCTTTCTCATCCACTGAAAAAATTCCCTCAGCCAAGAACAATAACACAGCCAATCAACTGCTTCATTTTGGATCGCTTGCCATCTCATCCATTTGCTGAATATCCAGTTGCAGTACGTAATCGCCTCGTGTTTTGGAGAGTCCCAAGAGACCACACGGAGGTTTGATTGACACCTCTGCTCACAGATCTAAATGGCGTTAGCTTCCCGTAAGCTCTTAAACAAACTGTGACGGCCCATATATAAACATTACGATCTATAAACCGCCGTTCACAGACCGAGGTGGAAATGTATCCAAAATACTGCGCTAATGGATCCAGGAAAATCAGCCAGTGGGGTGTGGTTAGCCTGCCAGCTTTCTGGATTTAGGGTGATTTAGAAAAAGATGAAAGTAGATTGAAGAATAAATATCTTGATTCCCAGCTAAATCATAGTGTTTGATAGCATCCCACGCTCTGTAATGCGTAAATGAAAGTAGAATTACATTTATCAAGCAGTACCCATAATTTCAGCTCAAAGAACTCTAAGGATGAAAAGAGTGCACTATGACAACTATTAAATACTACCGCTTTCCACAAGAAAATAATTTAATCAGGATATATGCAACACATCATTTTCACACGGCAAGTAGCTATCGTCAGAAGCAGTGTTCAGTGTGTTCTATACTAGCAGTGCCTTATGTAAAAATCATGCCCGATTTTCCAAAATCGGGATCATTTCCAGGAAAGAAATTATTTGGTGCCAGGGCCCAGATTTGGCAGAACTTCACCGAGAGCACCATGATCTCTCGCAGCCAATGTTTATACCGACTGACGGAAGAACTAGGTCAGCCACATAAAAAACCTCAGTGTAGAAGACAGACCAGATTCTTCAGAGCGGGGATAATTCATTAATGTGAAAGAATACGCCTTGTCTCATTCTACACCCCTGAGTCAAGAACACATTCACACGTTCTCTGTTAGAAGCTGCGCACCTTCGCCAAAACCTCTCTTCCTCAGACTCAGTTTACGTTGCCCAGCTTCCAACATTACGCACTCAGATAAACAAGTACTTTATATGTATCCAGTCAGGAAATGGGAACTACTGGTGAGATTGAAAGAGTATGCATGATTTTGCACTAGCAATGTTCCTAAGCAGAAATGCAGATTCATAGAATTAAGTTTCCTGACCCAATAATAGGTAGAATTAGCTTATAGCTTAAAAACATCAGATAACATAAATTTGACCCAGGATCTTTGCCTGGCAGAATTCCTAAAGGGAATGCAATGCCAGAGTGACTGCACTCAATACCCAAAAGGGGTTAATTTTTTATAACAATTTTAAGAATACAATAATCACATTTGTCTTAAAAACGTAAATTAAGCAATCATTTCTTATCAAATGAAAAGATTAGAGAATAAGTTTGAAATACCACAATTCAAAACAACAAAACTGAGTTTATTAAATTACGGTATACAGCCTATCAAGGACTGTGATTTTCCACACACATGTAAGCCCACACGCGCACGCACACACACTCAGACGTACATGAATATCCAGATATGCATGTGTACACACAGACACAAATGTAGACAGATCCGCACATAGACCCTGCAGCGCACTGCACATACGCATAAACACACACTCGTTCCCATGCGAGCGCAACACCCTTAATCCCTCCTCAGTATTCAGAGTCGCACTCTGTCAGGCCAGAGCAGATTGTGTGTGGCATGTGGGGGCAGCATTTGGCTCTGCGCAGTGGAGACAGAATGAGCCATTTCACCAAAGCTGCTAGTGGAGTTCAAATATTACTAAAGTGCTGTAAAAAAGTTATTGCCCCCTTCCAGATTTCTTCTATTTCTGCATATTCGCCCCTCTTACATATTTCAGATCATCAAACTCGTTTTAATAACAAGCATTCATAGAATTAATAGTCTCCCCCAACAGCCCGAAATTTATGCTATGTCGTCAGGTCAGCCCAAGTTGTTTGCGTGTGAAAGATGAGCGAAATTGGTCAAGTGGTTCTGGAGCTATCTGCCCGAGAACACACATACAGAGACAGACAGACAGACAGACAGGCTCACAGGGTAATTACAATAGTCTCGCAAACCCCGGAGGGGGGCCCCCTCTCCGGGGGCGAGAGAAATAAACAAAGGTAACCTGAGTAAACACAAAACGTGGTTCTTAAATGATGACTTCATTAATTGAAGGGAAAAAGCTTTCCAAACCGACCTGGCCCTATGTGAAAAAGTAATTTCCCCCTAAGTTACTAATCAACCAATTAAAAACATTGAATTGATAATTGGGTTCAGGTACACTAGACACACCCAGGCATCATTCCTGCCTGTCCTGTTGAACCTAAATATCACTCAAAAAGAAACTGTCTGGCAATAGGGGAGTAGGCAAAAAAGCAGCACATGATGCCGTAATCTAAAGAAATTCAAGAACAGACGAGAAGTCTGGAAAGGGTTACAAAGTAATTTCCAAAGCTCTGGGACTTCAGCATAGCACCGTGAGAGCCATTGTTATATAATAATAATAATAAAAAGAAGAAGAAGAAGAGGACGAGGCCAAAAAATAATAATAAAAATCATCATCATCATCTTCATCATTTCATAATAATAATATTACTAATATCATTCATACATTTTAACTGTATTTTCTGCCCTATTTATTAGTTTGTCAAGGTGATCAATGACTACATTGTAACATTTGCAAATGTAATTAATTATCTGAGTATGTGGTGCTTGATGAGCATCTGTGGAGGAGAGGGAAAGCATTTGGTTTGACGGCGCGCAGATGCCGGTGATAAGTTAATTTCATGTGATAAAGACCCTGGGGCCCATACCCAAACGCCTGTAAGAATCTTATACCAGAAGTAGGCATATACCTCAAAACAGCCATTCAATCAACCCAGGTAATTTAATGTAAATTCATCTGGCTAATTGCACAAAGGAGAACTGCACCTTGTGTCTGCTCAACATCTCCTATCATACTTGTTTTCCTGCACCTAGTCCTCTAATTAAACTTGCTTGTCATCTTTTATAAGCAGAAGTGCACTCTTATCTTCAGTTCAGAGAAGATTTTACTTCTTATTCTGATATTTTGCCCTCATGAAGATGGAACATATTGTGAGAAAACCAGCATGAAAGGAAACACACCTTTCGGGATCATGTTTTGAGTAAATAGGGCACTTCTCCGTAAATACACACGATAAAGTTCTCAAAACAGTGTACATTGCTGCCGTAAAATGCAATACTAAATGAGGAGTGCATACGTGTGTCACAGAAAAATGAATACTAAATTTTGACTTGCCATAATAAATTTTTTGCCAAATATAGTCTAATGCAGTATGTTTTATCGTAATTGCACAGAACTGAATGTGCTAAAACTCAAGCGTCCAGGTATCAAGCTGAAATTTTAGTTAGCCTGTAGCCTATTTTAGTGAACCAACGGCTGTAGCTAGAATCTTAAAGGAGCTGTGGCACGATTACTGCGCACGCTCACAACTTTGAACGAAGTAAATCCATTCAACTGCAAGTCAAAATCTTACAGGTATTTTTCTTCTTCTATGGTTATTGGCGATGGCAACCAGCATACATTCCTCGGATCCCTTGGTTAAAGCTTAAAATGGCGCTTTGTATCCTTGAATTTCCAAAGAAAGCTCTGTAATTTATAAAGCATAATGCCAGTGCGACAAAAATATGCAAATACAATTCAAAATGAAGATGAATTGGAATGGATGGAATCATATTATGACTTGCAGTCAAGCAAATTCACTTTCTTGGGATATAAGTTCTGAGCATGCTCAGTAATCCTGACACAGCTCCTTTAAGTCCAGCAGTCACTGTTTCATCGGCCTGATTTGGGTGGGTGGATATCAGTAAATACGCCATCCAGCCGAACCCGTGACACGCCCCGTCAAGCCATGCAGCGGTAGCGCAGGTGCCCTCCGTTGTGGAATTCCTCAAGATTTCCGTTGCCATTTCCCACCCAGCAGTCTTTCGATACGGCTGCCCGTAAGGCATGCTCCCAGTTCCGCTCCTTTTCCTTGCTCGCGATAGTGAGTCCATTATACTCGAGGCCTTTCTACTTTGTGTCTCGAAAGTGTAGCCAGTCGCCTTTGAAGCGACAAGAATTAACCTTCAAAATTAATAGAGGTTTCCACGAGCTGGCTCGGTCCAAGATAATTAGCAGTTAAATAAGTTGTCCGCGGAATTCTGTCGAGGACATTTTTAATTTTATTTCTGTCTCCTTGGCAGCAATGTAGGAAGTGAAAAAGCCCCTCACACAGACGAACGGGTTGCCCCTGACCCACCGAATTGAATGGCACTGTTAACTGGTCTAACTTGCCTGGAAATATCCCTGCATAGATGCAGCCTTTGCACCTAACTGGCTCATTAGTTCAGACATGAAAACTTCATAATTAGATAAATTAGTTCACTGTTTAATCCCTGCTAAAATTATAAATAAATTGAGAAACCCTTGTGCCATATCACAAATAAAATATATCAAATATGAAAGATAAATATTTTTCCATGTTGTTTATGATTGGTGCGTGCAATATCATAGTTTTGTGTAGAACATTCATTATGATTAAGTAATTAAGAGCGTTTTAAAACAACTCCACACCAGCGGCTCTCTCCGCACAGTAGAACATCATGTAGCCAATAAATAGCTGATGTTTTGCATTCTAGCTGCAATATTATGAGAACGTTGAGGTTCATTTTCAATTGCTTAAGTCGAATTCATTTGCTTATGGAAATATGAAGGCCAGTGCTCCACGTTTATGTGTGAATCTATCGGTATTTCCGACATAGCCAACTGTGTGCGTTCAGATGAAATGATCTGTCACAAACTTCATAATACGGACACTCACCAAATCGAATGAATGATGCAAAGGAAGGTTAGAAAACCAGCCCGGCAGCTTATTAAAACGTGGGAATGGAAATGACAGAGGAGCAATCATTTTCACATTCTCACTCCATCCGTCGCTTATCTCTCACTGTGCCCTCTCACTCCTCTCCCTCTCTTTCCCCACTTTCTTTATCCCTCCATCTCTTTTTCCTTGGTTTCCCCATCCATCTGTCCAACTCGCCTGCGCTGTCCGCGGAAGCCAGAAAGCAATGTGAGTTTCTTAAAACTGTGATTCAATCCTCCGGTCCTTTCAGTAAACAGTAGATTTTTTCCGCAACATAGGAGAGTTCAGATCAGAACATTGCAATAAAATTTGGGCTCTCCTGCCTTATTAAGGGGATGAGGGTAAATTGTGAACAGCAGGGGCAAACATAGCGCTGCTAAATTACTCCCTGCTTATGGGGTAGCAGTCAGCAGCAGGGTTACACTATGTAGGCAACCAGAGGCCTAGTCAATAAAGCATTGCCCACTGAATGTGTGCTCGTAAAACGTCTTCCTTTGTTAGAGGGTTGATGGTTTATTCTCAGGTATCTGCTGTTTGTCCTTCTGTTAAGATGTATAAGCTGACTGTGAGAGGGACACACACACACATATGCACACACGCAAACATGCTCACACACGCACGCGCATACACACTTAAAAGCCGCACAGACAAATATCATCCACACAGCTGCCTCCTCGTTTATTCATTTTAAACTGTACCCAGCCTAAACAATTGCTACTGAAATGAAACGTACCCAATTAATTTTCCTTGGGTTGATAAATGGAAAATTTAAAATAACGAAACGTGTATACAAAAGATCATAATGTAGAATATATATTTAAAAAAACCCTGGTCTCAAAATATCAGGTGGACTGCACAAACAGAAGGAGGCAACCAGAAAAATAATCTTCTCTCAGATGAAAAGCCCCCATCGTAAATGAGTAAGATCGCCCATATGGGCTTCCGTTCACTGTTTTAACTGTTGGATTGTTTTTTGTTTTCATAACAAGGCTGAATTCCAGTGTGTCTACGCCAATTAATCCTGATGTCTGTTCCCTGAATGTCATCAACTGCTCCAAACACTCACCGAAAAAAGAAATGAACATCCAGTCCTACGTTTTTAAATAATCAGGCATAAAATAACGATATATAATGCATGTATGAAATAGATTAATATAAAATGAGGAAATTGGGATGCATGTCAGTGCAAGTCTTAGAGAACATGACAGGACCAACTGCCTAAATATAGCCTCCGGGCAAACTGGAGTGAGGCAGTGAGTACTTGTAACTTCACGTTATTTACTTGTCTGTGCTCTCTCTCTCTCTCTCTCTCTCTCTCTCTCTCCCTCTCTCTCTCTGTCTTTCTCTCTTGATCTTGTTCTCTCCCTCCCTCCCTACCTCGTCCCCTTTCCTCTCTCCGCCCTCTCATTCTGTCTCTCCCCTCGCCATCTCTCTTCCCTCCCTCGCTCCACTCCTCCCTCTTCCCTCACTCCCTTTCTGTCCCTCCTTCTTTCTCCTCCTCTCCCCTAACTCCTTCTCACCCTTCCTCTCTCTCCTCCTTTCTTCCTCTCTCTACTCACTCCCTCTTTACCCTGTCTCTCCCGTGCTCGCCCTCTCTCTCTCTCTCTCCCTCTCTCTCTAGATCACAGCTCATGCTGCAGGCAGCTCAGAGCACAAATGCCTCTCACGAGCTGGGCTGAGAGATGGGGAAAAGCAGCTGCTTTTTACAGCAGAACTTAAAAGACCCGGTGCCATTCAGGAGTCTTGGCAGAGCTTTAAAACCAATTTATCTCCCTGGTTACCCCCAGGAGCTTAGTCTGCCGGCTGCGTTTGTCCTCGACAAATAAGACATGACAGATTATACGTATGATGCATTTGAAGGTTGATCAAATGTCACAAATGACCTCTCTCGCTGTTCTAAGTGGCCAGAGTTGATCCATAGCTAGTTTTTAACATCTCGGGGAGGCCAGGAATCAGCAGGGATGTTAAACACTAACAGTTGACTTATAGTAGATCCTTAAGCCTGTGAAAAAATATACTCATTTAAATGTGGGCCAAATTCAACATTTCAGCATGATGGACTACGTGAGGCGAAGGCGACTGCATTCAACGGCGCTGGCGCACGTAGCTGAGCGCTCGGAGCTGGCCTCCGCGTTTTACTGCGGCTCGTAATAATCCCCGCGCCGTTTCTGCTCTCCCGCTCCAATTCGGCTTTTCTGAAACGCGAGTTGCTGCACAGATGGCTTTTATCACGTTCTGAATGGTACTGTCAGTGCCGAAGGCCTGGCTTACGCAACATAGGCTTCTTACTCGGAAACCGGAACGTCCTCACATCTTCGCCGCAAAATAAACCTACTGGGCTTTTTAGCCGTGACCCCGCGTGTCCCACGGGATGAACGAGACGTGAACGCTTTCAGCCGATAAACCCTTTTCTTTTATTCTTTCCCCCCCACCCCTCTCCTTATTTGACAGTCAGAGCTAATCACACTATGTGCAAAGTTAATCCCCGTAAGTGGGCCAGTCCAGGAAAAAAATAAAATAGAATGTTACTGCTCACATGGGGTGTACATGGTGGTCGCCTATAACCTAATGGCTAGCATGCTAACTGGGACTCAGGAGGTCAGTGGTTTACGCCCCATTATAGCCACAATAAGATCAGCTGCTGCTGTTGGGCCCTTGAGCAAGGCCCATTACTCCACGTTGCCCCAGAGCAGTGGAGGTCAACCCTGGTCCCGGAGAGACACAGGGTGTGCTGAGTTTAGTTTTCTCCAAGCCATTTAAACCTAAGACACCAGGTGAGATGAGTTAAGTGTGTAATCAACTGCATTAATTAATCAATTAACTGCTGAGTAACATCAAAAACCAGCAGACACTGCAGCTCTCCAGGACCAGGGTTGACCACCACTGCCCTAGAGGGATTGGCTCCTGCTTAGTCTAATAAACTGTACATTGCTGTGGATAACAGAGTGAGGTAAACGATGGTAAAGTACCGTAACGCACTGCAGGGAACTCACCATGATGTAATGCCTCTGCATCTCCGTCTTCTCACTGGCGAGCTTCTCACACTCCAGCTTCAGACTGGAAAAACAAAACGGAAGCCATTTTACAACACGCACACCACAAGCATCACACGCATAAGCCTTTGTGGACCGGCCCGTGCCACCAAGTTCCCCAATACCCCAAAAGAAACACGCGTTTCAAAACCACGGAAAGATGCCATTCAAGATGCAATGCTAATTCATTTTAACTGCTTTGAGAAATTTATTCAGAATGTGCTTCCATCATGTTTTGAAATACAAATTTGGAATATTATTTGGAAATTTATTTGATATATACATTAAAAATACACAGGAAATACATCATTATCATATATTTCACACACATCGAAAATAGTTTTCTGAATATGTGAAATAGCCAATTTTGACATATTTTGACATTAGAGGTGCATCTGAAAATATGGTTCAAAAGCAATTCATCTCTGTAGGAAAAAACTATAATTCAGCAACCAGTAAGTGATCGTTCACAACTCCATCAGTCAATTTGCATTCTCACTGGCTAAAAATACAGTAAGATCCATGACTGATGAATGTGTGAAACAATGTTTCGCCCTATGATTGCGAACAGAGTGGCTCAACACCGTTTAACACAAATTCCTTCAAAATCCAACAACAAATAGGACCGTGAGAATTGCACGATGTTGGATCACCACTGGATATTGTAAGAGAGGCTAGAAATACCTTTCCCAGGAGAAAGAGCAATGTTATGTAACCAGAAGTAAACACCTGGATGGCTAATCTAAAAGCTCCGGCCTTGGTATGTCAGCAGGGCGCAGCACTTTGCCAGTTAATCTCGGTGCTGTGTCAGCATAAGTAACAAATGCTAGCAAATTGACTGGCCAGTAACTTGCAGTGCCAAACCTTTCCTAGCTGAATGTGGCCATTTACCAGGCCAGCTCGCTTTACAACAAGACTTGTTCTACATTACCATGGCTGATGCCTACTATACATCATTGCTATGTAATTTTGTAGTCACTTTAACCTGTTTTCAATGACAACATTTTGATCAAGCAATGGACACAAAAGAAATACAATTGGACAGTCTCAGAATCAAATAGACGCTAATAATTTGTTAAACACAAGAAACCCAACTCTCTTTACTGACAATGATTTCAAATAATCCTATCCTGACCCTTTCCAAAGGGCTGTATTGCCAAACTAGGGAACAGCTAACAATATTAACAACAAAGAACAACTAATTTTTTGCACGTAAGGCAGATCTAAACCAGAGACAGAGACTGACAAAATGAATTCCCGTGTAATGACAGCCCCTGTGTCAATACTGCAGGAAAACAGGGAGGGTCATTCTGCAGTCATCCTGCTAAATTATAGAATGTGTTGACATAACACAGGCTCAGCTTACACAACATGTTGCAGCGTTAACACTACTCTCACAGTCTACTCAAAACCCTTTTTTTATAGGTCTCCTCAAAACAAACAATAGGGTGTGATGATTCAGAAGAAAATTCACACGAAGGAATGAGCACAGCTGAATCGCGGAGAGAGGATAAATTTCCGAGAGCTAAATGCGATTGCGACTGTCAGCCAATCTGTTGAGAATCCCAGGTAATTATCATGCAGGGACCAGGCCGTGTATAATTTAACTTGGAACTGAATGCGCTCAGGTTTGGATCACGCGAGACATCTCAAGCTTTCCAAAGGGACAACAGATTTTATATTCACCCAAGTGCAGCTATTTATCAATGACTCTAGAAAAGAACAATCAGTCTAGAACAAACAAGTTGAAGATCTAATCTGTTAATATACTGAGTCAAATGTGTTTTTAATGGAATTACCTCCACTTTATCTGCACAATTTGAAATGCCCAAATTTGTTTATCGGTGTTCAATTGCATGAACATAGATCCTTACAGGACCAGAGGATTAGCCCCCCAACTTTGGCGGAACATCAAACATCCCTCACTCTCCCAATCTCAATATCATCATGTACTGTGAGACACTGTAAATTTCCCCACAAGGTGTTAGAAGACCTATGTTCTCACTCAATTAAGAGCAAACTGGACAGTACCAAACCGGCTGAGACTGGTTTGCGCTTTGCATCTCACCTGTGGTACTGTGCCTGGAGGAACTGGAACTCTTCCTTAATGCGGTCCAGAGTCTCCAGAACTGTGAACTTGAAGGACTGGCCAGGCTGCAGGGGAACCTAAGGAGGTCAAAGGTCAAAGTTCAGACAGTGGAAGATGAGGAGAATTATCACTCTACAATTAAAACTCTGGGCTAAAAATCAAAATATAGTATAGTTTGCACAGTAGATAATCTGTAGAGAAAATATTTCCACTAATCTAAAATTGCTTTAAAAGATTCTAAGTGTCTTTCAAAGTTTTAAGATAGTGACATAACACACAGAGTCTAACGTCAACTTAGTTTCAAATTGTGTGCTTGCGAGGAAAAGAAAATGCGACACCAAAACAGGCCAGTTAAATTTTTGCCATGTTCTTAACGGGAAAACAATCCATTTAGTACATGAAAGTCTTACTGCACTGATACCTTAAACACATTTTTATGGTGGGTGTAAAGCCGTATTTTTTCTCGGTCAAATCATTGCAATGCAGAGCTTGCTACAGCTGAGAAGTGAAAAGCAGAATACACATGAAAACAGGAAGATATTGATGCAGTTTCTCTTCAAGTCCGAGTGACTGTTGGTATGAGCTATTGTCTGGCAGACTGTCAATGAGGCCGGTGCGTAGCTTTTTTAAAAACAAGTTAGGCAGAATTAAAAGTGAAATAGCTTCTTGAAGGGCACATGACTGGCCTGAGGTTTGACAGAATGCAGAAAATGTCATGGATAACATGCCCATTTGTTCAATATAAAATGTTCGCAAACACATCCAGTGTGGGTGGGGGGTAAATTATTGCCACTTCATTCCTTGATTCTAAACCTAAACAGAGGACACCAAACACTGAAACTAAACAACTGGCTGGTTATTCACAGGACTGCCACACCATTAGAACTGTAACACAATAGAGAGAACGGTATCGCGCAGAAACTTGCCCGGTTTCTTTTCGACTGTATCAAGAGTCTGTGTGAGAGGTAACGACAGGCAGTGTAGGCAGAAGCGCAGCCAAACTGACTATGTGAAACCGGATACTTCCTTTTTTTTTATAACTGCAGGATCGCGGCAAGGACGACTCAAGGTAGACCAAAAGAGGGACTCAGAGGATGACAGGTATTTGCGATTTCAAATTCAGCACAGCTGAAATAGCTGACCCCGATATACTACAGCTGGCTAACTAGCATGAACAGCACTTGGTGTGAGGACGATTAATCATAATGCTGTACATGAAGTGTTTAAAACTGGAACTGATTACAAAAGTACTGCCGGCGTCATCAAACTGAGCAAGAAAGCTAATGGAGATTAATATGAAAGCAAAAGGACAGTTTTGCAGACACAAAGTGAGGCTAGTCAGAGACTAAAAATTCAGGTTTGGAAGTAGATTCTCCGAACAGACTCAATTCAGTATGAAATTATACCTAATCTCTGCCGGCGAAACAGATTCCAAAATGTCATGGAACAACACCGAAGATTATTTCCTACATATCAGCAACAGCAGTGTGTATTAAACCGGGAAATGAATGCCAAAACAATGCAACTTTGTCAGGCATCGACATCAATCGGCATGTCATCACACAACAGCAAATAAAAGTTTCAAAAGTAGTAGCTTCAAAAGGGCGTGTGATGAAAGCATAATCATATGCTGGAAAAATAGAAAATTAATGCAGTTGTCCTGCGGCTGAGAATTACATTTTTGGAAGTTATTGCACCAGACAGAAAGTAGGTTTTTTAGCTGGTGACCTCAGTTGCAGCTTTCAACAGCAAACCATTCCTGTGCAACACCTGTCTCCTGAGTAAAAGCAGACTGGTTGCTGCTCTGTTTCTGACCACTATTACCATCAGAAAAAGAGCAAATCAGCCCAATCCTGGCACATTCATCTCTGTCTGTTTACTCTGGCCATCTTTCACTGCCCTGTACAACCACTACACCTTCGTTCAACATCCCTCTGTAGAAACAGAGAAGTCACAGTGACCTGACCTTTTAACCCATTAACCGAGAGAGGGGGGCCGACCACAGCTATTTTCTTCACTGTTACCAAGGGGGAGGGAGCGGCTCTGCTGCTAAGCACTTAGCGGGTAAAGGATAGCCATTTCCAATAGGAGCTTAATTAGTCTAGACAAGGAAAATTCAATTAAATCTCAATTAGGCTAACGGCGGAGGTCAGACACTCGGGCTTCAAAGTAATTAAGCTACAGGCTCACTGCTGCCCACACTGACCCAGGATGGAGGGGGAGGAGGGATTTGAGGGGGGAGGGGGTCACTGCGCCTCCAGTGACCTTGATTCACACTACAATGACCTGTCTGTGACACTCTGTCATTACTGCCCCTCAGCTTGACGTGGAGGGGTGGGCTCTCCAGAAGTTTCTACTTTTAAACGTGGCGTGCAAGTAGACAGGGCGAGTCCATGATTATAGGAAAGACTCATACAGTAAACCGGTCAGAGTGAAACTCTGACAGAGTCTATTCAATCCCACCCCAGGTTCAAATGAAGTCTCTGAGAGTTCATTCGACTTTCTATTAGATTTTCACAATGCTGCAAGTGGTCTGTGAGTCAGGTGGACTCAAAAAACTCCAAGAAAAGTTCCAGAAAGACGTACATGGTTGTCGGGACTCAGTCTGTCCAGAGAAGAAGAATGTCATTCAGAGTATGGTAAGAGTGCGCTCTCTGGGGCTCCCCTTAACGACAGTTCTACACTCCAGCAAACTTCTCTATGTAAGGTTTCTGGGGGTTTTTAAGATCCCCGTAGTTAGGGACCCCGGATGGCCAGTTTCGTCCATTTTCGACCATTCCGCCAATCCACAATGGAGATATTCCCTGCTTTGCTCCTTTCTCTATCCATTAACTTCCAAGCTTTCTCAAATGTAAATCAAGCGAAAAAACGAAATTAAGTAAACAAGGGAGGCCAGATATTTGGATCCATCTTGACAAAGTCCGACCCAATTATTTACAGCCCAGAACAGACTCTTTCCATTTGACGAAAGAAAACTGCACGCATACCGTAAACAATGGCCGACTGAGGCGTCCCATCGTCCGTTCCTCCTCAAGAGCCGTTGAGTTAATTAAGCACGTTGTTTGAATAATAAGAATGAATGTCAAGGTTTTCCGCCATTAATAATTAATCACACATAATTAAAATGCACCAATGAATCCATCCGAGCCAATGACACAGAATGAACAGAAACGGACGCCATGTCAGGTCAACAAGGAAACGCAGCTATGGAGTGAAAATCCTCAAGCCCAGGCTATGGATTAGAAAGACGGTATTGAAACTGGTTGTCAGACAGCATGAGGTATCCTCAAAAACTCAAAACAGATCTTGTTAATCTGAGGGATGGAGGGACGGACAGATGCATGATGGAGAGAGGGTGGAGAGGGGGAAGGGGGATTTCAGTCAATCACGATGCAGAGGAGAGCTGCGAGCAGGCGAGAGGAGATTTAAAAAGGATTATCTATAGAGGTCTGCTGGGGGAAGATTGAATGAAAAGATCCAGTTACAATGAGGGTGAGGGGGAAGACGGGGAGTCTCCGAAATTACCCAACCCTCAATTTTGCCCCCTTGTGATGGATGAACACACTGACCACCCAGGGATGTGGACTTTGCGAATAAATCGAGATACGCAGAACCTATGCACACGTACGTATACAGTAGTGCATGCAAGTAATTGTATCGCAATAATGGTTCACTGAGATGTTTCACGTTTCTTGACATACTTGCGGCAATACAAATGCAAATTTCGTCATACCACCAAGGCACACGAGAATTTCAGAACCAGTCCTCAAGCAGAGAGAGTGGTATTGCGAGGGTCATTAGCACAAAACCATAATGAGTCCTCTACAGCCGCTAGTGGTAATGTGGTAATAGAAAACATTCAGCAGCCTAGCAATAGTTATCCCCAAAGACATTTAGGGGCTGGTCTCACAAACACAGAGTTTTATATGGAGAATCCCTACTCAAAATTTAATTTAGTCGGAGCAGGCTTAATCTCTGTTTACAAAACAAATGGCCAATTGGATTGGAAACATTTTTTCCTGCTGAGCAGTATTCGAAGGCATCAGAGTTTTTACGAGAAGGGTGAAAGCATGCTTTGCCTTGTCCGTGCAACGGTTTTAAAATTTTTTTCTATTTTTTTTGCTCCACGTCGTGAACAGTTTAAGATTAGCCAGGCACGAAGACGACAGAAGCGCATGAAAAAATCATTTGTTGGTGAAATATTTAGCAACGCACGCGGATAGATGGCGGGTGAAGGTGGGGGAAACTGAGGAGGGGAGGTGCTGTCGGAGTGATCCGGGGATAAGGGAGGGAATGCGTGAGTGTGTGTGTGTGTGTGTCTGTGTGCGCGTGTGTGTCGCAGGATGGTGTATTACTTCCACACACTACCAAAAGAGCTTTCCAGCTCTCTGAAGCACGTCTCAGTGGGCATTATACAGGAGTTGGACAAAATATCAGAAGCACCCCTAAAAATGGCTCTGTATCTCCAGCGCATTTAAAAAACCATTAACAAAGTTGATTCCTCTCAATGGGAATGATAGTGAGATGCATGAGTCTGATGAAAAGAGATCTAACCTGCAGCACTTTGTAAGGTAAGTCTCCAAAGCAAGATGAGAAGTGCTACCAAGGTTACAAATGGGCCAAACAGCTGGAATGAAAACTGTGAAACTGTTGGTTACAATAACTGTTATTTTTAAGTTACCAGAGTTGTTCATTACCACAAAATTACAGCTCAGAAAAATCACAGTATATTCAATTGATCCATGTCTGAACCAGTCATCGCAAAAACAGCATGCTGTGAGTTTCACACGGCAAGTATGTATTTTTCCATAAATGAGTGCTTCCAATGATTTTATCAATTGCAGAAGCAAAAATTTCAGGTTCAGAAAGTCCTGGCCTGGATTTTCCAAACAGCTCAGAAAGGGGTAGAACCAATGAGTGAAATCAGCCAGCTGAATCAATGAGTGGACAAAACACATGGGCAGGACTGCAAATTTCTGAACCCTGTGCTCTCCATTTGTGAACAATACAAAAATTATTTTGTGAGTAACAAAATAAATTTCTGAGCAAATTTTCAGCTGATCCAACCGGACTAGAATTTCAAAAATTAACCAACATATGAAAAGCCAAGCAGGATTTTAAGGAAATATTTCACCCGGACCTAGCTACATCCTTGTTTGGAATGCTAGAATACAACCTGTTTGGAGAGAGAATTTGTGAGTTTTGGAATGAAAAGGGGCTCATTATCAGTGATTCTCTTCCTTTCCTGTCATCTGACCAGGAAATTAATTGCGGCATTTACCATCAAGGAGATTCCAATCCCTTAATGTAGGGGATCTTTACCTTATCCAGAAAGAGCCTGAGTGGATGCAGGCTTTCACTCCAGCTGAGGAGTTACACTCCTGATTCAACTAATCAAATCCCTGGAGTCTTTGCTAATGACTGCATTTTGTAGAATCAGGAGTGTGACTGATTGGCTGAGATGAAAGCCAGTAACTACACCAGATTTTTCTAGAAAAGGTTGAAAATTGCTTTCCTAACTAAGTGAGGTAAAAGGAAGAGGAGGTAATCCCCAAGACAACCAGAGCATGGAAGGTTGAAACTGTCCTTGGCAGAGATATATTTTCCAGAAAACGAAGCTTGTTGATTCACCCGTGTGTCAGCCTCTCCTCATCGGTCATGTCCGTAACTCTCAGTGTCTAGTGATATTTTACGAGCATTTGTATTTGTACAGAGCTTTCACTTCTGCACCGGCACTGCCCCTAGTTCACTGTTTAATTGTTCCCTCATTTGCAGCCACACATCCCCGCACATTCCTTAGCTCCAAACACCTGCATCCAACGCAATTACGCCCTCAGCTTCCCTACATATCCTCCCATTTCTGTAACGTTACAGTCCAGTGCCAGTTTGTCTAGCCAGTTCCCTGTAGTTTACATATGAGTGGTTTCTCATTCCTGAGATTTCCTGGTCACGATTTGGTTTATTTTTTGGATTTCAATTCTGTCTTGTTCCCTGTATCTGTTTGATTACCTGTGTTGGAGTTCCTGTTTGGCTTTTCTGTTTTTGATTCCCTTTTACATTTTGGCTTTGGCATATCAACTTCCTGGTTTTGACCTTTGAACTGATCTTTGACGATGATTCTCGATTCGCCACTCTGTACTGAATTCTCACTACCTGTTACTGACCTGGATTGCCTGACAATGAGTTATAATAAAACCTGTGAACTGGATCTTCGTCTCTGCCTGGGTTCTGATCTTGCCAGTTGCCAGTATCGGCCATTTCTTTGAACTGTGACAAGAAGGAGCGAGGACAATCAAGTGTGCCAATTAACATTTACTTTGATTTCTCGTCCTTAACTTCCCTGTCTCCTCCATGAATACAAGTGCAAGGAAAGATAGGGAGTTTGTGACAAATGAGTTCTTGGAAGGAGCCCAAGAGGTGGACAAGACTGAGATTTAGCAGCTATTAGTGCATTATACTGTCACCGAACAGACACACCCAACACAAACCCACCGTACCAACCACGCCCAACTATGTATCCATGCCAACCTGGAGTCTGGCCAGTGCTCCAAGCATTTTATTTAACATCACAAATCTTCTCATAAGGCGACAGACTGCATTGAGCTGACTGAAGGTGCGTGAAATTAACACCTAACAGAGCAATTGATAATTTCCTCTCCAAATTAAAAAAATTAAATTTTATGTCACCACCTCTCGTTATCCATCAAAAGGATATAGGAACAAATAACCTGGATGTTTTTTTTTTGTTGTTGTTTGTTTGTTTTATCAAAACCATTTCATCACAAAACACAATACATGCACAGTAATTGAAAAATACTGGCAAATGTGAATTATTCACTAATTTCATTTCATCAAATGGTGGTAAACTGCAAGATGAGGGGTCTCAAGCTCAAATCCTGAAGGGCCGCTGTGCGTGTGCAGGCTTTTGACTTGCTTCTGCACTTAGACACTTAATTAAGGCCATTTATTGGCCAAGGATTCATTCTACACACCTTGCTACTGAGGCCTAACTTATCTGCTTAATGAAGTGAAAGCCCAAAAATTTAGAGACACTGCGGCCTGCCAAGACAGGAGTTTGAGACCTCTGGCGTTGGTCCTCATCAGCAGACATGACTTTGATCAAACACCAAAGCTGTCTAACGGTACACGCTCCCCATGGATTGCGCTAGCGCGATTTTGCCGGAACGTCTAAAACAGAAACGTTGCATGGGTAAATATCGTTTCCTTCCCCTCGGGGCATCGCAAATCCCAAAGAGTGAGAGGGCGTCACTCGCACCGCTACGGTTGGTGCAGAGCGAGATCGAAATGTTTTGCACCCTGTCCCAGGTGTGAGAAAAGCTGCTGTGTGTTAGCAGATCAGAATGAGCAGAACGTACAGCGAAGTCCGTAAGCAGGCAGTGATGAAAACTGAAAAAGGGCTACGATGTTCACTCAATAAGGATAATAGTTTGAATTTTAACTTGAGGGTGTATATATGTCTACACTGAGAGAATAGATTTGGGGGGGGGTGTAATTAAAACAGGTTAAAAAAGGGCTGGGCCGAAAATGGTAGCCCAAAATCTTTGAAGCACTTTGATCTCTGCGAGTTCTGAGCTCTCATGGAGGGGCGTGGTTTTCAGCATTTCGCCAATCAGAAACAATAATGCCAGTTCACAACGCTTGGGTTTTTCCTGTGGGCGGAGCTAAAGGATTCTGGGAAACAAAACAATTTCATCAAGAGCAAGGTTATAAATAATGGAACTGGAGATAAAAGCATCTGGTCCCATTCCAAACCCAAATCAAGCATTTAAATCACCCGTTGTTGTATTCTTGGCAAGACCCTTGAATGAGGAATTTTTGGAACTGTGATTTCAGAAGCGTGGCGGCGCAGGAGGTGGGGGGGGTAGGTCAGAGACACCCCTGAATGTTTGCTGTGTGACATGTAGAAGCAGGCAAGCAAAAAATTTGGGAAGGAGAACCCTCACAGCTGGGCGTTTACCAATAACTCAGTACTCGCTGACATCCAAGAAATCACACAAACATGCAAGGAAAACTTGAGAGCACAAACAAGAAATGATGGCGCAGCCACGCAATCGCTCTCTCTCACACACACATGCACAATCATACACGCATATATACACACGCAGTTTCTCACACATTCACACAGGCAGTCTCTCACTGTCACATGCACGCATACAAATAAGCAGGCATGAAAGTATGCATAAAAGCATGCACAAACTCTTTTTCAAACACACACACACACACACACACACACACACACACATTCACTCATACATGCTCAGATATATGTAAGCACACCCAGATCTCATTCTATCTCTCAGGTATGCAGTCACACACAATTCATATACATGTTTACACACACACAAACACACACACACACATATCATGTGTATACACGGACTCACACCTTATCTTATTCTCTCAGCTCTCACGAGTTTTAATCTCTCCCTCTCTATTACACACACTGTCCCACTTTCACATTCACACACATATATAAACCCACAATCTCTCTCACTCTTACACACAATTTCTCCCACACATATACTTACAGTGTCGCTCACACATATGCATACACAGTCTCTCACTCATTCTCATACACACACACCAAGTCTCTCACTCTGACACAGACACACACACACAATCTCACTCTCCCACACATGCATACACAGTCTGACTCATACATGCCCAGACATATGTAAGCATACCATCATCTCATTCTGTCCCTCACAGACACACTCACACACAAGTCATATGTATGTGTATACACGTGCACACATACACACAAAAACCATACCCATGAGTAAACACACACACACACACACAAACCATACCCATATGTACACATAAAGACTCACTCACACCTTATTTCATTCCCTCGACTCTCACAAACACACAGTCATGCCCTCTCAAACACACACATTATCGCTCTGTGACGGACACACACCTAAACACACACAGCACCGCTCCCCTCCACACCACAGTTCCTGCGGGACAGAGCGATACCCAGTCTGTCCAAAAATAGATGCCCACCTCCTGACCCCCCCCTCCCCCTCATCCCATAATGTACCCAGGCACCTCTTATTGTACAACCCGTACCTATTTCAATGGGAGTGGGTGTTCATGCTAAATTTGCCATGGCTGAGTTGATGTAAAAATAATTCAGCCTAATGTGCACGGAAAGCCACGGGTGGAGCTAAAAATCTCAAGTTAGCAACCGCTATAAACAGTACAATACATTACAAAACCACCAGACACATATAATCCCTGATGGGGAAAGAGACAGGAGGTCCAATAAGAGGAAAAAGGACATACACAGGCACACATTTTCATGGGAAGACACACACACACACACACGCACTGCGCACTGACACTAAAACACACCCACACGCACAGACACGCATGCCAGAATATGATCTGACTCGCCCTGAAGCACACACTCACACACTCACACACTTACAGGCCCGCATCTTTCTTGGCAAAAACACCTTAAATTTACTTTGATATGCAAGCAGTTTCAATTTTTATTTACGAGGTTTTTTTTTTTAGTTTGATAGTTATTTTTTAGTTTATTTAAATGTCTGGCATATTGTTCACTCACACAAACACACACGGCTTCTTGGTTGCACTACTGCTCATGAATAGAGTACAGGTATCAATAAAGATTACACTTGAATTTTACGGTCTCTAGTTTTTCTCTGAGTTCCCACATTTAGTTTTTCACCTTCATGGACACTGAAGCTGTAGTGTGTTCTGATGTGGGCCTCTGACAGACCATAGACACAGACAGACAGACAGACAGACAGGAAGCCCCCCCCCCGCCTTCTTTCATCCACCCCTATGGTCACATGACTCCAGCCACTGTCTTTTCTTATCAGATCTAGGCTGGCTTAGTTCCCAGACAAACACTTTACAGAGCAGATCTATCAAAACACACAGCAGGGAACCCCGCAGCTCGAAGTCCTTCTCCTCTCCCGCTATGGATATGCAGTAGTGTGTGATGCAAATGCAGCACCAGTGATGCAAGGCCACTGCAGGGGCACCGACTGCCTGTCGAAACCTAAACCCTGAGGCAGATCCAAAGAGCTTCTTATTCCACTGCCGTCTCCTCCTTAAGGTAACTCCAGTCATGGAATCCTAACACTTCTGGCCTTGTCAAATCTTGGCCCTAAAATCCAAATCCAGCCCTTGTTATCTGCAAATTAAGTCAACAACTGTTGCTACTGATTGGCCATACTTTTTCCTGGAATTTGTGTTGTTTTACACCTATAAAGATTTGACCACCAAATCTGCATCTCCCCATCAGCCAGGCCTGCCAATCCAGTAACTGACGTCACTTTGAAATGTTTTATGAAAGAGGAACAACATACCTATTCGCTAATTCACTCTTCCTAAAACCCCATCTGTTCTTCTTAATTTTCTTTCTTGTCAGATTAATAGGTATCAGTCAAAAAAAAAAAAAACGGTAGGACTGCCGTGAAAAATAATAAACTGGAATGAGCCCAGCTTTGAAGCACCCTTCAAATGACAGTTTCTTCAAAATACATACTGCCTGCTAAATACGCTGGACTGATTTAGCATGTGATGTCCAGAGAAATACAGGCCTCAGGTGCACTGGGAGAGAAAGTTTGAAAGTAGGCCATACTTTTTAGAAGTTTCCACGAAGAAGAAGAGCTAAAACGATATTTTGGTCCTATCGCAGTCCAATAAATCAGAGAAGAAGAGCGATATTTGGGTCCAATCACAGTCCAATAAATCAGAGAGGAAGTGGTAGGCAGATGCACACCATCAGCGGAGGCAAACCAGGCAAATGTTAGGGGCCCCCAAAAAAATTAGGAAAAAGTGGGCCCTGATGGCCACTCATATTGGCACATCTTGCAATGACAACTAAAAAACTGGGTCATGGGGGGGCCTTGGCGAGCACCTTTGCTTGGGTCCCTGCGAGAGTTGAAGATTGCCACTGGCGGTGGGGGCATTTTACTAAAAGGAAGGACATCTTCAAGCGCTTCTGCAAAATCGATGGAGAATAGCGCAGACGAAATGTCACATAGCCAGTAGAAAACGTAGTAGACAGCACAAGGCAGGTTCTTAATCTTATCTAGAGGGAGCCAGTGTAGGTACATAAGTTTATTCCTAACGATACAGGTACACACCTGATTCTACTAATTAACGTCTTTAACAATGACTTTGGCATTGATTAGCAGAACCAGGTGAGAAACAGCATGGTTGACACAACAGCCAGCGTCAACCCCAGCCGTTTCTACACAAGGTTGAGTCCCCACATTACACATTTTAAGGACACAGTACTTGTATGCTGTTTCAGGCATAGTCATATATTCCGCTTCGGTGCAGCACATTTTCAAACCGTCATTAAGCGCAGAGGCTCATTGGGATTATGACTACCCCCCTCTCCCCCCACCCACCCACCGATCATTTTAAATTTAAATCACCCCCATTTCTCTCACTCTGTCAGTGCGTCTGCCGTCTCTCCCTCAAGTTCTTCCTCCCGTCATTCATCAAAGATCAGCGCTGTACCCTACAGCTTCTCTCCCTCCCTCTCAATCCATCACTGCTCTTCTGTTGCTGCCTCCCTCCGTCTGGGATCTGACGGGGACGTGAGAAATCGTTGGCAGGCGCGGCACAATTGCCGTATACGAATAGCAATTTTAACCTCCGCGCTCAACTTTAGAGGCCTTGTTCACTTACTTACATTAAGCACTGTCTAATCTAAGTCTAAAAACGGACAGCATTGTTAACCGAATTTAAGAGATTCTCCCTACAGACACATATTTTCAGGTCCAGACTTGCCTGAGATACCATTCCTTAACATTCAGTAGAAATCACAGATACAAACCCCGATGTACAGCAAATATCGCGCATTTCCCCCTCCTCCTCGTTCCCATCGACCGTGAATTTAAAAATCAATTTAGCTTCCGACGGCCTCGGGCGGATATTCAGCCCAAATCAAACAGCGAGGATGACATTTGTAAAGGCGGAGCTGGCGTTTCGTGGGACCTCTTTTCTATTTGAAGAGCACGGCTTATACTGCCGCAAGGCCGCCAGGTTAGTTTCTTGGGACCCTCGAAAGCCGTTTCAAAAGTCTCGTAACTCTGGAAACTTCGGACGCAGCGGGAAGGCTAATACATTCGCAATCTCTCGTTATCCTTACGGTTTTTGGCACACGCAGTGCACCAGCGCAAACTCTGCGTCAGATCGCCCTTACTACAAAAATCCAGTGGAACCAATTACTAATCCTGCAGCTGTTAGCTGCGCATATGCGCTTCACCCCTTGAACCGACGCTAAACAAGGATGATACTCGACATGTTGCTGCACACATTTTAAAGAACAAGGGATGACTTTAAGCTAACATCGGCTTCTTAGCCATTCATCGCCGTCCGATCTATGGAAACTAAATCCTGTGAAGTTGCGCTCTGCTGAGCCCATACTGTCACGCTCCCATGCGACGGGCAGGTATCAGCACAGGTGGGGGATGAGGAAACATCCATATCAACCCCTTTGATGCCGACGAGAACACATTAGTAATGACCAATGACAAGATAAAATTAAAAAAGTAGGACACCGTCTGAATTAATTTTTCCCTAAGAGGAATAACGTGAGAAATCGGTTGTAGCCCACACACGACCTCCCCGCCTCTCAGCACACACAAAAACACACCCACTCCTGCACACACGAACAAACCATCGCATGTTCGCACAAACACACTCCCACACGTCAGCGCACGGTCGCTGCTCCGCCCGCAGTGGTAGAGATCACGTTTCAGCACGATACAAGAAACAAATGTCCTCTGGCTGCACGATATTGATCAACTCACTTTTTAATATGCTATTTTTCTCCTCCACAAACTTTACGTACCTTGCCCATTACTTCACATAAAACAATTCTTTAAAAGAATTTTCGACAGAAAACCAGATTCTTAAAAAAAAAAAAAAAACTCACCAGACTAACTAAAAAGTACCCTTATCTCTTGGAAAATAATAAATTATAAAATAGGTAGTTGTACATTTTGAGTGTAAATAGTCCTGCTCGATAAATCTCACTTGATCGTAATAAAAACAGAGGCAGTCTGTACCATCCCTCCCACTGTTTGTTTTCTTGTGCCGAGACCATCTCAGTGCTCCTCAGTAAAAAAATGTCTTCTAATTCAACCCCAACTGATAGCAAGCTGCAATGAAACAGCATGGAAAGGCCAATGACCCATTTGAACAAGACTCAAAAACTACACAGCTAAAATACTCAAT
Organism: Gymnothorax reevesii; assembly: GCA_029721435.1. Taxonomy (NCBI): domain Eukaryota; kingdom Metazoa; phylum Chordata; class Actinopteri; order Anguilliformes; family Muraenidae; genus Gymnothorax; species Gymnothorax reevesii. Next base: position 27,600,985 of record CM056575.1, on the reverse strand, counting down.
TAAAATTTTGCTTCCCCCCTTTAACTACCTCCTAGTTGCCCTGAATGCACAAAACACACGCACACATGTACATATACATACAGCTTAGAATACACGGCGAACATACAAACACATATGCAAGCACGCGCACACACACACACACACACACACACACACACACACACACATCCCTCTGGAGTAGGCAGCAGCAGTGACAGTGCTCAGGCCTGCTCACCCCCTATCCCTCTGTCTCTCTCTCCTTCCCTCCCTCCCTCTCTCCTTGCTTAAACAAACACGGGCTGAGTGCACAGAGCTGTTCCACCCTCCGACGCCTTTCACTGGCTTTCAAGAACACCTGGACTCAGCTCACAGTGAATACAGGGAATAGTAAAGTGGGCTGCATGAGCTGTCAGGATGAAATTTTTGCCCATGCCCATCAAAACCACACACACACAAACAGACATATCCCCAAGAAACACATGCATGACCCTTACACACTTATACCCTCGCAAAGAACAACACATAGTTGAGCACAAAAATAACCACAACAAACCCATGCTCATGCATAAACTCGCATCCACACACATAAAGCATACTTGCACGCGTGGACATATCCCAAACAAACACACACACATAGCCCAAAAACACTTACAGACACGAAACACCAATACATCCTTGAGCACTCAACTGATCACAACACAAAGACACTCATGCGCACACGCACACACACACACACACACACACACACACAGACACACACACGCACACACTAGTGCACACAAATTCAAATGGACACAACATACACTTAACACCTGGACGCATGGACACGCACGCAAACAGCCTTATATCCCAAACGCGCACACAGCCCGTACACAAACACGAGCTCACGAATGCACACGCAAACATAATCACTCCTCTCATACACACAGACAGACTACACACTAATGCACACACACTTGCTCCTCAACTGTATACACAGTCACACTCACAAATAAATGCTCCCCAAACCCAGCACAACTCACCTACACTCACACGCGCACACACACACACAAAGTGAAATTCCTGTAAAAGCACTGTGTTTTTTGTTGACGTGGAACTTACCGGGTGCCGACCCTGTGGGTACATGGTCCCAGGTGAGGAGTCTTTGCCCCCCCCTGGCCCCCCACGCCCCTAACCTCCACCAGGAGGAAACCCAGAAAATCCCCCTCTCTCTCTTTCGCTCGCTGTCGCCTTCCCTTCACCCACCGACGTCTCCGAAATGGGGGAGCCCGGGATGGAGCAGTTTGGAGACAGATAGAGAGAGAGACAGTGCAGTTCACCGTCGCATACGGGGCCAGAGAACGCCGAACCGAACACCTCTTCTTCGTACTTTTACTCCCTAGAATCTGCACTCCCTCCTCTTCCTCGTGCAGAAAAGAGAGAAAAAATATCCAACCAACAGTCTTTCGCTCCTCTGCTTTTTGGGATTCGCTCCCCCAAATCACCCCCCAGTCAGGAGGAGTCCGTGCGCCCGCGCGCTGACATGGCAACTAAAGTCCGCTGGAGAATTAGGTCTTGGCAGAAACCCCCCCTTGTGCAACCGACCGTTCACCGAGACCCCCCCCTCTGGGGAGACAAAAACATAAACACCTTCCTCCATCCAAAGATGCCCCCTCTCTCTCTCTCTCTCAGTCTTCACCTCCCTCACATGAGTCTGTGCAAGTCTCTTCTAAAATACACGTCAAAGCTGTCAGTTTGGGGCTTTTCTTTCCGAAAAAGATTACCCAGACAGAGAGAGTGAAAGAGAGAGAGAGAGATATATGAGTGAGACGGAGCTGCGTTTTTTAAATCTGAAAACAAATAGAAAAAGCTCAGGGAAGCAGGAAAGAACAGCAGGCCAGTAAGGGATCCAGCAGGCGTTTTCAGCAGCGAGCCCCGGACTGTAATATATTGGGCTTGTTGGCTCGAACACAAACACGGCAGCCTGCTAATGCTGCAGTTAAGGTGGAGCCGCTGAGATGGCAGGCAGCAGGGGGAGAGAGAGAGAGAGAGAGAGAGGGGGGGGGGGGGATTTAGGGAGAGAGACGAGCAACGGTGAGAAGTGTGATTAGGCAGAGGGGGACAGGGTGGGCTCCTTAGTGGAGTGTAGGTAAGCGCACACAATCATTGACGCACATACACACGTGCACATGCAATCGCACTAAGTACCCAAGCAGGCACAAACACATGCAAGCACATTCTCACACTAAAGAACACGCTCTCAAACTCAAACACCCACGCACACACAATCACACTACTCCTGTGATCCGGAAACCGCTAGTGAGTTTATCAGTGACAAGGGTCTCGCAAATGAACAAACACTTTTGGATACTGGACTTCTCCTAACCGGAAAAAAATAAACGAAATGTCATTTTGACAGTTCAAAAAACTCTAATAGTGTTTTAAGATTTCCGCCACTCTTAATTACTGCAAATGAGGGTCAAACTCAGTCCCTGACAAGAGTGACATATGGACTAGGTTTTTCCCAGATCACAGCAAACTAAGTACACAAGCACATACCCACACATGAGCGAATGTTCACTTGAGAACATACTCTCAATTTCAAACACACAAAGACGTGCAGAGTGTACGCACACTCATTCACAAAGTCAAGCGCAAACATACACACATGCTTAACGCACTCACAGTCTCACACACTCACACACACTTACACAAATGATGCAGCTCAAGTTTCCATTGAATGAAGGAGCTAAGAAGCTCAAAGACTGAAGTACAAAGTGTGTCTAACACACCACAGAAATGTAAACTGCACAATACTGGAAATTGAGAGGAACCTTGTTTTCAGAAGAAGGTCCCGTTATAAAATGAGGCGAATCAAAGTCTTGTTTTCCCCTTTATATTTAACAAGATACACAGTACTGTTGTCCTCGCCCAGACCTCCATCCTCCCTTCCTCGCTGACTTCATGTCATCATCCTCATCTCCTCCCTGACCTCCCTCCCTCCTTCCTAACCTTGTCTATGGCCCCTTTTTATGCTTCTCATACCTCCTCTTGAGAATTTCACCTCCTTCTCGCGTCCCCAGACTCCTCTTCTCCGTTCCCTTGATCACCCTCCCCATCTCTTCATTAAGCCCTTCTCCTGTCTAACCCTCCTCGCCTCCCTCCCTCAATATTCCTCCACCCTAACGTCCTTCTCACTGCCTCCTTTAGCTCTGTTCTGCATTTCTCCTCTCTAGCTCCCCTCACCTCCCTCCTGACCTCCTTACGCATCCCCTGAAGTCCTCCACACCTCCCCTGTGATCTTCTCCACAGTGACGGCTCCAGTCTGCACGCCACATTTTTGTTTACCTGTCCGTATAATTAACATTTGCTTAAGACAGCAACACGGTTACACTCTGGCAGCCAAAGACAAATTGGGCAAAGCTGGACAGCGAGCACCCTCGACTCTGCAGATATGATGTCTCCATAGTCACACAGCCCTTTAATAAAGGTCAACACTCATTCTCCAGCTCTCTTCGCATTAGTATAATGATCCACATAGCTCTGATTCCTACTGGAGCTTGAATGGACCAGATAACAGTGAGTATAATTCTTTTTACGGTACCAGAACTTCAAGTTTGAGTGTGAAACGATGTCTTGGAACAGAGTATCCATTGATGGCAAACTTTTACCTTAGCCACCGATCATTGACCATCCATTCACGATCTAAACCGCTTATAACTTACCAGGATCACAGGAGAGCTGGAGTCTATCCCTGCCAACTATGGGGTAAAGGTAGGACCACACCCTGGAGAGCTTGCCAATCCATTTCTGCGCTGACAAACCACACTGCAGAAAATAAAAAGCTGACTGAACGTAGAAGTGAAAGGAAACCAGAAGCAAAACACTTTTGAGTTTGCTCTAATTCAGGTTCCAAGTTATTTCAAAAACAATTTCGAGTGAGTAGCCTGGGACTTTGAAGTTGCGAAAGCTCAAAAATGCTTTGTCGCCTTATATTTTTAAGTTCAGTAAACTTTCAGTCTTTTCAGAGAGCCAAACTCATCCCTCTAAAGGCATAAAAATATTGTGTTGAGCTCATCCGAAAATACTGGTTGCGCACGAAAATTCTTGAGCATGCCACATCATGCGCAGTTTTCAGGTCATAAGTCAAGGACAACCGAAAATGTAACATTTGTGCACAATCCTATTCATTCTGAATGCTTTTACTTGTAGTTAATCTTTAAAAATCCCAAATCTGCATGAGAGAGAGGCTGATGCGCCTCTTTTCCTGCACTCGCCATGTTCATAACTGAGGTCCTGGGTCTCTCTCAGCCTCTTTCTTCCTCCACTGCTCCATCTCTCTCCATCCCCCTCATTACCGCCGCGTCCTCAGTATCTGTACATCTCTTTAGTTTCTGCGTCTCCTCTCCTTCGGTTTCTCCTTTTACCCCCTCCATCCCCAGAGGTCACACACCGCGCTAATCATCGTTATCTAATTGCCAGGATTAGGCAGGTAATTATTCACATGACTCCATCTCAGCAGCTAATCACAATAACAAACGGGGGACTGCGAAACTAGCTTCCAGTCGTCCCTCTGACCCATCCCCCCATTCTCTCTCTCTCTCTTTCCTCCTTCTCTCTCACTCTCTCCAGCATGTGTGGAGTCAGACATGAGAGGAGGAGACGATAGAAAGGGGAGAACTCATGGGGACTCAAATACAGTGGACTTCACTAATGATGCCCTCTCAATTCTCACACATTATTATTTCTCATTTGGAACCTGGACTATGGAGGCCTGGTACTGGATGTGGCTTATTATATGCAAACATGTCCAGTATTCGTTGAGCCATACATACAGTACTGTGCAAAAGTCATAGGCACCCTGGATTCTTTATATTTAAATTTGATGTTGGATGTCCGTTATGTCTTCCATGCTAGTTGTGCTGTATATAAAATGCACATTTGAAGCATCAAATATTGATTTAAAAAATTTTCAGAAGAACTTATTTGTATTTAACGAAACACAGTATATGCAGCACAAATAATACGCCATGACAGAGCCCTGATCGTCATCAAGGCTCTCTGGGAATACCTGGGGAGACAGACGCAGGTACTGTAAGCCTACAGAGGAACTGTGCCAAATTCTCCAATATGCTTAGAAAAACCAAACAGCCAGTGATCTTATGACAATACAAAATGGCAGGACAGTGTTCCATATTTTTAAGCAAAGGGTAATCACACTAAATATTGATTTGAGTGAGTTTATAGGAGTTCACAGCACCCCCTAGTATGTTTTTGCTTAAATATTTAGAAACCTTAAATAATTTTTGGAACCATTTTTGCGTGACAGAATTGCGTTGAATGTGCCTAAAACTTTTGCACAATACTGTATAAGTCCAAAATATAAAAAAATGCTACAGTTTGTAGGTCTATAACAGGGAAGCAATTCTGAAATTCAAAGCCGGTGGTTTCCTGACCACTTTTTAGACTTTTTTTTTGCCTTAGGACGTTTTTGCTCTAGGTCTTTGAGCTCTATTGGGATCGCATATATGATATAAAAAAAATTTGAGATGGTTTTAGGAGCCTACAGCTTATTGGAGGGCGAGGGTGCAGCAGGAGACAAGACTAAGTTCAGACCTCAAAAAAAAAAAATTTTTTTTTCATTTTGAAAAAATCTCTCAAAACATTCATAAAAGGTGAAGTTACGATGAAAAAAATGATCTTTTAAGTGGACTTTTGTCATGTAAACGCCTCCAGTGCATTCGTTTTGCGACAAAACGCGATTTTCTCGCATCGCAAAATTTCATGGTTTATCAGGCTTGTGGAGGGCATAAAATCTACATTTTTCAAGGTATTGCTCAGAAATTTTCACCATAGCATCAGTTTGTTATGTTCTATACAATGACATAGCCATTTTTGGGGAGGTAGATACATGGTGTATTTATGATCCATCTGCCAGGCAGGTTCTGCCACCCATTTCCAAAATTCTATGACCAAATCATTTTTCTAAATATTTTTCTATGAAAATACCCAGAATGAGCACATCGTTGTATAGGTGGTGATATTAGTTTCAAAACAAAAAAAGAATTTCAGGAAAATATGGTATAGTTTCTGAGATATTGTTGCCACAAGATTTCACATTTTTTGCCAATAATGCACGGTTTTCACAATAACAAACTTATTAAATTTGATAAAAATCAAATTCCATTCTGAGCTTTTCTCAGGTGACACAATTTTTATGTGTTTCTAGTGTTTAGAAGTACTTAAATTGGGTGAAGCCAGGCTTGACCTCTTAAATACAGAAGCATCCAGAGCAATATTCTTTCAGCAGGCCCAGAATTTCTTGCTACCCAGAATGTCGCTGTCCGAAAGAGTTGATTCGGCACTGGACCTTTTACTGTGTGCCATACCAACCTTGTAAGGAATCTGTAGAATAGAATGAACAGTATGATAGGTAGAATTTAAAAATGAAAAGCAACTAAAAATTCCTGTTACGAGAGAAATAATATGCCTTACATGAAAAACAAAGAGTGGGGGAACTCAGATACAGCTCTCCGCCCTGTGGTGTGCCTGGGGAAGAAGGCAGGCTCAGAGGAAGGCACAAATATTGTACTCAGTCAATAACGAGTACATGTGGGGGGAAGGGCCTTTTCCTGCTAAATCTACAGCAATTTGACTCAACAGTGAACCCAAAGAGGAAACAGTAACGCTTCTTTGACATCCTGGCAAATCTACTCTTCTGCCAAGTTGCTTCTTCCTGCGCGTAGCATTCTCCTGCGCGAGCATCAGCTTAAACAAATCCCGACGGCGACATAACCTTTTCACCAGAAAAAAAATATTGAAAGGTATACCCTCCCTCGATCCCTGCATGCCGTCCCAGAGCCTACCTCAACTCACCTCAACTCTCTCCAGGCTGCAGTTCACAGCTTACATCCTTTTGAAAAATTCTGGTTTTTCGGGGTTATATCGTGCTGTCAATCACACCGCCCCTACTGACCGTCTAAAAGTCTTGTTTCCAACTAAAAAAAAAAATAAAACCCTGGTCTCTCTCTGCCCCCTTGTTCTGACAGCACTTCCTCCTGGCAAAGACCCGCTTCTTTTCATCTTAGCGCTGGAAGAGAGCTCGCTACTGCTGTCAGAATGGCACGGTTTCAAGACTCTCTCCCGCTGCCAGTGGAATGCAGTTTCTGTGGTGGACTGCAGCCATGAAGCATAAGGTTTTGGGTAAAATACTGGGATCCTGTCCTTCTTCCCCAGCTAATTCTTGGATTAAAGGTATTCAATTCTTTGTGGTTATAAATGGATGCACAGTATTTTAGTTACAATCTTAAATATGCAGAGTAAGGCTACAGCAGACCAGGGTTTAGGGGGCAAAACCTCCCCAGTTTCATTTTTAATCCAACAGCCCAAACGATCAGCTGATCGGGCCTGACACTATCGGCATGACCGTCATCATTGTCGTTGTTAGCAAGCTTTCAAGAATCAACTTCTCCGAAACCGTCGGACAGAAGAACCTGATATTTGTTATGGAGCCTCCTTCTTACAAGATCTACCAAGACTGTGCAAAGAATTTGGAAAATATGAATTTTTGAAATTTCTATGAATTTAAAAAATTTTGAATTTTCCCAAATACTAAATATATGGCATATTTCAATGGGCTATAACATGGAAACGATTGGAGATATTGATATAAATATTATTGACAACAGATATGAAGTCATATAAGGACTTTCATTTGGTGTCGACACCTTCGACCTTGAGTGACCTTGAAGGTGAAACCAGTGAAACTGTCAGCTAGAATGACTTCATTTGGCCATTGGACTGCTGGAGCCTTAGTCCTGTTTTTTAGTTTAATATGAATCTTATACGATTTAGCTATCAATTGCACCAAACCGAACTAAAATTTGCAACAGACTAATAATGTCAGACAAAGGAAGAAAAAAACTTAATACAAAAGAAAGTATTAATTAATATTATCTCTTCTGCCAATAATCTGGTTCCACAAATTCTGCTCTGATGAAATGAACAATATCAGCAGGAAAATTTGGCATCACCATTTCAAAAGCCGACCATGAAGAGGATTCACTACCTTGGACTAGCCTACATCACCAACTGTAAGGGTCAGCTTTGAAATGTTCAAAATACTTTTAGGCTGTGTATGTTACAGTCAGGTTGTAAAACCAGTCATTTCATGAAATGACAAAAAAAAAATTTCAGTCATTTCGCAAAATGACTGGTTTCACAATCCAACTGTTACATATACAACACTTTCATCAGGTGCTTTGTGTTGCTACGTTGTAACAATTGCAACTTGAATGCAGTGTTATTTACCCCAAATGCAATCAAGACCACTGCCAAAAAACATAGAGAAATGTTAATAGATTGATAGAAATGTGGGAATTAACCAATATAGTTGCTAAACCACATCTCATGACCAGATGCAGGTAAGATACCAGAGGTGTATAATCCAGGGGTCAGAAAGTAAAAATCCTACCATGTTTTCATTCTACCAGTAAACTCCTGCCAGCAGATTTCACTTGTTAGTTTAATCTCCCTGCAGGGACTTTTAATTTCTGAACCTGGATTATACACCTCTGTAAAATACAAGCTGTGTATGGGAGGAGCTGTGATCGTAAATGCTTATCTGGCGCACCTTATGTAGTAATATGCGAATGTTACCATTTCTGCCACTTCCCACCATCCAGAACTTTACTAATCTTTGACTCATGTCAGTCTCACTTGTTGATCAAACCAGTTGAGCGGAATGCATGGTTATCAAACATATGTCAGACATACATAAACAAATCCGTTGACTAAATCATAATACAAATTGGCCAGAATCAACATAGGATTTCTTCAGCCATGCTAACTGCAAACAGCTGAGGAAGTAAGACATGTAAATAACCAGCGGCAGTCAGAGATTAAAAAATCCTGGGGTCAGTAGGTCTTGCCATGTTTTTCTTACACCATTGAATTTGTCCAAGTGACTTGATGCTACCTGCACGCTTAAGAATCATGCTAATTTGCATGACTGGAACAAAACATTGGGGAGGACTTTTAATTCCGAGTCTAGATTTACCATCTCTGCTAACAGCACATCAGCCATAACATTATGACCACTAAGAGGTGAAATGAATAACATTGATTATCTCATTACAATGGCACCTGTCTATGGGAGGCATATATTAGGCAGCAAGTGAACATCTTGTCCTGGAGCTTGATGTGTTGGTAGCAGAAAAAGTGGGCAAGCGTAAGGATGCAAGTGACTTTGCCAAGGACCATCTTGTGATGGCTTGACGATTGGGTCAGAACATCTCCAAATCTGCCTCTTTCGGGGCGTTTCTGCTCTGCAGTGGTCAGTACTTACTAAAAGTGTTCCATGGAAGGAAAACTGGTGAACCAGCGACAGGGTCAAGGGTTGTCAAGGGTTATTGATGCGTGAGGGGAGCGCAGTTTGATCTGTGCAGTCTAATCCAGTGGAAGAGCTACTGCACTCAAATGGCTGAAAACTTTAATACTGGTTCTGATGGAAAGGTGCAAGCACACACAGCACATCGCAGTTTGTTTTGTATGGGGCTGCATAGTTGCAGACCGGTCGGGCTGCCCACAATGGGCACATGATCATTAGAATGAAACCACTGAGCAATGGAAGAAGGTGGTCTGGTCTGATGAATCACGTTTCCTTTTACATCATGTGAATGGCTGGATGTGTGTGCATTGCTTACCTCGGGAAGACATGGTACCAGGATGCACTACTTGAAGAAGGCAAGCTGGTGCAGGCAGTGTGATGGTTAGGGCTATGTTCTACGGGGGGAACCGTAAGACCTGCCATGTGCATGTTACTTTGCAATGTACCATCTACCTAAATATTGTTGCACACCAAGTGCACCCCTTCATGGAAATATTATTCCCTAATGGCAGCGGCTTCTTTCAGCAGGATGAGCCACACTGCAAAATAGTTCAGTAATGGTTTGAGAAACACAGAACAATAAGTTCAAAGTTTTGAATCGGCCTCCAGACTCCCCAGATCTCAATGCAATTGAACACCTGCGGGATGTGCTGGATAAACAAATCCAATTAATGGACACACTATCTCACAACTCACAGGACTTAAAACTGCCACAAACGTCTTAGTGCCAGATACCACAGTACACCTTCAGAGGTCAAGTGGAGTCCATGTCACAGGGAGTCAGGAGTGTTTTGGCAGCCAAAGGGGAACCTACACAATATTAGGCAAATGAACTTAATGTTATGGATATATAATTTACACTTCAGTAGAACCACAGAGCACAGCTGCGACAAGTTGAGCCTAGGTCTACCTATACCATATGTGTGACTAGCTGTAGGTCACAAAGTGTGATGTATGCAACAAACCAAGTCACTACCGGACATCCAAATTAATATGGATGTCCAATGTAAATAGAAATTGCAATATCTCAAAAAATATTTTAGTATGGAACGTGAGCCTGTTGAAACCCGACCATAATGTACACCGATTTAATCTCCTCGCGCCACCTTAAAAGCTTTCTGCTGCTGCTGCTGAAAAGTCTCCAGCCACTTTCTGATTGGTCAGATGGGCGAACAGGCTGTAGCCAATAAGTGCTAAACTGCCCCACGTTGGGTCATGACATCAGAAGCAAGAACAGACCAATCGCTGCGTCGGTGGCCAATAACTGGCTCCAGGGTATGGAGAGGGAGTTGCAATGTCTGTGGGGATTGTGGGCAGTGAAGTTCCAACTTCCAATTATTCTACACACCCCCCTCCCCACTTTCGACTACTGCCGTCAATCACGCCGCATAAATGTTGGGTTAATTCAAACGTAAATTTTTGCTGTTCCTTTTTTCTGCGATGTACACCAAATATGGAAATGCATTGTGTGAGTTTATGTAACTAGCCCAACTATGTGCCTCTTATTTTACGCATCAAATAACAACTAATCGTCCGTCTATTTTTTGCGACTTGAGTTTAAATTATATAGCCTACGTTTATACTGACACATTTTTTTAAAAATTACACAGAACAAGGGAAACGACAATTTAGGGCGAGGGAAATGTGTACACCCCTGGTACTTGCGCAGGACGGCATTTAGGCGGAAATAATTCCCTCAAGCGCCTACTTGTTCGATAACCTCTCTCTGAGTCCTCTCGTCAGCTCGGCTCTAACGGCAGAAAAGTGAGGTCTCTACTTTTTTCTCCGCGGATGGGAAACGCGGACAATTTCTATACAACACTCAACCGCGTGACAGCACTGTCAGCGTGGCGGCTGTCTGCGGTGTGGCTGTGTTGGCCAACCCACTGCCCACACAGACGAAACCTCGGCGACAGCGTATCGATCGCCGTGATAGATTAGGCTCATCCTTCTGACAGCGCGACCAGCCCACCCCCGGCACTTCACCCCATTACCTCCACACATTTCTGACCTGTTATTTTCCTCTAATTTAATTTCCCTCACTTGTCGTTATTCTTGGCTGAGTGGCCTTGTCTTGTCTCCAACCCGACGCATTTTCCTGTCACTAACAGCCGCGAACTGTTCTCTCGGCTTTAAAACGATTTTCCACCGGTGTAAGCTTGTCTGAACCGCGGGTCGCAAATAAAACACGTTACCTTCCTCTAAAAATAAAAGTTCAATCATAGCATTCACGGCAAATTGGTGACGTGTCATAAATTTTTACAAACGGATAGAAGTTTTTGAAGATATTGCGACAGAAAGTGGCTCATTTAAGTCGCAGACGGCAGCTTAGACTTCTGCTTGTGCGTAATTTTCGGTTCCTGTCTCCGAGTAAATCACCGTGCAGAAGTGAGGCTTCGCTGCACTGCAGAGCCCTAATTACATTTATCCCTCTTATTTCCGTTATGTTTGGGGCGGGGAGGGGTGGGTGTGTGTCGGGGGGGGAGCTCGCATGTTTGCATGCTGAGGGAGATGTCCTCTAATGAGAGCGAGGTGGTAAAATACAGTCACGTGACAGGAAAAGCCGTCCAAAAACACGAAACGGGATGAAATTGTAGGCTATTTAACTCTCCCGCGCTATCAGTGTCTTTGTGTCGATCTGTGCTGCCATCTATTATCCATCTGCGGCTCTCTCATTTGCAGTCCCAGCATGCATAATTGATGCTACTGTGATACAGATAGTTATGTACTGATGTTTCTTGAGTGTGTGTGTTTGTATGCGTGCGTGCATGCGTTCGTGTGTGTGCGTGTGTATCTCTAAGAGCTCCAGAGTGTGAGAGTGTTAGTGCTCATGCTTGTGTCTCTTCCATAGCTGTGTATGTTTGCACATGCCTGGTTGCTTGTGTCTGTGTGACTGTGTATCTTTTGTGTCCGCATGGGTATTCATACTAATCATATATCTGGACATTGAAAAATGATTAAATTAGCTTACAAATACTGTTTGAGCAAAAAGCACTGGCTCTTAGATTTAACATGAGAGTTTTCTACTTCCAAACTGGGTGAAATGTGTTGGAATTAACAGCACTTCTTATAAGCGATTCCCCCTTTTGAAGAATGCAAGCGGGCAGTCGGTCTAAAGGTGATTGCACCTGTCACAGTTGCATTTGGAATTTGTTGCTTTTGACTCTATATGAGGTACAAAGAGCTGTCCAAAGAGTCAAAAATTGAGGGAAGACTTCATCAAAGAAAATAGAGGGTTTACCGCAAGATATTAGTTATCAGTAAGCCCCAAAATATGGAGGTTTGCTTCTAGAAAATTATTTTAAAAGCGTGTTCAGTTTTAGAACAACAGCCTATCGACAGATGAGACAAAGATCAGTTTTTACTGGACTGATGAGGAGTATGAAGAGAGGAAGGAGCTGCTTATCTGAAGCACACATACCTATCTATAAAGCATGGTCATGTGGCAATGTATAGCCCCCAACGAAAATAGTTCTCTTATTAATGATATGGCTCAGCAGCAGAATACATTTTCCATTGTATAGGGCATTATTATCTTCTCAAGATTCCGCCAAATACATCAAACTCATCGTAGCATTTCTCAGAGCAGATGAACAATGACCCAAAGCACATTGAAGAAGCAACCCAAGTCTATTTGAAGGCAAAGAAGTGGAATGATCTATGAGGGCAAAGTCAATCTCCAGACGTGAATCAAATAGGGCATACACTTCACTAGCTGAAGGCAAAACGCCTCAAAACTGAGCAGGACCTGAATGCAGCTACAGTGAAGGCCCGGCAGAGTATCATCAGGGAAGAAATAGCGGTGGATAGCATGCTTCAGGCACTAATTGTTTGTGAATGATTTCGAATCAAAAAGTCAAACTGTCAATTCATTATTGAATATCTTAGTTCATCCAAATACGTCTGTGCCCATAAAAATAGGCAGAATATTTATAGAAATGGTGGTAATTTCTACGCAATTCAAGCATTATTTTCTGCGGAAAATCATTTTAGTTAAAGGTGAAAGTCTGCTTTTTATGTGCATCTGATTAATTTCAAATCGACTGTGGAGGCATGTAGAGGCTAAATGATTAAAACTTTGTCACTGATTGATCAAATGCTTTTGGACCAGACTGTATGCATGGTACTGGCTTTGAGCAGCTCATGATGCACTTTTTTGAGATAGGTTCAGAGAAGTGTTCATTCAGTTCTTCTGTAATTTATAGTTCCGTTGTGCTGTTGACTTTCTCACTGGAAATGGAGCCAATTTTTCAATGTTTCCTTTTCCTTCTTAAATAATTTAGCAGTTTTTGTGACTGACACCCCTTCCATTTATGCTACTTCTTTATTTAGGCAAATAAGTAAACTAATAGTCAACTATGTGGCCTCAAAGGGACTCTGTTTGTATCCCTATCTTTATTTTGAGACTTTTCCTGCCAAGTGTGGATGGTTAGGCCTCTGCTTCTAATAGGCATTCAAATGATCACGAGTCACCTGCGCAGAAGCATTCATAACTGCAGTTTTGTGATTTCAAGTTTAAAGCCATTTTTTGGGCGTGTATCTAATATTTTGACCCCTCCCAGCATATCTATACCCAAGCATTCATGTCTGTTAATCGATCTGTGAAAATCCTAACGGAAATGGCATCCCAGAGTGTAGCGGCACTGCTGCTCCCTCGAGCTGGATCCACTAATCTGATTGTATTTGGCGAGCCCAGTTGTGTAACTAATTGTAATTCAGGGAACTTGCACCAGATAAAAAGCTTTCTGCATCCATCAGAAGTCTGCATTGCCGATGCTCTTGTTTGGTACCATCACAAGAGGCGCCGTTGCGTTGTGCATAGCGCCGTGGAGAATACACGGGTCAATTGTCTTTAGCGGTCGGCAGACTGGATTTCAAATAGGCCTTCCTCTCTGCTCAAAGATGTTTACGGCGAAGATATTCGAAATGTGAAGCATCGAAGCAACGACGGGGGCAACGAAAACCGAGATACAAGTGGTTTGTTGTTTGATAGAACGCATAGCTATTTACATTTAAAATGATTTTACGTGATAGTGCGTATTGCGTATTTTTGTGGCAATGAAACGCTTGTCATTTGTAATTTTCCCTCGCTCTACTCTGAATATTTTTTTTTTGTTTTTTTTTTTTTCGCGCGAGCCATTTCAGCGCGCCTGTAACTGCGCGCTCTCCGAAATAAAGCCAGAGCCCTCCCCGCTGTTCCCGACCCTCCTGCTCCCCCCTCTCTTTCTTTCCTGCTCACAGAAGATTTACAAGTTTACAGTGTGTACTGGCAACCAGATTCATGGCCAGATGCTATTTATGAGCTGCTGCGTGTGTGTGCGTGCGTGTGTGTGTGCTCGGGGAATGTGCATGGAAGTATGGGGGAGAGTGTGGCCACCTGTGTGTATGGGTTGCCAAATTGGTATGCCTGATCTGTATGAGTGTGGGGGAGTTTCTGCCTATGTGTGTGTTCTGTGTATGATAAAGACAGATTTTTCAGTTTTTGGCAGTGTGTATTTCAGTATTTGTCTTTATATTTTATTTAAATGCAAAAAGCCTTATTAGTGTATGTGTGCTTGCATGCAGCATCTGTTTATGCTAAAGCATGTTGAAGTGTGTGTCCATGCATCTACTTGCGCGAAAGAAAAAGAGAAAACTAGAGCCTGTGCATTTGTATGTGCATACTAGCATCTGCCTCTGCTGTGGCATATTATCGCGTGTGTGTGAGTACGCATGCACGAGTGTGTTCATGTATCCCTGCACACGTGTGCATGTAAGTGCATTTGCGCTAGCTGGTAGGAGGGCAGACAGTGGTCATGAATGCTAAAAATGCCTGATGGCATGTTTAGAGAGCTCTGGTGGGGTGGGGGTGGGGGGTGGGGGGGGGTGTTTGGCTGCTTAAGCTACTCTCAGCAGCTGGGCTCTGGGAGTGAGAGCGAGGGGGGGAGGGGGTGCCAGGGGGTGGGTGGGTAGCAGCTCTTAGCATGCCTATGCGAGCTAAAGAGGGTTACTGACGGCTTTGTTACTGAGCGCTGCACCAGCGCAGCCAAACATAGCATTAGCGTAGCCTCACCCAGCTGCATTTCCCGGACAGGACCGACAGTGAGAGGGAGAGTGCACTGTGATGAACATAGTACATACATGGAGGGTGGTCAAATTATCAAAAACAGCACCGCAAATTCAAGCTTTGAGAGGCTCGCAACATAGTATTTTTGTTGCAACTGATTCGGATACAGATTGATTCAGTTCTGTCGGTAATTCTACAGCTGTAGCTTCCTGGATATTAGCACACATCCCACTAATGGAAATACATTTGCTGTTTTCTGGTGGTTGGCATATATTGTTATACTTTTTTGACACTGTTCCGCTTAGCCTTAAACAATATTTCCATTTTTGTGACCGATGCAATTGCTAAGTGAGTATGAACTATTTGACCCCTTCGAAGCTCTGTCAGTAACCTTATCTTGCTTTGGAGATGTACCAATAAAAGTGCTTGTCAGGCCTCTTTTCAGCAGACACAAGCTTTTACTTATCATTGGAATTAATATGAATGACCTGTTTAGATGCTTTTGTAATTGTAGTTTAGAAACTTCAGTATTAAAACCATTTTTCAGGGGTGTTTCCATATATGCTATGAACTATGAGCTGAGCCATAGGTAATGAAGACTAGACTTTGCATACAAAGCTTGGAATAATTTATTATGTTGCAGAAAGATTTGAGACAAACAGACAAGGCCATACCTATTTGTCCCTGTATCAGTAAGGACCGCAGTTGTTATTTGGTTGAAATGGTATGGATTACAATTCCCGTTAAATAGACAATCTCTTACATAAACCTCATGATCACTGTTTTCAAGCCCAGAGTGCTGAAACAAACAGAATCAAACAGCAGAAATTGTGCCACTATCCAAATACATCTGGCCACCACTGTTCAATTCCCGCGTATGCATGTCTGAACCAAGAGATACTCCTCATACCTTTCAGTTGCATTCTGAATGTATGGAGTTTTCTATCAATACCCTCGTGCAAGAAGAGCGCAATGACATTTTACAAATTTTACAGGAGAGGCAAAAAAAAGTGCTCCCGGTAAATCTCTACTATATTGATTAAAATTTCCATGGTGAATGAGTGGGTCATTAGATGATATTGAAGCCTGAAAAAGATTGATTCCTAGTCATTAGCCAATGAAGAGATAATCCACATTATATCCTGTATGCTCTTTTAGCAAGACTCAGAATGAGGAGTTCAATACATGAAACAGACATCCTAGAAGGGTGTATCTGCAGCGTCCTGCTAACAGAAATGAAGGGGACCTAGTGAAAGTGCCAAGAGTCTGTTCAATATTCTAAATTTCTCATTCCTAAATACATATAATAGTTTCCTTAGTAAATGTTAGAAACATAAAAATACATTGATACAATATGGCAGGATATATGGATACACTATGGATACATTATGACCTTTGTGGTGACACTGATATCTGAAGCCATAAACAACAGGTAATACAACAAAAGATAATACAGTGAACATTGACTGTGAGCGTATGTACAGTTTTTTGATCGTACCAACTAGGATTAGCAATATGAAAAAATGGCTCAAGTGGCAGATGCACCTGGACTGAAAATGCATGTTGTTTGTAAAAAGGGTGTAACTATATCTTACGCCCATTTAGCGTGGGAATCGTTACATGTGTCCTTAAAGCAAATAAGAAACATTGGTGGGAAAATTTTACTTGCAGACACGGTTTTTTAAAAACGGGGTTTGACCGCTTTGGGATAAGAATTCAGACATGAAATTTTGCCAAAAAATGAGTCCCACATGGATGTATTTAAAATGTAAAAAACAACTTTTTTGCTGAAAATTTCACTCATGCCCTTTTCGCATGATGGTATCGTCATGTTAAGAACACGATCCAATTGAGAATACTTAATTTCTAAATAAAAGTAAATTTATTAGTACCACAGTCCCTTGCTAAAAGTATAAAATGGCAATATGAAGTGAAGCACTTTGAGATAACATGCTTTTGGAGATAATTTTGTCAGATACTGATTGGGATAAGGGGTGCTACGATGGTGCGATGAATAACTCTGTTCCTACACAAGAAGAACGTTGTGAGCTCAAATCAAGCCTGAGGCCTCTCTGTGTGGAGTTTACATGTTCTCCCTGTGTTCACCTGGGCACCTTTCAGATACTCCAGTTCCCAGCCAAACAGCTCCTTTCTCTCTCCTTTGAGCTATTTTCCTCATTCACGTATTCTCTTGCTCCCTCTATCTCCCTCCTCCCTCTCCCTCCATCCTCTTCCCCTCCTCTCTCCACAGCTGTGGAATGGTCTGCCTGATTGGCACAGAGCCTGGGTCATGTCATGCCAATTAAGTTCAGCAGCTAAAAGACTTCCATCTGGGAATGCAGCATGTTACTGACAACATTAACCCTTACCTGAACTGGGAGGGACAAATACGCACATAAACACACAAAAATTTGACTCTTATGCTCGCTTAGGCACAAAAACCTAGACGCACAGTCATACGCGTATGCGCTTTCGCATAACCACGCATAAACACAGACCCATATCGAAAATTCCTCACTTACAAACATATGCTCACAACACATATGCACAGGTATATGTGTAAAACAAACACACACACACACACACACACACACACACAAACACACACAAACACACATTATAGTGATACAAAAAATGTAGTCAGTTATTTTCTATGCATGAACAGGGAGTGACAGGAAAGGAGGCCAACAGGGAGAGGCTACAATTATCTGGCTAAATGACACCATCTTGTGGAGAACTGGGACACCATCGGGAGGATTAGACTACAATACCCACAATGCTAACAGGGGTTTTGTAGTTTCCAGAAATTGCTCGCCACAAAAGTCAACCGGGAATACCTTGAGCACCACGTGCCATATCACCATCTCTAAGTGTACAGAATTCTGACAGATAAACGGAGTGAGGGGCTAATTTCAGTGAGTGGAACTGAGGGAAAACAAAATGACTCTAAGCTATACACAAATTAAAGTCAGAGATTGCGGTATAGGTGCAGGAGTGGCACTATCAAAGAATACTATGGGTGAGGGGCAGGAACACATGCTGGACAGTTGATCCATCCATTGCTGAGGCCACAAATCAGTCAATTGCACAGAACAGACAAAGGAAACACACATCAACAAAAGAAAGACCAATACATGAAAAAGTTGACCTTGTCAAAGATTTGAACCATTAGTGAGTAAGTATGGTGTCTATCGGGTATCAGAAGTGAAAATCAAATATAAAGCACCAAAGGTATGTTACTTCAGCTGTCCTCAATTCAAAAATGGGCTTTTGTTCATACAGGTTAGATGAAAGCAGTCTGATCCAAACTTTTCTTGTAAGCAGTATTCACCAGGACTAAAGGCAAGTACTAATACGGTCTCTGACAGCACTTGTTCATGCAGAAGAGAAATTTGAGATCAAACTCAAGAGACTGTGAAAGAGCCATCAGATGAGTGCAGACTGGGGACTGTCCTTGTACTGCAGCAAATGCATTTGGGGAGGCTGGTTCAATAATCTGTTGCCTACAGACGTGACATGAAGCCAAGAGCAGCTCTTGGTATGGAGCCAGATGTGTAAAACTTGAGCGCGAACTGCTAAAGATCATCCTATCTATTGCCAGCATCTGTGCCAGCTGTTCCTTCCAGCTACGGATCGAGCTTGAAACACCATTGGGAAGCAAGGTGTACCCATAAGCAGAGGTCTGCTGGTAATATTACATTCTCACTGCACATGCCCAGCAATACGACCTGTGCTGACAGAGAGATACAAGCAGCAACTGACACAATGGGCCAAGCAGTGCTCGTTCTGGACGCAGTGACATTACAAACCTTGGTGTAGAGACTTTTCAGTGAAAGTGTAAAAAAAAAAAAAAAAACTAAGGCTGTTGAAATTTACAACTGCACGTTGAATGTACATTTCTTTCGCTATTCATTGTATATTTTTGCGGAATATATAACGTTTACATAGTTTATTTGTGTTTCTGTACTACAGCCAAACACAAAACCAATGTTTATGTTGATGAGTTTGCGATGAGGAGGTTCAGAAATAAATAAAAATCTTGATGGTGACAAGCCGGTAAATATGAGCAGATGTCAGGATGACTAACACCTTCACACCCCCTGGTGGCGATGAAAAAAACAGGGATCAGGCTTCCGTTGAGTAGAAGGGATGTTGCGGTCACAGATGCTTGGCTGGTTTGGTCTTGAGAATGCGCCATGGTCTCTGTCGCCAAATCCCTTAAGCCTTGTTTATGCCTGCGGGAGACACCATGGCACGGGCAGCCGCAGTTGGCGCGCGAGCGACGAGAACGTACTGAGGCGTTTATGCTCAATGCATTTTTCATTGCAGCATTCTCCGAAAGGCCAGGGGGCGCACAAACGAACCAATCTAAGTGCCAATAAGATTAATAAGGTCCCAATCACCATAGATGATCTTAAACGGGATACATTTTCTATGCAGTCTGGAAAGTGTCCAGGCCTGCACGGTTTTCCGACCGAGTTTTACAATACCTTTTTCGACAAATTAGCACCGGTTTTGATTTAAAATGTTCAATGAATCTCTGACTCCACCTAAATTACCTCAGACTCTAAATCATTACTCTTAAAAAAGAATAAGGACCCTTTGTCCTGCTCAAGCTAAAGTCCAATCAGCCTTTTATCAGTAGATGTAAAACTTCTGTCCAAATTATTAGCTCTGCGACTGGAATCAGTTTTGCCTCTGATAATCTCTCCTGGTCAGACAGGTTTTGTCCAGAACAGACATGGGTTCTTTGACCAAGTGGAGTGGAATTACATTTTTTATGCCTTGGAGAAATTTGGTTTTGGCCAGAAGTTCATTTCTTGGATTAAGTGGCTCTATTCATCCCCTGTGGCTTTAGTCAGAACTAATGACACCCATTCAGATTATTTCCCTTTGTACCGCTCCACTTGTCAGGGCTGTCCTCTGAGTCCTCTTCTATTTGCTGTTGCTATTGAACTTCTGGCTATTGCGCTTCGTTCAGAGCCGCGCATTACTGGAATAGTAAGATATGGTCTTGAACAGAAGGTCTCCCTCTATGCTGATCCCTTATTATTATATGTGTCCAATCTCTCTGTCTCAGTTCCGGCTGCTGTTTATATTCTTAGTTCATTTGGTCAGATTTCAGGCTATAAACTAAATTTGGACAAAAGCAAGCTGTTTCCTCTAAATCAAGGTGCCCAAAATACTGCTCAGGGTTTCCCATTCAAAATTGTTCCATTTGGCTTTAAGCACCTTGGTATCCAGATTAGAGACCGATTTGAAGATTTGTTTGAATATAATTTTGCCCCTTTGTTAGATCAGAATCAGATGCAGAAAGACTTTCATTGGTGGTCACTGTTGCTTTTTCCCTTGTGGCCAGGTTTAATTCGGTTAAGATGAACATCCTCCCCAAATTGTCTTACCTCTTCCAGTGTATACCTGTCTTTCTCCCTCAGTCTTTTTTTTTTTACAAATTAGACTAATCAATCACTAAGTTTATATGGAACAGGAAGGTCCCTCGTTTGCGTAAGGAGCTGTTGCAGAGACTTAAGTCCCTGGGGAGCTTGGCCCTCCCTAACTTGAGATTATATTACTGGGTTCCCATCCTCAGAGTAATTCAGCTTTGGCTCTCTCTGGAGGGGGCACCACTTCCTCCTACATGGTTGAGTATGGAGATGTTTTCTGCTAAATTTGCTTCGTTGACTGCTCTCATCCACGCTCCTCTTAGCTTTTCTCTCTCCCCTTTTTGCAACAATATCTTAGTTGAATCCACTTTTAAAATTTGGAAGCAAGTTTGATGCTATTTTGGTCAACAGACCTTCTCTTTCCTAGCACCTTTATCAGCTAACCCTGTTTTTCATCCTTCCTTAATTGATGGGGCTTTGTGGTCTGACTACAGCATCAAGGCATTTAGGGACTTGTTGCTAGTACATTTGCATCCTTCCAGCAACTCCAGAAATTCCATTAGCCCAGACAGCATTTTTTTTTTTTTTTGATATCTTCAAGTTCGTAGTTTCATCCGCAATCTTAGCCCAAAAGTCTCCCAGAAGCATCTCTAATTGACTCCTTTTTAACTTCATTTCCCACCAAGGGTGCTATTTCACATTCATACAATCTTATCTATTCTTTGCAGCTAACACCGCAGCATAAAGTTAAAACCCAATGGGAGGAGGATCTAGGGGAGGAGATCCTGGAGGGGCTGTGGGATGCCATGTTGTGCCGAGTCCACTCCTCTTCTATTTGTGCCAGACAAGGTCTGACCCAGTGCAAAATTCTACATCGTACCTATCTCACTCGAGTTATGCTTTCTAAAATCTATCGTGATGTCGATCCCATGTGCATAAGATGTCATCAGGCTCCAGCTACTCATGTCCACATGTTTTGGTCTTGCCCTTCACCATTTAATTTTTGGACACAGATATTCAACTCTATTTCTGTTTGTACAAAGGTTCAAATCGATTCAACAGCATGTACTGCTTTGTTTGGGGTTTTACCTCCTACTTAGCAGCTTCCTAAATATAAAGCTGACTTTGTAGCCTTAGTCTCCTTACTGGCTAGACATTTGATTTTATTGAGGTGGAAGTCTCCTGTGCCGCCTTCCCACTCCTCTTGGATCAGGGACATCCTCCAGTTTGTGAAGTTGGAGAAAGTTAGGTGCTCGATACATGGTTCTCTTGCAAAGTATAGTAAAACTTGGGGTCCATTTTTTGCACGTTGAGGGGTTGATTTTTACAGCTATCTCAGAATAGCCACCCTGATTGTCAATAATTGTGAGTTTTTCTTGTGAGAATTTGTAGCATGATGGGAATGTTTTTTATTTATCTATATGTTTAAGTGAACATATTGGACTTTTATTTAGCAGTGAGTGGCCAATTTGTGTTTTTGTTGGTTCTGTGTATTTGTTGTTGGGTTTTTTGTTTGTTTGTTTGTTTGTTTTTTTTGCATTCCTTATCTGATTTCATTTTATTGTATTTTTCTTTCTTTTTTTTTACTTGTTATACTTGACACTGGTTTAACTCTCGAAATGTCACCTCTTGATATTCTTAAGTCACTGAAAAATCATTAAACAAATGTTTAAAAAAATAAGAAGAATAAGAGTGTAGCAGACTACCTTTAATACAGATTTGGGTAACTAAATAGCAATGTCCGTTTTTTACTTATTCACAAATAAAAAAAGTTTCACAAACCGTACAGTCATTTTTAAACCATGTGTACAAGTCCAACAGACCTTTTTGTGAACCTTTCGAGAAAGATATGATAATGTCATTTCTGGTGCAGGCACCCTTGCACTGGGGACACTGGCGAGAATAAATAAGGTACAAGTCCACTGGCACGGGTTTTTTTTTTTCTATTCTCAAGTTGTGCCACTTGCTGTCGCCTGGCCAAGTGTTTTCTTGCAAGTAAATGTTACCATTTCTGAAATGTCATTTTGTTGCATGTTCTGTGGATCTAATTGTGTAGATCAAGATGACGAATTTGCAAATTAAGTCACACAAAGCAGGTTTGAAGTCATGTGGTTCATTTTTATTTCTTTCTAAAATGGGAAGCAAGAGAGATAATCATAATAAAGCTCTGATTACAAAGAAAGATGTGTCTGTGATTGGCTGCTGCCTGTCGGAAGCCCAAAGGAACTGCTCCTCATTTGAGTGGAGTTCAGAATTTTCATCTTTTTCCCGCGATCACTTCCTCGCTTTGCCATACCATGAATAGGTCCGCAGCTCTGCCGCCTGTAATCACCCCTATAACATTGAAAATAAATGGAGAAAGGAAAACTACGCTCTACCCCGCCTCCGTTTGCAATGTGCCAGTGGACAAGTACCATAACAGTATGCAGATCATGGGCCTGATTTATAAAGACTTTTAGCACGTGCACAATCGTTTAACCAGTGCCAAAGCAATAACAATGGCCATGATTGGCCAGGGTACTTGCCTTACACTAATCAGTGGCAAGATTTCTGGTTTCACACGGGCAAAAAGATTTTGCTTGTGCTAAAGGTCTTAGTAAATCAGGCCTCATATGTTTGTCTATTTTTTTTTCAGAATTACACCCGCGTCAAACCACTGGAGAAAAAGGCAGCAGGAGAAAGAGCAGGCAAACAGAAAAGTAGGAAGAAAAGGGCGTTCTCTGCATTTGTGCTTGACTTCAGTTTGTTGTGGAGCTGGTGTTTAAATTACTGTAGCGAAGAAAATGCGGTGGCAGCAGAATAGTATACTTGTCATGTCAATAAAGCAATTATATTTGCGGTGTGTGGGAGAGAGAGTTTGAGAGACCGAGAGGAATGGGGTGAAAAAGCAACCACACCGATGGAGTGGACCGGAGTATACTGGCCACATTCTGACCACACGCCACTCCCACCGCGGCCACAGTTGAATGGCAAGGGAAGCGCGTGGGCTGGCAAAGCGAAAAAACTGGAACCTCTTATGATTCACTGGATCAGTTGTTACTTGTTAACACTATATTTACCAATGGGTGTCAATTTGGCATTGATGGATTCAAAATTGTGATGCAGCTGCGAGTTAAGATTCCAAATTTAGGCTAAGGCCTCCCGTTAATAGCTTAATCTTCCTCAGCGGTTAGCATCAAATAAACCTAGCCTACTATCAGAGCTGGAGTTGGACTTATAGCCAATGCTGTGTTTTAATACTTCGGGGCCCCGGGTAGAGGTAGCAGTCCGATGAATAAATTATTAGACCGGGGATGAAAGCGCTTTCCCCAGAAACAACAGCCGGAGCGAGGGGAGTCAGATGGACACGCACGGTATTTCTGGCTCCGAGTCAGTCCACGACCGCTCCTGTTACACTGCCGAGGGGGGCCCTATTGGGACCATCCTTGGCAGGAAATTACTCTATTAGTTACAGAGCCTGGGATGGGTTATTGCCAGACGTCATATGCGGGGATGCTCATAATAGCTTACCGTGAAAATGGATCTTGCGACTGGTTACCTAAATAAATAAATCAACCAATCAATCAATTTAATTGCGCTGTGTAGCTGGTTTCAGATATTTCCACAACAGGCCTCAAGATTCGCAACAAATTAATGACATCAGGTTGCCGAGAGGTATCCTGTCGGCCTCAACCCTATATGTAAGAAAAAGTAAAAAAAAAAAAAAAATAAACCAGAGGCAATCAGACACGTCTATTATAGACTATATAGCAAATCATGATCGCTTAGAGCGCATGCAAATATGCTCTAGTAAAAATGCGTCGGCTATTCTGAATGGCCATTCGTGATTGCTTGAGAAAGACAGAGATTATCAACGAATGAATTTAGCGGCCTTTAATCAGAGAAAATTCCATTATGCCTTCGAAGGTAACAGGACTATGGATGGTGTGTGTGTATGTGTGTGTGTGTGTGTGTGTGTGTGTGGGGGGGGGGGGAAACCCCTCAGAATAGATGGGATACACGAGGGACAGTCACACGCGACGCAGCCGGCGCGAGCTTAACTCGAGACGGCACATGTGAATGCACGTATTCCCCCGTTGCCTGGTAAGCGGAGCGTTCTCAACCCGCGGAGACAGACGGAGAAGTACAAGACAGAAAACGATGGTACTAAATACAGTGCCGTGAAAAAGTATTCGCCCCCTACCTGATTTCTTACTTTTTGCACATTTTTCGCACTTAAATGTTTCAGATCATCAAACAAATTTTAATATAAGACAAAGATAAACTGAGTAAATGCAGTTTTGAAATGATGATTTTATTTATTTAGGGGAAAAAGCTATCCAAACCTACCTGAACCTATGTGAAAAAGTAATTGCCCCCCTTGTTAAATCATGAATTAACTGTGATTAACCACATTTTTTTTAAAAATTCCAATTTCACTAGCCACACCCAGGCCTGATTACTGCCAGACCTGTTGAATCAAGAAATCACCTAAATAGAACCTGTTTGACAAAGCGAAGTAGGCTAAAAGATCTCAAAAAGCAACATGCCATGCTGCGAACTAAAGAAATTCAAGAACAGATGAGAAACAAATAAATTGACATCTGTCAGTCTGGAAAGGGTGGCAAAGGCATTTCTAAGGATTTGGGACACCGGCAAATCACCGTGAAAGCCATTATCCACAAATGGAGAAAACTTGGAACAGTGGTGAACCTTCCCAGGAGTGGCCGGCCAACCAGAATTACTCCAAAAGCGTATCGACAACTCATCCAGGAGGTCACAAAAGAACCCAGAACAACATCTGAAGAACTGCAGGCCTCACTTGCCTCAGTTAAAGTCAGTATTCATGATTCAACAATAAAAAAGGGACTGGGCAAAAATGGGTTCCAAGGCGAAAACTACTGCTGACCAAAAAGAACACAAAGGCTAGTCTTACATTTGAGAAAATACATCTTGATGATCCCAAATTCTTTCGGAAAAATATTCTGTGGACTGACAAGACAAAACTTTAACTTTTTGGAAGGTGTGCATCCTGTTACATCAGACGTAAAACTAACATATCATTTTAAAATAAGAGCATCATACCAAAGGTCAAACATGGTGGTGGGAGTGTGACGGTTTAGGGCTGCTCTGCTGCATCAGGACCTGGATGACTTGTCGTAATTGATGGAACTATAAATTCTGCTCTCTACCAGAAAATCCTGAAGGAGAATGTCCAACCATCAAATGGTGACCTCAGGCTCAAGTGCACCTGGGTGATGCAGCAGGACAATGATCCAAAACACACTAACAAGTCCACCTCTGAATGGAAAAAAAAAACTAAAGGTTTTTGGAGTGGCCTAGTCAAAGTCTGGACTAAAATCCGATTGAGAAGCTGTGGCATGACCTTAAACAGGCCGTTCATGCTCAAAAACCCTCCAGTGTGGCTGAATTAAAGCCTTCTGCAAAAAAGAGTGGGCCACAATTCGTCCACAGCGATGTGAAAGATCAGTTATCACAAACATTTGATTGCAGTTGTTGTCGCAGAGGGTGGCACAACCAGATACTAGGTTTTGGGGGCAATTATTCTTTCACACCAGGCCAGGTAGGTTTTGATAGCTTCTTCCCCTTAATAAATTAAATCATCATTTAAAAACTGCCATTTGTATTTACTGGGGTTGTCTTTGTCTGATATTAAAATTTATTTGCTGATCTGAAACATTTAAGTGTGACAAATATGCAAAAAAATTAGATATCAGGAAGGGGGCAAATACTTTTTCACAACACTGTACACAGTGAAAGAAGTGGGTTTGTGACAGTCTTCTATATTGTATAAATACGTATAGTAGTTAGCGAGCGTGTGCGTGTGTGTGTTGTTGGGTGCTGCCTTAGGCCAATCACAATGTCAACATTCCCCCTCCACACCCCGCCCCCAATTAGACTGCAGTGTAACATGTGACCGCTGAGAAGCAGAGGAGGAATGAAAGAAGGAAAAACACCAGGAGGGAAGCATGAATGTGGGCTGAGAAAGAGAGAGAACAAGGGATATGGAGACAGTGGGAGGAGGAGAGAGAGAATGAAATGAAGGCTAAGATGAGAAATGGAGGCCTTCCACTCGAATGGAGCAATTCATAGAACAATAGAGAGTGAGAGATAGACTGACAGGGTGGAAATGGGAAACAGACTAAAGAGACTGAAATATGCAGAGATGGGGAAGCAGAGATGAAGAGGGGAGAGAGAGAAGGGAGAGATGGAGAGAGAGACACAGCGATTGACAGCCCCTGCTCCCCGGGATGCATGAATAAAACAGCACGGAGTGTGTCGCCTCTGCAGCCAGAACGTCTCTATAATCAAGCTGGGAGAGGGGGAATGTGGGAGAGAGAAAGAGCGAGGGGAGGAAAAGAAAGAAAGGAGGGGGGAAAGTGGAGGGAGCAACAGAGGGAGAGGGAGAAGGATAGAGCGAGGGTGGGAAAGAGATGCAAAGGGAAGGAAAGAGGGATGAAGAAAGACAAAAAGATTGATATAAAAGGGTGAGATAAAGGAGAGTGAGAGAGACGGAGGGGCTGGATAGAAAAGAAGTTGAAGGAAAGAAAGGGAGAGATGGACATATAGCGTGATAATATCAAATTTATTCAATATTTTTCTAAATTTGCAGATATTACTCTGAAAGAGTCATTCCCGTTTAAGAAGGAAATTGCTGTCTTTTGATTGCACTACCATTCACTCGTTAAGGTGTGCGGTCAAAAAAATCAGATTAGAATCCCCTTTATCATGTACTTCCTTATAAACACAGGGAATCTACCCCAGTGATACAAGCGCGAGGCATGAGGCTGTATCAGCCCATGGGCAGAATCCTGTATCAGTGGCAGCAACAACTGCCGTAGATTTGGATTAAATGCATTGTTAATTATGGTCAAAATGAGTATATGATAAATAAAACATCATATGAGCATTTTCATATCACCCTGTATCACCCCGAGACCCCAGTATCAAGCAGAGTGCTTTAGCTGGGGTGTCAGGTTGATACAGGGTGTGATAGGAAAATGCCCATATGATACTCTCTATTTAATGAACATTCCAATGCTAACATGACACTCACTACTAGTAATGGTAAGCAATGGTGTTCGAGATCACTAACTTAGATTTTGGAAAAAGATTTCCAATAAACATCTGCTTTTAAAGGGTTAAACCAGGCACACAAGTCAAGAGACACATGGGCTGTAGTGCTTGCATGCATCCAGAATACAAACGGTGCAGCCACACGTATGTAACATGTTATATGAGCTGGCATGTGCATGCTCTTCCATGTTTTCCCACATAACATGCACGCACTCAGCTTCCTCATTCAGTTGCTATTTCACATACAAAAAAGACATGTGCATCTTTGCAACTTGGTTTACTCTGGATGTAACATGCTAAGATGCACATGTAAGAACCCCAATTCAAATGAAGTTGGGACATTGTGTAAAATGTGAATAAAACAGAATACAATGATTTGCAAATCATTTTCAACCTATATTCAATTGAGTACACTACATAGGCAAGATTTTCAATGTTCAAGCTGATAAACTTGACAGTTTTTTTGAATTATTCAGTCATTTTGAATTTGATGCCTGCAACATGTTCCAAAAAAGCTGCGACAGGGGCATGCTGACCACTATGTTGCATCACCTTTCCTTTTAACAACACTCAATAAGCATTTGGGAACTGAGGACACTAATTGTAGAAGCTTTGTGGGAGGAATTCTTTCCCATTCTTGCTTGATGTACGACTTCAGTTGCTCAACAGTCTGGGGTCTCCATTGTCATATTTTGCGCTTCACAATGCGCCTCATATTTTAAATTGGAGACAGGTCTGGACTGCAGGCAGGCCAGTCTATTACATGCTCTCTTTTACTACGAAGCCACATTGTCACACGTGCAGATTGTGGCTTGGCATTGTCTTGCTGAAATAAACAGGGATGTCCCTGAAAAAGATGTTGCTGGGATGGCAGTATATGCTGCTGCAAAACCTGTATGTACCTTTCAGCATTAATGGTGCCTTCACAGATGAGCAAGTTACCCATGCCATGAGCACTAACACATCCCCATACCATCAAAGATGCTGGCTTTTGAACTTTGTGCTAATAACAATCGCGATGGTCCTTTTCCTTTTGAGCTCAGAGGACACGATGCCCATGAATTAAAAAAAAAAATTGAAATGTGGACTTGTCAGACCACAGCACACTTTTCCACTTTTCCGTCAGTCCATCTTAGATGAGCTCAGGCTCAGAGAAGCCGGCTGCGTTTCTGGGTGTTGTTGATATATGGCTTTCACTTTGCATGGTCGAGTTTTAACTTGCACTTGTAGATGTAGCAACGTATGGTGTTAAATGACAATGGTTTTCTGAAGCATTCCAGAGCCCAAATGGCAATACCCTTTACAGAATGATGTCGAAATTGAGAAACTTTTTACTTGTTGAACTATTTGCTCACGCAGTTATTCACAAAGCGGTGAACCTCGCCCCATCCTTGCTTGTGACCAACTGAGCCTTTCAGGGATGCTCATTTTATACCTAATCATGACGCTCACCTGTTTACAATTAACCTGTTCACCTGTGGAATGTTCCAAACAGGTGTTTTTGAGCATTCCTCAATTTTCCCAGTGTTTTGTTGCCCCCGTCACAGCTTTTTTGGAACGTGTTGCAGGCATCAAATTCAAAATGACTGAATATTTCCAAAAAAACAATCAAATTTATCAGTTTGAATATTAAATATCTTGTCTTTGCAGTTGAATATTAAATATCTTGTCTTTGCAGTGAACTCAACTGAATATAGGTCGAAAAGGATTTGTTGTTTTCATTCACGTTTTACACAACGTCCCAGCTTCATTGGAATTGGGGTTTGTACTCCTGTCCTAATAGCCTTGTACTACCCCATCGTATATTATACTCAGCAACAAAAGTTTCTGTGACACCATTTATGTGTATGTTATAAATGACACGCAAAGATCTCAATGCAATCAATATGTTTATTTAACAGGAGAAACACTGACTTTTCAGTGCCAACGTCACTCAAAACGAAAAATGTCATTTTCATGCGTCATGAAGCACTTGTCTGACGTCTAACCAATTGTGACCTTCACACTTCAATACCGGGTGTGACTTCCTCCTGCCATGATGCAAGCAACGCATCTCCGGCGCATGGACCGAATCAGATGTGCCAGAAATTGCTGTGGGATGTCATTCCAAATCTGACGTAGACGTTGTCGCAATTCCTGGAGTGTAGCTGGCGGGTTATCCAGCCGCCGCAAACGTCGATCCATCTCGTCCCAAAGATGCTCGCTTGGGGACATGTCTGGGGATCTGGCTGGCCATGGCAGGACATTGACATGTTGTTGCATCAGATACTGCTGTACAATCCTTGCAACATGTGGTCTGGCGTTATCATGTTGCAGCGTTATTCCGGGACCATGTTGCATCAAAAACGGTACCACCAATGGCCGTAGCACTTCATCGCGATATCTTTGACCTGTCAGATTTCCATCAATAACAAGCAAATCTGTTCTGTTCCTAGCCGTGATCCCTCCCCAAATCATGACACTACCACCTCCATAACGATCAAATTCCTGAACACAGTTGTTGGCATAACGTTCTCCACGTCGACGGTATACACGTAAACGACCATCACATCGGTTAAGCATGAATCTTGATTCATCAGTGAAGAGTACAAGATCCCACTGACGTTGGATCCACCGTCGATGTTGTTGTGCCCACTGTAGACGCAGTCGTCGGTGTTGTACTGTGAGTATTGGACGTCTTGCTGGCCGACGTGGGACAATCCCAAAATGACGGAGATGGCGACGGATTGCAGACAGTCGCCTCAAACCAGGTATCGTTCTTGCAGTTATGGTTGCAGGTTGGAATCGATTTCGGAGATGGGTTGTTCGAATCCAGTTGTCCTGTCTGGGAGTGGTTACTCGTGGACGGCCGCTGCGAGGACGGTCTCTGACATGTCTTGTCTGCTGATGACGCTGCCATAAGTTCCAAATGGTGTTTCGGTGGACATTCAGGCGATGAGCAACTTCCCTCTGCGAGGTTCCGGATTCAATCATCCCAATGGCCCTCCACCGATCATTTTCAGACAGTCTTGGCATTTAGAGGGTAGAGTTCCTGATCCGAAATGGCTGTGTTTTCAATAAGTGATGCTTCCGTCGTTCATCAGGCACAATGTGAACATTCCAAAAATTCTCCTCTTTTATTGCCATCCACAAGCATGATTTACGCACATTTTCACGTGCAAAGTCATTTTCTCGCATTTTCATGATTTCCATTTCAATGTTGTGTTTACGTGTACTGTTTCAGTCTGATATCACCATGTATGACAATTTCAGAATTGCGCTATGAAAAATAATTAACAATATTGGTGTCACAGAAACTTTTGTTGCTGAGTATATTTTCTGCAAGCCCTGGCATCAAGTCTCAGACATCTTTATCTGGGACCATTTACAAGGTTTCTGGAGTACGAATGGATATTACTGGAAAAACGTCCTCCTCCGCTCCCACCCCTCACCACAGAAAAGGCCAGTATCCCCATACTACAAAATGGGGCAGCTCCGCATTTTCTTAAGTGCTGGGCTCCGATCCAAGAAAAACCATTGGGAGTTTGAAATAAGTGGGAGGGGAGTGGTGGCGGTGTGTGTGTTTGTGTGTGTGTGTAGGGGGTTAGGCCATCCGGGAGTACTGTGGTAGATACCACAAACACATTTTACTGGCAAGGGTACTCAGTCATTCAGGACAACAAACACTGAGTTGTGAGGAGTGAGCATGTGTGTGTGTGGATGAAAGGGCGAGGAGGAGGGTACGGGGAGAGACTGAGCGCGAGACACACACACACACACACACACACACATATGCGCACGCACACACACGCACACCCAAACACACCCAAACACACCTGCTACCGTTTATATGCATTCTTACCATGTATGATCATTGAACCTTTTGCCCTCATCAACTACAGTAATGTTTTGGCTATAGACATATACAGTAAAGCAAACTGATTTGAACAGAGACGGGAAGAACGTATTCCAAGACACAAACGTGGGACCCCTTTTGTAAAAAACGCCCAGTTGTTATCCAGTCAGAGCAAGGTAACTGTCTTACAAAATTCAGCTCGAGTAGTTTGCGCAATTCAGCACTGAAGGTGGAATCTGAACTCACAACCACTGGGTTATGAGCCCTCTTGTGTGACCACAACATGATTCAGGTCACCTTAAACTAGCTTGGAAATTGCACTCCTCTTCAAAGCTTCCCATATGCATCCATCCCAATTTCCAAACTCCAAATCCCATCTCCCTACTGCTCTCCCAGCATGCTTTGTATGGACCCCTCCTCCCCAAAAAAAAAAAAATCACCAGCAGGGGCACAAAGCCCCTGTCAGTCAAGACCCTTGGAGACCACCCTCCAGCCCTTTCGAAGATTTCAACAAGCCCAACTCACAGCAAGCCTTAGAATTGTCCCAGCAAATCACTCACCTATTAAAGCACGGTCATACTTCAGACCGAAACCATGGAAACAGTAGCACAAAGGTATGCCTTCACTGTACCTTGTGTGCGCTGTGCTCCTCTGATTACATCCATTAAGTCAATATTTTTCCCCATTCCACTTCCTTTTTGCTCAATCAAGTTGTCAATCATAGCCTACATAATGTTGTTCAATGTTGTCGATAAATGACACGTGCAGCTAATAATAATTTAAATTAAAATAATTAAGTACAGGTTAGGTAAGCTCGCATCGGAGGATGTGAGAGAAGTTAACACAGAAAATAACTGAACTGCTACATCTTTTTTTCATAACGCATACTCTGTGAAAGAAATAGCTACTTTTCTGAATGACACTTATTCTTAAATAATTCTTACATTGAATTCAGAAAGAAGCTGTGTGTTTACTTGCCAATGGAATATTCTCATCATGGTGAAATCTGTCAAGAAAGGAAAATGACTGAAAAAGGGTCAATATTCTTATTTTCACCTCAGCAGCCACCTCTTATCATGTCCACGTCATCTACTCCCTCTAAGAAGTTCATGCCTCTTGTTCTTACGGTGAATCCTTCTGTGTAACTCATTCGCTGGTTCATGTTGTTCGGTGAATCATTTGGTGATTAGTTCCTTTTAGAGTTTGTTTATTCATTGAGTTTATAACTCCTGTCCATTTCCCCATGTCACAAACCAAAGTCGGAGGGAGTTGGACCAATAATCATGTGGCCTCACACAAAGCTTTCTAACTGGCTAGTCAGTAAGCCTGTAATGTTCACACAAATGCTAGTCTGATAACCCACAAATGGCCACTGATTTTGTCAGTTGAATGAAGTTAAAAACACAGAGGGAGCACCTGAGTTGCAGAGAGATCTACATGAAGGAATCTTTGACTGAGATGATTCAAGTGAGTTTGTTCTTTCCAAAGATTCATTCAATTTGATTTGTTTATCCATTGAGTGGGAAATAACTGCTGGGCATAACTTCCATCCTGTCTCGAGAGGCCATCTAAGGAGTGCATTCTCCTTAATTGAGGTATAAAAGTGCTTTAGAACAGGACCACAATTTTCACCAACAATGTACCTACTGCAGCACACTTTCATACAATCCCACAGCGCAATATGGTCAAGAACAAAAAAACACAATGACATTGATGCGACACATTGGCAGTAAGCCTGCAGGATGTGGAGGTTATAATTAAGTCGTATGAATTTAAATGAGATTTTACTTCAAGCTTTTTGTGGGTCAGATTTTTTCATTGTTCTTCAGGTCATGAATGTTTTTATGACGATTCTTCAAATGGCACACGAGAGAGCCGCATTGCTCCAGTCAGGAACAATTCGCCAAAAATACTCTAGGACAGAGACACACAAGATGCAGATGTCCACACTTAAGGTCTTTTTATTCTATGTATATTCATTCGGGTACATAAACTGCTTACATCATCAACCCTTCACAAAAAACATACATACCATTTGTCGGTCCTCAATATTCAATTTGCTTCTAAATTTCTTCAATTTAATTTCCTCTTTACCAGGACGGGTAATATTTAAGAACAAGTGCTTTAAAAACACAGCATAACAACCAAAGTAAAAGAAAAAGAATAAGGGAGAAAAAGTTGGGGTCTAGATTAACACCTGTCATTTCAGTGAAACACGTGTCTGTCACTGCGGTCTGTTTATGGTGGCATATTACAACCACTATTCAAAAAAGCAAGCAAATCATAGAAAAGGCATATGAAATACATATGGAGTGGTTTGAAAAGTCATTTCACCCTTTACCACTGTGAAAACAACAACATATTATTTGATGCTTTAGACTCCAGTTGAACTGGTAAATGAAAATATATCCCATTTCAAATGTGACAGTAGCAACAGACTCCAAAACTGTCCGCGCAGGGGCAATTTAGGACTAATAATGACGTGACAAGTCACAATAAGGTGATGTGAAACAGGTTATGTTAAATGGCGAGCTTATGTTATAGGATAAAAAGAGGCTCCAAAAAAGGCCTAGACTTTCAAGACCAAAAAAGCTAGAGGCTCATCAATTTTCCAACAAATGAGTAAGTTTATAATCCATCACTTTGAGAACAACTTCCCTCAAACACAAATCCATAGGATTTTTGGCATTTCACCCTTTTCAGTGCATAATCTAATAAAAGATGGAAGGAATCCAGTTCAATCGCATTCAGAAGCCGAAAGCCACTTCTGAAGGCGCCTGATCTCTGATCCTACAGCTGCCAACTTCTCTGGACTCAGTCTTATCAGAGATACAGTAGTACAGTGGAAGAGCGTTCTGAGGTCCGACGAGTCAACATTTCAAGTCGTTTTAAGAAAACAGCCACTTAGTTCTCAGGACCTAACACAACAAGGACCAAAGCTACGATCAGCGTGAGGTCCAACTCCCAGCACCGGTCATGGTATCAGTGCACATGGCATAGGTGACTCACATTTGTGAGGGCACCATTAATGCAGAAAGACATTCAAGAATTGTTGAGCTGCTTATGCTGCTATCTCCACATTATCTGTTCCAGGGACATCCCTGCATTTTGATGTAAGACAACGTCATACCACTTTACATGAATCACAAGAGCACAGCCGCATAAGCAGCAAGTATGGATGGTAGATTGGCCAGCCTGAGGTCCTGATTTGTTTCTGATTGTGAATGTATGATTCATTATGAAGCTAAATATACAGCAGTAAAGGCCCAGAGCAATTGTAGAGCTTAAGACCTGCACTACGGAGGACTAGGGAAAAATTCCACTCGCTAGACTTTACTGCCAATTGCGGTCCTCAGGATCCAAACACTTGATGAATGCAGTAAACAGAGGAGTGTGCCAACTTTACTGGACACTTTTCCAGTCATGACATTTAATTTTTCAGTAAGCAATTAAATTCACATGCTAGAATGTATAATAGTGTGTTGCACAGTTTTCAAAATAATAGAGAGTGAACGGACTTTTCAAATCAGTTCTTTTTGACTTTATTAGCACGTACCATGAAGTGCCAATTCTGAAATTAGGGTAAACAGTGATTTCATAAACATAGATATTAATGTTAAAAACTTCACAAGGACATGTCATGTGTCTGGGCACTTATTTGGACGCGTGCGCATATACATACATACATATGTACACACAAACATGGGCGCACACATTGAAACACACACATACATGCGCGCGCACACACACACACACACACACACACACGCACATATACACATACACACATACATACACACATACACACACACATACATACACACATACACACACACATACAAAGAAACATAGGCTTGGACTGATTAAACTTTTCACCATCACTTAGTAGTTTTGGGTCTTGTTTTCTCTTCCGTGGTTTACTGTTAAATGCAATAAGAACCACAATAACTTTTAACCGGATGTGTCATTGACAACTATAAAATACTGCAATGGACTAAACCCGAAAATATCGGAGGATATGATTTATCGACCTAATGTTATTAAATTCAATCATAAACGAGCGGGAATATATGTCCAAACATACTTATGTTGTTTTTCATAAGCATGTACACAACAGGGCTCCATATAATTGTGTGAAAATATAGAATCAGTTGGTTGAATGTCAACGTGTTTCAGTTAATGTTAAAATCATGTCAAACATCTCCTAAAATGGCATTTTCATCTGAAGTAGTCCTTCAGCAGGATTGTGAGGTGTATACTTCCCTCTACCGTTTTAAAAGAGAACTGCACCACCCACTCAGTTTCGATACTGAGCCCTTTCAAGGCGGGAAACTGCTGGGATAAGAGAGAACAAGAATGTTTGGAATTCCACAGTTTTGTCTCCGGTATGATGTAATCGTAATCTCACAAGCAACTTGACTCAATAGTTCCACATCAAGCTTTTCTCGGATAAAAAGTTCCCTCAGCAACTTAACAGGAACTGTTAAAGGCAATATTTTCACTTTTCAAAAGATTGGCTGGCGTTTGTCTAAGGTTCATTACCCTGTCAACTCACCAAACAAGAGAGGAATGACAATACACAAAGAATAAGAAATTAAGGAGAGTTTTGAAAAAGGTGCTCATCTTAAAATAATTTTAGATAATATATATGGATTTTTTTTCCCTGGGTCTTTATAGATCTTTTTTTCTTTATGATAACCCACTACAAGCAGCACTAAAAAAAAAAAAAAAAAAAAAAAAATTTTCTACGTAAGAGCTCAGTCTCACATCAATCCCTCTACAAAACTGCTGGAGAAGAGTTGCCTGGATAGTGCAGACGTGAGCAGTGATTGGTCAGTTCGTCATGCATCATTTCCACGTAGCGAGCAGGTCTGCTCAATGTCGGTTAAGCACTCGTCTTTGCCTACGACAAAGCTGCACGATCTAATACGCTTCATTTTTTACAACAACAAAAATACACAAGATGGAATAAAATGAAAGAAAGAGGACAAAGAGAAAAAAGTCAGGGGAAAGGTTCCCAAATAAAACCTGGGGTTCAAGGGTTCAGCGAGTAGGGGCACAAGGGTGATGCAAGAGAATGAGGGAGCATTAAAATAAAACAAATGGGCCGGAAAAGCACATTTGGAGAGCGAGGGGGAAAAAAGGTCAAAGCAAGAAATATTAAGCAATTAAGCAGACACAGTGCAGCTAGTCAGTATTTTTTGGATGGTGGCACTCTATAAAAAGGACCGATATTATCGCACAGCCCACCTGACATGGATGTAACGGCCTATCCTGAAGACAATTCAGCACTAAACATTGAGGGCACTGATATGCAAGTGCTGAGATTGGCTTGTAAACTACATTGCTCAAAAGAAGGTTACTGTCCAAATAACAATGGACTGTGTGTATACCAGTGGTCTCAGACCCTGCTCCTGGAGGAATACTATCCAGATGGTTTTCTCCCCAACTAAAGCAAAGCACACCTCACTTCCTGGTTGATGAGCTGCTAAGTAGCCAAATCAGGTGCGCTGAATAGCAGGTGGGGTATAAGCCAGGAGGACAGTAGCTCTCAAGGAACGGGGTTGGAGACCATAAGTGTATACAAACCGGAAACAACATAGAAACCCATTAAACTAGATGAAAATGAGAAGATAAAAAAATGCAAGGAAATGATTGGCAGGCAGAGAGAAGGGGAGATAAAAACAGCAGAGGTTTGGCCTAGTTTAATATACATGTGCTGCCCTCCCCAACTCGCCCTGGTCACTTTCACTCGGGGACTATGAGACAAGAACCAAAAATACACGATTAGACCCCAGAACTGAAAAGCAGCGACAAGGGAAAGAGCATTTTCTTTCAAATTGGACCACCACTTCACTTTGAAGTTGGGGAGAGAAACCATGGAAACGCTTGTTGCCATTAGTGTGTTGTGTGCTTCAGGTAATTCAATCACATTGCGTATCAGATGATCGCCTAAACTAGACAACAAGTCCTGTGAAGCTTGACATCGATCTTCAGTAAGAGATGTGAGCTAAGTGGCATTATTGCACACACACGACCAGTTCGCTCATTTGCTGCCTATAAACTGAAATGCTTCGAGCTAGTTATGTAGTCTATTTAAGCTAGCTTAGAGCAACAGCAAAAGCACTTCCTTGTGTCCAGAGCATGACCTTAATTCGCAGGAGTCGAATTCTGAATTGGATTTACGTCGCACAGCTAAGTTAATATTGTATAGCTTATTCAATATTTAAGGTGCGCAAATAATTTGAAATGAGCTCTTGCACTTACAAACAGCCTTCTCAATTATATCCAAGGTATTTTTCTACCATTAATAGTAGCGACACAATAAAGGACAGCCAAACCTTTTTTTTAACAGTACTGCACATTGTGGGAAACTGTGCCACTTCAATACAGCAATGTAGTTGACTTTTTCTTTTGAGACAAATGGAGGGTCGAGGGGTTGATATTGCATCTTTCACTTGCACGTCTAATGGTTTGGACCGAGCTTCGAAAAGCCAAAGCACGGTTACGGTTTCAAAAGGGACTCCGAGTGAAGGTGGCAACCCAGATGGCAAGCTTTTCCACTCCTGATCAGCCGCGGATCTGCCCCGGATCAGCTGGAGCCGGGGCAGATCCACGGCCGATCCGGAGTGGAAAAGCTTGCTATCTGGGAAGGGAATGGACCGAGGGCTTCAATTCTGGCTGATTGGACCACGGCCCCTTCTATTTACACATTTCCCCATTTCCCTCATAAATGGGTTTCCCCTGTGAACACAAATACATTTTGTTCTTACCTACATAAAAAAATTGTGTACTTCAGGAACATTTTCTTCCAGCAGATATGCGTTGTGAACTTGGCAGTTTAGCGCAGTCAGATTACCAAGAGAATTTTTTAGTTCTTTAGGTAGATAGGCATCGATAGTAGCTACATTCAATCAACTTAATAAAGCAAACAGTTTTTTTTAAATAGCTAAAAATTCTATTTAAAATGTCACTTAACGCAACAGTAATTCTTGCTGAAATTAGACATTCTGTTACCCATTGTGATGTCATAATGACAGGCTGGGGAGCACAATTCTGAGAGGGGAACCTATTTTTTCTGACACCCCCCCGAAAGAAAATTCCAGCTTCAATCAGCCCAAGCTATTCGAGCTGGTGTAAGCTGTGTTTTCAACAGTTTTAGCGGGTCATCCAATCTTTCTCCAGCTGATACAAGCTAACTGTACTGGCCTAACCAGCTCTGACCACCTTTGGCCAGCAAGAGACCAGCTTTAACCGGCCGCAGATCAGCATGTCCGGCTAGAGGTGTGGAAAACACTGCTTAGAGTCAAAGACCATTTTCAACCAGCTCAGAATTCTAGCAGGTTATAGCTGGAATTTTCCACCAGGAAAAGGTGCGGCACTGAGACTTCTCTTTAAGGACTGCCAGGCTCGGGGGGATGGTGGTGGTGGGGGTAAAGCGTGAGGGGGTTAGTCGGATTTGTCGCCGTCCTCATCGCGGTGGTTGCTGTCACCTCCCTCCCGGGCCGCCTTTTCCTCCTTGGCCAGATGGGCCTGCGAGGCGAGGATGCTGGAGAGGGAGAAGAGACCGGAGCTGGAGGTGACGGCAGGCAGGTTAGGAGGGGTCAGACCCAGAGGGAGGGGTGTCATGGGCAGGGCCAGACCCTGGAGCTGGGAGAGCTGGTGAGCCTGGAGCTGCTGCTGTGGAGAACAGACACATCACAAAGGGCTTAGATTATACTTCTAATATACCATATACACATTACACTGGGCTTAGATTATACTTCTAATATACCATATACACATGACACAGGGGTTAGATTACACTTCTAATATACCATATACACATTACACAGGGCTTAGATTATACTTCTAATATACCATATACACATTACACAGGGCTTAGATTATACTTCTAATATACCATATACACATTACACTGGGCTTAGATTATACTTCTAATATACCATATACACATTACATTGGGCTTAGATTATACTTCTAATATACCATATACACATTACACAGGGCTTAGATTATACTTCTAATATACCATATACACATGACACAGGGGTTAGATTACACTTCTAATGTACCTTATACACATTACACAGGGCTTAGATTATACTTCTAATATACCATATACACATTACACTGGGCTTAGATTATACTTCTAATATACCATATACACATTACACAGGGCTTAGATTATACTTCTAATATACCATATACACATGACACAGGGGTTAGATTACACTTCTAATGTACCTTATACACATTACACTGGGCTTAGATTATACTTCTAATATACCATATACACATTACACTGGGCTTAGATTATACTTCTAATATACCATATACACATGACACAGGGGTTAGATTACACTTCTAATGTACCTTATACACATTACACAGGGCTTAGATTATACTTCTAATATACCATATACACATTATACAGGGCTTAGATTATACTTCGAATATACCATATACACATCACACACGGTTTAGATTATACTTCTAATATAACATATACACATCACACAGGGCTTAGATTATACTTGGGGGCCACAAGAGTACTATTGATGTACCACATACATTACACAAGGTCCTAAAGGTAATGCTAATATATCATGTACAAATTACACAGGGGCTAAGAGAGTACTGCTAATATACCAAACACACATTACACAGGGGCCAAGAAAGCACAGCTAATATACCAAACACACATTACACAGGGGCTAAGAGAGTATTTCTGATCAACCACAAATCCTATACTGCCAAAATGCCATATACACATCCCACAGGGCTTAGGTAACACTGCTACCCACTTATATACGCAGAACACATATTTGATTGAACGGCTGATATCCACCCCCACACGCACGCAATGAGCAGCCTACCCGAATGATGGAGTTCATCTCAGGAGGGGTGACCTGTTTGGCCCTCTCTATGGCCCCCAGGACCTGCTGCTGGTGCTGAGGGGAGACATTCCTTTTTTACACTCACATATTCATTGGCATTTTTCAATTCTATACAAACCATTTTTTTGCAATAATTTCCTACATTTATGATTTTTTTTTATTGTATATTATTGTGGAGTGTATTATATACAGTATGCATTAGGAACAATGACTTGCATTCATACTAACAAAAAAATTTGGATAAAAATACAATGAACAGAATTCAGAGGAAATAAAACAATGGAAGGAATAAATGGATCAAGAAAGAAGATAGCAAGGGATGAAAAGGATGAACAGGGAAAGAAGGAAAGAGGATGGTAGTATAGAATGAACAGGCTGGAGAAGGGGGGGGGATGCGAGACAGACAATAGAAAAATCAATAGCTAGCTCTTCCCATTCGGTTTTGCAAATTGATTATCAATCGAGTGCATTATTACTGAGTCAGCCAGCTACCACATCCCTTGTACACAGATTACCCCCTCGCTCAGCTTAATGGGCCAGTCAAAAATCGATATAGCGACTGCAGCCCTGGAAGAGCGGCCGAAGGGGGTGTTTATGGTGGGTGTTAAAGGTTTTCTTACCTCCTGAGACAGGTAAGGGAGCACCTGAGCGCAGATCCCGTTCAATCTCTTCACAATCTCAGCCTGCGGATGACAGAGCAGACAGTACAGCGGCCGTAAGCCCAATGGAGAAACTTATTACAGGTCGGGGAGACAGCCAGGGAGAGATGAGAGTGTACCCGACACACGCACTCAAACACAAACGCATGCATACATACAAGCTTATACAGTGGGGTGCAAAAATTTGGGCGCCCCTTGTTTAAATGGGTGTTACAGTTAATCTCCAAGTGATTGAAAGCCAATCTGAGCATTAATGCTACAAAGTTAAACATGACACTTTTCTGCAAATTTAAAAGCAAGGTTTCTTTTTAATTTTTCAGAGTTTTTAAATCATAAGAAAGGAAAAGGGGCCCTGTGCAAAAGTGTGGGAACCTTTTGGATTATTCTGTGTTACCTTTTAAGATGATGATTGCTATGGCCCAGACCCTGGTGTTTTACTCATTAGGGCTTCAATGAGTCAGGTGAATATAATTCCAGGGTTGAACTAGATATTCTGAAGTAACTCCATGCCCTCTAATGTATTGGACTACAGTGACTGTTGTGCCTGGTGTTAAAAACCATATGTTCCTCTTAACAGTTGTCCAAGGATGTCAAAATCAAGATAATTCACTTCCACCAACAAGGAGAGGGCTACAAAAAAACTCTTGCAACGTTTCAAACTACCCATTTATACTGTCAGAAACAACGTAAGAAAATGGAAAATAAATCTAACAATTGAAGTCAAGGGAAGATCTGGAAGATAAAGAAAAATTTCAGATAGAATGGCCCAAGATCTGGTGAGAAATGCTCAAAAGAACCTACACATCACTGTAAAAGCGCTGCAAAAAGAGAGTAGCAGACACAGGTCTAGTTGTTCACGGGACAACAATACTGCATACCTTAAACAATAAAGACCTATCTTGCAGAGATGCAAGAAAGAAGCCTTTCCTTCGACGTCAACACAAATTTTAGCGTCTGAAGTATGCAAAACAAAACCTAGAGAAACCTCAAGCCTATTGGAAAAATGTGCTTTGGACTGACGAAACCAAAATGGAACTTTTTGGCCGCAACCAAAGAAGGTATGCTTGGAGAAAAAAGGGTGAAGCATTTGTAGAGAAGAACACGTTGCCAACTGTTAAGCATGGAGGTGGATCCATAATGCTTTGGGGTTGTGTAACAGCTGGGGGCACAGGCAATACTGTGTGGGTGGAAGGAAGAATGGATACATGACTTTATATAAGTGTTCAATACACATATGTTCTCAATCTTCAATATTTTCAAGCCTAGAAACCTTTGAAAATTGTAACATTTTGCTTGACCTCAAGTTTGACCTTTGAAGGTCATCTGAGGTAAGCTTTCACACCGCCAAAATATACAGTGCTGTGAAAAAGTATTTGCCCCCTCCCTGATTTCTCCTTTTTTTGCATATTTGTTACGCTTAAATTTTCACATCAAACAAATTTTAATATTAGACAAAGACAACCCAAGTAAATACAAAATGCAGTTTTTAAATGATGAGTTCATTTATTAAGGGTAAAAATCTATCCAAACCTACCTTGCCCTATGTGAAAAAGAAATTGCCCCCTAAATCCTAATAACTGGTTGTGCCACCCTCGGCAACAACAACTGCAATCAAATGTTTGCAATAACTGGCAATGAGTCTTTCACATCACTGTGGAAGAATTTTAGCCCACTCTGCTTTGCAGAATTATATTAATTCAGCCACACTGGAGGAGTTTTGAGCATGAATGGCCTGTTTCAGGTCATGCCACTGCAACTCAATAGGATTTAAGCCAGGACTTTGACAAGGCTACTCCAAAATCTTCATTTTTTTTTTTTTTTTTTTTTTAACCATTCAGAGGTGGACTTGCTGGTGTGTTTCAGATCATTGTCCTGCTGCATAACCCAAGTGTGCTTGAGCTCGAGATCACAACTTGAGGGTTGGACATTCTCCTTCAGGATTTTCAAGTAGAGAGCAGAATTCATAGTTCCATCAATTATGACAAGTCGTCCAGGTCCTGAAGCAGCAAAGTAGCCCCAAACCATCACACTACCACCACGTTTGACTTATGGTATGATGTTCTTTTCATAAAATGCTGTGTTAGTTTTACACCCAATGTAATGGGGCGCACACCTTCCAAAAAGTTCAACTTGTGTCTCGTCAGTCCACAGAATATTTTCCCAAGTCTCAAGGATCATCAAGATGTATTTTGGCAACTGTGAGATGAGCCTTCGTTTTTTTTTTGGTCAGCAGTGGTTTTCGCCTTGGAGCTCTTCCATGGATGCCATTTTTGCCCAGTCTCTGTCTTATTGTTGATTCATGAACACGGACTTTAACTGAGGCAAGTGAGGCCTGCAGTTCTTTTAATGTTGTTCTGGGTTTTTTTGTGACCTCCTGGATAAGTAGTTGATGCGCTCTTAGAGTAATTTTGGTAGGCCGGCCACTCGTGGGCAGGTTCAGCACTGTTCCAAGTTTTCTCCTTTTGTGGATAATGGCTCTCACCGTGATTCACCGAAGTCCTAAAGCCTTAGAAATGGCTTTGCAACCCTTTCCAGACTGATAGATGTGAATTTCTTTGTTTCTCATCTGTTCTTGAATTTCTTTAGTTCACGGCATGTGTGGCTTTTTGAGATCTTTTAGCCTACTTCACTTTGTCAGACAGGTTCTATTAAAGTGATTTCTTGATTAAACAGATCTGGCAGTAATCCAGCCTGGGTGTGGCTAGTGAAACTGGACTCAAAAAATGTGGCTAATCACAGTTAATTCATAATTTATCAAGATGAGGAAATTACTTTTCCACATAGGTTTGGATAGCTTTTTCCCCTTAATAAATGAAATCATCATTTAAAAAGTGCATTTTGTATTTACTCGGGTTATCTTTTTCTCATATAAAATTTTGTTTGATGATCTGAAAAAGCAAGAAATCAGGAAGGGGGCAAATACTTTTTAATGGCACTGTAGGTTGTATATAATTTCCTATATGCCTGTAATACAAACTTAATCTCTATCTGCAACCATTTAGCTTCCATAGGCAATTTGGCCCATTCTCCATAAGATCCAATGTTTAAGTACAGCGCCCTCCCAATAGATCCAGTCCCGTCAATTCAATCAAGACGGCACTCGCATTGTACATAAAGTGTATCAAGGTGAGTTGATTGCCAGATTTAGAAAATAACTTATCAGTTTTTGAGAAATCAGTTTTTGAAAGTTTTAGTGATATCTTTTAATATTGTTAATATATTCCCTGACGTCGAGTTTGACCTTTCAAATTCATCTGTGGTCCAATTTAATATTGCCAAAATATAGAGAACACACCTTTAAACTCATGATTGGTCCGGATTTGTTTTCAGTCATTTATTCATGCGAACA
Organism: Gymnothorax reevesii; assembly: GCA_029721435.1. NCBI lineage: Eukaryota > Metazoa > Chordata > Actinopteri > Anguilliformes > Muraenidae > Gymnothorax > Gymnothorax reevesii. Next base: position 27,556,389 of record CM056575.1, on the reverse strand, counting down.
TTACATGAACTCGATAAAGACTCAACACAAACAGGTATGGCCAGTCCACCTGAAATACAGCCTTGTGCAAATTAACTGGATAAAGGTGCTTGCCAACTGAATGAGCTGAATGGAGTGCAAATAGCCGTGCCAAGTGATGGACGTTTTACACAACCACCTCAAAGATCACTGCATAGTACCTTTTAGCCGCGTTTAATTAATTTCCTTGACATGTATGGTGCAACTAATGTGATTACATCAACAACACAGTACTGTAACTGTGTTGGACTGGCCTGCTAAGTCGCCTGACATCAATCCCATTGAGAACCCCTGGTCCATCATCAAGTCAAGGCTGCAACGAAAGGCAAAAATCAACAATCATCACAAAAGCCAAAACCATCGATACAGTTGTCCAGGAGTGGCATCACGATGAAGAAATCAAGGCAACCTGCAAGAACCTGGTCAGCTCCATGCCAAAAAGGGTGGAACAGCTAATCAAGAACCATGGAGGACACATCCCATCCTGCTGCATGTAGATGCTATTACATAAATAGCCTGAAAGCAGTTGTTGTTTGGTTTTCCCCACTCCATCACACTTTATCCAATTAATTTGCACAAGACTGTAGGTTGAGAAATAAAAACACGTCATTTCTATGCAAAATTGCATTTAACGTGAACCTCATTCAACTGTGGATATTTGCTGCTAATCTCTGTTTTCTCTGCAGAAATTAAAACAATTATGAAACTGAGGCTAGATAACCTGCATAACAGGAAGTGTTAAAAGCAAATGCGGGAGTATTTTTTTTTTGTACAGTGAATTTTTCTGAATTGAATTTAATACTTAATCGCGGCAGCATTGCATTATGTAGGAAGCAGTGTTCTGCGGTGTGATGGATTATTCTAGTCATTGGAAAACTTGTTATGAAGGAAGAAGAGTAGAAAAAAAGGCCAAGACTACTCATAAGTTAAGAGATTTTTCTATCCTTCAGTAATCTCAGCCCAGCAGCCTCCACTAGAACATAAGCAACCACAAAAAACTCTTCACACAGACAAGCGCAACCGAACTCATGTGCGTAAACACAAATGACAGCCATCCAAAAACTGACATATTGTATATACAGATACAACACTGTCACTCACATAGACACACACGAAGCAAGACATGCGCATGCACAAAGCTACAGTTGCAATCAAAATTATTCAACCCCCATTGCAAATTGGGTTTACTTGCAAAATTTACGAACTTTCAGCTGTGTGTGATGAACAGATTAAACTAGAACATTTTAACTAGCTCAACACAACTTATATTACAAGTAATTTCTCTAAATTTAACTCAAAATGCCACTTTTAATGACTACTGCAATCTCTAAATTATTCAACCCCCTCAAATAGAATCCGTCAGAAGACCATATTTGCAAATCAGGTGTTGCCTCAAGCACACCTAATGCCGCTAATCAAGAGCTTAATTAGTTGCATCAGGTTTGCTTGAGATAGAACACATCAAATATTTGCACTCGCTAGGGGTTTGTTGCAGTGACATTTGATTGCATATTAGAAATATGGCTGTCAAGAGAATTGTCCAAAAAAGCTAATAAAGGAGATCACTGCCCGGCACAAGCAAAAAGAAGGATACAAAAAGGTAGCACAGGCACTGAATGTTCGTAGAGATAAAGTTGGAAGCATAATTCGCAAGTTCAGAGTTAAAGGAAGAGTGGCTACAGAACCAGGGTGTGGCAGAAAGAGAAAGCCATCAATGGCTGCCACCAGATTCCTGAGAAGACAGGTGTTCAAAAACCCTCGGGTGACTACAGGAGACCCGCAGCAAGACTTGGAGGCAGGAGGCACTGAGGTTTCAGTTCGCACAGTGGGGCGCATACTAAACGTTGAAGGTCTCCAAGACACACACCACAACTGATCCAAAAGCACAAGCTCCAATATGCTCAAAACCATATAAATAAGCCACAGAAGTTTTAGGATACTCTTCTGTGGAGTGATGAAACAAAACTGGAATGTTTCAGGCTTATGAATCAGTGGTATGTCTGCAGGAGGAATAAAGAAGCATAGCCTGAAAAGTACACCCTGTCTACAGAGAAGAATTGTGGGGGCTTTTTGATGCTCTGCAGCTGCTTTGCTTCCTCTGGCACTGGAAACCTGTAAAGTGTGGAGGGCAAGATGGATTCAGTCAAGTACCAGGATATCCAAGGAGAAAATTTCATGCGGTCTGTAGGGAAGCTGACGCTTGGGCATCATTGGACCCTCCAACAGGACAATGATCCTAAGCACACCTCAACATCCACCAAGGCTTGGTTTCAGAAAAAGTCTGGGAAGATTCTACAGTGCCCATCACATTCGTCTCACTTGAACCCCATAAAAAAATCTCTGCTGGGATTTTAAGAAGGCAGTAGCACGCTAACTCTAGAATATCAGTGAACTGGAGGCCATTGTCCATGAGAACTAGGCTAAGATTCCTTAGGAATGTTGCCAGAAGCTGTTGTCTGCCAGTGTATCACATTTCCAGCAGGTCATAGTGGCAAAAGGGTGCTCTATTAAGTATTAAAGATGCTTGTCATGAAAGGGTTGAATAATTTTGAGCCTGCAGCAGTCATTAACAGCGGCATTTTGTGTTGAATTTGGAGAGAACACTTTATATTTGTTGTGTTGAGCTATTTAAATTGTTCTTGTTTGATTTGTTCATTCCAAACAGCTGAAAGTTGTCAATTTTGCCAGTAAACCTAATTTGCCGCAAGGGTTGAAAATTTGATTGCAACTGTATACATACAACCATATAAACACATAGATACACTCTTGTACATGCTCACAACCATATTACTGTTTTACTGTAGATCATAACACACATCCAAAGTTAGCCACGAAAATACCGGGGAGGATACCTATGTTCCTTTTCCATCAGATACAGGGAAGATGAAATGCTCTTGCAACAATGATATAAATAATAATATAAATAATAATGATTCATCACTATAGCATTCTAAGCACTATTATGGTCAAGAGGTGATGTTTCTCCCTTCACCCAGACCGTTTTTAACCATAATATTTCTGTTTCTCTCTCTCTCATATCAGCATGAGATGGATTTCTTCTCTGTCTGGCTGAGTACTTAAAGGGCTGAACTCTGCCCAATGGTTGGTCTCTCTCACACAGACACTCACAAACCCACACACATAGACAGAGACACACATTCACGCGCGCACACCCAAAAGTGCATACACAAGTACACACAGACTTACACAAACGCGCGCGCCCCACACACACACACACACACGCGCGCGCCCCACACACACACACACACACACACACACACACACACACACACACACACACACACACACACACACACACACACACACACACACACACACACACACGACAACCAAATTGTCACGAGTGAAAAGAGAGCACAGAAGGAGAGGGCATTAGGCAGGTAGAGCACAATCCATCTCCACAGGAGAGATGCTGCTACAGCTGGAGGTGAATAGGAGAGCGCTAACCGCTAACGCGGAGGGAAAGCTCAATAAAACCGCACACAATACGCCACTAAATGAGGGCTCTCGCCTCTAAAGGAAGGAGAAAGGACGGCGTGGGGTGGAGATGGAGGGATGGTGCAGGAGGGGTCGGACTGAGAGCTGCAGCTGGGCTGAGGGGAAAACACTACATAATCACATTAAATTCCTGCCGTATTCAATGGCACAATTTACACCCCTCCCCCTTCCCATTTCCCTCAGCCTCCATCAGACTCTTGTGCTCACAGCTCCCCCTCTCCATCACCTAGTTACACATGTAAGAAGAAAACACAAACGTACACATGCGAACACGCACGCACACAGTTACACATACACGAGCACACACATACATGTACACCCTCATGCAGGAGCGTACACTTAGAAAAGAACAAACACATATACACAAACATACACACATGCACACCCACAAATGTGCTCATACAGCACATGCACACACTAATTCATTCTCACAACATGCAAGCAACCCAAGTACCCAAACAAAAAACAGGTAGACAAAGTGAGAAAACATACATTTCAGACCTCTGACACTGTACATTTCAGAAATGCCAAATAAATGGAACGATGAGGAAGGGGGAGGGGTGCGGCGTGGAGGCTAAATGAAACAGTGCGCCAACGGTAGCAGCTACACGTGGCTCCTCGCCCAGTTTTCAGAGTTTAGCATTACAGCGAAACAGCTGCTCCAATTCCAGCACCCAGTGAAGTTCCACAGAGCCCCTAAACTGACTCCATATATCCACTGACACTCAGCGGCAATTCAAGACCCTCCCTTAAAGGCCTGTCTTACGTGCTCAGTAGCCACCTGACCAGCCCCAAAGCCAACTTTCATGAGGTGTATGTAATGAAAAGAAAATATAATATCCTCCCGTGGAGTGATAGCAGATCATTAAACCCTAAACACTCATGCATCACACTCCTAAGTCCTTCCAGACACCCTGAGGGCCTCAGTAGAGTATTATATATATATATATATATATATATATATATATATATAGATCTAGATTACATCAGGCCCTCTCCGTTTACTCAAGACACTCCCAGGTCCTCATAAGCCTCTCTAGACTAGACCCTCTAGGGACTACCCTGGAAAATGCAAGCTAGAGCCTCAAAAGCCACTCCAGAACGCACTCTGGGCTCCAATCACTCATCCTCCTTGGACTACCAACAGTGGCCCTAGACTTGCTCTGGGCCGAGATCTAACCCAATATATACTGCTCACAAAAAGTAGAGGATAGTGAAAAGACATATAACTCTGAAAATATACTTATTTTGAATTTCGAAAGAACGTTATTTAATTGGCGAGGAATTCAAGATGAAGTTCATGACACTTTATCATCACGTAAGTTTTTGAGAATTTTTTTCTGGAGGCACAAAATATGACATGGGCTGGTACCTCCAAAGTCACACAGTGATCAGTAATGAGTCGGTCCGCCATTAGCGTCCAAACAAGCATCACACCGACACTATTATAGCATGCTCTTAATGAGACATCAAATCTCAGCTTGAGGAATTCTCCTCCACTACTCCTGGAGTGCCGCACCCAGCTGTACCAAGTCCTGACAGGGTGGGTGCTACTGCTGTACCCCTCGGCCCAGGATATCCCAGATGTGTTCCATGGGGCAGAGGTCAGGGGACACTGCAGGCCAGGGCAAGGTTTGGATTTGGTACCTTCGGAGATGGTCAAGGACTACACTTGCATGATGAGCACTGACATCATCATCTTCTTAGATCAATCCAGGTCCATGACATAATGCAAACAGAAGCACATGCGGAGTGATGATGTTGTCACGGTAGTACACCCGTGTGACTCTCCCATTGCAGATGTGGAGGTCAGTCCCGCCTGTCATAGGGACTCCACCCCACAGCATTACTGACCCTCTCCCATACCGATCATGTGGAATCATAAAGGCTTGCTGATGACATTCACCTGGGCGACCCCAGACACGATGACGACAGTCGTGATTCGTGGCTCATTGCTGAACATTACCTGTGACCGTCGGCCATTACTCCACCGTCGATACTGTTGACACCATGGTCTCCTCGTCTGCGGATGACGATCTGAGAGGGGTAATGGGATGTACGGCTGCCTGACTTGCAGGTTGGCAGCCTGCCAGACGGTTTTGTATGGTCTGCGTTGAGATGAGGTATCCTGTAGCCTGCAGCTGCCCTTGTTGTAGCTGCGTCGCATTCAGTCTCCCATCACGCAGGGCTCTATTGACGATCTGGTGGTCATCTCGCCTGGTTTTGCATCTTGGACGCCCTCTTCAAGCTCTGCCCTGTCCTGGTTAACACCTGACGAAGACCATTCTGGTCAAAACATTGTGTAAATAAATCACTGTGGGAGCAACAGCTACAGTGTGCGGGTATCTTCTTTTACTCTATTCTGATGGTGCAGTTTTATCCAGCACCTGTATTCATTTCATGTGCGTGCAGTCTCAGTATTTCTGTCCTGGACTCTACCAGCGGCAACAAAGCATGCCCACAATCAGCTCATGATGAACTGCCAGACATGCAGTTGACTGGCTGCGTAAGCTTGGGTTCTTCCGGCCTGGAGCATCCCTATGGCCTGCAATCTTTCTTCTTCCCAGAGTCTTCTCATCGTCCAAAGTGGTGAAATGATGGATGAGTGTGGTTGTAATCATGCTTTTATACCCATATGTGCACAAAAACCAAGTGCATGACAGCAGTTGGACCCTGAAGGCATGATGTAACTATTCACCTACACCCCCTGGTTCATTTGGGCGCCCTGTTGCTGCAAACTTTAAGACCTAGCAGTTTAAGGGACATGTACTGTTATGTGCCAATGGCTAACCTCAAACATACTCAAAAATCTCACAAACATCTCAATTCAGGTGCTTTCCACAATTCGTTGAATTTGAATGTCCTCTACTATTTGTGAGCAGTATATTATCCCAACATATCCCCCGATATCTCGACCCTATATTTTGAAGATGCCTTTTCACAATCATGGCAAACAGCATATTTTCAATAACAAACCCAACGATGGATTGGCCAATTTGAAAAGGGTTCATTCCTGTATCTAGCTCATTGGATGCTGGGAAAGACTCCAGACCCCCCTGCCACTTGACCGGGAATAAATTGGAAAGATCTGTTAAATGTTATCATGACTCACCTGTTTGTGCATTTCAATGTTCAGCCCATAGGACATCTCGTAGTACTGAGAACAAAAAGGTAAGAATTCACACTTTAGACAGAGTCCTGCCACACGTGTACATGCCTCTTCAAAAGACTATCCTTTTGGGAGGAATTCAAAGTTGTGTAAAATTGCAGGCACATAAATGTTGATTAAGTTTTTGCATGTAGCCACACCCCCTTTATAGAGGAAAATCTAACAATTAGCCTGCTCTCTCTCAAAGTGCACAGCAACAGTATTTGATGCTGCAGTCGTTTGCATCCGAGTTACATCATACTGGGTCTTGCGTCTCTTGTGGAAACGATTTTAATCTCAGTGAGTATCTAGACTCAAATGAGAAAAATTCAGAAACTAAAGGAAGGCAGCATGATGTATTTGAATGAAAGACTGCTCAAACTCGCCCCAAGGGCTGCAGCGCGGATAAGGGCACATGGCTCCAGGATTCTCTCACAGGCCATTACTGGCAACCCCTCTACCCCGCACAAGTGACTAAGTGACTTTGAAATCATACATGCAGTATTTAGTGCTAGTAGTTGAAATGCATCTCAAAATATAAGACAAGGGGGCTGGCAAGGATACTTTCCTTAGTAGCCTTTACATTTTTTTTAAAGAGAAACAGTCTGATCTCCATCATACACATAATGAATCCTTGCAATAATTCTCTTATCTTATTCAGCAAATGAATAGAAATAATATTCCAAGTCTAAAAAAAGACATAATTATGATTGACCAACATTTTACCTTTCAGTGGGAATGCGTTCAAACTAAAAATGGCTTACCTCCATTTCACGCTGGCAATCTTTCAGTTTTATACAGCCAAAATACCAAAACATGATGTCAAATCAAAATAAAATCTGATTGAGTAATTATTTTGTTTTTGCACTGACGCGCGTGCACACACACACACGCACACGCACGCACGCGCACAAACACACGCACAAGCACGCACGCGCACAAGCAATTTTAGCCTTCCGCAACAAGGGCAGTGGATGGAGCTCAGGGACTAGTCGTGACTCCCTAAACCAATCACGGCTCCCAAAAGTGGGCGCCCCACCAGAGAGACAACGCGAAACCTGATAGACAATTAGAGCAGAGAGCTGGGCCGCGAGGTCCGGCCGTGGCGACGGATGTCCGTGGGACTGCGCTCAGGTCAGACGAGATTACGCCGGACGATGGATCATTTAGGGACGGGGAATATATGAGACTGCAGTATGAACTTGGCCTGAGAGCAGGAATGAGATTTAGAGAGGGGGAGATGGAGGGAGGGGAGACAAATGATGTGAGGACAAGGAAAATCGAGGACACAGAGGCGGGGGGGGGGGTGTTGGGTGAGCGGGTCAAAATGAAGTGGTGACACGAGGACCGAAGAGTGGAAATATGAGGGGGCAGGCGTTCAGGAGGGAGGTGAAACAGGATGACTGTTCCAGTCTGTCTCGCCCTATTTCAGGATGTGCATCTCACAGCCTTCAGTGTTATGCAGAGGAGACTCTGAAGGCCTGGACTCAACATTGTCCTACAATGTTCTAGAAGGCTGAACACACTCACCATAATGTAGTGACGCTGCATCTCCGACTTCTCGCTGGCCAACTTGTCGCACTCCAATTTCAAACTGCAAGGAGGGCAAGAACATCCATCAACTACTATGAACACTTCATAAGTCCTTGAATGTCTTTATTTCACATCCACATTTTTTACATTATTTTACAGCATTAATGATAAACTTGTCGATATCAGGAGCACGTCAGAATTACCAAGTAAAATTCAAATTCACATGACAGTGCCATGTTGCACCCATGACAGCTCTTTTAACTTCAGTCCGTATTCCTGGCTCAGGAACTGTTCTAGTTTTAATTTGCGAAGTTCTCCAGCTAACTCCGTAATCCTGTGTTATTAAACGGGGTCCAACTGAATTTCATCACTGATTATTGGTGTCTACACCTAAGAGCCCTTTCCTGCTGCAATAAAACCAGATTATTTGAAATTCATCTGTTGGTCACAAAACAACTCCATAGCAACCATAGAGAAAAGCCTGGAGTATATTTCCCAATCTCTCCATCTTATGCCCTCTTCCTCCCCCTCCTCTGGGGCGGGAGCGCCACAGAACCGAGATCTGTAATGACGGAGTGTCTCATGAATTAAAGTTTACCAAACAACATTCATAAAAATGCACATAAAGACCTTCAATTGGCCCACACCATCAACACATGCATACTTTCTGCACAGGCACTGAAGTTAAAGACTGATATGAAAAGAATCTTTCCCAGTCCTTGTACGAATAACCACCTTATAGTAAGCCATGTACACCATGAAAATCAATAATGTTTTGTGACTGAAGATCATTTCCATCCACTTCCTAGAAAAACAATTTTCATCATGTACCAGCGAGTGTGAATCAAAATTGAAACGTGTGTCAATTACCAGCTCCCTCCCAATCAATGTCCTTTCAAGGGTGTTTAAATGCGTCACAGTCTGGAATGAAAGTCCACAATTAGCATTCATTGTTTTTCTGGGATAAACGTCATACTGCAGTATCTTGTCCAACACAAATTCCTATCCCATAATTTCATGCTTCTTGATGTTATCGCTCATAGCAAGCGCATTTCTTTATCCCCACACTTAGGTTTTAACTAATCACTTTTTCTCCCCAAGCATGCATCAGAGTTTCCATGGAAACCACCCCTGCTCTGTGACAAGCCACCAGTATGTCCAGCCAAGGGCAGGAAGGCTGTTAGTGGCTACAAGGTCCCCGAAGGTGCAGGCTTCTGATTGGCCAGGAGCACCCCACTGTGGCGCACAGAGAGAGCGACGATTTCAAAAGACACTTTGATGAGAGTTTTAGTGCCTGTCTCTCCCCGCCTCCAAATGGCTGCCGTTGTCATTTTTATTTTGATTTATGTATTCCCTTATCTGTTTATGTATTTCAAGCAGAGCGACTGTTTCCGCAGGGCTGGTGCAAAGCTCTCCCGAGGCCGCCGGCGGTACTTTTCCCCTTCCAAACAGCCGAAAAAGTGCGTTTCTACATGGGCTCGTCTGTAGAGCTTCCTCCAAATATCAACTGATGTCAAAAACATCAGGAGCACGTGCTCCGAATACACATACCTGCAGCGCGGTTTGATTTGTGGGAGCCTTTGATGCCCCGAAGGAGGTTAAACTGCAGCAATCTCCGAAGAGAATTACTACAGAGGCTCCCCGCATCACTGACAGTCACTGAAGTGAACAACTCCCGCTGCAAGCGGCACGGCGCTACACCTTTTTGTGATTAAAGCGCAAAAGCGAAACAGCAGCTAGCTTAATACTGCATTGCGGGGCAAGAGTGTAATGCGAAACATCCAAGCCAGAGTTGCCAATTCCGCTCCCAATACGCGCCTTTGGGCTCCCCCCCCCCTTAAGTTGCTTGAAAAAAATACGGGTCGCGGGTTGCGTTTTTTTTTTGGTGGGGGGCGGCAAGGGGGGGCTTGTTTTTAAAAATATGGTTGCTTGTTGAGAAGTGTAACAAGCGACCAATGCATTTATGGTTGCCATTCCCCCGCCCCCCGATTCATTGATCGTCTCCGTCTGCTCACAGCCTCACGAGAAATGAGAGAGAATCCGCCCTCTCTTCATGTCCCTTGGTTAACGAAATGGAAGATAATCTGTGACTAAGCCTGACTTTAAATTAAAGTATAACCCAGAGCAGCTCCTTTTACTTTAGTCCATGTTCCAGATTTGAAGAGGTTCCTGGTTTTACTAAGTGCTGAAGTCAGGCTTAACCACAAAGCCAGCTTCGCAGTATACGACCCAGGTCTACACCATCTTATTAGCATCGTGAAATTTACACTGGGCTTGTTTTTGAAGCTGCAGTCGCTAATGTGTCTCATCAGAGCTGGCAACACTGATCCAAGCTTACGCAGAATGCGTTCCCACGATGTCAGTGACATTTTTTTCCCTTGAAGCTTTGACATTCCAGTAACATTTCAGCAATGTTGTGAGAATGTTTCGCCTTAGTGGGATACTGGCTAGGGAGTCATACGCCCAAGAAAGACGCCTGAAAAGGTAGCCAACGTGACCCGAATCTCTTCTGTTAAATATCTATCTTTATGCACAAATTCCATGTTTCAGAAAAGTAGACTGTATAAGGCGGTCAAGATAAAAAACATCTGCTGAAAACAAAGAAAACATTTGCAATTGAGCGGAATCGGCATTTAAAATGGAATAATAATACCTCTAAACTAAATAGCTCAGTATCACTGGAAAGCTGCTCTCATATGCGGGCCTACTATGGCATAATTTGTTTTTCAAAAAAAAAAAAGGTTCAATCTGACATTTACCTCTCCAGTCATTCAAACAGCGATGACAGGATGGCAGGTCATAATCAGCATTTTCTGACAAAGAGAGGGAAAGCTCACCGATCCACCGGCACGGACAGCTTAACGAAGGAGTACATTGCGGTATTACATTAGATTATCAGGGTATTCCTTGGAAAATAGTCGGGCTTCGAGTAGTTAGAACCACTGCTTAGCACACAGCATTGCGCAGCGGTCGTTGTGGTAACGCAGAATTAAGAGATTGGGAAGACGCGCACCCCTGCCCCTGCTCTGACCCAGCCTACCCCTGCACCGTTCACCGGGACCGATCGCAAGCCCCCTCATCTCTCAGGTAATTGTGCGGTGAATATTTAATACCTCCACTTCGGCTATAATGGAAAGGCAAATTACCGCAACTCTCTGCCATGGCTAAAAATAAGGAATGCGCTTCTTGGCTGAAATATTTATGAATAAAAGAATAATTATAATATTTAGTTTTTCTTCTTCTTCTTGTTACTCTTCTTCCAGTTATCCTAAAGAAAGGACGACCTTCCAGGTATGGCGCAGAAGGGAACTGGAGCAATGCACTGTACCAATCCCCTATCTGGTAGTAGGACTTTCTGCACTAGCATCTCATCACTTGTACAACTAAACAGAGAAAGTACAGAGAGTGGGGTGGCAGACTTACATACATATACATTGAGAGAATAAAGGACATTTCCCTTATGAGGAAAGAGGCAGGTGCTAAATGTTTTATTACTTTCCCATTAAGGCTGGAACTTCTAGCGGCAGCTTCCTTAGCCTCTGGTGACAGGGTCGTGAGTTCATACCACACAAAGCACTGGATTTAGAACTTCAAGTAACATTCTTTACCTCACCTGCTCTAGTAAACCCCAAGGAACATAGAAACTGAAAGCAACTGGAATATACTTTAAACAAAGTAAGTAGTAAGTGTGATGTGTGTATACTGTCCTACAACAGCAAATATACAGTGGGGGAAGTAAGTATTTGACCCCTCGCTGATTTTGCAGGTTTGCCCACTTACAAAGAATGCAACGATCTATAATTTTGATCGTATATACATTCTAAAAGTGAGAGACAGAATCACAAAGAAAATTCCAGAAAATCACATCATAGGAATTTATAAAAATTGATAACCATCTGATGAGGAAAAATAAGTATTTGACCCCTTACCAAACAGCAAGTATTCTGGGTGCCACAAGCCAGTTAGTCTTTCTTTAAGACACACCCCCAATCCCAGTGGTGCTTTTCAGCCAAGGGGACGGCACAACTCCATTGCATTTGAGGGGAGGATGGATGGGGCCATATACCGTGGAATTCTGGACCAACAGCTCCTTACCTCAGTGAGAGAGCTGAACATGGGTCGAGGATGGGTGTTTCAGCACGACAACTACCCTAAGCACACCGCCAAAGCAACAAAAGAGTGGCTGAAGAAGAAGTACATCAATGGTCTGGAGTGGCTTAGCCAGTCTCCAGACCTGAATCCAATTGAAAATCTTTGGAGGCAGCTTCAAATTCGGGTTGCAAGGCGACAGCCTGAATGATTTGGAGGCTGTCTGCAGGGAGGAGTGGGCCAACATCCCTGCCAAAATGTGCACAAACCTTGTCAAACAATTTTTATAGTTGTTGACATCTTTGCTGGCCAATAATGGCTTTTCTACAAAATAAGAACATGCTGTTTGTCCAGGGGGTCAAATGCTTATTTTTGGCCAAAAATATGCAAATAAATTCCTAAAATGCATACAATGTCTTATTCCACTTTTTTGGTGATATTCTGTCACTCACTGTTAAAATAAACCCATCATTAAAATTATAGACCGTTGCACTTTTTGTTCATGGGCAAACCTGCAAAATCAGCAAGGGGTCAAATACTTATTTCCCCCACTGTAAATGAAAAAGCCAAAAGCTAAAGGGAACACAGCTTTCCAGGTTGCTGTTGAGTTGACGGGAATGCAACGAGCACTAGCTTCAAGTGGCTGAACAGCAAAACATCCCTTTAAACTGATGATTACTCTGAGCCGTTTTCAATCATTTTCCTTGATTAATGATCTGTAAACTCTGTGACCATTCCACTCAGAAGAAGCCAATTCTATTTATTAAGATGACACAAGAAATAAACACTTTGTTGCAAAATTTTGCGCATTTCAGTTCTTGTTTTATTTGTTTTCATTTAAGCAATCAAAGAGCCTGGTTTTTGCTAAATGCGCGAAAAGTTACCACGTAAGATCCAAAGAAGTTAATCTTTTTCCAAACAGCATAGACTACTTAGGAAAGTGAACAAAAGATTTTTTACAGAATTTAATATTTTTTTCACCTTAAAATAGCGCTGAAAAGGAGGCGGTGAGTTCACCCGCTAATGAAGTATTTGTATCATCAGAAAATGTTAATTAAGGAATATAACTAAAAACAGATAACTAATTAACGGTATAAGGGTATGTTTTATACCGTTCCTGTTTTCTGTTCAGCAGCCGTCACTGCAAGCTACATTTGGAGCTCATTCTGGACGTGACTCTCCAACAGTCCATGAAGAAAATCAGTGACTAAAATCTCAGTGTGTATTCAAGTCATAAAACAGGTAGTTCTGGCAGAGTAATCGGAGAGGACACATTCAAGAAGGCATATTGAGCATACAAGGGCGCTGGAACGTTTGACTACAAGCGTTGCAATGCTTTGTTTACATTACAATAGATGTACCATTGTATAAAATAACGGCCACTGCGGGCTGAATGTTTTTATGCTCCTTCGCAACATTTTTATCTCTGAGTCCTGAAGGAACTACAGTTGGCAGAGCCAAACAAAAATGCCAATACGCTGGATTTGATCGCTCTGTTATAATGTGATGGTCCATAGACCAGGGGGAAGTGTTGTGCAGTGACATGTCTGTGCAAAGTGCAATAGCAAGGCCAAATCACAGCCTCGTGGATATGCAATTGTAACAGCTCTGCCTCTAGTGACAGCCACCCGCTTAATGAAGTCAGCAAATAAGTCACTGCAGATTAGGTGGACTTTGCCACGCATGCATAGTCAGGGGAAAGGATAGCATTAGTGTTAGCGGGTCACCTACCTGTGGTACTGCGCCTGGAGAAACTGAAACTCATCCTTGATTCGATCGCAGGAGTCAGAGGTGGTGAATTTCAGCTGCTGGGACGAAGCCTGCGGGAAATGAACGGGTAAAAACACTGTCAGTCACCAGATAGGACACAACCCGGGACGGCACCCGTCCCATGGATACAGAGGGTTCAATATCTAAGTCTGAAAAGTACAAGTCCTTCCCCAAATTGTGTTCCCATCTCTTGGAATTATGCTAGTTTACTAATCAATCAGCTAGGAGGATGAACGCACAGATAAAATTAGCTACTGATTAGTCAGAACACAACACTGGATTTTTACTTCACGCTCCTTGGACTTCCTGACTCCGCAAGCCATGTAGCATTCAACACCGCTCATGATGCTCGTAGTGTCGTTATTTTACCCTTAATATATGGTGGAAGTGAACCAGAGTAAGCAGTGGGTTTGTGGGGTATTCCTCAAGGTCTTATTTGACACCATTACAAACCATTACAAAGTGCTTGTTTAAACTAGCTCACTGGTGCCAAGGGAAAGTGTGATTATGATGAAAAAAATTAATGAATAAACTAGCATGACCCAGCAATAATGCCTCATGAGAAAAACAAAAAAAAATTTTTTTTTTTAATTATGGCTCAAACTCATGTAAAATGCTACATGAGGTAGTGTAGCAATTTCTACTGCTCATTTAAAACAGAATATTTCCTCAACTGCATGCAAGTTCTATTGAATGAATGCATTATTCAACACCTGTGCTGTATCATACATTTTCTTAAAACCCTTAGATTTGTAAAAATACATCAAAAGAAGAGACACTGAGATTACAATTCCACATTAGCATGATTTATTAGACTACAATGGGGCCAATCCCCCTGGATTAAGCAGGGGTTAAGGACCTTGCTCAAGGGCCCAACAGCTGCACCCATCTCCTAGCACCAATACCAGGGCGTGAGCCATTAAACCTTCAGCGTTCCAGTCAAACTAGGGTATATGGTGTTTACTTAAAACTAGAGTGGAATTCGGAGAGCGCATACCTCTGCAAAAACCACTGATTCATTGTTCTATGATACACAACTCTGCGAGTGCAGCCAGAGTATCTCTACAATTATCACTAGTAAACTTTACTACTTTCTACCAGATTTTAATATGAGTGCAATTCACTCAACCTTGGTGGCAAAGTGCCGTATCCCCCTACGTTAACAGAAATAAAAAATAATTTGCCTATCAGCTCAGCAATACGGATCTGCTCCAAATTTTAGTGGGCTCTTCCTTGGCCCACGCTACACCCTTCCACCAAGTTTCATGAAAAACTAGTCGTTTTTCCGTGACTGAGCTAAGTAACTAACAAACACGAGGTGGAGGTAAAAGAGAGAATTTCATGCACCGAAAAGGAGCTGAATGAGTCATACAGATGAAGCGGTGCCACAGTCAGGCTTGATACTGTGAAAGATTCTGCCCTCTGGCACGGTTCTCTGGGACAATGACCTCACAGCACTGAGGTGGTCAGGTGATACTGCCATCACTATCACGCCAGAGAATAAAAATCATAAAAATGCCAACATTTACAGCAGGGTGCTGGCTGCAGCTACCGCTGCTAGTCAGAGCCGTGAGAAGGAGACCGTAAACTGTCAAGTGTGAGTGTGTGTTTGTGCACGTGGGTGCGTAATGCGGTTACATGCGTGAGCAGATAGCGTGCGCAGACCCACACAAACATGTGAGCATGCAGGAAGACACAAATGGACACAACAACATACAAACAACTGCATGAAAACAAATGGGCAGACGCCAAACAGACACAGACAGATGGATCGAGAGGCAAACCCACAGAAAGACAGACACACACAATGGCAGACAGAGACAAGTTCACACAGGCACACAGACAGAAGCAAACAGACAGAGACACACACAAACACATAACCGCACAAACACAAAGAGACAGGTGCGCACACACACACACACACACACACACACACACACACACACACAGAGCAATACAGCCTGCCAAGCTCAAAATTTCTCGGAAATAAAACACCTCATGAAGCGATTAAACCTCAGATTGGCCGCAGGAAGTGAGGCTTGTGCCAGCCCAGGAGCTCAGACTGAGGCTAATAAAGAAAGGAAGCGCCTGGCATCCGCTGTCGGCTGGCATTCTGCCACAGCCAGCCCCTTGAGCAACCGCCGCAAGAGCGAACACTCGGGAGGCCTCCCGTTTCCATTCTCTAGACGAAGCTGGCGTCTAAAAGCATTCAAAAATACAGCCAGTCTCCGAGGCCACGCTAATACGTTTTTGATTTAAAACGCATAACTTTTGCTACATTTTGCCTCGTGTCCACACCACTCTGGCATTTTTGAACCCCTAAAACTGAGACTTTTTAAAAGGCTGCTGACCTCGTTTTAATTCTCAAACTCTGGGACTGCATTGTAGTTTAATGGAGATCATTTTCATTTTAAAATGCAATTTAAAAATGAAAGCATATTACCGTGGACGTAACCCGGCTCGACAGATTCAGGTGCATGAGTCTCCCATACGTCAGAGAAAAAAATGGAAGCTTCCAAATCAAACTCCACCCTTAGCCACCATACATGGATTTTAGAAATAAGTGCCAAATTATAAAACTGAAACAAACTCTCAGAGGGCATTCAGACCGTCCCAACAGAGGACCTGTTCTCTCTTCCGCCACCATTTGTAATGTACTGCAGGGCTATCAAGATTTACCAGCCACTTCAAGATCAAAGATTTTTTTCCTTCTGATTTCTGAGTTATTGATTGAAACCAGGAAGTCGGTCAACTGAGTATCACTAAATGCATATTTTTAAATAGTTCGAAGTTCAGTATCGATCACACGTAACCTCTCGGATATGCTCGTACTCGCACACGCAAACTTGAACGCGGTCACATGCACACAAAAGGCAGCGCACACACGCACACACTCGCATGCACACAAAAACATACAGGCACAACCCTGCACCAGCCTCTCGCAACAGAGAAGAAGGCCCTAATTCAATTGGGCCGCAGTCCTTTGAGATGAAATTAAAGCATTAAAAAGCTTTGTGCGCTGGTGGGCCTCTAGACAGCATCTCGACTGCCTAAATGGAGATTCATCATCTGAGGAAATTACACCCCCTGGAAAGAATAATCACAATTTACAGTCCAAGTCAATTCCACTAAAGCCGTAATGTATTCGTCTTAAATACGGCCCTCAAAGACAGCAGGGTTCCGGTTCCTTCCGTAAGGCTGGGACCAAATAAATGGGGAAAAGAAGATGAGAGAACAAAAGGAGGGGTTGGAGTGCCCATTGACCTCGGTCAGGTGGTGTCAGGACCCCCTGACCTCCCCCAAAGACCCCCCATAAATAAGCTCGACGACGACTTGAATCCGCCCTCTGGCAATGAAGCGATTAGTTCACATCATCGTCACTCCCTTCCACTGCACCAACTCCCAACTGACATTCATTGACAAACGTCTAATGAGCCGTGAAAGTAATTACATCTCTGAATCAATGAACAGTCTTGATCAAGCCACAACATTATATTTTTCTGATTAAGTTACCATCAACCTGAATAAAAACTGGGATCTACACGACCGGTACTGTTTACTGCCACAGGGGTGAAAGCGAGCAATATCATTCGAAAAGATCAGGAAATATGCCTCCAAACTTAATCTATTAGATGAAAAGTTTTTGTCTTTATCAAAAGTACCCTTGTTTAATGTTAGAGTGCCATTTGGTTGATAAAAGATTTTATGGTCGAATGAGGAATAAGATTGTCACCGAACCCAAAGTACTTTGTGGTTGACTCAGACACGGCGACTGTGCTGTGCAGACTCTGCTTTCTAAAGCCCAAGGAAAGTAAATGGGTGACCACAGTGATTTGGTGGATTTTTTTTCTGCACTAAATGTTCTTGACTAATGTCCATTGAAGAGGGAACAGATAGATTAATGTACCAGATCAGGACATCAATGAACTGTGACCAATAAAATGCTGCCATTTATGGGCCTTGCTCCCATTACGGACACAGTTAGCTTGAGGGTACAAATGATAATGCTCTTAGAAACAATAGCATTTATATCAACACTAATTTCAATGACAAACAACTCTTAACCACACCAAAGTCGAGGGAAACTGGTTTAAATGTGGTCGTAAGGCTACCATGCGGTCACTTTCGCAAATTAAATAGCGCGTCTGACCTTTATTTTGTTTAAATGATCTTAACTACATCAGGAAAAGGCTTGACTAGCCATGCAGAATTGTGGTTATAGCAAACTGGCTTTTTAACTCGCAGGTTGCAGGCTCAACCTTTCTGTTGGAGCTTCACAGACATAACCTCGAGCAACACAATAAGCTAGGTTCTGTAAAAACTACATCTATATTAACTGTTTGTTAAGGCGAATGCAAGCCAAGGTGCGCAAGTCATTTTGCATCAGAGCTCTGACTGTAAAGCATTTCCCTTCAAACCAGGAAATGCTTAGATAACAAATATTTCTCTAAACCAAACTACTAATGTGATTTTTTTATACCACCTCTAGCAGTTCCTTTCACTGCGGTGACATTAAAAACTGCTACGAGCGAAACCTCAATCTGTCAACCGTCAGGGAACGACGCTAACCTTCCGTTTCTGAGACCGTCCAGAACTTACAAAGGAGCCTAATTGTTCATTGCTGCGTGCGAGAAAAAGAAAGAAACGGACGGATGGGGACAGGTGAAAACTGCAGAACAGCAATGAAGTCCTCCCACATGGAAACAGATGAATGGTTCCCTTACGGCTCAGGTGATCTGTGAGAAGCAGGTGTAACGGTATTTTTCCGGAAAAGGAACTGATCCCGTGTACGCATCATTACACACCATGGGAATCTCCATCCAATTGCAGTCTTCTTAAGAGGACAGCACAATACTTAACCACGACCGAAGTTGAGACTAAACGTCCATTTTTTTGAGGGTCAGTGAAAACTATACATTGCGGCTTCCCTTGAACATTTTCCAAGTCTTGAATCAATTAAAGGATATGCCAGAAGTTCTTAATTTACAGATTTGGTGTACGAAATATGGCTAATACCCTTGTATTATGGATTCCCTGGATTAACAACAGGCTGTGGGTGCTTTGGTAACTGCTGTTAGGATGTGACTCAGTAAGACAGACACGCGGCACTAATCTTGTTCGGGCAGGAAGTTGAATTTGATTATTATCTCCAGGGAAGACTACGGCTCAGCCCCGAGACTGGCCCAGAATCACAAGGTGGAGGTCACCACTCTGGCCACACATCCACGCACGCTCATTCGCATTAACAAACGAACGTTTACACGCACGGATGCATGAGCGCACACCTACCGTCACATGTACACACATGCAGTGATGCACACACGCACACACGCTTGCACAGAGAAACATGCACACTTGCATACAGAAATATCTCAGCGCACACACACGTGCAAATGCGCGCAGACAGAAACACAAGCACACACATTAGCACAGCTGAGTTCCCCTCCTGTTAGCCAGAGACACACAAACACAGAACAGTAACTCACACGCTCTCCTAAAGCAGAGCTTCCTCCTCCTCCTCAGCACACAGAGGTGGTTTGACCTCGTTAAGATGCTTTAAAGGGGATAACTGCACACACTAATGACTCTTAGCGAAGTGTCCTCACAAATATAGAGAAAATTTTCTCAGCGTACGGCTGGTTGAACACACCTCCATCTCCCCCATCTAATGCACATACACAAACACACTCAGTGCGCACACCTGACAGACACATACTGAATCTCACACACACACACACCCTGCCAGAGTAAAACAGAGACCAATGGGCAGGAAGCAACTAATAAGTCCAGGGGGGGGGGGGGGGGGTGGTGGCTACGCTAGTCATGACCGAGATTAAAAAGCGCACAGTCGAGGAGGTGATTGCCACAATGATTGATGGGAGTGTTGTTTAAAAAAAAAAAAAAAAAAAAAAAAAAAAGAGGCAATTTCTCACCACGGGCTATAGAGGAAAAGGGAGATGATTATTTCTCAGTAGAAAAACAAATGACTGAAAAAAGCTGGGAGAGGGAGGCTCAGAGGACCGTGCCGGCAGGATGGCGAAACGCCGTTAGCCTTTTAGCGCGGATAAACGGGTCAGACAGGCAGAGTGTGGAATTAAAGCCACGTCTCTGATGAGCTGCTCACTGACAGGAAGTGCCAACAGAAGAGGGGGGGGGGCTCTCACTGTTTTGCATGGGGGGCTGGAGGGGCTTAGGCCAGCCCTGAGGTGAGGGAAATAGGCCCCTCACACAGCTCCCCAAACACGCGCGCACACACACACACACACACACGCACGCACGCACGCACACACATTGTGAAAAGCTCTGTTCCAGTCCAGTGCTCTGCTCAGAGGCACCCCTTTCCCATCGAGCATACTGCTACTCCAGAATACTGATGCTGCTGACATCCCCATCCACACACACACACACACACACACACACACACACACACACACAAAAACAGATATACACACACTCACACCCCTATCCACATGCGCACGCACACACACCATACACATTATGAGTGAGAAACAGGATAACACCCTGAACAGTATGCCAAACCACTACAAGGCTGGCACACAGCATTCATTCACCCACTCATACCTACAGGCAATTTATGGTCTCCAATTAGCCTAACATGCATGTCTTTGAACTGCTGGAGGAAACTCACAGGAACACGAGTAGAACAAGCCCTCCGGCCAGATTCGACCTCACAGCCTCCTCTCTTTGAGGCAACTGCACGAACCATTACACACCCTCCTGCACTCAGTAACATGCATGCGCTGCCTGTAATTCAACAGCAAATTACAGTGCATTAAACATATACTTTGAGCTGCGAATCTACGCTTGAATTTCAGCGCCATTCTGCCTGATCTTCACGTCTCTATGTTTCGACGTGGCCGTTTCCCCATTCCCCTTCATGTTTGTAATGTTTTATAAATCATGTTTTAAATATGAATCGCTTTTCAGTAAATATTCATAGCTCGGCTTCCGGCGATTCCTTAAGAGCATTGTACGAAGCAAAATGGCATGAATTTTTAAAAACAAAAAAAAAATTAGCGACACAACATGCCAGAAAGACACAAGTGATAGAAAATTCTATTTGCTATATCATCCTGAAGTGCTAATGAATTAGTTGCTTTTTTTCCAATTCAAAAACACTTTAACGTGACATAAGTGTCCATCCCCTGGAGGGAGTAACCTGTACGGTAGACTGTGGAATTGTCACTTGTGGAAACCTGTAAAAAGCTCAAAAGAACCGTTCAGTGAGGGATAGGCCCTTTTCTCCCTTTGTTAGTATCTTTACTGTAGGCACAGGACAGGTATTTGAAAAGCAAACGTTACCTAAAAAATAAGACACAAAACCAGTGACTATTTTTTCTTTTTTGTTTTAAATCTTCAAACCCTTTAACTGTGCATCTGAAAGCACAATGCAGTCTAAAAGTACTGGATGGTGACTTCATCGTTTTTAAGTTTTGCTTCTGTACTCCAAACAAATCAAATATCTACAAAAAAGAGGCAAATGGTCAGCATTCACTAGAGGATACTTAAATAAAAAATAGGGTGCAACTCTTAATAAAGCTGTCCTAACACTGAGGGACGACAGTGAACTGCACTGATACCCGGCTGCTTCATGAACCCCAGGACGTGAACAGAAGATGCCAGGGCAGTTACTGACAGTCCAAGTGTGTCGACTGTTAGTGTTTCATTCTTTTCAGCTCTCCCTGAATCTTCCTTCACGTTCCACAGGCTTCACAAGGCGTGCATGTGTGTGTGCCCGTGTGTGTGTGTGTGTGTGTGTGAGAGAGAGAGAGTTTGAGCGTGAGCAAAAAAGAGAATGTGTGTTTCCTATGTATATTACAGAATATAAAAAAAGAAATTGAGTGAGTGCATGCATGCGTATATGAGAAAGAATGAGCACACCTGTGTGATACGTGTGTGACCAAAAGTGTGGATTCAAGACAGTGACTGTGTCTCAGTGACAGACATGAAACGTGTGGTTGCATGGATGAGACCGTGAGTGTGTGTGTGTGTGTGTGTGTGTGTGTGTGTGTGTGAGTGCAAGTGCATGTGACAGAAAGGTGGTGTATGCATGCACGGGACAATAAAACAGCATGCAAGTGTGTGACAGAAGAATAAACTGCATGTGCATGACAAAAACACTGAGTGACAGAAGAATAAAGTCTGTGCATGTCTGGGTATGACAGTGGTATAATGTGTATGACAGGAAAGTCTGTGTGTGTACGTGTGCGTGCGTGTGCATAGGAGAAAAACAGAGAGCGTCTCTGAGTGTGGGCGTAATCGACAGAGAGCAGCGGGAATCCTAGGCAGTTCCTGGGCCTCCCACCGTCAGAAATCAATTTGAGAGACCTGCGACAAAAATCAAAATCACCTGTGACCTGCGGGGGCTCCCCCCCACCCTACTCCCCCCCCTCTCCTCTCCCGCACCGGCAGCCCCCCCGTCCCCCGTGGGGCGGCCGGCTTACAGAGCCGCTGATTGTCAAGCAAATGAGCAGCCGTGCCCTTAATGACATGGACATCTGCTGTGCTCTGCGTGTCAAGCGCGCCATTCAATTTGTTCCCCCCGGAAACGAACAAAAAAAAAAAAAAAAGAGAGAAAAAGGGAGACTGCTGCAGATTGTGTTTGTGTGCATGTGAGTGTGTGCATTTGAGATTAGGGGTGTTTCTATCGGTGCGTTTGAGCGTCCATGCATGTGTCCAGAGGTGTGTCTTTGCTGTACGTGACCGTGCGCATCTGTGCAGAATTACTGTATTTGTGTGTCTGTAAGACTGTGGTTGCATCTTCATGCATCTGAAAGTGTGCGCGTATCCGCACCATCATGGAAAAACATGTGCACACATTTGTGCATGCGTGTATCGACACCAACAGTGATAAAATGCATCTCTGTGAATGCAAACTGCGCATCTGCATTTGAGCCAGTGCTTTATCTACACAGTGATAAAGCACACGTGTGCATCTATGCGTGCTTGTGTGTGTGAATGCAGGTGTGCATGCGCGTGTATATATACTGACAGTGATATAGTGCGCCTCAGCGAGTGTGTGTGTGTGTCCGTGCGCCGCACGTGTGAGGTTATTACAGAATCCGGGCAGCGTGACAGTAGGGAGATTAGAGTGAAATGTGTGTGCGCATCATTATTACAACGATGAAGCGCACAGGCATGACAGTGGCAGAGCACGGCGCTGACAGTATCTCTGTAATTGTGAATGCGCCTGCTGCCTGAAAGAGGTATGCGAGTGCGCCGTTATCTGGGCGAGAGTGTTTGATAGTTTGTCAACGTCTGAGAGAAAGGTATGCGCGCTTATGTGTTGTGTGTGTGTGCGCATCTGAGAGAGAGATGTACATGTGCACATCTGAGAGAAATGTGTGCGTGTCTGTGTGTGCGTCGAAGAGAGAGAGGTGTGCGTGTTTGTCGGCGTGCATCCAACATAAAGAGGGAAGAGGGGCATTTGTGCACGGATTTGAGAGTGTCTGAGGGAAAGAGACGTTTGTGCATGTATGTATGTGTACGACTGTGCGTGCATTTAAGAGAAAGAGACAGGCATGTGCATACATTTGAGAAAGGTATTGAGAAAGGTATACGTGTCAGAGGTGGTGTGAGTGTGAGTGCGTGTCTGCATACTTGTGCGAGTTTCTGAGTGTAAGAGGTGTGCATGTGCACGCTTGCATCTAGGAGAAGGTGGTGTGTGTGTGTGTGTAAGTCCGGTATGACTGCAGTTGCGGGTTTGGGTCCAATAGACGGAGATGCGTGTCAGTGTGTCTGAGTGTGTGGAGGCACTAGTACGCATCCCAATGCAAAGGCCTTTTAATCTGAATGGAATTCTGTGTACATTTTTGCTTGCGCATGAGAACACTTATATTGAGAAAAAGAAATAAGACTGTTTACATCCCAACTCACGACAAAAGCCCCAGAGAGCCGTTCTGTGTGTATGTGCGCATGCTTGTGAGAAAGCGTTTCAGCAGGGATCTATACTGAGAAAAGTGAAAGCAACAAAAGAGAACAAAGGCATGGAATAATTCTGAAGTGTCATGTGCGTACAGGTTTTATAAGCTGAAGAGAGAGGGGGAGTGCACATCAGGCAGCGAGAGTGCCTATCTGTGTGCTTTTGTATTAGTGTGTACACCTGTCGGAGCGTGAGAGCGAGTGTTTGAAAGTTCATGCATGCGTGAGCATGTTTGTGCACCGGAGACCGTGTCTGACAGTGTGCGTGAGAGTGTGTGTGTGTATATACACATCTGTATGCGAGAACAGCCTGCTGAGAGCATGGGTGCGTTTGTGTGCCAGTATACGTAAATGTGTTCATTTGAGTGCGTGTGTGTGTGTATACACACGTCTGCTTGTGAGAGCAGCCTACTTAGGGCATGTGTGCGAATATACATGAATGTGTTTGAGAGTGTGTGTGTGTGTGTGTGTGTGTGTGTGTGTGTGTGTGTGTGTGTGTGTGTGTGTGTGTGCGCGCGCGCGCGCGGGCACGCATTCATTTATCAGGAAGGAAAAGGGTATGGGGGAGGGGCAGTGGGCAGGACAGTTTGTTTAGCAGGAGAGGCCAGGGATCGAGGGGGATTAACCTTCTCCCCGTGGGGGGCTTCAGAACAAAGGCCGGAGGGGCTGTGCTGTTAATTCAAGGGGGCTTAATAACATCCCCACGCCCCCTAACCCCCGACCCACCCCCTTACTACACTACACACAAGAGGAAGTGCAGAACACTGACAAACAATCAAAATGTGTGTGGCCTGGTGCCAAAGGGAGGAGGACAAGAAAAAAATAAGAACACACACACCACCCTGAACACCACACCCCTACTACCCTCGCAATATTATTCCCAACAGTCCCAAAAATGCTGATGTACACAGTGAAATCCGTCAGCATTTGGACAAACAATTTTAATAGGATGTACATGGTTAAATTCACACAGATGTAAATAAGTCAAATTTAAAGCTGGGAGTCAGCATTTTAATTAGGGTTTTGTACATGCATTAGGAGTGAACCATACATAAATTACACCAATTTAACACCCAGCTTTTATAAAACCAAACATGACTGCTCTGACCATGTTAATTAAGACCAGGTATCAGATTTGCTTCAAGTTTCTATAAAAGTCTCAGTTAATTTGATCATTTCATACCATGAAATGCTATGGTTGAGGAGTCTTCAGGGTGAGGAGGAGACATAACCAGAATAATGTAAGAAATAAACACACTCAACGTGATTTTTACCTCATAAAATTTAGTATTTTGATAAAAATTTACATGGTTGCCATGGAAACAGCACTTAAATGACAAAATGAAAATATATTGTGGCGCTGATATTTAAATAACCCATGATTTCACTCAAATTAGTCTCATATGAAAGGTTGATGAGATTTTTTTGTTTGGAACATTTATGAATATTTAATGAGCTCTGCTATGTAACCATAACAAAAATCGCTTATCAACTAGCTTCATTTTCTAAATTAACCCCCTAGGGATGCACCTATTTAGAAAATCCTATGTCTTTTCATAGATCTCAAAAAGATACAACTTCAGCCCAAATTTCAAGTCAATTAGATGAATATTAACAATATAATAATTTGCATTTAAAGTCACGAGTAACAATTCAGGCAGAGGAAAACAGATTCTAGGTGTTTACTGGAATCTCATTGAATTCCTTTCTTTATTTTATGTGAAAATCAAAAATATTGAAATTTTTAAAAAGAAAATCGGAAATATTACCCTGAAGACCCCTTAAATATTGCTTATGCACTTCAGTTCAAGTTGGGTGCAGTTATTTACAACCAAACGTAGCAAATTTTACATATCAAGAGCATATATTATTCAGAGATACATGATCAGTTCAAATTTGAATCTTTGCTGATGACCTTGATTAGTAGAATCTGGTGGGGAACTGCTCAGTCAGAATGAAATCTGGTACCTGGACCCACCCTTTCTGGATAAAATTGAGGACCCCAAGGCAATCAAAAAATGCAATGATATGAACAGTGGTCCATGTGAGTGAGTGAGTGAGTGAGTGTATATGTGTGTGAGCGTTTGCGTGAGAGAAAGCCTCCTACTGACAGGCTTATCAATCTAACGAGAAAAAATTAAACCAGCTGTGGACCTCAACAAGATTGCATGACTGAAGCATGAAGCAGGGCAATTCCAGCGTTACTCACGTTATACTTACTACATTAGGTTAGAGTATAAAATTGTTTCACTTCTTATTCAATGGACAGATCTTCAAAACTTTTCCGTTGTGGCAACCTTCGACCATAATCAACTTCACTGGAGAAAACCCAGAATGAACCCCTCAATGGTTATGCTGGCAGACTGGATTTTTCAAGCATTACTCACATTACTCAAAAGTAACATGGCTTTTTTTTCCCCACTTAAGTTTGGTCCAATCAATGACACCTTACAGAATAAACTGGATTCTATAGGGGGCGTTTCAAGAAAACCTGCCATCAGTGACAACAAGAGGGAAGAAATTTCAACCATCATGGAAAATGCTCATAATATTTCCATTTTTTATCTTGGTACCAAGGATTTAACAAACAAATAATGGTTTTCAAATATTTTTATTTAAAGATGGTGAGAGTTTAAAATTTTTTTTTATTTGCCGCAGTTACGGCTGATGAGTTATGGACAGGACACCAATTCATTGTCATTGAGTTTTCATTGAACTTTCCAAGTAGTATTCATGACCGACAACGGCTTGGCACAGACAGATTTCAGCACAGTACTGAAGATATTATGTGAACATCAGTGCACCAGTTATGTACGGGACATCCCAATATGGCGTTATATTTGCAGTAGTCAGATTTCAAAGGCACGCCAAAGACTCGCAATCTGTGCTCCACCCAAAACACTGCAACAGATCTAGACATAAACTGTACTTACATGAGAGAAGACAGCACATTTCTGGGTCAGGCAGTTGGCACCAGAGCTACAATGAATGCATGTCCTCTCAAAAATGGGTTATGTACGGGACATTCACACCTTGATGTGGCTGTAGCTTTCTTGGTGATACATTTCAACACCGATGCATGTTTTCTTTGGCAGCCCAGTTACCAAGATCACATGGTGTTTCAGTCTATTATCACCTTATTCATCTATTTTGCTTACCAAATGTGACTCTGAAGTCAGGGGAAATGATTTGTTTTGTACGGGACAGTGCAGAAGCCTCCCCCAAAATGGTTGGTATTCAGGCATCAGACCCCAGATCAGACCTGGACACATTTCTTTCAATTGTGAATGGGTATTAATGTATTTTAGGCAATAAAGACAAAGGAGGACCTCCATATTTACTTCGCTACACAGTCCAGATCAAAGAACACTGTAATCATGGTTTAGGCGTTACGAAAACGCCCTTTTAAAAGAACCATGCTGTGATGACATAAACCCATGTAAGAGTGAAAGAAAAGTGTAAAACATAACCCTTTAGCCACAGATTAGGCATTTCGCAACCCAATGTTTGATGAATAAGCTACAATGAAGGATTCAATTTTACCTTCCTCTCAAGGTTGAAGCAAAAATGGTCAGAATGGTTAAGTCAGACACACAAAATGAGAGATTTTGAAAAACTGAGCCAACCAATTTGAGTTTCTCATGGGTGGATGTCCCAGGCAAACCCTTTGATAAAAGGGCAGTGGAATATTAAGTCATTATACTTCATGTCAGGGACTGACCCCCATTTTAGCAAAATGGCAAGTTTTCTTGAGACAACCCATGTGTTTGAACCTTTAATACTGAAAATTCTAACACAACCAGAATTTCAACTTGATGCAATGGTAATTTTCTGCATATTTTCCCACCAAGATCTGAATTAATACCCACTGGCGGCAACAGAAAACAACACTGTAGACCAATGAGTATACTGAATAAAGAGTTGGGATTTTCAGAATTCCTCTAATTCAAAGTCAATAACTAATAAATCTGCAGTAAAATACATTCAACTAAGAACATCCTAACTACATATCGGTGATCTCACCCCACGAAAGGGTAAACAACCTGCATTCCACACTGACCGGGGAGGGGGGAGAAGTATACTACTGTCTCGGGGGGGGGAGCCTGGCTTTAATCCATAATCCCTGCCCCCAATAAATCCTGTGTGCGCGAGTCTTATTACTTCAATCAAGTAGCATAAGGGATTTTAATTGGATTAGAGGACTGAAAGGCAGGAGCCAATGGGGCCCCACTATGCTAAATGGGAATAGTAAAGGGCACCTGCAACAACAGCGATGAGGACCCCTGTGCTCAGGTCACCCCCCACCACAAGAACGTGCACCTGAATGAGACGGCCAGTCGGAGCTGAGCAGAGTCAGAAGGGGGTGAGGCAGAGGAAGGGGGGTGGGGCGGTGGTGGTGGTGTCAGGTCTATTGTTGTCTAAAAAAGGAAATGAACTGAAATTCTCAGCACAAATTGAAAAAAAGAAAATGGCCACAATATCCTAAGCAGATTATTGCTTTCCTTTTTTAAAAATGAATGAGCCGAATTTCAATTCATTTCCTCGAGTCGGCTGAACCGGAATAGACTTTTAAACCCCATTCCAGATGAAAGCTCAATCTAGCTTGAGACCAAGTGCGAACAGCAGAGTCTGTCACATAATTATAAGCTTCTTTGTCCAACAGTTCTTTATGATGTGTGGGAGGCGGGGGGAGAGGGGGTGCGGGTGGGAAAATGGATCCGGTCAACTGAATCGCCTGCCGCCTTCATACGACCAAAGGAGGTCTGATGCTTTATGTCAATAAAGGCCGATTCCGTTTGACCCATGGGCTGGGACAAACAATTCCTCCAAAACGGCACATAATAACACGAAGGGAGAGGACCAGCATCAGAGCAAAGGACCCAAAGCTGACATCACTGCAACAAACCACCTGTTTTCTCAAAGCAAGCAGGCACTAGGTTTTGATTTTTTTTTCCTCAGGAATTGTGCCAATGGACACAGTTGTTTGAGCATCAGAAGCGACAGTCCAGAAATGTTCAATTAATAAGGTGCCACTTCCAGTTTAATAATTCTCCTTCAAAAGGTTTCAGATGAGATGATGTGGAGATGCTCTCTGACAACCAAATTTTAGTGTACTCTCTGGAATTTAGTTAACCTTTAGTTTAGTTTAGTTTTCCCAGGGTGCCTACATTGCCTAAACAGGCACATATGTCTCCATGTGATGGCACTCTCGATTCTGCTCTCACTCAAAAGTTTACAAGATGATGCAAATTTAGTAGAATACACTACTCCAGCAGACTGATATCATAGTTCCAAGAAAGCCCAGTATTCTTTAAACAGGGCAGGCACAACAACGTATTGGATTAGGAATACTGTGAAGTCAAATCACGAGAAATTTGGGTCCTTGTTGTACCAAGTCTGGCATTTTTCAGTTTTTCTCCCGGCCTCTACCTCAGTCCACAAGACTGCCGTCATATACAATCCAACTGTTCAACAGACCATCAGTTTGTAAACAGAATCCAGCTAGACAAATGCGGTCAGTGGATGACAGCAGGGAGTATCTACAAACCTATTACATTCTCCCCAAATGAAAAATTTTGCCAAGTGCAGCTGCTAGAGGAAACTGCACAGGGTCCAGAACTATTCAAGGCATCAAGAATGTCCACAGCTAATTTCACTTGATTTTGGCCAAAACATTTTGACTTATTCCATTTTTTTAAAGGGTGTATTCACACTTAGCTCGTTTAGAGCAATTGTTCTGACACAGGGAGCGTTTGCCCCCAGAGATGGCTTCATTTGAGCTGTTGTGAACACTGCAAACGCACTCTGATGCAGAACAAAACAAGCCCATTCTCCATAAGACCCAATGTACAGCGCCCCCACTACACCCACTTCTGTCGATTCAATCAAAATGGCACTCGCACTGTACATAAAGTGCATTTGATTGCCAAACTCAGTAAAAAGGTTATCGGACAGTTTGAGAAATAATTTTTTGAAATTTCAAGTCATGTCTTTTAACATTGTTAATATTTTCCCTGACCTGGAGTTTGACCTTCCCAAATCATCTGTGGTCAAATTTAATATTGCCAAAATATAGGTCATATATGACTTCCTATATGTTGTTAAAAGAATCTCAATCTCTATAAGCACCCATTTGGCCTCCACAGTCCATCTTGCATATTCATAGAGTACAGCCAAAATTCCAAGGGCCCATAAAACGGACAAAAATGATTTAATCAAAAATCTGAGAAAAAAAGTCAGGAGGTATGGTCTAGTAGTATGTTACTGCAAATTTACTCAAAAATTCATCAGGCCAAAAAAAAGTTTAAAAAAATGTTCCGGACGACGGGCACCGGACGCCACACTACAACAATAAGCTAAAAAATTGTGTTTGAGATATAATTACCAGGACAAACACAACAAGAGTACGCACAGGACAAAATCTAAATTCAGCCCTCGAAAAGCTGGATTCAAAGGAGAAATTACAATTCTGAACATGATATGCTATCGTCCACAACTCAACCAGGTGTAGCATCAGGCAACATACCCCCCTACCACATAGACAAATCAATTCAGGAACCAGGAATGGACCTGATTAGTTTTCTACGACCAAAGAAATTAAAATAAATCCGCAAATTGAACCTACATCGGTACTGGAAGTAAATCTGCAAAATGATGCATAACTCCACAGTGCAAAGCTTCCAGCTAAAATCTGAACCCTCAACTATTATTGAACAGCTATACTGCCACCTAATATTGGACAGAACATGGGGGAAATGGCTCCACAGTACAGCATCTACTGGCACCCAAACAAATGCCAACACAATTCAGCAGAACATTCTTCAACAAAACACCCAGCCATCCACAGAGTGGCACATTCTCCAACTCTTCAGGAGGAAGCAGGGTAAAAAAAAATCCATTTCATTCATTCAATGGTGCAGATCGGCTCAATTTCAATTCAAGGGCTGAAAAAAATAAAATAAAATACTCGTAATGCACTTCTAGGATTTTTTTAGTTGGTTGGCTGTTTATCCATTTCATGAAATTGACCCCCTGACAGCGATCACTCTTCCTCTTTCGCATCTAAAATGGAAATCAGCCCACAGCACAGTACAACAAGCCAAAGAATTCCACAGCTTTCAGTCATGCAGCCCTTGTACACATTATTATATTTTCAGGTAGAAGTCATGCCACGAAAGACATCCCACAAAATCTTTAAAAAAAAAAAAAACAACACACACACAAAAAACACAGGTTTAGCAAGGTTAATAACGGTTCTTTGAACTGCATTTTTTAAATAACGTCCAAGGTTCCAAACTACTGCAGCCACATACATCTACATGGTCACAGGAGATGTCACCTATTTTAGAATGTGATAATAAGCCATGAGATGGAGAGCCTCGTGTAATCGCTGAGGGAGGACTAAGTTTCAGTCGTGTATCCAAACAGGTGTCTTCTGGGGTTGGTACACAGGTGATCTTCTGTGAAACACGGAAATGCAGGCCACACAGCCGCATCAAAGACTGCAACACGAATGAAACAAAATACCAAAACCGTAGGAGTTTTCACCGCAGGAAAAGTATGGCATTAACTCGAGTCCCCCCACGCACCGAAGCCCCAACTCATTGATCTGCAGTCCGCAAGTGACTCACTCCGCGAAGAACATCGCTACATTAGCAAATACATCAGCCAGTCGTACATTCGGATAGATAGATATCAGGACAAAAACATGGCCTTCATCTGGCTTCTTCTCGCTCACATTTGAACTATCGGAGACATGAAAGCTGTAAATGCGCACGCTTAATAAACAGCCTGCGCCTTTTGGCCTCGGCCTCGTGGCAAAGCAGGGGGATAATCTTGCGTTTATCGACCACACGTAGCTCATTCTCCATTAAAATTGAACTCACATATACGCGCAAACTACAGCCACGCAAGCAAACTATTCTCTTGACCACAGAGGAACTTAAATATACATTAAACACATTCGTAATAACGCATTTTCCTTCGATAGCCGAGAAAATGTACATGTCGCATCTCCGTAATAACCCGGGTTTACCACCGTACAGAATTGGTGGTTAGGCAACATAAAATCTGCGTCCAACATGAGTGAATTATGAGGATGACGCATGGACAACACTGATCTAATAGCCACTCAATATCACCCGACATGACTAATTTGATGCAAGATAAGGATTCGTTTTCAGAGCACTACAGGTCACAAAAATTATAACAAAGGAGTTGTTACCCAGCTAACCCTCGTTACATACCACTCGCACAAAGATTATGAAACTGGTAGACTAAATGTTGAAAATCTGAATAATTCGGCCGATTGTGAACCTAAAATTTAGAACTACTAGCATTGGATATTAAAATAGAACGCGCGATCCTACCGATTGCTGCGGCGTTTAATGAAAAGTAGCGCCGGAGACAGTTTAGCCAACATGACCCATAATTCAAAATACAGCCATTTTGTAGGGTGGCTAAAGTGATGTTAAACACAATGTTATTCGTGGAAATGCTTCAGAGGCCACCTCTATTCCACGTTCCTGAATGTCCAAGCCAGAGCAAGTTATTGGATGTGCATCTCCATTCAACCCCAATTAAGTCAAGTTTGTCAGCAAGAAGTTTACTTAATAGAAAAGTTCTGACAGTTCCTTTTAGGTGGACCATTTGGCTGGCTGGCTAGATGGGTTGTTCGCAGCACCTCACTTCGAAATAAGAACTGGAATTTAAGCAAGTTACATTCAAGATCAAATCAATTCTTAACAAGCCAACTGTTGACGTTACCTCGCACCAAGACGGCCAAAAACTCAGGCAGAATTTCTAAACGTGTACTGCACCCCTGGACTCGTTACTAGATGATATCTTTATTGCAGGCTCATAGTCCATTAAAAAACTAAAATAAACATTGACATACACTGTTAATTGGAGTATACAAGAATAAGTGAAAACTACAATAAATAAAATAAATATCACAGTACCTCTTTCTTACACTTAAAAACATTGAAGTGAGGAGTTTGAGTACAATACAGAGGCCCAGTGTCTCCATAGGGTACTGTGCAGGTCCAGCCTAACTAAAATATGGACCAAACAATTGTCACAGTTTAGAAGTCTATTTCTAAAGCTAAAAATGGCCTTTCGCCACAGCTCACCAAAACTACAGACTGAGTTGAAAGTGAACATGCCACTTGCACAGCTCGACCTGTGTAGATGAAAAATGCGTCTAAAACAATTGTTATAAGCAACAGTTATTTTTATATAGGTGTTTTCTTACAGTTAGACCATAAATGCGCACATTACACGTTAGTACTGAAGGCATTAAACAGTGTCCTCACTCAGTGTCCACTTGAGTGAACCAGCGAGCTACAATGCAGTCGCCGATCGCTGCCATCAGATGTTAGCGGTAGCAATGGTATTTTCGTAATTTAATCCATCTGGCCAAGTTCGCTAGCCGGTGAATTAACGTTTTCTGGCAGCTTAGACAACTTGCAAGCGAACCTGATGGCTACTGCACTTGCAATACATCTCATTTTTATCATTTTCCCAAATGGTCTTGGTCGAACGTCCTACAATGCATGCGGTAGAGCACAAGCTGCGTATTGCACGTTATCGAATAATGCAAATCCACGCTAACGTCGTTAGCATACACAGGCGCAAAATAAACAGTTTACCGCAAAAGATCGAAGAGGACTGACGCATTACATCGCGTAGAGCTACCTAGCCAGCTAACTAAAAAAAAAAAAAGATAAGACTTACTGAGTGTCTGGATTGTGGAAACATCATGTCAATTTCTCATTTACAGTGTTTATTTCCAAGCAAGAACAAGTGCCGTGTGTTCAGTGTTTCCGAAAAGTCCAATTCTTCTTTGTTTCCTTGCTACTTAGCCGCCGGTTGG
Organism: Gymnothorax reevesii; assembly: GCA_029721435.1. Lineage (NCBI taxonomy): Eukaryota > Metazoa > Chordata > Actinopteri > Anguilliformes > Muraenidae > Gymnothorax > Gymnothorax reevesii. The sequence continues at coordinate 27,522,496 of CM056575.1, read as the reverse complement.
GACATCAAATTTAACGTTGGCCTCCGTTTTGTTTATTCAATCTTTAGGTTATCAGTCTGGCTAAGGCAAGAGAGGAAAGGCTTCAGTCCTTTCTTCGTGGAAACTCCCCCCTTAAAGTCGATACATACTGTATACAGCCAACTAGCTATGCGCGCTAGCCCGCCGTTGCGTGCATGACTAGCCAGCGATATCAATAGTTGAGAATATAATTGCGTCTTCGCTTTGCTAGTTAACTGCCCACCGAGTCGCAGTACTTCTGCGTTGGGTTAGATCATCCCGCTCTGAAGAAGGGGGTTTGAAAAACGACTATGAAAACAAAAAAAATATATAGCCTTCGCAACAACGCACTGTTCCGCAGATACTAGCTTCCCCGAAAGACTGCGTGACAGCACTACCTAACACGAAGGCAGCAAATTATGCCAGTCATTTCTTCTTTCTTAGCTGACAAGACAACAATATCCCGGCGTTGCGTCTTTTTCGGTCGAGCAGTCCTTTTACTTGTTCAATTCTGTAACAGGATATCCGTTGTTTGAAGAGATCTCTTGAGCAAGCTTCATTGAGCCACAACAAATGCAGTGATTTTTTTCTAATCAGCACTTTCCTCAGTTTATGCCACCCACGTAATACGCAGCCCTGCATGAAAAGGACACATTCTTCGCAGAGGTATAGCTTTGCTCGGCTGTGCGTACATGGGCTTTTCAAGACAGCGTGGCTGCCTATGCGACATCGAGGAACGAGCGCCCCCTGTGATGTCCAAAACGGTTGACTGTTTTTAAGGCCTGTTTTTGCAAGCTCTCCGTAAACCGTAATAGCTGTAACACCGACTCCGACCCGAGGCCATTGCTCAGCCGTCTAAATTGACCAAAAAATAAATAAATAAATAGTACCACGGCATTGTTGCTCTCCTGAGGGCTATTGCACAAAATCGAGATAAGGGATTAAGCCGGGATTTTCCAGTTATCCCGATTTAATTAAACCCTGATTTAGTTGCGTGAAAGCAGGTTAGATTAAACGCGGTCAACTCACCACGGAGATTTATTCTGTGCAGGTAGCTTGCTCTAGATCAGGCAAACAGCCAAGCTTTTTTAATCCTGGTTCCTGATCTATTCAGTCATAATCACTCAGAGTGGAAATAAATGTGTTTCAATATTATTCCATGGTCTTCTGTATTTTGCCCCATTTTTTTTTAGCCTGAATTCAAATACCACAGAAACATCGTCATTCGGTTAAGTTGGTCTAGTTATTGTTCAGACTTCCATAAGAGGTTTGAGGGATACGTATAATATTGCACCGCTTGAGATGATTAGAAATAGCTGACAATGTTGCAAAGGTGGTTTCAATTAAGAGCCATTTTTTTTTTGAGAGGTTCAGACAAAATCAGACACATTGGATTGTTGACCCCCCTGGATTTGGCTGATTTATTTTTTGGCTTTTTATTTTTGAGATGGGTATAGTACCCAAAACCCAAACTGCTTCTGTCCTGAGCCACAGCGACTTTTTTTGGCCCTTACTGGCCAATTTAGCAAAATTGCAAGTTCCCACCTCTCTAATTCTGAACTTCAATCGTGTCCCAGCTCAAAGTTTATTGATCTTGGGTCTACAGGGAGGGCAGATTACCAGAATGTAGTTGTCCACCTGGGGCACCCTTGAAGTTTATCAATAAGGGGGCTCAAAATGCTCCAAGCCATTTTTTTTTCTTAAAATTGTCGTTGATTTTCTCTAAACTTCAAATGTATCCCAATTGCCTTTTTGCAAGAATCTTTTAGTTGGAGCGACCTTAATTCAAACCTACTACTACTTCCGTGGAACAACCTTGGAGTTTGAAAAAAAAAAGGGCCAAAAAAAAGGTCTCAGACCTAAAAAGGGGTCACTTTGGGACCCTATTTCTCAAAGTTTCAAAGAGGTAACCAAATTCTGCTTATTACACTTGAAAGCCATAGACCTATATATTACAATAAAAGAAGAAATCAGTTGGGATCTTGTCTCATTTGTCGCTGCCTCTGTTGTTGGGACTGCTCCAGATTTGAAGCTCTCAAACAAACCCACAGGGAAGCACATGGAGGTGTATGAAGTTCGCCAGGAGAAGCAGACATTCCTGCTTGCTCTAGTGCAGCGATGGACAAGAGGACTTCTGAAATGAGGCAGAACATTTTCTTTTCACTCATTTGTCACTGTCGTGATATAAGCTTATTGTCATTCTATTCTCATAACTGTGCTTTATCAGCCTGGCCATGAAAAGGCAGCAAATACAATTGTAACACGAACATATTCCTGACTGCATGTAGGCATACACGCATCCTGTCTCAACAAAGTAGAATGTTCATGCTTTTTGAAGGATTAGTGCTGCCACCTAGATGCTATTTTTAGAATTTTTGTTTAGTTTATTATAAGCAAATGAGAAAAGAATCCCAGCTGTTTTGTTGTTTATTTGAAATAAATACGTCTTTGACTTTCATGTGCAATTATCAGCATTTGGCCACCTCTTTGTAGTTTTGAGAAAAAGGGTCCCAAAATGACCCCTTTTTTGGTCCAAGACCCTTTTTTTCGCTAAACTTCAAGGTTGGCTCACAGCAGATTTGAATTAAAGTCCTTCCAACTAAAATATTCCTGCAAAAAGGTAACTGGGATACCTTTGAATTCATGACAAACTTAAGGAAAAAAATGGTTTGGAGCATTTTGAGCGCCCCCTACTGACAAACTTCAAGTGCTGTCCAGGTGGATAACTACATTCTGGTAATCTGCCTCCCTATAGACCCACTTTCAATGGACTTCGCTGGGTCACCACTGAAGTTCAGAATTTGAGAGGTGGGAACTTGCAATTTTGTTATATTGGCCAATAAGGGCCCAAACAAGGGGTCGCTGTAGCTCGGGCCAGAAGGGGTTAAATAGGAACAGTTCTGGATTTGAAGTTTGGGTACCATACCTATCTCAGAAATACAATATAAGCCAAACCCAGGGGGTCAAGAATTCTGACTGTCTGAACTTCTCAAAAATTGGCTCAGAGTTAATGAGAACAAAGTTAATGGCAGACTAGTCAGAGACCAATACATTGCTAATTATTTCAGTTGACGAACCTCATTGTTTAATAACAAAGCATAATGTTTGTCACTCTTCCAAGTGTGTGCGTATTTTATTTGCAATTGGTAACACACAATTTAAGGTTGTTATGCATCATAATATGATCACCCAAAATTAATCTCACTTTACTTGATCCTGTGACTATACAGTGAATTAAACATTCATGAAACAGGGACAGGACAACATAATGTTTCTTTTTTTTTTTACCTCAATATCTTTAAAATCTTTTGCATCAACAAAGATCACCAAACAACATGTAAGAATACATGCTTTTTTTTTTACATTAATGCCTATTTTTTATTGATCTATCCTTTTCCCCCCCCAGTTTTTGTCACCACATAATGTCTGACAGATGATAAAAGATGAGTATTACCATGAAGGTCATGGCACCATATATATGATTATGTTCAATGTGCAGAACTGGAATAATGTTCCTTGTATGAAGGGGACAGTTTCTGTTGGAGGGACAGAGTCAGTGGCTGTTGCCTTCCATTACAGGCCTCCTTTGGTTAAAGTCAAGGGCCAGCTTCTCTGCTCCTCTGCTCCTCTCCACTTGGACCCTAACCGAATGGACCCGGTACCGATTGGACCATTTGGACCCAAACCAGTTGGACCCCTGACCAGTTGGACCCCAGACCCTACCCAGTTGGATCCCATGCTGTTTGGACCGCAGACACTAACCCTAACCCAACTGATGTGGGGTCCGACTGGTCTGGGGTCGAAATGGTATAGGTTCCAACTGGTTAGGGTCAGGGGTCCAACAAGTACAGGGTCCGAATGATCCGTTCCCCAGATGACAAATGAGCCTTTTACTTAACAGCTAAAATCAGAGCAGACAATAAAATATGTGAGCAGGCAGCTTCTAAGTAACGTATACACCTCATTCATACATCTTTCAACAATCAAGGTACTTACCAGCAGCAAAATGTTCCTGTTCTTGACTGACTTATTGCCAGGTCCTCTTCTGTTTCTATTCAGTCATGTTTGTTCTGGCATGTGTGTGTGTGTGTGTGTGTGTGTGTGTGTGTACCAGTGGCAGTTCATGGACTGGCGATAGGGGCGGCTCAAACCCATCCCTTGAAAATAATGATTGGTCATGACCTGTTTTCAATCATTCATTTAAATTACCATCACAAAAGCTCTGAAAACTCTCAACATTAGCAGGTGTGGTCAGTTTTCATTAATAACGTACACCTGTCAACTCTCACGCATTCTGTGTGAGTTTAGTGGTATATATATACGTTCCCCTGCTGTAGTCAGCAATTGAAGCACCTATTACTAAAACCCCATAATTCACACTTGATTGACTTGACTTGTGGGGTTTTAGTAATCAGTGCTTCAATTATTCAATCAACGCATGTGTAAGAGATTCTCCCACGGGATTAAAGTCCTTGTTCATGGATGTTTATCAGTTTCACCTGCATTACAACTCCAGACTTCTAACGCTTTTCTTTACCCAGGGGTTGGAAGAAATGAGTGTGTTTCATAATCCTTTTAACTGTTTAAATGACATAAGATCATTGGAAGCAATGGAATTGCATAAGGACATTTCAAATGACCTTAATGCTTCAGCTAGGGTATGCAAACTTTTGAGCACAACTGTATATTCCAGGTTTTGCAGTGCAATGCATTTTGACCATTGTCATTTGGATATGATTCTAAATTCTATGAATATGTAAACATCTTAAACTTTTTATAATATGTTTCTAATGGGGCTATTTACATGAAATTTTCACCAGATGTCGGTAACAACCCAAATAATCCACACATACAAAGAAATCAAAACAAATAAGTACATAAATTATGTGTAATAAAGTGAAATGACACAGGGAGAAAGTATTAGATATGCTTGCTGAAATTAATTAAATATTTAGAAAAAACTTTTTTGGTAATGGCAGCTTCAAGATGACTCCTGTATGGAGAAATTAGTCGCATGCATTGCTCAGGTGTTATTTTTCCACATATTCGGGCTTCAAATCATGAAGGTTCCAGGGGCCTCTTCTATGAACTCTGATCTTCAGTCCTTTCCATAGATTTCCAGTTGGATTCAAATCGAGTGATTGACTGGGCTAGTCGAGTAGCTTTATTTTCTTTCTCTGAAACCAATTGAGAGATTCCTTGGCTGTGTGTTTGGGATCATTGTCTTGCTGAAATGTCCACCTTCGTTTCATCTTCAGAATCCTGGAAGATGGCAGCAGATTATCAAGAATGGAGAAATTTTGCAAGACATTCATCCTTCCTTCAATTATATGAAGTCAGCCAGTACCATATGCTGAAAAACAGCCCCACACCATGATGTTCCCAGCTCTGAGCTTCACTGTTGGTCTAGGGCAGAGGTGGGCAGCGAGGGCCGTATCTGTCCCTGGTTTTCACACCAACGTCTGGTCTTTAATTAGTTGATTGTCTCAATTAGTCAAACCATTTATGAAATCTGATGTTTCATGCGCATTTCTAAATTATTAATTGAATTAAATTATCATGAAACTACAAAGACTAGTCTTGTCTCCCTTCATAAAACATTTTCCTTTGATCGAATTATTGCGAAAATCTATATTTGTGCATGCAATCAATTAACTCAATTAGTCAGGGTAATTGATAGGAATAAAAACCTGCATACACACCGGCCCTTCAGGACCGTGATTGCCCACCCCTGGTCTAGGGTTTTGTGCAGTGCTGTTTGTCCTCCGAACATTCTGTATGCTATGACTTCAATTTTGGTCTCATCTGTCCAGACTATATTCCCCAAGTATTTCATAGGCTTGTCCAAATGTTGTGCAGCAAAGCTTATACAAGCTTCAACATACTTTTTCTTCAGCAATGGGGTCTTGCGCAGTGAGTGTGCACAGAGGCTATGGCAATTGAGTGCATGGAGTTTTTCTCAGCTTTGATAGGAGTGTGATGTACTCAGACTTGCAGGATATTATTGATTATTTGTGCTGCTCACAATTTATTTGTGTTGCTCACAAAAGTGGAAAATTGTGGTTTTGTGTTAAGTATAATGATGTTTTTAAAATTTGTATGTTTTTTATGTAAATGAATCAGAATCAGACGACTTTATTTGTCCCAAAAAAGGCAATTCAGTTCTCCAGCCTACCGGGGAAGGTAGACTGCAGCGGGTCGCACACTGAGAAGCGCCCCGGAAATGTGTACCTTGTGTACAAATATATTATATATATACACATATATAAATTTTATTTTTTTTTAACTTAGTCTTCTTTGAAACAACTTTTCCTGCTGATTCCAGGTCTTTCAGAAGCTCTCCTCGCGTGGTCTTTGGCTCTTGGACAACTCTTCTGATTATTCTTTTGACTCCTGTCAGAAATTTTGCTAGGGGCAACTGGTTGCCGCCGATTTATGGTGAAATTATTTATGGCCAGCAGCCATACCACAATTCGATCTGCTTCAGCCGTGTGGCTGAAGCTAAGCAGGTGTGGGCTTGGTCAGTACTTGGATGGGAGACCACTGAGGAAAACCAGGTTGCTGCTGGAAGAGGTGTTGGTGGGCCAGTAGGTGGCAATCTTCCCACTGGTGGAATAAACCCCAATGCCCCAGTGCAGTGACGGGGACACTGTACTGAAGGAGATGCCGTCTTTCGGATGAGACGTTAAACCGAGATCCTGACTCACAGTGGTCATTAAAGATCCTATGTGACACTCTTCGATAAGAGTAGGGGGTTCCCCGTTGTCATGGCTGAAGTTCCAACTTGGCTCTATCGATCTGCCGCCTAATCATCCCCTGATCTAATAGGCTGTGCAATTCCTCTGTCCCTCCCCACCTATTCCCCCAGGGCTCCCTTGAAAAAGAGATTTCAATCTCAACTGGACTTCCCGGGTTAAATAAGGGTTAAATAAAAAAATGATGTTCTTTCCACTTCTGGCCCCAATGTTGCTCACTGGAATATTCAGAAGTTTAGAAATATATCTGTAACCCATGTCATCAGTATGTTTCGCCACAATAAGGTTGCAAAGGTCTTGAGACAGCTCTTTGCTTTTACCAATCATGAGATTCTTCTTGCTTAATGAGAAACCTCTTTATAGGCCAATTAGGACTAAACCAGCCAATATTAATTGGCACTGATAGGGGGCATGATTGCTTTCTAAATACTGACAGATTTCAGCTGGTTTCTTGGCTTTCCATGCCTTCATGCACTTCCTTTTCATGTGCTCCTCGTGTCACTCCACTTTATTACACATCATTTATGAAATTGTGATGATTTGTGTTAGGGGATTACTTGGGTTTTTACCGACATCTGGTGAAATTTTCATGTCAATAGCCCTATTAGAGATATATTTACTGAGAAAAATGTTGACTCGTTCAATACATATTTACCCCACTGAACATGGCATCTCGTTGGTATTTGGTAGGTGACAATTTATAATCGTTATGACTCTGTTATTCTGCAAATTGAAATTGAAAAAAATGAGCTGAAATAGCAAAGTCTGCGTCAATTTGCAGCCATCTACATAGATGTTTGGTGATCTTCAGCATGGCGTCTGCCACTTTATAAAGGGAATGTCCAAAAACACACCGCATCTGTATGCTCAACAGTGATCTCTAAACTCAGGATGTTGAAGCTTCAGGTCAAGGGATGCAGCCCATTTTCCTGCAGTTATGGATTGCAGATTTGTTACTGTGTGAAGTATTTTCAATTGATGGGATGTCAAGATGTTACAATTCCTGAGATCCATGATCAGGCCAATGGTGGAGAGCTGAGATGTCTCATGAACAAAGTTACCATTATAACTGGACATCATACGGTACCACCATGGACAGCACTACTTCTACATGTGCCATTTCTTCCATTGGGTCAATATTTCCATGGTTCTGTGTCTTTGTGAGTCGATCTACACAAGAAGTCAGCATCCAGACCGTTTTCTGCTGGCTTTCGAGTATTTAAACAATGCACACAGATTTTGTCTCTTTGTGCTACATCCTGGATAAGGTATGAGCAGAGCTACAATAGTACCACTACAGGAAAAATAAGGTGGGTGACTGATTGCTATGCTACTTGCATCAGAAAAGGTTTGCCGTCCTCACTGAATGGGGGCTCATTGGGTAAAGGCTGGTGCTAGTTTGTCCAAAGCGATTTCTTTCGGCTACTTGACTATGTGAGCATGTTTGGCGTTTGCAGCACTTCAAGCACAGACAGATTCTCCCCCCCCCCCCAACTCAAATTTTTGATGTGAATATTAGCTGAAACTTCAGTCCTGACCTGTACCTCTATGATCGTATACAATTCTTTGCTGCTGCAAGACTGACTGAATAATTGCATGAATAAACAGGTGAATAGGTGTTCCTAAAGTGCTAGTTAGGCATACACCCCTGTTAACATGGGCAACAATTTCAGACTTGTTGCAGACAAAATTAGATTTTTGCGGGCCATTTTACGTGGAAGATGTATGCATAATCATAATTTTAGAACAACCTAAAAAGATGTGAATTTGTGTTCTGTAACCAGCCCAGAATAGGAGGTCTGCGTGGGACAAATTTTTCACCATTTTAGAGGTCTCCAAACACAGATGCAGTGCACTACCTATAGGTGGCGCCAAAACACAGGGTGCCAAATGGCCATCAAAAGTGCTGCAAAATGTCTGCTCTTGCTTATGGGGAGAGCTTCTTTAAAGCTTACCATCACATAGGACAGTGGTTCTCAAATTCGGTGCTGGCGCCCCCCCTGTGTACGCTGGTTTTTGTTCCAGCCACAACTGCAATTCTAGGATTTTTTTAAAGCTGTTACTTTGTCTTAATTAGCAGCATTCCATGTTAAGAAGGTAAATAACTACTCTAAAGTCACATTTGGATGGACAGATCCATTCTGCTATGAAGAATAAAAACCCTTGAACATATTGTGCTTAATTTTCAATATTGCCAGGATTTTCAGGTGAAGACATTTTTAAACAGATCAAATTAGACTCAGAACATCAATAAGCTCCAAATTAGGTTTCTGAATACAGGTGTTTTGAGTTTAAATAACCTGCCTGAACCAAATAAAATCTACAGAAAACACAACAGGTGTGACTCCATTGTTTGCAAAGTAAATTGTTGGGTTTTGCCACCATGTGTCGAGTTTCACCAATGAGGAACCTCTTGATTATTTATGTTGATTAAATGTTTGGTAAAATGTTTCCTTCTGCCAATATTTACCATATATCTCAATGTGGATATTTGCATAAATGCACCTAATTAAAACAAATCAACAGCTTGTTAAAATTCTAAGATTGCAATTGTGGTTGGAACAAAAACCAGCATACACAGGGGGGGCGCCAGGACCGAATTTGAGAACCACAGACATGGGAGAAAGTGGGCACAGTATGCCAATGTGTATAGAGAATATTTGCCACTGCAGCAAGTACAAACCCCAGGGGAAACTCCTTTAATCTTTGGCAATACATCCAACAATTCATGCTCTTGCAGTCTTATCAATAAAGGTCCTTGAATACAATGGTTTTGGTTCTCGAGTTTCAGTGATAGTTATTCATACTCACACAATCCAGCTTCCAACAAACTTTGAATGAACCGATATAGAAATGAAAGGGCTGATGTAGGGGAGACTGAGGTCCGATGAGCCATTGGGACCGATGAGCCATATCACGATTTTGCAATCAATCGATGACAGAGCTGCTTAAAACAGGCAAGATATTTGACCATTGACAGATGAGTCATGGGGATAAATGAGCCACATCACTATTTTGCCCATTTTTAACACCTTTGGCATCGATTGATCGCAAAATAGTGATATGGCTCATTGGTCCCTGAGGCTCATCGGACCTCAGTCTCCCCTATGCAATGCTTCTACAAGGGCATAGATCAGAGGTGGGCAGCAAGGGCCGTATCTGTCCCTGGTCTTCACACCAATTTCTGGCCTTAAATTAGTTATCTAAATTAGCCACACTATTAATGAAATTTAACGTTTCAGGCGCATTTCTTTAAATTATCATGAATGACCACTGTTCTCATCTTCCTTCATAAAACATTTTCCTTTGATCGAATCATTGTGAAAATCTATATATGTGCATGCAATCAATTAACTCAATTAGTGAGGATAATTAATAGAAATAAAAACCTGCATACACACCGGCCCTAGAGGACCGGGATTGCCCACCCCTGGTGTAGACCAACATCCACTTCCACATGAACAAACCCGCAATTAACATCAAATAGACACTGCAAGCACAATGTATATAGGAACAGTTTTTATTCCAATTTGAAACAGATATTTTTTATATCTTTTTTTCTTTATAGGAGAAGGCTATGAAAAAAAAAAAAAAATCATTTCATGTTTGAATGAGGTTCAGGCAACAGTGGTTGAAATGAAATACAAAAAAATGGCTAAAATACTTTCAAATCAATAAACTTTAAGGAACCTTTTAAGAAGGACTTTGCGATGAATACATAATCTCCTCCTGCCCCCCTCCCCGCTCCCCCGAACCCCACCAGAACACATGCAATTAAAATGACATAATTCTTTAAAAACAGCAGTTTCTCACCTTTAAATACAGAATTAAGTTGTCGTTTCCATTCATTTCTAGCACATACGTAGTGTATTATTTTGTTTTAAAAACTGGACCATAAAATACGTTGGCCCGTAATGATTTTCACAACATTGGCACTTAAAGAGAGGCTGGCTCTACAAAGGAAAAGGGATTGGCACACTTAGTATTGTACATCATTTACATTTGGTATACTTTAAAAAAAGAAAGACATAACAAAAGAAAAACATAATACATTACTTTAATTTTATACACCACTACACAATGTCTAATTATCCTGTTTTTTTATTTAAAAAAAGACAATTAAGTGGTCCTACATACAATAGTGTTCAGATAATTATCAGCCAATAGTAATAAAAAAGAAAAAAAAAAAACAAAAATTAAAAATTAAACAAGCCTAGTATTCTCCATATCCACCATTTCAGTGTGGATGTCAAGCAAAAGAAGCTTTAAAATCCATCAGTTATAGGACACATGTCATAGTACCAGCAAAGCTCCTGATTGGATGAGCTGATGGGAGGTTGAGCCCCAGGAGGGAGGTGATTGGAGGGACAGGCTCAGTGCATTAAACCAGGGGGAGGGAACAAGAGGGCCAAACTGGGGAGACCTAATCAGAGAGGACAGTGCTATCTGTCGCTCCTACATACACAGGCACATACAGAGCTTTAATGCTTAGAGTATTAATACTACCCCTCTCACTCATACATGTGCATGCTGCACACACACGGGCACAAACTGTGTGCACGTCGTGTAGTTTTAATGCTCGAAGTCGTAATACTTCCCATCTTACACCCACATACTAAATGTGCACACACAATCAAGTGCACATGCGCGCGCGCACACACACACACACACACACACACACACACACACACACACACACACACACACACACACACACACACACACACACACACACACACACACACACACACACACACCTACACACCTTTAATGCTGAAAGAAATGAAACCACCTTTGAGTACCCAACACACGCAGGCATGCCCATACAAACACACTTTTAAAACTATATCCATCCACTCACCAATTAAAATGTGCGCTAGCATGCATACACATGCAAACGAGATCAACACTGCTGCCTATACACATATTCCCGACCATGTTCCACACAAACACACATAACACTAGCCTTAGTCCTACCCCCAAGCACACACACGTCTCACACATACACCTTCAATGCTGAAGTTCGATGTACCCAGTTGCCAAACTGCCTTTGAAATGCCTTGAAGTATTCCGAGCTCAAATGGAGCAGGCTCAAAAAAAAACAAACAAATAAATCAAACCTTCTCGAAGTGATTTGGCCCCAATCCTCACTTCATCTCAGCTCAACTTTGGAAGTGAACCCCCGTGACATTCAGCCCAGCGTTAGAGCACAAAACAAGTAGCTCTTCCCGCAAACTGCAGTAAACGCCGTCTTCAAACTATTACAATGGTGAGCCATGAATTTGCACAGAATATCGCAATTTGTCAACATAGATGCATCCATTATTCAGATGACAAGCCAAAATAAAACAAGCTCTTCTGTCTTTCAGTCCATCACACTACAGTATCACAATAATAAAATAATACATCAACTGTGGCATACTTCAGCGCAGACTGCACCAATAATCCAACACAAGTGTGAGGAGGGCATGGCACACGAAATTTGCGCAGAACAATAAATTTATGTTATTAGCGCTATGCAGTACCTCAGCACCCTGAACCACAGGCAACTAAGAGCATCACAGAGAAGGGACCAGACCAAACACAGCGGCGACCGCACCATCAAAAGGACTCCTGCACTCTTCTGATGTGAGAGTGGTTGACTCATGAGGTCTCTGCATGACATCAAGCCTCAGATTAAGCAGAGGTGGGGTTGGAGTGAGCCAGTAAAGGGAAACGAGAAGACAGAAACAAGGCGTCTAAAAGACAAGACAAAGTGTGGCATTAGATAGCAAGTAGCATCACCTCATTGGGCATCTTACTCTCAGAACTAATAACTGTACAGCAAACTGATATTTACATTCATGTGTACTTGAGTTGATGCGCAATTTTTTTCAGCTATGCCTGAAATAATTCTGTATCCTGTCGTTAGCGGACGAAAAACCACATTCCAGCCCTTCACCGAACCACAAATATACAGAGTTGGAGTGCTGATAGAAGTCTACGCCACGTTTAGGCGTAGCTACTTATCATCAATGATTGAGAATAAATAGGTGTGAGTCAAGAGGCTGCCTGTATTGGAGAGTGTTACCTTACAGCATTTTCAAAGTGAGCACAGTACAACGGGGTATGAAATTACAAGTTCTTCCCCACAAAGCCAGCCATTTTTCATCCAATGGCTTTTCAAATGAAATTGACCAACTTTCTTGGCATGAGCTTTACGGGGAAGTAAGGGGGTAAAAATAAGCCATCAGAAAGAACATATAGTTGCCACAAGGAATTCTTCAAAAGTTTAGTTCTATACCATCTGAAACAAAGACAACCAGCAGAGTAACTGACTAAACAACTGCAGCCCCGGACGAAGTCGGGCGGCTACTATGAATTCAAGCTTCGTCTCCACTGTCACACAACCATAGACACTTCCTTGCGGACCCTGTACTGGCTGCAATTTTTGACCGATTATTTTCATATTTGCTATGGACGTGATATACTTCAGTTATGACACCTATTGATTTTGGTTGCCATGGCGACAGTATTGGCCAAATAATCTGCAAATTTCTGCTGAAACAGATTTCTGAGGATGCAGTACAGGCTGGAGAAGCGGGCTCGCTGGGGCTACACCCATGCGGACGCAGGCAACCGGACTGTCTAGTTGAAAATAAAAATTTCATGGGATATTTGTCCAATTATAAAGACAATTTTGACCTTTGCTCCCTTTAATTTCTGACCCATAAACGGAAGTCTGGAATTCAATCTTCAGTCAGAGAAGACAGCTTGGCTCTTAGACATCACAGGATGGGCCGCAGGTCACACAGATGACTGAAGCCCAGAAAACGCTGGGAATTTACAATGGAACCATGGAAAGCAAAGACGAAAATGACAGCACCAATAAAATACAAAGTAGTGCATTCACTTACACATCCCTATTGTCATGAGTTAGAGAGCTAGGCATTATCAGAGTATCCGACCGCATGATTTTTGGCGACGACAAAGCAACACGTTTTGGGATCTTAACAGCAAGTTTTCCTCGAGACAGAACGAAAGCACTTGGAGAGGAAAGGGAAACTGGCCCTCCAGCCCAGCCTACAGTCTCTACCACCCCTTCTGAGGGAATAAGGGGAGTTAAACAACCTCAATCAGAGATTGGCCAAATCAGGTCAAAGTGTTCTGTGATTTACAGCAGCTCTACCAAAACTAAATGTGCAGGTACCTTCAAAAGTGGGGAGAGAGAGAGAGAAAAAAAAAACTTGATTATATAAGTCCATTATCTGATTATGCCCATATGCCACTATAATATAATAAACTAGAACGGGCACTCGGTAGAGCGCATACCTTCGCCGACGCCACTAAATCCCTCGCCACTGACGTTGGTTTCATGCCGATCGGATAAAAATTGACCGAGATATGGCCGAAAGTCGGTTTTGACCTTTTCGTGGCCTTGACCTTGACCTTTGACCCGATCACTCCCAAAATCTAATCGATTGATCCTCAGGTCATGCCAAATCAACCCACCAAATTTTATGAAATTCCGTTTGGTACTTTTTGAGTTATTCGATACACATACATACACACAGACAGACAGACACACAAACAAATAAATACACGGGGATCAAAACATTATCTTCGTCAGCGAAGTCGCTGGCGAAGGTAACAAGCCAAACGTTCCATATTTATTTTGTGATCCGTTTCCTGCACATAGAGGGCGCTGTAAAACAAAAACTCTACCACATACTACAGGTTATCGTGGAGTCCAAAATCAAAGCAAGCAAGCACACAAATGTCTTCCACTCGAATCAACACATAAAAATCAACGAGAGATGTTGCAATCAAGTATAGCAGAAGGAGTAGTTTTGTGAGGTTTTGAGAAATATTGAATATTTATGAAAGGATTTCAGCAGAGGTTATCCATAAGGTAATGGGGCAGTTCCCCCTCACCCCTAGGTAGCCGCCCCTCTGCCAACCCATCCTGGTCACTGGGCTTAAGTAATAAAAAAAAAAAAAGGTAAGATGACAGATACATCTTAAAATTACAAGGCCATTCCTCAGACTCTTGAGTATGTAAGCGAGGTTAAACACCTCAGCATCAGCACAGCTCCGCCCCAATTCCGGTCATATGACCCATCCCCATTATGGGACTATCCCCTCACCCCACTCAAACACAAAATCACTGATCGTTACTCCGAGTCCTCTCATTCACCGTCTCTTCAATTTTTATGCAGATCAGTAGCCCTTGTAATGAGAAAACGCATGAAAAACATTGCCTGATTAACACTTACAAAGACAGCTAAAGAGCCAACTGCAAACTTCAATACTTACATCTCTGGAACAATAAAGATAAAAGAAATATAAAAAATTAGTTATGGGATTAAAGCCAAACCAAAAAATAAGTATAGAAAATAAATGCTAATAATACCAACCAGATAGCGCTTAAGCCACCGGTATTTTTCCTTTCAAATTTTCCTACATTTGCATAAAGCACTGCCTGAATATGGAATTTACCATCCGCACATTACAAGCAGACTCAAAAATAGAACTGCCATGTGTGATGAATAAACCATAGAAACTGGCGACAGCTTAGTGTGGAAATAGTCTACAAAGCTGATACGACGCGCCATTAAGATCTTTTTGTTTTTTCGGTTTGTTTTTACAGCAGTTGAGCGAATAACCCCACTTTCACAGCGAACTAGGAACACTTTAGTGTGAAAGCAAAGACAGTCATCAACATCCACCAAATCTGGTCCATAAATTAGATAAATAAAAGTATTTACTTCTCCTTTATAAATCACATCTCTCATTATATAGCCCCAAATGGGGAAAAAAAACCCAAAAATTAACTCTTTATACTGCAAAGCTATAGTTCAATGTGGACGACTTCCCAGAAACCATCCCCTGGTGTTCACAACTAAAAAAAAAAACTTCACAATCGGTGCGTTACACGTCACACAATTGCTTGTTGTCGTTCCACTCGTGAACCATAGTGAGTACAGCCACTCGTACTTTAACTTCAATAATAATTAAAAAAAAAAACAAAAATCACAGTATCAAGCCATTTTTAATTCATATAAGCAACACAGAATAAGGTCATTTCATGTCGAGTGCCACAGACTGATGTTCGCCCTTCTCGTATATAGCTAGAAAGAAAAAGAACAGCTGGCAAATCACAGGATATTAACTAATGAAAAACGTATTCTCTTCAATGTAACCATAGGTTTGTTTCAGCAGAGCATTTCTGATAAATAAAATTATAGGATCAAAAAAGATATACATTTTTACATTTACACCCAATTATTCACCCCATGTCCACTGCATCTGGAGTTCTTAATTTGATATATCTAGGATCCACGTTTTTCTGGAGTTTCTTCTCCGAGTAGGCATACATTTATTTGGACATTTACGAACGAAATGCAACTGAACAAGCAATCAACATCTTGCAAGGCCAAGTAGCAACCATGTCAAGCAAGTTAACAAAATTCTGTTTCCAGCAATGTTTGTTTCCTTTCAAAGTGTGGAGATACTGCTTACTTACATTCCTGAATGACGCATTCAAATTTTGGAAATGGGTTGGGGGGGGGATGAAACAAAAAATAACAAAATAAAATGAGCATCTCTCTACTCATGTGCATTACCAGAGACGTCCCCAGAACATTATTAAAAATTTAAACAGAAGCAGCGAAGAAGAAGCATCAAATCTCTGCTCGTCCAGCAGACTTGGCATGAAATGACCTGACAGTACATGGCAAGATGAACAAGAACATTTCTCTTAGTGTACCAATATTTGTGTCGTGTCCACACACACGTACACATGTATAGCATGTCCGCACACACACATTCACATGTACATCTTGTCCACACACGAATGTTCAAGTGTGCATTCGCTTTAGCGGATATTTCAGAAGACCACACCTTCCCTGAGGCAATGGTCATTTCTCAGCTTTCCGTGGGGGGCGAGACTGTAACAGTCAATGGTGTCACTGACAGTTTTCAGTCTGTATTTATATACAAGGGCTCGGTCAAGGGTAACAGATACACAGAGCCACTACTCATTTGCCCATAACATAAGAAATAATTACAGCAAAATTATGAACTGTGCATCAAAAGATAGGGAGTAGTCCCCTTTAGAACATATATTAAAATGAAGTTACAAAAAAAAAAATAATAATAAATTGACATATCACCAAAAACTCCTCGGTAAAGGATGCCTTCAAAATGAACACTCCCTCGACTGAACCCACATTTCAGAATTTGGCTAATCCAGCAGCAAATCAGAGTGCAAGAAATTCAGTAAATTTGGCAAAATGTATAATACCATTAGGGTGGGCTACAAAAAAGCCAAACGTGATGTGGAAATGCGACAAAAATAACTGTTGCACACAAATCCTCAATACCATGGAAAGAAAAAGAAAACTGAATTTCAGCACAAACATTTTTGCTGTTAGCACACGAGTTCAAATTCAAGGCCAAAAGTACAGCTCAGGAGGGTTCCATCAGTGGGTCAGATTGAACAAACAAAGACATCTAGCAAAAATAGGTACTCGAGTATATGTGTCTACTGCGGATTGGTAGTTCACTGCAGGCCGTTTTACTAACAGACTCACGGACTAACAGACTTACAACTTGATAGCAGAGTGTCTACTTGCAGACACAAAAACCTTTGTCGTCATGAACAGTCACTCAAGCTTTCTGGGTAATTCAAAGTTATAACCTTTATATACGCAATTATTTTTGTCACCTTGTTTAAAACTACTTTATTATCTGGTAGTGGCAGAACTAGTAGTAATAGTAAAAATGATTAGAAATGTTTAAAGATTTCTCAGCAATATACAGTTCAGATTCAAATAGTTACACACTTCCTTCTCTCTCGATCAGTGTGTCATTTTATGAACTTACATGTGAAAGTTACATTCAGCAATGCAAGGTAAAATCTGCTCTCCTCCACAAATGAATGGAAGAAATGCACCTCAAGGGTTTAGGGGAGGTGATGAAGTTCCCTCAACACAACTCTTCAATATCTCCTCATTTTAAAATAAATTTCATGCACCAGGTTGCCCAAAATCCTCCCAATAACAGGGGTTACCCCTGTGTCCCTGTTCCCCACTAGCACCCCACAGCTTCAGTAAAGGGGGGTGTCCTCCAGTTTTCAAGCCAGCTCCTCAACGCCCAATGACAAAGCACCACCTCCAATCAAAGCTTTGATAATCATCCTCACTGCTCTCAAATCTAGAAAAATCTACAACTGGCTTCTCAAATGGCGGGGCACTTTTGGGAGGGGAGCACAGTTTCATTATGAATGGAACCAAGGCCTTGAGAGCAGAGGTAAACCAACTGACTGTGCCGCTGCATACGCTGGCAAGTTTCTGATTGGTCAGAAGCCAATGGTGGGCTGGGCCCAGGAGTGTTGCCTGGCAACCAAGCTCCAGAACTTCTCTGCTGGCCTGAAAATCAGGAAGGAGGAGACTGGGGGGAGGTGGGTGGGCAGGATCTTGCCTGGTGGTGTCCTGTGCGTGTGTACATGTGCGAGTGTGTGTGTGTGTGTGTGTGTGTGTGTGTGTGTGTGTGTGTGTGTGCGCGCGCGCACGTTGCGTGTGTGTTAAGTATAGTTAAGCAGAGCCCCCCCTCACACCAGATTGTACTCCTTCAGGTTGAGCTGCAGGATGGTGTCCTTGACAGCAGCAAACACAAAGCGGATGTTCTCGGTGTCAGTGGCGCAAGTGAAGTGGGAGTAGATGATCTTGTCGCTGTCGGGGTTCAGATCCACAAACATCTTCAGGATGAACTCCCGTGCCGCCTGGGCGTCCCTCTGGGGACCTGAAGGGACACATGGAAAATACACACCATCACAAAACTCCAAAGGGCATATAATATCACCATCATTCAGATCATCATTCACCATATATACAAATAGATTTGCAATCA
Organism: Gymnothorax reevesii; assembly: GCA_029721435.1. Lineage (NCBI taxonomy): Eukaryota > Metazoa > Chordata > Actinopteri > Anguilliformes > Muraenidae > Gymnothorax > Gymnothorax reevesii. The sequence continues at coordinate 27,503,852 of CM056575.1, read as the reverse complement.
ATCACCATCTTCATCACAAGTCATTCTGGGGCAGAAAAAGTCAGTCACCAACTTCATCACAAGTCATTTTAGCACAAATTCACAATTGCAATTTCTATCACAAAGCACAAATAAAGTCAATACCAGGGGAAGTCAAACTATTATGCACTCAAGCGTTGACAATTAGTCGCAAGCTTCATTAAAAACCATTATGAGGCAGTCAGTAATTGAAATGGTTTGAGAGTAAATTTGGATCTTTCTGTGGTGGACCTGGACTGGGAAATTCCAGAGACTGGAAGTCTCACTGTCAACACTTTTCTAACAATTGCATAACTGTTATAATCAACATTATCTGCAGAATAAAGACTGGAGGCCGTCGATGAAAAGCAGTCAACCAAGATGGAGTTGCAGTATGGATCTAATAATTACAACCTGCATAAACCAGGCGTAGGTGTTGGGCATCATGTTGGTACGCAGCTTGTTAGCATGATTCAACATTAGCACTGTGCTACTGATTTGCACTTCCGTTTACAGTGGCTGGGCTCCAATTGTAACGATGTTAAAGCATCCCTCTAACAGAATAGTCTAAGGAAACGACAGCTCTAATTACCAGTGCCTACATGTGTTTCACAGCCTAGTGAAGCAGTGACAATAATAGTCAACGTAAGGCCAGATCAGTAGCTAGCAGTTGTGACGTGGACTTTACAGTAGTGTACAGGGAGGCAAACTAGCTTGTCCTTTTGTAGTCGATTTGCTTCTTTCCTGTCCTTCAACAATATTTCCTGTGGTTTGACCATGACTGTGGCGAGTTAAATTAGTTATCAGTCGAGCCAAGGCTCTAATTCTGTACAGTCTAATCCTGTAACAAAGGTAGCTTTTGTAACATGCAATGTTGGCCAACTACAGCTAGTTACGAGGCTCAGTAGCTAATGCCAACGTTAGTTCGCTTAACTGCTTGACTGATACACTGCCTCACTTCTCTCGGTTCAATAATTAATGCTGACGTCAGTTTGGCAACGTTAGTTCACTCGCTTGGGGCTGATGTACAGCCTTGCTTCTCTTGGTTGGATAGCCAAGGCTAATGTCATATAGGTAATGGGTCCCTTGCATGGTAAATACACAGCCTCACATCCCTCTGTTCAGAAGATAATGCTAACGTTATATAGATAAAGCTAGTTCGCTCACTTGCTTCGGTGATATGCCATCTTATTTATTTCAGTTCAGTAGCCAATGCCAACATCATTTTGGTAATGTTAGTTTGCTTACTTGGCTGAAATACAGCCTTGCTTCTCTCAGCAGTTCAGCAGATAATGTAAACATCATGTTGGTAAGGCTAGTTTGCTCATTTACTTGACTGATATACAACCACACTTCGCAGTTTGGTAGCCAATTCTGCCTCATTTCTCTCGGTTCAGTAGCTAATCCTAACGTTGCGTAAGCGACGTTAGTTTGCCGCCATGCTTGGCAAATATTCAGTCTTATTATTTTAATCTTTTGATTACTAAGCAAAATTACAGCTACTTTGAGATAGTGAGGTATGCGTTTGGAACATGTAGATGCTTAATGTTTAATTCTTGCTTCTATCAGTATTTCTGTACTCTGCAATAGGATGCATTGGAGCTCCGCATAAGCCTCTGTAGGCTATATAACTTTAAAACTGAACTCGTGAATGAGGTTGAAGGGTGGGTCTACAGGAGGCAGAGAAAGAGCAGGGAGGGTGGTGCAGTGGTGTTTATGATCAAAAATCTCTCTCTCCTTTTCCTCCAATGTTACAGACTGCAGCTTTAACAGCAAAAATGGTAACAATAAAATTGTGATATCGCATATTAATCCTTGCCCTGTTGGTCGCCGATATACAGAGGATCAGACTCGTTTCCCTGTAAGCCGGTCATTGATATATCATTCCCCGGTAGCCATTTCCCTGTATGCTAGGGCTACACGATAAACGGAATCGCGATTATCGCAAGCGCAATAAAAATAACCGCCACTATGAGGCAGAGAGACGAGCTTGCTGATTACCTTTTCTATGACACATACCTAATGCAATCATTTGAAATGCTTCCGGGAACAAAACTGTTTTGAAGTCCGCTAATTACCAGCGAGGTTGGACAGCTTCCATCGCCATGGCATAATTAGTTTACCTTAAATCATTTCCCGTGTTGTAGAAATTTTCCCCTGGTATTACCTTCTCAAGAAGAACTCAGACGGAGGCAGAGAGAATAATAGATCCAATTTACTATTTTGAAAAATATCGTTACCGGCGAGAACTCTCGTTACAAGCAAGAACAAGGACAAAGAAAGTTCTTTCTTGCTGGTGTATAAGTAAGAGTACATGTTGACAACCTCCTCCCCCCAAGCTGATTTATACATCATGGTATTAATTGGAATGTTCCTGCAGAAGCACGCAGCCCATGTCAAGCTGACCCTGAGGTGTGCGTAAACAGCTCAGAGAAGACAGGTGGTTTCTTCTCATCACCTCCTGGGCTTATCTTTTTGGTGTCTCAGGCTCTCCTGGTACTCCTTCTCCTGGCAACACATAAACTAAGAGAAAAAGAACCTCTAGACCGGTTAGGGTCCGTCAGGACCGCACGGTTCTAGATAAACCATGACGCTTTTTCCTTCCACGCATTGGCCAGATTTTACAAACCACAGTTACGCAAGGCCTAGGTTATTCAATAAAAAAAGACCAAGGATATACAATGAATATCTAAAATGAGCAAGAGCAAGCAAGGATAAACAATTCATAATCAAGCAAATAAGTAAATCAAGATTGAATTGATTCCACAGTGTATTTTGCCTAACCAGCAATTAGGCCATGTATTCTGCCAAGTGACCAATCAAAATCATTATTGGCCACATTTTGGTTAAGAGATGATGAGAAGCAGATGGACCTAACCAGGCTATCGTGTTAGATTGAAAGAACGTTAATAATCTGAATAAATAGCAGACCTCTGAATTCCACCTCACGTAGAATTTTTTACATATCATTAAAAAGATTTCTTAAAAATGAACAATTTTAGGATTGCCCTGATTTTTAAGCGTTTCCAAACATACACGAGGTGGAAAGCATTTTGTGAAGCATCACGAGCCTGAAAGTGAGAGAAATTATATTTTCGCATTGCACGCAATAGACAAATACAGCGAAGACTTGGCAAAAAGTTCAGGCGAATCTGTGCCGCAAATTTGTTGCATTTTTTATTTGATAATTGAATAAGATTAATTTAAAATAAAGTAATTCATAGCTCTTGATTTTGGTTACTTTTGAGCGTCTAGATAGCTGACAGTGAAGGCGTTTTGGATGCAAAACGAATTTTTCGCACGGCTTATTACATTCAAGTTTCGTGATTATTCGCGCGTCTGCATTGACTTTGAATGTAATTTGTCGTGCGAAAAATTAGTTTCTTGTCCAGTGTGAAAGCAGCTTGAAGGTGGAAAACATTTTGTTTAAGCGTGTCGAATGTTACGTGAATTTTTAACGTGCAGCAGAATGTAAAACTAGAAATAATCCAGCAAACAGATTTAGGCAAATCTGTCATGTTTCATGGTCATTTAAATTTCAATGTAACAAACAAAACATTCAAATAAATCAGACTGTCTACCAATTTAAATCGTTAACAGAGCGAATCATTTGTTTGATTGCAAATTGAGCATTGGGAAGGGGGTGAGAGCAATTGTTGGGTAGAGGGTGATGATTTTGCAGACTTTGTTGAGCATGTAATTTACCTGAATGTGTTCGCCAAATTATTTCTGGTTTTACATTTGGTCGCGCTGCCTGCAAATGCAATAATTTCTACACGTCACGTTCGATACGCTAATATAAAATGTTTTCCACCTTCCCTTTGGGCTATTTAGACGCTCAAAAGCAACCAAATTAATTTCTAATCTTGTTCAATTATCAAATAAAAATGCTCCTAATTTGCGTTGGCCTGAATGTGTTTTCCAAGTCCTCGCTGCACTTGTCTATTGCGTGCAATGCAAAAATAATTTCTCTCAGTTTCACGTTCGATATGCTTCACAAAATTTTACCACTTCGTGTGTATTTTGAAACGCTTAAAAACCAAATTATGACAAATGCGCAATACTTAGGATCGGCTCTCTGAAAAACACTACATTCACCTTTTGGTGTAATTTACCAATAAAGTGGAAGAATGGATCAGCTGATATGCTCGGCATTCATATTCCTGAAAACATGGATAATCTCAATACAAACTAGATAAAATAGACAAAATTTTGCAGACACGGAGAGGGATATATTTAACAATTTATATGCCTTGATTAATTCCTTAGATGTGTCTCAATTTCCATACTTGTCGATGACACTATCTTCACCAAGGGAATCAATTTTCAAACAATATGAGAAAAAAGAAATCTTCAAATTTATATGGAATGGTAAACCAGATAAAGTTAAGCGTGCGTACCTTTACAATGAATATGAATCAGGTGGCCGAAAATTGTTAAATTTAAGAGCTTTGAATCTCTCACTCAAAGCCTTCCTGATTCCAAAGTTTTTTTAAAAACCCAAGATGGTTTTCCAGGAGATTATTAGACAGTGTACACTCGATTTTTAAAAAGGGACTGTTTCCCTTTCTACAGATGAAATAACCCAGTTCTCAAAATTCAATAAGGAACTGGTCATTGATCTTTCCCCATTTTTAATGGAAGGCATACAAAGACAAATCATATGGTTCAATTCTAACATATTTATTGGTAAGAAATTTATTTTGTGAAAAAATATGTTTGATTCTGGCATTTTTATAAACAATATTGTAAATCATGAAGGCAAGTTAATGTCTTATGAAGAGTTAATTGACATTTATGGAAAGGTTTGCCCTTGACAAAAGTTCAATCAATTGGTTGTGGCCGTACCGCTCAAATGGAAAAGACGAATTGTTAAAGGAAGTAACAAGGAGCTCGTCTGTCGACCATCTATGAAAAACTTTCAGTGGATTGAAAAAACCTGTATAAATACACTGCCCGGCCAAAAAAAAAAGTCGCACACCCAAATATTTAGTTGGAACCCCCGTAGCTTTGATTACAGTGCATATTCATTTTGTCATTGTTTTGACAACTATATGCAATGCCAGAACATTTATTTTCGATCATACAGGCCATAACTTTTGGCCGAGATCTTGTCTTCTTGACATAATGGTTGAACCACTCGGTGGGCTTTCCTGAGCACATCCCAATAACTTTTACTGGGTCTAAGATCAGGACTTTGTGGTGGCAAATATGTTTGTGAAAATAATTCCTCATGCTTGTTTTTGCATTCATGAGTTTCTTTGCTAAATACAGGCCAATAAGTTGCCTGTTCTGAAATACTGTACCATCTTTTCGACCAGCAAGGGATGTGTCGTCCGACATGATTTTTTGAGAAATGAGTAGCGATGCGCTTCATCAGTCAGGGGAAAAATGATTATTGCCAGCTGAAACATATTAGTAACCGCAATAATGATCCAATTCTAGAATTTGTTCATTAATTTCCAAATGGTGACTTTTGGCCGGGCAGTGTAGAATGACATACAATTTTCACCTTGAATAAGGAAAACTGAGAGCCAATCCTCACAATGTTCTTGCTTCTTGGGAGCATATGCTTGATTTTCCGACTCCATGGAATCATGTTTTCAATTTAATTTACAAAACAATAGATTCGTCAATAAGCTTTTTTCAGTTTAAACTAATGTATACATTTTTGGCCACTCAAAAGATGCTTCATATTTGGGGAATTGAGGGGTCCAACTTGTGTAGATTTTGTGGCGAAGAGGTTGAGTCAGTGGATCATTTATTTTGGTACTGCCCCCATGTAGGTCTGTTTGGGACAGGATCTCAGAGGTGGCTGGCTTTATATTCAAGTAACTTTACACTGGATTTGACCACCATACTTCAGGGCAGTTTAACAAATAGTTCCAAAAAAGTCAATATTATAATACCTCTTGGCAAAATTTTCATTTTTAAATCAAAATTTGTGGACGCTTTGAGGATAGAGATATTCAAACTCTTCGAAAAACATCACAGTAACATTAAATGTATGATGGCACATGAAAACAGTAGGGTAAGCGTGTACAAGGATAGATGGAGGGCGCCGAGAGTGCCAGAAGTTTGGGAATGAAAATAATACAAGTAAATGTGTATGAGTCTATTACTATATGATATGTTTGTCTGCGTATGAATGTACATATACTAAAGCATGAATATATATGAAATTATGATCAATGTATGTAGTGGTGGAGATTTGTTCTCAATTCTCATTTCAATTTACTCATTTTTGTATATATTTACATTCTAATTCATGCCATTGTCTTTCCACTGTATCATCTGTGTATATAGGTGTAGGGAAGGGTGGGTGTATGATGCTGTGATGGGAGTCAAAGGGTGGTTGTGGGGTCTTTTGAGAAATTTATTGTAATTGAAGGAATTCAGTAGACCCCCAAAATGGAGGGGGTGGAGGGATTTAAAAAAAAAAACCCAAGGTAATCTTAAAATGGTTTACATTTAATTAATCTTTTTGATGATGTGTAAAAATTCTACGAGATGGAATTCTGAGGTTTGCCATTTATTCAGATTATTGACATTCAATCAAACAGGGCAGCCTGGTTAGGTTTGTCTGCTTCTCATTATCTCTTCTTAATCATAACTAGCACTTTGCCCATGGGGATCTATGGGTTCTAGATTGAACCCACATGGGGCCTAATTTTCAGCCCAAGTTTAAATGTCATTATTTTATGCAACTTTGCTTTTATATTATAGGGAACAATGCACCATTATGATGTCATCACATGCACCTCCTAGATGTCATCACGTTGCTATGGTGTTTCCATAAACGCTGAGCTTCGCTGATGTTCCGCGCTTAGCGGAACATGAAGTCGCCTCCAAGACGGAGCAAAATGGTGTCGCTCGCGGTATGCTGCAGATACGCGCCAGGTGGAAGTCGCCTGCAAGACGGAGCAAAATGGCATTGCACGGGCTATGCAGCAGATGTGTACCCAGTGGAATCTAGCACTGATTGGCCAGACGGACACACACACACAGCTATTATAATATAGATTGGCCACATTTTGGTTTTGATCAGTCAGTTGGCTGAATAAATGGCTTGATTGCAGGTTAGGCAAAGTACACGGGCATTGATTTAAGGTAAGTTAATTATGCCAAGGCGATTGAGGCTGTCCAACCTCGCTGGTAATTGGCAGACTTAAAATCAGTTTTCTTCCCGGAAGAATTTCAAATGACCGCATTAGGTATGTGTCATACAAAGAGGAATAAGCAAACATGTCAGTCTGCCTTATAGTCGCAGTTACTTTTATTGCGCTTGTGATAACCGTTATTACGTTTATTGTGCAGCCCTACTGTATGCCAGTCCTCGATAAGCATTAGCCTAGAGGCAAGACTAGGGTTAAGTCAATCACAAATTTCATTACAAACTTACAGCACAAGCGGTGATGACCACGAATGACAATCGCACAAATCTGGTTACGATTACAAACCACATGACTGAACGTGATAATGCGGGAGAAGCTACAGCCAAGAATAGAACTATCTAGACAATGACAATTTTGGTAACTTTGCCTCGGCGCACCACCACAATGGATTTCAAATAAAAACATCAAGATGTGATCAAAGAGCAGACCATCAACTTGAATTCAAAGGGTTTCACAAAAATCTTGCTCCGGAGATACTGCCATTTTCATGCATAGAGCTCCATTTTCAGTGGCACAAAGGTAACTGGGCAACTGACTGACACGACATTACATGACCAGGGGTGGCCTGTTCCCTCATCGTTTAATTACAAACAAAGCAGACAACAGGTCTGGAGCTCGTTCCAAGTGTTGAACTTCCATTTCGTCGCTGTACATGGAAATACTCAACATGCGGCCCGAAGAGCTCTAAACTTTCATTGACAAGGCTAACATTAGACTGAAAAAAAAAAACAAAACTAATCAGACAGATGGCCGCATCCTTGGGAGTGGCCAATTCAACGGTTTGCTACATTCAAGGAAGGAATGTGCTGGAGAGCTCAGCATCACCTAATGACCTGGAAGACCACAGAAAACAGCTAAAGGAGCTGATCACAGAATTTTATCCATAGTAAAGACAAGCCCCTTCACAACATCTAGCCAAGTCAAGAACACTCTTGAGAAGATAGGCTTATCATAGTCAAAGTCTCCAATCAAGAGATGCCTTTGTGAATGTATACAGAATGCGCATGGACAAAACAAATTAATAAAATGACAACAGTTCTTGAGTTGCTGATAACAAAATTTTTATTATTTTCTAATGATTTTTTGCAGGTAAGTACTGAAGACCCAGACGACCCAGGGGTGAAGCCTGAGGGCATTTTCGAAAATACAGTCTATTCAGCAATAAACCAGGCCAAATGATCCATTAGGGTACCCTAACAGAAATAATTGATGCTAAAGTCATCTACCACTTTTCTGAAGTACAGCAGCGTCCCTTAGGCCCTTTTAAATGGAAAACTGGGTGAAATTCAATGCATTATGTTCAACAAACATTAGGTTTTGCATTGATATTAAAAAATGGTATGAATGGGTCGCCTGTGAAGCGTTTTTGGAATCAATGGCCGGCAAATGTCAAAATAGGCGTGCAATGCACGGAATACCCCTCAGCCCGATGACAAAGTTTTTGGAGACGCCCGCCCAACCCAAGAAGGATAGCAATACCCTGTCAGCCTTGAGGGCTGAGGGGTAAAAATTATTGGTGGGAGGGCAAACATTAATGCTACTCGCCCATTACTATGTAAAATGCAGCGAAGTCGCTGATGAGGGCAGTTGTTTTCCCTCCCACTGCTACGAAATGAATCAAACATTCCCCCTTCAATAACCCGTGGTGATTTAAAAAGAAAAACTTTGCACCGTTTTTTACTATGTCCATATACCCTTATCCCATCAAAGTTTCAATGAGCTACTGTGAATAACACATAGTGAAACAGTGACGCGCAGTCGAAGGTTAGTTTGGTGAGGCAGAAACCTCCCTTTTGCTTGATTAGCAATCAGACGATTAACTAGTTTAGTAAGACTATTCGGCAGAATGACAGGCCAGTTTAAGTTTCTGCGGCGTTACTACTCAGTACATCGAACCTGAAATGCTCACTAGACAGCAGATTTGCGTGTACTTGCTTCCAGGAAGCTGAAGCAATGTCATCAACAAATATTTAAACAGTTCGACTTATGCAAGGGTTCAATACTTACTTAATATACAATGTATTCTCCTTTAAATATGCGCTTTTTTAAATTGATTATTCAGATCCTTGCAGTCTCGAATTGAAGCATATACGTGAATGAATCTTGTGACCGGTGGGCTTCAAAGGCCTGGCGCCAGTATATTCCTTGCCTTGGTATATATTTTACTGAAACTTCACAAATACGGTCGCAGGATATTTTGTCAACAAACTATGTAGGGTAGAGTAAAAATACGCTCACCTTTCTTGCTACTGTTGAGAGGAAATCACGGCAAACTCGCAACGAACTTCAACTTCTGTTGAACTTATTTCACATCCCCTGGAGGCCTACCCTGGACAATTTTTTTTTCAAATTCGATGGCTGTAAGCAAATCAGGGCCATAGCTGGGATAAGACTTTGGCGCTGGCCATTTGAAATCTACCTCCCAAATGGTTATTTTTGCCTCGCTGTGCATTTGAAAGTTTGTAAACACGGCGCAAATTGAGGTGACGCATTCATCCAACGGGCGAACAATAGCTCTGTTCAAATCGCGTTTTTGGCAGTAATATGCAGAGTTCATGTATGAAATGGGGGTATTCCATTGAGATGGTTGCTTTTAATCAAATCATGGTGTTCTTTTTGTATGAAAATGGTATTTGTCATTTTTTATAAGTTTTCTGAGGCTTGTTTACCACCCCAGTTCAGCTGTTATGCATTCCATTAGAGTTTATGCAGAGTGTTACCCATGCCTGTACAGAAAGGGTTTATCAGAAGGCGTAAACCACTGGTAACACTGAAGAACAACCTGAACAGTTTTGGAACAAGAATCATTGCACAAAAGACACCAAGATTAACTTGTACTGGAAAGATGAGCACAGAGAAGCAAAGGAATGGTTCAAAGCATACTGCATCATCTGTCGCACATGGTGGAGGCAGCATTATGGCTGCCATTTGAACAGGGTCACTGTCGTTTAGTGAAGATGTGACTGCTGACAGAACCCTGAAGAGTTCAGGGTTATACCATCTGCACAGATTCAGCTGAATGCTGCAAAACTGATAGGGAGGCACCAAAACTCTGAAGACAAAACTGAGGGCAGAAACACCCACGAACGAGCAGCAACTGAAGGTGGCTGCAGTGAACGCATGGCTAAGCATCTCAAAGGATGAAACTCAGAATTTGGTGGCAGCCATGGGTTCAACACTTCAAGCAGTCATAACACTGACAGCACTGTAAAGCGAGCAAACCAAAGAATCCTTTTCCTGAGGAAACTCAACTCTTTCATTGTCAGCAGAAATATCTTATATACCTTCAATCAAACTTTTCTTGAAAGTCTCAGCATTTTCTTTTAAATGCTGGTTTTATGGACTATCTATGTAAGACAAGAAGTATCTGAATGACATCAGAGTGCGCTCTAAAATTACTAGTGACCAGCTTAAGGACCTCTGCTCTCTTTAGTAAAATATGGGTGGTGCAGAAAGCAGAGAGAATATCATCCCAATGTACTTGGCAATGAGTTTGCAATCATGCCCTCAGGTCTGCGGTACCATGTGCCAGTGCGAAAAACAAACCCCAGTGCAAATTCTTCTATTCCTTCTGCCATAAGGCTGCTAAATGCACAAATGAACTGTGAATGATTTTGCATCCCGCTCTGCTGTGCTGTCTCCGGTTGTGGTAATTGTTGATGTAATGATGCTAGACTGTGGATTCTAACTGATGTATTATTTATCTCTTTTTATAATCATCATGTATTTTTGTAACTTATGGACGGGTTATATGTAGAAATGAATAGCGCTCCTGGGACTAATGAAGTTTTCTGAATCTGAATACTATAGATTTTGAGCCCAGAATTACAAACTAGACAATTTGGTTGCCCACAACTGCATGGGCACAATTGCAGAGTACCTGCTTCCGACATCTTGAAAGCTCTGACCTCTAGAGCTGTCAAAAGCCATACACTGAAACAAGCACACTAAAAACATGAAATCGTGCTTTATTCATCCAATCCTCTCGCCATGGCAACCAAAATTGGGAGGTTATTGTTAGGTAGCGACACCTGTGCAGACACCAAATATCAAAAGGAATCAATCGAAATTCGTGGCCTCAAGAGCGTCCACATGAATATCTCTACGAACGTGGTGGCGGAGGCGGAGATGACAAAAATAAATTCATTGTAGCTGCCGACTTCGACTGGGGGCTACAATGGACCTTATATTTATAATTGTGCTGATCTGTCCATTTACATTCGCACCTGTGAAAATGGGGGACTTTGGATTAAAATGACTTATTCCTATACGATTAATGTCAGATATTTACAAAAGGCCTTGAATTAATGCAGAAAGTCTGGTCATTAATCACATCTTGATGCTGTCATTGCAGATCCATTGGGGTGTACAAAGGCAAAATTACAAAAAATTGTTTCATTATCATCTACATAACACCATACTGTATCTTTTGAAACAGGGCAAAAAAAATTATATTCTCAATTATATAATAATATATAAATTATAAATATATAAAAACAAAATTCATGTCAAATGCTAATATCACATGTATTGATAATCTCACATTGTGATGGCAAGAGTTTATTTTTATCCTTTATTTAGCTGAGGATAGTTCTATTGAGAACATGTTTCTCCCTTTCAAGGATGCCCTAGGAGCACTGCACTGCCGCATCAGGTCACAGTGTGACACCATCCCGAATGACAAGCCAATCAAATTAAATCAATCACAGACTTCATTCGCACAAATGGTGACCAACACACTGGCTACAGCACAACTTTTGCTGCAAAGAGACTTCAGTACAAACCACGATAGTGACTTAGTTTTTCACAATCACAATGTACACTATCAAAAATTTCACAAATCACAGCCACTCAAATTGAGTCACAATCACAAACTGATGTGACCACCTTCCATGTTGACATGAACTGCAGTTCACCGACTTGCCACAAGATGGGATAATGGACTAACAAAACACACCACCAAATAAATCAAATAATTCAACCATCAGCAGTATGCAAACTAGACCACAGATTGGCTGAATAGATAGACACACAGATTCTGACATGCAATTAAAAAAATGACTTCCTTCTTTGTTTCTGCGTTCCCAGAAATTCTCAAGAGAAGTCTAACCAGTCTGACACAGTTGCGAGCAGAAAGACACCCGAAAAAGCCTGAATGGAATGACGCTTTAGAACCTCTAAAAACCACAACGGCCGCAACAAAGCAGTACAATGCAGCCCTGTATGGCGTACGGGGTGTGTGCTCAATGTTTCACAATGCAGAAAATCCAGAATCGCTGGAGTGTCTGGTCCCTATGAAACAGTGCAAAAATCACTCGCTACGCTCCAGGTTAACCACCACAGGCTGGAGGCGCTTAGGAGGCAGGTCTTTATCAGGACTGGGAAACGCTTCGGTGTGAAATCCAATAAATGGCTCCAATAACATCTGGAGTGTCTCATCACCCATGGCCAATAGTGCCCGGACTCATGTAGATTGAAAAACTGTCCAAAGTTATCATGCACAATCAACCTCTGATGTTTGCAGCTTTAACAAAGTAACAGGTGTACTCAAACAGAAAGAAACTAAAAGTAATACAGCACACAGTGGCTACAAATGGAACTACTGAATAATTAGACCCAAATCTTCCGGCCAAACCAAATATTACGCTACTAATTTTGATGCATAGGCGGCCAATAGGGCTATAGTGCTTGATGGTGGCCGTGGTCGAGGAACACACAGGGTCAACGGCTCAAGTCCCCGTGTGGCTACAATAGGACCAGTGCAGCCGTGTGGGCCCTTCAGCAAGGCCCTCAACTCTACATTCTGCCTGGTAGGATTCGAATACGAAACACACTTCTGATTAAGGAGGAACAGGAACTCACCGTCAAACTCAGGGAAGTAGTCCACCAGGTGGGAGTACATGATCTTCTCCTCCAACAGGTCCTTCTTGTTGAGAAAGAGAATGACAGAGGAGTTCTGGAACCAGGGATACGTGATTATCGTTCGGAACAGGGCTTTGCTCTCCTCCATCCGGTTCTGCAGTGACAGCGCAGAGAGAACTTTAAAACTTAAGTTCCCATGCAACTGCCAAACACTGTCCGTAATAAAAACCCTGAACATCACGTAGCAATGATGCAGTCACAAGCACAACATAAGGCCTGCCACAAGGTGGCGTAACATGTGGTCGTGAAATGTAATCCAACAGTCATCACAGACTTCAGTGAGCAGTGAGAGGAGCATCAGTCACAACATTTATGAATGAGAGCATAACAGTAGTTGGTTTGATTTTAGCTCCATGTTACTTAACTAGTTGAAGTACAGCGATGGGCAGAAGAGTTTGTAGTCGAGGACAAGATTGAACGAATGGTATAGTGAGAGAGAAAAGATGCAAGGAAAGGTGACTAAAGCAAATAGACGTCATGTATCAGTTGATGCATTTAATTGCACACGACTTAGTTGATTAGACTGAAGTGAGGGGCCCTGTTCCAGGACCCCATAGCCGCACTGATCTTATGCTGGATGCACTAAGGCCTAAACCACCAACTTCCGGTCTCCACTCATACCCCCGAGCCATTAGGCTATCCAGAGAAGATTCATGAATGTGACGAGACCCCAAATCTCATGCGTCAAGACAGCCCACCGACGGGGCGGAACAGACTCCACATCATCTTACTGAGCCCTCCTCAAAATACGAGCACAACACTGAGCGAATGAACATTTTCTCATGCAGACTTCAGAAATTTACACAATATTTGCTAAAACTTTTGGATAGCAATCAAAGGTATGGATTCTGCACACCAGTCCAGAGTAAGTGCACCAAGACAGCCAGCTCTGGGGGCGTTTCAACTCTATGGTGCTATACTTATCCTAATGACCGATTACAGAGCCTGAGCACCTCATTTGCAGGGCTAAATAAATCACTTGAGTGAAAGGACACCATATAAAGTCGCAGACACTGTTGCCTTGCTCAGTTAACACCATCACCCAGTGCAAGTGGCAACATACACAATGAAGTAGCACTCAGACACAACACAAAATAAAAATGGCAACAATTCTGGCGCTGTTTGGATGGAAAATGCAAACGAACTAAAACTCACCGTCTCTACTTAACCCTAATATCAATTGCCTTAAAAATCAGACAAAATTGAATTCATGCTGGTAAAGCAATTTCAGAGAAATCTTGTCCCCACTTATACAGACAGATGGACAAACTCCACTGCAACATCCCCGCTTCACTCAGTCATGGTGGGGCACTCATTTTTTTCACATCATTTTTCAGTATGTAAAATGAATTTACTGCACTCAGAAATTTTGAAGTTTTTATTTAATACAAGCTCAAAGCTTTGACTACAAGCACTTCCCGTGCTCAGTCTGTGGCCTGTCTGTTCGCCTGAGGAACAGATCTTGCCAGAATTGGCTTAAAACTCTCGTCTTCTCCACAGAACACTTATAGTCAAGTGAAGTCAAGTCATTTATTTGTATAGCACATTTAACAACAGGAGTTGAGCTAAAGAGCTGAACAAAAAGTTAGCCAAGGGGTCATAACAAGGACAGTAAGACCATACATCTACACAAGATTAAGTGTGGTTATTTGTGGCAAAACAACAACAGCAACAGCAGCAGCAGCAGCAGCAGCAACAAATAAAATAAAATAAAACAAGAGTTTGTCACTAAAGTGACTATATCACCCGCCGTTAGGTCACCCAAACCGACTGGTGTCTGCGCATTCCCAGTAGGAAGCTTGGTACCAAAAAGAATTGAAATAGGTTGACTCCTTCTTGAGATATCGCGATGACAATGTTCGGGACGGACGGACGGACATACGTACGGACGGAGCTGAACACTATATCCCCCGCTTCGCGCTAAACACGCGGCGGGGGATAATAAATAAAAATAAAAAAAGACCATACATCAGTTGGAATTAATAGCAAGTGAGAAAAAATAAGTCCTAAAATTGGATTTAAAGGAGGTAATTGTAGGGGAGGATTTGATATGTGGAAGGAAGGTATTCCAAAGCTTTGGAGCCGCGACAGATAAAGCTCGGTCACCACGGGTTTTGAGGCGTGTATGTAGGACAGCAAGAAGTGATTGATCTTGTGACCCGCGTGACCTGGATGTAGAGTGTGGGGGCAGAAGTTCAGAAATGTAAGGCGGGGCTAAGCCATTTAGGGCTTTTGAAACAAAAAGTAAAATTTAAACTCAATTCTGAATTTAACTGGAGTCCAGTGTAACAGCTAAAATTGGCGAAGCGTGTTCCCTCATTTGCATATAGATGAGCAGGATTTTTTTTTTACTCTCAGTTTAGTCAATTCTGAATTACTCTTAAAATAGTGAACTTGCGCGTTTACACACTGAGGATAGTTTCCGTCTAATTCGTGTAAAACAGATTTTATGACGTCATCAGCCACTAGGGGGCAATGGTGTTCATTAAATGTGTCAATCACCCGTCCAACGCCAATCAACATTCTCACGTGCACAAATCCACTCCCGACCGGAATGCACGGCCAGGGAACTTCGACTCCACTCCCTTCTAATAGTCTGCGGATAGGTTAACCAATACATACAGTGCAAATCAAACGTTTGGGCATGCCTACATCTTTCAAATAAGTGGAGATTAGAAAAAGAGACAAAATACCGTTAGTTTTTAGAAAAAAAAAAAAAAAAGAACTTCAAATTCATCAAAATGGCCAGCTTTTGTAATCATTACGACTTAACGCATAGAATGTTCTCTCTTGAAAGGCAGTCATGGCTTTAACAGTTGACACCAGCTGGTCTGTGGAAGTTCCCACAGCTGTGCTGCATTTGTGGGTTTTTTTTTTTTTTTGTTTCTTCTTTCTGGCCTTAAGTCCCAAATTAGCTTTTTATAATGCACATTTTGGAAAACAGAATGAGCATATTTGGAAATATAATCAGGCAAACATGCCTTTAAAAAAATAAAATAAAATAATAATCCGAAAACTTGGGGCACTATCTCAAGAAACCAATTTTATTCACTCCTTTCCATGTGCCATTTGAGCTTCTTATGAAGGGTCAGAAACTAAATTTCACCAAACTGAAGCAAGGAAACATGTCCATACTTTTCACTGATACTGTATGTGGAATCGCAGACGTTTGATCTGCTGAGAAGTCCTTTTACAGAGCCTTTAATGCTGAGGTTCTGCAGATACAGGGACCTGAACATGAAAGAGAGCCAGTGTTTGACATCACACACAGACCAGCCCACCTGCCGCACGTAACAATGACCAGGCCCACTGTGAGAGAGACCGCACGTACGCAGAGTAACACGCACAGCCGCATGTACACAAACACGCACAAGCGCAAATGCAGCCACGCATACACACGCTGACATCCCCGACCGTGTATTCATAGAAACACGCTTGAACACATACAAACACACTTGCTTGTGTACATACAAAATCATTGTAAATGAGGAAAAAAGCTGTTAACGAGGACATTAACAGAAGCTGTACAGGGGCATGGTGACCCGCACATTGCTGGGCGTCCTTTAGAAGGCCTATGGGGGGGATGAGGAGGGGTTGCGATTCCAAGAAAACTCACCTCATTGTCGGACTCCACCAGGACCTGGTCGTACTCGCTCAGGGCAACCAGGAACATGATAGAGGTGACGTTCTCGAAACAGTGGATCCACTTCCTGCGCTCCGATCGCTGCCCACCTACATCCACCATCCTGACGTTGGAAATTGAGGAGGAAGGGGCGGGGGGTGGGGGGGGTCATAGCGAGTTCAAAGAGCAGAGGGAATAGCAGGGCAGGAATTCGCAGAAGTGAGTGGAGAAAGGGCTACAAGCAGCACTTCATCAAGAACATGGAAATGACGCAAGAGAAATGGGCTACATTACATTATAACCCTCCTGCCAATACCGCACCTTCGACTCAAACTGTAAGATCACAATACAAGCCATTAGACGCTTCTTTACTACATATTCTAATGTGGATGTAACAATAACAGCCAGTGATCAAATGCAGTGGAATTCTACAAAGACCAAAAATTTTGCAATAAACATTCCAAAAAATGCCTACTCCGCTAAGCGTTAATGGACAAGCAGGATGTACGGTTAGGTCTCCATTTTAATGCGATTCCTGCTCTTGAACTTCAGTCCTGAAACTGACATCATAGAAAATAAACATCCAATCAGCTAATCACTAGAAAGCAGATTCACATTGGAGAATCAGCATAAAATAGTGAGGACAGTGATTTGCTGCCGTTTTGATCCACTGTTAGACTTAAGCCAAAAATCATTACCTAAAAAAATAAATAAATAATTTTCACTCACCGCTCAAAGTAATGTTTTTGACATCGAAATCAAAAAATCTCCTGCTAAGCAGGTGTTAAGGGCGATTAAGGGTGAGCTGACTGTGCCGGGATTATGGCACGCGATCTCATTACATGCAACGGCAGCACAGGTTGGTGGAAGGCAGTCATCTGACTTTGCTAAGCGTCTGCGCTAACTGTGCAGCAGTGAGGGGGAAGTTAATCGATAAACCACGATAGCGAGAAGCGTAAAGCGCTGCTTCAGCTGCATAACGGATATTCTGTAAACGGGAGAGAAAACTGAACAGCGCATCAATGGAGTCCTGACTGTACATCTCTCAGCAACCTGCAAGCATTGCTTTACACTTAACCCCTGCGCGTGGACTATGAAGACACGCCGAATGCACTGCCCACTGCCCACTTTTGCCATTAGTTGGGTATCGCCCAGCCCTTAAATTTTTAGTTACCTCTCCAAATCTCACACCAATTTTTAGTGCCCAATTTCTGGTGCAGCACCAATAGCTGCAATCGTCCCTACAGACAGGGCAGTGAGGGCAAGAGTGACTTCACCAGACCACTGCCAGTCTTTCGCACCAATTTATTGTTCATGATTATTTTTTGTTCAATTAATGCTACAAAACCCCGATATAGCAGTAACATGCATGTGAAGATGAAATAATCCCTTTAACACAGTGCTCAGAACATGCTCCATCAAACACATAGCCAGGATAGTTCTTACGCACAGACTCATTCAATACAGTAATCAAGCCCAAAAGTATACCCCAGATGCAGGACTGCCCAACCCTGTTCCAGGAGATCTGCAGTCCTGTAGGTTTTCAAACCATACCGAAAACTCCACACCTCCTTCAAAAACCACAGATCTGGTTGGGCTGCCAATGAATATACTCAATTGAGTCAAATTCTATATGATTAATAAAAACCTACAGGATGGTAGACCTCCAGGAGTAGAGTTGGGCAGCCCTGCAGTACTGCTACTCTCAGTCGGTGAGCTATAAGCCACATCAGACCAGCAGAGGTGGAAAGCCCAGAGGGGTCTTCAAAAGCACCGAAAATGCACTCAGCTAGGTGCTTTCACATTAGGACTACTTCGGAGGAGGGCAATACCAGTCCTGGAGGGCCCGCATTTATGAAACAAGTTTTTTGTTTTCATGACTAAATTTGTTCATTGGCTCTACAAGTTAACTTGAGGTCACTGGAAAATTAGATTGCGATAAAAAGGTTTCATTTAGGGACACACGAGACATCTTAGGTGGTTGTTTGTGGGATTGTCACAAAATGCAGCTAAAATGTGGGAATTCATAATTGGTTTGGTTACTAAACATATTCAATCAGCTAATAAATGACTTGAAGGTCAGAAGTTGGCAGGAAAGCCAGGGAAAGATGTGGCCTTCTTCACCCAACTCTGATTTACTTGTTGGCTCAGGGGTGGCCAACTGTCATTCTGGAGGGCCGTAAGGTGTGCTGGCTGCTGCTGTAACTCAGAACATAATTGACCGATTGAAGCAGTAGACTATTAACTCACCTCACCTGGTTTCTTGGAAGGAAAAGCCAAAAGCAACGCACCCCACGCCACGAGTCGACAAGCAGTTATAGCTGCATAATAGCTTGAATAAGTAAATCTGGGTGAGAATTTTTTTCCCTCAACTTTTTGAACCTTTGCGTTCCACCTCTGGCTGTGAGAGAGTAATGCAGTGGGGTGTTAAATTGACACACATGCACAACATAAACAAGCAGAACGAGTGAAACAAGCTCAGTGTCCCCAACATCGTATCCCCAACCCCACCACCGGAGACAGAGGGCGCAAGCAGCAAGGCCCAGGGTGAGGAAATGGGGTGAGGGTGGGGCGGTGGGGGGTATGAAGCTCCTTGCTGTCATTGATACACACAGTGCCAACAGCAGCTGAGCTGATGGAGAGGCGTAGCTGCAGCAGAGGAGGAGCCAGGAGTCAGGAGGACAGAGAGACATAGGAAAGGAGGAAGAGAGAGGGAGGGAACGCAGGACAAGAGAGTAGTGGCAGGCAGCATGAGAGTGGAGGAAAGGAGAGAGGGGAGAGCTGATTATAGCAGAAAGAGAAACGGGGGTGTTGTGGACACCTCTTGCACTCCAGCAGTGGCCCTGGCAGGGCCCTTCTGCAGAGGACACTGGGAAATGAAGTGCCCAGAATAATGTCCCGGAAAGGAACAGGGACAGGGCTCTGTGGATGCAGAGTTGCAGCTGCCGGCAATTTGAAAAAAGGCAAAAGCAAAGTGCAGCATTTCCAGGATTGGTCCAAAATATTTGTGAAAATAAACGGCAAAAAACAGTAACTGACAGTTTTTTTCCTTCGCAATTACATGTCCAGGCCACAGGCTGGCGGTTGTTCTTGGTGTAAGGCTATAGAGGAAACCCCACAGGAAGAGCGAGCTCCCTCAGATAGTGCTAGCCATGGCGAGCTGATGATAGCGGTCAATCATATGATGCCAGAGTTTCCGAACATCCACAATGATGCTTCCTGTACCGTGCAGGCAGTTGAAACGGCAGCAGTTTTCCAAAATTGACGGGAGAAAAATTAAATTGCAACACGGATAAATTAAAGTTCTCTTTTGTACCATGACCAAAAATACCCGGCTCAAATCCAAAGACTGACAAACTGATGAGAGCAGAGGACAGCTGAAACAGCCGTCAATTTCTCCACTCTACCTGGAGCTTTCAAGCGAAAATACCACAGATCCTCGTCCGGCATCCTGCTTCAACTTGCTTACCCGAGTTTAAAAAAACCAGAGCCATAACTGCTAAACAAAAATCCTCCAGGAAAATAGGACGTGCCGTAAGAAGGAGAATAAGTTGACACATTTTGCCCCCAACTTGCTTTCGCAAACTAAGCAATGGCAGCCAGCGATTTCTCTTTCAGACTGGAGCAAAAATCAAACAGGAAGTCATAAAGAATGAAATGCAGAATGGCATTCATCAGTCAGAGGAGTCATCAGGGAGCCATTTAAGGCAATCAAAGTGGTAAGTGCAGACCATGAGAGCCAAAATGGAAGCAATGCCTAAAGTGGAGCCCAATCATGTGCCATGAAGGGCTGAAAGTACACAGGTTTTCATTCCAACCAATCATTACACCTACCGATTACGCAAATTATTTCCCTCCTCTCTGCTTGAAGGTGCTCTAATCAGTGAAATCAGCAGGTGTAGCAATTTGTCGGAATAAAAAAACCTGCACACTCTCAGCCCAACACAGCACACTGTTGGGCACCACTGGCTTAGAGGCTCAAACACGTAGCTCACTGATCAAGACTCCAAGTCATTTGACCATGTTGTAAGGAGGTCTGTGGTTTAACCGCGCAAGGATGCCGCCAAACACAGGCTTTTCAATCCCAACAAACCGATTTTCAATCAAATGTTTAATGCCACCAAATTCATCACAGTGATGTCACTTCCTAGTAAGAGATACAGGTATGAGGCTTTGTTCTCCATGACCCCTAGCCTCCTCAGCTATAAACACGCTCCTTATTTAAATACATTCCAGCATTGCTACAGACACAACAGTGCACAACCTGAGGTAAAGGCAAGCATCTTACCTCCTTGTGACAGACACAAGCAGAACAACCTCCAGGATGAAGTATTTAAAGGGACTCCAGACGCGTAGATTAAATATCCAAGAGTTGGCTTTTCCTTCAGTGTGTACATCCGCTCAGATTGAAGAGCCATCTGTTACAGCCCATTTATTACAAGCGTCCGTGGTGACCTACCGTTCCGCCCCAGATGACGGACGTTACGCAACAAGAATCCGGCCTCACTTGAACGAGGAGCCAAATGCCGCGACACCAACACTCACAAATGCGCAGCTCTTCCGAATATGCATCAGTGCCAGCAGAGTTCGCTACAGCCTCCTCCTTCAATTTTAATTCACAAACCACTCAGGCTCTCTGGTCAGCAATAGGGCTCATATTACTCCCGCAGTGACGAATGGATAGCTACAGCTGCACTTCTCTACAGTCCAGTCTTATATTCATTACAAGCCCCTTTTCCATCAAAAAGATAACTGGCTTTTAAATGATGCGCATCAAAAAGTTAGTGCGACATTTGTGATGGAAAAAGAGTTCTATCGCGCCAAGTTAAATCGCTCGGCGGAGGTGGTTTTGGGAAAGTTTTATTGAAAAAAGTGATGGAGGAGGGTTGAAGTGATATAGAATGTCGCGCATGCGCATTGGTAACGAGAATTCGAATGTTGTTGTGCCGCCTCTGCGGTCTTCTGTGTCGCGCAGTTTAGTTCAGTTCACCTCAGACATGATCCTATCGTCCAACTTCAGAAGAATGATGAATTTAAAAAAAAAAAAAAAAAAAAAAAAAGACATCAGCCGTTGTATTTATTTTAGAAAAGCTAGCTAGATGTGACAAGGGAACGTTGTACAGAATTGCAAGTCCCAAAGAATGTCATGTTTCGTTGACCGTTTTTTTCCCCCAGTCCTAGCCATCACTGAATAGCAGACAATAAGCCAGGGTGACAGTCGTAGGAAGCAAATGAGTTCGGTGAAGATACCGTTACATCAGCTAAGCTTAGCATAATAAAGTAGCCGTTCGTGAGAAGAGAGGTGAGCGGAAACTAGCTGAAACTATTTGGTATTTGTGATAGTGATCATTTTGTGCCACTGCAGCGGTTACACATTTCCAGTGGTAACCTTGCAAAATTAGATTCAAGTCATATTACTTGGCGATATGATGAGGTTCACTTCGTTTCTACTGGTTAAAATTAGCCTTGATGATTTAACCAGTGACTGCCTAACGTTAGCCTAGCATCCGGGCATCTGTCAGACTATGAACCGAGTGCGTTTTCTAAACATCAGCATATTCACGATCATATGCAAAACAGGTGAAGTGTTGGTATTAACCTGTGGTTAACTGAGGAGAAGTGCAATCCATGTATGGCGTCAGGTCGCTATTTTTTCTGCATGTTTTTTTTCCTATCTTTACCTTGAAAATAGTCAGGGACGTTCGGTGTTACACACATCCACAGTACTCAGGTCAGTGGAAGTTTAGCTTTCCATAAACAAGCCAATAATCCCATCCACAGCCCAAATTTTGTTTTACTGCATTTTCATGAATAAGACTAGTCTATTATAAATCAGCCTTGCATATCAATGATGCTGGCTTTAAATAAAAGTTGAAGTGGGTGACGTGGATCTCACGGATAACGTCAGATGCAGTCGTGAAATCTTGTGTATAAATTGGGCTACCGCAAAGGGTTACTAATTTGAAGTGGGCTACATTCTTGAGACAATCGCCTTGGCTAGTTGATTATAGCTGCCAAAGGTGTCATGTTAAGGTTGATCGATAAAAGCCATTTAAAGTTCACTTATTATTCAAGATATATCCATCGCAACGACCGCCAATGAATTTTCTTGCCAAATAACTTGATAAATGTTTGTGCGCTGGAAATATTAGCCTATTTCTTTAATCTCAGAGGAGCCACATAAATGGCGGTTACAAGAAAAATTTTGGATATTTAACTTTAATTCTTTGTCTATGCACTCTTCAATTATACTGTTTTTTTTTTCTCTGTAAAGCACATTGAAATGTCTTCATGCAAGAAATACAAATAAAACTGCCTTGCCTTTCATTCAACAGTTTTTTAATACATTTCCTACTCTGATAGACCTGCTATTTGCCACAAAGCCTTGTCATTTTATATTATAAGTAGTATTGACTGTTATTTTAGTCTTCTACTAGACCTAGGCCTATCCCTTGATTGCAAGTTTATTTATTTATTTTTTTTGTCGTCCGAGAGCCCCACCAGAGCAACAAAAGATCCTGCGGCTGGCGAGCCTCAGGTTCCCGACCTCTGCGCAACAAACGCTCTCAGAAGGTCCTAATTTGCTACATTATTGATGGAAGATCATCTAGCGGGTCAGAAAAATGCGCTTCAACTCATGGCATTGACACCATTTTAATTCGCTAGAATCCTTCCGTTTATGGAAAACCATTTTGATGCTTCTTATGTCGCTAAAAAATAATTTGACATTAGAGTTAATTCGCTTGAAAATGTGATGTAAAAAGGACTACAGTTAATCAGCAGAAGGTTTTAATCAGAGTGATGTACAGTCAATTACAGGGGTAAATACCTGCCGGAGCACTGAGTTAATGTAAAGGGGCTTGCTCAAGGACCTGACAACTGCACTGAACTGACTGTGGGCGCAGTGTGGCTAAAACCAACCTTTAGAGTTCCAGTCCAACGGCTGAGCCACTAGTGCGGAAGGCAAATAACGCACAGCCCAGTTTAAAACCACAACAAGGGCTGCTACTATATCCACCCCTCCAGCTGCCATCGGTCATCCTGAGTTGTTCAAGAACCGCCATCTTGAGCACCTTGCCAGATCAAGTAATGGACAGAGGGGCCAGGACATGTTAGTCCTCGAGGCTGGAGTCGTTCCAACCACAAGACAAATATCAGAGCTATGCCTCGGATTAGACAGTGTGGTCAAATTCTACGCTCTGCATCTTCTGTAGAGTAGCAATATGCATCTTTCACAAGTCACCTCCCAAAGCCTTTCAACTTGAGAGAAATCAGCGTATGAGGGGGTAAATGCCTGATTTAAAGGGCTGGACAAAAGACTACACACAAGAGGGTAAGATGGAGGTCATGGCAGGGCCCACAGGTTCATTTCGTGGCCCTCCCTAAAAGACTAATTTCTAGCACTCAGAACAGGGAGGTGGCCTGAATGCAGACTTTTCAGGCATTTCTATTTGGCAGCGGCGGCTACTACCTCGGATTCCTGCCACCCTTTCCCCATACGATGGCGCGGGGAGGGGCACCATGATAAATGGGCCCCCTAGGAGCCGGTGCCTAAAATAAAGCTCCTTCACATCAGCCGACCTCCTTTACCGTCGCGAGGCTCGATGACCTACTTACAGATCCATGATCCGCCATGTAGGACAAACCGAAGAGAGAGAGGGTGGGGAGGTTGATGGGCAAAGAAAATCCTCGCTCTTCAATTCTCACTTTACTTACAAATCATACACACCTTCAGTATGTCTCTTCATGCAAAATAGCTGGCCTGCAATGGCATTTTTTGCCAGGTGGTGATCAAGCCATGTTAAATCTGAAGGTTGCCCTCGTAACAAAGCGTGACTTCTCACCTGTGATGGGTTTGTGATGAGTTTCCACCAGAGAAAGACAAGAACACCAGGCCTGTTCAAGCAGTGAAGTTCCTTGGAATATGGTCATTTCCGAGTAAGACCCAATAGTGTCATACCGAGTGAAGATTAATCTTGCCATCTCCTTGGCATTGGAGCTCCTACATTCTGACACATTTCTTCCTTCTCCCTCTTCCTCAACACTCTTAACAACTTGAAAGCGGAGGTCCTTCACAATTTGAGGACTCCATTTTGTGCTCAGCCACCACAGCGTCCTAGTGAGCACTTTTTCAAAATCACCCCTTCAACAGTCTTTCTATGATTTTCCAAGTACCATGCATGGCCAACACAGCCTCCCTCCCCAGCACCTTCCCAAATCCCTTCCTTTTCCGAGCAGAGCCCCACCACTATGTTCCGCTCAAGCGCCGAATCACGGGGGAACTGCTTATGCAATCATCTTGTGTCCATAAACCAGGTCGCTGGGCACTGGGAACACATCCAATTCCTATTAATCCAGATTGAGCTTGATCAATACTCTCGAGATTAGGAGACTTCACTCTTAATGAGGCCAGTATATTACAGCCAAAAGCATCCCTGATAAGAGAAATGGTACTGCGCTGAAAGCCACCACTTGCATATGTAACGGGACAAACAGTTGGTGAACAAGGCGGGTAAATTGTCATCTTCGGGACAGAAGGCGATGAGGAACAAGGGCTTGCTGGTATTATGATGGACATGATACCAGGGATGATGAATGGCAGACGAGAACGAAAAAGGTTGATATTTTGATGCATTGTTTGGTTTTTCGATTTCGATAAAGGGGCGGATGAAAAATGGTGCCCCAATTTGTCCAAAATCTAAAAACAAGAAACCAGTCCAGAAAAATGAAATGGGACCAACATATAAAAGTACAATATCAAGACACGGTCAAAAAAAAAACAAAACACTCACGTGCAAACGTCATTTTTACACCAAAGTAAAAATCTCAAAAACAAAACAACCCAAGCACGGAAGCCAGGGAGTGGAGTCAGTATCTTCTACCTGAAGATGATGCTTTGCAAGTCGAACGGGTACTCAATGATCCCTGTGGTAGGGATCCGAACCCTTAGAACGTCCTGCTGAGTTGGGAGATAGGAGGGATCCGCAATACGATCCAGATCGCTTAGATAACTATGGAAAGGGAGGGGGGGGGGGGGGGAGAGCGGGAGGGAGAGGGAGAACAAACACACACAGAGGCATGACAGACTGCAAGCAGCACATCCCCATCACCCCTCCTTGGAAGCCGGTGGTTCAGTCCAAGCCTGGAAAAGATCCTACTGGCCTGTACCATGTTGAGCATTCTAAGAGAAGCTGAGGTTGCCTACCACCAACACATCACAATCACCCCCACCACCTCTTAGGAAATAGCAGACCCAGGTCAGCGTCTCTCTGAGACCAGCGAAGCAGACAAATATTAAGTAGATTTTCAATGAGTTTGTTCCCATTTCTTGTTCTGTCTTCATAGGAAAGCCTTTTCCAAGCAAAGCCCCAGTGTTTAGCCGCTAAGTCAATCTAGGCTCAGTTCAAACAGTCACCGACTTTTATTTGAAACTTCTCAGCAGTGGGAGAAAAAGCCTAAGGATAAACTGTCTTTTTTTCACAGCATTGATTTTTTTTCATGGTCTTGGGCTGCCCTGAATGTATTTTTCAGTCTTACATAAGGCTGTAGTCACTAAGAGATCTATATACCCCCTAACTCATTCAACCGATGAGGTAAGAATAATGAAATTTTTTAAAAAGTACCCATTATAGCCATTTAGAAATGGACAGCAGAAATTCAAATTTAATCTCCACTTGAAACGTAATAAACATAAGCGCTTACGAGATACATGAGCCTCCTGCGAGCCTCCGGGGTGCTCATAAAAAATGTCACCTTTCTGCACCATATTACACCCAAAGAATGGAATGAGTGGTCACTGTCAAGTCATTTTTATCATCTTAATATTTTTGTTCTACAGTCAAACACAGGTCAAATTTTGACAGAAATGTTGGAAAAGGCAATCGAAAGTAGAACTATTATAGGAAATCAAACCAAGACTATGAATCAGAGTCATTTGTCTGAGGAACGTGAGTGAAGATGGCGCCAATACAGAGACTGGCATCGAACCTCCATATCCCTGTATCACACAAAACCCCCCCCAGCCCGCATACTTTAGTCTCAGAGAGCATGCCCCCAAGAGCTGCGGCAAGGCGATGGCGCATTGACGGCGGACCACAGCAGCAGTGACGGCGGACAACAGCAGCAGTGACAGCGCATTCACACACACATACACACACACACACCAGAACCAGTACCTGAAGATTATACTCTCCAGATCAAAGGGGTACTCAATGATGCCTGTGGTGGGCACTCGAACCCGCAGCACGTCCTGCTGTGTCGGGATGTATCCTGACGAGGCTATGCGGTCTATATCATTAAGATAACTGTGGAAGGGGGGAGAGACACACACACACACACACACACACACACACACACACACACACACACACACACACACACACAGGTGCGCAGACACACACACAAACACACACACAGTGTAGAACCAAACACACATGGTATAATATAATAATGAGGAGGATTTTTTTTTTTACACTGGATTCATATGGTGCTGACCAGAGAGCACAAAGGAGATGTAGGGTGTGTCAGAATGATTGGCAGAGTTAAGTGGGAGTGCGTTTGCGTCAGTGTGCAAGTGTGTGAGCGTGAGCGTGTACCATGGGAGTGTACTAGAATAATGAAAATTTGTATGCAAGTGTGTGTTCGCACGAGGGTGCAGGCATGTTGAGAGATAGTGTAATGTAAGTGAGTGGGTGTGGACTGTGAGGGCGCGCGCGCAAGTACACGTGTGAGAATGTGTGCGCGCATGCCTGTGTGTGAGAGCGCCCCTGCGAGCATGCATAAGCCCACAGTTCACTCCCATCACAGTAACCAAGAATCAGGGACGATTGTGGAAGCGGAGTGAGCTTAGAGCAGTCGCCCAGTTGAGCCAAGTGTCACGTGACTGGTGTACGAAAGTGAGCAGAGTCGTCCGCTAAGCGCACCACAGATATGATGAAGTGAAGCAACCTGAGGCGGATTCGTCCACAAAATATTTCTCCATCTTCCAAATAATAGAGAGGAAAAAAAGGCAACCAAGGACATTAGAAGGAGGAAAAAATGTTTAATATTTTCTTACGGGGACAAATGTAAAGAAAATTATTTGACGTCAGGTATTTAACATTAAAATGACCATCAACTTGGACGGGAGATGTGGCAGGAATGACCGAAATAAGATTCAATGGGATACTGTGATTTAGGAGCGTCTGTCCACAAAATGTAAAAAACTGGGGGGGGGGGGGGGGGGGGGATTGGTTTTACTAAATTTGTTAGCTTGGCTTATGTTGCATCAACCGTTACATCACAGGTGACATCATAAGTCCCAGCTCATAAAAACAGGAACCAAAAGGCCCATTTTCAAAAGGTATTTAAGCCAAAATGAGCTCATATGCACTACAATTTTTAATAAAACAGACTATAAATAGGCTAATTTAAAAAAAAATGCAGAGCAAGAACTCAGGCCACAAAGCCACATTCATTGCTGGAATAATTCTCAAGAGATCC
Organism: Gymnothorax reevesii; assembly: GCA_029721435.1. Classification (NCBI taxonomy): domain Eukaryota; kingdom Metazoa; phylum Chordata; class Actinopteri; order Anguilliformes; family Muraenidae; genus Gymnothorax; species Gymnothorax reevesii. Next base: position 27,475,655 of record CM056575.1, on the reverse strand, counting down.
TAAACTGCAAGACAACAGTACAGTTCTATATGATATACGCTTTATTAGAAATAACAAATCAACCAAATACTACCTCATACTGTGATCTACAGTACAGTCCAATTCAGTCCCGTAATATTATACCAAAAGGGTCACTCAGGCAAATGCAAGCTGCCACTGAAGTTTTTCTTCTTCAGTATCATCGAAACGCATAAGAGTAAGGCACATGTTTATGCATGTAACGGACGCAAATATCTGTGACAGTGTTTGTGAGGGCTGACAGCTAGCTTGAAGCTTGGGCCAGTGCTTGACCCTTGATATAAATGTGTGTCATGGACATAGAAATCGCTATACAAATGGGCTTTAAGAAAGCAAAAAAAGACCAGACAGGATGACAGGAAGACCCCCCCCCACCCCACCCAGTTTGCTTACTATTTGGTGGAGTCCGACAACTGATACTCTCGCCTCCGGTCGTAAGCTTCTTGGATACCAGGGTCGGACCACAGCATCTTTACTGCGTTGACATAGGGGTCATCAAAGGAAGACACCTTCTCAACATCCACCTCTTTCACAATCAAGGCATTGGACTAAACCAAAGGAAAGGGGGAGGCAGGGGTGAGAAAGAGAGATCAGATTAGTTCCACAACTATTTTCAGACATTCAATCCTGTACTTTTTTCCAGAACTGTTGCTTTTGGAATTTGTCTGTACTCTACGACTGAACTGTTTTCAAATCTTTTTACCATCTACCACTCATGACGTGTCTTCAGTAAAGATGAGCTAGACGTTCATACTATGTAAACAGGCTGATGCTAATCATCCCTTTATTTGTACAAATATACATTCCGAAAAATAAACAAAACCAACACCACATTTGACAGTTATTTGATTTGTGTATGAAAAGCACTTAAGAATCCTCAAAAAAAGCATCCTTTCATGCCAAGAACCCCTTGAATGCAGAGAATCATGCTTTGTGAACAGGAGTAAAAATCCAATGGAATATTATTTATTTTGGGACCTCTTAATACTACAAAATAAAACACTGAGGACTAGGGAAAAAAAAAAAAAAATTAAAAAAATCACATACCCATTAAGTCGGAGGGAAGTGATCAGCACTGGAGAGGAAGTGCACTCCATACCTTCCTATTGTTTGTATTAGCAGGCCGATTTGAATATTCCCAACCATCCATCAAATACACCCACACTGATATGAAAATATGCGGTGGGGCTTTTAGTGGTGAACAAGTGCTTTATAGTAGCGCAGTACCACTGAGAGGGATCGTGAACACCAACTGTCTTTGGCTTGCCAAATAGCTTTGTCACTACTGCTACAACAGAGTGTAAATTCAGCAACATACGATGGGTGCTTTGCATAGACAGAGACTGAAGTGCATTGGTTTTATGCTAATCATTAGGACTCATTCAGGGGGGAAAAAAGGAGAACAACAAATACAGTTGGTATCAACTGGTGCACTGATGCTAAATGCAAAGATGTGAATCCCAAATGTCTGGAGGGTCAACAGGGTTTTGCTGGATCTCTGTGGGTATCACTTGCAGTGCGCAAGTGGCCACTGATTGGATGGATGAAGCTGGTGCTTAAAAGAAGCAGAGGTGAGGGCGACAGCGATTGGCTAAATTTGGGTAGGTTTTAAGATGGAGCCACATATAGGCAAAAGGGGAAGGGGGGTAGGGGGAGTGGTGAGTTTAACTGAAGTCACAGATTGTCTAAACTGGAAGAGGAAAAGCTTAGCTAAAACTCTAGATTGCTGATTGGCTAATAACAGAGGTAAGGATGTATTTGGACCGCACTCATGAGGATTTCAGGATTTCACACCAGGAATACAATTAACAACTGACGTGTGACATTTCAGTAATATTCCTTGATGAGCTGACAAACCACAGCTGTACGTGACTTGCACCCAACAATATTTTCTGTGATTCAATCGGCCAATGCTGTATAGTGCCTAAAGCGAATCAGCCTTTGTTGTGGTGTTCAGCCAACTAGCTTATTCAAGCTAATGGCTTTTGGACTGTTCAGCTGAACATGAGCAAATCATTATAAGAATATGCATTCAACCAGCAAACGAGCAAACAGCTTTTTGAAGTTTTCACCCAATCTGCTAACTTAACCACTTCAGGTGTGTTTAGCCAATCAGCAAATCTGTGAGAACCGCGTTACTAAAAGTGGTTCATTTGGCTGAACTCTAGTATGTTTAGTTGATCAGGGACTTGTGTGAACTGCATTTGGCAAATTTTATCAATAAATCAGGCAAGCTTGTGGAACCCTAGACTTCTAATAAGAAAATGGCAGTAGCAACATGTGCAGAAACAGACATTCCCTATCAATGGTGATGTCATAACGACAAGGGGGAAAGGGGTGGGGGGGGTGTCTCATTTCTCAGGTGAAACTTAAATTGAATGACCCAGAGACTCAGGGAGAACGGCTGAAAGTACACACCTTGTTCTCCTCGAACTTGAAGCCAATCTTGAGGTTCTCTGTGGCTCGGATCATGGACTGCATGGAGGTGAAGATGTTCTGGTAGACCAGTTTGGTGAAGCCGCGCTTGTCCTCATCTGTGTAGCCGGCCCCGTGAATGATGCGCATCTGTTTGATGAAGGTGCTCTTTCCGCTCTCGCCTGTGCCTGCCGGAGAAAATGCCAGATCAAAAAGGTGAGGGGTCACAGGAGAGTGCAACCGTATGATCTCCCAAGAGCAGCCAAAACCAGTCATCATTCATAGTAGTCAGTTCCTGCTTTTGTAGAATGATGTTGCCCAATACCGCAACTGAATTCCAGTTATTTCAGCGAGGCTTGGCCCGACTGCAAAATTAATTAAGAAATAAAGATAGATTGAATCCATCAGAAATTCCAATCTAGAAGACGGTGGCCAACTATTTTTTTTTTTGGGCGGGGTGGGGGGGGGGGGGGGGGTGTGCGCGCAGAAAAACATTGCCACGATGAATTCTGAGGTGTGTGTACATGTAGACCTGCGTAGATGATTGAACCATTATTTATCTGCTGCTTGCTTTGTTTTCCTTTAATTCAGTCTGTAGCCTACCACATATGTACAGTTTAAGCATCCTCTACCAGGACAATCTAAACTGCTTAAAGTAAAATACACTAAAAGTGATGAAATTTTCCAAAATGGTGATTAACGATCACCACATTTTCTCTCCGAAATCTCTTGTCAGAAACACTTGCAGTACACACCATCTAACAAAAAACAATACTAAAATCCAAGGAATATGGTAGGTAGGATGACAATGTTAAGCTCTGACCTCTCCACTGTCGCCCATATGAGGCGATGGAAAAAGCAACGCAGCTTAACTCGCTACAACTGAAGTTTAGATTACGGACAGGTGGAAGTATTTATGACAAAAGATGTCCAAGAGATACATGGTGATTATTGGATCATCAAGCATCATTAAGCCTCTTCCTTATAGTGGGCATCAATGGAAATGCTTAACGCGAGATAAACACTGTAGGCCAATAGGATTTCAGGATAGAGTTTTGATTTTTTTTTTTTTTTTTTTTTTTTACCAGGTGGACGCATTTCTGATGAGATGTTCGAGAAAAACTGTGATCCTTGATCAATGTTTTGAAACCTTAAGTCACGTTTTGGATTTTTCACATCGTTTTAGGGTGACCTGCTTCTGGAGCACAATTTACAGGGGTTGGGCAAAACAGACTATGCTGATGTTACCGTCTGCATAGACCTCAGCAGAGCGAACTATAATTTCATACAGGTCTCATAAAAGAAGTTACACTTCATATAATATTGTTCAGCACAGTAGTGCAGAGTATACAGCCTGCGACAGCATCCAATAACCACCTTTTTGCTCAGTGGAACAGCGGCACTCTCTCATTGGACAATTTACTGTATTAATACAGATTGTACTGTTGTTACTATCCACTTAGCTACACAGCAACAGGTTACACAAAATGTGTGTGGACTTAGCCGTTATGGCTTGTCTAGCATCTTCAAAGATTTACTATGCTCATCGTTTAAAAACACCTCCCTCTTCGCCCATCCAAACTACAGAGTAATCCCAGAGTTGTCAGTAATCCCAGGTCCGTAACATTATTGCAAGGTAAAGTATATGACATGGAGCATAAACTGTAGGAAAGATCATTATTAAAACTAGGCCTACGGTGTCGGCCGACAGCAAGGGGTATATCCCCAATCCTCAAAGCCCCCTTTATTAGATTCCCCTTTACTAGACCTATAATATGAGGCAAATGAGGTCTGTGTAAGTTAGTGTTCCAGTGATATGGGGTGCGTTCGAGCGCGTCTGCAAGTAAGCCGGCTGCGCGAGATTCCCGAAAAATTACGTGAGAATCTTGCCGAAGTTGTGCAATAAGCCCTCCATACCCTGCGATAGCTGCAAGATCCTGCAAATGGGGTTTTATGAGGATGGCAGTACCCAAATAAGTACCCTTTTAAGTATTTTTTTTACTATAGTCTGGCTATAGTTTGCCAGGTTATTACCAGTTGATGTAGGTCAATACACTCAAAAATGATGATCTCATCATGTACACAAATTAATTATTTATTTACTATTTAAAGCTTTACATTAGGCCCATCAGGCTAGTGAACACCACTCATTAAATCTGTGCCAATAAAGTAGAGTTTTCACATCTCACTTAAAGCAAGAAAGTACTGTCAGCACTGCATGCCATGGTCTAGAAAACATTCAAGTACCATTATTACCATTTGGTAATCTATTAAAGAATATGAATACGTACACGATGACAACTGCTTGTTAAATTATCTTGTTTTATCAACAGAAATCCATTCTCTGCAACTTCGAGCTCTAAGTGACAAACTGTACCATAAGTCACACAGAATTATGTAATTACTCTGATAATGCTTTTGATTTGGAAAATGGCAATAATTTCTAGAATTTTAGTTGAATGTCATCTGATATGTAGGAATGAAAAAAGTGGTCAACCCTGTACGGTTTGAAGACAAGTTTGAAATAAAGTTGATGAATTCTCTTTTTAAAAACGTCAGTCACGTTCACAATTTCACATCCTACTGATTGAATGCATTACACCAGCAAACTTTCCTTCTGGCTCCAAGTAGACCTAGTCCCTAGTATGCTAGTGACAAAATATGAACATCCTAGGAGAGCAAGTTTTTCTACCAGGCCATAACCCAAGGGCCTGTTCACTCTGTGAATGTAACGTCAGTCTCTGTGGAAATGGCCTATAATTACAGTTAGAAGTCAAGAGTGTTTAGCTTTTAAAATAAAAAACACTGCATTCAAAGATTAGCTTAATAAAAAATCTATAACTCTACTTAAATTGTGCAATTATTACAATTACTATCAAAACAAAGAAATTAAAATGAAGATAAATTAAAATACATGCAGTTATGAATTATAATTACAAAGTATAAGCCAAACCAACATATTAATCACTTTGTATGGACGGAACGTCTTCACTTGCTGGAAACAGATAGACAAGACTAAGGTGTCGAGTCTAAAATCAGGCCAATTACAAAAATTGAACAATGTAATTCGTATTTAATTACAGCCCATCCATATTGAATTTTGACAGTGTTTAGCAACCTTCATTTGCATATCTGCAATGCCCCCCTCACTGATAGTCATCAAATGGCATAGGCTAGGAGCTCAATGGGTCTATGCAGCTGAACACATGATCACAAACCAAAATGCAACCATCAGGTCTAATGTACGTACTGCCGATAAGACAATAAAGCTGTATGTTTGTATTAATTTGCAGTAGATTACGCCTCCAAAACACAATATTTTCCCCCGGTCGTTTAATGTCTTCCCCCGTGCAGACTTGGGCCATTTGGACAATAGATAAATATTTTGTGCAGCAGATTAGGTCACTCCAACAAACTCATTACGTGGACAGCTTGGGCCAATCTAACTTTGGACAAAATTTCGACACCCTAAAACCACTGTTCCAGGGTTTAAAAATGCTTCACACCAAGGCTGAGAAAAGTCAATAAGTGACATCACACCCTTTTAGACCATAGGAGTTCCACAGTCCAGTCTCCTCACCACAAACACTTGGCATATTGAGTCAAAACTAGAGAGTCAAACATGGGCCAAATTGGACCCAAGGTACTATTCACACAATGTGGTCTAAACAGTATCCAAGACACACTGCATTTCAGCTGTCTAAAGCCCAAGCAATCCACTGTCTTCAGTACTCCACATGCTATAAAGATCCTCCTGTCGGAGAAGGTAAGCGACAGTAGTTTCACCTGCATGACAATCTCGCAGAACAAAGATAAGTCCAACCTCCATCATACAGAATAGGCCTGATAGATACGAGACACCCCAAATACTGCCAGGTCCATAGATACGGGGACAGTCACCATGTTAAATGGCCCCACTTCCCACATAGATAATCGATATGGATTTAAACTTCCTTGCATTTGAGTCCAGATTGTGTGCTATAATTTGAAGGTATGTAAATCTAACCCTCAAAAGATATTTAGGTGGGCTTAGGGCGAAAAAACCCACTAATAACGCACAAAATGCCCCTAATATGAGAAGGCAGGTGGAAAAGCTTCTTCCTCTCAAAGAAATTTAGCGTTACTTTTGGCATTTGTCTCAAAGGCTTGGGTATGTGTCACAGAGAATGTGGTCTGAAGTCACAGAGAAGGCATAGCAAAGCTGTTTAAAAACACTGCCGGCCGCGTGGCTGCTCTGGCCCGTTTCCAATCACTCGTGACCTCAAAAGCCGAAATTCCGTTTATTTTTTTACATTTTCTTTGAAATGAGGATGAAATATCCTACCCTCATGTCCACTGATGTGAAACAAACATAAGAAATTACAGCGTTTTAAAATGGCGTCCCTGTCCAAATGTTCTCCAGAGACCCCGTCTCCTCGCATGAGGACACCACATTTAGACTTAAACACAAAATTAGAGTCCAAGTCTCAGGAGGATAAGTATACACTTTACCATACAGACAGGTGTGGGTGCACAAATACAGCTGATGCAAGGCCTGCCGCATTTATGACAGCAATTTTATTGACACATTCGACCACATTCAAATAAAATGTCGCAAAGAAGTATCAATCATAACCACAGCCCCCCCAACCTCAAAAATTATTATTGTTGACGTGGCTACAGGAAACCAGCACCAACACCGCCCCCCCTAAACTAACGTCCTCACCCACTGCAATGACATCATCACTCCAGCACAGATTCTGCAGTGGGACATCACTCGCAGTGGGGCGAGGTTAACTCAGGTCACTGAGGATAAGCTGGCCAGATCTCAAGCGTGGTAGAGAGCAGCTAAAGATTACCACTCAACTCTCAGCATTGAGAAGCATTCTGCATTCCCCCTATAATACGCTTTTACACACAAGCTCACCCATAGACACACCTGCACACACAGACAGGCACTGACACTGAGCAAATCTGCAAGAAGCAGACCTCAACAATTGTGTATATCGCAAGTTTAATTCCCTTATGATGCAACACAACGCGCAAACTCGCAAACATGGACACCGGCAGCTCTTCTGAAAAGGGGGAACTCCAGGATGTGGAATAAATGAGCCGGAATTTTTCTGCCATTCCAAGCGCACGGTAAAGCTCAGGCCTTTCAGATAGACTCCATCTCCGGCTCACGACTGAAGACGCAGTAAAGAGCACCACATGGTCCGAGGTTTTAGGCGTAGAGAGGGTTTAAGGCTGCCAAACACTTCCTTAATGTTCTCAGCGTTAACTGCAAGAGCAGCAGGTTTTCCTAGGACGCTTTGCAAATTCTGAGCAGCATGCTTTCAGCGGCACACTTAAGCCCTTTGCACAGAATACAAATAATGCCAATTTTTTCCTGTTATGCATGAGCCTATTTAGCCTTTATAACTCAGTATGTGTGTCACAGACTCTTGAAAATTATTTCACTGAAGACAGACATTTGGAAATTCAATCACAAAATCATTCAGAAATTAAATTTCGGAATTAACAGACGCCGGTGTCTATATCTGCGCAAAGGGGTTAATAATTTTACGGACACTGCGAATTGTTGCATTTGCAATCTTACACTATAAAAGGAATGGATTATAATTGCATTTAAAACAGCCGAGGTTCGAACCAGCAGCTCAAGTCTCTATGCATAAACTATGCAGCTTGAGCGGAACAGAGAACCCAAATCAACAAGAAACGTGAAGACAGGGAATCGGCGGTCAACACAGTGCTGGCTGAGCCCAAATTCTCCTATATGCCCATTATTCTGCTCATCCAGCACAACCCCACCGTCACTCCCTGCATCTATCTGTGCATCCTTCTCTCCTCTGGCCCTCATCCCTCCCTTTACCTGCCAGTTCATTCCAGTCTCATTTAGTTTCCCCACACACTCTTCCTCAACTCAATCCCTCCCTCTCACGGCCCACCAACACCTCCCCGCTCCCCCTCATTACACTTAACCCTTTCTCTCTCTCTCTCTCTCTCCCTCTCTCTCTGATGAGTGAAATCAGCAGGATAAGACCATAGCCGGAGGTAAAACATGGCCGAACTTTCGCTCTCCTACCCCCAGGCCTGGGAATTTGGGGAATTTTTCCAAAACGGGAACCATTTTTCAGGCGGGTACCCGAAAATCACTTAAACGAACAAAAAGCTGGTATTTTTGATCTAGACCTCTACTGGCCCACTGCCCCGAGAATAAAGTCTAGATGTGTCTCCATAGGACACTTCTTTAGTGATTGACAGTTGAAATAAACCATGGGCAGGAAAGAAAAACAGGTGGAGGAAATTGTTGAGACAAGACAGAGTAAAGACAGAGTGAAGAAAATATACCAGTGTCTTGCGTCTACCAGGCATGCATGTCCGTGTTCATCATTTACCTCAGTTTCAAACACATTTACGTACACTAAAGAAAGACCGAGAAACAGAAAGATAACTCACAACGAACAGCTCGTTCGAGGTGATAAGCATTTCATTGTCAACTGTCAAGTATGAATAATGTCCAAGTCCAAATCTTGTAAATGACATTGTGATCGACAGTGTAGGCTAGAGGAATTAATTTATAAACAAACTTCACAGCTCAAGCAGGTCAATATCCGTCCGATATCACTTCAAAATTCGTACACGTATTTACAAACACAATAAAATGATTTCACGATTTTCAGGAAATGGGTATCGCAATTTTCTTCCCGAGACCCAAACCTTTTCGGGCGGGACCCAGGTACCCGGATTTTAGTCACAGGCCTAACTCAGACCCCTGGATTCTCCACCTCTAACTTCGCTTCTACTTTCATTCCTCCCCTCACTCATCCACCCTCCCCCTTTTCCCATCAATCTCTTTCATTCTCTCTCTCTTCCCCCCCCCACCCCCTCGCAGGCTGTGGTCTCCGTGGAAACCACATGGTGGCTTCCGCTGCCCCGAGTGCATGTGAAGTGAGCTCCATTACTGTTACGCAACAGTCTGCTTCCTGCTGCTGTGGGCCTTTCAGGGAGAGGGGAATATCGCTCGGTAAACCAGACCCCCTCACACACACACACACGCACACACACACAGAAAACCAGCCCATATGTCCATCAGTCACAGCCTATGGCTGATGGCAGCTTCGCTGGCTTTTTGCAGTGATCTTTTCAGTGTCCATTTTTTAAAATTAATTTTGTCAGTAGCAGTAGTTCGCTGCAGTGGTATGTGCCATTTCCTTGCTCTTCCCAGTGATTCCTGCAGTGAACTTTGTTGCAGTGCCACAGACGCCGACTGATGCAGTGTATTACAGCCACTGACCAAGCAGCTGCGCATACCTGCACAGTGGACACCAGTTACACACCGGTCTCCCCCGGGTGTGCAGGGCCTCAACACAATAATAAAGCAAGTAAATTCAAATACATGGATTTATTAACCCCTTAAACTCTGGTTTTCACCCAAATTTCCCCTCAAGTACTGTACGTTTTTCCAAAATGCAACACTGAAGCTACATAACATTTACTTTGGACGCAATGTTTTTATCACCACAGCATAACATTACGCGGAAAATATCTGGACCTTGTAAATCATTTTCTTCACATTTCCCAGCAATTCTGCAGGACATATTTGGGATCTTTAGAAACTTATGACCTCCACTAAAATGTAAAGTAGGTCTGAAGCTTCACAGGTTTGAATAAAGCAACTGCAGTTCACAAACCAGCATATGGAATCGCAGAGTCAGTGGTTGATGAATTTCTGGAATTTAACTTTCACACAATTTCTCTCCCCACATTTGGTCGAGCCAATGCATGACCCAATATCTCTACAATGAAATTATCAGGAGATTATTTTCTGAACATGGTGGGGTGTTTTGGGGGCTGTGCTTGTTTCCTAAGGCTCCGTTTTTACACTGTTACTTCGACAGTTTGATGGGGAGGTGACGGGGCGGTTTAGGTAATTATGATTGATATTTCATATTGACATTTCATCTGAATGTGGCTGAGTGCATCAATGAAATTGGCCTAATAAATGCAACAGGTCCTGTGTCAGCTGTATACAAACACCTCTTCTCGGTGAAGTACGCATTTATTTAGACAGGAACACCATTTTGGAGCACTGCAATTCGCTACATGGTTTGCCTCATATCCATGGACACCAGGCCACAATATTTAAATCTGAGCCCCCACAGCCCACACAGTGCAGCATCCTCAGCTAGGCCGTAGTCTTCAATAAGGGCTAGTATCACAACAAAGAAATTAGGCAGGAAAGCACAACAGAAAGGAGGACACTTTCAGTGATCAGGTAAATAAGATGGAGGTCCAAATTTGACGTTGTGCTAGTCCCCCATCATTGGAATTTAAGTCTGATACTCAGGGGATCGATGGAGAGACAGGAAGTGCAGAGTTACCACAGATGTTTAAACCACTATTGCACTAATTTATCCAGCTCTTTAACGGTTCAATGATCTGTAGCAGCAATGGAATTGGGTCTTTTTTTTTCACCCTGTCAAAGAGGAGAAATATTGGAAATGCAGGGGGAAAAGGAAAAAGGAAAAAAAAAAAAAAAAAAATACACAGCTCCACTCAAAGCCACACTGAAGTAGCAATGGTGTTGGTCTCCATGGCAACCACTCTCAGAGCTTGGCAGGCGTTGAATACAATCCCAACTGCCTACAGGCCAACACTCTGCTTGTCTTCGCAACCATTAAAAAAAAAAAAAAAACCAAAAAAAAAAAACCACGCATTTCCCTCAGTTTTTGCGCTCATCCCAGTTACGAATACCAACATTCAATTTTTTTGCAGAAGCCTCTCCGAAATTTAACCTGGTACTCGCTATCGGATCATCGCCCCAACCACAGTCTGTCTGCCAAGTGACTAATCAAGATATAAATAAGGCCAATGCCACTGGTGACAGCCTGATCTTCAAGTACTGGACCATGAATATGCTTTAAGTGAAAATTAAAACCAAAAAGCCAAGATCAACGGATCACCACACAATCATCTTGTAGCAAAATAGGGGAAAAAAAAGATCTGAAAATAAAGAAGTCTTCATTGTTCCGCCAGTTTCCTGCCTGATTCCTTCCTCCCCCCACCCCTAAAATCTTCAGTAAAGAAATCAGGTCAATGTCGCTGCTCAAAACCCCATCTGTTACAAAAAAAAAAATGCTCCATCGGTAGCTTCTCTTCGCTGATGAGCCACAACTCCGTTTAGCTACCGACTCTCCAAGGTTTTGGACGAACGGACCACTTGTAACAGACGGCTCTATAAATAAAACCACTTTCAACGAAAAGTGCTCCCCTCTCGCGCTGAAATGAGGACAACTGCATGCACTGCCATCATCTCGACAGCCTTTTAAAAATGAAAGTAAAAAAATAAATAATTCTACAGTTCTTGGATCGGCAGCTGCTTTAACCGAATCGCCTTAAGGATGAATCAGTTACGCCCAGCTGCCAAAACAAACCAGAGAGCTCCACGAAATTTCAGAAGAACGAAAACTCCCCTAAGTGTTGAGTCCAGGGCGGGATTTCACAAAGCAGGCTCATTAATTTAACTGGATAAGACTATTGAGAGCAATTCACAACCATCCCAACACTGCATCGTGGAATTAAATAATTAAAAAAAAAAGATTTATGCAGAGTGATAATCGAGTGCACCATAATCCTGCTCTCTCAAATGGCTCCCACCGCTGGTTCACACTAAAGTACTGGAGTAAGACTCTATTGTAGAGTACCCTGCCATTACAAGCATGCTCCCACACCGGCCCTTTTCAGACAAGACGAGACAGCCCAGACCCGCAGCAAACTAATGGTTGACGTTTGTCCACGGGCCCCCTGTAGCGATCGCTCCAAAAATTGATAGGCTTCGAGACCTTATCGTACACAGGAACCACGCCAAATATGAAACAAATCAGTTAAAATTCGTGGCCTGTTGAGCACTCACAAGCAAATCTCTACGGACATGGCGGCAGATACGACAAGACCCCTGCTGATCTAGAATGTCCCCAGACTTGTCCTTCAAGGAATAATGCAGACTACCAAGATTAAATGCCATTGGTGAAAACGGCCAAAGTTATTTTGCATGCACTACTGTCTGACTCCCCAGCAGACCATAGGTGTTCTCCACTCGGTCTATGGGTTACCTATAGCCTAGAGTCCAAGGTGTTTGATGACATCCAGAAAGTTGGTGGTTAAAGTCCCAATGCGGCCTCAATGAGATCAGTACAAGGAGACCCCTTGACCCCTTTTTGGTCCAATCAATTGTAAATGGCTGAGAATAAAAGCGACAATGTTGCTGGCCTGCGCTACGATGTTGAGAGTGCCGAGGACTCACACAAAGAACTGCAAGGACCATGTGCTACAACTGCACACAACAGTGAGTTTTTTTTTTTAATTTCTTCAAACTACAAGATTTATTTTGTGTGAGCCCATCTCAAAATAATCCTCTGATTAAAATCCATCCTGTGCCCTGAATTACGCAACACAGGCAAGCAGCTCTACTCTCTCCTAAAATCTCAGTTAGACAGAATCACACACTTAACCAGGGTACAAAATTGACACGCGCCAAATGCCAAAGTTGTGTAGATTCCCAAGTTGGCAGGTTAATAGGGACTACTTTGCCACCCCGGTGGGTGAAAAAAAATAAATAAATAATGATAATTTTGTTCCCCATCACACACTCCCTTCTCTGTGTTTTTCAACTCCAATTATCAGCCTCTAAAATATAGATTTTGTTTTGATTGACACGGAAGTACCAAGGGCTGAATTGCTGATTAAAATGAGGCGAGCACAAACCTGAAATGACGCTGTGCATTACGAAAATGATACAATCCCACAAGTATAAAAGCCCGAACCGCCCAATCAAAGTACTACTATGTTTTTGAATAATACAGGAACTGACGATCAACAATATGGGTACTTGCATCAGCTACTAAGACACTTTAATAGACTGCCAACACTTTTCTCCATTAACATTAACTCGTCCCTCGAGTCAACTCGATATTGTGCCATTACTCCCCATGTTGCTGACAATATCCATAGAAAATTTCCCGTGAGAGAAATAATAGCATCAATTAAATAAAAAGAAAATAATCATTTTTGGCCAGGGGGAGGAAAAAAAATCTGCCAGCCCACTAAGTGATTTCACCGACCAGTCACCTTGGCTGGTGAGCCATTATAAACATTATGCCTAAATTCACTTCTAAAAGCAAAAACAAACCACATCTTCCGTTCCAACTGGACATTATAAACAATTAGAGTGCTCATTTGTTCCCACTACATCGGAGTATCTCACCACAAACCCCGCTCCAACCCCACTTTTCTCTCCATATAAAAGGCCACAGTGCAATTCCAATATAAACCCCCAACTATCCCATCTGACGAGGAGCGTTCAATCAGCCGGCGTACATCAGAACTGCAGAGACAGTCACGAACACTCCTACCCAATATACTAACTTCGCTTCCTTTTTTCCCTGTTTCTTTGCAGTTGCTGCTGTTGTGTGATGCCAAGGAGATGCCAGTGGGTTAACGGAGGACAAGATGCACTGCACTCAGCACGCAGCAGGCTAGCTGTCGAAATGTCATCTCAGGACGGTACGAGCGGTAGCAAGCGTTCAGGCAGTTTCTGGCCTATACGGTCAGAAAGAACAGGCTTATCTCCCCCTTTTCATGAGAAATGCACCTCACATGCTGTGCTGGGTTACATGGCAATAGAGGGGAAAACAACGACAGGCAATTGCCAAGACGGAAGTCGAGCCAGGCCTGTTAGCTCTGCAGAGTACAATCAAACTCAAGTCTTCCGCAGTATTCGGTTCCTGCATTCACTCACCTGCACACTAATTCAGCTAGTAAGAGGAAATGATGAAATCAGCCGGAGGACTTTATTGACAGAGGAGGAAGCGGGACTTCCACTCCCCCACCCCGGGACTTCATACCTCCGAGTAAAGCAGCTACAAGATAATGCTCCCGGTTTCAGGGTTTGCATACACACCCATCAGCCACAACATTAAAACCACCGGCGCCATACTGCGTAGGTTCCCCTTGTGCAGCCAAAATAGCTCAAGCTGGCATCTACTTGAATTTCCAGACCCGGGGATTTCCAAAAGAATATTTCCCATAACATCACTCTCCCTCCAGCAGTTTGTCTTCTTCCCACAGTGCATCCTGGTGCCATCGCTTCCCCGGGATAGTGGTGCATACATACGCAGCCAAAGCACATGATGTACAAGAAAATGTGTCGCACTGGACCAGGCAACTTTCTTCAAATTCTCAACGGTCTATATCCAACCCTCTCATACCCAGTGTAGACATTTTCGGGAGTGGACTAGGGTAAGAATGGGTACTCAGACTGGCCTGCAGCTACAAAGTGCTATACGCAGCAAGGTGTAATGCACTATGTTGCGACACATTCTGTATGCAAGTATCATTAAAATCATCCGTGCCGCCGTAGCCCTCCTCTCAATTCAGACAAGACGGGGTGCCCTATGTCGCCCTTGTGCATCGATGAGCCTTGGGCGCCCAACACCATATTGCAAGTTCATGGTTTGTACCCGTTGGAGCACTTGTCAGTATATACTCACCGCCACTCACTGGGAACACACCCCATGCAGAAGCCTTGCCGCTTCAGAGGAGTTCTGACCTACTCGGCTAGTCATAACACTGCCCTAGTCAAAGCTGCTCAAATCCCATTTCTCCCACATCCAACGTGTCCACTACGAGAACTGACTGTTTGCTTACCATCATGGGGTCAGTCTGCAAACCTTGACACACACCGCTGATGCAAGGTAATCAATGTTGCTTGCAATATCTGTGCGTGGCTTTCAAGTTTTGGCTCATTGGAATATATATACACGCAATTATAAAAATCCATGTCATAACCAAGTGCTCGCATAATTTGTCTGGTACAATAGTCAAGATAAATGACAAGAGACCGGACATGATGAATGACTCACTGCATTCCCTGTGTCAGATGGGGATATTTCTTTCTGATAGTCCACTTGAACACCCTGTCAGCCACCAAACTCATATCTTAATATGACATCAGATCCACCATCTGTTGAGTCTTTTCCAAAGAGAGTCACAATCATAACAAGGGCACCGCCAAAACATCGACAAGACCCTTCGAGGAATCGCCGCCATCCTAAATTTCGGAGAAATGCGTCATGAAACCGTCACGCATGGTGTCCTGTCCAAGCTGTTCTGCTCCCCCTGCGTCCACTCTCGTGTCGTTGTTATGGAGATAGAGATATTTTCAGACCTAGGTCAAAAAACTCATTAAAACAGTTTAACTCTTTCGATGCCAAAAAAACAGAACACTGAGGCAGGCGGCACGTAATACTTCAGATGATACGGGGATGAGGATACAAATGTATCCATGAATGGCAAAGAAGGACATGCTAAAACTTGTTAGTTTTCTTTAAGTTCAACACATCATGCAGCATCACACACATGCACACAAACACCACTGCGCACACATCCTGCCCCCATGCACACACAGGCACGCATGCAATCACGCCCAGCAAAGAGCAGCCTCCCAGTGCAGACAGAAAGTGCTGCCCAACTGCAGGTAAGACGGTTCAAAGCAATCATTTCATACAGTGTCCAATGTGTACTAACAAGACATTATCTTGCAGTTAAACATGTACGATTGAGACATTATTTTACAATATAAAACATGCACAGAGACATCTTACAGTGTTAAATGCGTACTGAGACATTATCTTACAGTATTAAATATGTAGTATTTTGAAATTATCTAACAATGTTAAACATGTATTCGTGTGACAATTACCTCAGTGCTAAACGTTCATCATTGCCATACAGTGCTATTAACACCATGTTAATTGAGTAATAAATAGACAATTTTACAGCATTAAACAAGTACTACTGAGACATTCTTACAGGGTTAAACTTGTACTACTGAAGTATTTTCCGACAGTGTTAAATAGGCAGTGGTGCTTCGGCTCTAATAATAGAATCTGCAGCCCTGGCATGCAGTGTTATACAGGAACTGCTGCAGTTGAGCTGAAGCTGCCCACTGCAACCTGGCACCTATCCAACCACTGCAGCTAAACGCGCGCACACACACACACACACACACACACACACACACACTAATACACAGGCGCACACAAATGCGAACACGCAAACACACACCTGCAGGCATGCAAACACGTGTGCATGCACTTGCTCAAACATACACACACACAAACACACATACGCACGCGCACACACACACGGGGCAAAGGAGAACAGGCACGCAAGTTATAAAATTAAAGATGTAGAGAGCAGAAGAGGGAGAGAGAGAGAGCAGGAGGTATAAATGAGTGAGAGACAGGACAGAGAGAATTAAAGCAGCAAAGGAAGATGAAGACTGATAGGGGACATAAAGGTAGAGTGAGAGTTTAAATGAGAAAGTGAAACAGAGATACTAAAGTTTACACAGGGGAGAGAGAGAGAGAGAATCAAAAGTCAAAATAGAGGTTTGCTCTACAGTTGACCACCATGCAAATATGCCAGCCAACGGTTAAGATTAAACTATGAGCTGACGGGCTGGGGCTCCATACTAACAGCAGAGTGCAGTTCACGCATGTATGTGCATTTCTGCTGCTGCCTGACACCACAGGGGCGAAAGCTGAGCACAAAGGCCTTGTGGGTACTGTAGTCTTGAGGGAGACCCAGCAGATGGCAGAATGCAGACTTCTGAAAAGATAGATATAAACAAGTCGACATGGTCTACAACATCCCCCGCCAATCGTGCGCTTCTCATTTTCGAACTCAATCAAGGCCTTTATGGTCTGAAGCTACACACCAAATTTGGTTACTGTATCTGTAGTAGTTTCTGAGTGAAGCTGTCCCCTTTATCTCGGACGGACGGACGGACGCACACACTGACGGACGGACGCACGGACGTCAAACCTATATCCCCCTCCCACTTCGTGTTGGTAGGGGATAATAAATAGATCATTTTTACTCCTTGTTCCACTGTGAGAAACTCAATAGCACAGCCTCCCTGCCATCTAGTGCCAAGTCTTTTTATATATATATATATATATATATATATATATATATATATATATATATATATATATATATATATATAATTTAAGGCCATTTTTGTCACCACTGGCTGAAATCCTGCAGAATTTAAAAATGAGAAAACGACCAAAAAAAACGTTTTGGCTTTCCTGGAAAACAAGGCACTAACAAGTCATTGGAAAGGCATTTTGCGTGCTCGTTCATATTACACAATATATGTGAATATATTTTATCAGTTTTGAATATGAACTGAATGCGACCCTGAAGTGACCCGCATGCGTAAAAGAGGTCCTGAGGTGATACGTGACCACGCAGGCACGCTCTGTTTGTGGACGGAAGTAAACATGGCAGCATCTCGTCTCGGCATTTCAATGACAAAGGTCGGATAAATGCGACCTGGCCGTTCAGACCGCAGTCGCATTGCAAAATAGATACGTATCGGATTTAGGACCACATATGAAAGAGACCTGGGTCGGTTTTTAAAAAAAAAAAAAAACAGATGTGATGTTCAAACAGTCTTTAACAGATCGGATACAGGTCACATATGGCCCCCCCCCCCCCAAAAAAAAAAAAAAAAATCGGATTTGAGCCACATTTGCCTGCTGTCTGAACGTAGCTTTTGCATCCTGAACAAAGTATACTGAACAACAAAAGAAACACGAGTTAAAGGCAGGCTGGAAAATAAATTTGCGCGTAATTATTTTAGAAAATCAAATGTATTACTAGCGCGTGCACGTTTACACTCGTTTCATCAAACTTTTCTTTATTTTACGGTCACTTTGACTGAGTAACCATAAGAGTACAGCGACTGACTAGCTAACTTGCGTTTCTTTTGTAGCTCAGCATATATCTTTCATGTACCCAATGGTTTTCTGATCCCGCATCCCAATATAGATTCGCAATAGCTTAATAACAAGCAGTGTCCTAGATGAGACATACCAAACTCAAACTCGCAGAAACTAAGGCAGGAGAGAGATGCTGCTTGAATATCTAAAGGATGAACACACATGCTTACCAATTTCCCTCCAACAGAGTGATAATCCACAATTAACCCTTACAGCACTTCATAAATTTTCAAAAAATTATAAATGAAATTATCTTGAGCTGTTAAAAAAACCTGTAATGTGGCAACTTGTTTCAAAGAACTCCCCTGTGGGAGCTCTTTTCAACAAGTCACCATATGAAAGGTTTTCAACGGCTTTGAATTTGGTATCTTGCATCATTGAGCAACTCTGTTCCAATTCAGCACTCTAAGGGTTAACCAAAAACTGTGGCAAATGGAGCCGAATGAAGATGAGCATTTTAAAGTGGTTATGGATAGAACACCGATTTAGGACAGTGACTGTAGGATACTTCACACTCATATGGGGATGGAGGAATAAGGGAACAGACATGGTCCAGTAGCATGAACAGGTTTCTGTGTGACTGTCCCTGAAGGGATCCATGGCAAGAGCTGTGTTGTAGCTTCTCTGTTCCTTCCCAGGACTTCCAGGAAATGGCGTCATCTCATGAGTCCAGCTGTGGCTCAAAAGCGGTGCCGATGCGTGCCGAACGCAAGCAGCGAAGCTTGGACCTGCCACTAGGGCCCCCAGTTTAAACGCTGCGCCACAGAAACCACATAACGTCCAGATCCGTTGCTACCAACCGCCCATCATAAGGCCAGACTACAAGCCGTCATTGGAGGAGAGATTTGCAATTCACATGCTGCTCTGGGCCTTTCTGCTGTGTGCAGTCTCGTGAAAAACTTCACAATGTTTACACAAAATCATTTCACCCTTGAAGCATAGGGGTTTTCCATGATTTTCTTTTTTGATCCAAAGTCGCCAAGTCAGAACGTCATTGTTCCTGAACTCCACTGCATATATCAATCAATACGGATTGTGACAACTCATCGGAATGTGCAGTTAAGAGCTATCCAGTCATGCATTTGTGACGCCTCACTCCTTAAAGAACATTTTAATGCACTTCTTACAGGCTGACACTGAATGCTGTTGGAATGACAATAATGTACTCGCAAAATGTACCCTGTCCCTCAACTGCCCACACATCTGCCCACAAAATGAAATCAGCAACCTGTACAAGGTTTGCAAGAAGTTTTGGAAAAGCTTCTTGAATTCTCTGAGATACGATGTTCATAAGATCAAGTGACATCGGCGATGGTAGACTGGCACGCAAACTGCAGCATTCCCTGCAATCAAGGAATGCAGATAGCAGTCAAAACACCTGCAGTCAGTTACCAAAATTTCCTCAGTCATACTCTTCAACAGAGCAAATGCCCAGATGTCATAAGTATTGCATATTGCCTCATGTTTTCCCCCCAGAATTCCATGCTGTCGTCATCCGCCGCTCGTTATGCATCAGCAGCTTCAGCTAGATTTTTTTTGGGGAACTGAAGGTGCTGACGGAGATGTCCCCTGATAGTGATCATCCTCCTCTTAAGGTCAGTTCACCTTCAGCAGCTACGCCAATGGAAATTACAGGCAACCAATCAACCACTTTTCTGAAATACCTGCAACCCTTTTCTTCTCCATTGCAGCCTATACAACATTAGTTTGAGTGGACAAGTCTCACCTGTGTGCTGCCTTCAACTCATAACAGCTTGCCCTCAATGACACTGGGTTTCAGGTCAAAATTTATACCTAAATACAGAATTTTCTTTCCACCACTGTAACAACCAGCTCCAAAAAACTTCCAACAAGATGCCGTGGCAAGTAACTCGTCCAACTTACATGATTAGCTGTAGCTTCTTTTACACTACACAGTCGCTCCGCCAATTACACATTGCCTATGCCATCAGAGTACAACAAAGTCAGCGTACAATTTGCTTGTGCAAATAGATGCGCCTGACTGACCAGAAGTGACTGGTGAAGAGCGATGAGATTAATTTTGACTGGTTTAACCCCCATTATCCTCAGCAAGGCTGAACGAATCATTGCTTTGCTCGTGCAGATCTCCGGCTGTGTGGCTGGGATTCCAACACCTGACCAGGGCTCACAGACTAACACGGTAGCTGTGAGGCACTCAAAGTACCCCAAATTCATGGATTTCTGAGTGTTAAATCAATGTTGCCATCCTAAGAGTCAGAACAAGTTATTTTAAATCTGTCCCCGTTAGTGGAATTCTAAAAAGACAGGAATAAATAATTTCTTGCATCGGTCTACCTTCAATATGACTGATATTGTGCAAAAACGTAAACATAATTGACATAAGAATATGGCTTTCGGCATGAATTTGACTGAGCATTTTTCATTTTTGACACGAGGGAGAGAAAAAAAAATACAGACATTAAAATACATTCATTAAAATACAGACAAAACAAAGTCGACTTGTTTACAGATCAGGGCCACTAGAACTAACCCTCCCTTCCAACTCAGCCAATTATGTTTTACAAACTGGATTCTCAAACAGAAACAGGCAATTAATAAAAATAAAATATCAGGATTGTATGCCATTTCTTGCACCTGAGTCTCTCTTAAATAGTCTCTTCCTTTTTGGGTCATCTATGAGCACAATTTTTACTGCTTATTCACATTAGAGACCCTCCATCCCGTATTCTCCAAGTCCCATTCTGAGGCTGCTGAGAATGTCAGACTAGGGCTGGGAAATAAGACCAAAATCCTTGTCTTATGTTAATTTTGATCGTTAACGACTATTGATATTTTCTGTTTACATATTTTCAGGCATTATTTGGTCCCTTTAAAGTGTTAATCAGTAAGATTTGAATTGTGCACTTCTGGACCTCATTTCCCTTTACTCTTGTCGAGACCCAACAGTGTGGCCTGTATGACGTCGGTAAATTAACGGCATTTACCATTTCCACGCCTCCTCTTTGACACTGCAATTGAACTCAATAAAAGCAAAAATTATGTGACGTTAGTCATCCATTGGCGTCATCACATTCCAGTAACATGTTAGGCTATTATGATAAGTCAATTAACTTAAAGGGCTGCCAACTCTCACGCATTCGCCGTGAGAATTTGGGCTTCATTCACGTTCTCGTGCAGTATTCAGTAATTATTCAAACAACAAAATGTGTGTTCTTCACGATCGTTCAAATTATTTCATTTAAACAAGACCATTTGAAACATTTTTATGCAATTCCACTGCTTCCGACCCCTGAGTGAAGAAAAGCGTGAGAATTCCAGAATCATAATTGTTCTCATATTACTAGTGGCGAAATCCAACGTAACGCACGTGAAACTGATAAACTTCAATGCACAAGGACTTCAATTCCACCGGAGAATCTCCACAAACGGTCTGATAGAATAACTTCTGGCTACAGCACGGGAACATGAATGTGATTTAAACTCAGGCCGAATATGTGAAAGTTGAGAGACCTGTGTGAACTAGAGCACTCAGCAACCGAGTAAATGTATCCCCCGAAGGCGCCCCTGTTGGCCCCAGAGTACCCAAAATCAATAGGTGTTGTGAACTTACCATAATACATGTCCCTGCAAAATTTGAAGAGAGTCGGTGCACTTATGTGGGCTGTAGAGCGTTCACAAGAAAATCTCTGCAGACGCGGACGCGTGACGAGGCCAAATCCACAGTATCCTCCGAACTTGTTCGGGGGATACAATAATGAAAACGGTAGTTGTTTAACAGGTAACCTTATAACTTTTTTTTTTTAATAAAAATAATTTGTCGAGGCAGTTAATGTAGCCCCCCCCCCCCCATTTGCTTCCTGAAAATACGTTATAATTTTAGTTTCAGTAGTAGCCTCAGAGACTCGGCTAACATTAGTTTCTACGGTGCACAATATAGCTACACACTGGTATTTGCCATTGCTATTGGGTAGACGTCAGAAGGGATCCAGTAACGATACTTTCCGCTTCTCGGAAGGCTGCATTTTTAATGGTCCTCCCATAATTCCATCCTTAAAACTGACACATAGTGTAAGGGACAAGTTAGATTTTGGGTTGGGGAAAGAGTCAAGGTTCAGGTTAGGGAAAGTACCGCTATTGGATCCCTTCTGACATCTACCTGGCCATGGCTTCTCCCAGAGTTCCTTACTTCCTTCAAGCTAGCTTGCGGCTCCTTCTACCTTCTGGACAGACCAAATACTGCTTACTGACTTGACTCAAGTAGATCAGAAGGATTTGATAGCTGCGACCTCGCCTAGCATCCGTCACGTGGCCTAGTGTCCATGACTGGTGGTTTCTTGTACAAGTGTGATCTCGAAATTGGCAAATGACCTTGAAAATCAATAGGGGACCCTTCCTCTGTACCAAGAAGCTTGTTCTAAGATGTAATAGCCATCCATGAAGTTGAAGTGGAGTTACGGTGCGAAAACTGTGAAATCGGAGCAAAATCAACACTTTTTGACCGGTGTGACCCTGGGATTCGACAGATGACCTTGAAAATCAATAGGGAACCCCTCCTCTATACCAAGAAGCTTGTTGTAAGATTTCATAGCCATTCATTGAATGAAACTTGAGTTACGGTGCGAAAACCGTGAAATCGGGCAAAATTGAAAGTTTTTTTACCTTTGTGACCTTGGGATTTGACGGATGACCTTAAAAAACAGTAGAGTACACCTCCTCTATGCCTAGAAGCTATTTCCAAAATTTCATAGCGATCCATGAATTCTAACTGGAGTTACAGCGCAAAAACCCGCAAACAAGGTGGTGACCTCTGAACTTGACCTTTGACCTTGACCTTGTGCATGGACATCACTTTGGTGAAGGTCAATAACTCCTGAAAATTTCATGATGATACGACGACAGGAACATGGTCAAAAAGGTGGCACAGACGGACAGACAGACAGAAGTGTTCATAGAGCTGCTTGGTCGCAGCTAAAAAGTGTCACTAGACGTGCGTCTGTATTTGAATATAGCGCAGGAATGTCGCCACAGACACATTGATCGTTTACCTGGCAAAGAGTGAAATACAAGTGCTTTCATCAGTGGGGAATAGGCCCAATCACCGTTGTTTTATCCCCCCTCTCTTATAGACACCGACGAGACGGAAATCTTACGGATTACCACTTTAAATAAAACAGTACCAAAAAATTGCTCCTTTTATTAAACTGCAGATTTTGAGAAGTTTTCGTGTCCTGAGATGACAAAGCAAGAGTCAGTGCTGCCCAGGAGCCCCTTGAACCCATTTTTTTTTCTTATTTTTTTTTTTATTCGCGGGGGGGGGCATTTGGAAGTGTTGATTGGGAAAGTGAAAAACTGCAATACTAGCAAAGTAGCCATTTTTATCATTGCAAATCACTGTCGGAGCCTCCCACCTCATTGTCACTCACTAAGGGCTCATTTTTTTATCTCATGAATCCAAACTCTCTATAAGCAGCAGTTTATGCCACAAGAGAAGAGAAATGTTCAGTTGAGAAAATTCTAATCGCATTTGTAATGGGCGGTGAGCGATAAAACCGTGTTAATTATCGCAATATAAAACAGCTGACTGAAATGCTGAGCGTTGTTGAGCTGTCGCACTCCTGAAAAAAAGACACTCAGTTGCATAGACATACTGCCTCCAGATCTGATCTTCGAAAAAGCAGCGTTTTACAGTGAAACGTGAACAGCTATTTTTCAAAAACTTTGCCCTGACAGCTCTATGGCAAAACAAAATCTTCATGTAACAAACACCAAACCACTGGGTTAACCGACAATGTCATGATGTAAAATACATAAAAATAATGATGATGATAGTAATAATTATTAAAAAAAAAAAACCAGGCCTGTTTTGCTCCTCCTTAGTGATTTCAGAGAAATTTTCAGAATTATGAGGGAATTTCTGCCCCCAAGTAAAACACACGGTGGCTGTAGAGATGAATATGCCATAATTCACAAAGAAGGAAAATTTTTGAGAAGGAAAAGGTCTGAGGCAGGAGAAGATCACAGACAGTGTCACACAGACAGTCAGACTCACAGACAAATGCCCAGACATAAAGCCGCGCAGTCAGTCAGACACGGGTCAATGACGTGACATTGTCCGAGTGCACTACTTTGGTTTAAAATAATTTTAAATGATTCATAATAAGCATCATGTTATTGTATAAAACATGTTTAATTTGAACATATTTCCAGTTTATCAAAAAATTATATATATTTTACCTCAAAATGTAAGGTGGTGCAACCGTCCAAGCAAGTTATCACTGAAATTTATTAAGCACGTGCAGCACGGTGGCACAGTGGTTAGCATTGCTGCCTCACAGCAAGACGGTTGTGGGTCCGAATGCGGCCTGGGGGCTTTCTGTGTGGAGTTTGCATGTTCTCCCCGTGTTCGCTTGTGTTTTCTCCGTGTACTCCGGTTTCCTCCCTCAGTCTAAAGACATGCATATCAGGTTAATTGGAGACACTAAAATTGCCTATAGGTATGAGTGAGAGAGTGAATGGTCTGTGAATGGTGCGTGCGCCCTGCGATGGATTGGCAACCTGCCCAGGGTGGGTCCCTGCCTTGCCCGTAGTCAGCTGGGATAGGCTCCAGCTCGCCGCGTGACCCTAGTGAGGAATAAGCGAGTATAGAAAATGAATGAATGAATGAATGAATGAATGAATGAATTTTACGTTGAAAACCTTTCAAATTAACAAAGTTTAATAGTTTATTTGTTCTTAAATTGTTTGGAAAACCAAAATATCTGCCCACTACAATACAGAATACATAAGTTACTTTTAATAACCAGCTCAATTACAAAATAGTAATGTTTTAGGCAGAGTAGACAGTCGCAGTTATACTTCCTAAAAAAAAAAAAAAGGTTTTTTTTTCCCCCCCTCAAGAAACTTTTGACATTTTTTGGCTGGTGAAACTGCAAATACCGTCTAAAACTGTACTAGAACTCTGTAAATGTTGTGCAACCATTAACACTTGTTTAAACACACTCGTTCAACTTCAAATAAATGTATTCTGTACATTTTTAAAGATTTATTAAAAAAACATTTTTAAAAGGCTTATTTGTCATTGACCCACACACAGACACACAGCTGCACAGATGCTCAGCCGAACAACCAGTCAGACACACGGACAGTCAGACAGACACAGCCAGCCACACCAGGAAGGCGGAGCACCAGAGGTCTCGCACACTGATTTAGCGCCAGCTCTCAGAGAAGCTGCAGAGGCCTGCTGGAAGTTTTGCACGTACGCACCACTGAGGCTTGGTGTCACTTCACAGCCAATCAAAAGAGCAGGACGCAGCCACTTCACTGCACACGCTCAGCACAAGGCGTTCCTGAGAGCGCAGTCTGAGGACGACCCGTAAAACACTTTGAGCGGAACCTCATAACAGCGGCTTTTCCCCACACTTCTTACACCCAATTAACAGTGCAGTCTATTACAAAACATTAGGAAGGAGAGACATTTCTCACCTGTATTTGCAACAATGGATCACAATGCAAAAGCAAAAACACTCAACTTCAATGCTGGTAACAAGCAGGGATCTGAATGATATTGTATGAAGTATTTCAGCTTTTTCAAAAATGCCGTCACGGTCCAATTACTCACAGAATGCACAGTTAAAACAAATATAACCATGATGAGGTGATTTGCTGCACCTTTCATCTGCTTACACACAGGGAAAGACTGCTACAACCTCTACATAAGGCAGGCTAACCTCACTGCCAACAGTTAATAATAGGGCACAAAGTGACCCGTAATCTCCTCCAAATCTATCCTGTTCCCATTGCCAGAGACGGGCAGGAACAGTCAGAAGATGAATGGGGCGGCAATCGGAAGGCTCCCGGTTCGGTCCCCGGCTCCTCCACAGAACGTGTCGAAGTGTCCCTGAGCAAGGCACTGAAACCCGCACTGCTCCTGATGTGCAGGGTGGCGCCTTGCATGGCAGCCTCAAACATCATGGTGAATGTGAGGCAGAGTTGTAAAGCGCTTTGGGGTCATATGTGACTAGAAAGCGCTATATAAATGCAGTCCATTTACCAATGAAACCCAAGGCCTCTCCGCTCCACCCATTCCTTCTTCCTTCAACCAGACCAGATGGGGGTGAACCATCGCCGGACCATAACCTACTGCAGGGCTTCCTAAATCCGACTCTTGAATCCAAATCCAGTCCTGGTTTTCTGTGTCCAGGTAATAATGTGAACAGTTAGTGCTACTAATTGCCTGCCAGACTGTTTCAACACCTGACTCCCAGGTAAAGGGAGTGTGAAGAAACAGAAGTTCTCGGCTGTGCAGGACTGCGATTCGGGGAGCCCCGGCTAAGCGGCTTAAATTGTCTGACCGGGACGTTGGTGCTCAGCAAAATGTTCAGAATTAAATACATTGGCAAGAGTGGACTCAAATGGACTCTGGCAGAATTAGCTTTAAACTGAACATTTTGCTGTGCGGTTCGAGCACCAATGTACTTATACAAGATCATTGCAACTATTGTGCGCTCAAGAACAGGGTCCTCAACCCAAAAGTGCTATAAGCGAGGCTTCCTCGAAGCTTATTCAAATCCACTGCGAGTCGCTTTGGAAAAAAGCATCTGCTCAAACAAGGTAATGCCCCCTGGACAGCTGTTCCACACCGGCTAACCTCAGCCAATCAGGACCACAGATACAAGGAAATAGCCTGATTAGACATTAGACGTAAGGTTTAAAAAAAAAAAAAAAAAAAAACAGGCTGGACCATAGTTCCACATCATAAACATATGCCATGGAATTGATTTAATAGCCCAGGTAAATTAGAGGGGGGAGGGAAGAGAGAGAGAGAGAGAGGGGGAAAGAAAGAAAGAAAGAAAGAGGGGAAAAAGGACAGCAGACAGAGTTAGAGGGCCAGAGAGAGGGAGTCAATGTCAGAGCAAAGGGGGAAAAAAAAAAAAAAAAAGAGGGAGAGAGAGAACACAAGGCAGAACGAAAGACAGATGGACAGAAAGACGGACAGATAGACAAGCCAGACAACAGTAAAGGCCTGTCCTGCAGCATACAGCCAACTGCTTCAAGCAACAGCCCCGCCCAACTCGTTTCATTGGAGGAAGTAGAACAGGGTTCTGGCCAAGGAACAGACAGTCCATTAGGCAGGAACTGCCGAACAGGCGCTACGTCTGTGCGCTCGAACAGGAGCAGAGCAGGGCAGGGAAACGGGCTGCTTGTGTGCCTGTTTAAACTAGCGGGTAACCTTGCCAAATGGGACGAACACCACCAGCAGGAATCCAGAACACAGGCTGTATTATACAACGGCACCACAGCCTGCTCCTTTATCCAAAGCCACTCACTGTTGATTGGACTGAAGAGGAAAGCCAATCCAGCCCGGAGCAGCATGTGGTCAAAGCATGACTCAAGGAGCCCAACAGCTGTGCATCTTACCGTCTGTGGCTGCACCACCCTTCTGGGTCCTGGTCAAACACTAATGGGATGCTACATGCTAACCTAAAAATGACAAAATAAATAAAATCAATGGACCAAGGCTAATAAACTTAATTAGCACCGTGTCTATTGACTTCTATTGGTCTTCATCACAAACATGGCATGTTAGCATGGAGTGTCCCTTGGCAAGAGGAAATAGTCAAATCTCTGACCTCTCCCTCCTAAATTCCTCAAAACTAATGAAAAACATGAAGGTAGTAGAAGCTCAACATTCAAGCAGGGTACTGTGTAACATCAACAACAGACAGAGGTTCAGGCGGGCTAAAACTAGGGGCCGGGAATCAAACCGCCAACGTGAGAGAAACAAATTCAGAGTGAAGAGAAAACAGTTCTGAAGCAAAACCAGACTTAAACTGCAGATAACAACGCTCCAAATGATACACTGACTGTACTGCATAGAACCTCATTTTCTATTGTGTGGTTTAACTCAAAATAAAAACCATTTATATATTGAGCGGTTTACGAGTCCAGGCATTAAAAGAGAAAATGAAAGAAAATGGGATGGGGGGGGGGGGGGGGGTGAGTGGCTGAATATGAAGAATATAAAGAGGGCTAAAAGGGCAAAGATAAGAGGGCAGTCACATCCACATTCCCATCGATGAGTCAGAATCTCGTGTCTAAAGACATACAAACACGCCCGGAGTTCGGTCACGTGCCAGTAATATTGTAGTGGGCGCGTCACGCCCAAAACTGCTGTAAGAAACCACACAAACCTGTATAGCAATTGGGCCACTCCATATCACCACTGGTGGACTGAACCAAACTCCTCAAGAAGCTCTGGCTCGATCTGGTGGCTTATTATTAACTCTTTGCATTCTGTCCTCATGCCCTATCCGCGCTCCTGATGCCACTTTGAGAGCAAAAGCTCAGGAAGCAAGGAAAGTTGCAGAGAGGGAGGAGTCAAGGAAATGTGCATTGGGCAATGTGTCCTGTACAGTCAAGTGCCAGTTTGATGCCGCAATGATAAGAGTCAAGCGTGGAGATATGGATGCACAGCTGAAATATTCATGTGTGATGCGTCTCGATACAAAAAAAAAAAAAAAAAAAAAAAAAAAAAACGTTCTTGAGCAACTTGAGGAAAAAAGCCTGGCGATGCCCTCGCTTAGGTGCATTAAAACAAAACCAAGGGTACCTGGTGCAACAACATACCTCACCTCAGCAAGTGCTCTATCAAATCTGAAAATAATCAGATGAAAACTGATGATTTTATGGACATTTGAAATTTTTTACCATACCCCCTAATATTTGCCCCCTTAAATCTCATAAGAGGGTGCCCACCATATCATAGCGTAGCATAGTTATGTGAAAGATGCATGTTGTCAGCTTGGTTTGACCTTGATTCGGCCATTACAACACAAATTGCGGCAGAAAAATGGTTTCAGGACTTTGGCCTCTTTCTTTGCAGACCTCAGGCCAAATTTTTCCAAAATAAAATGGATTGTATTCCAGACCATGGTCAAAATGTCTACCAAGTTTGGAAATAACTGCTGCAATATTTTACAGGCTAAATTGCCAAAGAAAGAAAGAAACAAACAAACACAAAGAACTAGAAACCATATCTCCCACAGATCCTCTAGCACGAGGCAAAAATGTCTCACATTGGTCTAAGTTGACATCAACAATCTCATTACACCAAACTTCATATTGAGACTCCTTTTATCAAAAAGCCGTTTGCAGGTCGAACTGTAGGCCACAGTGGGTCAGGTTTGCCATGGAGATCATAGGCAGGGTGTCCCTGTTCCATATCAGATATATGGAACATTTCATTCAACAGACCCCATCATATTTAGAGCAAATGGAGTCAGCTGTCAGAGACAATGAGCAGGCCGACCTTTTGAGCCAAAATGGCTACCCCAGGGCCGTGCCAGGGTTGAACAGGCTTCACTCAGACAGGGTCATTGGGGGAAAATCTGTACAAAGAGAAGCCTTCTTCCAAGCACACCTTGCCATACAGACGCCAATAAGAATGTTCTCAAAATGGCCTACACATTAAAAGTGCTCAAAGCAATTGCTCAAAGCAAAAGTATTCATACTTTACAACACAACAGCGGTTCAATAAGCCTAACTCCTTACTCATTCATAAAATAAAACTGCTGGTAAGAAAATATCGAGGAATAACACAGATTAAAATGAGGAGGGATCTGAAATCTCAAGCATACTGCTCCTCTCCAAAATAGGTCATGGAAGAAGGGGTGGGGCGGGCCGATTTTCTTGGATTTAATTTTTTGGCAACTGCCCTGCATGTAATTTTTTAATTTGGGAGCCGGGAGGAGGGACATCAATTTCTCTTGCAGCCGATTTATTTTTAATCTGCGTTTGTCGCGAGGTGCAGAATAGCGGAGTCAGACAGATGCATGCAAGGGCAGCACAGGTCCCCACGATGCATTCTGTTCTGCTCAGTTTCACAGTCTCTCATTCCAACGCTGGACTGTGCAACTCTGCCAAAACCCACCCAATCACGTGAAGGGAACATAGCAGGATAGCCTTGCAGAAAGGCTTTGAACTGCAGGACTGCCAGAGGTAGTTCTCCAAGAGACATATAGGGATGCATAGTTGCACAGAAATTAGGGTCCCAACTCAAAATTAATTAGGCCGTCACTGCGCCCTTGAGCCAGATCCTTAACCTAAAGGCTCAAACCCAATCTTATCCAGAAAGGGTCAGTGTGGGTGCTGGTTTTTGTTTGAGCCCAACAAACACCTGATTCGACCCACCAAGGT
This sequence comes from Gymnothorax reevesii, assembly GCA_029721435.1. Classification (NCBI taxonomy): domain Eukaryota; kingdom Metazoa; phylum Chordata; class Actinopteri; order Anguilliformes; family Muraenidae; genus Gymnothorax; species Gymnothorax reevesii. The sequence continues at coordinate 27,445,212 of CM056575.1, read as the reverse complement.
CCTGATTGAAACCACTGATTAGTTAATTAGGGGAATCAGGAGCAGTAGCACTCCTGGCGAGGACAAAAACCTGCAGCCACGTCCGCCCTTTACGGGTAAGATTGGACACCCCTGCATTAAAGGGTTAACTCTTGTTTCTAGCTTCCCTCTGGCTGCTTTCACCCATTCTTACTGTCAATTATCCGAGCAGGGGGGCATGCCATTGAGAAACAGACCATTAAATGACCAGCTCTGGTTAAGTAGAGATTTGTGTAAAAATAAACATATAAGAATATTACACCATAGTTCATATCAACTGCACTAATGGCATCCTGAAAAAATAGGACCAAGACTCCTTTAGTACAAAGGAGAAAGATAGAGAATTTAGCAGAATGTAGTAAATCTAATTAAGATTTTTGAAATCTTCCAAGTGACCTTGGGTTTAACCTTCAAAGTTACTTAAGGTCAAAGGTCATGATACCAAAGCCCTTAAATTACTTCCTATCATTATCTCCAACTGTTCCCATGTTATAGCCCATTGATGCCCAATATTGAGTATATGGGAAAATTCAAAATGTAAAAAAAAGCAAAATTCAGTCATTTCAAATTCTCTGATCAAGGTTGGTAGGGCTTGTCACAAAGACGTTCCACAACGAATATGGAGTCATTCTAGTGGACTTCTTCAGAGAAGATGATTCTTGAGAAAAATACTAACGCCGACGACAAGGGATGGACGGCAAGACAATTCTGGGCCAATCGGCCCGTTGGAATAAAAAGGAATAGGAATAGTATTAGGGCCCGGTTTCACAATGCCAGATTAAATCATGCAAAACTGCACAGAGAAAAATCCAGATTCCTCTCAAATCAGAAACGCTGACTGAAGAGAAAAGATCCGTTCCAGGTTTCCCTCTGCACTGTTACTGAGCCAAATCCACCATCTTCCTTCCCGAAATCAATTAGTTGCATAATAATTTTCTCTTCTGAAGCTGTGGTCCAACTGAGGAGAAGGGGGAAGGGTTTCCCAGAGTATGTGCAGCGAAAAATAACAGACTTTCACAATAAATTGACTGGTAAGGGTCCCCAAAAACCTACAAAAGTGGTAACAGGTACAACAAGATATTTCATTCCTGAAGTTGAGCATATCAGCATGACGTGGATTCTTGCGTTTTTAGTTTGAATTTAGCAGCGTAGGTCAGTAGTTCCGAACTAGTTATGCCCCTCTAGGCGATAGCCCAAAGGGGGGGGTTATGTTGTGGCGCAGTCCATCTGTCCGTCCGTCCATATTGGAAGGAACTTGGCTGATGAAATAAACTTCTCCCTCAGTTTTCAAAGGACATCCCTGAAACTTTGCACATATGCTGCATATAGACTGATGATACACATACCGTAGTCATAAGTCTGTTGTGCTCTGAAGTGCCTCTTTTCATTAGGAAAAAAAAAAAACATACATTAAAAACCAAACTTTTTTTTATAAACAGTGTTCTTCCCACGTGTCTGGACCAAATGTGAATTAAAGAGCTATGAAATAAATTAAGATACTAAAAGCACTGGTAAAACTTTAAAATACAAAACCAACTTGTTTCCATGATGGAAAACCATCTTACAATGAAAAAGTTAATCAAAAAAGGTCAGTGCGGTGACACCCAGCGAACACTAAACCCAAGACGCAACAAAATAAGACTATACATGACTTTTAGCAGGATCAACACCATTATTATAGCCAAAGACACCAATCCAGAACAGATTGTTCTGTGCTACCCATTGATCACGATTCCAGAAGAGGGCCGCCAAGCTGTCACGGAATTATAGTCCAATTACATTTTGGGTTGTAACTCTACAACTGAATAAGATAGAATCAAGTATGATATGTCATATTGAAGGTATTACCTTCTTCTTTAATATTAAGTGAAAATATAATTTTTGAGAAATTCATAGAAGAAACAAGCAAAAACTACTCCGTCACGGAATTACACAAAATTGACGTGGTTTTTTTAATGTTGTGTTTAACGTTAACTATCCAGAAAGTGAGTTTCCTATCATAGTTAAGTTATGAAACTTCAATATGTTCATATTTAAGGCGTTTTTTGTTAATACTGTAAGTTATAGAAACAAATATTGACTTTAACCCTGCTTTATTGGCAAGAAATTTCCAAAAGTCAATGTCACGGAATCACAAGAGGCAAGTTGTCACGGAATGACAATAATAGTATTAATTAGTTTAAATGTATTTATTGCCATATGTTATACATATACACATCATTATTTACATTTTTACAGTTTAGCAATATATTCCAATGAGTTTTCCACTTATAATGACTAATCATAATACATACTTCAAAAATGTTTTTTTATCTCCATGTCAACATTGGCTTGGCGGCCCCCAGAAGCATTTTCGAATGGTGGAGGATTAAATAACCCCCACAAAGCCAACACGATTTAGTTGGAGCGCTTTCCCTTCACGCTAGCGCAGTCTATTCAGTGGGAAGACGAGGCAAAGGTGGAACAGGAGATGCTCGACTGAGCAAACAATCAAAGGGAGGTGGTGATATTGAAAACCGTAATCTCCATAAAATTGTTGATTTAAGTAGTCACCAATGACACAGATTCACTTACCAAGGGAGGAGCCTATTCGGCTTGCATCAATTAAACAATGCAAGCGAAAACCTAAACACAAATCAAGTTGTCTTATTAACCAGGGGAGGAACCTTAACTCCAATCACTGACCCGAGGAGGAGTCTCAACATCATGTAATTTCATTCAAATACACGTCTATAGACTAAACACATAGTTCTGTTCATCTAGGGTGAGGTTTCGCCTTCACATAGACCATTGCTCCATGAACCCAGCAAGTCTGTAGAAGACCACTTACAATATACATAACACTATGTCTGCAACTTCTCCACACAAAACCTCACCACGCACATGCATAAATAAATATTTGGGCAATCCAAACAAACACTTACACATCTATACATGGAAAAAATTATAGGTTGAGAGAACTGATATGTTAAATGACATGACAAACGACATACCACAATAGCTTGACCGCTGGAGACTCGACCAGTATTGTAGCTTCTATTTTGTTGAATTTTAATTCTGGAATGTTTCTTCCCACCCAAAATTCTAAGCCAGTGCTCTACAAGACTGTTGCTGCTCGATAGGTTATTACCTACATCAACTCCAGAACTTTCTGTGGAGAACTTTCTAATCCCATAAGCTGTGTGTGCTCTTGCAGCCCTAAAAGTGTTAAAATGGCAGAACTTCTGCCACCCATCTCCCAACACAGCAGGACATCGAAATCCTGAGGTTCGATGTGATATGCTATGGGAAAATGAGCTACACGGAGAAATACCGAGAATTATCTCCACAATGCCCTCTCAAAGAGCAAAGGATTTGTTTAATGAAACCTATTAGGTACCTCGATAATCCAGCCTTACAGGGACTAAGACAAGTTTACCACCGACGCTTTAACAAAGAGTTAAGCGCTTCAATGATGACTAAGAACCGGGAAAAGCACTTCCTACCAACCCCCCCCCCCCCAATAGCACACAGATGGCAGCGCACAGACAGTTGGGAAGATACAGAGGACGTGATGATTTTCCTTCAAGTCCTAAAACACAGGGGCACTGCATTAGACAGGACCACAGTAAGTGCTTACCAATACTGGCCTGTCCATACACAAACTCTGCCACCCCCAAAACTTAACCCAGAAGGGAGCAATATACAGTAATCACAAAAACAGCCTGCACAGCCAATTGAAAGTGAGCAAGACCTCACATCTGCTATTCATGCGCCACTTACAAAGTGGCTGACAAGGTTATGGGGATCAAAGGCTCGGCAAACACAAACACCATTTTGACAACAAATGCCTTCAAAAGTGGCACTCCACACATTTTTCCATTTAAAATTCACAATTTACAAAAACAAGTGTTGCCACTAAACGTGGCCAAGTCACCCCGCCGGGTCATGGAAATCGACTGGGGTCGGCCTGTGACACTAATACACATTGAAGCTAAAGATGAATGAAATCGGTCAAACCGTTCTTGAGATATCGCGTTCACAAGAAACAAGACGTACGAATGGAGGGAGCTGAATATGTCCCCTGCTCCGCTCCCTACCGCGGCGACGGGGGACAAAAAGCATACTTGAAGAGTTAGCTCAAGTAAGTGCTTAAACGGAGGTGAACTCCAATACAACTCTGAAAAGAGTTAGCCTACAGTTAGTTGACTGCACTGCACATCTTGAAGAAATGTGATTTACACGGACAAACAATTTGACACAATTTTTAACTCCTGTTTTTGAATTAGGGACTGCAGTGTTTACCCTACATTCATTCAGCAGTGGCGTTGGATTACGAGCGCCGCTGCTGAAATATTACATGATCATTAATATCAATCCACTACTAATGATGTTTACTCGCACTGTGGGAGCTCCAAAATAACGTTGCGTGTTGTTGACTTGTTTTGAGTCATTAACGAGCGCATCAAATCCTGTCGGACCCTCTTAGGACATCAACGTAAAAGGTAACGTTCAAGCTTATACTGGTCTATATAGCGAGTAGCGCACGTAACGTAACGTGAACGCAACAGCGTAGGTCCTTAGGGCAGTTAGCGGGAAGAAAAAGTGACGGTGATAGCGAGTGGAGCCGCAGAAATTCAAAAAAGATTAGCAGTAAGTTGACAGAAAATGTACTGTTTGTCAGTTAATAAATGCTACAGCTTCTCAAGCCAACAGTCTTATGCCATATTAGCAGTGGCGTGCCGTCAGATGTTGGGAAGGCCTTCAGGAACATCACCCTTTCCCGCATAATTGTTCTTAAACTGTTTGTGATCAGGTTTGCCTGATTAACTATCAAACAGTTTATTAACTGAACAGCCACCACCAATGCATGGCACATAATGATTGAAGAGAGGAGCAGGGAGAGGAGCAGGGGGAGGAGTGAAGAGAGGAGCAGGGAGAGGAGCGAAGAGAGGAGCAGGGAGAGGAGCGAAGAGAGGAGCAGGGGGAGGAGCGAAGAGAGGAGCAGGGGGAGGAGCGAAGAGAGGAGCAGGGAAAGGAGTGAAGAGAGGAGCAGGGAGAGGAGTGAAGAGAGGAGGGAAGAGAGGAGCAGGGAGAGGAGCGAAGAGAGGAGCAGGGGGAGGAGCGAAGAGAGGGGCAGGGGGAGGAGCGAAGAGAGGAGCAGGGAGAGGAGTGAAGAGAGGAGCGAAGAGAGGAGTGAAGAGAGGAGCGAAGAGAGGAGCGAAGAGAGGAGCAGGGAGAGGAGCGAAGAGATGAGCAGGGAGAGGAGCGAAGAGATGAGCAGGGAGAGGAGCGAAGAGATGAGCAGGGAGAGGAGCGAAGAGAGGAGCAGGGAGAGGAGCGAAGAGAGGAGCAGGGGGAGGAGCGAAGAGAGGAGCATGGGGAGGAGCGAAGAGAGGAGCATGGGGAGGAGCGAAGAGAGGAGCAGGGGGAGGAGCGAAGAGAGGAGCAGGGAGAGGAGCGAAGAGAGGAGCAGGGGGAGATGCAAGGAGAGGAGCAGAGATCATTTTTATTTTCTTCAGATAAATATCAAAAGCCGTAAATTGAGACAAAGTGCAAACATGTTATAATCCAGTCTAAGGATTCCAAGGTCATTTAATTTGAAACTATTCTCACGCACATGAATACGGGTCGACGTCGCATCCTCATGAAGACGGACACCATAGCACCGCTGCTGAAAAAAATTCTAGGGGAAACACTGGACTGGTCATCCATACCCAGATCATATTTATCTTACCGCCCGTGGTCGGGCGAACAGCAAACTGACTGATTGATTGATTGATTAGTGAGTGACGCTTGAGTCTCTCGCTTTGCTTATCCAGGAGTAACAAACATAACATTGTGGATCCAAAATGCCCCTTTAATTAAAATGGTTTATCATGGTGAAATTTAGACCAAAGGGAGTAATGCACCAAAGCCACAAAAAGCCAAATATTAGAACCTGAACTATACCCAAGGGTGTACATAACCAAGGCTTCGACACAAGGGAATCTCGCCCCTCTAGCGAGAGTCCTGGGCAAAAAATGACAAGCAAGATGACACAGCAACTCGTGTCCCATATGAAGTGCTTGCTCAGGGGCTTTGTTGGGTCCGGCTAATGGACCGCATTTATGAGCTCATATCCTTTTCAGAGTAAATTACACAAAAGTTAATGACCGTTTAAACTCCGCAAAAGTGAAAATGAAATACTGCAGTGGGACAATTTTACTGAGAACAGCTGCTGTAAACATTTCCAGACTAAAGACTATGAAGAGAAGGCATTATTAATTAACTGAACTGACAACTCGGAGCTTGTGTTTTCCTCTGATAATTAAACATCTAACATTCTAAAATGTAATCTATGGTTTTCAAAACCATTATTTCTCATTAACTACTGACTTAAGAGTTGTGTTGAGAGCACCTTGGTTTTCCACAGTTGGTTTAATTCAAGGAAACTGACCAAGAAAATATACAGCATGTTGTCAGCAAATGGCAGGCTTTTGCATTCAGAACGGCTGGAACAGAGTGCGTCATGTACCCTCCAGTGCTGTAGTTTCTACCACCCCTATCTGGTAGTCACTTCAACCAACCCTCATATGTTACAAATGCAGTCTCCACAGCTTCTAGCCTCATTGTAAGAAAATTGAGAGGTTCACGGCATATCTACAGGGCTCCATTTCTACCACCGTTCAGGCCATATTTGGGTCATTTTGCCGTTTGCACCGTGGATACTGTAGGGCATAAATCAGCCTTTTCTCCCAATTAAGTAGGGGCCGCTCTTCTTGTAAAGAAAAAGAAAGGAGGGAAAAGGCTGACAGATGTGTATTTCATTCGTGATCTACAGACTTTATTTATTTACGTCAAATTGTATAATGTGCGGAATACCACAATGTCCAAAATACAGAATCTACATTAGCTGACAAGGGCACTTGATTTCAAATGTTCGGCTCGTAAATATTATTTAGAACTAAGGTAGCTACCTAACTAGCTACGTTTTTGTCACCAACAGTTAGTAAAAGCATACACTGAAGCTAGTGAACAATCACTTCAGATATACAGCTTACTAGTAAGGTTACGTGCATTTTTTAAAATTTAATCCTGGTTATTACTACCTGCTACATCACTGGGCAGCCAGCTAGTTAGCTCACATTTCAGTAACGACGTCAGACCAAATAAATGCAGTGGACAAAATTTTAGAGGTTTCGTTCAACTCCAGAGTATGACGAGAAGCTACAAATTAAATTGGGCTTTCCATCAAGCAAAAGTGTGGCAAAATAGCAGAATATTCCTAAAATCGCTTGTTCTTTTGGTCATGCCAATCATTTCACACAAGGGAATCGTATAATGAATTTACGTTCATTCCGAAAGCGAAGCACATGATTTAAAATGTGATGCATGTCACTATGTCACAGATTCCAATTTCCTAACCTTCTTGCTCCTCTGATATCTTATTTTTTGTTTTTCCAAGTTGCTGTATGCTGCCTATAGAGCATTGGTAATGGCCATTAGATATGCAATAGTACAGTCATTTGATGAGGGATTATTATCTTTTTCATTAAAAAAAGTTTCTCAAAATAGAAGTGACAGAATACATAACTGATTCTGACCAATTTCAAAAGGGCTGATAATGCTGTAGTTAAATTTATTTCATGAATATGAAAACCGTACCTACAGATCCACTTTCAATAATGAAACATGCAATTGTCTTCACAGAACTTATTTTATGAAGAGTAAAATTTGTTAAATAGGAATGACTTCATCTGCGATGAGGAATAGGCCTCTGTACAGTTTATCATTTAAGTGCAAGAATTTTTAATTTAATAGTCCAGAAGAGTCACCTGAAGTGGCCATTTGAAGTGCTTTTGCCGAAAAGAGAAAATCTCAAGGGAGCATTAACCAGCACCCCTGAGATGTTCTTGGTCCATACTGTTCTGCTTGATACTTTCAAATGACCACCAGGTGTGGCGGATGTACAAGTGTTTCAGAAATGATATGATATTCAGATATGAACTTTTTTTGGATGCAGGTAAAGGGGATTTGCCTAAAATGCATGGCGAAAGTCACCTGGTCATGCAATGGAATAGATATAGAGCAAAGGCATACATGATGAAAATTGTTAAAATTATATGACCAAGGTGGATAAGGCACTAACTGACTTGAGAACTGTCAACAGGAAGAAACACTGGTCAAATCAGGAAAAAGGCAAGACAATAACAAGAAGGCATTAGGCCGAATTGTTGCGACCTAAACACAGACAGAAAACCAAAGTGCTAATAGTATTGCAGATCAAATCTGGGAGTGCATAACTTCAATTTGGTAGTTCCATAACCAGAGGTGATAACGTAGCTATGCCACTGCAGTCAAAAAGGTTGGGCTCAGACAAGTTAATTACCTGCGGGCGTGATGGAGGTTTCTTTCAGTTGAGGCCAATCAGATTAGCCACCGTCATTCCCTTTAAAAGCACCGTGTTAATACCAGAGCAAACTGGAAATTTTGTCAAAGAACAAGCAACTGACTTGGGTCACCGCTGCCGCCTGTCTTCTGAAAACCACGCCCCAATATAGCAATACATGGAGGCATTTAGTGGGACAGAAGTCAATCTACCATGCCCCGCGTTTTGTACTAAAAGATGCAGGTGATTTAAACCGTACATAAAACGGTACATGCATTACAACTTGTGCAAGATTGAAGTTAATTATCTTTATTGGCCCAATGCAAAGAAAACTAGAAAGGGCACTCGGTAGAGCGCATACCTTCGCCGACGCCACTGAATCCCTCGCCAATGGCGTTGGTTTCATGCCGATCGGATAAAAATTGACCGAGATATGGCCGAAAGTCGGTTTTGACCTTTTCGTGGCCTTGACCTTGACCCGATCACTCCCAAAATCTAATCGATTGATCCTCAGGTCATGCCAAATCAACCCACCAAATTTTATGAAATTCCGTTTGGTACTTTTTGAGTTATTCGATACACATACACACAGACAGACACACAAACAAACTAGAACGGGCACTCGGTAGAGCGCATACCTTCGCTGACGCCACTGAATCCCTCGCCACATAACTCTGAGGACCAATTTTTTTTTTTTTTTTTTAAATGATCGATGAATGACAAGAGTACGATGTATTTCTTTTAACATCAATACGCCTTTAAGTTCTAAAGGTAATGACCCCCCTGACCTTTGACCCCCAACCGGTAAGAAGGGTATTGACCCCATTGTACCGTGTTTCACATCACAGGATCGGGTATATAATTCTGCACATTTTGGCGTTGGTTTCATGCCGATCGGATAAAAATTGACCGAGATATGGCCGAAAGTCAGTTTTGACCTTTTCGTGGCCTTGACCTTGACCTTTGACCCGATCACTCCCAAAATCTAATCGATTGATCCTCAGGTCATGCCAAATCAACCCACCAAATTTTATGAAATTCCGTTTGGTACTTTTTGAGTTATTCGATACACATACAGACAGACGCACAAACAAATAAATACACGGGGATCAAAACATTACCTTCGTCAGCGAAGTCGCTGGCGAAGGTAATAATCTCATATAAATGCCCCATCATCTTCCACTTCCTATAAGACCCCATCACCATTTCCTAGGCATCATTCATAGGGTACATAATGAAATTGGGAAGGGAAAAAATATCCATTTGTGAACAGCCCTGCTGACTGCCTTTCAATCCCATAAAACTACCATAGAGCGACAGCGTTTACATTAACAGGCGGTGTGGGTGAGTCAAAACACAAACAAGGTCAATAACAAAAAAATTGCGCAATGCCAGCTTTATGCATTGACACACCTCCTTTTGAGCTGTCCAACCCTTTGAGATAAAGGTTTTTATTTTAAAGCGGGAAACTGCCAAACTAGGCAAATGCAATAAAATATGCCTTTCATAAACAAAATGGGTCAATGACAAACCTTTAAAAAAGTTTTTTTTTTTTTAATAAATGTTTAAAAATGTACAGAATACATTTATTTGGTTTTAGTACAGTTTTAGACTGTAATAGCTTGGGATTAAGACTGAGCTTGGTATTAAAAGTAACTTATGGATTCTTTATTGTAGGGGGCGGGTATTTTGGTTTTCCAAACGATTTAACAAAAAATAATCAATCAAACTTTGTTTATTTGAAAGGTTTTCAACATAAAATTATGCCCCCATATTAATATTACATTAATTCATTTTTTAAATTACATATTTAATACATTTTACATTTTGTTAACTTGCTAGGACGGTTGCACCACCTGACATTTTGAGGGTTTGAGATGGCAAACATAAAATACATATTTTTATGATTAATTTGAACAAATTTCCAGTTTAACAGGTTTTATAAAATAAAATGATTTATTATGAATCATTTTAAATTATTTTAAACAAAAGTAGTGCACTCTGACAATCACGTCATTGACCCGCATAAAGTTATCACCACATGAGTTTCCATTGTCATCAATATCCCCAGCCAACATGGAATTCCAATTTCAAACTCAATCAAGGTGAGGACTTAACAACATACACAAAATTTCACTCATCTCAGTACACCAGTTTCTGGGAAAAAAAAAAAAATAAAAAATAAAAAACTTGTCCCTACTTATCCGGGCGGAAGGACGGAGGAGCTCCATTGCATTATACCCCATCAATTAAAAATCGATGTCTGGGGCGCCCCAGTGGCTCATCTGTTTAAAGCACATTCTACAAGGCTCAGGACTAACCACAGCAGCACTGGTTCGATTCTTTGTGACCTTTGCTACACATCAACCCCTCTTCCTGTCATCCTGTCACCCGTCAAATAAAGAATTTTAAAAAATGCCAAAAAAAAATTTTTAAATAAAAAAAAAAATAAAATTGATGTCTGTGCACTACAATAGCAGTCATAGAACAAAATCTGTGAAATATCTGTGCAGCGGCCAGGTAGGACTTGGCCACCTCTGGAATTTTTCTGGTCACTCTGCATTTCCACCAACAATAAGGCATCCTCACAGGTAAGTGTAATTTTACCAGTAATGAGCCCTATCAAAAACTCCATTGAGAAAATCCCAGTAGCCAGAGAAGGCACTGTGCGGAGAGGAAATACTGCCTTTTTAACAGCAATAGACAATGGGATGGGTCTTCTGATGTCAGTACAATCAGTGATCCTCCACTCCCAGCTTCCCCAATGCTGAAAAATGTCCAAAATTATTATGATGATCACTCCCCTGCTCATAAGGCAACACCAGACACTATCACAACATTGTTAGAATGTTTCGCAAACGTCACGGCAAAAAAAATGGCGAGAATTTTTGTTGCATTGGCAGGGTAGTGTAGGCCAACTGGCCAACCTGCCGGGCAACAACAACAACAAAAAAAAAAAAAAAAACCACAAGAAATTATTCCAAGCCATTGCCTGCCTTACACTTTACGGAACGATTCTGGTGAGAATTTGGATCCTAGTACAAGCCCTTCCTCAGAAAAGCGAGTCCATCCGTGCAACACTGCTGAAAAATTATTTTATTTGATTACATTTTTAAGCACAGTTGGGTCATTTGGCTCAGAGGATCTTTGCTGAAATGATTGAATACAGATGTACCATAATGTACACCCACACCGCCCCCCCCCCAAACAATATGAGTGTATTATCAGGACATTAAAAGCATGGAAATGCTGCTAATTGGGTTGCATTGATGAGAAGTCCTGCAAACTGAGACTATGCACCGCTACTAAAAAATAAATAATTCTGAAGGGGAAACACTACAATAGCTATGATGAGACTACCTCTTCTCCCTGTTATCAACCCCTCCACAGACAGGAAGAGCAGAATTTCACACTTGAGTGCTCCCCAGAGGTTCCCCTGAACATACACCCATATCAGCCCTCTGGGGCTACAAGGTCAACCGTTTTCATGAGGCAAGCTCCTGACTACAATCCCTGATCTAATTACTCGCTAAAATTGCCTGACCGAAATATTTTCTCCCCCCCAGTTCTGAAATATGTAGACAATTGTAGAGATCTATTAAGTTCATTGCTCTTGAGACTCAAAAGCTGGGAAGAGGCACCTCCCCCGCCCCCTCGCCGACTACGGCCAGATTTTCCCTACAATCTTCTCACACTCAAATAAGAGAAACTCAGCCCATTATTTGTCAGCCCCAGTGGAATTGCCATCGCTGTACAATTCTTAGAAAAGTCCATCTCTTCTGGCACAGAATATAAAGACACAGGCTGTTAATTTGAGCACATTTCTCAAAAAAAAGGGGGGGGGGGGGGGGGGCGCGGGAATCCTGCATTTTATAATCCATTTCGGCAGACAAATACAATCCATGCCAATTGCTTAATTGTCACTTCCTGCATACAAAAGAGAGGGACAGGCCAGCGTGGTTTCTGTCCCAGCCCTGAACAAGACGCAACCAGCTCCAGCTTCTGGTTCCCAGAGCACGAGGTACACAGCTGGATTTTGACTGTATCTCGAGACTTTGGATAATATATTACTGTAGCCTCATTCAGTACGTTTACACAAAGTTGAGTTGAGCTATGGTAATAGCTAGATTAGGCCATTTCATTGGACTACTGTCTTTTTCCCAGTTTACATGCACAATAGGGGAATCAATTTATTGATTAAAGTATGTCCGTCTTCGCCCTGATGAGTGGTGATATACCCCATTTCTGCTTGTTTGTGTTGGACCTTTTCTGGTCGGGCCATTATGTCATAGACCAAACAATTGATAAAAAAGTTAGCTGGCGGCAAATTGGTAACATGTCGCGTGGTGAGAACATGGACAACTTTATGGCCGTGTACATTTCATACAGGATGTACACTATGCTTTTCATACGATTGAGATGAACGGTATTCCTGGGGGATATAGCGATAGCCGAAGCTAGGCAGCAACGCTGCTATACAGTACTTTGTGCCCTCTCTACAAGCCCAGACTGCGTTCCCCAAAGCGTAGTTGCTAGCATAGTATGTTCATTCAGTCTGTGGTTGCAACTATGCAAGTTAGAATCTGAGCTCTCGGGGAACGCACCTCCGGGCTTCCCGTGCATGTTGGATGTGGGTGAGGAATAAAATCTACTGGGAGAGAGTCGTTCTGCAAGTTTTCCAATGGCGAATGGAAGGAGAATTTTCGGCTGACACGCAAGTCATTCGATAAATTATGCAGATTAATGGAAGTTATGAGCCCTCAAGGCGTGACTATTCACAATGCCAGAATTTTTCTATAATGAGTTGGAAACACAAGATGAATTTTCTACTGTTGCCCTAATATATAAGCCGCTCCACAAATTCTCTCAGATTTTTTTTCTGGTGTGTCCACATGACGAAATCTGCCTTGAGTTTTGACATTTTCTGGTGTTTTTTTTTATCGTAAACATTTTCAGATGCAAATTACTTTTAAACTAGAGACTGGACTGGATCGGGAATTGGACTGGGTTTAAGCGGGCAGTGTGCTGTAGCTGCTGGGGACGAGGCTGAAATATAAACGCCTGATTATGCATACTTAGGTCAAGGGGATAACCTAAAAACCAAACTAAAATTTTTTGTCCATAAAACTGGTCATTTTCAACCGCCTATTACAGTGAAATCAAATGGGATATGCCCAATCTGATATCAGATTCATAAATTTCTCAGGCATCTTACCTGCGTGCGCCCATTGACATTATTTTAGGAAGAAAGTGTATTTGTTTCTCTTCAAAAATGCTTTCAAGTCACTGCTACATTCGCTGGTGAGCCCCCCCTAAATAGGGTATTACACCATGCTGGAGTTGGAACTCAAGATTTGACTACTTGAAATGATGGCAACACCCATGATTTTTTTTCCTCAAATTTTTCTAAGATGGTGTGGTGCAAACTTCCAAAAAACTGTTCCACTCGGCATGGAATGACAGTAGCTGCTAATCAGTTTGGTAGTTAAAAGGTCACAAGACTTCCGGGTCAAGGCCCAGTACAATGAACTGTGGATCATGCGCAGAGCGCATTAGTCCAGTTCGGTTCGATTCAAGCGTAGCCTATATATGGACGAACAATGTGACTAGTAACCGCATTATCTGTTTGTGTTAGTCTATGAGAAATGCGATTTACTACGATTCCAGTCCGATTAACACGTTTACATGCATTTTAAAAATCCGGTTTTAGTCGGACTAATAACACAATAATTCGATTTTTTTTCTAATGTCATGTAAACGCACACATTCTCAGAAACAGACAACATATTAAGAACAAGAACACGTTGGCTGTTATTTTCACAGAAAATGAGGCCAGAATAACCAAACAAATAATGCTAACCAGTTTAATGTTATTGAACAACGCAGACAAAGAAAATAGAACAAAACAGCTGATGCAAAGCGTCCTTGGTTATTGAGCAAACGCACTCCATCTGCAATGTCCAGTATCTGTACCCCAGAACTGCTCATGCTGCAAATGCAATGCATTTAGACGAACCCCAGAGGGACTGTAAAATGACGAGATGCTTACCATGTGTTATTGCTAGCTAGGCCTGACTGGGCCCATGCTGTGGAGCCTTGCTCTCCGTAAACGCACATCGAAAACAGGCAGCATTTCTAAAACTAAACTCCATTTTCCTAACTGCCTTCATGCACTCATACATAATCTCTTGAGGAGGAGGGGGGGATATCTTCTCATGAGACATATCCAAGACGACGAAAAGTTATGAACTGCAAATCACTTGCACATGCATGCAAATTATGCCAGCACTCCCTCAAAAACATGCGAAGCACAGACCAACACGAATACTTGGTGATCTAAGAATAACTAAAGGCGATCACAGCGAAAGAGCAATAAAGAATCGAACATTCAAGTAAGTTAATGTTTAACGTCAGAGAATCTGAAGTATACAGAAATAACGATGCAATAAAAGAACAGTTGTGAATACAGCGAGGTGACCAATTCCCTGCATTTAGCTAATAATAATAATAATAATAATAATAACTGAAACAGCCGTGCATTCTTGGATGTCAGGTTATACATGACGACGAGATCGAGAACAGAATGAGCGCTTGCGACTTCACGTAAGCATAGCTATAGTCAGCTTCTACACCAAAGCACCTCAGCAGACAGCGCGCTGCATTACGGGGTATCTGATATTATATCAGTGATCAGTTACTCCTAACCAAACAAAAGATAAGTACAGTGACAAATGCACATGCCAGGCTAGTAAGTTAATTCCAAACTTCTTCGCTAGTAAACATCGTTTGCACTTCAACGATAAAGCTGCCTGAGCTATAGCCTACTTGCAAGCCATTTCGATTGCTGTAACGTTACTCGCGTGAATTAGCAACCAGCTGTAACGTTAGCTGGAGAGGTAACCGTAATCAATACATTGGAGCGTGGTATCCAGCCATTTATTCCAGCACGCAATTGTAAAGTTGTAGCCACATTTAAACCCATTTAAGCTTTGATGAGAGGATATATTAGTCTCCAAATAAGTACTAACAATATTCAGTCGCTTGCCGCTTTCATTAGCTAGCAGGCCAACTTTTTCCCAAGCCGACAGCGTGAGCGTCTGTCTTGCGG
Source organism: Gymnothorax reevesii (assembly GCA_029721435.1). Taxonomy (NCBI): domain Eukaryota; kingdom Metazoa; phylum Chordata; class Actinopteri; order Anguilliformes; family Muraenidae; genus Gymnothorax; species Gymnothorax reevesii. Next base: position 27,429,736 of record CM056575.1, on the reverse strand, counting down.
ATTCTCGTTTTATAAGATAACCAAACGCACAAGATAGCTAACGCAGCACCAACCCATGGCAATGCAAACTAACGTTAGCTCACCAGCACTGTCCTGTTAAGCCGCTTTCACACCGGACGCGAAAGGATTTCTCGCAAGGCAAATTACATTCAAAGTCAGTGCAAAGACGTCTTTGCATTGACCTAAAATGTAATCTGTCGCGCGAAAAATCCGTTTCGCGTCCAGTATGAAAGCGGCTTTAGCGAGCTGCTTGCACACCTTTGAGCGCATTAATCGGCACAGATTTAAAAAAGGGGAGAAAAAAACTTTACCCAAAGGGCAGCCACACGAATCTGTCGTTCGCGTTTTGCGACTGAAACATACCCAGGAGAAGCAGCTTCAACTCCCTCCTCGCGTCGCGCTTGTCTCGGCGGAGCTGTTTCTCAATCTCGGCGTTGATTCGCTTCGACTCCTTCGCCTCTTCACTCAGGCAACAAGCCATCATGGACTCTAAAGTCATCACCTTTGTGTTTTATAAGCCCGGCTTTAACGGGACGCAACGCACCACGCTTAATTTTAGTGTACCTTTGCTAATGTTAACCGTTAGTGATCCCTCCCTTCCGAAAACGGGAAAGAGGTAACGTTAAAGCGCAAAATGACTTGGAGGGAGCGAGGGCCTGACTCTGAAGTAGCTAGGCCGGTCTCCACTAGCCAAAGTCTCCGCGAAGATTCTCCGGCGACCGTGAAGCGAGAACCGTGGATAGTGTTGAAGTGGGCAAGGAAGAGGCCCAGCGTCTGCGCTCGTTGCTCCGTAGTGATTGCGGGATTCTGTAGCATGCACCAGCTAGCAAGCCATCTAACGTGGTGTTGCGTTGAGGAGGGTTACGTTGAGCAGTGTCTTTCAGAAGCTGTCGTTCTCCCTTTCAGCGCTCAGCTACTCTGGTGCCGAGGACGGCGGGACAAGCTGGGCTGTCGCGACATCGGTTCAGTCTCCTCACTCCTAGCCTAGCCGCCCAAGAACCAAGCCCAAAATACGCCCAAATGGTAACCCAGCGCGCCTGTAAAATTGCCCATTAGTCAGCGAGTAGCCCGGTTAGATTTAAACCCCCTCAACTTGGATCAGGGTTAAGCAAGAAAAAAACCCCCGCAAAAAAAGCATCTGTTTTTAAAGGTTCAGGATAGTACGACAACCAGACTAGTCGCACTGTAGCTAGCTTATTTGCTAGCAATGTAGCTTAAAATGGCAATATTGCGTTCATCGTCGAGTGACGAATAATTCAGCGTCGCAGTGACAGTGAAGAAATTCAGCATACAGTGACGCAAGGGCTGCACGGCAAGAAACGGACAAGCCTAACGACAAGCCTCCTGACAACTTCCCTTCCTTCAGCCCCCGGTGAGACACATACTAGCAAGAATTGTTCAATCGACACCAGGCAATAATGGTGATTGACAGCGAGTGGGCAAATCCAGACAGCGTTTGCTCGCGATGAGGCTAATAGGAATATCATGGGCGGGTTCTATGTGAAATTTGTGGGCGGATTTCAAAAATATCATGTTCGGTGGAGAAAATAATTTTTTAGATCAAACTCTGCCAAGCTGCGTCAGTGCGTCCGGCAATGATGTGATATAAACTGGGTGGACAACGCCCACTTTCGCCGTACGTTTTCCAAAAATGTCATCCGACAGAGAACCTCTTGACCATTTGCAATACCGCTTGTCCACAATTTACAGGCTTTAGTATTTGCTGATGATTATCATTATGAATAGCAGTAACGCTAAAGTTTTTAATACTGGAAATAACAGTCGTATATTTGTTGTCTTGTACCCTGTGGGTCACAACATGAACATAAGGAAATTGCCAGGTGCGTTTACCCACCCCCCCCCCCCCCCTCTCTCTCTCTCTCTCTCTCTCTCTCTCTCTCTCTCTCTCGATTATTCCTTTTCCCAATCTCTGAAATCTGGGAATACAAACAATTCAGACGACATGATGCAAAAAGGAAACCACAAATAAAATTAATTAAATCTGTTTAACATAAAGCTTAGGTAATCTTGCTTATTTCCTGTGGTGCAGTAAGAGGTCACGAGATTGTTTTCTGTGACAGCAGGCACTGGGAGAAGAAATTAGACTGACAAAATTTAGTAGTTTGGAGACTAATTTTTAACAGGTACATTTGATCTGTCAGAGGGACTAGTGGCGGTTTGACAGGCTCGCCGGTGATTCAAGGTTCAGTGTTTCCCCAAAAAAGAACAATGCAGTGTTTGGGCTTTTGAGATATGCCATTACCCACACATTTCCCCAAAGAGAATTGTACCCTGCGTAATGAAAACGTGTTAATGTTATTGGTAATTGGTTCTCGGGTTTTATACGAGTTGACAAGCAACTGCCAAATAAGCAGTCATATGGGACAAATTTTCCTGGGGTCTGTGACTTCTTGGAAATGAATGCCTACGGAAGGGTACTCAAGACATAATATGTTTTAATGATTTAGTGTTTAAACTCATCAGGACCATTAAAGTCACCCCTGAATTGTGCATTAAAGATTGCCATACTACTTAGTCTGTGTTATAAGGGTTTTGTCCCTTCAGATATGAAGTTAGATGGCACCAGGAGTGCAGACCTCCACCAGCAGGCTTTGATCCACTAGAACTCATAATCCGCTGAAGAATTTGGATCTGTATCTGGATTGACTCGGAAATTTACTCACCTCCTCACATTCAAACAGTCCAACTTCCCTTATAATATTGTGATAATTCATTGGATAGTTTTTGAGTAATTCTGTTGACAAACACGCACACGCGCAATGATCACAATACCTCCTGGCAGGGGTAAATATTACCTTACCATACTTCGTCACTGAACGCAGACCTGCCTACTGTCAGGTCATTGAGTGCTGACTGCTGGTTATGTAGGCCGAATGACATTTTTTGAAAACCTATTGCAAAAGTAGTAGTTGGTGGAGTTGTCTACCAAAATATTTCATTTTTTAAACTTTCAATAACAATAATTTTACAACGTGGATTATCAGTTGAAATTTTCAACTCTTCATTTAATTTCATGATTACATGTGATCATTTACAAGCTGAAAAGCTGCACAATTTTCCTACATGCGCAGTTTTGAAATTAATTTTAAATTAATTAATTGATCCATGCTATTTCTGAAATGCGTGCCTTGCATTTCGAGCCACTGTAAGCTACAGTTAGCAGATGCATTTCCATCTTAAAGGTCACCTATTATGTCACCAGGGGCCTGTACCATAAAGCTAGATTAGGGTTTACGGTAATCTCAGCGTTAACCCTGGGTTTTCTGTACCATGAAGCCGGCTCCCTTCTTACCGAGGTTTATCACCGCATCAACATAAGCAGAACGGCTAACCTGCTCCGGAGCAGGTTTAGTTCTAGACTCAAATCACAGCGTGCAAAAGCACCACCTACTGACCAATCAGTTCTCTAAGAAAAAGGCATCACCGTCCGCAGAGGTTTTAGCGTAGTGCGGTGCGCGAATGAATACCAATATGTCAGGTTCTCATCTGAGGGTTTGACATGTGGCGAACGCAGAAAGAGTCGTGTGCGTCTAGTTTCACATCTTGAGTGTATCACAATGCTGTATTTTTCCACGGGCAAAAGCGCTAAAGCCTTATACTTGTTGCACTTATGAAAGTAAACCAACTGACCGCTTTGAATTATGTTTTTGTAGTAATTAATTATTTGTTCTCCGGCTCTCTTGATACCGCCGGGGTTGTAGCTGGGAAAAAAAAAATCCATACACACCTTAAGAATACATCCTCGCATCACGACAATTTAATGAAATTTGCAGCTGTAATTTTACTGATGGGGCAGTGGCATCGGCGGCGTTAGACCTGGGCTAATATCCCTCCCTTTATTAACAATTAGTCCTGGCTAATTCTAGATGGTTTTCCTTTATTAACGTTTTCCATTTCAAGAATAATCAAGTGGCAATTGAAGACACGGCTTCTCTCCCCCATGCGATCTGTACTGGGCTTCAGTACAGAGAAATAATTTAATTGTAATTAGGTCTTTGGACCGGCACTCGGCGATGTTTCAGAACTCTTCAGCGAATGAAGGTAATTCTGGTCACTAGTACGTGGTTTCGTCTGTTTACATTTTTAAATCAGACAGCTGTCTATTTTTTACAGCGAGTTGTGTGACCGTGCTGCAATAACAGGTGTAGGCTACGCAGGCCTACTTGTCGACGAAATTACCTTAATTCGCTGAAGAGTTCTGAAATGCCGTCGCCGAGTGCTGGTGCATAGATCTAATTACAATTAAATTATTTTCCAGTACTGAATGCAGCTCATTATTTTGTGGCTTTTAGATCGCATGGGGGAGAGAAGCCGTGTCTTCAATTGCCTTTTGATTATTCTTGAACTGGAAAACGTGTTCATGAAGGAAAACCATCTAGAATTACCCAGGACAAATTGTTGTCAATAAAGGGAGGGATATTAGCCCCGGAATTTTCAGGTCTAACACCGCCTCTGGGCAGTGGCATTATAAACGATAAGACATGCGCATCCCTATACCCAATTGGCTTCGTGCTGGATCAAACATATCCTGTAAAGCAGAAAAGGAGAGAGATGCGCTCCCTAGCCTACATAGCGCCTGTTGTCATGATTTACTGCAGCAAGAAGTAAAATTAAATCATCACTAATGCAGCAATAGCCCACATACAATCATGAATACGGGAGTTATTTGCAGTGATATAACGAACGCATTTACATGGTCAGTGATTTTTTTTCCAACTGTCCTTTCTGTATTTGGCAGCTGCAACAGAGTTAATTTTTGCCAGAATGATATGTTTATTCTCTTCATTTTTTATTAAGAGCTCTTTGTCCGTATTTGAAAAGTCCGCAGCTTTGCTTCTAGTCGGTTTGTCCATGTTTGCAATTGGTCATTTGCCTCTAACAACGCCCCTATTATGTGAACACGCACATACCTACACTGGAAAACCCTGGTTTCAGTTACCGAGTCGATAACTGGCTTCGTGGTACAGCTTATCGGGAATCGGGAAATTTGGTTAAGTGCAGCCAGATAACTATGATAAACCCCAGGTATGTTAATCCAGCTTCATGGTACAGGCCCCAGGTGCACAGACAATTAGTTATGACAAGCCATTTCAAAATCTTTCCTCTCTTGACAACACATGGGAAAGTAACCAACCAGAGGCAAGAAGAACTGATCAACTTCAGCCAAGCAGTCAATCAGATTTCATTATTCTGGGTGTTCACGCCCCCTTGTGATGTCAGGAAGGGGAGATTTTGAACTGGCTCATAATAGCTAATTAGCTGTGCACCTGGTGGTATAATAGCAGACCTTTAAAACTGAATGAATTCTTTGAAATAATTCACTGTATTTGACTAACGTGAGCTCAATCTCATCACCTACTGTAATGCAGCAATAAGATTCAGAATGCTTCAGCCAAACAAAAGCTGTATTATCGACCAGTGGCCTAAGTTTGATTCACTGACCAGGTTGTCAACTGAGCGAACTAACAGTAGGAATACAGGGGAAAGACATGTTCCCAATCATCGCATGTTTTAACACAAATCTGTGTAATGAACTTGTGCTCTCAAGTGAAACCTTCTCATGATTTCTCAGCAGCAGTTGAAATATTAGGACTTGTGTTGTTTTTTTCTTATTTTTTTAAATGGTAAACAATGTGCTCAATATCTACAGTACTGTCTGTAGTGAAAATAATACCTGTCCATTTTAGTCCAACAACTCTTTAGGAATACTTTGTTTGGAGATGAATAACGGCTACCTGTCTAAGTGTACGTACTCATTCCCACAGAAAAGACGTTATCCACAGCTCAATCATTCTACCAGTCAGAGGTAATCTGTCATTAGAATATAAAGGCTTATATTTGTACTCCAAAACTTACATTTTGTTTGGACAAATTATGAGGGAATAAACCACCTCTTAATGTATTTTTATACACTTATCATTTTGCTAGTGTCACTTGTTACTCCTTCTCTACTCACGTAGGCAGCAGCCATATCCAATCATTTTAACGCCTTCCTAGTTCATAAATTCTACCAGGGATCCGAGACTTGGCTAAGCATGTTGCAATTTTCAACTTAGCGACATCTAGTGGACAGACAGTTTACTTACAACTTGCAATTTAGACAGAACCATCGTCACAGCTTAAATGTTGAAGAGCATTGCGCTGTTATCTTGTTATCTTGTTATCACAACGTTTTGCGTTAAAATTTTGCTGAATTTTTCGTTTTGTTCTTTTTGATGGAAATTTGCTGCTACGAGTTCTATATAATGCAATACCCAACCATAGAAAAGCATCATCTATTTACTAGGGGGTTGAAAGTGTGGCAATTTTGATGATTTTGCATTTAACAATACCAAACTAAATAAGCTTACTTAACATAGCTGCTGTTTAATCAGACAAAGGATTTTCTAGCTGTTTACTGCTATGAGCCATAGATAATTTTCCTCCGCTAACGAAGTTGGGGCAGAGGTCATGTTTTCGCCCCTGTTTGTTTGTTGGTCTGTTTGTGAACAACATAACTCAAAAAGTAGTGCACAGATTTGTCTGAAATTTTGTGGGTGGCTTGCTATTACATCAAGGACGAAGCCTATCGATTTTTATCGCGATCACTGAAACAATATGGCCGCCATGACAGCCATTTTGAAATCGTATCACAGGCAATAACCCAAAAAGTAATGCACGGATTTGTCTGAAATTTTGTGGGTGGATTGCTATTACAGCAAGGATGGACCCAATTGATTTTGACTACGATCTCTGATACAACATGGCCGCTACAGCAGCCATCTTGAAATCCTATCACACGTGATAATTCAACTTTACTCCCACTCATGCACATTTGGATTGTGCTGCCTGGGCGGAGATTTGCGCTCCACGAGTGCCCCTCTAGTTGAGGTCTGGCTCGTGTACAAAGGCTTTCTGAACAGTTTCTCAGAAGTTTTTGACTCCTCAAAAGAGGCCACTTCACTCCTGTTGACCTTTGTGAACTTAGACCTTGATATTGAACTCATTTTCAAAGTTTTGGTCAAGAAACTCAAGTGTGATTGTAAAATATTTAAATAATATAAATATTTAAAATATTTCACTTGCTTGCAAGCCAATAATTTTGCATAAATATTCTATTCAGTTGGGCGAAAGAAAAAGAGTGGAAGAATAGGAAGAATTTCAAATATGAGCATCTCCAGCTGTTGGTTCATTCCTCCACCATCCGGCAGCTTCTCCACCAAATGCCTTCAAATACAAAAGAAGAGATCACCTCATTTGCCTATAGTGGTGTTCCTTTACTCATCACATTAGTGGGAGCTTTCTTGGATTACTGCTTGTGCTCAACTTCCTTTTAAATTTATGGAAAGAAGTGAAAATGCAAGTAGTTGCTGTGATTTTGGCTGTGATTTTCTGCCAACTAAAAAAAAAAAAAATTACTCAATTGCTACAAAACTGTGACCATGACCAATTATTGGTCTTATTTGTTTTTACTGGCCTGAAGGTTTTGCCTCAGGCTGATTCGATGAGGTCTTATGTGTTTTTACTTTTTTTTTGGTATATTGTATGTAATTTTCTGATCTGCACTGAGCTATACAAACTTTAAGAGTGACTTACAAGGGAAAATTAAATGATCATGTCTGTTCAATCGTTTTTAAGGTGCATTTCAGTTTATTTGAGCATCAGAGATACTCCAGCTTGTGCCCAAGCAGTAACAGCATCATTTAATATTCCACGAGAATTTTGAGATGTGTAAACTCAGGATCCACAAATGAGGTCAAAACAAAAAGTTTGAACATTAATTTCTTTGTACAAATTAGAGCAGCTTATCCCACATAGGTGTCATTTCTCTGGACCTTATGTGCCTGCCACAAAAATCTTTCCAAAGACAGATGTCCCCATCCCCTGCCCAAATAAGAACGGAGTAAAAGGAAGTTTAACGTCTGACTCAAGTTTTGTGCAAAAAAATTTTATAAACGTCCCCCAAATTCTCCTAATTTTCTGTTACAATAAAATCAAAGCTGTGTTGAAAGGACACAGTTGATGACATCCCAACCATCTATAATAATGTGATTGCAGTGCTTAAGTTGTTTAATAGCTGGTAATTTCCTGCACTGCTCTCAAAAATGGCTGAGGACCTGAAAACACGTGTAAACACTGTGTTTACGTTGTTATTCAGAATAAAGGTGAAGTCTTTGAGCTCTTAGATCGCACAATACATGACGCACAAAGCAAAATGGAATTCTGTATGAAGAAAACCGGTTGTTCTCTGCAGGACTGATAGAACCAGAGCTGCACTCAGACAGTGCAAGTACCTCCGCCAATGTACTCAGTGTTATTTTTGCCAGTATTAGCTAGCAACCCCTGTGTTTATTCAGTCCTGTAGTCTTCGTGCAAATATGTTTTTGACCTTTTGCATGCCCTTGACCTTGAACTCCCAAAATTGAATCACCTCTTCCTTGAACAATGCTTAATCATTCCAGTCTTTCGGATGGGACGTTAAAGCAAGGTCCTGACTCCCTTTGGTCATTACAGATCATATAACACTCTTCAACAAGAGTAGGGGGATTCCCGGTGTCATGACTAAATTCCCAACCTGGCTCTTTTGACCAGCCACCTAATCATCCCCTGACCTAATTGGCAACACAATTTGCCCTCTCCCTTTCCACCTCAGCCTATCAGGGCTCCCTTGAAAAAGAGATTTCAATGTCAACGGGGATTTCCCTGGTTAAATAAATGAAAATAAAACTTGTTTCCTGCTTCAAATGCATTACCCAGCTGGCATTTTAACGTTTTTTCACTGTTGAATCAACATCATGGATCATAGTTGAATCACCGTTGAATTATGTTTTGATTCTGAAAGATGAATCAACGTTGATTTCGCAACGTTTTTTCCAACGTTGGGCATGAGTAACATACACAACCTCCACTTTTTTTTTTTTTTTTTTGGCCAAAACGATTTTAAAAGGGGACACAAATATGTTTTGGGGGGGGGGGGGGGGGGGGGTTTATGAGTGAGAAGGGGGTTTTGAATGATGGGGGAAAAAATTTAAAAGGAAGAGGTAGATGCGGCGCGAAGAAAAAAAAAATTTTGCGTTACTTCCAGTTTCCACCACCGTGCTCTTCTCTCTAGACATTCACTCTGTGTACAATCTCTCCAACTTCTTCTGACCTTCTTTTTCATGTTTTCTTTATTTTTTTCCCCTCCATCAATGAGGCTGTGAACAAAAGTACACGTTAAGTTAGACATTACATTAGTGTCTGCAGTGGGATTTGAAACTGTGGACATAGCAAATTCAAACACACCACACACTGTAGTCCTAACCACTACACCAACTGACTTTGTTGCAAGCTCAGCGGATCAGTTTCTATTCAGCGCTGAAGGGCATAAGACAACCAAAAGTGTGTGTGTGTGTGTGTGTGTATGTATATGTATGAAAATATATATAAATAATATGACATAATATTTTCATTTATTTTTCTTTCATTTATTTATTGTCGTCATTATCCATTTTGATGTGTTTCATGCTGGTGAGTCGGCTGATCCATTGGCCTTGGTTAGAATAATTTGAGCAGAACAAACCATTGTTTGTGGCTGAGTTGGGTTAAGATTAGGGTTGGGCACTGGGATAGGGATAGCATTCCTTATGAGTTGGGTTAAGGTGAGGTGTAGAGATAGGGATAGCGTTACCTATGAGTTGGGTTAAGGTTAGATCAACAGTTTCATGGCTGCCACCTTTATAAGCTTGCCGCATGTATAGACGCTCTAGAAATTAAATTGTAAATTGTAATTGGATGTGCCCTCGACGTTTTTCCACACTCGAATATTTCACTTGGTATCTAAACATTAAAGTAAGCTGAAAAAAGTTGTTATTTTTTCAATTTTGCTTGAGGTTGCGCGTGGAACTCTTACCCAACGTTGTTTCAATGTTGAAACAAACCTTGTTCAAATTTCAGAGTTGAATTGAGATCATTTTGTAAACCTTTTTTCAAACATCAGAGTTAAACATTGTTTCAGTAGCGTTTCAACGTTGAAACAACAACTGATATAATTTCAACCGTATTTCAACGTTGAAGATTGGTCGTGTGCCGGCTGGGTTACAACCATCAGAGTGGGTAGGCTGGGTAGGCTTGTGGCTCTAATTTCGGAGCCTGCTTTTGCATTTTCCTCACTCACTTTGAAGATTGCGGGAAAGCCCATAACTTTGAACAGAAAAGACTCACAACTTTTGTTTCAATGCATTCATTCCCACTTAATCTCTCTTGTAAATCTAACACAAGGCAATCTCAACACAAGCAGGTAGATCTGTTGTCAAGTCCAGGAAAACCTTGCCAGACCAGTTCCACTTGTTTACAAAGAATAAATTGAGAGAAAGAGTGAGTGTGTATGAGAGAGGGAGAGAATGAAAGGCACATTCAGTGCCCTCCAAATTATTAATTATTCATGTCCTTAAAAATATTAACAAAGAGAGCAGTATAAAGTAAATGAAACAGATAATGATATGCATCGGTCAGTAAAAAGAAGGGCATTTTATTTATGAAAATCCAAATTCTTGTTTAATAAGTGATGTGTCATCCATCAATGCACACCTTGAATGTACATTTTATAAATACTTCTGCATTAATCTTGAACCTGGAGGACTCCCCACTGGTTCGCTTGCCACAAAGTTATACAAGAATATGATACAAAATATGGATGAAATGAATATGCATATGAAGTCTGAGTGAACTACCATAGAAAAGCCAAAAAAAAAAACTTTCCCAGAAGAAATTCAAATGGAAGTTTCTGGAATGAGCCGGTTAGGAGACGGTTACAAATGAGACAAGTAAAGCCAAAGCCAAAAGCTGTCACTATAAGGCCAATAATCAATTAAATTTAGACCACCCAAACTGCCTTGGAGAGGACAAAATTGTATCTTACCCCACTCACAATGAGACAGATTGATTGGGATTACACAGCTGGTATACAAGATTACATAACAATGAAAAGTGTTGGTTCTTGGAGCAAAAGGTATTGACAAATCTACCATTTCACAGGATATTCATGCCAGTAGGCTTCAAGGAAGGGTTGTCAGAGTAAAAGGGCTTTATTGAGTGGAAAAAGATAACATACTGTAAATGCCTTGAGAGATCAGATGAGACCAAAATCAGTCAAGGTTTTGCAACTGGAATAAGAATTCTTCTGCAGAGAGGAAGGTAGTATCTGCTGTGGAATAAACCTATGTTATTGCCATATATGGCATTTCAAAAGTCAATGCAACAGAATCAGAGTCAAGAAACTTCCAAGACCCTATCAGATGTCAAAATTAGCCAAGGGACAATCATAGACCACAGAATAACTGCTTAGCAATGGTCATCTCAGTGTCCGTATGATAATTCTGCAGTATATCACCCCAGGCTTAATCTCTGTACAGCAAGCCAATTGGAAGAGTGGATTACATTGTAAGGAATTTTTCACTTGTTGAGAAACACTGTCAATCAAAACCAAAATAAATGGTGAGGCTAAATTATTAACACGCTCAGAAAATAAACTAAAATATATTCATGAGTTTGATGTGGAGTGGTTCCACACAATTGTTCTACATTAATTAAAATGAAATCCTACATGATTTTAGGCCAGTTTACTTCATTATATCAATTCAAAGTTACTTGACTCAGTTATATGAAAGCAGCTGATATAAAATTTTGAAGTATACCCAACATTTTATTTTTCTGAGTGCAGTCACTCAATTAGACATGTATTGTCACAGCAGCATTTAAATCTAAATTGATTTTTTATTTCAGTTTAACAAAGAACATCAGAGTTCACTATTCAATCTGGGTTAACTGAGTATGCACTCCCCGTCCATAGTGATTTTGTGCCGCTGCGTGACAGCGACAGATAAGGATTAACTCTCAAGATATTCCAAACGCGACTGGCTCCGGAAATAAGAACTCTTCTCGGAACTGAGTAAAATCATTTCATTGTTGCACTGTATTCTCCCAGCACAAGAGAAACCACGGGCGTGCCAAAACGATGTTGCGGCACGACAATACATGTCTGTATTGATAAGCGTCCAGCTTTTTAAACGTCGTATCACCTGGAAAAAAGTTTATTGTTTGAGAAAACGTTTACAGGAAGCTTGAATTTGACCATAGTAGAACTTTTGAGAACCAGAGCATTTGATGACTATTTTGATTTGCCAACAAAATATTTGAATTTTATTGTTTGGACAAACCACGACAGTTGGTTATTTTTCCATCAGGACAGTCCACATGCCGTCTATATGCCGTTTGGGGGGAAACGCATCTTCGGAGGAATTTTTATTTGATTTTATTGACATGAAATGTCAAGGTCTTTCAACGGCTTGGAAGTCCATAATCTCAACATAGGATAGCAGGGTATCGCTTCCAAGTGTCGAACTGGTGAAAATCCCGACACCGCGTTTGACGAAGAATTCCAGCCAACCACCGTCTAAATATGATGATTTTCGTCGATCAAGCAACTAAAGGTATCCCCGGGTAGGACGTGAATGGACTGCGAGGATGTGGGTAGCGTAGTTCTTGTTGAACAGAGATTGCATAAACGGAAAAACTACTTAATCTTGCTTTTCGGATATGGCGTGTTCATGCTGTCTGACGGAAGAAGAGCAGAGAGCCATCGCTGTGGACAGGGACATCCAAAACATCATCCGAAGAGATAAAAGGAACCAACGCATGGAATTCAAAATCCTTCTACTTGGTGAGTTATTCAGCGTATTTAGTTGAAAAAATAGGTTTACTTAATTGGACTATTGGGGGGGAGGGGTTACGCGAAATTCAGATCTCGGCAGCCGTGCTCAAACGCGTGTATGTGGTCGTGACATCTGACATGTAATGCTCCTACCCGCTCTAGAGCCATACCGTTCTGTCATAGTGAACACAGGTTCTGGTGGCGGTTTTCCAGTCTGCAAAATGGTTAATACATTCTCAAAACTCGCACAACTTTCGCAATCTTTCAAGAGGATTAACAAGAAAGGTACCTGGAATAGTGCATGCCACAAGCATGCAGTTTCGCACAGGACTGCTTGAAGAAAATAGAACTTATCATAAACACAAGGGGGAAAATGTCATTTGAAAAAGGTAACAAGTACAGAAAAATGAGGTGGAAAACAATTCAAGTCCTGATTTACTTCAGGGCCGCGTGTAGAGAATTAAACTATGTTCGCGCAGTTCTGCACTGTAAGTAACGGTCGAGGATGCGCAGTGGATGTTCAGTAGTTATCAGCAGTTGGGTTTCCATCCACCTGTTTTAATTCGCATTTTCAATTTGCGCATTAAAACCCGAATGGAAACACCGGAAATTCGAAAAATTTGCCAAATATCGCAAAATAAGTTTTTACGCTTGGGGGAGGTGGAAAAGTTGGAATATCGATAAAAGGAAAATGCGAATAAGTGCTCTGGAAACAGATGTAGCGAATAAACGGTGACGCTCATAATCACGTGACATACAGGTCACTGCAAACTCTCTTCGTCTCTGGGTGGCTTTCAACCATATATCGAGGATTTAGAATCAGAAGTGGCCATGGTGGGAATTTGGACACAGCCACATCTGGTTCTAAGCCCTCGATATAGTACACTAGATTGCTGATAGGGTTCGCTCAAGTGAAGCATCTGTTCCAGGAGCGTATACAGTTCACCAGAAGTAAAATTCCTTCTGAGAATACGTTATCAAATTATTCTCTGGTTTCCTCACATCGTTGTACCCTGGTTGAGCGTATTTGCCGTCAACCGAATTGTTTATATAGAAACATGTGGCCAAGCCAACGTTGTTAAAAGCAAGCGCTAGTCAGTGGCGTAGCTAGAACCGGGAATAGGGGTGGCACAGACACGTCCCTTTATGACAATTAGGATAGTCCTGGCTAGTTCTCAATTATATTTCTTTATTGACGCGTTTTCCAATTATCGTAATAGGCAACTGAAGACACGGTTTCTCATGGGATCTAACAGCGAGGAAGTCATTGGGTAAATTCTGTAAAACTGAGAATTGGGGTGGACGTAACATCTGTTTTAAAGAATTATTAGTCCTGACCTGTTCGCAGTCATTTTCATGATTAACAAAATGTTCACTGCGAGAGCGCTCCACACTTAACAGGTACTGCTTGTTCTCCCCGATTAGGTAAGACGAAAATCACTCATCTGGACGCGTTTGCATAACTGATTTACGTGTTAACGCGATAACTTCAGTAATATTTCAATTAGAAATTTTAAGTTTTGCAAAGAAGTAAGTATTATAAAGAGGAAGAACTGATTCGATTTTGGACTATTTACGATTTCTAGATTGGCCACTAGGGGCCAAAAACTGATTTACGTGTTAACGGGATAACTTCAGTAATAATTCAATTAGAAATTCCAACTTTTGCATATAAGTACATATCACAAAGAGGAAGAACTGATTCGATTTTGGACTATTTACGATTTCTAGATTGGCCACCAGGGGCCAAAAACTGAAAAAAATCACAGTTTTTACTATATCTCTGGAAATATTTGTCCGATTGACTTCAAATCAAGTGCAAATGAAAGGTCATGACCTGAGGATGTGTCCCACGATGTGTCCCACATTATACCTGTTTGGTTAAAAATTTTGACACAAGGTGGAGCTTTGTCACATAAAATTCACAATTTTTGCCATATCTTTGGAACTATTTGTCCAATTTACATGAAACTATGTGCAACTGCAAGGTCATAACCTCACAACGTGTCACATGATGACATAATACCTGTATGGTTCAATATTTTGCTACCAGGTGGCGCTTTGTGATGGAAAATGACCATTTTGGCCATATCTTCAGAACCATTTGTCCGATGCACCTGAAATTCAGTTCAAATGAAAGTCTATTCAAGGTCTATTCAAGGATTGGGGAATTGGAGGATTGGGGGCGTTTGGGGATATAACCCTCCGACCCATCGCCTCCGACGGCATAAGCCTGGTTGGTAATTGGGTTCAATTTTACAGGACACAAACAGGCATGGTCACTGTCAGCTCTGTTGAATCTAAACATAACTTAAATAGAACCCATCTAGAAATGTGAAATAGGCCCTAAGCAGCACATAATCTTTTTATCTATAGAAAACAAGAACTGACGAGTAAATCATTGCATTCATCAGGTTGGGAAAGCTTTCAAGGCCTTTCTAAGCTCTGGGACTCCAGCAGACCACAATGGAGATCACAAAAGAATCATAGAAGAACCCAGACTGAAAACATCAAAAGAGTTGCAGGCCTCACTTGCCACAGGGAAGAGCGGTGTTCACAATTACACAATAAGAAATAAACTGAGCAAACAGGGCATCCATGGGAAAGCTGCAAGGTGAAAACTTCTTCTGACTAAAAAGAACACAAAGGCTTGTCTCAAATTTGCCAAAAAGTTTTGATGACCCCCAAAACTTTTGAAATAATACAAATTAGAACTTTTTGCAGACATGGATCCTGTTACATCTGATGTAAAGCGAACACTGCAACTCACAATAAGAACATCATACAAACCTTCAATTGTGGTGGTGGTAGTGTGATGGTCAGGGGCTGGTTTGTGGCTTCAGGACCTGGATGGATCCATGAATTCTGCATTCTACCAGAAATTCCTGAGGGAGAATGTCCGGCCATCATTTTGTGACCTAAAGCCCAAGTACAGTTGAGATACTGTGGTATAACCTTGAACAGGCAGTTTATGTTTGAAATCCTTCCATTGTGATCAAATAAAAAAAAAAATTTGCATCGCAGAATGGGCCAAATTCCTCCACAATGGTGTAAAAGACTCGTTGGCACTTTTAGCAAACATTTGATTGCAGTTTTTACTGACACAACTAGTTTTTAGGTTTGGTGGGTGGGGAAATTATTTTTTTTTACACGTGTGATATGTTTCGAATTTCTCTACCTTCAATGAATGGAATAATCATTTAAAAGCTACATTCTGTGTTTAAAATCAGTTGGATGATCTGTAATTTAAATGACCCAATATAAATAGTGTAATTTAAATAAGCAAATATAGAAGATAAGGGGAAGGGCGCAAATACTTTTTCTCAGCGCTTGCCTCAAAGTCCAAAAAAAAAACAAAAAACTAAGTGTCACGAAACCATTTGGTAAATTAAGCACAGGGCAGTCTCCGTGAAATAAAAATACTTTTTCTAACTTCCTTCCAAATTCTCACCTGTTGACGCTCTTGGAGTAGGGCTACAATAAAGCAACCTAGGACGCAATCCGGAAATCACGTATTTTCACGAAAGTGTCAAGTAAGGACGGAGCGTGACTTGTTTTCCGAAACGGAAATGGGACTGACTCAAATGTCACAGTGACTACTCATGCTGCATGCTCTGTGCAAAAGTACGCTGAGGTTGGGCTAGGTCACGACACAGATAAAATGAAGTGTTAGGAATGTGGAGCTGGCACCTCTTTGTGTTTAGATTTTATACCTAACAAGGTGTGAAATCATGCCTGGAACTCCCACGATCACCATGGCCTCAGGGTGGAATGACACATATTAGGATCATCTGAGATGAGACTCTCCTCCTCTGCTCTACTTCATGACAACAACAATGTACCTTAGTCTTAGGCTGTTTCTCTTGATTCAAACTTACCCACTGCCCACTAAATGACACTCCAGACAATTCAGCACATTCAAATGTTTGATCAAACACCATTCGGATCAACCAGAAAGGCGATGTGGCTACCAGCCTGACCTCGCCAGTGTCATTTTGGCAGAATGCAAGCAAATATCTGCCGCAGAAATTTTCTCACATCCATCAGAAAGCACTCTCAGCAGAGGGTGTCACTGTGGCAAAGAGGGCTCAACTCTGTGATAATGTCCGTGATTTTTGAATAAGATGTTGGATAGTTAGGGCTCTAAGAGCCGGATCTACAAAAGCTTTGCGTGTATAAAAACGTGTGCAAACTCACTGCACACGCAAAAAAATGTACAAACTGATTTTCTAACAGTGCACAGTAAGGGTTGCCACTTTCAAAGGTGCAAAATAGCACGTCTGCATCCAGTCAGTACGTCTGCCACAATGAATATGCAATATGAGGCGTTTACACGCAATTGTGCGTGTGTTGGGAGGAGAAAATGTAAATATATTAATTTAGCACGCGCAAATTGATTTATCAAACCTCAAAGAAATTTTGTTAGTAAAATCTGCGTCTATATTTTAACACGTGTCAAAAGGAGGTGTAAACGGTTTGTATGCGTAATTGCACACACATGGCTACAGTTATTGTCGCAAGAAGGAGACATCGAAATCATGAAAGGAGACGCAGAGAACGCATTTTTCACCCTCGTGTGAACGTTTTTGGAATGAACGAGGAAAAAATCATTAAAACATATCGCCTATCCAGCACTGCCATTTTGAGGCTGTTGGAGGAACTCAGAGAGGATTTGGAGCCAGCCACGAGAAGGAGTCACGCAATACCTGCAATGACCAAACTCCTTGCAAGTTTGCATTTTTTTGCATCTGGGTCATTCCAGCGTATGGTAGCTATTACAGCTGGGATCTCCCAATCCCGTTTTTCAGATGTGCTGTCTGAAGTCCTAAATGCCATGTCGCGCCGGATGGCCAAGTTCATTAGGTTTCCACGCACTCGGCACTTATTGAATGAGACCAAGTAAGGTTTTGCAGTAGCTGGATTTCCTAGAGTTATAGGGGCGATTGACCGCACCCATGTGCAGCTTGTGCCCCCCGCAGACACTGAGCACGTGTACAGAAATCGCAAACACACGCATTCATTGAATGTGCAGAGCGTTTGTGATGCCAAAGGCATCATTTCCAACGTTGTGGCGAAATATCCCGGGTCAGTACATGATTCTTTTATTCTGAGAAACAGTTTTCTATTTTCATTCAATAATGCGTTGTAGATTGCAATACAATGCCGTTCCCTCTGGCTAGTGTGACCCAACAAACTGCAGAACATTGCAAAGTTAAGCAAATCAACGTTTATTGAAAAAAGACTGAAATCACTTTCTGAATTCCAAACATTATCAAACGAAACACTCATTCACGTCTAATTATGTTAAGTCCCGCAAAATCATATTAAAGACACATTGTTTCAGTCAGAAAATGTATTAGGCTATAGTCTTAACATTTATGGTGGAAAAAAAGAGAAAAAAGCAGTTCTTCATCATATAGCCCTCCCTCTCCGGTGCCCGGCTGCCTAGCTGCCGCTGTGGGACTCGGTCGGCCCGCTTCTCCACCTGGATTGAGGGCAGTCATTGCCTGCATCCCTTCCCGTAGCCCTCTTGCCATAGAATTGACGGCCATCGTCAGGGCAGATACTGCGCTGACCATCTGTCTGCAGTTCGTGGCAATGGCCTGAGTATCGCGCCTTGCCGCCCGTGCCAACGATGACGCCGCTCGCATCTCCCGTGCAATTGTCTGAATGGCTGCAGACTGTTTCTTTTGTTCCTCCAGCAACTCCAGATCAATGTCCTCGGGACCCTTTCGAGGCTCTGCAGGGGTGGCGGCTGCTCTGGGGGGATTTGAGGTGGATGGCTGGACTTCTGCTGAAGATTCTACATGTAAAAAATAAATGTTTTATGTTTGGGATTTGAGTTAAAAGACAGCAAAATGTAACCACAGGAGGTACATTCATTTTTCACTTACTAAATAAATATCTTTTCAGAAAAAGTGTGTTTATACAGTATTATTGGCTGGGGCTTCCAAAGTGCTTCTCAGCAACAGGTTTGTACGGATGGAACGCGCTCCAACTGCCCCTAAAGTCCATCACCCTTGGGTATAGGCAGGAAAAGGCAAGGCTCATCATGGAGCTGAGAGAGTCTTCTGATGCAGCGGTGAGGGATCAGTGCGCACAGGTTAAGACGGGGAGGAAGTGGAAGGCGGAGGAGGAGGTGCAGAGGGTAGCAAGTAGGCTACAACACCAAGAAGTGGTCGGCTTGGTCCAGCTTGGGAGGGCAGGCCTTGGATGGAGGGAGCCACCCCGTATGTGGTCCAGAGCAAGCAGGAAGGAGAGGAAGGACCTGGTGGCCGCTGAGATGGCCAGGATGGAGCAAGAGGAGCTCAAAGTCAAAGCCATTGCACAGGGCCAGCAGGGTCGCTGGACAACATGGGAGGGGACGACAAGAAGAACGGTCAGCTGGGCGGATCTTTGGAAGACTCCACAGGCCCGCCTCAGTTTCTTAATCCGAGCACCGTATGACACCCTACCGTGTCCTCGTAACTTACATCAGTGGCTGGGGACAGAACAAGCCTGCGTCCTATGTGGTACCAACAATGCCTCGCTGCAGCATGTCCTGTCAGGGTGCAGGATAGCTCTGATACAGGGGAGGCTGAGATGGCGCCATGACCAGATCCTCAGAAAGCTGGCCGAGATCGTGGAAACGGCAAGGCATGAGGTGAGCAGAGGAGAGATGGCGGGAGCCCAACATCACATCCAGTTCCTCAGGCAGGGAGAACTGCCAGCCAGAGTAGGAAGAATACCACCACCAAGGCTCCTCAATCAAGGTGCAAAGTGGAGGCTGGCAGTGGACGTGGGCAGGCAACTTCACTTTCCCCAAGAGATCTGCAGCACCACCCTGCGACCTGACATGGTTCTATGGACCACAGTGGAGAGGAAAGCGCTGTTGGTAGAGCTGACTGTGCCATGGGAAGAGGGGTTGGCGGCTGCCCATGAGAGGAAGAGGGCAAAGTACTCTGACCTACTGGCAGAGTGTAGGGAAGCCGGGTGGAGTGCGCGACTTTACCCTGTGGAAGTAGGGGCAAGAGGCTTTGTGGCAGACTCAACAACCAGGCTGCTAAGAGACCTAGGCCTGCGCGGCACCAGTCTGCAGAGAGCGATCAGGGGGCTATCTGAGGAGGCGGAGAAGGCAAGCTTTTAGCTCTGGTTGAGACGGCGGGATGTAGCCTGGGGAGCAGGCACAACGTAAGAATGCTAGCTGTAGGGGGTGGCAGGGAGACATCCCTGTTCACTGCCCCGCCACCAGGAGATGTTCTGGGCTAAGGGGCGAAACATCTATGAGCGGTGGTCCCCAGCTGATGACCCTGCAGCTAGCAGACAAGGCACCGGCGGAGGTGCTGCATGCCCAATGGCAAAGCAGGAAAACATCTACCTGTATAAAAATGCATTTCTGGAGACAGTGACTACTGTGAATAGGGCAGTTGGCGTCCAGGGAAGACTGGAGGACAACCAGGAAAGACTGGTGGCTGCAGGAAAGACTGCACAGGGAGAAGGCGGTTGGTAACCCTACCTTCTAGTTTCCCGAAGGGAGGACACCCAAACCAAACCACGAAAACAAGGCAAAAGAAACAGCCCGAAGGCCCTCCGAGAGGCGGGATGGAAGAAGGGCCTACCAGGACGGATCACACGGTTACGAACACTAGCAAGACGACCAATGAGACCAAGATTCTTAGGAAGTGCGGGTGCGGATGGGAAAGAAAAACAACACTTAGGGGACTCCATATCCACATGGGGAAGAAAAAGTGTCTAGGTGAGAGCCTCAAGCGACGTTGCACTGCTCAGGCAGGTCAGACAAGTGGGATCCAAGGCCAGGTTGAAAACCACAGCGCTGTCGGGCCCAGTGTCGTAGAGGTGGAGCAAGACGGGAGAAGGGAGGAGGAAGAGAGGGAAGGTAATGAGCCCCAAGAAACCATCCCAGCAGCACCCACAAGCGACCCAGGAACAAGGCCATCCCCACGAACCAGAAGCCTTAAAAGCCAAGTACAGAGAAACAGGATCAAATGGCCGAAGTCCAATGAGACGGAGGACTGGAGAAGGCTAGATGAACATCTGAGTGAATTGCTCCAGAAAGCTCTGCGTGGATCAGTGGAAGCAAGGCTGAACCTGTTCGGCGAGATTCTGTATGAGGAATGTAACAGCAGATTTGGTGAAGTTGTCAGCCGGAAAGCTGGCATAAGGGCCAAGGAAGGAGGGAGAAGGAAATTGAGGACCTGGTGGCAGACAGAAGACGCCTCCGGAAGCATTGGAGGAAAGCAGAAGATGCAGAGAAAGAGGGTCTAAAGGCCCTCTGGGGAGACATCAGAAGAAAGCTGGCTGCCCTACGAAGGGCCGAGCGCATCCGACAACGGAGGAAAAGGAAGGAAAAGGAGAGGGCGAACTTCTTCAAGAATCCATTCCGGCATGCACGAGGCCTTCTGGAGGAGAAAACCAGTGGAGTGTTGGAGGTCTCCAAAGAGGACCTAGAGAAACACATCCATGCCCAGTGTAGCGACCCAGCCAGGAGCGAAGAACTAGGCTCGCCAGGCTTCATGCCCAAGCCAGCTGAACCAACAACCGAATTCGACGTGTCTCCCCCCAAACTCAGCGAAGTAAGGCAAGTGGTCCACAAGGCAAGATCATCATCAGCTCCAGGGCCAAATGGAATCCCATATAAACTGTACAAGAACTGCCCAAAAGTACTGAAGCTTCTGTGGACACTTATGAAAACTGCCTGGGCTAAACAAGCCATCCCCGCTGAGTGGCAGAGGGCGGTAGCTGTCCCAATCCCCAAAGAGCAAAACTCGAGAACTCTCGACCAGTTCAGAAGCATAGCCTTGCTGAACGTTGAGGGGAAGATCTTCTTTTCAGTAATGGCGAGAAGAATGACTGCATACCTCATGGCCAATGGATATATAGACACCAGCTGTCAGAAGGCAGGGATTCCCGGCTTCCCAGGGTGTGTGGAACACGCTTCAATGATATGGGATCAAATCCAGACAGCTAAAAGGGAGAAAAAGGACCTGCACGTAGTGTGGCTAGATCTGGCGAATGCATATGGCTCAGTGCCTCACCAACTCATCGCATTTGCATTGGACTTCTTTTATATCCCTAGCAACATCAAGGCCATGATAGCAAACTACTTTCAGGACATGCACATGTGCTTTCGGCTGCAAAACCTCACCACCAAGTGGCAGCAACTGGAAGTAGGCATTGCCATGGAGTGTTCCATCTCCCCCATCCTCTTTGTGGCTGCGTTTGAGGTCATTCTTACGGGAGCAAGGCAGGTAGTGGGAGGAGTTAGGCTGCCGCAGGGCCGACGGCTTCCTCCATTACGAAGTTACATGGATGACATCACATGCCTGCTACAAACAGCCCCATGCATGTCGAGACTGCTCAGAAGATTGGATGAGCTGATAAGCTGGGCCAGGATGAAATTTAAACCGGGCAAGTCTAGGAGCCTCTCTATGCGTAAAGGAGAACGCAACGACAGGGCCATGTTCACCATAGGAGGAGAAAACATCCCCTTAATTGCTGACCAGCCAATCCGCAGTCTGGGGAGACAATATACATCCAGTCTCTCAGACAAGTCAATGGGGAGGACCATCCTGCAGCAGCTATCAGCAGGCCTAGAGAAGATTGACGCCAGCCAGTTGCCCGGAAAGTACAAGGTGTGGTGTTACCACTTCACCTTGTATCCGAGAGTAATGTGGCCGCTGAAGCTCTGTGAAGTCACTTCCTCAGCCGTTAGTCGGATGGAGACAAAAGCCAATGCCTTCATTCGCAAATGGCTGGGGCTTCCAAAGTGCTTCTCAGCAACAGGTTTGTACGGATGGAACGCGCTCCAACTGCCCCTAAAGTCCATCACCCTTGGGTATAGGCAGGAAAAGGCAAGGCTCATCATGGAGCTGAGAGAGTCTTCTGATGCAGCGGTGAGGGATCAGTGCGCACAGGTTAAGACGGGGAGGAAGTGGAAGGCGGAGGAGGAGGTGCAGAGGGTAGCAAGTAGGCTACAACACCAAGAAGTGGTCGGCTTGGTCCAGCTTGGGAGGGCAGGCCTTGGATGGAGGGAGCCACCCCGTATGTGGTCCAGAGCAAGCAGGAAGGAGAGGAAGGACCTGGTGGCCGCTGAGATGGCCAGGATGGAGCAAGAGGAGCTCAAAGTCAAAGCCATTGCACAGGGCCAGCAGGGTCGCTGGACAACATGGGAGGGGACGACAAGAAGAACGGTCAGCTGGGCGGATCTTTGGAAGACTCCACAGGCCCGCCTCAGTTTCTTAATCCGAGCAACGTATGACACCCTACCGTGTCCTCGTAACTTACATCAGTGGCTGGGGACAGAACAAGCCTGCGTCCTATGTGGTACCAACAATGCCTCGCTGCAGCATGTCCTGTCAGGGTGCAGGATAGCTCTGATACAGGGGAGGCTGAGATGGCGCCATGACCAGATCCTCAGAAAGCTGGCCG
The DNA here is from genome assembly GCA_029721435.1 of Gymnothorax reevesii. Lineage (NCBI taxonomy): Eukaryota > Metazoa > Chordata > Actinopteri > Anguilliformes > Muraenidae > Gymnothorax > Gymnothorax reevesii. The sequence continues at coordinate 27,406,617 of CM056575.1, read as the reverse complement.
AGATCGTGGAAACGGCAAGGCATGAGGTGAGCAGAGGAGAGATGGCGGGAGCCCAACATCACATCCAGTTCCTCAGGCAGGGAGAACTGCCAGCCAGAGTAGGAAGAATACCACCACCAAGGCTCCTCAATCAAGGTGCAAAGTGGAGGCTGGTAGTGGACGTGGGCAGGCAACTTCACTTTCCCCAAGAGATCTGCAGCACCACCCTGCGACCTGACATGGTTCTATGGACCACAGTGGAGAGGAAAGCGCTGTTGGTAGAGCTGACTGTGCCATGGGAAGAGGGGTTGGCGGCTGCCCATGAGAGGAAGAGGGCAAAGTACTCTGACCTACTGGCAGAGTGTAGGGAAGCCGGGTGGAGTGCGCGACTTTACCCTGTGGAAGTAGGGGCAAGAGGCTTTGTGGCAGACTCAACAACCAGGCTGCTAAGAGACCTAGGCCTGCGCGGCACCAGTCTGCAGAGAGTGATCAGGGGGCTATCTGAGGAGGCGGAGAAGGCAAGCTTTTGGCTCTGGTTGAGACGGCGGGATGTAGCCTGGGGAGCAGGCACAACGTAAGAATGCTAGCTGTAGGGGGTGGCAGGGAGACGTCCCTGTTCACTGCCCCGCCACCAGGAGATGTTCTGGGCTAAGGGGCGAAACATCTATGAGCGGTGGTCCCCAGCTGATGACCCTGCAGCTAGCAGACAAGGCACCGGCGGAGGTGCTGCATGCCCAATGGCAAAGCAGGAAAACATCTACCTGTATAAAAAAAAAAAAAAAATGCGCCTACCTTGTTCTGCTGTTTGGTCCAGTGTGTCATACCCGGCAATTCCAGTGACTTGCGTCTCGTAGAACGTTAGCTGCACCTGTTCCTCAATGCTGGTCAGAGGCATCTCATCCACTGTGCCCCCACCTGTTTTCTTTGCAGATGTTTTATTATACGCCAATTTTTGTTTTGTTCGTCTTCGGATATCTTGATATCGTCTTTTCACTTCATTCACGGTTCGCATCGTTTTACCCACAGCATTTACTTTTTTACAGATTTCCGCCCATATGGCGTTCCGTTCCTTTGTGCGACAGTCATATTTCTTTGCTGTGGCTTATTCACGTGTTTATTGGCTTCATCTACCAACACCTCTAATTCCATAGGGTCGAATTTCATTTGCGCTTTCTTCTCTCCAAACTCTCCATGCTGCAAACCATGAAACTCGCAAAGCCCTCATTTAAATAGGGTGTGTCCAACACGTTTGCCCCTGTTGCCATTTGCGCAAACACTCTTAGTAAATCACCTGCAAACCGCGGTTCAGCCCCACACGCAAAATTCTAGATTGCACGCGCAAATTAGTACACGCTGTAATGTGAATATAGGCCACTGGATGGCAGTATTTACTTTTTTTTGTTAAACTCAGACTGGGATTATGTTTAGACATGTCCTGGACATGTCTGGGGCAAGTCCCCGAAAAGTAAAAAAAAGAGGTCTAAATGTGGGTGGGGTCTGCAAAAGAGTATATAAGGAGAAGAATTGAGACAGTAAGGTAGTAGGAGAAATTGCAAGAAGAAGGATACGTGTGACCAGACCTGTCATTTCTGTTCAAGACCTGTGAAGTTTCTTTTGTGGATTTTTGCCTGTGTTTGAGCCTTTTTCCTCACCCAGCACATCACCAGGAAACCCACCAAAGGGACTGTAAATATTTCTGTTTTTTGTATTCAATCTTGGTCATTTAGTTGTATATAGTAGATTAGTCTTTGTCTGTTTTCATTAAATGTGTTCAAGTTTAATGCAGAGGTGATCACCACGTCGCGGGTTCGAGCCTCGGCGTACCTACCAGCAGGGGTCGGCAGCTTTTTCAGAGTAGCGCACAATTGGCTATCGCGCTACAGGGTTACAAATTGGGAAGGGACTGCCGGATTGGGTATTTGATAATAGCTTTGTTCGTTGCTCCAGCGCCTCCTGTTGGCCAGACGGGCGCTCGTCAGGAAGACTCCGGCTTGGTTCATGTCCGGGTATCCTCCACCCTCGCTCTGAACTTGCGAAGATTCAACCAGCGAGTGTATAAGAATCAGTGGCTGACAGGCACATGCTTCGGAGGAGAGCCGTGAACTGTCTTCACTATCCTGAGTTGGCAGCAAGGGGTCGCTTACGAGCAAGCTTTGTACATAGTTCCCCAATTGGGCATTCCAAATTCGGGTGGGATTGGAGATGCCAAATTTATTAAAAAAAAAAAAAAAAAAATGTGTTCAAGTTTTAAAACTGTTTCTGTCATCCCTTGCTGTTGCTGTTGCTGTTGTGTTATAAATGTGATAACAAATTGGGGCCATAACAAATTGGGGGCTCAAGGTCCGGGATAGACCATTTTGTGATTTCATAATCATCATAAGGTCATAAGGCTAGAAGCCGTGAGTTTAAACCAGGAGACAAGGTTCTTGTGTTGTTTCCCCTTGCAGTCCAATCCATTGCAGGCTAGATTTCATGGTCCTTATGAAATTCTGACAAAACTCAATGATCTCAATTACATTGTGAAGACTCCAGATAGGAGAAAACCAAAACAATTGTGTCACATTAACATGCTGAAGCCTTATCATGACAGAAATGCTAGGGTTGCAGCTGTCACTTCAGATTCTCCAATGGCCGAGATTTGTGAAGATGAGGGGGAGTTTCAAGATGATGAACCTAGAATTAAAGCTGAAGTTCTTTCATGTAAATCGTCAAATTCTGAAGTGTTGCAGAATCTTGATGTAAAACTCCAGCACTTAGAACCCTCACAGAAAGATCAGTTTGAGAGGTTGATCAAGAAATATGAGGATCTTTTTCCTGATGTTCCAAAAAGAGTTTCTATAGCCTCTCATGATGTAGATGTTGGTGATGCCAAACCAATAAAACAGCATCCGTACCGGATGAATCCTGAAAAGAGAAAGATTGCTGAGAAAGAGGTTGAGTACATGTTAGAACATGATACTATCAGACCTTGCAACTCCGATTGGAGTTCACCCTGTGTGCTAGTTCCAAAACCTGATGGAAGTACTAGATTCTGTACAGATTATCGCAAAGTCAATGCTGTAACTAGAACTGATGTGTTTCCAATACCTAGGATTGATGATTGTATCGATAGAGTAGGGCAAGCAAAGTTTCTGACCAAGATTGATTTATTGAAGGGTTATTGGTGTGTGCCTTTAACTGAGAGGGCCAAGGGCATCTCTGCTTTTGCCACACCATCTGGATTGTACCAGTATGAAGTCCTACCCTTTGGCATGAAAAATGCCCCAGCCATGTTCCAAAGGATGATACAGTCTGCAATCGCCGGATTGCCACACACGGGTGCGACGACCTGATCACATGGAGTGACTCCTGGGAAGAACATCTAAAAGATGTAGAGACGTTGTTCCAGCACCTGACCCAGGCTAACCTGACTGTTAACCTGAGCAAGAGTGACTTTGGTTGTGCTACTGTCACCTATCTTGGCTACGTCATAGGCCAGGGTAAGGTGGCGCCCATAAATGCTAAAGTCCAAGCCATCATGGACTTTCCAGTTCCTGACAACAAAAAAGCTTTGCGCCGCTTCCTTGGAATGATCGGGTACTACCGCAAGTTCTGCAAGAACTTTGCTGAGATTGCTCTCAGTCTAACTAACCAACTGAAGAAAGGCGTAAAGTTCATTTGGGATGATGCATGCCAGAGAGCCTTCGATTGCCTGAAGTCTCTGCTGTGTCACTTCCCCGTGCTCAAATCTCCTGACTTCAACAAACCGTTCTCCATCGCGGTCGATGCTAGCGACCAAGCTTGTGGATCTGTGCTCCTACAGAGAAGTGACTCTGATGACATTGAGCATCCCGTGGCATACTTCTCCAGGAAGTTCAATCGCCACCAAACAAACTATTCCACAATAGAGAAGGAACTGTTGGCTCTCGTCCTTTCTTTACAACACTTTGAGGTTTATGTTTGTACAGGGGAAAAGCCAATGATTGTGTACACTGACCACAATCCGTTAATGTTTTTGAGTAAGATGAAAAACAAGAATCGGAGATTGTTGAATTGGAGTTTGATTTTACAGGGGTTTGACTTGGAAATTAAGCATGTGAAGGGTACAGACAATGTAATTGCTGATTGCTTATCCGGTGTTTGAATATGTATATATATATCACGTGTTTATTTGAATATTGTATGATATGTATATATAGACAAGTGTCCACTTAACCATTTTGTATTGAAAAGAAAAATTTTGCCTTTATGAGTCAAAATTTTTCCCTTTTGGAATGGAGGTGTAATGTGAATATAGGCCACTGGATGGCAGTATTTACCTTTTTTTGTTAAACTCAGACTGGGATTATGTTTAGACATGTCCTGGACATGTCTGGGGCAAGTCCCCGAAAAGTAAAAAAAAGAGGTCTAAATGTGGGTGGGGTCTGCAAAAGAGTATATAAGGAGAAGAATTGAGACAGTAAGGTAGTAGGAGAAATTGCAAGAAGAAGGATACGTGTGACCAGACCTGTCATTTCTGTTCAAGACCTGTGAAGTTTCTTTTGTGGATTTTTGCCTGTGTTTGAGCCTTTTTCCTCACCCAGCACATCACCAGGAAACCCACCAAAGGGACTGTAAATATTTCTGTTTTTTTGTATTCAATCTTGGTCATTTAGTTGTAGATAGTAGATTAGTCTTTGTCTGTTTTCATTAAATGTGTTCAAGTTTTAAAACTGTTTCTGTCATCCCTTGCTGTTGCTGTTGCTGTTGTGTTATAAATGTAATAACAAATTGGGGCCATAACAACGCAAATTGGGATCTTAGTAGATCCGGCCCTAAATGTTTTTGACCATTTGGTATATGCGGCTATATAATTTTGCATAATGTGTGCACGATGAAATTATACATACAGTACATTGCATCCATGAGTGCACAACACAAGAGAACAAAGTGGACAATGAGGGGAAGCCCTTATCCACGATCACGATACACGTGTGGCAAAGATAGCCTATGAGGTGTTTTCACTCTTTTTTAAAATTTTTTTTTAAAATTTGGCATCTCCAATCCCACCCGAATCTGGAATGCCCAATTAGTGAACTATGTACAAAGCTTGCTCGTATGCGACCCCTTGCTGCCAACTCAGGATAGTGAAGACAGTTCTCGACTCTCCTCCGAAGCACGTGTCCGTCAGCCACTGATTCTTATACACTCATTGGTCGAATCTTCGTAAGTTACGAACGAGGGCGGAGGATACCCGGACGTGAACAAACCCAGAGTCTTCCTGACGAGCGCCCATCTGGCCAACAGGAGGCGCTGGAGCAACGAACAAAGCTGTCGCTGAACACCCAAATCCGGCAGTCCCTTCCCAATTTGAAACCCTGTAGCGCGATAGCCAATTGTGCGCTACTCCGAAAAGGCTGCCGACCCCTGCCGGTGTTTTCACTCTTAACTGAAAAATACACCATGACACTCCTGGAGCTTTACACCTAAGAAGTGCTTAAGCTAGAATACAAGACCTCAGACAGGCAGACTGCCAGACGACCGCGCTGGCGACTATATCCCCTCGCAATATATGACGGGGGGATACAAACTAACAGAAGCCATCCTTGTTGGAAAACTGCCTTTGCCCCTTCTCTGATTCCCTTCAAATTAAAACTGACAAGTTAGAGCATCTACCAGCCCTTTTAAATTTTTTTAAATATATTTATTCATTCTTTTTAAATCAATCATTTTACAAAATGTTTTGACAGATTGACCACTGTGAGAAATCACTGGCCTACGCTTGGATTTGAGTAAGATTGTTCCGGTGAAAAACATTGGGTACAAGTTTTTGGTGTTGGGTCAGATATCTCTATGAGTTCATTTCTCATACCCTTTTTGAAATATATTGTGCGTTTATGCAAAGAGATGCTCCACGAACCTTAAGTTTAGTTCATACTGCAAGTATCAGTTAAGTCAACACGAAGGCATAGTATTTTGAGGTACTCGCAAATTTCTTACTCCCTGCAGTTTGCTAGCCAGCTGTGCCCTCCTCATCATCCTTCAGCTGCATCTACCCTGTGTAAAATTTTGCGAAACAGTCCAGTCGCCCAATATAAATTCCCTTAAGATTATAATGCCTTGAATCGTGGCCAATTCTACAAATTTTGGTATAACCACATTAAAGCTAGACCCCTGGAAAGTGTTTTGGTGAAGTTTGGAGGCAATCGGAGGAATGGTGTGTCTTATTGCTCCATGAGACAGACAGACAGACTGACTGACTGACAGAGACGCCGCCAGTTATAGTATTCGGATGCAGTTATGGTAAAGCCTAACCTCAACCCATCTCTATTCTGTGTCTGTTTAGGTGCTGGAGAGAGTGGCAAGACCACATTCATCAAACAGATGAGGATCATTCATGGAGGGGGTTACAATGAAGAGCAGCGCCGGCCCTTCGCCAAGCTGGTGTACCAGAACATTTTCAGTTCAATGCAGTCCATGACCAAAGCTATGACCACCCTCAAGATCCCCTATGCCATAAAAGAAAACCAGGTACCAATGGCACAGGATTGGGTGCCATTATGGATTCGGATAGTGTCGGGCACAGAAGTACAACAGCTCACCATTGTTGTGATAATAGAATAAGTTTTATTTTGCTGCTATCGAACATTCAATCACCGTCAGTTAAATTAAAATTAATTTTCATAAAGCATATTTTATTGAGATGGTGTCTCCAAAGCACATAAAGGCATAATATATCTTTTGAAATGTTTTTGATATTATTTTGAGACCTCAGAATTACAGGGTTCTAACTAACATTTACAATGTTTTGAGGAATTTGCTCGCAAAGTTTGGCAGCTGAGTGTACACTTAGGGAACTGGAACTTCATAATTCTGATCTGAACCCAATTTAACACCCATACTTAATCATTATATAGAACTATTTATTACCAATTATGTGCAATTGTTAACTCAATTTTGACTGAAATGTCAGTCAGAACCCTGTAATTCTAAGGTCGCAATTTGTTTCCAGTGCATTTTTGCTTAGCCCGGGCAGATATTTTGTGAGCATTGAAGTGTATTTTACACAGACGTTTCTGTGTAAATGTGTTGGTGATCCTCTCTTGCACAAAAATATTTAAAAAATTACCCGGCAGTACTAAAAGCTAAAATTAAAAAACAGAATGCCGGAGACCTACAAAGTCAGCAAGTAACTGTTCTCTGAAATGTGTTATCTAGACTTTTATCATTTTATGTGATGAGTTCAACTACAATAAATTTAGGTTTTACTCTCGGAAAAGATTCAATGTCAACAAGTATTTAAGTCTTGTATTTAGGCTGAAATCTTGTTTCTTTCAGCAAGCCTTAATGAGGTCATGAAGTAAGGAAAAACATCTGTCAATCAGGTGCAATAATTTGACTCTTTTCAAGATTTACAAATGGGGTAAACAAATTTCATTTGCGAAGCACACAGTAACCTCAAAGCTGCCATCAGTAGTTGCTCATGAGATAAAAGAAATAAGATATCAATGGCCAGATACACAAAATCTTTTGCAACTGTAAAATCTTTTAGCGCAGGGAATCCAGTAACATCAGAAATGATGGTGCAAAAATGCTAAGAACTTCCCTGCAAAAAAAGGTTTTAATGAAACTGGCCCCAAGTCTTCCAAGAATAAACACTTTTTCAGACGCATTTTTTTTTGCAGAGTTTTGTTCTTGAATGTGTTGAAACAGTTAATGCAGGATAGAAAGAACTTACCCCAGATCTCCTCCGCTTATTCTCGCCTTCAGAATTCCGCGCAGCTTGTGCAGGCAGTGGACACGAAACATGTCACCCAGCTGGAGAAGCGCTACGTGGAAGTGATCCGCCGCCTTTGGGCCGACCCCGGGATCAAGGCCTGCTACACACGCAGGCGAGAGTACCAGCTCCTGGACTCCACCGTATAGTAAGTATGGATGTGCTTGAGCAAATTTTTAGGCTGTTTAATACCTCTGCGTAGTCAGGCTGCACAGGCTAACACAATTAGCATCATGTGCAGTACTCAAGAAACAGAGAATTTATACCTCTGCAGTACTTTGCCACATAAGTCTGGTTTAATGTTCAAGATATCCCATTAAAATTATTTATTTATGAAGTATGCCATCATCAGCAAATCTTCAAATCAATCCGCTCCATATTTCCTGCTGAATATCCACATCAGGAAATTCAGTAACAATGGACAAGCAGCCGCTATCTCTCATCATATGACCAGTCTGATGATTACCAACTCTGAGGTTGATATCAAGGTGAAATAATTACCTGGATGTAAGTCCAGTTCTATAAGTTTATGCGTAGTCGAGTTAACAGACAGGGTTCTGCCGATGCTGGTCGGCGCCGACCAGCACTCGGAATGCACCGACCACCACTCAGTTCAGATAGCTTGTGCTCTTCCCAACCAGCACTATTTTTTCAAAGATCAGTTAAAATGAATGCATCCAGTGTCCAATAAAATCACTAGAGATAACACATAAATGATCCTAAATATGCCACCCCCCATCTTGTTATTGTCAGAATAGCGAACTTTCGTTTTCGGCTCACACCCCATCTGTGCTGGTCGTCATTAATATTGAAAAACCTGCCCAATGGTGATGGAAACACCGATTGCCATCCGAGCCCACGTCTGCTGGGTATTCATGGCGAATTGAATATGAGGCTGTGGGGAAATGATGGGTGCGGTTGTCTCAATCTAATGAAAGACAGGCAATTATAAATTGGCAGGGTGATTGATTTCTGTAGTGCTTTACTTAGCATGTCGAGAGAAATGTTTTCTTGTTATATAAATGACAGCAAATGTAAATCAATCTGTCGAGGACAGTAACATTCTTTACATGTTAATCTATCAGTGCTTAATAACAGTGGCGGTCGGGGACGGAAAACCGAGGGGGTGGAAAACATACCTCGAAACAGATGAGATTATTGACCTGATTTTAATCATTGTTCTTGATTAACACGTTTTCAAACAATATGAAAAATAGGACCAAGGCTCCTGTAGCTTTCCAACAACTCCATCAACTTTCCAACTCACTCTAAAGGACATACATTAGACTTGGTCTGTTGCACTGGTATCTCTCCTTCTGACTGTAAAGCAGATCATATCCCATTTTCTGATCACATGTTACTGTCTTTTAATATTAACCTTCGGCTTTCCAAAACTAACCTTCCGTGCACCGTGACATTCCGAAATTTAAAGAACATTAACTTGGACACACTTTCCACTGCTATTGACTGTCTGCCCACTGCTGACAGTTTTTCCACCCTAGATGAACTTGTTTCCCACTACAACACCAGCCTTCATTCTCTTTTTAATAATCTTGCTCCACTAAAAACTAGATCTGTCACATTTGCCCACTCTTCACCTTGGTTCACTCCCGCTCTCAGACAGCTTAAAGCAAAAGGCCGCCAACTGGAACGCCTTTTTAAAAAGACCGGTCTCACTGTACACAAAGACATGTATCATACTCACATTCTTCATTACAAAAACTGTATTGCTCAAGCAAAATCCTCTTACTACTCGGGCTTAATCAGCTCTCGGACTCCGTTTTCCCTTCTTAAAAAACTTGCACAACCTCCTGATCTACTTCCACCACATATGCATTCCACCGCCTTCTGTAATACACTCATAACCTTTTTTACTGACAAAGTTACAAATATTCATCAGCAACCTATCCCCAGTTCTTTTCAATCTATCCTCCCCTTTTCCCTCTGCTCCCCCTCCACAGATACTTTCTTTCTTTACTCTACCATCTCCCACTGATATCTCTGATCTCATTAAAAAATCCAACTCATCTACCTGTCAGTGAGACCCCCTTCCAACAGTTTTCATTAAAGGAGTTGTTTCCTCCATAGCTCCTCACATAACTAACATAATTCATTCTTCACTCACTACTGGAATTGTTCCATCCTCCCTCAAAACAGCTGCTGTCACCCCTATAGTTGAGAAACCCAGAGCTGATCCCACAAACCTCAATAACTTGCATCCCATTTCCAACCTCCCATTTCTTGCAAAAATACTTGAAAAATCAGTTGCCTCTCATCTCCATAACCATCTCTCCTGCAATAATCTTTATGAACAATTCCAATCTGGTTTCTGCCGTTTTCATAGCACTGAAACTGCTTTAATCAAAATCACTAGCGATCTACTCCTTGCCACTGATTCCGGTCTCTTATCCATTCTCATCTTACTTGATCTGAGTGCTGCATTTGACACCATCTCCCACACCGTTCTCCTGGACAGATTGCTCTTCATTGGCATCACACACACACCCATTAACTGGATCAAATCTTACCTCTCTGGCCGCATTCAATTCATCCAAATCAAATCATTCACTTCGCATCCCCGCCCAGTTACCACAGGTGTGCCTCAGGGCTCTGTCCTGGGGCCCCTCCTGTTCATTATTTACTTACTTCCCATTGGTCTCATATTTCATAAACACAATATCCACTTCCATTGTTATGCGGATGACACCCAGCTTTACATTTCCACCAAACCCAACTCCTCCCTCCCACCTTCCTCCCTCACAGACTCTTTGCTTGACATCAAGTCCTGGTTCATGTCAAATTTCCTGAAATTAAACAGTGATAAAACAGAGATGCTGCTCATTGGCACCAAATCCATCCTAATCAAATCCCCCAGTTTCTCAGTATCAATTGATAACTCTTCCATCCTGCCCTCCCCCCAGGTTAAGAGTCTGGGTGTCATTCTTGACAGCACACTCTCCTTCACATCTCACATCAATAACATAACCCGCTCCGCTTACTTTCACCTCCGTAACATCAACCGCCTTCGTCCCTCTCTCTCGCCTCACACTGCTGCTATCCTGGTACACAGTCTCGTCACTTTACGACTTCACTACTGCAATTCCCTGTTATTTGGCCTTCCCCACAAATCTCTCCGTAAACTACAGCTAGTTCAAAACGCTGCAGCACAAATCATCACAAGGACCCCATTCACTCACCACATCACACCGGTATTGCAGCAGCTCCACTGGCTTCCCACCACACACCACATACACTTCAAAATACTGCTCCTGACATTCAAAGTCATTCACAACCTTGCCCCTCCTTATTTGTCCAACCTAATTCACCTTGTAACACCAGCTCGCTCACTTCGATCCTCCTCCTCCATCCATCTCACTGTTCCTTCCATCCGCCTTGTCACTATGGGGAGCAGAGCATTCAGCTGCTCTGCTCTCCAGCTCTGGAACTCACTCACTCCTGACCTCCGCAACACCAGGTCACTCCCCCTGTTTAAATCTGGTCTTAAAACTCATCTCTTTCCTAGTGCTTACTCCCTCTGACTATATAGTCCCATGCTTGTTGTATATTATTGTATTTATTTCTTTTATTTCTTTTTTTAAATTGATTTTATTGCTGCTCTTTTAATGTATGTTTTAATTATGTGTTGTAAGGTGACCTTGAGTTTCTTGAAAGGCGCCACTAAATAAAATGTATTATTATTATTATTATTATTAGCAGCTTACCGGCAAGCAGTCTTACAGCGATGATACAAGTTATGAAAATTTCATGTGAAGTCTGACATTTGAATCAATGAAAATCAATGTCATGGTCACTAAATAAAAGTTCACGTACATTTATAAGACCCTCTGTAATACAATACTAAGCTCTGAAGCAGTTTTGGTGATACAAGTCATTAAAATCTGTCAATATGTATTCAATATGTCAGTTGTGAACTTTAAAGGTCACTGACAGTCAAGTTGAATGTCACCAAATGGAAGTTCTTATATGACTTCCTAGATGTCAGTAACGCAGACCTGGCTCCATTAGTGACCATTTTAGTGATACCAGTCATGGAATTTTCAAAAGGTCTCATTTAGGTCAATACGACGGTCGCCAAATGAAAGTTCCGATATGACTTCCTATATGTCTCTAATATACTGAGTACAAATGAAAAAGCACCACTTGAAAAAAGTCAATATTTAAGTTGAAATGAACTTCAATATAATTTTTATACAACAACAACACTACAGTGACGTTACCCGATGTGCCAGGTGCAAGAAATGCGAGAATTTCAAGTTAACTGTAACGCTAGGCAATTTTTTGCAAAAACGCAACATCTTGCACGCACACCACAGGAAAAATGAATTTCACTCTGAATTTGTGCACACATTGCCTTTAAAAGCATGTGAATCCGAATAAAATTTCACTTCTTCACTGACACTATTATATCTTCACGTCGACACTATGCCGCGACCTACAGCCCCTGAACGGGAACGTGCCATAGGCATGCTTCAAATTGGCGCCAGCATCAGGGAAATTGCCAGACGACTACACTGCGCACACACTACGATCGCAAGACTCCATAAAAGGTTTCTGCAAACGGGGAGCACTTGGGACCGTCCTCGACCGGGTCAACAACGTGTGACAACGGCACGTCAGGACCGTCAGATCGTGCGGGATCATGTCCGAGACCGAACACTACCAGCGACAAGAACGGCTGCTCAAGTCCAAGGACGACGTGGATTCATTCACCCCAACACCGTATGTAACCGTCTGCGAGCTGCAGGCCTGCATGCATGACGTCCTTATTTCGACCCCATATGACGGATTGTCACCAAAACCAGCGTCTACAGTGGGCAAACAGGCACCAGAATTGGCGACTACGTCAATGGCACGGTGTCATCTTTTCTGACGAGTCACGATTTCACTTAAGGAACGCAGATGGCCGTATACGTGTTTGGCGGAGACGTGGTGAATGTTATAACGCCGATTGTGTTGTTCAAATGGATCGTTGGGGTGGTGGCAGCGTTATGGTGTGGGGTGGAATAAGCTACCGTCACAGAACCCCTCTCCATATCTGCAGAGGAAGGGTGAACGGCGTCTACTACCGGGACCAGGTGCTGCAGAACCATGTTGTGCCGTTCTTCAACCAACACCACGATGTCCACACGTTCCAACAGGACAACGCTAGGGCACACACTGCTAGGGTGTCCATGCAGTACATTGCACAGCAGAAAATCCCCGTGCTTCAGTGGCCAGCTCTGTCACCTGACCTCTCCCCTATCGAGCACTTATGGGATGAAATTGGACGACTTCTTTCACGTCGACGCCAGATGGACAACATCCGAGAACTTGAGGTTGCCCTTGTTCAGGAGTGGAATGCTATCCCTCAGAACACTATCCAGAGACTGATCAACTCCATGCGACGACGATGCACTGCATGTGTCAATGCAAATGGCGGTCACACCCGTTATTGACTTTCCTGTTTGACCCCTACACCAGTTAAACCTCTCTCGCGCATTAACATTATAGTGAATGAAATTGAATGATGTTTACATGTCTTCTTAAATCATTCATTATCTCAAATGCATCATATGTATATACTTCACATATCAATCCGTGAAGCTATTCCAGATTTCGTGAGTGGTGCGTTTTCATTTGTACTCAGTATACAAACTAATGCAAGGCAGACACTTGCACGACTTTTGGCCACGATTTTGTCGTGGCAAGTCGTGCCATTTTGGGGCACAAACTGGAAGGCTCCTGCACTGTTCACGACTAGTTCACGCATAGTTCACGAACAGATTGCGCATAGATCACGACCCAGTCGCGAAATTTTGTCGTGACCAAAATTTTGAACATTTCAAAATTCTCTTCCCGACATGGCACGCAGTCACGACGGGTTTACACACACTTCACGCCAGTTTACGACTAGTTTGCGCCACAGAATCGTGCAAATGTCAGCCTTGCTATAGACTCCATCTGTGACTGTTTTGGCAATACAAGTCATTGTAATTGTATTATGTCAAGTTTGACCTTCAAATGTCATCAACAGTCAAGCTGAAAAGTAATTGAATTTTCTCTAGGTCAAGTTAGACCTTCGGAGGTCAAAATACAGGTCACCAAATGAAAGTTCATACATAACTGCCTATACGTCTCAAATGCAAAGCTACCCTCAATCTGTAACGATTTTGCTGATATAAGTCATTGAAATTTCACTGTATAGTTTGGCTGTTGAAGGTCAGCCAATGAAACTTCATACATGACTTCCTATATGGCTACAATACAAACCTAAGTTCTATCTGTGATAGTTTTGGTGATAGAAGTCATTGAAATTTCACTGTGAAGTTTGGGCATTCAAGGTCTCTTAAGGTCAAGTTCAATGTCACCAAATGAAACTTCATACATGACTTCCTATATGCCCTCAATACAATCCTAAGCTCCATCTGTAATAGTTTTGGTGATACAAGTCATTGAAATTTGTCTATGTGAGGTTTGACCTTAGAAGGTTGGCGAAGGTCAAGTTCAAGGCTACCAAATGAAAGTTAATACATGACTTCCTAGAAGAGTTCAATGCATGTATGTTCCCAATCTTCAATACTTTCAAGCCTAGAAACCATTGAACATTGTAACATTTTGCTTGACCTCAAGTTTGACCTTTCAAGGTCTTCTGATGTCAACTTTAACACAGCCAAAAGATAAGTCATATATTACTTCCTACATGTCAGTAATACAAACTTAATCTCTATCTGCAATTTAGCTTCCACAGGCAATTTGGCCCATTCTCCATAAGACCCAATGTTAAAGTACAGTACCCCCACTAGACCCACTTCCATCGATTCAATCAAAATGGTGCTCGCACTGTTCATAGAGTGCATCAACATAAGTTGATTGCCAGATTTTGCAAAAAGTTATCAGACAGTTTTTGAAAAATTTTTTTTTGAAATTTCAAGTCATATCTTTTAACGTTGTTGATATATTCCCTGACCTCGAGTTTGACCTTTCAAAGTCATCTGTGGTCAAATTTAATATAGCCAAAATATATGCCAAAACTTCCTATATGTCGATAATATAAACTTAATCTCTGTCTGCAACCATTTGGCCTCCACAGGCCATCTAGCATATTCAGAAAGTACAGCGCCCCCAATAGACCCACTTCCGTCGATTCAATCAAAATGGCGCTCGCACTGTAAATTGATGGTACCAAAGTAAGTTGAATTTAGAAAAAAATTTATCACGCAGTTTTTGAGAAATAATTTTTAAAAATTTCTCAGTCCTATCTTCAACATTGGAGCCAAAATTTCGAGGGCCCATAAAATGGACAAAAATGATTCAATCAAAAATACGAGAAAAATGTCTGGAGATATGGTCTAGTAGTATGTTTTTGGAAATTTGCACAGAAATTCATCACGCCTAAATAAAAGATAAAAAATGTTCCGGACGACGGACGCCACCCCATGACAATAGCTTATTGTAAGCTAAAAAAATCCATTTGCAGTTAAGTACACAGTTTCCCATTTAATGAAATGGCAAGGCGAGTGAATAATAAATTCAATTGAAATGTCACATTACAGAATTTAGCCCCTCAGAGCTAAGTGTCTGTGTGGTTCTCATTTCGCTGCTAGCAATAATAATTTGGTGTCCTTGTGATTTTGATTTCATAATTACTTGCTATATATAGCCAACAAAGTGGCGTTTGCTTGCCAGTTAGTTTTACGGACGTGAAATAATGTCATTAACACCACTATGATTGGGTCTCATGCCTTTTGTCAACTAATAGCTGTAGTGTTCTTGCGACGAATTCGCATTGTCCAAAACAACCGGCAGGCACACATGATCTTAATTGCCTCATAACATGGATAAATGCACAGGTACACATGTAAAATACAAGGCCAGATCATTACTGTTTGACTGAACGCTACACATTTGATTTTGGATTTGCATCTGTGCTGAAAATAACAATGTCAAGGACTCGCCGATACAGTCTTTCAAGTCTCTGTTGAGCTTAGAAGTCAATGCTTCCAGTTTGTAGGAGAAAACTAATAGAGCTTAGTCTAGCTATATCGTCAGGGGGAAAAGAATTTTGGATCCAGCCTCCACTTATTTCCAGCTTTTTATTTGCCAGAACTATTTTAAAAGAGGGGTGCCAATTTGTTTTAGTGGAGTTTTATCAGTGAGAAGGGGGTTTAGAATTTAACATTAATATTTAATATCGCGAATGCACATATTGCGCCTGCCCTAGCAACCTAGAATGTCATCAGTGACATGACAGCCACCTTTAATGACATGCAACTGACACGAATAGCAGCACTTGAAACTAAACTCTAAATTTCCTTAACTGGATGTATGCTTCACAAGTTTTCATATTCTAATGTTTCTCTGGGTACCCAAATATCAATCGATATTAGGAGTAGGTTAAATATAGAATTCTTAATCTTGCCATCCAGACACAAAATGTATGCTGCACACCCTAGAATGTTACCGAACAAAAAATGTTCCTGTTTATAGTCCGAATCCACGCTGTAAACTGCCTTTTACCATGGGGAAAGCCAAAGAACTTATTATTCCTCACTTTTTGAATAGGATTAGTGCATCTGCTGCCCCACATAGTCTGCAAAGAGCATGCACACTCCAAATCTCGCTTTTTCACGTCCTTAAACCAAAAGGGTCCATACAGCCCTGGTGTTCTCGCTGCTCGCCTGCCTTTCAAACTCAGCAACACACACCTGGGGATGGCTGGGCTTGTTGTTAGAGGGCTAAACGCATACTCATAGAACAGGAGTTTCATCCTGGTAAATACCATTTCCATGTTCTACGTGCTTTACCTTCCAACAGGCTTTGCTATTGGTTTGCACGTAGGGGGAAGGCTGTTAAAGGTGAGATGTACCCTCAGCTGGGTCCAAAAAGAAACAACAGCAGTCCAAGAGTCGAGCTTACCTGAGGGTCTTGCCCCGGATGGCAAAATTGCTAACAAAATCTGGGCTTTATTAAAAAACATCCCTGTCTGCTCTAGACGAGGTCACCCCAGACAGTGCGCTAAGCACTGAATGAGACACAAAACCAGCTGTCACGTCCTTGAGCTATGACTGCGCACAAAGGTTGCAAATGACCAGGAGGCGACCAAACGGATATCCTCCATCGAGACATCCTTGATAAGCACCTCTGAGGATATTATGTCCTAGGTGAAGTGCATTCTCAAACCCACTGGAGGGGGGCGGTCGGTCTGCCATCTCATAAACTCTTCAGATGACATCACAGACCCAGAGAGCAAGCCATTATATGAACAGTGAGGTCCTCGGAGCTCGACCTCTGTGGCAGATGAACATCCAGTTTGACATCCTGAGAGTCCAATGACTTGGGTCATCCAGTGTGACGAATGGTGCCGATTTTTTAGACACGAGACAAAAACAGCTTATTGCTGCTAAAAAAAAAACACCAGCTTTAGCTGGCTTTGCGCTTATTTGTCATGAACACTGCTCAACTGCCATCGGGTTTTGGCCGCCTTTTTCCTTTCAGCCACAATTTTGAACAAAACTCTCACCTTTTACATGACATGTAAACATAAATGTTGCCAAACTGTACTGGCAGCTAGCAGTGTTAACTGCCCAAATAGTGCTAACAGAGCTGCCAGTGGGGGTTAAAGGCTCACTAGAGCAGCACACTCACAGGAGCTGGGGAGCGTGGGGGATTGACTCAGGTAGTGGGGGCTGAAATGAAGGGGGCCTCGGACAGCGCCGTTCCTTTGTAGCCATTCAATGACGGAACGGACACTTTAGCGAGCTGCAGGCTAGTTTGCCTGGAACATTCCCTGGCTGCCATATTATTTTGGTAGCCATTTTGTGTCTGAGCCATGACGCTTGTTGGAAAAGTTTGCACAAGGCTCTCACTTCTGCCGTCACATGTGAAGATGGAGCGCAGGTAGGACTTGCTGGCAGACAGGAAGATGAAGGCAAATTCCTCTGCGACACCAGATGGTGAGTGGAGTTCTTCGGTGATTACCTGTTCTCCAATGTGGGCGAATTTCAAAGGGAGGCCAGCTGCGAGATCCCCGGGGCTTTGTAGGGTGAAGATGCAGTGTGGATGCTACAACCCCCCCAACCCATCCCAAATGGGCAGCGAGCACACTGATCTTTCCTCGGATGCAGAGGTGGAGCCTTGTGAGCGTAAACCAAATTGCAAAGCCCATTGGAGGGCAGAGTACAGACAACATAGAACATGGTTGCACACATTCAACACAATATCTATACAGACCAGTGCTAGGATTTTTACACATTCTTTGTGGTAGTATGAAAGAGCCATTTTTGCCAGTAGATATGCAACTGTTGGCAGGGAACCATATGTGCTGTGACATGTAGAAGATGATAACTACATGTAGAAGATGATAACTTGTGTAAAATATCCTTACATATAATTCAAGAACATTTGCTGAGACTAGATCAACCAGCTGGAGGGGCTTCCTGGTGAAGTTATAGATTGCTTGACTGACAAACGTGGGGATGCTGTTATGGAGGTTTTGGATTCTGTCTTGCATCTGGGGAGATGAAGTTGGGAAAATGCTGCTGGGCCCCTAATGGTCCTTAACCCCAAAAAGTGCATTGGGACTCTACCTGGCCTTCTCTCCAAAGCTCCCTTCTCACAAGTGTTCTGACATTTGAACTTTGGACTCCTGGAAAAAAAGAATCATTTTTTAAGTAAAACTCACTTGATTAAATAAGAGCTTTACAAACTGTTGGGTATGACAGTAAGCAACAAAAAAAAAACCCTCATTTTTGAAGGCCTTCCTCCTGTAATTTATTTTCAACTGATCCCGAATTTGTCAGCTCTGCATTGTTTTCAGGTCTAGCTCCACAAACCTACGAAGGAGTGGCCAGTCCAAAATCACACCTCTGTGTCGCCATCAGTTGTTATAGCCTTCTCTGCATGGTGAATTCCATTTTAAAAGGGTTGGAATAAAGCCAGTGAGAAAATCAAATCTATCAGAGGTGGAAAATGCAGGAATAAAAAGTAAACACGCTCATCCGTATTTTGTTCACATCACCTAGTGTGGCTAATCAGTAACTGTTTAAATCTTCAAGTATTTTGTTCCACTTACCTGCATTTGCCTATTAGCAAAACACTACAGCCAAAACAAATTTGCAAAAAAGATTTATAAGTCTGTCAGTGCATGGGAAAAGAAAAAAAAACGCGGCTCGTACTTTCTGATACCGTGGACTTACCACGCGAGACTTCATTAGAAAGATTTACATTGAGGCCTTTTTTTAAGGAAACCTCTGGAATGTAGAAAAATCTTATCCATTATACTTGTCAGACTAAAAAGAAATACTTTTAAGCAAAGTAATCGCTTTCTGGCCTTTAGTTTTTATTTGATTTATTGCAAAAGCAAGGCTGTATCATGATATTTTCTAGGGGGCCACCATATTAATAAGCTGGCAAAGCATCTTGGAAGTGTGATGTCATCCGGTTGCTTGAGAGCTAACTGTATTACTCTTAAGGGAGAAACTTTTCATGAAGTCTCCAAAATCATCATAGAATGGCACATAATTTGCCATATCAGTTTGAACCAGTGCATTCCTCAGTCCATGCAAAGGCAAGGAGCGTCATCAACAAGAACGTTTCTCTTTTTAGCTTCTCAGGTTGCCACTACCTGAACTCTTGGCCAACTTAGATAGCGGTGGTGCACGTTTGAAGCTGACAGACAGTTACAACAGGGCAATTTTCTTTTTGGCAAGCTTTTAACATATCGACCAGTGCTAGAGCAATAGTGAAGAACAGATTGTGTTCCGCTATTAACGAGCACGAAGTATTTTTGGTTGCATGCACGATCGGTCATTTGTGTTGCCGTGACAGCGATAATGTGTTTGAATGTGAGTGTGCGTATAGATTTGAATGTGACAATTTTGTGGTGAAAGTACATTTTCCATTCCTCTGGCGTCTTAATTTAGGCTTTATGAGCGAACAGAGCGGAAAAGAAATGCCAGGCTTATCTACACTGATGGACTTATAACCAGAATTGTAGCCAAACTCTGATTCAAATTTGTAACCATTTATTGACTTTACCCATAACAAGAACTTCGACAAAATGTCAGATAACATCAACAAAATGAACGACAAAAAAATCAACAATGACAAGTTTAACAACAAAATCAACTACAAATACCAACTCCATTCTCAGTACCGAGTGTGACTGCCATGTGCCTGCAACAAAGCCATCACTCGTCATAGCATGGACAGCACCATTCTCTTGAGCTGTTGCTGTGGAATGGCCTGCCACTTTTGGAGAAGGGCTCCTTGGAGCTTTGCCCTCATCCTGGGCGCTGGAGTGCATTGCCGAACCCGCCAATCCAACAGGTCCCACACATGCTCGATGCACTTCATGTCAGGGCTGAAAGGTGGCCATTCCATGACTCGCACACCATTCTGGGCCAGGAGCTGCAGGGTCACATGTGCTGAGTGAGGTCGTGTGTTTTCTTGCATGAATGTGACCTCAGGGTGGTCTGTGATGTAAGACACGACATGCGGTCTGATGACAAGGTCACAGTAGCAGGCTGCATTAAGATTTCCATTGATTATGACCAGGTCGGACCTCCAGCCGCACCGAATGGCACCCCAGACCATCACCGAGCCTCCTCCAAAGCAATCCATCTCAGCAATGCAAGGGGCTGCATATCTCTCACCACGTCGTCTGTAGACCCTCTGTCTTCCATCATGTCAATACAGACAAAATCTGGACTCATCACAAAAGACAGCATTCCTCCAGAATCGGCTGGGTACTCGTGTCTGATCATATTCTTCAGCCCAGCGAAGCCTGGTAGCCCTGTGCCGTGCATCAAGCTGCATTCCAACACATGTCCTGTGGGCTCTGATCCCTCGCTCTGCAAGTCGGCAACTCACTGTTCTTCTGCTGATCCTTAGTCTGTGGATTCCTAGGGTCTCTTGAGCCGTCCTGGTACAGGTTCAAAACCAATTGCTCAGGTGGACGAAGCAGATCTGATTGTCCTGGGCTGGGGTCGTGACCCTAGGCTGACCAGGTCAGGGTCGATCATTGGTGCTTGTAGTCTCCTAGTAATGAGCCACAAGGTTCGAGATTGTTGGGTGGCTTAGCCCAAAATGCTGGGCGATGCAATTTTGGGATGTTCCAACCATCCACAAACCAGTGGCTTGATCACGTTGGGGTCTAGAAAGGTGTTGGTAAATTAATAAAAAACCAAGAACGTTGTCCCGATGAAGAAGCAGAGTCCGATTGTTCGTGTCAAAGAGCAGGAAAGAGTTTATTACACAGCCGGCCGTGAGAACAACAGCGTGATGCAAAGTTCTTGGTTTTTTATTAATTTACCAACAAATTTGACCCTGCTCGCAGCGCCAAATTTGTTGGTAAATTAATAAAAAACCAAGAACGTTGTCCCGATGAAGAAGCAGAGTCCGATTGTTCGTGTCAAAGAGCAGGAAAGAGTTTATTACACAGCCGGCCGTGAGAACAACAGCGTGATGCAAAGTTCTAAAATTCCTTCATTTTGTAAGAAACTTTATACATGTTAAAGTACAGACATTTGCATATGATTTCTTTAATGTTATCAGAAGTTGTTGCTGATTGGTTCCAGGGTTTTACACATTGATAAAAAGCAATACTCTACAATTGGGCCTCTCCTGAACCACCCAACTGAATTGGTTCAATAGATTCCCAACCCTCGGAAGATGAGCTCCATATGTGGGCATACGGAACCTCCAACTAAGGGGTGCTAGTGCCTATTATCCTGTCGGAACTGAAGACAAACGGAGATTCAAGCTGGAAGTCGCAAATAGGCGATATGTCCTGCCGGACCTGACGGCTTCTCTTTATCTCCTAATACACATTCATTACCCATTGATCAAACAGTCTGGCTCACCTCATATTGCCAATACCCAAAAGTTCTGTTTCCCAACAAAGGCGAGGCATGGTGCACATAGTATCTTTGAACAAATGCTCTCGGGTTCTGGCCTTAATGACCTCAAGGATTGTTTTAAGACATTTAACAGCACTGCGATTGTGATCAGTGAAGCCGGACGAGGTTACATTACTAATTCCTCAAATCCTGCTCCACAGACACAAACAAGGTCATGACCTCACACATTGTTGTGTCTCCTTACTCAACCACAATTGCATGTCAGTTATGTAATCATCTAATTAAAATTCATCTCACCCAACTATAGTATTTCTGTCTAGTCAGACTTATAAGTTTTTAAAGTCCAACAGTATAATTATATCCCCAAACGCTGAACGGCGTTCTGGGGATATTATGTTTTTGGTCCGACCACAATCGCCGCCGCTGCACTGCCCTGCATGGTACCGCAATAACTTCAGTAAAATTTCAATTAGAATTTCATGTTTTGCATATAGGTAAGTATCATAATGAGGAAGAACTGATTCGATTTTGTACAATTTACAATTTCTAGATAGGCCACCAGGGGCCAAAAACTGAAAAATCACTGTTTTTATCATATCTCTGGAAATATTTGTCAATCAAGTGCAAATGAAAGGTCATGACCTGAGGATGTGTCCCATGATGACATTATACCTGTTTGGTTCAACATTTTGACACAAGGTGGAGCTTTGTGACATAAAATTCACCATTTTTGCCATATCTTTGGAACCATTTGTCCAATTGACATGAAACTATGTGCAACTGCAAGGTCATGACCTCACAACGTGTCACATGATGGCATCATACCTGTATGGTTCAATATTTTGCCACCAGGTGGCGCTTTGTGAATGAAAATTACCATTTTGGCCATATCCTCAGAACCATTTGTCCGATTGACCTGAAACCTGAAGCGAGCCGTGCAGGCGTGATTTGCACGGCTAATTTCCGAAAAACACGGCCAAAAAAATGGTACACGGCTTGACCAAAGCCCTGCTTAATATGTATAATAAAACGGGTGCTTCCCATCCTTAAATGTGATCCTCAACTGACTCGTTAGGTTACGTTTGTTTCAAGACTTTTAGCTCGCTATTTCAGTGTCAGCGATGTTTAGCCTTTTAACCCGATAACCAGTTGGCTCTCTACCTTGCTAGCTATTGCATTACAGAGCTCGATATCACTTTTGCGTTTCAAGCTATGTTGCTAACTTGCTCGCTATTTCAGTAGCCTATTAGCGATAAATTGTTGACTTTTTCTTGTGTATTTTATGCGCTGTGTGTAGGGTAACCACATCCATCGTATAGTGAACGCTAGCTAGTTGACAAGCTGGCTAGCAAACTGATGCACAGTTCAACCTATTTTCCTGGATACTGGCAAGTGTGGAGGACAAAAGTCAATCGTTCCCTACTCTCGCTGCTGGTTGTAATGATTTGGCCGATCGGCGCAAGTTGAGAACAAGGAAACACCGAAAACCGAAACGAACATAAAATTATTTAACTTGGTCAAGCTAGTTGAGAAGCTGGCCAGAAAACTAATGCAAAATTCAACATATTTTCCTGGACACTGGCAAGTGTGGAGAACATAAGTCAATCGTTCCCTACTCTCGCTGCTGGTTGTAATGATTTGGCTGATTGGCGCAAGTTGAGAACGAGGAAACTCGAAAACCGAAACGAACGTAAAATGATTTCATCGGGAGACCGAAGGAGACATTCAAAATAGCCTGCTTTCATAGTATATCTGCATTAGCGAGCCCAAATAGCCTGATGTGACATGACAATGGCGCCAGATGAAAAAGCAATCTTAGCGTCTGTGTTGCTGGCCAACCATTCTGTCCGCTCCATCTTGCTTGGTGGAAGAAGTTCTCAATTTTATTGTTGCTTTATTATCAATAAATTGTCAATTTTTTTTCTTGTGTGTTTATTTAATGGGCTAGTTATATGTAGGGTAACTGTTTTATAAAAGGAATAAGCCCCTTGAAGCAGTGGGTTACAGTGATTTTATAACGGCGGAGGGGCACTAAGAGAACGCCCCTCTGCCGTTATAAAATCACTGTAACCCACTGCTTCTCGGGACTTATTCCTTTATTTAATAATTTGTCTCTCACCTTGTCAGTTGCTAATTTTGGCCAAATCCATCTTTTTTTTCGCCAAAACTAGAAAAGGTGTAGAATGCATTGACAACAATAGAAAATATAACAACATATCAATGTAATGAAGAAAAAACTAAGCCAATGTCTTGTGCTGAAATGTAATATTTTGTCTTCTGAATGCACATTTAGGCCCTGTTTTTAAAATATACCCCCCAACTACTTGATACTTTTCTTGAAAGTATTTATTTATAGTCTGACAAGCACAATAGGAAAGACTTTGCCACGTTCCAGAGATTTCCTTTTAAAAAACCTTTAGTACTTTGAATAGCCACTAGAGGGGACTATGTACTCATGAATGTTTTCCAAAGACGCCAGACAATACCACTGGGGCATTTCTCCTGTGATCTGAAAAAACCTAGTCAGTCCACTGAACACAATTTTCAGAAAATGGTTTGTGTTCAGGATTGAGCTCCGGGTTGACAAATAATTCTTTCTTTACTTATTTAGTAGAGTAAAAGTAAATGCCTTTTCAGTTAATTCGCTTATACCTAGATTTCATCTTTGCTAAAGGTATAAATTGACTTACTAGGTTTAACCGGATCAAACTTAATGACCGAAGCAAATCTTTAATCAATAAAAACCTAGTATTACAACATAATTATTCTTCATTATTAAACACTGAAAATATTCAACTCAAATATAAACATATATTAACAAAATTATATAACAGAATTATGGGTTCTCCGATATGAATTCTCTGAGCACTTCGGAGTCAAAAAAATCATATGGCTCTGAACAATAACAAAGAAGAAGACTTAAAATCTTAAAACATTTGCATTGTCAAGTGCATTTCTGAAAAATTTAAGAATATCTTCATTAAAAACACTCTTAGAATACCCTGAACAGTACATACAGTATGAGCTGGTATGATCTCAAGTTAACCATTATCTACGCACTACTCAAACCATTCTACAATATCAGCATTTCTATTCTTTACTGGTATATCCTGCCAGAATTTCCTTGTGGCAGCCAAAAATGACTGTGCCAGGTCAAGAAGCTTTTGAAGCTTTACACCAGGAATGCCCTGTGGTTTGCTTCTGGTGGCTAGAGGAATGTCAAGTCAAGTCAAGTCCTCCTCAAAACCCTGTTTAAACCACAATGCTCATAAACCTTTTCTAAATTCTGTTAAGAAAGCGAGAAATGTAACAAATATCTGCTCAACAAACTCACTGCGATGCTTTCATGGAGGCTGCTATTTTGCAAGTGGATCATGTGACCTCAATGAGCCATGTGATTGGCTCGCACTACATGCTAGGCTTCTCCAGATCAAGTATCCCTGTGATGCTCAATGAAGACTGACTTACTAGTTTCTTCCAGATGAAAAAATGCCATTAGACAGGTGTTTCAGACATTTTAATCTGATAAAAGAAAGGGGTAAAACCTAGTCACTCCAAATGTTGGTCCAAAATTTTCTCAAAATTTTGAGTTACCAGGTTTTCCAGATCACTGGAGATTTCCGCCTCGATGGGTTTTGCCCTTTTTCTACAAATCTACCGTACCAGATGAGACAAGCGCAGTTTGATCCGGTCATCGTTTTCACGACTTTACCTGCCTTTAATACCCACTCATATCTCTGCTCACTGCTGTAAATGAGTTATACTGCCTTTATTTTGCCAATGTGGTTATCAATCCTCACATCTCTTCGATTCCTTTCCCACACTAAATCAATCTGTTATGATTAATTTGCCTGGGAAAGCACACTTAGCCAGATAAGTCTTTTCATTCATTGCTCTGGCTGGTTTGTTTTACAATGAATGCCCAGTTGTAAGCCATCCAAGAAGGATGCTGGAAGTACAGCGACTGTGCTTTGTATGCCCAGCTCAGTGACTGTGGTTTACTGCTGTTTAATTTTAATGTTGTTTTATTGAGCTGGGCAAGGTACAGCCCGCTAAGCTAGTATACTTAATTTAAACTGTTCTTGATACTTTGCCTGGTTAACAGACTTTGATGGTCATCAACTGCTCAACTTATAGAGTGAACTACTCCTCCAGTTTGACCATTAGCAGTCATAACACTACTCGATCTGCTCCAGCTGTCTGTCCGAAGCAGCTGTGGGCTTGGTCTGGACTTGGATGGAAGACCACCTGGGAAAACCAAGTTGCTGCTGGAAGAGGTGGTGGTGGGCCAGAAGGTTACGATATTCCCTCTGGTGGAATAATCCCCAATGCCCCAGTGCAGTAATGGGTACACTGTACTGAAGGAGTCTCCATCTTTCAGATGAGACGTTAAACAGAGGTCCTGGCTCTCTGTGGTCATTAAAGACCGTATGGCCCTCTTAAACCAGAATAGGAGGTTTGCTGGTGTCCTGGAGAAATTACCAGCCTGGCTCTTTCAACCTACCACCTAATCATCCAGATTTAATTGGTTATAAGCAATTTGTCCTCTCTGTCTCTGCCTGAGCGTTCTGGCACAAAATAGCTGCCGTCGCATCGCCCAGGTGGGTGCTACACATTGGTGGTGGTGAGATGAGATTACCCTGTAAGACTGTAAAAAGCAGTTTGTGAGGGTGCTGTATAAAAAGATTAATTCATTCACTGGTCTAACTGTACTTACCAACTTTGTCCAGTAAGAGACCACCCATGACTTGCTTGAGCTGAAAACGCCACCTAAAACTTTTTAAATCAGCTGGTCTTTGCTACAGTTCTCAGCCTGACCAAATATAGCACACAGCGAAGGAGCCCTGTGGATCACAGAAATAAAGAAATAATCATGGCTATCACAAAGATGGCATATCATTTTAAATCCTTTTTTTGTTTCTGGTAAAATGAAAATTGTATATGCTGTACATAATGGTCCCAAATTTAGAGGGATGGGTTTGGGTGACATTTTTTTCAGTACTCACTTTTAACTGGTGACTTTGGAGAATGTTCTGGAGCCATATTTAGCATTTGCAATGGTATGTCTGTCACTTTTTACAGAGAAAAAGAATTGTTGCCATAGTTTCCAAATGTCATTCGCATGGCTGCATGAGAAAGTCATGCTGACTACACAAGACTTCAGATGATGAAGCAGGATAAGAATAATGGCAAACTCGGGCACCTGTTTCCCACGCCTTGTCTCTCCACAGCTACATGGAGAATTTGGATCGTATATCCACCTCGAACTACGTCCCCACGCCACAGGATGTGCTGAGGGTTCGAGTCCCAACCATAGGCATCAACGACTACTCCTTCAATGTGGAGAAAATTACTCTCAGGTAGGTTAATATGTGCTTCTGAACTTGTGAACTGGAGCAATGATGATTGGACTGATGTGCAATATGTCCTCTTCCTCCCCCTGGTGGCTGTGGGGGGGGGGGGCATCACTTCATTCCTCATGTAACCCTGCTCATTCCTGACTAGAGGCCTTGTCCAACACAACTTCCTTACTCAGGGGTGGGGAACCTTATCCAGAAAGGGCCAGTGTGGGTGCAGGCTTTCATTGCAACCAAGCAGCTACACCTAATACTACTTACAAACCTCTGGAATTTGTGCTTAGGGCCTTCATTAGTGGAATCAGATGTGTAACTGCTTGGTTGAAAGCAGTTGAAAGGTTGAAAGGGCCTGCACCCATAACGGCCCTTTCTGGATGAAGTTCCCTACCCTTGTCCTAGCTGCTGAGCCCTCTAGAAATTCAGTCTACTAAATTCAGAGCATTTCCTATGATTGCAAGAGTTCACCAGATAAAAAGTTTGTCAATTATGAAAAGTTTTCTAAATGCCCAGATTATGCTCATATTTCCGTGGTTTGGTTGGTGGGATTTGGCAGAACACTTGTCAAGTAGTACTCAGGCTGGGCCATTTTAGTGTCCTAGCGCAGCCTGAGAGATTATCAATGAAGAGCCTTGTTGTTCTTACGACATAGGCACACACATTATGAGGCATTCTTCGGACAGGACGGGGCATAGTGCATGCTTTCCTCTGTGCTGTCACACTCGGTCCCTGCATTTGACTCAAGGGGTAGGAATTGACCTCTGGAGCAATTAATATGTTGAATATGGTAAAATAAGCCATACAAACAAACCTCCAATGTGAATATATTGACTGTCCAACAAGAGACTGCAAGCTGGTAGGTGGCCAAGTGTTCAATGGATGTGAAGGCAAACCCAGCTAGGTTTTCACTAGCATACATTTGTGTGGCAAAGACTGGCAGACTGAACTATGGGTGAAAACATGTTAAGCCTCGGGAGTGCTTGATCAGTTTCTGTCATTTAGGGTTGCTTTGTTTCAACGATTTTTGTGGCGAAGGGGACATAAGTTATTGAGATTTTTTTAAAGAAAGAGTTCTGGTTTGGTACAGCAGAATGGGATCATGGGAAAATTAACAAAATTCACACTTGGGGAAACGACAAGGGGGAGTGGCAGGGAAGACAAGCTGTGAAAAACAGGTTCGATTTGAGAACAAGGAAGAGAGAGAAAGAGAGGGGGAGATACGTTGAGCAAATGGGTAAAGAGAGCGAGAATCTTCGCTCAGTCACCGAGTGTGTGTGAAGAGTAAGGGGTGTGCACCATCTGTTCATTATCCACCCTGACCAACAGCTTCATCATCTCAGATGTAGACTTCCTGCCCATTGTGTCAATCCCCCAACCAATAAAGAGAGCCCAGCTCCACCCGTGCCTCCACTCCTTGGGTATCATGGGGTCCCTGGAGGTTATGTTACCCATCCCCCCACCTCCAACCTCTCCTTCCTCGCACAGCTAATCCAACTGCCAACTAATGCTGGCTTGACTCCAAAGATGGACATAACAGTAGCCAGAAAGTAAGAGTCCTGCCATTTTTTCTTGCTCCCATGAGCTCAGCCAGCTGACTTCGTGATCGGCTCTACCTCCTGACTGAAGGGCCCTTCTAATTCGTAAATGCAGATGGTTAGAACAAAACACTGGGGAGAATTTTTGCTTGCTGAACCTGGATTGTCCATCTCTATTCAGCACTAGTGCTCGGGGTCCTTTGCTTTACTGACAGACATCATTACATTGATGGTGATTCATCCAGGGTGCAGCGTTGATTGGTGTGAAATGAATTCAGGGAATGCAAGGCGTGCCTGTGCAGGAAAACAAGTTTTGTACCTCCACATGTAAATATTTATAGCGCTGCAAAAATAAAATCTTACCGAGAATTTTACTGTGTGTGTATAGACTTGCAATAATGTATATTAACCTTTTTCTTAGGAAAATACCTTCTGGCTCTGATTTGAAGTAATTTTGACTCATTTCTAGATTTGTCTATGGGGTAAGATAATTTCACTTTCTCCATGGACAAAGCCAGAAATGAGTGATCATACTGGGCTTGAAAAAATGTTAGCACCCACAGTGGCCCTTTTCAGACAAGACTGGAGGCACCGGCTCAAGCGCTGCGATGTCCATAAGTATCTGGACAGTGAGAAAATTTTAAATGGCTTTGATTTGTACACAGTTCACGCACACACTGAGTGAGCCATGTATGTAAGAGTCATGGCCTATTAGGCTGTTCCACTGTTCAGACACCTGCAGGCCAGCCCGCTCATTCTCGTTCACTTTCCCTCAAATTGTACCTCTGCTTTGACGGTGTTTACTGTGAGACTTGCGTAAACTTGCATGATTGTAAAACCATGCTTTTCAATCTGTGATTCAATTCACATAACCAAAGGCACCATGGATGGATTGCTATCAATGGCAGGATGTCTTTTAAATGCAAAGGCCAACAGGAGTGGTGCTCCGCTGGGTTTTGTTTATGTCTGTACAGTGATAGACCCAAAATTCACCAAATATTTTTTGTTTCCAAATAGCACTGCACACATACCTATAACCTACAGTGATAAAGGTGTAATGCAAGAGAAGTACAAGAGAAGGAGAATTGAACAACTCATTTTACTTACCGGGCAAACCCTTAAAATATAGCCATTTGCACAGTCTGGGCCTGATTTACGGAGACATTTTAGCACTTGCAGACGAATAACTTGAACTGTGATCAAGCATGGTATTAATTTAGCAGTAATCTTTGGCTATGTCTTCAGCTTTTGCACGTAATGAAGTTCTGCTCAAGGTACGTTCCCAGTAAAACAGGCCCATTTTTTAAAAAGAAATTTACTAGCGGTGGCCACAAGAGGGCGCTGTGGTTTATTCCTGCGTTTTTCATCAATCAGGATAATTGATGTCGGGGGCCAGAAATCGGAGCGGCGCAAGTGGATTCATTGCTTTGAGAACGTCATGTCCCTCATTTTCCTGGCCTCCCTCAGTGAATACGACCAGGTCCTAGAGGAGCAGGAGTCCGAGGTGAGAGAAAATCTCTTACACATCAAGCACAATGTAATATGACGCAGCAAAGCATTACAGCACAGGTCAACGTAACACAACATAACACTGAGCAGCATAACATAGTATACCATAACACAGCCCAGCATTACACGACACTGCGTAAGAGTATAACCTTACACAAAACAACACAGCATAACGCCATACCAGAAAATAGCAGTGGCAAGAAAAAGCCATTCAGCCCCATTAAGTCCTTTTCTACATAAATGTACCTAGTGCTGATGCTTGAAAAATAGATGATATCCTGCTCGCATCAAGTCCTAGATTATCGGCCACTGCCACACGGTATCAATTTCTGTTTGCGTAAAAAAAAGTACTTCCTTCAATAACTGTGCGAAATTTACTCTAATTACCATTTATGACCCAGATTTCTGCAAAAAGAACTTAACGCATAATTTTAGTGCACTTTTTATCCCTTTTATTCGCATATTGAAAAGCCTTGATCAGCATAGCCCCCAACTTAAATTTCCTTTTACCAAGACTAAGCAAATTAAGCTTTGAAGGTCTTTCCTCATAACTTATATTTTCTATTATTATATTACCTTTTATCAGCCTCCATTACATTATGATGTATTGCAGAAGGCTATGTTTATTACACAATTGCCCTATATTCCACTGCATAGGATTATTTCAGTCCTATGGGGGGGGGGGGGGGGGTGTTGCGGTGTTTTTTTAAAATTGTGATTTGATTCCATTCATTTTGAAATACCGCCCCGATTCTAGCCAGTAAATTCCAACCATTTTGAGAATTTAAATTTTGGACTGTCCCTCATCCCCATCCCCATAGAACCGAATGGTGGAGAGCCTGGCTCTCTTCTCTACCACCGTCCGCTCAGTGTGGTTTGAGCACACTGCTGTCATCCTTTTCCTCAACAAGACTGATATCCTGGAAGACAAAATCAAGACCTCGGACTTGCAGACCTATTTCCCGGATTTCACAGGTACTCCGACAAGTGCAACACCAGTCATCTAACATAACATAACATAACATGAGTGGCGAGAACAGGCCATTCAGTCCAAATACGCTCGCCAGTTTTTTTTTTTTTTTGCTATTTCAAATATATCACTTCAGATACTCAGAGAATCAATGTTATCTAGCTTTAAGTCAAGCCTGCTCTTGAAAATTCCCAAGCTTTCCGCCTCAACAATATGTCAGGCAAGCTATTCTACATAGAAATTACTCTTTGGGTGAAAAAAATATTTCTTAATATCAGTGCTAAATTTACCCTTGGTCAACTTCCATTTGTGACCCCAAGTTCTACTAACAAAACTTGGCCAAAGGAATCCAACATAATTCACTTTGTTAATCCCTTTAACCTATTTAAAGACCTCAATCAGATCACCCCTATATCCAGCTCTACATGCAGCATTCGCGCTTTCCTACTGTCCTCTAGGTTGCAACGCTACAAAAACAGCAAAAAGTTCCTGCTACATTGTGGCGACACGTTTGTAGTCTGCACTTGGTAATCTGGCAGATGCTCTTGCTTTGATCATATAATCCATTTATACAACTGGATATTTACCTAGACCTAAGTGCCTTTCTGAGTCACAGTAATTCATCTGCACTGAACTGACAACCTTTGCCTTACCTCAGGAGATCCAATACCAACAAAGTAAGCAAAACCATTTGCAAGCTAAAGTGTACTGCTCTGAAGGCCCAGTTGTCAACACCTTTATCAGTCAAAACTAGATTAGAGTAAGGGAAGTTAATCTGCAAATTACCTCACTAAATTCTTGTGTATTTGCAATACAGGGATAGTAGTTTTCTTTTTAAAAACGGGTATTTTGCAGTATTGGTCCATTTTGCTGCCCCAACTATACTGACACCTAAGTGTGGCAACTCATTTTTTTTATCGCTGAACTGAAACGGTCATCTGCCATTGATATCTCCAGGTATATGTTGACGTAGGTCAAGTCTTTTTAGGTCCTAACAAGGTGGTGTGAAGGCACTTCTGCGTGGGGTTCTTAAACTCCCCTGAGCCTCTCCCCCACTCCACTCGTGCCCAGGCTGTCTCATCCTGTTACCCATGGCAACTGCATATGCTCAGCCATTGGCAGACAGCCTGTCCGGGGGGAGAGACCAGTTCATTCCACCATCTTGACCGCTCTATCAGGAGGCGGAATTCATTGCCCATTTCCAAATCCCTCCGCTCTCTGTTTGAAAGCACAGTCTCAAATGGACCCTTCCGCTGTGCATGATCCTGTTGTATGCACGTGTCCACAAATGAATACTAATTCTCAGCCTCAAGTAATGCAGTTCTGCACTGAAGCAGCTGTAGCCTCTACAATACATGGCCAGAAGTATTTTGACACATGCTCTTTCAACATCTCATTCCAAGAATCGTGGGCATTAATACAAAGTTGGTCCCCCACATAATTGTGGCCAAACTCTTCAGGGAAGGTCTCTACTTGATATTAGAACATTTCCGCAGAGATTCGCTTCCATTAATGCCAGCAAAGTAATTGAGTGGCCAGGCGATTAGCCCCAGCTGGATGTTTGCTATCCGATTACAAATGTATTTGATGGGTTTGAGGTCAAGGCTATATGCTTGCCAGTCAAGTTCTTCTTGGCCCTTGTCAGCATACCATTCGTATATGGACCTCACTGTGTTAACTGTCGAGAGGACTTCCCCTCAAACTACCACCACATGAAAATGGTCCGAGACCGAGGAGAGTCTACATCAGGGTTAGGAACCCTGATCCCGGAGAGCCATGGGCTGCACTTGTGTATCTTTGCACTTTCCCTCTCTCACTACATCCTCTCTGTCTCTCTCTCTCTCTCTCTCTCTCTCAGGGAATAAGCGTAATGCAGTAGAGGCTCAGAATTTCATTAAGAAGATGTACAGGCAGAAGGCCGTCAGCAGGCCAGAGGGACAGCTCTACTCCCACTTCACCTGTGCCACGGACACGGAGAACATCCGCAAGGTCTTCAAGGATGTGAAGGCCATGGTGTTCAATAAGCTTATAAATGAGTATAACTTCACATAGGGGTCATGAAAGGACCTTAGGCTGATAATGAGCCTCCTGGAGTCAGGAGTGACAACCCTTGACCTCTGAACCCTGGCCCCCCACAGCTTAGTCCGCACATCTTACAAAGGGGGGGGGATGCTCGGCCTTCCTCCTTTCTTCTTCCTCCTGGGACAGTTGGGATGTACGTCTTGACCGGAATTCGACAATTTCTAATCCAAATGATTTGCAAAAAGCAGCCAAGGGAATTTTTGAACATTTTTGACGAAACGCAGTGCAAACGTGTGTGTTTTCCGTCAACAGCCGCAATGGGAATATTCTGAAGAGGACGCAAGATAGTAAACTGTGCGCGCACCCTTTTTAATGGCTCCAGGAGCAGGCACTTGGGCTACCGGATTTATCTCTTAAAATAAAAAGGATGTTTAATTACTTCATTTATTTCCATTTTCATCTCTGTCTACAGTGTCAGTACATGGATGAAGCACCTAAACTGTTTTGATCTCCAAAGCCTTCTTTCTGTGCAAGATTACTGTGATGAGGTTCTTCCAATGGCCGAGGTGCGTTCGGAACACCGGTGAATCAGACAAACTGTTGGCTGAATGTGTAATCCAGTGGGCAAGCAAATCCAATCAAATCAAGGGACTGGTTTAATGCTTACAACTTAGGTTTTTTTCCAAGAAACAAAAAAGAAAAACAAATATTGTAGTAATGATTGGCAGAGATGTTATCCTAGAGGCCATTGTATGCTTAGGTATTTTTGAGTATGGGTTGGGGAATTTTGATAATTTCAATAAATCCCCTGTACAGTCCCACCCGCGCGCACACACACACACACACCCATTGCTTGGAGGAGGGGGCGTGTCTGTGTTGGATATCTGTATGTGAAGGGACTCTCCGTGCTACACGCTAAGCTAGTGATGACAATGAATAGACGTCAATGGACCAAGACTAAATAACAATTTTTGCGCTTTGGCGATTGATTCCTATTCATAGTCATCATAAAGTTAGCATGTAGCATGGAGTTTCCCTTTCAGGCCCAGAGGTGGGCTGGAGTGGATCAAGAAATCATAGACCCCCCCTTCACCCCTGTCACAGTGTTAAAATGAGAATGGTATTTACATCTTCGAAGCCAAACTGCTCATTAGGCTTCCTGCCAATCTCCCGTGGAGTTGTCGGCAGCAGAGAGGTATTAGAAAGGTCTAATTAAATTCCTGCTCTCCATTTAAGGGTGCAATTAAGTGACGGAGGGCTCAGCTGAGAGGAGTGGTAAACGAGCTTTACTTAGTCAACGTGAGCAACCCAAAACTTTGAGGCTGAAATTGCGCTCATCCGCTCAGTAAAACCCCCGATGAAGAAATCTTAAAATTCAGACCCTGAGGTGCTGGGCCCTACTGATGCCACTGTTGTCTGCTCTGCGATAAGAGGACCCCAACACTGACTTGTGCCATGATGCCTTGTTTGTGAGGGACAGGTGCATTTCACAAATCATAAGGCCGGATTATTGAGTAAAGGCTCATTTATGCTCCTATTATGTTCAATAATAAGTTTGTTCGTTTCAAACGACGCAACCCTCACTCCCACATACAGTACTTCCGTGCATCCTTTACGTTTGCACGGATGTCCAGCAGAGGGCAGCCCAGAGTCAAGTTTCTGGCGACAATAGACACTGATGGTGGAAGAGTTAATAATAATGTATTGATAAAATAATCTAACAGCTACACCACCTCCAGGATTTCCATTGGTACTGCTGTGTTTCGTTTGCATCTGTAAGCTTTCTGAAAATGTGTGGAAATACGAAATGCACACAGAAAGGCCCAGGCAAAACTTGAACCCACAATCTTTTTGTTAGCCGCCTTGCTAAGCACAATAATCAACCAAGTTCATCCTCTTAATTACTTTTGATTCCAAACAACCAACACTACTGTTTTTTTTTTTTTTTGGTTTTTTCTTCTCCTAGACGTTGCAGTGGGCAAAATAAATAAAATAAGCAAATCAATAAAATTTGGGAACCTCTTCCAAGACAAGGAATCATATTCATACAAGGCAGAAATGGTGATCTCAAGTCAGATTTTCCTGATCAACTCTCTGGCCTCTTCCATTATGATCTAAAAGGCTCAGCTGATTCCAGGGCAGTACTTTGACTCTCTAGTGCTTTATGAATATGAGCTATGAAATCTTTTTTTAATTTTATTTAGAAGCGTTATTCAAAGGTAGGCATGAAGTTCAAACCCTAGCTGTTGAGCCAGACTCCTCTCCATCCAAGCATCTCTGATCCTCAGAGACCCTGGTCTTCCATATCCACTGACAACAACATCAAAATGATGATGGTGAAAGTCAATCTGCTTTTTTTTCTGTTTAATGAATGCAAATTAATTAAATTATACCATTTTATATTAGTGAGGACTCTTTGATTTGTCAAAAGGGTGGACATTTCCCAGAAGTTGGGGCAGAACATGAGTAGAGGGCTAATTGTAGATGGTTTTGGGGTTAATACCATCAATTACATCTGCATATTTTCCCTTCTCAAAGAGCAATGAAGCGAATATTTTCAGGAAACATGTTTTCTCAATGGTTGTTAATAGAACTGCTTTCTTTTCCTTTAAGTTGAAGATCAAATTAGGTTACACCAAAGGTTTAATACATTAATTGATTCCATTTGTAGAGGTTTCATTTTGAGCACAAAATCTGTTTGAAATGAATGTGAAAGAATGGTAAACAATATGATGTAGGAGATTTCTTGTTAGCTCAAATGTAGAATTGTATTGTTTCACAAACAGTTGTGAAATATTTGGCCCTTCCTGATTTTTTTTCTTTTTTTGCTTATTTGCCATATTTACATGTAAATGTTTCAGACCATCCAAGTAATTTTAATATCAGACAAAATAAAAGCAAAATGCAGCTTTTAAATGATCATTTCCTTCATTGAAGGCTGCCCTTCTGAACCTAATAACTGATTGTGCCTCCCTTAGCGGCAACCACTGCAATGAAACATTTGCGATAACTTGCATTGAGTGTTTTACATCGCTGAGGAATTTAGGCACTCATTTTTGTAGAATTGTTTTAATTCAGCCAGATAGGAGGGTTTTGAAGAACAAGATGCCAGCTTAAACTCATGCCGTGACATTTCAATCAGATTAAATTCAGGACGGTGACTAAGCCACTCCAAAATCCTTATATTGTGTCTTTTGAGCCATTCAAAGGTAAACTTGCTTGTGTACTTCAGATCATTGTCCTGCTACATAACCCGACCGCACGAGTTTTGGGTGACAAAGTGATGGCCAGACATTCTCCCTCTGTATTTTCTGGTAGAGAGCAGAATTAATGGGATCATGAATTATGGCCTGACACCCAGGTACTGAAGCATCAAAACAGCCCCAGAACTTCACACTACCTCCGCCGCTTCTGACTGTTGGTATGATCCACTTATTGTGGAATGCAGAGTTAGCTTTACGCTAGATGCAACAGGACCCATGTCTTCCGAAAAGTTTCACTTCTGACTGTCACGACCCTGGTGTGAGTGTCTTCTGTGTGGTCCTCCCATTCAGCATCGCGCAGGTCCACTGGAAGAAATGTCTCCTTTGATTGGCTAACATCTCCAATGAAATTGAACCCAATTATCAATTAAATTTGCTTAATTGGTTACTTTTTCACATTGGGCCAGGTAAGGTTAGACAGCCTTTTTCCATCAATAAATAAAATCATCATTTGGAAGCTTCATGTTGTATTTACTCAGGTTATCTTTGTCCAATATAAAAACTAGTTTAGTGATCTGAAACATTTAAGTGACAAATATGCAAAAATAAAAAAAAAATCATGAGGGGGCAAATACTTTTTCACAGCGCCGTACCTTTAGTTATTAAAGTAATAACACAAGGACAGGTTGTATGCAACAAAGTTGGATTTTAAGTATCCAGTTTCTGTTTCATTTTTGAATGTTTACATTTGTGCATATGAATGGATGTGTTGTTTACAGAAATTGAACTTAACAATTTTCGAAATAGTTTTGATATTGACTGTGGGGAAATAGGTTTGGAATGATGCTTTAATATCATATTTAAAAAAGTGCCAATTTTTAGGATGTGCGACTTGTTTGTAGCCTTTCAAGTCATAATTTTTCTCCCACTGAATTCCATCTAAATTCACATGCAAATCTAGTGCAAGTGCAAAGTCCAACAGTACCAGGGAATATAAGTAGACCAGGCAATTCTTGGCAAATTATGTATGTTGCCCACTGTAGATAGCTTGAATAGAACATGATAATATGACGGGAGGATTCTTGGTGAAATTGTACAGTTCAGTATACAAAGAGAAATAGTGTGAACTCAAAACTAGTTTTGAGATGTGAACTCGCCTGCAGGTATGAGAGTTCTTACTTTTAGCATAGAACTTTTTTACTGAATATAGACTGTTTGAATAGACGCAAGGAAAGTGAGAGTGCTTATATTTGTGAAAGCAGTATATGTCTATGAGAGAGGCAGTGAGAGATACAGCGAGATACCGTGAAAGACATGCAATTTATGTTTGAGTGTAAATAAGTGAGAGTGGGTCTGCTTGAGTTAGAGTGTGTATGAGTGAGAGACAGACTGTGTTGGTGTCTGTGTGTGTGTTTGAGAGAGAGACAGAGGAAATGAAAGTGTCTCATTGCGCTTAGCTCTGTTTGAGAGAAAGTGTGTGTGAAAGGGAGACCGTTTGCGTGCGTGTGGGTGTGTGTCTGTGTGTGCGTGCGTGTGTGTGTGTGTGTGTGTGAAAGAGGAAGAAAGAGTGTGAAACTGCTCTTGGCTTTGTGTGTGTGTGCGTGCGTGTGTGTGTGTGTGTGTGTGTGTGTGTATATATGTGTGAGAGAGAGAGAAAGTGTGAGACTGTGTTCTTGGCTTTGTGTATCTGTGTGAGAAAGAGTGAGTGTGTGTTTGCGCATGTGTGTGAGAGAGAAAAAAAAGTGTGGAACTGCTCTTGGCTTTGTATGTCTGTGTGTGTGTGTGTGTGTGTGTGTGTGTGTGTGTGAGAGAGAGAAAGGGAGAGAGATAGAGTATGTGTGTGTAACAGAGAGAGAGTGTGAGACTGCTCTTGGCTTTGTGTGTGTGTTTGAGAGAGAGAGAGAGAGAGAGTGACTGAGTGAGTGTGTGTGTGAGATTGTGAGAGTGAGAGAGATAGACAGAGTGTGTGTGTTTGTGTGTGTCTGTTACAGAGAGAGTGTGAGACTACTCTTGGCTTTGTGTGTGTGTGTGTGTGTGTGTGTGTGTGAGAGAGAAAGAGAGTGACTGAGTGAGTGTGATTGTGAGAGTGAGAGAGATAGACAGAGTGTGCGTGCGTATGTGTGTGTGTCTGTTACAGAGAGAGTGTGAGACTTCTCTTGGCTTTGTGTGTGTGTGTGTGTGTGAGAGAGAGAGAGAAAGAGAGTGAGTGAGTGCGTGTGTGTGTGAGCTTGGCTCTGTGTGTGATAGAAAAAGACAGTGTGTCAGAGAGCTTGGCTTTGTGTGTTCTCTCCCCGGGGATGAGACAGGCTAATGTCAGTGCCCCTGCACCAGCTTCACCTCCTTGTCGAATGGAGGTAAACTCATTAGCACCATCCACCATTCCTCTCCCTTCATTATTCTGTCCACCATTAGACTAAAACAAATAACTCCAAACTCAGGGCTTCTACGAGGATGCAGTGTGGCCATCCACAATAATATTTTTAACAATGCATGGGCAGCTGCTGTGATGTAATTCAATGGGTGTCTGATGCAATTCATGGAGGATTGGGGTTATCAGAGCGCTAGGATGAATCACACGACTCACCTGATCCAACAATGAGTATAGAATAAATGTACATGCAGGGTGAAGTACATGGTAATCGCTTATGCCGTCATTTCCTTAACTTTGTTTATTACTCTAGTCACACAGTAACTCACACAGCAAGTGAAGGGTTGATTTCCAGAAGTGTGCAAGTCCATTTTAGTCTTTTTGGAGAAACAAGATTTTAATGCAGCACTGTGTCGTTTTCGCCAGATTCGCTTGCCGTGTCCCCCTGCAGTTGGTAAACGGTGTTGTCTAACAACTGTCGTAAAATCTGTCTACACGTGCATTTGCTGACAAGCCAACTACACCAGCGGACGTTCTGAGGCGGGACATGTAATGTGTGAGCTGATCAACCATGTTTTCAGACCAGTTAAGGGTGACTTAAAAATTGGTCCCGTTTAATATACTATAGGGGAGACTGGGGTCCGATGAGCCATGGGGTCCAATGAGCCGTATTTTGCGATCAATAAATGACAGAGATGCTTAAAATAGGTAAAATATTTGACCATTGACTGATGAGTCATGGGGATAAATGAGCCATATCAGTATTTTGCCTATTTTAAATACCTTTGGTATTTATTGATTGCAAAATTGTGATATGACTCATTGGTCCTCATGGCTCATCAGACCCCGGTCTCCCCTACTTCATAAGTAAAGCCATATCCTCCATGCCATTACTTCTGCATTACCTGAAGCTTATTGTGGACATTAAGGGTGCACCAAAATTACTGCAACACATGACAAGATTTCACTTGTGCTGGTGCAGAAAGTCCACTAGGCTCCTTAAAGAAGTAATGATGGCTATTGGCTTTCCGTGGTAAACAGTTCTCTCTCTACTGGCTGTGTTCCAGACTATTTTAAAATTACCTGCAATCAACTACTACTAAAAAAACCAAATCTTGATTCAGCCATTCTTAGTAATTTTAGACCAATATCAAAATTGCCTTTTATTTCGAAAGTCTTGGAAAAAGTGGTCGCAAAGCAACTTTTAGAAGTGGTGGAAACCAACAATATTTTTGAGAAATTTCAATCGGGCTTTAGATGTCAGCAAAGTACAGAGACGGCTCTTCTCAGGGTCACTAATGATCTTTTGATGAATGCTGACTCTGGTGACTGCTCATTACTGGTGCTTTTGGATATCAGTGCTGCCTTTGATCATGTGATCATGATTGATAGCCTGAAAAATTGGGTTGGGCTCTCTGGGACTGTTCTAAAATGGTTCTATTTCGATCTGTCGAACAGAAAATTTTTGGTTGTATCCTCGTCTGTACTGCTTACTTCAGGTTTACCTCAAGGCTCCATACTTGGGCCTGTATTGTTTTGGATTTATATGTTACCTCTGGGTTTTATTATTTGTCAGCATAAAATAGCTTTTCACTGTTATGCTGATGACACGCATCTGTATATTTCAGTAAAATCCACTGATTTCAGCAATGTGTTGGTGTTGCATGACTGTTTAGCTAATGTTCAAAATTGGTTGTCTAAAATTTTTTTGCAGTTAAACTCAAATAAAACTGAAGTCATTATACTTGGTCCAAAGTTGGTGTTGGATAAAATCCAATCATCACTTGGACTTCTTGCTTCTAATATTAGGCCCTCTTCGCGAAATCTTGGTGTGATATTTGATACTGAACTCAAATTAGAGCTCCATGTAAAGAAGCTTGTACAGTCATGCTATTTGCAACTCCGTAACATAGCTAAAATTAGGTCTGTTCTGTCATTTGAAGATACAAAAAAAAATTTTTCATGCTTTTATCTTGTCCAGATTAGACTATTGCAACTCATTATTTACAAACAAACAAACAAACTGCAAGTGGTTCAAAATTCAGCTGCAAGATTGCTCACTAAAACAAATAAAAGAGCCCACATTACTCCAATTTTGGCATCTTTGCACTGGCTGCCAGTCCAATTCCGAATCGATTTTAAAATTTTGTTAATTACCTTCAAAGCACTCCATGGCATGCCGCCAGAATATATAAGTGAGCTTTTAAATCCTTACAGACCTAAAAGATTGCGGAGATCTTCCAAGCGAGCATTATTGGCTGTTCCAGAGTCCAAGTGTGATGGCTGGTGAGTTGAGACGCCAAACGCAGCGGCCAGAACAAAAGGAGGAAATAAGACAAATAAGACAGTGAGACTCGCGCTTCCAACGGACCGAGATGTCGTCTGAGGCAAGGAAGCAAGGGGAGCTCGACAGGAAGAATAGAAAGGGAAAAAACAGAAAGAATCCTTTGCTATCTAGAACTTTTCCTCAAATATGCAGCTAAACCTCAACAACTCTCTTACTAGAGACCTTACCAGTTGAAGTGCAAACATAACACTGACACTCTAGCAAGGGAAGTGAGGCGGAACTAGGGCTTAAATAGAATCCGGGCGATGACCCCAATTAATGCCAGCTGGCCCAGGAATCCCATTGAGAGCAAACTGATATCGTCCCGGACGAGAGCAACAAAGAAAGCTCTCAAAGCCTCCAAACCATGACACCAAGTTAAAAACGAAGGGTGATCGATTAAGGCTCCAAGACTCTGGAACAGCCTCCCAAACAACATAAGAAATGCTGAGTCTTTATTGTCTTTTAAATCTCTTATAAAGACTCATTTTTTTAGACTTGCTTTTGCTGAGTTTACAGTTTAAATTCTTTTATTATGGGTGTGTTTTCATGTACGTCTCCTTTTATCTTTATTCTACCTATTTTGATGTTTAATTCCCTACTTCCCCCATTTTGTTTTATTGCTATTATGTATATGTATTTTACCTGTTTGTGAAGCACTTTGTGCTGTATTGCTGGAAAGGTGCAATATAAATACATTTATTATTATTATTATTATTATTATTATTATCGATTCAATATTTTTGAGGGCCCTGGTTTGTCTGAGCACACCAGCATGCCAGTGATAATAATGCACAGCTTACCCCCATAGCGAAGGCAAAAAAAAATCTTGCCTGTAGCTTGCACCGACTAAGGTCAGCGTAAGCTGAACTTGAATCAAAAACATCGATCATCTCTTTTGAAACTGAAGTTAACACTCTCGTGCCTACCTTTTTGGATGTTTGTCGGTGATTCACCGCGAGAGAAAGCCTAGACTGCCCTTTGATACCAGCTGCACTCATACAAAATTGAAAGTGATTCTCTGGTTGGAACGCAACCCTTGTGCTTATTGATTCACACAAGAATAGCTCAGTCTTCCTAGCTCAAATAAAGCAGCACTTCGAGACATCAGTCCCCGCACCCCACTCTGCGTGAATTTCATTTCTACATTGTCACGGAGCCCTGATGCCGTCTGACATTTAACGGGATTGATCCGCCAGCGCGTCCACGAGTGAAGGCGAGGGAGATTGATTAATTCGCATGATTCTCAGGTGGGAATGAACAGCGCAGCCGCAAACACAGTTATAAAGAAGACTGTTGTCTCAGAGCAGCCGCGCACGGATGCAATCATGTGTGCGCTCTCTTAAAAACCCGCAATATAAATATAAAACACGACGAAAAGTAATTTTGTGAGCTGCCCTCAGTGGCAGCGTTAAGACCAAGCTGCCAAAAAAAAAATCAATGACAGAAAAAAAAAAAAAAAACTGACATCCCGCTTTAAGTGACGTAAAGGCAATAGTGTAAGAGTATCCTACAATGTTGGGGGGGAAAATCAACATAGAGGAGGGCTGTGATTACATATTTGTGAAACACATACATTCAGCGCATGTATATCGCCTACTGGTTTCTACATGCCACTCAACAGAGCAATATACACTCACAGTAGCAGCCATTAGACCTGTATGACAATAATCATGTCTTGTATTACAAAATCACATGATCACCAAGCTATCAAGATCACCTGGGTATCCGAGTCTGGGAAGGGCATTACAATAGACCGAGTTGTATTGTAGAATAAGGCATAACTGAAAGACAGATGGCTGCTCACAGGGAAATTTGTCCAGTGACGTGTGTCATCCAGGTTTCACTGCTATAATGAATACTGAAGGTTGCTTGTGATCTGCATGCTACTTGCTGCTTTTGACATGATCAATATGCAAGTGTCCTTGTAAAGAGAAAAAGAGAAGGTGATTTCAAACATGGCCTGAGGGCCAGCACTGACTGATAGGAAGATACTGACTGGATACTTTAGGACAGGGGTCCTCAAATCTGGACCTCGAATCCAAATCCAGCCCAGGTTCTCTGTTATCCCAGGCAAGTAAATGAACAGTTAGTGCCTCTGATTGGCCAGACTGTGTTAACACCTGAATCTTAGGTAAAGGGAGGGTGGAGAACCAGCAGTCCTCGGACCTCGTAGGGTATGATTTGAGGACTAGGGCTTTAGGACATGTAGCAAGGGACAATTCAGCAACTCGACAGACTCAAACTGAAGGCAGATATATGTCAAAGAGACGTACGGGAGTGAGGAAATACAAATGCTCAACTCCTGGCGGGGGAAAGCACACGGGACCAATCAATGGAGACAGCACGTCAAAGAACATGCAAGTTGCTAGATAGGAGGAGAAACAATAGGGGTACACATGAGGGTTGTGACATTACCAGGAAAGACAGAGACAAGTGAGACTGAGAGTCTGCATAAAA
Source organism: Gymnothorax reevesii (assembly GCA_029721435.1). NCBI lineage: Eukaryota > Metazoa > Chordata > Actinopteri > Anguilliformes > Muraenidae > Gymnothorax > Gymnothorax reevesii. The sequence goes on along the minus strand of CM056575.1, from coordinate 27,363,297 downwards.
ACTGTGACAAGTCCTTTAGTGCACTGGGACTAATCATACACCAAATTATAAAACCCCAATTCCGAAATAGTTGGGACCAAGCATAAATTGTGAATAAAATCAAAACACAATGACTTTCAAATCAAACCATCCAAAATTTTTTTCACAATAACACAGAGATAACATAGCAAATGTTGAAACTGAGAAATTTTACAATTTTATCAACAAAATGAGTTCATGTCAAATTTGATGGCTGCTTCAGGTCTCAAAAAAGTTGGGACAGGGGCCTGTTTACCATGATGTAGCATCCTTTCTTTTTAACGCAGAGTGGAGGCGTCTGGGCATTGAGGAGACAAGTTTCTTGAGTTTAGCCACTGTAATTTGAGCCCAATCTTGTTTAATACAGGCTTCCAGCTGTTGGAGAGTTTCGGGTATTCTTTGATAGCCTTATCGTTTAATTATGGGCCAAATGTTCTCAATCGGTGGAAGATCTGGACTGCAGCCAGCCCAGGTCAGCACACGGACTCTTCTACTACGAAGCCATGCTGTTGTAATACCTGCAGTATGTGGTTTTGCATTGTCCTGCTGAAATACACAAGGCCGTCCCTGGAATAGATGTCATCTGGAGGAAAGCATATGTTGCTCTAAATCCTTTATATACCTTTCAGCATTCATGGTGCTTTTTAAAACATTCACTCACACCATATGCACTAATGCATCCCCATACCATCAGAGATGCTGGCTTTTGAACTGAATGCTGAAAACAGGAGGGGTGGTCTTTCTCCTCTTTAGCCTGGAGGACACGACTCCCATGATTTCCAACAAGAATGTCAAATTTGCACTTGTCTGACCACAGGACACTTTGCCACTTTGCTAAAGTCCATTTTGAATGAGCCTTGGCCCACAAAACACAACGGCACTTCTGGTTCATGCATAACAATGGCTTCCTTTTTGCATGATAGAGTTTTAGGTGGCATCTGTGGATGGCACGGCGGACTGTGTTTACAGAGAGTGGTTTCTTTAATTATTCTTGGGCCTGTTTAGTATTGTCAATGACAGAATCATGCCGATGAGTGATGCAGTGGCGTCTGAGGGCCCGAAGACACAAGCATCCAGCAAAGGTCTTCAGCCTTGTCCCTTACGCATAGAGATTTTTCCAGTTTCTCTGAATCTTTTGATGATGTTATGCATTGTCAATGATGATGCCTTCACAGCCTTTGCTATTTGACGTTGAGAAACATTGTTTTTAAAGTATTCCGCAATTTTTTTTGCGCAAGCCTTCACGAGTTGGAGAGCCTCTGGCCATCTTTAGAGACTCAGCCTCTCCAATACATCCCTTTTATAGCCAATCATGTCACACACCTGATGCCGGTTAACTTAATTACTTGCTAAATGTTCTTTCAGCTGATTCTTTTAAATATTGATTGCTTTTTTATCCCTTTTTTGCCTGTGTTGCAACTTTTTTGAGACCAGTTGCAGCCAGAAAGTTTGAAATAAGCTAATTTTGTGGATAAAAATGTAAAATGTCTCAGTTTCAACATTTGAAATGTTATCCATGTTCTATTGTAAATAACATATTTGCTCATGTGATCTGAAAGTCATTGTATTTTGATTTTAATCACAATTTACACTTTGTTACAACTATTTTGGAATTGGGGTTGTCTTACAAAACTATCAAACTTCATGACATAATTTTTAGCCAATGTGCAGTTATACATTGATTTCATTCAATATTTGACATTTTGACACAGCTCACAATAGTTGTTTTTCAATAACCAGAAGCTTTTATTTTTTTTTGGAAGCATCTTTGCCTTACAGAATTGATTTAAATGTGCCCAAGACTTTTGCGCTTCACTGCTTTTGTAAAAAAAAAAAAAATTATTAAAAAAGTAAATGCATTTCAAGCTGTAATTTTAGTTACATGGTTGAACTTTGAGAGTGACCTTTTTGTAAATCTCACAGTATTTGTGAAAATGCATATGAAAAGAAAAAGAAAAATTTTCTTCTCATGACCTATAGAAAATTTATATGATGTGACTTCCTGCTGAATATGTGACCTCTGAAATAGTTGAAATGTTTCTTAGTGGTGAATGTGTTCAGTTTGCAGGGTTGTGAGAATATTATTGGAACCAAATAAAATATACAATTTTCAGCACCTGCGATTAATCCTCATGAAAAATTATGTCTCCAGAATAAGATGCGTAATGGACTCACACAATAATGCAAAAAAATTAAGATTGAGGTTTCTGAAGTATGTTAATGACTGCATTTTGCAGCAAAATCTAGTTGCTGTACACTGTGTGGTGAACTCAGATGTTTTGCAGAAACCGATTACTGCAAAAAAATTGAGTATGCAATCTTAATGATCTTGTGTTCAGCACTTAAAAACATGGTAAATGGACTCCATTTATATAACGCTTTCTAGTCACATGATATGACCCCAAAGCGCTTTACAACTATGCCTCACATTCACCCTGATGTCAGAGGCTGCCATGCAAGGCGCAACCCTGCACATCAGGAGCAGTGTGGGGTTCAGTCTCTTGCTCGAGGACACTTCGACACGTTCTCTGGAGGAGCCGGGGATCGAACTGGGAACCTTCTGATTCCTGGGTCTACCTCCTGAGCCATGAGCCAACACAATTTTTTGAGGTAATCGGTTTCCACAAAACATTTGAGTTCACCACACTATCAGGGTTTACAGAGTAGACTGAGGTGGGCAAAAATGTTTTATGGATGTTGTTTAAAGGTCTGATAGATGCTTTCGACTTTTTAACTGAAACTCGCATGTAGGTTGTTGCACAGAATGCTCTATTTAAATGTGAAAATCCTTTATCCATTAAATTAAAATTTATATGCAAATGTCGCACTCGAGGAACACAAATAGCATTGCAAACTTGGAATCACCCACCTGCTGTTCAGCCAAGAGCCAAAACTGTGGGGCAGTAAAGCTTGATAACCAATGTTGCTGGATGCCTGAATGAATTCTCCTCAAAATCCCCATCTTGATTAGAATTTCATACAGTTCCCTCGATGTACAGCACGTCAAAGACTACAATGGGCAAAAAAGCAAGGACACACTCTGGATATTTGGCCAGTCCATTGCAGAGATCAAACCTCATTAACTCCCAAAGATGACCAATTTAGAATCTCCAATTAGCCTGGCATGCATGTCTTTGCATAGTGGGTGGGGATCAGATTGCCTGGAGGAAACCCACACAAACACAGGGAGAGCATGCAAACTCCACGCAGAAAGGCCTCAGGCCCGGATTCAAACCAAAAACCTTGCACTTTAGCAACAGTGCCGCCCCAGAGGTACTAACCAGAAGAACTTTGTAATGAATTCTGCTCTGGCCTCTTGTCCCATCACTGCAATCTTTCATGACTTCGGAACAATTTTTCAAATGAGAGACATTTCACGCCAGCTGCTAAATGCCTCCTTGTGGATTATTAACCAATTACTTTTGTATTATTTCAACTCTGCGAGTCTGTTTTTGTTGTGATGTTTTCAGCCCTTTGCGTGTAATCTGTGTCGAGGCACATTAATTAGATTTTTTAGCTGAGCCACTCTGAGATTTGGCTGGTTTATTAATGCGTGAAACACCTCACACAAAATGTTCCTAATTAAAATGAGGACGTACTGCACTCCCAATTCACCCCCCACCCCACCCCCTAGCTTTCCTCTGACTACCGCTGGTATGGAAATTACCATCACGTGGACAAGACCATCAAGCAAAAAGTCCCATCCGTTTCTTGACAGAATGTTCCGTTTTGTACATGTACAGTATGGTTTTTGCTATTGCCTTGATATCAATGGTAATTTAGGACCCAAGTAACCCAGTGAAGTGAGTTACCTGCATAACAGTCTGCTTTCATTAATCGGTTATGAGCTGAGTGACAACAAAAACGAGTAGATACTGGCTCTTCAAGACCAGGAATAAGAATAAAGATCGCTGCTCTACTGGTAAGGCCTCATTCAAAGCTGATGAACATTCTGAGCATCCAAACAGTTCAGGCACCCAGCCTGTGCAGGATATGGGTCCTGTTACATCTGGAGTGAAGGTAACATGGCATTCTACAATAAGTAGATCATACCAACAGACAAACAAGGTGTTGGCATTGTGATGGTCTGTGCTGCTCTGCTGTTTCAAGACCTTGGTAATTAGCTAATTGATGGAGCTTAAGCGCATTGGGGTTATGCAGCAGGACAATGATCCAAAGCTCAAAAGCAAGCCCACCGCTGAATGGTTCAAAAGAAAGAAATTTCAGGTTTTGGAGGGGCCTAGTCAAAGTCATGACAGATGTCATGGCATGACCTTAAACAGGCAGTTCATGAAAACTCTCCAGAGTGGCTGAATTAAAACAATTCTGCAAAGAGTGGGTAAAAATTACTCCACCGGGATATAAAAGACTCATTGCCAGTTATCACAACCATTTGATGGCAGTTGTTGCTGCCAAGGTGGCATCAAAAGTTATTGGGTTTAGGAGGTCAATTTCTTTTTCAGAAGGGTGATACAGGTTTTGAATAACTCTTTACCTTCAACTTATGTGTTTACTCACATTTTCTTTGTTTTATATTAAAATTAGTTGGATGATCTGAAACATTTAAATTGGACAAATAAGCAAAAAATTAGGAAATTGGGAAGAGGCCAAATTTATTTATTTAATTTAATTATTGAACCCATATTTCACCAGGTGGTCCCATTGAAATCAATGATCTCTTTTTTAAGGGCTACCCAGCCAAAACGGCAACATAAGGTGTTACTTTTTCATAGCCTTTACCACCACTGCAAAATCACATACCACTGAAATGTCCATTCAACTTTGTAAAATCGTTCTTTCCAAAAGCCTTCACACTTTTCGCTCCAGACAAGAGAGTTCCACATAAAAACCAAGAAGGGGTTGCCTTCATAGATAGATCATGTCTGCCCAGTCCTGTTCCTGGAGATCTACCATCCTGTAAGTTCTCATCAGTGGCGCAAAAAGTGGGTATGCAGTACATGCAGTGCATAGGGTCGCTACGGGAAGGGGCCGCCAAAACAATTGGATGTAAGCAGATGAGGATACAAGATTATGATATTATGACACTGGAAGACGCGCAATTGAGTGCACAATATCAACGAAATGAAACGCACCCCCCCCCCCCCCATGTCTCCCATCCGAACCGAACACCTTCCCCTCGCTAAACAAAATGAAACGTGCAGTACCCGCTCGCAAAAGAATGCCACCTACCGCCCACTTATTGAAAAATTAAGTGGAGAACACTGGGGGCCTGATTTATTCAGACCTTCAGCACATGCAAAATCTTTTTGCCCATGCAAATCCAATAACATTGTCCATGATTGGCCAGAGTCCTTGCCTTGCACTAATCAGTGGCAAGGTCATTGGTTTTGTGTGGGCAAAAAGATTTTTTACATTACGTTTTTTATTCATTTAACAGCCAAAAGTTCATGCAATGGAAAGGCCTTTTCCTTTTTCAAAAACAACAACAACCATTAGTGCCACCAGTTTACACCAGTTTAATTCAGGTTCAAGAATCCAGAGAACCATTTTGTGTATGTTAATACACAAATAGTAGTCTCTTAAGTTAGGGAGTGACAAACCACCAACGAACTTATGCCTTTGTAAAAACTCTCCCCTTATCCTGGGTGTCATGCCTTTCCATACAAAAGATGAAATTAATTTATTTATAACACAAAAAATTGAATTGGGTAAAAATTCAGCAAGCATTGGATAAGATACAAAAAGCGTGGCAGCACTTTCACTTTGATGCAGTTTACCCTGCCTGCTATAGTTATATGCAAATTTTATCACCTTTCCAGATCTGATTTAAGCTTGTCAATTAAGGGTGAAAAGTTGTTCTTATAAAGATCCGACATCTTACGGCAAATATGCACACATAAATACTGAAAGCTGTTTTAAGAAGTTTTAAATGGGAGATACACATCAGGGATCCCAAGGGCTAAGTTATTTACGGGAAAGCATTCACTCTTTGAAAAATTCAATTTATTACTGGAAAATGCTCTAAAGCTATTTAGCAATTTGATTGTATTAGGTAAGCTGGTTATTGGATCAGAAATAAACAATAATATATCGTCTGCATATAAGGAAAGTGTGTGCTGCATACAGCCTCTGTGGATTCCTTTAATAAAACTGGCTCATTTAAGTGCGATAGATAAAGGTTCGATGGCCACAGCGAACAACAGTGGGCTCAAAGGGCACCCTTGGCGGGTTCCTCAGCTAAGTGTAAAATATTGGGATTTCATCCCATTAGTGCTTTGGGGGAGGAGTATAAAAGTGTGATCCAAGATACATACTTAAACCCAACGCAGAAGCTCTTTGAGACCACCAACAGAAAACTCCACTCTACCCTATCAAAAGCCTTTTCCACATCCAGGGAGACCACCACTTCTAGCGTTTCCCTGGATGCTGGAGAAAAAAGAATGTCGAGGAGGCAGCGGACGTTGGAAAAAGAATGTCCGTTTGGTCGGCTGAGATGATGCATGGCATGATTGAATCAAGTTGTAGGGCCAGTACTTTAGCTAAAATCTTATAATCAGCGTTTAAAAGAGAAATGGGACAATAAGAACTAAAATCTGAATCTTCTTTACCCGGTTTTAGTAATAAGGTTATTGATGCCTCGGTGAGAGTTTGAGGCAGGGCTCCTCGGTCCAGAGAATCGTTGAACATGTCCAAGAGGAGAGGCACTAATTTATCAGCAATTTAAAAAAAAACTCTATAGTAAAGCCATCTGGGCCCGGTGCCTTGCCACTTTGCATTAGTTTAATTAAATCTGCTATTTCACAAATTTCTATGGGTCGATCCATTTTGCTCTTCTGTATAGAAGATATGGATGGAAATTTAGGATTATCCAGAAAGCTCATCATGTTTGTTTTGTCGGTGGGGGATTGTGAAGTATATAGATCAGAGTAAAATGTTTTAAAGGTTTCATTTATGAGAGATGGCATTACTGTAAGTTAACCTGAAGGGGTTCTAATCTGTTTAATTTGGTGGGATACTAATTGGCTTTTAATTTGGCGTGACAGATGGTGTCCTGCTGTCTCACCGTGCTCATAAAGAAATCCACTCGATCGTAAGAGTAATTTTGTTCCGTTTCTTGTGTTGACAGTAAATTGTAATTCATTTGAAGGTTTTGCCTCTCCTTGTCCAATTCAGGAGATGGAGATGTTGATAATTTCCACTCCAATTCTGTTATGCTTTCCATGATTTGTTCCTGTTTTTGCTTTTTCAGTTTGTTTAGTCTCGCAGAGTAAGATATAATCTCTACTCGGTCTACTGCCTTTAATGTCTCCCAAAGTAGAGATGGAGATATGAGATTAGACTTGTTGGTAAGAAGAAAATCATCAATTACTTTGGAGATTGTTTGGCAGAATCCAATATCATTTAGCAATGTACAATTTAGCCTCCACTGAGGGCGTGATTTTTGTAAGAGTATAAACGAAAGGCAATGGAGCATGGTAAGATATCACTATTGTTGAATATTCTATGTTATCGACAACAGGAAGAAAATAATTATCTATGTAAAAGTAATCAATTCTTGAGAATGTTTCATGGACCTGAGAGCAAAAAGAAATATGTTTTTTTTTTATCAGGATAGAGAGAGCGCCATGGGTCCACAGCTCCTATTTGATCCATAAATGGTGAAATTGCTTTGGCCATTTTAGAAGGAGAGTCCTGCCTTGGGCAAGATTTGTCTAACAAAGGGACTATTGAATAATTAAGGTCACCCCCTAAGATTAAGTGGTGGTAAGTTAAGTCTGCCCAGAGTGAGGTTACTTTCCTAATAAATGCCTCATCATCCCACTTGGGTGCATAGAGATTGACAAGCACAACAGGTACATTATTAAGGGACCCTGAGACTATAACAAACTGGCCTTGATGGTCAGCTATAACGTTTGTTGAGCAAAACTGTATTTTTTATGTATCAAAATTGCTGTACCCCTTCTTTACTACTAAAATTAGAGTGAAAACTTTAGCCTACCCATGAAGCCTTTAACCTATGGTGATCCTTAGTGATCAAATGCGTCTCCTGTAAGAAAGCTATTTCTGTTTTAAGATTCTTTAAATGGGAAAATACTCTACTCATTTTTAACTGGGCCATTGATCCCTATAACATTCCAAGAGACGAATCTCAAACAAGGTACCCCCTTTTTTGTAGTATTAGCCATAATCATACTTATAAGTATATGGTAAGAAGGAACAATGCTTTATGGAAGGATATAATGTCAAAAAAGATTTTGCTTGTGCTAAAGGTCTTAGTAAATCAGGCCTTGGGTGTAGGTGTTGGGGGGGCGCTGTTGTTGTCGTTGCATGCTGTGACCCTGGTTCTCACTGTAAACCTAATTTGGTGCACCAAATTAGCACCACAATATTTTCAGCTGCTACTACTTGCGCTTTGTTGGGGTTGAAGTGAAATCCGACTGAATGGTAGATCTAACTACAACAGTGCTTGGCAACTCTGGTGCAAATGATCAGTGTCATCAATAGGGAGAATATAAGCAAGTAGTTTGTTTTGTTTCTGCCTTGCTGTGATGGTGGTTATGACTGTTGACCCAGGGGTAAATGGATTTGGTAGGGAGTGATAAAATCAAGGAACCAGGACATATAACAGGCATAAATCCAAAACAGGGCAGTTTAATGGCAGTCTGTTCCTTTTAAATTTGGTACTCTTGATGTCTTGATGACTTTTTTTTTGCCCACAGGGGACATCTTGTTGCTGCCGTATTATTCAAAGTGCTCTCTCTCTCTCTCTCTCTCTCTCACACACACACACACAAACACACACACCCTCTTTCAAATACACAAACACACACACACACACACATATGTATGCTCTGACTTAATTTCGGTATGTGTGTGAGTGAGTGTGTTTGGGACGCACAGAAAGAGAAAGATAAATTGCCTGAGATTAGGTTCTCTTTATATCTGAGATGTTGCTGCACCTGATTATATTTTGGTAGAACACAAGTATATTCATCAGGGCACTCAAATAAAGACCACAGTTCATGTAACTGTGATTATTCTACAATATGTGAAGGCCTAAGTGGTTTGCAGAACAGTTTTTTTTTTTATGAGGAACTGTTGAAAGATACATGTTATTGTCAAGTTGACAATTTGCACATCAAAAATGATACCTGCCCCCATCCCCACTAGCAATTCCACCCACAAACTTCAATCTGACTTTGATCAAATTCAAATTAGCATTGGCAGCGCTAGTCAACACAGTGTAGTGTCATCTCACAGCAATGTTTTCAGTTTTATGTCAGGAGCATTTGTTTTTCAGTACCCTATAACCACAGAAAATGATCTTTCAAAAATATTTTTTTGTTGTTTTTGTTACTGCATTCCCCAGTGCCCAAAATCTTTCCTGAGGCAAAAATACACCTGGAGAATCAGACCATAGCTCTTTTCAGTAGAGCGGTCTTCTCCTCGGTATCAGCTCAACACCAGCAGTAATCTTCTTTAGTTTTTGAAATGCTGAGCCTTCTCTTTCCCCACCTTTTTCAGGAAAAAGGTGAAAACACATTTAGAATTCAGCACTGCCAGAGGCATTGACTCAAAGTTTGTACTCATCCAAGTAAGAACAGACTCTAGTCAACATAACGCTGCAGAGTTATTTTGGCCCTGGTCTGGATGGTACTGTAATGAGATGCCTTCTATAGACGAATGTTTTGTCCTTTGACTCACTCGTTTTGTTTATTAGACTCATCGCGTCTCAGGCAGTGCACTTTTAATTTCAGTTTCAGTACCTTGATCGATTCCGATTACTCAATTAGCCTTGTCACCTCCTCGATCCCCATCTGAATTCTTCACACCTATCTTGCGCCTGTTTCCCATTGTTGCTTGTTGTCTCTGTGCATTTTAGTTTGCGTCACCACAGTGCCAGATTGTTTTGCTTTGTGCTTGTTTGCTCGCTCTCTCGTGCATATTTTTAGTGCCATGGTTTCCCTAACTCCTTGTTTCTCCCTCAGCCCCATATGTTTGTCAGTGTCATCCTTGATCCCATCCTCTCTGCTCCTGTGCCCTCCTGGACTGTTCAACTCCTGTGTGGAACTCAGCCCTCACTCTGCTCACCCCGCAGGATCCTGATCGTCTCTGGCTGCTTGTCCCTTGTCCTCAACCCATCACTCAGTCTGTCGTGTACCAAATCCTGGTGCAATATAAATCTCTGGTTCGCCCTTATCCCTGGTTTTACGCCTGACTCCTTCAGTCCTGACAGAAGACAGGGAGTTGAAACCCAGCTGAGCTCTTACAAAAATGTCATAAAAATGCACTCTCACCCGACTAAAGCAGAGATTAAATAAACTGGATATAATACTGTTATAGCACATCGTTTGCACATGGTCAGCTAGTACATATTTACATGTTTAAGGGCCCGACCCTGAAATCCGACCAAAATTATAAGCTTTCAGAGGCAAAATGAAGTGTGATTAGAGTACTCTGAACTGAACATTATTGTGCTGACCGTCTTTTAAGTCTTTTTTGTTGGCAAATAAGAAGAAACCCGTTGATTTTTGTGACATGACATTATTCTGTTTGTGAAAGCTTCGGCAGAATTTCATTATCTCCCAGCTGAACTTGTACCAACTGTCCATGTGGAAATGATGAGATATAACAGTATTATAGTAAAAACAGCTTACACAATTTTTGATTTAGTCTCATGATAGGGAATTGCTAAAAGAAGGCAGCAAGCTTTCAATTATGTTTCCACAGTAGAAGGCCTCTAATTTACATCCACACAAAAGCAAAAGTGCAATTGCTAAAATAATTTTCCATAATCAGGACATTGATCATTAAAGAGATTTCAACATGTTCAATGAGTGAGCAAAAATAATAAAGTTTTCCCAGTGATAACTCAATGGAGCATGTGTAGTAAACTTGAATAAATTGGCCCCCCCCCCCCCCCCCCAAGTTTGCCACTGGGGCACATTGCTAGTTTAACGTTATATCAAGGCTAATCATTGCTGTTAATCATAGCTGATCTTTCCAAAAAGAAATGATCTACATCAGGACTGACCCATATTTTAGTTCAGATTTTTTAAACATCCATTTTGTTTGCGCAAACTTTGAGACGTTTGTTAGAGTGCTGCTATGGCTGGCCATGGATACTGGAAAGAAACATACCCTTGTGGAATCTCTACTGACATCAATGTCCATAATGCTGAATTACAAGCGATATCTGTGAAAACATTGGAAAGCCAAAATGTAAAAAAAAAGTGCAGCTATTCCGTAGCATTATATCTGCGGTAATACTGTGAGCGAGAGATCAAAGTCATGTACTAAAACCGAGATTGCATACTGCTAAACAGTTTCTCTCATAACCGATGAGCATTCACTATGCATCCTCGCTGTGACAGTGCCCCTTTAAGAGCAAGAAGAGGTAGAATAAAAAGGTTGTAAAGCTGTGAAACGTGATCGGAATCAACCTCATGGAGCACTGATACAGCTTAGGCACTTCTGTTTATTATTTTAGAGTGTACAACAGTGTTTGGGCGACAGAAGGATGGATTAGTCCCCTCATCTGGATCATTGGAACACTAACTCCAATCTGCTGCTGTTTATAAATGTGTCCACAGAGGGAAAACAAGTTTTTGACATTAAAAACAGCATTAGGTGAACTCCACTGCCTGGCCAAAAAAAGTCATTGTTTGGATTTTCATGAACAAATACCATACTTAAGAGACTATTATTGAATCTGCATGACAGTGATTAATGTGTTTCAGCTAGCAATAATTCTTTTAACCCTGGCTGATGCTGTGTGTTGCTTCTCATTTCTTATACAGCTATGTCGGAGGACGTATCCCTTGGTTGTAATAAAGATGTTACAGTGTTTTAAGAGGGGCAAATATTGGCTTGCATTAAGCAAAGAAACTAGCTAAAGAGAGTGCCGAATCACTGTAATTGGGTTAAGAACTGTCCAACGGATAATTAAAACCTCGATGGATGCAGGTAAACTGTCAACTTTGTCGACCAAATGCAGAGATGCCAAATCTCACGCCTTAGGCATGAGTCCCTTCTCTAAGTGGCATTCACGTTCCTGTGCCGTAGTCAGCAATTATTCAATCATCACGTACTGAAGAAATTCACTCACGGAATTTGAAAGATCAGTGCATAAGATTTAGAGCCATCTAGTGGTCAGATTATAGATTGCAACCAACTGACCATTCCTTTTCTCAGAAAAACTACGGTGGCCGCAAAACTTGCAAAAACGTGACAGGCGCTTTCTTGTATCAGAGCTTTATTCATTTACTTTTTTCCCGTTCTGGGCTACTGTAGAAAAAATGGCGGTGCAACATGGCGGGCTCCACGGAGGTGAACCCACTCCCATGTAGATTTAAAGGGCTTATTCTAAGCAAAATGAAACTCGAAGACTATTGTTTTAATGTGATTATACACTACTAAGTAGTTATGAATGTTATATTCCATTTCTGCCAAAATATCAATCTAAATTCTACATACTGCTCCTTTAAGTGATTGTGCGTCAAGTTAATCTGTTTCATGTGAATTATGGTGGATTTCCCCACTAATCAGAGGCGTAGCTAGAAATGGGAATTGGGGTGGCACAGACAAGTCCCTTTATGACAATTAGGATAGTCCTGGCTAGTTCTCAATTATTTTTCTTTATTGACGTGTTTTCCAATTATCGTAATTGGCAACTGAAGACACGGTTTCTATCTATACGCGATCTAACAGCGATGATATCCTGGGGTAAATTCAGTAGAACTGAGCATTGGGGTGGACAAAACATCCGTTTCAAACAATTATTAGTCCTGACCTGTTGTCTGTCATTTTCATGATTATCAAAATGTTCACTCCAAGAGCACTCCACACTTAACAGGTGTGTTGCTTGTTCTCCCCATCTTTACGCAAGTGAAACAGAAACTTCATTGCACAAGAATTTTAATTCCGCGTGAGAAACTCATTAAGCATTCAATGAATAATTGCGGACTACGGTGAATAAGTCTAAAAAATGTGTGAGACTTGGCATCTCTGCGAACGATTTGTTAAAAATCATGGATGATCATGATCAGAGACCACTGGCCAAATATTGACCGTTGAACTCATGGCTGTGTTTAATTGTAAAGGTAAGAACATTTCTACGTGCACAATGTGACGGAATTTCCTGGATTAGGACTTAAAGGAGAATTCCAGTGTGAAATTGACTTGGGGTGTATTGAAACATGATAACTAGTACTAACTTTTGTCGAATACCCCACCTCTGTACGCCTGCAACATTTCGAATTACATGGCTTTTCAGCCGAAGCTCCCAAGAGGCTTACAATGGTAGTGAATTGGGCATAGAGTTGCCATGCAAAGAAATCGCTATTTTTTCATCATTAATAAGGCTCAAAGTAGCTCCACACTTCATTGGTAGAATTCCGAGGGCCCTGACATTTAAAACGAGGCACTGAGAACTTTGAAAATGCCTGAGCAAGGCACTTATCTCAAAGAGTCTTGGCACAATTGCCAGCCTGGCTCTCCATATCATTTGCGATTTTAATGAGTCGGGCCGGTAGGCAGGTTTCAGCTCCGGATCTTCTTCTTCTTTTTTTTCGGGGTTGCGATTGTCCTGCTCATGCGCACGCGCAGTTTCGCAACTAGCCCATTTAGAACACTAAATTGCTGATAGGGTATGTTTAGCGTGTACACCCAGAAGTTAAGTTTGCGCGTACACTCCTATTCATCCATCCATTTTCTATACCCGCTTATTCCTCACTAGGGTCACGGGACGAGCTGTAGCCTATCCCGGCTGACTACGGGCAAGGGCAGGGACCCACCCTGAACAGCTTGCCAATCCATTGCAGGGCGCACACACCATTCACTCATACCTTTGGGCAATTTGGTGTCTCCAATTAGCCTAATATGCATGAATTAGGAAGTAAAGGAAACCGAAGTACCCGGCGAAAACGGGGAGAACATGCAAGCTCCACACAGAAGGGCCCCAGGCCGGATTCGAACCCACGACCTTCTTGCTGCGAGGCAGCAATGCTAACCACTGTGCCTTCTGTAAAATTATATTTTCAAAAACACGCGAGTCAGGGTGATTTTGATATCACCATGCAGAGCAACATTTTCTCTCCCTATATATGCGCTTTTTTTGGAGGATGGAAAGCGGCACACTTATGAAAGGGAGGATCGAAATGGTACTCTGTGTCAACGTGCAGATAAGTTCAGTTTAGATGACCGGGGCTTTTAATGACCCTCTAATAAGATGATTGGTTCGAAGTATTCGCCGTTATAAGCAATGTCGATGAATGTCCGTATACATTATCAAATTACTGTCTGGTTTCCTCACCTCCTTGTACCCTGATTGAACAATTCGGTGAATGGCAAATATGCTCATACTCAATCATATGGCTAATGCCAGTGTTGTTAAAAGGAAATGCTAGTTTACTCGGGCTTCTCCTTTACTAAGCGTTATCTTCGTCCCTGTCCCATTATAACAATGGTCTCAAAAAATAATCACTGCACAGCATGGACCGAGGGAATTAAGAAAGGTACTTTTCTCCTGATTTCTAAAAGCCAAGCATCCAAGCACCACCACCCCCCCTTGTGTTTTGGCACTCTGTATAGACAGACCGAGGGAATTAAGAAAGGTACTTTTCTCCTGATTTCTAAAAGCCAAGCATCCAAGCACCACCACCCCCCCTTGTGTTTTGGCACTCTGCATAGACAGACAACCCGACTTGTCCATTGTTTTAAATATTATGCAGGTAAGAAATATTGTCATTGAATGACAATTACAAGTAGCTAGCTAGTTAGCCTCCTTGTTCATTTCTTGACTGCTTGGTCAATGCTGTCCCCACGGCGGTAAGGGTACCAAGACCGTACTTGATTGCTAGCCGCTACATTCGGTAACACTCGTAAACATGAGTCGTGTCCACTGACCAATAAGAAATGGATAGCTGTTGACGTCATCATTTTGAAGTAACCGTGCCACCATATTGGTATGCCCACTATAATCACTCAGAACATTGCTCATATTGAACACGTTGCAGCTAACGATATAATTAATCATGAAGATATATTTTTGCAGACACTGAAGAGGCAGTATTTTATGTTTCCTCCTCAGATCGACCTCACTGTATGAAAAATGCTTCAAGGACTGCAGATTTAACTACAGTAGGCAGCAGTTGTACGTGCCTTTAACATTTTCAATGGACAACATCAGCATTTGACAGTACGACCAATGATTGCGTCCATAGGAAATCTATACGGATTTTTCTACATCTCGCCTGAGTGGGGCAGTGGTACAACGAAATTGAAGTTCAAAGTCATTGAGACTGAAGAAGACAAGATGTCAATCCTGCACCAGAGCTGCACGTATTATTATTATTCTGTGTGGGGGGATTTAAAAACTTCATGAAAAAATAAAGTAGCCGTAAGCTCGCATCTTGTCAACCGTTGTCTTTATTTTAGAAACACTGTGTGTGAGATTCAATCAATCGCACATAACGAATATTTTCTCTTGCGCTGACTTCACTTAGTCGCTGCCATGAAGCTTGGCTTTCCTACGAAGCGAAAGTGGGTTCGCTGGCGAGAACGCAAAATAAACTTATCAAGGTCACTAAATCAGCGTTCACGAGAAGTGAAGTAAGTTGTGCTTTGTGAAACTGCCTGCCATTCATTGTCGAGTGTGAATCACATTATCTATTTAAGTAGCTCTAACGTTACATTCTCATTGATAACCTGGCAGAATTAAATTTGTCTGTCAACGGTAATTGAGTGTCAGCAGAACATTAGCCTTTTTGAGCGCTGGCATAAATTCGCCTCGATGATTTGACTGGTCAACACCTGGCTTTGTTGTCTAGTTAGTCTGGTCTAATATAGACTGTGTTCCGCAGCAGTTTTAATGGATTATCTCATTTATGCCGTGTGACACTGATTGATCTGGTTAACTACAGTTCGGTAATCTAGATAGCTTTAGGCTAACCTGATGGGTCACGTTAGTGAACATTAATTTGAATTGTTCCAATAATAACTTTAGGTTATTTACATAACCCCGGTTCTCTGAGTAATATGAGTGAGATGTCTCACTATGGGATGCACGCCTCGCTGCAGCCTCAGAAGCATTAATCTCATTACGCCAATCCTGATTGGCTGGTGAACGTGTCCGTCCGCCCAGGTGGTACACCCACCTTAAATAGCTCATGCGGACGGCACCACGTCATTCAAGATAAGCACCTCTTCTCACTCGCCCCAGCAAGAAGGGTTGTCTGGTGAGACATCTCACTCATATTACTCAGAGAACCGGGGTTATGTAAATAACCTAAAGTTCTCTTTCATAATATTTCGCTCGATGTCTCACTATGGGATATCGTAGCTCCCGTATTGCCAGACAAGCTTATCCAGCGTCCACCAACCCACAGAGAAGCAATTCTGTTCCAGTCAGGACAGCAGAACCGCGCGTGCCATGCACGGGGCGGAAACGTCCAGCTTATAAAAGCGGACAAAAGTGAGAGGCGAGGACCAACTCGCCGCTGCACAGATGTCCTGAACAGAAACTCCCCTGAATAAGGCCCAGGATGCGGCCAAGCCCCGAGTCGAGTGCGCCCGCATGCCCACAGGCGGCTGCAAACCCCGACACGTATAGGCCAAAGCAATCGCCTCCACCACCCAATGGGATAGGCGCTGCTTAGTGATAGGTTTTCCTTTAATGAGGATTAGCCCAGGAGACGAACAGCTGATCGCTCCTCCTGAATCCCCTAGTCCTGTCCATGTACATGCGCACCGCACGGACTGGACATAACGCGTGCGACTGCTGCTCCTCTGTTGAGGCAGCAAAGGCCAGAAGGTCAATTGGAGAACATGAGCCCACCACCTTAGGCACAAAAGCCGGGTTGGGCCTCAAAATCAACCTTACATCTCCCGGGAAGAGCTGAGCGCATGACGGATGCACCGAAAGCGCATGGATGTCACTAACTCGCTTAGCTGAAGCCAGAGCCAGCAACAACACAGCCTTGAAAGACACGTGCTTCAAGTCTGCCCCTTCCAGTGGCTCAAAAGGAGGGCCCTTAAGCCCCTCCAGAACCACAGCCAGATCCCACGGTGGCACCAGTGGTCTGGACACGGGGAGAAGCCTGCGCGCTCCCTTCATAAAACGGCAAACCAGTGGGTGCTGACTCGCCGTTCGCTTTTCAAACCCCACGTGACAGGCGGCGATAGCCGCCAAGTACACCTTAATCGTGGAGAAGGCTTTGCCTTTGTCAATCAGGTCCTGCAAGAATGACAATATAGCACTCACCGGACACTGAAAAGAAACGTGGCCGTTCCTGTGACACCACCCCTCAAACACCCTCCACTTACAGTCATACAAAGACCTAGTGGATGGGGCCCTAGCGTTTTGTATAGTGGAAATCACACACTGTGACAATCCCACAGCCGAGAGACTGAGCCACTCAGGGGCCACGCCCACAACGCCAGGCGTTCCGGGTGCGGGTGGAGGATCGCCCCCCCCCCCTGCGATAGCAGGTCCCTGCGCAGCGGGAGCTGCCAAGGCTGAGCGCACAGTAACCGATATATTTCCGCTAGCCAATGCATCGCCGGCCAATGCGGAGCAATCAATATCAGTGCGTGACCACGTTCCCTCACTCTGGACAGAGTGGGGGATATCAAGGCCAGGGGAGGGAACGCGTAAAGAAGCTCGTGCGGCCAGACGTGCGCTAGTGCGTCTATGCCAAGGGGAGCATCCATGCCGCGCAGAGAGTAAAACAGCGCGCACTGCGCGTTTTCTCTCGCCGCGAACAGATCTACCGCGGCCCGACCGAACCGGGCCCATATCTGTTCCACAATCTCCGGGTGCAGAGTCCACTCCCCATACACCGGCGCACCCCTGGACAATAGGTCCGCGCCTGTGTTCAAGACCCCCGGGACGTGCGTCGCTCTCAAGGAGAGGAGACGGCCGCAGCTCCACAGGATCAGTTTGCGTGCCAGCATGTGCAACTGACGGGAGCGCAACCCCCCCTGACGGTTGATGTACGCCACCGTCGTCGTATTGTCCGTTCTCACCAGGACATGATGACCCATGAGAGATGGAAGGAAATGTTTCAGGGAGAGGAACACCGCTGAAAGTTCCAGAAAATTTATGTGAGACTGCTGGAGGCCCACACTCCAGCGGCCCCTCACAGACTGGCCCCCGTGAATTCCGCCCCAGCCCGTCAGGCTGGCGTCTGTAGTGACCACCTTCCTGGACAGGACCGAGCCCATTGGGACCCCCTGGGTCAGAAAGGACGGAGTCCGCCAGTGACGCAGCGCCCTGGCGCATTCCAGTGTGACCAAGACTCTCCGCGTGCCGTGACGCACGGGATCTAGCCCGCATGAGGCCACCCAAAGCTGGAATTCTCTCATGTGGAGGCGACCGAGACGGATCACGAGGATGGCAGACGCCATCAGACCGAGTAACCGAAGACACAATCTGAATGGAACAAACCTGCCTGGATAAAAAAGCGCGAGGCATGCCCTGAAAGCTCTCACCCGTTCCGCCGAGAGGCGAGTTGTGAAAGACACCGAATTCAGGGATAACCCCAGAAAGATAGCATCTTGCGCTGGGGACAGCATGCTTTTCTCCGCGTTTATCACAAAACCCAGATCGACTAGGTGCTGTGTGAGAATACGCGTGTGCGCCCTGGCTTCCTGCTCCGATTGCGCTAAAAGCAGCCAATCGTCCAGGTAAGTGGCCAGACGGATGCCCCGCCGTCTCAGCGGGGCTATTGCTGCCTCCGTGCACCGCACGAACACCCTCGGGCTTAATGACAGACCGAAAGGGAGCACGCGATACTCGTAGCAGATCCCCTGGAAAGCGAACCTCAGAAACTTTCTGTGGGGAGGATAGATTGGAATGTGGAAGTACGCGTCTTTCAGATCGATTGAAGTGAACCAATCGTTCTGACGTACAAGACGCAACAGGGATGCGTGTGTGAGCATCCTGAACTTGTACTTCCTGAGATATTTGTTCAGAGCCCGTAAATCCAGGATAGGGCGAATACCGTTCCCCCCCCGTTTGGGGACTAGGAAATACCTGGAGTAGAAACCGCTCTGACATTGAGCGGGAGGGACGACACAGATTGCTCCTTTGTTTAACAGTGAGAAAATTTCCTCCTGTAAAACACGAGCTGACTCTCCCCGCGCCTGGGAGTGTATAACGCCGGCGAATCGCGGGGGGACAGCGGCGAATTGCAGCCTGTACCCCCTCGAAATCGTCCTCAACACCCAGGGTGGGGCTGCCAGTGCGACCCATCTCCGCCATCTGAGGGCGAGAGGTGATGTGCACCGCAGCCCTTCCACCACAAGAGGGCCCAGCCGCAGTGCGGTGGCGCCCTCTTGTGGCGGAATGACACAGCCCCCGGGTGACGTGCCCTGCAGTCCTCCCACCACAAGAGGGCGCAGCCGCAGTGCGGTGGCGTTCTCCTGTGGCGGAATGACAAGGCCCCCGGGTGGCGTGCTTATTTTGACAGATTTGGCTTTCTTTATTTTCAGCTGCGCCCTCGGCACTCGGCCTGGCTGCGACAGCGGGACACAATTTATTCTCTTTGTGAAAACATTTGTGTATGTGCGTGCTTGTGGACATGAGAGGGGGGCAACCGCTAAACCCCGCGACGTCAAATGTCCATCTCTCCCGGCTTACACTGGCACGGTCCGAGGCAGCTGGGAGATAGGGGCGTGGGGAGCCCCTGGGTGCACGCCCGAAAGCCAAACAGGTGGAGCCGGAGAACGGGGAACTTCCAGCTGCGTCACCAGAGGAGAGAGGGGGAGTCAGGCCGCTCTCTTCTTTTTCCTGGCCTGGCTGCTGGCGGTGTGCGCGGGTCGCGCAGGCGCAGCTACAGCCGGGGCCGAGGGCTTTTTATGCCAGCCGGGCCGACCTGGCGGAGCAGGCGGGGCGGGCTGAGGCCTCCGCAGTTTCGGCATTTTAAACTGCGAATCCTGTGAAGCAGCCTGTGCAAAGGTCTTACGCTGAGCAGGCGGAAGAGGAGCAGGGGGCTTTCGAGGGAGGCAGAGCTTGAGAGCTTCATCCTCCTTCTTTTTAGCTTCGCACCGCCGTTGCATAGAAGCCAACGCGGAACCGAAGATCCCCTCCGGGACAATGGGCATGTCCAGGATGTCATCCTTCTCCCTGTCCGACAGGTTGGCGAGGTTGAGCCACCGCGCCCGTTCCTGTAGGACCATAGTCCCCAGCGCTTTTCCCGTGGCCTGGACCGCGCAGCGTTGGACACGGAGACACAGGTCGGTGACGACCGGTATTTCCTCCCATGTAGCTGGGTCCTGAGTTAGCACAAAATCCTCGCACAACTCAGCCTGATAAGCCGTGAGCAGGGAGAGGACATTGAGCGCTCTGGCCGAAAGCGCAGCCGCCTTATACGCCTTCTCAGTCAAGGCTGACTGAAAACGGTCCGACTTGGACGGCAGACTGGGGCTCCGGGAGGACACCGCTGACAGGCGGGGGTGAAGGTGCGCTGCCACGAGTGGCTCCATCGGAGGCATGCGGAGCAGACCCAGGCTCTCCATCGCCTCACAATCGAGGGACGAGGCACCGGGAACTGGGCTCCTGCTGCTATAAGGGCGGTCTTTCCAAGAGCGCGCAACCTCATCTAGCAGCTCCGGGAAGACGGGGAGAAGTTGTTTCGTCGCACTCTTAGCCAAGGGCAATTTCTTCCCCTCGTAGCGGGATCTGGTGGTCTCAGCTACGACAACGGGCCAGGGGATGTTCAGCCGGACAGCAGCGCGTTTGCACACGTCGAGCATGTCGGAGCTGGGGAGAGGAGAAGCTGGTATGCTACTCTCATCTCCATCCCGAGAGGTGACGGAGGCCGCGGGCTGCGCGGCCCGAGCCGGAGTAATGAAGACGTCGTCATCTTCCTCATCCTCTGATATGAGGAGTTCAGGGACGCCATCTTCATCGTCCCCATAGTCCAGTTCTAGGACGTCTTCCTCACACGGGGGATCCGCGGCTAGGTCGAGCTGGGAGCCCCAGCTGGCGCTAGCCTCCGGAATCGCCGCCGTAGCGACCGCCAAATCCTGCTTGCCCTCGGCGGCAGCACCGTCGGAGGGGAGGAGGGGGTCGATTCCAGACAAGCTAGCCTGGCGGGCTAGCCGTCTGCGGAGACTTTTCGCTGTAAACACCGCGCAGTGTTGGCACGAGCCGGGAAGTTCGAAAGCCATACGGGCGTGTTCCAGCCCCAGGCAGCTCGAGCAGACCTGGTGTGGATCTTTACTCGAGATCTTGTTCCCACAGCGACAGGGACGGGTCCCGGAGTCTCCGTACCCCTTGGTATGGGGGTTTTGGGCCTCCATTCCTAGCCAGCTGGTGTGCAAGCCGGGAGACGAGGCAGAAAACCGAGAGGTAGCTGGTGTGCTAGCGCTCGGAGCTCGACGTGCCGTGGTGGGGCGTCGAGTGAAGAAAACCGAGAGGTAGCTGGTGTGCTAGCCTTCGGTACTCGACGTGCCGTGGTGAGGCGTCGAGTGAAGAAAACCGACAGGTAACTGGTGTGCTAGCCTTCGGTACTCGACGTGCCGTGGTGAGGCGTCGAGGACAGTGCTGACCAAGCCGTGTAGGGCGGGAGAGCACTGAGTCCGGTCTGGTGTGACCGACGAAGCAAAAAGGTATCCAAAACTAGTAGCGCCCGGCGACAGAAAATCCGTCTGTGGACAGTTCAGCTAACTAGCCCTGGACGCGAGATATGCTCCGAGTGAGAAGAGGTGTTTGAATGACGTGGTGCCGTCCGCATGAGCTATTTAAGGTGGGTGTACCACCTGGGCGGACGGACACGTTCACCAGCCAATCAGGATTGGCGTAATGAGATTAATGCTTCTGAGGCTGCAGCGAGGCGTGCATCCCATAGTGAGACATCGAGCGAAATATTATGAAAGAGAACCGTTAGCTGGGCTAACGTTGACACATCTGCTGTTGAGGTAGATCGCCAGTGGCTAATAATAAGCAAAATATTCATTGAAATTAATTTATGTGTATCTCTCTTCACTACTGCCAGTACGTTTTGTCTCGCCACATCCCCCAAAAAATGTCGCTCCGAATTGCAAGGCTGCACATCAGCGCTTCTCTGCCATAGAATACTACATAACGGTTGCTAACTATCGGGCATCGTAAAATGGCCGCTCGACCACTTCCGCTTGCTGAAACCTCCCAACGCAGTTCTCTAACATGTCAGCAATCCAGTTATTCTATGTAGATCACAGTGGTCGTGTCGCGAATTATAGTCAAAGGTACTAGGACGGATCATTCGGACAGTGAGGTCATGCGGTCAAAAGAATGGAATTCACCAGTCGTGTCTCGAAAACACGGCTTGTGGGACGCGTTATCAAATGCAGCATATTAAAGTCAATGGGACAGCTAATTAGCTAGCTAGCAAACAAACGCGATTGTGTTGATTAAAGTGACAAATTTGCGTTTCTACATTAACTTACACATGAAATGTTTTATTACAGCCCTTCAAATGACTATTGCTGCAAAAGGCAGCGGCATATCTCGGCATTTTAATGCTTAAATTGACTTCTTTGAAATTGGCCTCATAGAAAACCATTCATATTTATGAAGAACTTGGGTGTATCAATATGGCGGCTAGGTGCTTCACCTTTGATAAGGTAAATATGACATCATCAGCAATCTAGTGTTCTAAATATATATATCTGTGGATTGGCCCAGGCCTAGACCCAGCCAGAGTACAGGCTCTTGTTGGTCTGGGATTTCCTGTTTCCTGGAAGCCTTATGTCCCTATCTACCCTCTTCCTACCCAAACTGCCAAACAAAAAAGACATTTGCCCACTCATAACAAGTGTGTGCTTAGGCTAAATATTCATATATACAGGAGTGTATGCGGGTGTGTCCATGCATGTGCAAACAAGCCAAGCTGTTTTTGGTTTGGCTTTTTTTGCCCAGGATGGAGATGGTCATGAACATGCAAAAACATGGTTTTGTGAAATTACACTCGACAGCACAAAGCATTTGGTTGCTTCAGATATGAACACACTTTTTCTAAATGAATTCTACATGAAACTTAGCCTGAGACTTCCGACTGTAGTCTTCAGGGGAAAGCAGTCTGATATTTCACCTCAGATGCAATACCACACTAATAAACAGAGTATTAAAAGGTCTTAGAAACTTAGTTAAAAGGTCAACCTCGTCTTACGTTTTGGGATACACCGGAGACTATTTTTTTATGAGTTGAATGGCCTTTGGAGGATGATAGCATAGAGAGAAGTGGCTCATTACTGTAACACTGACAGCTGAACATGGTGGTTAGCATAACTGCTGAAAAATACCCTCCAAATCTTCCTCTCAATTTACACAAAATTCTCTTTGATTAGAACTCCAGGGGTTTGCTGAAACCCACAGCCATCCTGTTTAATTTTAATACCCTGTGCTCGGTTTTCCTGCTGTTCTTGACTTTTAAGACTCTCATTTGGAAAAACTTTGAGGTGTTTACAAAGTCGGCTTCCCGCCGGCTTTGGCACAGGGGCCAACCAAAGCAGATATAACAATATTTTGCTGCCCAAAAATTCTGATGCAACTTAATTCTTAACCCCCCCCCCCCCCAACCTCCCTCCCCAATAAAAAATCTCTCCTTAACTGACTTTTGTCATAGGTATAATGATCTGAGACAAATAGCTTAAGGTGACAGATTGGCCTTGATTGGGTTGCATGACTAGTAACTGAAGTGTTGCTGTTTGAGCCCCAGGTGGGGCTTGGGATTGTACTCCTGGGCAAGGCCCTTAACCCCAAAATCATTCCCTGGGCCTTACTTTTGTTTATTTCCATCCTTCTCCACTTGCAAACAAACCTTGGTGTTAGACTGGACAGTTATCTTAACCTTGATTCTCAGATAAAATCAGTGGTCAGGTCCAGCTTTTTTCATCTGAGGCGACTTTCGAAAGGCAAACCATTCCTTTCTCAACATCACTTCAAAATTTGAATCCATGCTTTTATTACAACACGTCTTGACTACTGCAATGCTTTTTATGGTGGACTCAGTCAAAAGTTACTGGCTGGATTACAACTAGTCCAAAATGCTGCTGCTCGACTTTTAATTGGTGCCCAAAAACGAGAGCACATTACTCCAATTTTAGCTTCAATTCATTGGCTACCATTGGCTAAGAGTTTCTTTCCCTGTGCTGTGCGTATCTTGAATAATCTTTAATTGCATTCCTGAATCCATCTTAGCGCCTGCACGCTCGGGTTTTAAATGTGTGTATTTATTACTTATTACCTTTTATTGTTATACTTTTAAAAGGGTGCCAAACATGAGTACTCTTTTATTTTGCACTCATAGGTTTTTTTGCATTTCTATTTAGGATTTCAGAGAAATGTTTCATTTTCATATATATGTTTTTTAGATGACTGTAGGCCCATCTCTGGTGGCATTGTCCCATCTGTTTTCTTTTTGTACCTACCACTAGTTTGTATTATTTATTTTACCTATTCTAAACTGTGTCTTGCGTTCTATCATGTCTTCTAAACTCCAATCGTTTTCCAAGGTGGTTTTCTCAACTGCAAATGGCAAATAAACTGACTCTGACTCTGACTCTACCAGTTAGTTTTCGGATTGATTTTAAAATTCTTTCATTTGCTTTTGAATGTCTTCATGGCCTTGCCCCATGGTATCTGTCCGACCAGCTCCAGCATGACATTCCCCCACGCTCCTTAGGTCGGTAGATCAGTTGCTTTTAGTTGTCCTGAAAACAAAGATGGTGCTGAGAGGTGACCGTGCCTTTTCTGTCTTTGCCCCTAAACTTTGGAACGACTAGCCTTTGCACATCAGACAGGCCAACACACTTTCCATTTTTAAATCCTCCCTTAAAACACATTTTTTCTGCCTGGCTTTTAACTCAGTTTTGAGATGTTGACATTTATTGTTTAGTATATGTGCATTGTATGTTGTGTTTTAAATTGTTTTTTATGGCTTAACATATTTGGTGGCTCTTATCTTGTTTTGTTTTTAAATTATTTGTGTTTTATTTCTTTGTGTTTAGGCCTGTGTATAGTACTTTAGCCAACAGGGTTGTATTTTAAAGTGCTTTATAAATAAAGTTGAGTTGAGTTGCAATTGTCCTAGAAAAAGAATAACATGTTCTCGACAAAACTTCCTGCAGTTCAATAAAGGCATAAAAACAGCTGAAGGGGAGACCACTATTTACAGTACATCCAGATTGGTCTTGTAAGGTGTTTATGGGTTGTATTTCCTGTGACATCATTGGCCAAACCACAGAAAGTATTTGCCAGGTTACATCTCTAGCTTGCATTTTTTCCCTATAAAATTTTTTTTTTTGCATCAGGGGTCATTGAAGGCTGTAGTTATCATACAACCCTGAGGATCATTTCAAACCAGTATGACAAAACCTACGAGGTAAGCAGAGGAAAAGAACAGTGGTCGTGAAACTGGAGGTGTAATGATACACGATACGGGGGTCACGATACGATACGTATCCCGATACACTACAAATTATTTTACTGCTGATTTTCTTTCTACTTTCAACCAAGTGGCAATACTGAAAGATTTCCCAGGACAAGGCTTTTGAAGTTCATTAAAACAAAGGAATGCAGTTAGTTTACCTTTAGGTACCACTGTGTGTTTGCTGTTCAGGTCAATGTCTTCGACTTAAAAAAACTGATAAAAGCTGAATTGGTTTCTACTATTATTCACTATAAGAAACAGTCATATTGAAATCTGCTTACCATAAGTAGTCAACCTGAAGCCTGGAAACTTAACCTCAAACAAGTTGAAACAACACTTCAACAAATTGCATGTGGAGCGATGCAACCATGTGGGATATGAGGCAAGTCACTACGTTTTCATTTAAAGCGTTAGAAATTTTGCCATTTAAGGATTTAAGAAAATATGTGGACTATTTTAAAAAGCCTAGTGTATCCCGTTACATGTCCGCCGAATTGATGTATCGTATCGTAGGCTTTGTATCGCAGGCCTTTTTCTTTCAAACTCCGGTGTGAACGATACACCGTTCTCGTCAAAATGCGCCAGCAACTTGGCGTAACCGATCGAGATGATACCAAAAATGTATTAACTAACTGTGAATAGTGTGATGTCGCGGATTTCCCGATTGACAACAGCCTGATTTAGCATAAAGTTATAGCTTGCCTAAATTATGTCCTCCCGATTCTGAAAAAAAATAAAACAAACATATGTGCTTTACCTAAAAATTTATTTCAGTCATTACATCTCCATGAACTGTCTACAGCGTCAAGCTCCTTTCTGTAGCCTGTCAAACGTGCTACTCCGATACGCTTTTTTACGCCAACTGAACAGAGCATGCGTCACGAGCAGGAAGCTGAAAACGGAGTTTAGACGGACATTATTTCGTACTATTAAAGGACTGTTAAACAGATTGCTACACGCGCATTGATACATGATGACGCAGTTTGCTATAAACTTCATTAATCAAATATGTGTAATGCTCGTATGCATTAAGATTTACCGTCATGTATGTTTTGCGATTGAACTGATCAGACTTGTCTTTCTGTTCACAGACAGGCCAACTGAGCTGCAATGCACTACGGCTTTTCACACATTACAGCAACACTGTCCCGGTACAAGCGGTCAGCGCCAATATTCCAGTCCAGCAATAGCCCCCTAACATTAATTTCAGTGTATGACACGGATTATGATTTAAATGTCTGACGATACTCAGTTTAGAGAAACTGCATTTCAGTCTTTGGCAGGCTACCATTTTTATCTCTTACACTTACAGAACGACATCCAAATGTATAGTCCAGGTCTTTGATAAAACTAGTATGCAAATATCTACATGTGAAACATTGTTCACTGCTGACATCAGACACTAACTCACCTCGTGGGATCCTAGGAGTTGCATATAAAAATAACGTTCATTGATCACTTTTAACACTTCAGAGAATTTGAGCAATTAGACCTTCAAAATCTCTTTATTGATGCAACTGATGCCACATCAGGATGACAAAAACAAAACCGGTCGGGGAAGGACAATTGTTTGAAAAAAAAAAGAGCATAAAGAAAACAGAGCAAAAACAAACCCCCAATTGACACATCATGTTTAGTAGAATGAGTTAATTGTTATTAAATCAAGACATTAATTAAAAGATTAATCTATGCACCGTAGCACGTATTGGTATATACAGGCATGGGCCTGAATCGAGATGACGCTAGCGTATTACAGTATAGCACGCACAGGGCGGTGCATGTGATGTGGATACAACCATCAGTTAAGCACAAAAATGAAAACATATTATTACCAGGTTGCCCAGTAAACATATATGAGTTTATTTTACACACACACAAAGAAAATGTTCATGAACTGTTGATCACTTTGGCCAAGACATATTCACCGCTCGGCCGTTCGCGTGAATTTTTTTTTTTTGCGTAACCTTAACGTAACCAAACGATCGTTCGCGTGAAAAAAAGGGCTGTATCGCGATATGATATTGTATCGGCGAATCGTTACACCACTAGTGGAAACATGCTATAATAGCAGAGATGCTGTCTTTAAAGTGGAATCACACTATTATGCAGTCAAACCATATTTTAACGGCAGGGTAATTATTTTTTCCTTTTCCAAAACGTGACAGGCTATAGTTGACTTAACCAGATGATTATTGATTAATAATTAACCTGTGTTATTAGGGCAATGCAGTAATGTGGAGTGACCAAACGTCCTGATTAAATTGGGGTGGTATCAAGTTTAAGAGGTTTGTTCAATGATGAATTCTTCCATAAATGGACCATTTCAACGAGTGTGATGTCAGCATTGTGATGCTTTCTTTTCAGTCATAATAAGCTTGTTCACTCAAAGTAAGCTATACCATCACACAGGCTTTCAGCCTAAAACAATTACTAAATTGAAAGTTCATAATGAGAGCATTTATCTATAACCTATAACAGCATAGCCTGCCTTCCGGGAGTCAGGTCCTTGGCTCCAGCGGGAGATAAGCAAGAAACCGTGTGGATATGGGCTAGCTGCAAGAAAGAACTACATCTGTCACATATTGTGTGATTCCAATTTTTACTGTGGTGTCGCAAAAATCAAAGTAAGCTAGTCTATATTCAAAACCACATGGTGATAACATGTAGTCAGAAGCTGAAGTAAAACCGCTACCAATTAAATTATGTGTTGGGTATATTTGCTGTAGCACACACAAAACGTTGTTCGGTGTTGCAGTGGAAGAGGGGCATATACAAGCGAAATGGCAGCATGTTTTGCATTGCAGGAAAGTATGCAAAGATCTGTGACGTCCATGAATAGAACCCATTGTTCCCAGCTCAAATACTTTGGCTGTTGGAAGAATTATGCCACAGCTAGGTGAATCTTGCTCAACAGGTGCTCGGCTCCCAGTTACTGAAAACTTATCAAAACAATGGAAACCGTTATATAAAATAATTCAATTTTGAGTGATAAAAAGGGATTGTATTTAAATGTTTTACTTCGATCTTCTCATCATGTTTTTCCCGAGCCCAGTCTCATCCCGACGCTTCATATATTCACGCTACCTGACCAAGCGTCGATAGACAAAGCAAAAAGACGCTTTTGGTGCTACTTACTTGATGCCAGTTTCAAATGAGCCTTACCCCCTAACCTCTGACCCATAGCCCGACTCCTAACCCTAAGCATCAAATAAAGAAGCCAAAAGCCTCCTTTTGCGTCATATATCGGAGCATTCTCGGGAGGAGAATTTGTTGTTTTCCCACAGTAAGCAGATAACTACAGAAGCCCATCTGAGCTAAAACTCAATAAGCATGAAACCGCACGGACCCGTGATGCCTATTGCACGAGTCTTGCTAAACGCCCCCTCGAAGCATCCCTGCTGAACGTCCACAGGAGAAAGATGATGTAAAATTGGCAATATGAAATATTCACGCTCATGACTTTGTTACTTTCTGGCGTGACAATAACATAAGGCAAAATGAAAATAAAAATCCAGAAACCCAATCTGCATCATCTGAAACTTGTTTAGTACCTCATTATGAGAAAATGAAAATGCCGCAGGTGATTTGGCATAGCTTCCTTTTCTTCGAAGCAACAACAGAGAATCACATTTCTTTATTCTCCTTTTGGCAGAAATTATGTGTCCTCAAAAGGTGAAATGAAAATGCAAATTGGATAACTGAGTTTCCATTATGCATATATGATGTACCTCTCAAGAAAGATATAAAATTTTAGTATGAGTTTTGAATCTAAGGATGCATTTTCATTTGCATTTGCATTTCATTTGCTTTGGCGAAAATGTACTTCTGTTCCTTTCTGCTGTCTAAGGCAGCACAGAAGAGTGGTGCTCAAGGCAAGAGTGCCAATCAGAAGCTAAATAAAATGTTAAACTATCCACATTTTTTTCATGATGGACTAACACGTCTGAGAATTGTAATGAGTGCATGGAAATAATTGTATAACATCCGCGCTACCATAGATTATACCATGAAGAGTAGGTTTTTGGAATATTGTTGGAAAATATTTGGTCAGTGCTCTAGAACTCTATTGCTGTCTTTTATCTGTTGTATTTGTTTGATTGAAATTGTACCGTTCTGATAAGAATACTGGGCTGACATTTGTGATCTTACTCATCAATGACATAACCAAATCAACAGTCAACCAATAAAAATGACAACTTTGATGGGTTCAGAAGTTGGGACTTTTCTTCAGCTTATGAGCATGGCATTATGCACCTTTCATTTCATATGATGTCCTAGTTTTAGATTTACAGGATCAAAATATATAGTTCAAGGTCAATATACCTTTAACTCAATTAGTCAAACATTAAGGGACAAATTTTTTTCAATGTTTTTTTTCATTTAACCCTGTTACACCATTGTATCATATTTGATACAAAACTTTTTGCGACCTCTTTGTCATCAACATTATCAATATTTTCCTCAGCAACCTGTTGTATGCAAACTGATACATGTCTTCTGCCCCTGGTGGACTATCCATGCAGTGCAGGCAGTAGAGCTCTGTGGAATACAAAATCAAAGATGACTGCCCCCATTCACCAAGGTATAGGCTAGATCCATGGACCTATAAGGAGAACTGGACACACAACTAGGGTCTATAACACACGCCGACATGGTCCTAGCGGCGAGTCTGATATTGCAGGTCATGTGATGCCATGGGGGCCAAAAAGGAATTTCTCCATGGGGAATAATTGAAAAAGACACGCTGATAAATCAGTGAATAATTTTTTTTGACAGCCAGAAATTATCGATACCGAAACGGTTTATTTTTCTCTCTTAAATCATTAAGGCCTTGTTTCTCGTCAAAGACAAAATCTTTTATTTATATTCAGGCTATGCGAACACCAACGGGTCCTCAAATGTAAGCGCGTTCTCGACTTTTCCGAATTTAGCACTGCAGCGGATGTGAGTGGGTGGAGCAATGGGCATTCCTTGCCGTCTGTCTGTGTTCAACATTAAAGACGTAGCCAAGTCAGGAAAGTGAGCTGGCAAGTTATGGAGCGAATGTATTGAGCGACAAAAGAATCGCAAGTTGATTAAAGGCTGACCGGAGAATAAGTTTGTGCGTAATTATTGAAAATCAAATGTATTACTAGCGTGTGCGCATTTACCCTCGTTTTATCAAACTTTTCTTTGTTTTGCGGTCACTATGAGTACCCAGATAGCAAGCTCCGCCGCTCCGGATCTGCCCCGGCACTGAGCCGGATCAGCTGGAGCCAGGGCAGATCCGGAGCGGAGGTGCTTGCTATCTGGGTAACCATAAGAGCACATTATCTAACTAGCTGACTTGGTTTCTTTTGTTGCTCAGTATATTTTTGCCATTTTAATTGATGAATGGGCGTAATATGTAGCACCTTGATTGCTGCACTTCATGTAGCGCGACTAAATGTACGGTAAGCTAAGGCCGCTGTTGTGACATCCTAGAACCATGTACGCAGCCAACACTCACCTTACTTTTTCATATTAAAATGAAATGGTTAAATCCATTAACTGCATTGTGTATTTCCATTACTTTGAATAGCACCAATTCGCATCACTCTATTTTGATGCGTTATGCATAACGTGTCTGCTGAGAAGCATCTAACGTAACGTAATGTACGTTTATAGCACTACATAAATTCAATTCGAACACTGCTTAGAGATCCATTTATCTTTATACATTTTAAGTACATTGCGGTCATAACACCGTTCACTCATCTTCCACTGTTATCTTCCATCTCCTCCGACCGCCCCCCCCCCCCCCCCCAGAAAAGAATACCCCTTCGCCTGCCCAGCCAAACCTCTCTGTTCCCTCAGCTGCTGACAACCCCACAGTATGTCTGTATTCTGTACCCCATGTCGGATGTAGCTGTCTTCATCCATCTGCTCACCCCCACCACCTGTCATTATTGTCACCACCAAGGCATTATATGTTTTCAAATAGAATTATTTGTGTTTTGTCAGTTTTTGTTTTTTTGCCAGCTCTGCTTAACATTTGAAGATGAAGTCAAGTACTCAAAATCAAAAGGGGTTTAATGCTTAACTTTCGCAGAGCCGACCATTATCATAAAATTAAGTACAGCAAATACAATCGATGTTAACTCGCACTTAGAAATGAAACGTAGAGACGGTATTAAATAATCAAGACAGACTTTATTGGAAAGGGCTTTGGGGGTGGATAGAAAG
The DNA here is from genome assembly GCA_029721435.1 of Gymnothorax reevesii. Taxonomy (NCBI): domain Eukaryota; kingdom Metazoa; phylum Chordata; class Actinopteri; order Anguilliformes; family Muraenidae; genus Gymnothorax; species Gymnothorax reevesii. The sequence goes on along the minus strand of CM056575.1, from coordinate 27,331,696 downwards.
GTATGGCCTCTGGCTCGCTGACAAGCAGAAATTCATGGATGAACTGTTCAGTGCACTACAAGAGGCTCAGATCTCTGGGGGAAGGACAGAAAACAGGAGCTTTAAAACAAAGGTAAAAATAACGCAGTACAAGCTGCGTAACATTTCACGGTAGATCCACATTTTATTATACTCCACGGAATGGTTATAAGTTACGTAAGCTAAAAGTAAATTAGCTTACCAGAATTGACATGAGTGTAAAGCTCCTGACTTTAAAACATATCGGTTGTGTGTTCGGTTTATTGTCTTGAATCCGGAAAAGATAATGGAATTCGCACGCAGACAAGCAAAAATCATCTGACTCCAATAATGTGGTTATTCGACGTTGAACTAAAGAGAACACGAGCCTGGGGCGCTCTTCCCAATAGTGTAGTTGCAGAAATTTATTCGTACATTCAGTCAGTGGTTCCAACTATGGAAGTTAGCACCTGTGATTTCGGGAAGCGCACCCCTGAGCAATGTCACGTTACACAACAGCAAGTCAACTATTTTGCCGACATTTTAGAGTTGAAATCAATAGTATTACTTCCCGGTCAAAGTCGTATAAACATTTGATATCGGATTTGTGTTTTAAAATTGTATCTCAAACCATAATTAAACCTTTACTGGCGGATATGTTTCGTTTTCCGTTCCACTCATTTGTACATCAGGGTACAGTCTGCAGTGGTCAGACTTCCATTTCCAGTGAAAAGTGATCGTGAACACGCACCCTAGGTCGGAGTTCCATGAGCCCGAGCCGTTGTCATGGACACCTCGGATACCAGCGCGCTCATGAGCCCCACACTACGCATGTGTGAGCAAAAATCACACAGCGCATGTCCGCTTGGGTCCGGAAGCTTGGCCCCCATGTCGGCGTGCTGCGCTACTGAGCAATTTCCATTGAAATGAATGGGCGGCCATTTTCCAATTGTATATCCAGTGAAATATAAAACATCCTTGGTTAGATCCTGATCAAATGGAGGAGGTGTCATGGCGGCTTTTTTATGTAAACAAATACATGTGCTATGGATAGCTTGTGATTGGTTGGTGAAAAGCCTAGCAGACACGTGCTATCCAAGTTGCAATCCAGCCCCCCACGCCAGGGCAGCCCACCATAAAAAGTGCTTCTTAGCTAGTACAAGGCCTCATAAAAATAATTGTTAGCAGGGCGTTTCACAAGCCCCGGCGATTTTGCCGACCACTCAGTCCGCCTCCGCCGACTACTTTCCTGAAAATTTAAAAAAATATAAGGGGAGTTTTGATACGTTTTATTTCGATAGATGTTTTTTCAGTTTACTGATTTACTGTCTCTTCGCTGTTGTATTGAAACATTAAGCCGCGCTATGATTAAGCGGACTCAACAACTTCACCATCCAATGATATTGCGCGTCGTTTGGACTCTAATAATAGTACTTCTGTCATCTGCGATGTATTGCCTGAAATTCTTGTAAATTTGAGCGGTAGCTAGTAGGGATGTCGCCATGCTGTTTCACAGAAACACATACTACATAATTAGCCATGTGCTTTTCCAAAAATAGAAAAAGTCGCCATTACACCTCCTCCATTTGATCGGCATCTAACCTAAAAATGGAAAAAGCCCCCATGACACCTCCTCCATTTGATCGGGATCTAACCAGTAGCGGATCTAGACCCGGGAATAGGGGGGGCGCAGACACGTCCCTTTATGACAATTAGTCCCGGGTAGTTCGCAATGATTTTCCTTTTCCAATTATCGTACTTTGCAACTTAAGACACGGTCTCTCCATATACTATGAAACAGGGATGAAATCGTGGGCTTAATTCAGCTCAGTGGCGGAACCTGAACTGAGAATTGTGACAAAACATCAGTTTAAAACAGTTGTTAGTCCTGACCTGTTTCAGTCATTTTCAGTCATGAGTAACCGAAGGTTCGGTCCGAGAGCACTCCCCAGTTAACAGCTGCTGCTTGTTCTCCCCGATTACGTAAGAAGACAATCATCTGGATGCTTATTTGCTGCCCCCCTATTCCCGGGTCTAGATCCGCTACTGGATCTAACCTCTACCATTCACCTACCTGCTGGTTTTTGGCCCTGACATGAACAGCGGCCAGGCCCCTATAAACACAAATACTGCTGAGTGAGGGAGTGACTGACTGCCTGAGTGATCAAGGTCAACAATTGGCTGGCCGGCGGGGAAGAAGTTTAGCTATTGGTCGGCCGCCAGGGAAGAACTTCAACGATTGGTTGGCCGACAATCGGCTGGCTGGCTGGCTGGCTGGCCGGGCGTTGATGACATTCGTATTTAATGTGTTAAAATGTACAAAGACGCCCTTATCTTTGCAGCACTTCGGTGGCGGCTGCAGACTTACAGCATTCTCAATGTAACAGTAACTTTAAACAGTAAAAATTAAGACAGAAAAATAAAAACATGAATTGGGTTAAAACGGTTTTGTACAATCTAATCTGGGTTGAATTTTTTTTTACATTTTTAATTATGTATTGAGGGAACGCTTTCTCAAAGAAGCGGAAGGCGCTGACACAAAAGCATTCGGAAGCAAAAATGGCAAACGACAACAAGCAGAGAAGGATATCTGTTTTTCCCCTCCAAACAATATTTAAAAGAAATCTAAAGTAACTGACACAAACACTTACGTTACTTGTGGATGCAAGGACAGTGATGTAAATAACATTACAGATGATAGAATTAAGAAACAATACTATCACCGCAATAGCTTGTATCAAGCACCAACTAGCTTGTCGCTCCGATGAAGAGCATCTGCAGTAGATCATCAACTTTAGCGCTGCCGTGCTCTTGTGATCCTTCCAACCAAGCATTGCATTTCCTGTAAGAAAGTTTGGCATGGTGTGATTTGACTGATCCTTTCAATGAGGTTTGTTTGTAAAATGGCAAGAGTTGCTTCGTGTTAACGAAACCGATGGTATTCTTTGATTTATCTGCACAACTACGGTGACAGTTTATAATGCACTTGTTACCGAAAGATTGAGAATGGCTTTCACATACCCGCATTAAAAAGATGAAAATAAAATAAAATCGCTGGTTTCGGAGCATTTTAATAATGCTGTTGTTAAGTCCAAAGGGAACGATTATCAGGATATCATTATTTTATGCCTATTATGGGATTGGCCTGCTGCCTAGATGTTCATGTTGGCGAAAGTGTCATGTTATATTCATTAAAGACAGTTGATTGAATTAGAAAAGTAAGTAATTTATAATGCGATTAATCACTTTAGTCAAATTTAGGATTTTGTCCAAGGATTATTTGCTTATTTTTGGGACTGCAGACCTCAAGTAGCTCATAAAACGGCACATGATGGCTAGGCGTAGGAAGTCACGTCCTTCTGCGTCGTTTCATAGGATGCGACAGGAAGAGGTTTCTGTTTTAAATGTATAAATGCTGAAATGGCGGATGGCATTCAGGGAAAGAGAAATAATTACGTATCAAACCTCCATTTTTTTCAGCATTTTACTCGCCAGAACGATTTTAAAAGGGGGCGTCCTTTTAGGAGGGAGAAGGGAGGTTTATAGTTTCAGATTAATATTTAATATTGTCAATGCGCACCCTTTCCTTGGGCGCACAATCTCAAACAGCTCTTGGCGGCCCAGCCATATATTAGGTTGCACCTTGCCTTGTTCACAGAACTCTTTGCTTATTTTGATGAAGGTACGGAAGGAATAACTTCATATTTTTACTATCAATTCAATATATAATTCAAATTTTCAATATGAATATTTACTGAATTAAAGGAACTTATGCATAAAAAATTTTTTTGTTGCTTATTTATGGTAAAATTGTGTTGAAAATGTTTGTATTAAAAGTGATACTACATGTATTTAACTCTAAGAGATCCGCAGGAGCGTTGGCACCCTGACATTTCTGTATTTTTGAGGTTACTACTTTTTTTTTCAGCTGGTGCAAAAATAGTGGTATCCTGTGAAAGTAGAAGACTTAAGGCATCCATTGCTAGCGCTCCTGTCCAGCTAACTTGTAGGATAGCGGGCCAAGTAGTGATGAAGGAAATTATCACAGGGGTCCTTTGACCTGCTCTCAAGATATCTAAATGAAAATAGGTTGAGCAAAAAAAAATGCAGTTTTTTGCATGCAGTATTTATATTTATATAGTATAGTGTGCATATGAGGGTCCCTAAAAAGCCTTGGAATTTCATAAAGTGAGTATGAGTGGAAAACTGAGACTCTTGTGGATTCAATGAGCCCAACTTTATTTATGTGCAATGATTTTAGTACTGTCCCAAAGGTGTCTATTTTGCTCCAGTGAGACCAGTTTTTGAAACTTGGCCTTACTGTGTAAAATATCAAATATGATACAAAATGAATTTTATATATGGAAATTATTATTTACATTTTTTTTACATTTTGTTTAAAGGTCCTTTAAATACTTAAATTTCAAAACTGTAGTATTTTCTTGCTCTTATTTCATGGTTCAGGCAAACACGAGTACAAACACACTTACAAATGTGCGCATGGGCACACACACACACACACACATGCACACACACTCAGATTTGACTTCTGGAACTAAAGTGCCTTTTAAAAACCTCTCCACAGGGCTCAGTTCACCTGACCCAGTCCACCATTTATTTGAAAAGCTGAATGACACCACTCGTCTGTAAAAAGCCACGAGACAATTCACCCACCCCTTTTAGGGCTATAAGGCTACCAGCCAAATGTGGACAGATTGGAAAATGAGATTTTACATCGACCGCAAGTCAGAAAAGAGCACATCCTAATTCATTAAAATGGTGATTGTGCAAAAGCTAAGAACAGCAGGTATTCTTGCCAATTATTGAAAGTGTTGCCTTGTAGAGGCCAATACACCACCTCAGCCCTGTTCCAACCAAACTCCAAAGTGACTTAGAAAAGTTCAAGTGTCAAGACTCCCAGCTAAAATGAGTCATGAAGTAACAGAAATAAAAGCAATAAAGGCAGAACCTGATGTTTGCCTGCATGTGAAAAAAGAGCTGTTTAATTGTATCTGGATGTATGACACGGGCTACAGAAGAAAGAACGAAACAAATGGATTATATTATATAACCATGTTAGGACATTTATGGATTTATGAATGCATGCGACGTTCTTAAGAGGGTCTAATGTACTGCTTATGAAGGTGCCATGCAGCACTTTCAAAGTGGAAATTGGTTGTATTTTTGTAGAAAACCCTGCATATACAAGACAGCCGTGTGACTGTACTCAAACTCTCTTCATTCCTTCTGCATCCCTTTGTTTTCCGCTTTATCTCTCCCCGTTTCTCTCTCCCATCTCCCTCTTTTCCTCTTTTGTCCTTCATCTACTTTTTTCATTTGATCACTTCCTCATCTCCTGCACTCCACCACTCTCTCTTTCCTCCTGTCTCCTAAATCTCCTGATTGCCGTTAGTTTTTCAGCTCAGAATCAGTAAAGCTAGTAAGGCAGATGGCTTTTCTGACACCTCTCAGGGGCAAAAACCAGAAGCATTATTACTGCTTTTAAACAGCTTTCCAGCAACGGAAAATATTCATCTAAATCACTGCTCAGCGCATTATGTGGCCACATTTAACAACAGTCAGTGTTACTTCCGAGGCAGTGCGTGCGATCGAAGCTAATACCACGCCGACCCTAATGATGCTGATTTGCACAATACAACATCGACCAGCTCATTGCCACTTGAAATTGTCAGCGATTCAAACACAATGATGCTTTATTAGAGTAATAGCAGGTACGCAATGAACCTGAATTTCTATTAACCTGCAGAATCAATCTCAGTATAATAGGAGGGTTCGGCAGTTCATTGATTTTAGTCGGTCTCAGTAGTAGTAGCTGTGGAGGGGGAGGGGGAGGGGAAGGGGGGGTGGAGGGGTTGTGGTGTTTCACTGTCAATCACCCCTTCCTAAAATGCCTTTTACCTCTCACAAGGGAATTCACTGCTGAAGGAGGGCACGCGTGGGCGGCCATTTTGAAGAGTAACAACAAAATGAAACTAAAAAGTAAAAAGTAAAAGGTCTTTGCAGGGAGTCCAGGGAAAAGAAACACCTTAAATCTGCTGTAATTACACCCTACTGTGCCCATTTTGAAAATACAAGTTTAGAGAGTAAAAATTTTCCTAATGTTTTGTTCCAAATCTCTCATTTTTGATAAATTCTCCTTTGTAGTCCTTGCATCAGCTTATGGAAAAAATGCTTGTGGGTTTAAAATCTTTGCGAATAATATTAAAGACTTGTTTTGGTGTTATTGTTTTGAAATGTTTTGTCTTTCTTTCCAGCACTCTTTAATTCCCCCACTCCCCAACTTTAATTGTTGTTTTGCATCATTACAGCGGTGTGCCATTCAGGAGAGAGCACGCACTGTATGAAGTAGCCTCGATCGGTAGTGGCACAGTAAGCATTTGACACATGATTGTTGGACGCATTAAATCTCAAAAAAAAAGCAACAAAAAACAGCAGTGTGGCTAGATCGGTGAGTCATTAATCCCACAGGGCATTAGTTTAATCAAACATAACTGTCAAAATATATAAAAATGGAAAATATTATGAAAAGAAACTTTCTAGTTCATTAGAACCAGTAGATTTTGGTCCCACTACAGTACTTCTGATTCCCATCTGGATGAAGGGGGCAGGGGAATCATCCGGATCTGGGATTATTGATGTGATATGCCAGGGCTGAAAATATCCAGTGGGGATACAATGAGGACAAACCCTAATGGCATACACCTCAAAATACTTCAACTGCACAAGACGCCCATGGCACAGATACCGCGTGGAAACATATCAGAATTGTAATTATACACATGAACGCTGCAGCTTCAGATGCATATGACCCGTTCTCTGGAAGGTCAGCATATAGATTAGCCCCAAATAATCTCTCCACAACATCAGCTCTCATTAAGGACTCACAATGTGACCGCCCAGGATTGCGGAAGCGCGTACACGCCTGGCTCTTCATTACCCTTACCGGGTCGTAATGTTGTACCGCGGTGACCTCCTATCGCGTTGACATGACCAGGAGCTGTCACTCAGGCACACAACTGCAGGAGGCTGATCTAATTGCACTGCATTCCTTCGCAAGCTCAGACCAACCCCGGCACACAGAGTTCAGTTCTCCAACAATGGTTTAGTGCTGCTGGCTTACCCTGAATAGGGTATTTGCACGTTACCACTGGAAATAATGAATTTAGTCAAGAGTATAACTCGATCCAGGTACCGAAACTAACAATCTTCATTCACAATCTGGTATTTACATTCTGACATATGATTGGCTAGATTGCCGCAGGAAGGAAGAAGATCAGGGTGTCACCACAATCAGTGGGTTTCTTTATACTGATGACATGAGTATGGACCACTGCCTTTCAGCATATGTCTAACAATGACAAACAGCAAAAGGGAGGGATGAAATAACCTCATTTATATCATCTTCTGCGGAGGAAATTGTAATGAATTCAAGGCTCTTATAAATGGGTAGTTTTTCAACCCTTCCATGTCATCCATGCACCTGAGCCAGAAATCGATCAAGGTCTTTCATAATTTATTAGATTCCAACCCCTTAAAGCAGGGGGCGCTGCAGCCTCATACAGAGAGAGGCGGTGTGGGTGCCAACTTTGGTTCTAGCTCTGGAGGGACGTGTCATGATCAAGACCAGGAACCAAATGGGGAGACAGAGTACAATCCAACAATAAGGTTTATGTATAGTAGTATGGTGAGACAGAGAGATGGAGCCCATAGCAGAATGACATCGTTCAGCTGAGATGTAACAGGCGAAGCAGTGTGGGTGTACCCCATGGGAGCTTGTTCATGTTAACTGTACTAGGAAGAGAACTTTGATATGTTACTATAATTAAAGGTTATAGTGTAATTTATTTTCAAAAGGCAAAGAGCTTTACTAGCGAATACTGGCTCGACATAAGAGGCGTTTCCATGAGGCTTGTGACAAGTGCATTCCTGAGTCTACTAATCAAGGTTTTTAGCTGAGGCTGTAGAGGTTGACTTTTAGCAAAGAAGTACCTGCATAGCTGGATAAAGGCCTGCATCAACATTGATCTTTCCAGGATAAGTTTATAAACGCTAACTTTAAAGGAGCAGAGATTTACAAAGATTGCTTCAAGGTAGGGTTATGACAATTCCTTTGCCGACACATTTTTTCAGCGAAATCTCCCTGAAAAACCCCCCACAGAGACACAGGTATTTTATAGGCTCCACCTTAAATATGCCTGATGCTGTTATTCAAGAGCTTGAAAAGCCATGCGGTCTTTTTTTTAATATATAATAACATCTATTTTGGGGGCTTGGCCAATGTGTTCTTAATTTTTTTTTTTAGGAATGTCAACCTCAAATGTAAAATGTTTTTATTTTTACAGTTTAAACATTTGTTTTATCATTTTTCTTTAATAATGTCTTCCCTCCATAAGTCAGGTCTGTCAAGTGCAGCTGCAATTTTTAAAACTGCGGAACTTCAAGCTTATCTTAAATTCTACTGGAGGTCCTAAGGTTTCTAACAATCCTAAATATGTTTTGCTGAATAACAGGGATGTGTATATAAATTGATGTCCAAGATCAAGATATTTTCCATTTGATGTAATGCTGTGGTTGTAAAAACATTGGATCCTGGTTTTGAATATTTTAAGCATTCAATATAAGTGTGATGTGGCTTCAGTGTAGCGCTGCAACCAGCATATAAAGAATGTGTTTATGACATTATTTTACAAAATGAAAAAGATGTTTCTTTCTGACTTTGAGCCTACTTGAGAGAAAACTTAAGTGAAAGGTTAGAGTTTAAGGAGTTGAGACAGTTTTTTTGAATAATTAGTACTTTTAAAAAATGATAAAGCACTCTCACGAACATTACTGTAGAGTTTAGTGACGAGTCTTTCCATTCATGGATATCAATAAAAGTTCCTTAACTTCAATACTTATTCTCAGCCTCAGGATGTTTACCAGCCGCAATAGCAATGCTAGTAATGTTCTCAGATGGCCTGCGTGCGTCATCAGGGCAAACTAACAACAGAACTAGTCTGAAGTCACTATACAACTGATATGAAGCATTTTTGTTGTATTTTTGCGTGTGGTTATATGTCTGTCTGTTTGTCTGTATTTCTGTTTGTGCAAAATTCTTGTGAACAAAATAACATGGCAACCTGTCAAGATGCAGTCACAAAACATTAGAGGTGAGTAGTTTGGATAGAAAAGAAGGCCGAGTTCAAAGACGGCTGTGGTTTGAGCTCAGCGTGAGCATTAGAGAGAGAACTGCTATACTGAAAACAATACCTGCATTGCTGTCTCTAGTCTTAACCCCTTGAGCCCTGAGCCTCTGGCTTGAAAATGACATGCTCAAAATAAAATGACAATATCTCTGCAACAGTTTGGTTGATTTGAATAATCTTGGTATCATAATAAAGGTAACACCTTGGGAATTTTTGTCATGTGCAAAAATTAGTGTATATGTCACTGAGTCAGAGTAGATGGAACACTGCATCAATGAAACATCTTTTTTGCACCACAGTTTTATTTTCATCTGTCTTAAAATGATTCATTTGCAGTCTGAAACCTTGAAAAAAAAAAAAATACAGCACAGAATCTCACCATTATCTGTGCCAAAGTTTATTCTAACCAAAGAAATCAGAGCAAAATTAGAGAGGTTTTAGTTCAGGAATGTCTAGTTGGCCTCTCCAATCTGCCACTGTGTGCTGTTTCATATTTTCAGTTACCAAATTGTAAAACTCAATTAATTACAATTATATGTCACTACAGGCAGACATTCCATCCAAGTACAACCACTTTTTATTTGTTAAGATTTTTTAATTTTTTAATTAGTGTTATTTCTGCCAGTCCTGTAGCCTATGCCATTTCCCAATCAAAGATAATACCTACAAAGAAAATGAAGTTTGACTCCTCTGGAGCAGATTTATTTTAAAAAAAGCAAATAAATAAAATATAAATACAAAGGTTAGGTTAAAAAATGGTTTAAAAAACCCAGCAATTGTTTTTGCAAGTAAAATCCTATCAGCATCTAAACAAGTGCATGGCCACACCAGACATTGACCCCTGGTCACTTGGGTTGCAGCACTTTACACTAGCCACAAGGATACATCAATTTATACATAGTTGGTTGTCAAATTGAATAAGTCAAGTAAACATTTCACTCACCCTGCTTGTATGGTTGTGCTCGCAATATTGACACGGAATGGCACAAAGATTCTGTCAGAAAACGACTTTGAAAATGACTGTTGAATATTTAGCGGATAATTATGGCAAAAATAGCACGAACAAACCAGTTAAGTGTTTATATTCTCGCGCTATTTAAGTATATGCAAATAGCCCACAGACTCGGTTTGACGCACTGAGAATGCAAGGCTCTAGCTCAGGTTAAGTTTGTGTGATTAAGGTGATTTAGAGCATCTTGGAAACATCAGAACCCATAGATTCAAATGGCTTCTGGCAAAGTCTTACTGACAGCATCACAAGCCGATCACAGAGAGGAAAATTAATTGGAAGAAAGCTGAATGCTGAGGAGCTGAGATCTTTAAAAAACATGCTTAGAGACTGGCAGATCTAGTTTCGTTATAACATGGAAATATTAGGCTAACAATAGCAAGCGCAGATTTACCCTCGAACAGTATGTTATCACAAAATATCAAAGGTAAGAATATTTTCTTAATCATCTCTGCAGACTTTAAAGTGTATGCCTGCTGTTCTTTGAGTGTGGTGTCAGTTTAAAATGACAAGGCTTATATCATTGGATACTGTGAACTTACTTACTGTGAACATAGCACAAATTCATTAGAAATGCTAGTGACTCAGCGCTGATATGATTTTGGTTTATGTTTTGCTCCATGCTTATTTACTTGCTTGGTACTTGAATTGTGTTCGGTTGAGGTAAAAATGGTCAACCTGAACTTTTTGCAAAGTTTCTTTGCGTAAACTGAATAACCCACATGACGATGTTGCGATTAGGAAACATGCTATATTTATTATGCATAACAACCGCCCCCGGTACTGGGGGTGTTCGGGTTTAAAAGCGTTAACATGTTCTTAATTTGTGCGGATTTTAAATTTTCAACATTCTTATAAGAAGGTTCAAATAAAAAAAGGAGTTTATCAGATGTGTTTAAGGTGGAACCCATCAAATAAATCAGTCTCTGTGAGGGTATTTGAGCGGAAGCTTTGGAATCTCTGGATTTGGACTATGGTGGCATGATGGAGCCGTGAGTATTGTTTTACAGTAAGAAGTTTGTGGGTTCAGATTTCATCTGGGACTCTTCTGTTTGGAGTTTGCATATTCTCCCCCGTGTTTGCATAGGATTCCTGTGGGCACTCCAGGTTCTTCCCACAGCCCAAAGACTTGCATGTCAGGCTAAGCACATTCATAGGCATGAGAGAGTGGTGAGTGATCCCTGCAGTGGATTGCTGGACTGTCCACAATCTGTTCCTGGCTCTCGCTCATCGTATGCAAGGATAAGCGACAGGCCTAACCAACCCCGACTGACTGCCCTGCAAACATGTATCATCCCCCACCTTGTGACCCTGCCTAGGAAAAGCCAGGTTAGATGATAGATGGATGGCTTGTTTTAGACTCCATAGTGCAGATTAATTCATGGCCAAACTCAGGAAAAGTGTGGTTAAATTCCCCACATGTGAGTAGTATTTCACAAAACAGGATTACCTAATTCGCTGAATAACTGAATTATGTAAAAACCAGGAACTGTCCGAAACATTGGAAATCATCTGGGTTTGTCGAGCGCAGTTCACCGGCTAACTCAGAAATCCTACTTTGAGAAATAAAACCTCTGTGATGTCTACATGGAGTAAACAAGTTCTTGAAGCTACAAAATTAAAATCCAGGGGAAGGTGAAAAAAGAGTGAGGGAAGTATGGTGAGGAGGTGAAAGTGAAAGATTAGAGAAGAAACAGATGGCAGATTGGTTCAGAAATAAGGAAACCATGAGGAAAAACAGGTGTCCTCTCCAGCATCTAGCCCAGCAGGAGAGTCCAGCTGCAGCCTTCACAAGCCTTTAAGCCCAGTTCAATAATCACTAATGCTTATTACCCTCTACTGATCACATTCACTTTTTACCTGAGGAGTCCACTATGTCTGCATGCTTAACATCCGCACCATTATATGCTATTTGCGCACAGCAAATAAAAGTTTGGACACACGTTCTCATTCAATGCGTTTCCTTTATTTTCATGGCTATTTACATTGTAGATTCTCACTGAAGGCATCAAAATGAATGAACACATATGGAATTATGTATGTATCTAACAGTTGCCCAATAGGCCTATCGGCTGTGTATCAACCTAACTTCTGCACAACATAACTGATGGTCCCAACCCCATTGATTAGGCAAGAAATTCCACTAAATAACCCTGACAAGGCACACCTGTGAAGTGAAAACCATTTCAGGTGACTACCTCTTGAAGCTTATCAAGAGAATGCCAAGAGTGTGCAAAGCAGTAATCAGAGCCAAGGGAGGCTACTTTGAAGAAACTAGAATATAAGACATGTTTTCAGTTACCGGCATTTCACACTTTTTTGTTAAGTACATAATTCCACATGTGTTCATTCATTTTGATGCCTTCAGTGAGGATCTACAATGTAAATAGTCATGAAAATAAAGGAAACGCATTGAATGAGAAGGCGGGTCCAAACTTTTGGCCTGTACTGTATATTAATTGATATTTTTCAAAATACTTATATTTTGCATTTATTTATTTAGCCACTTATGTATTTTTGACAATTTGCACAGAACTAACTCCTCTGTCCTGTCCATGGGACAACCATGTTTTTTCCTCCCTATGGCACACTTGTGTCTCTGAAATTCTGACAATTGCATGTTCTTCTGAGAATTGTTGCCATTTTCAATTTCCGAGCATTCTCAGCCCTGTGTGCGAGGGTTATGCGTTTCATTCAGATGGGCCGATTTGCCTAATTTCGCAAATCTAAAAGCGCCATGGGTTTAATGGAGCCGAAACAGTGGGCAGATGAACGCAGCGGTGCTGTTTTACCGCCGTCACCCGCATTGCCATGTCAATCAAAAGGGGGTTTTCAAGCCTTGCGGCTGGGCAGCGTGAGTCTTTACACCATGCAGTCAGTGAAGCGCAAACTGACAGTGCTCAGGAACCAATGGTTTATCCATGCCCACCATCTGGGAGATTTGGCTCTCGCTGGCAAAATTCCTGACAGTAATGGAGACATCTTTGTCAGAAGAAAGCCTTGTCAACTTTAATGCCATTGGCAAAATGGATTAGTCTAAATCAATGAATCAAAAACAGCGTCAAGCCAAACCCAAAAAGGAAAGCTTTAAAAATTCAAATAACTGCAATTATAACCCTGTTCAGGAGGCTAAAATATGGTATTCATTTCAGTATTCGCCACAGGGTTGTATCCGTTGGGTAATTCATATTCTCTCATTAAAAGCTTAGTTTTTATAAACTCCTCCATGATTTTTGAAATTGTGGCCAAAAAAAGCAAATTGTCTCCCAATGTGAAAAAATTTAGAGAGGCAGAGAAAATAATATCATGGAAATCTCCGTAATGAATTTTTGAAAGGCAGGCTCAGATTTTCATGGGATCTTTTTATTTCGTAAAACGTTGGACAGAGAGAGGAATTAAATAGGAAAGCTGAAGGGGACGAGGCGGGAGCTGCGGGCTGTTTCTCTCTTTCTTATTACTGGGCTTGAAGGCAAAATTCCATCAGAGATGCCAGTCTTCATCAGATGCTATTGTGTTAAGGGGAAAAAATGGCAAAATAAAGCTAATCCCCTCATATCCTTTCACAAGCTGCAAATAAGAAACAAGAGATCTGAGAGTTAGATTAGAGGAAGGGGAGGTGGGAGGCAAAGCAAGAGAAAATAAAGAATCTGAGCCAGAGAAAAACAGGGAATGAGAGAGAGAGAGAGAGAGAAATGGGTGGCCAGCATTGACTCTAATAAAGAGAGGATGGAGATTTTGTAGCCAGCAGAGGAATCTGAGGAGGACTAGATGGAGGGACGAGAGGAGATGGAGAGAGAGATGGAAAGAGTGAGAGATGAGATCTAAGAAAGTGAAATAAACCTGTGGGTATGCAGAGTTTGAATAGGTATGAACAGAGAGATGGGCGAGACAGAAAGATTGAATGAGAGAAAGCGTGAGATTTAAAGACTAAAAAAGTGAGTCATAAATGGTGTGAGCATGTGTTTGTTTGTATGTGTGTGTGTGTGTGTGGGGGAGGGGGGGTGATGGCTCAAATGAAGAGGAGACAGAAATGAAGGAGGAGATGAGGAATTGGTGAGCTAGCGAGACAGAAGGTGAGAGTGAGATCAAAAAATAAGCATGATGGCGAGAGAAAGAAAATAAGCAGAAGGAACATAAATAAAATCAGACAGAGGAGAATGATAGGTGTGCGCGCCTGTGCTCAGCCTTGTGTCCTGACTTTTCTGCTGTGAATGAGGTTCATAAATCGAACTCGGCTGTATTTACGGCTTAAAAATCAGACGATATACCTATTTATCCGGACCTGTCTGAAGTCACATCTCATTCTAATCAGAGCAATCTTCTAAACATGGGCCATTTCCTCAATTTAATCTGGAAAGCCTTTCACTGAAGGTTTAATTTTTGAACAAAAACAACAATGGCACTGCAAAGCATTAACCAAGTGAACAATGGTTTGTAATTATAACTACAGGTTCACCGATACCCTTAATTAAAAACAATGACATTAAATCTCCCTAATGGGCTAAATATGAATACCACTTCACTGTTGCAATTAAAATACCACTGAGTGGTATTCATTGTGATTCTCTGAGTCAGTCTTAGAAACCAGCTGCCATGATGTAAGCCCACCGGCAGGGTCTTCTTGTCATCTTATTTCCAATTCCAGTCACAGCAGAAAATGCAGGGGGGGAAAAAAAAGAGGTAATTTAATTCAGGCGCTGTGCATGTGTGTATTGAGCTGCCGAAACGTGCCTGAAGGTTGCCCAGCGGCGTTTGCGTGTGAGCATATTCCTTGACGGTTGAATGAGTCCTCGTGTCAATAAACATGCGCTAATCAGCCACAACATTAAAACCTGCTGCCTAATATTCTGTAGGTCCCCCTTGTGCCGCCAAAACAGTTTTGTCAAACTGGCGTCCGTCCACTAGACCCCTGACCAGGGTTTCTCAGCAGAAAATTTCCCTGAGAATCACACTCCCTCCACCAGCTTGTGATGCCATCACTTCCCCAGGCAAATTATGTACACACACCCAGCCAAAGCACATGATGTAAAAGAAAATGGGAATGTCTGGATTATGCAGCTTTTTAAATTGCTCCAAGGTCCAGTTCCAATATTCACATGCCCATTGTAAGCACCGTCAGCGATGGACAGGGGATTGAAAGGGCACTTTGGTAGATCTAAGGCTATGGCCCCATTACCAGCCGGGCGTGATGTACTGTCTGCTGTGACAGCTTTCTCCAATAAGAACCATTAGATGTTTCTGCGGCCAATGCCACAGTAGCTCTTCTATCAATATGGACCAGATGGGATAGTCTTCATTGCCCTTGCGCATCGATGAGCCTTAGGCACCAAACACCCAATAACTGTAATGGTGCGGTCAGGAGCCAGTCGCGAGAACCAGGCAATGCAGTAGAACTTGCTTTATTAAAGGGGGAGGACCCCTGCAGGGCAGAAGGCAAAAGTACAGAGTCCACACTCAAAATCAAAATCCAGTTGGGCAAAAATAGAATCGGAAACCAGGGCAGATATCATAGTAATCGTAGTCGGACAGAAATGGGTCTGGTTCACAGGTACAGGAATGTCAAAGAAGCAAAACCAGGATCCAATGGGCGTAATCCGAATCGTAACCAGGGCAGCAAACATAGATCTCGTAGTCGGGCAGAAAAAGGTCAAAACTCAGATTCAACAATTATCCAAAAATCACAAAGGCAAAAATCGAAAAGTCGGGCGGTCCAGTCAGAAAGATAAACACTGCGTAATCAAGGCAAAAATAAACGTGGCACAAGAAGACTAGGAAAACGATCTGACTGAGACTGGCTGTGAGAAGACACCTAATATACACTTCTGGGGAGATCACATGGTAAGGGACACAGGTGCAAACAGTCAGACTGATTACAAGGGAGCAGCACATGAGGGAGAACCTAATCACATGGAATTTGGCAGAGCCAAAACGTGGACAGGGATCACGGGACAAACCTATACAAAGATAAACAGCTCCAGTTATGGAGTTTCTAACGTGCATAGATAATGAGAAACAGGACACCGTGATCAGATGTGAGCTTTCACAGAAAATGCAGCAAAGATAATCAGGGAGAGGTAAGAGGCGGAGACTAGAACAGGGCGAGTGCTGAGAGCTTGTTAATCAATTAGTAAGTGCAACTATATAAATCCCTGGTGCTCTTTAGTAAGTTAGTATTATATACAAGGTTAGTTGTTGTTAGTAATCTCAGGAGAAAATAATAAACTGTTAGTATTGTTAGTAGATAGAAAAGAAGAGTGAAGCCAGCAAACGAGATCGGAAGGAAGTTTGAAATCCAGAATCCAATAAATCACCCGAAGAGTGAAACACAAGACTGGGGCTGAGTGCAATGACTAGACATGAGACCAGACGGGGGAGACAAAGTGCAAAGCAAAATGGAAAACATGAACCGGAATATGATATGGCAAAAGGTAAAACATGGAAAAGTAAACTAAGATAAAACATGACAAATCAAAGTAACCAATTCAAAATACATAATACAAAAAATAGTCAGGCATGGCAAATAGTCAAAAAACACAAAAGGCAGTCAGAATAAACAGGGCATGAACATGGTCAAGGCAGAATCTCAACAGTAACAGGTTTTTGGTTCGTCCTCCTCAGACCACTATTGATAGGTATTCACCACTGTTGACTGGGGGCACCCCACAAGCCTTGTCATAGTGATTTGCCCCTTGCAAAGTTGTTCACGTCCCATTTCTTGCTCATCCAACACATCAACTACAACTGTTTGCCAACAGTCTAAGGTCTGCCTGCAGACCTTGACATGCACCTTTGTTACGAGATAATCAGCATAATTTTCCTCATCGTTGTGTGCTTTTAATGTTTTGGCTCATCGTTATATGTTTGTGTAGAGAGATGCTGTCTTCCCCTGACAACAACTTTATTCTCCTCAGTCACCATAAAATTAAAATGCCTTTGATTAAACACCGCAGTATATCGCCTCAGAGAATATTTGCCGAAATAAACACAACCCAGAAAGGAAAACAGCGATAAAAGAGCGTTTATTAAACAAGCGAATGATGAGTGGTTTTTTTTTTTGGACGAGTGGCTGGTAGCCACAAATCAAACTCGGATCCTCAGCATAAAACGCTGTCGTGCGGTCTCGCGCTAGCACTAAATCACTTCCAGAAATCACTGTCGCGTCGCCTTCGGCTTGTTGAAAAACCACTGGTGTGCTACATCATACACAATAGTTTCTCTATCTTAATAAATTGCCATTTGGTTTTTTTAGCTGAGACTACCAGCTGGAAAGGGAGTGTCTGTAGGCTAAGAAGTGACTTGGCTACCAGTGAGCTCCCCAGCTCTAAGCTGACACCCCATCCAATCAGGTGATGAATCCCCACAGCCCTGCAATCCTGGATCCCCATCTGGCTGGCAACGATATGCAACATCTGGGTATTCCTGCCTGGCTCGGGGAGAGGAGGGGGGTGACGGCAAATAAAGCACAGCAAACAAACTCGCCCACTCCAGGGGAGCGAGATCAAATCAAATCAAAAATGTATTTTCATTTCAAAAGCGCATTTCACAAATGACGGTCGCAGCAGAAACCTTCATGGAAAACTCTGACTAAAACACCCTCCCCCCACTTCAAAATGCACGCAAGCCTGGGGCAACGGCGGACAGGAAAAACTCCTGTGTGGCTGTCAGGAGGAAAGCCGCAGGAGGAACCAATAATTCAGCTAATGCTTCTTCTCAGCGACTTACAGTTGAGTCTCAGGCAATGTGCGCTTTAATGAAATTATCCACAGCCAGTAGAGAGTTCAGTAGCCGTGGCTGAGACTGTGGTAGGAGCCAGGCAGTGACTGTACATTACTGTTATATCCCTGAAGATGGACAAAAGACACTAATGATGGGAGACAACAATCCAGCCAAGAAAAGACAGAGAACAGGAACACAAATACGCAAGACCACAATTAACCAGGAGAAAGAACAGGTGTGCAGTGCACAGGAAGGGAACACAAGAGGGGGGGGGGGTCACAAATAAGAAAATAATTAATCAGAATCGACTAATAAATCAAAACTGAAATTGACAAGGACAGCTAGATTCCGGGGAAAACAATTA
Source organism: Gymnothorax reevesii (assembly GCA_029721435.1). Classification (NCBI taxonomy): domain Eukaryota; kingdom Metazoa; phylum Chordata; class Actinopteri; order Anguilliformes; family Muraenidae; genus Gymnothorax; species Gymnothorax reevesii. The sequence continues at coordinate 27,313,404 of CM056575.1, read as the reverse complement.
CCATGAGGGAGAGGATGTAACACATGTAGTATTTAGCATGAATATTTTTTAAAAGAAATTATGTAAATCACCTGCATTAAGGGTCGTTTTACAGTCAGGGTACACCATGCAGTCTCACGAGGGTCAAAAATAAAAGTGGTTTAATCAGAACAGTTTTGATGGTTTTTCGTAGCCAAGAGGTCCCTCATCATGTTTTTTGGTGTTTTGAGGCATCCAGGTGCTGAAATATTTTGCAGGGCCTGCCAACATTCAGATATATGCTGAAAAATGGAAAACTATGTTCATTATTAAATTACCCTCTTGAGAAGAAAAAATGCACTCCAGTATCAATCAGTCTGCTAAACACTTGTAAAAGCATCACCAGGATTTGAAATGTTCATGGTTGCTGTGGAGTAAATGGACAGATGTTCCTTTTTTCGGGGAGGACATTTTTTGACGGAATCACTACCTCCATGCAGTCAAATCTGCCTGCACCGGATGGTTGTGCGAGTACAGAGGAAATGAATGCTGCAACTTTGTGCTGACTATTTTAGTGAATTTTATCAGCAGTTATTGAATTCCTTGGCCAAGTTTTATTATAAAACTGACTCCCCTGTTTCGGAGAGGACATTTTGTGATGGAAATGACACGATTATTAATTAGACGGCCTCATGATCAACCGACTGTTTGTGTGATAACCAATTCTTTTTATTTCATACAAGTTGGGTCTAGACCATTAAATAATGTGCACCATTGTTGTATGTCATTCATAAACCCAGTGCTGCAGGTGGTGAAACATTAGAGAAAATGAGATGAGACTGGCAAAATCATTCCAAAATGACACATTTTAGTATAATTTTGGCATAAATTATGCGTTTTGAATAATTTTTTCGACGTGGTAGATAGAACTGGGAGAACCTATTAATGTGACACAGCTGTATTTAAGTACCATTATAATCCACCAATGTAATTCAGCCATGTACCCTGACTGTAAAACTACCCTTAACCAACAACCTTGTCAGTGCTCGCCATTCTTTGCCATATTTATAAAAAGACTGTTCTCAGTTTATTTAAGTCGTATTTACCCATCATATGTATTCTGTTATCGTCTTCATGGCCGCATAGACAATGTAATATATTCAGTTTGCATTGCTGCCTCACAACGGTGAATGATGCGCACTGTAGAATGTGACTGATTAGTTAGGTCAATGACAAAAAATAATTCTAATTCACCAAAGCTCCAATTACAACCTCGCACTGCTGACACAATGCACATTTACAAGCACCATCATTCCTGAGACTCCGATGAGTTCTTCTGCGCAGTGAGCTCATTATTTTAATGCCCCTGGGTCATAAGCACAAAGGCACAAGAGCACTAAAGCACCGCTTAACTACCAATTTATCTTGAAGCAGTCGTACTAAATCAGAGTCCATGAGAAGTTTCAAAATGCAAAATTGGTCATTTAAATACTGCATAAAATGAAAGACCAACATCGATAGGCACAAAATAAAATTTGCCGTGGGTGAGGTGCAATATTAAGAAAGTACTACACTGTATAATATAAGGCGCATGTGGTACTTCAGAAGGTTGCATGAGATACTTTATAAGAATATAATGTTTATCAGATTTTCTGATAATTCTCATTCAAGTATTTTTTTTTTTCAAATTAAATATAGGACCGTTTTCCCTACTACAGCAGCAGTATTCAACCTTATCCAGAAATGGTAAGTGTGGGTGCAGTATTTCATCCCAATCACTCTGTTACACTCCCAGTTTTACAGTGTTGAGAAAAAGTATTTGTCCCCTTCCCGATATCTTCTATTTTTACATTTGCTCCACTTGTTTCAGATCATCAAACCAATCTAAATATACTCAGCAATGGAAATTTAGCACCACCAAATTTAAGCATTGTTGAAAAAAAGAAATACATTGAAATGGAAAACTGTATTGTCTACCAAAAAAGAACATATTGCACCAACACACCAAGTTGCGTTACATTTGCAACAGAGTTAAAAGCATTCCACAATGAAAAGCACCATACCAACAGTCAAACACGGTGGGGGTAGGGACAGGGATGTGATGGGCAGGGACTGCTTTGCTGCATCAGGAACATGAATTCTGCTCTTCGTCTGAAAATCTTGTGGGAAAATTTCAGCCATCAGTTTGCAACCATAAGCTCAAGCATAGCTGGGTGATGCAGCAGGAAAATAATCTAAAGTACACAGCAAGTATATCTCTAAATGGCTCAAAAGAAGCAAAACTAAGGTTTTGGAGGGGCCTAGTCAAAGCCCTGACTGGAATCCAATCGGAATTCTAGGCAGAACTTTTAACAAACAGTTCATGCTCGATAATCCTGCAATGTGACTGAATTAGAACAATTAACTGGCTGAATAGGGGGCAATATTTTTTTTTACATGGGTGATATTAGTTTTGAAAAACTCTAAAACTTCAAAAAATGAAATGATAATTTAAAGGCTGCATTTTTTTTAACTTGCATCGTCTTTATCAAATTAGAATTATTTGGATGATCTGAAATATTAAAATGTGACAAATAAGCAAAATTAGAAGACATTGGGAAGGGGGCAAAATACTTTTTTATGGCTCTGTATTCAAGGTCTTTTGCATAGATGCTAGGAATTGGTTGGCAGAAACACGGATGTAACTGCTTGGCTGGAATGAAACCTGCACCAACATCGGCCCTTTCTGGATACGGTTGAGAACCGTTGCTCAATAGCTTTTCAGCTGCAAAGTGCAGTCAGTTTTACCTCATTAATCCCAATTACTGTAATGCATCAAACCATTAGTCAGATATTAAAAAGGAAAAAGACCCAACGAGCTAACTGAGATAAAAAATGTTCCCATCACTTTTGATCGCTTTTTGCCTACTTTAACCCCAAAGAACCTGGTACAGAGCCGTACATGGGTCTGTCAAGTTGAGCTGCTGCATTCACAATACTGGAGGCCCATTGTAAATTCTAGTTGAGGTTTCCAAAGATGCCACATATGTCCTGATAAGTTACAGGGACATGTTTATCAAATAATGCACAAGATCTAGGTAGCTTCAATTTGATGTAATGCAGTTGGCATAAAACACATGGCGTCCTGTGTTTCAATATTTCTCTCAATATACCGCGAGTGTGATGTAGCTAAAGGGAAGCACTGCAACCAGAGATGCAGAATATGAATGTGACATTGTTCTACAATATGAAAATTGTTTTGACTTTGACCGCATTTATGTTGTGATTCTGGTTCTGCCTTGCCATGCCTTGCCATGTTCTGACTGCCATATGTGTATTTTGATTCCTTGCCATGTCTGACTATTCTTTAGAATTATGTATTGTGTATTTGGTTGCTTTTCTTTTCATGCATTGTGTGAAATTGGTCAGCCGTCTGGCTCAGATTTCACTGCAGAATGGCCACCAAACCGAATGAAGACACGCAAACAGGATTTCCAGTGCGAATGAAGCAGTGCAGCTTTATTTACAGAACTCTAACCAAAAAAAAAGTGCCATAAAAAAAAACTTTTTCCAAAACATAAACAAAATCAACACAAGGGTTTTTTAAATAATAAACTAACAATAAATCTACACAAGCAGAGCGCACAAAGAGCAAAACCCCTTCACAACACAACACGGCAGTCTCCAGCACCAACCTCTCTCCTACCCTCACACAAAAAAAAGCTGAAAAAAGTGGGGTTTTTATACAAACAGACTTGATTGACAAATTGGATGACTGCAGGGCTAAATTACTGAATGATTGGTTGAGACTATTATGACAGGAAAAATGTATAATTTTATCAATGTACTGCTCCATTATTACTGCTAAACTACATGCGTAGACAATCTACATTTACCCTATTACTACATGCATACATAGAATAAAACATTTCTCATTACATCAACATTGCAACTCAAAATAGCATTTTAAATTCAAACAATTCGTTTCACCCCGTCGGTTAATTAAAGTCTCTGATTGGCTCAGTGGGAAATAAAATATCCCCCTACCCATAGTTCGTGTTTCCCAGGGGAGAAAAAGTTGGGGGACCAGGAAGTATGCGTTTGTGTTTGTGTGTGCAATGTGTGGAAACGGGAACGGTATGGAAAGTTTTCTTTTGGAATGATAACATGACAAAGAGCTCTCAAACGCGGTTGCCGGCTCCGCGAGTGAAAGTCTCAGATTCGTGTATGCGCGCATTTGTGTACGGAGGTGTATGAAGGTGCCCATGTGCGAGCCTGTGTGAACCGTTAGCAAGCTACATTGTAGCATAGGGATCGGCTGCGTTTGTGAAAAGCTGGGGCTGCCTTTTCACACTCCCCCCTTCCTCTGGAAGCTCGCCACTGGGGTGGCGAGACAGGTAATCCGCCACTTTGTTCTGTGTGCCCGCTCGATAGCGGACCTGGAAACTATATGGCTGCAAAGCCAAAAACCAACGGGTGATGCGGGCATTTGTGTCTTTCATCTGCCCGAGCCATTTCAAGGCTCGGTGATCAGTCTCTAAAACAAACTGTCTACCCAAAAGATAGTAACGAAAGGCATCAAGGGCCCATTTAACAGCAAGGCACTCCAGTTCAACAGCGGAGTACCTTGTCTCTCGGGGAAAGAGCTTGCGGCTTATATAAGCCACAGGGCGCTGCTGATCTCCTTCACCCTGAAGGAGCACTGCTCCCAGACCTACACCAGAGGCGTCAGTCTGGACGGTCATCGGCTGCTTGAAGTCTGGACTCTGCAGTACTGGTCCACTGCAGAGGGCCTCCTTCAGGTCTCTGAAGGCCTTGTCATGCTGCTCCTCCCACCTGACTCTGACAGAGCCCGACTTTCTGGTGAGATCGGTGAGGGGGGCAGCTCTGGTGGCAAAGTTGGGGACAAACCTCCGGTACCACCCTGCAAGCCCCAAGAAGGAGCGAACCCCCTTCTTGGTCTCTGGCCGCAGGCAGTCCCGGATTGCCTCAAGCTTGTCTTGCTGGGGCTTGATCACCCCGCGTCCAACAATGTGTCCCAGATAGCGTACCTCTTGCTGGACAAAGGCACACTTGTTGGGCTGAATGGTCAGCCCCGCCTGGTGAATGCGGCGCAACACTTCAGCCAGGTGCTGCATATGCTCCGCCCAACTGCCGCTGTAGACTATGATGTCATCCAGGTAGGCGCCCGCGAAGGAGCTGGTGCCGTCCAGCACACGGTCCATCAGACGCTGGAACGTAGCAGGCGCCCCCTGTAGGCCAAAGGGCATCACCGTGAATTGAAAGAGGCCCTGGGGTGTCCTGAAGGCGGTGTACGGTCTTGCTTCTTTCGCCAGGGGCACCTGCCAGTAACCCTTACTAAGGTCCAGTGTGGTGATGTACTGGGCGCCTCCCAGGCGCTCAATAAGGTCCTCCAGCCTGGGCATGGGGTAGGCATCGAAGTGTGACTGAGCGTTCACCTTGCGGAAGTCGATGCAGAAGCGCATTGTGCCATCCTTCTTCGGCACAAGGACAACTGGGCTACTCCAGGCACTCTCAGAACGCTCAATCACCCCCAATCTCTGCATTACTTGCAGCTCCTCCAGGAGAGCAGGTAACAGGCGCTCTGGGACTCTGTACATCCGTTGTCTAGCAGGTGTATAGTCTTTCAGACGGATGGCGTGCTCCGCCACTGATGTATACCCCGGCTGGTCACTGAACAGGCCTTCAGGAACAATGGCTCGTAGCTCTTGCTGCTGTTGAAGGGTTAGATGGGACAAGTCCAATGTCCCAGCTGGTTGTTCTGTCGGGAAGAACTGTTCGGGAGTGTCCTCTTCCTCTTTCACAGCCTGCACCAACAGCTGCGGACTAAGTGGCGTCTCCCTTTCATTCCACTCTTTTAAAAGGTTCACGTGGAACGCCTGCCGCTGCTTCCTCCTTTCTGGCATCTCCAGCTCATAGGTGGTCGGCCCCAACTGTCTGCTGATGCTGTAGGGTCCCTGCCACTTAGCCAGCAACTTGTTTTCTTCAGTGGGCAGGAGAAGGAGGACTTTCTGGCCAGGCTGGAAGGTTCTCCGTCGTGCACTCCGGTCATACCAGGTGGTCTGGGTCTTCTGGGCACTCTGGAGATTGTCTCGTACGAGGTTGGCCATCTCCTCCATCTTCTCCCTCATGGCAACGACGTAGGAAATCACGCTGGAGGTGGTGGACTTAGGCGACTCCCAGACATCTTTCAGCAGGTCAAGAGGTCCGCGCACCTGTCGGCCATACAGGAGTTCGAATGGCGAAAACCCCGTGGATGCTTGCGGAACTTCTCTGTAAGCAAACATCAGGTAAGGCAGCCAGCGATCCCAATCTTTGCCGTTGGCCGACACAAACTTCCTGAGCATGCTTTTTAATGTTTGATTGTACCTCTCAACAAGGCCATCAGTCTGGGGATGGTAGGGAGTGGTCCTGATCGCACTAATACCCAACAACCCATAAACCTGCTTTAAGGTGTTTGAGAGGAAGGCTGTTCCCTGATCAGTCAGTATTTCACGGGGAATTCCCACCCTTGAGAATAGTTGCAACAGTGCAGGGGCAATAGCTCTAGCAGTAACTCGACGTAGGGGGAACACTTCAGGATAACGCGTCGCGTAATCACAGATTACCAAAATGTACTGGTAGCCTGATTGTGTGCGCTCCAAGGGTCCTACAATGTCCATGCCTATTCTTATGAATGGGACATCCATCACTGGCAGTGGCTGAAGTGGATATGGCTTGTCTTTGTGTTTGCTGCATAGCTGGCATGTGGGGCATGTTTTGCAGTGTTTTTGCACATCAGTATACAACCCTGGCCAGAAAAATCTGTCTGAGATCCTCTCCAATGTCTTCACACTTCCCAAATGAGCAGACCAAGGAATGTCATGACCCAAACACAAAATCTTCTGCCTCAGACAAGTTGGTATTACCAGCTGCTCTGCACTGCCACCCTCAGGCTGATGATACAACAAGCCATCACGCACAAAATAAAATTCACCCAGCAAAGTCTTTTTCTGGCCTGTGCTCACGCCATCAACTTCAACAGCTCTGTTAAACAGCTCCTTCAGTGTGTCATCTCGCATTTGCAACTCTTTCAAATCAGGTACTTTCCATAAATCCTTCTCTGCATCCGGAACCGCCTCTAACTCTCCACCAGACATGACTTTCACTGTGCCAACTAGCTTGTCATACCTACGCTGTCGGCGGGTCTTCCTGACTCTCAGCTTTACCGGAGGACAAATATCTTCACCACTGAAGGGCATCTCACGCAACAATTCCTGAGTCTTTTTAGCCTGCGCCCTGGTAGCAACACAACTCACTGGGAGAGTAGCCTGCACCAGGTCGGGCAGAATCCCCACATCCTGACCTAAGACCACAGGATGATTCAAGTCTTCAACAACACCGACTTCTAACCTGAACATCTGATTTTGCACTTTAACGAACACTAGTGCTATGGGGTATTCATGTATATCACCATTTATGCACACTACTCTCAATTTCTTGCCAGTCATGCCTTCAGGCTGCTGAACCAGGTGTGGTTGCACTAAAGTATGGGTGCTGCCGGTGTCCAGAAGAGCTTTACCGGTTTACCATTCACAATTACATCCATTACTGGCACATTGTCAGCATACACAGCATCAGTCACAGGTCTAGGCACAGAAACCATACTACATGTAGCACCCTTAACCTTCTTCACAGGACAAACTCTAGCCCAATGACCTGGCTTACCACAATAATGACCTACAGCCTGTGTGTTGGCAGGTGTGTTAGTGGTTGTTTCAGTAGGTCTAGGCTGAGGAGGGTGTTGAGGTGCGTAGTGTCTAGTGCTTGGGCCCCTATTCTGTATACTGCTCCCCAGACCAGGACCAACTTCACTCCCATATCCCACAGACTTACCCTTCTGATGTTGAGGTGCTCTGCTGGGGCCTTGGAATCTGAAGTCCTTGGGTCCGCGACGGGCTGCCAGGAACGAGTCCACGAGCTCTGCGGCCTTCAGGCCTGTGCTGGGGTTGTGCTCTTTGACCCACACTCTCACCTCTGGAAAGAGTGAGCGCAAGAATTGTTCCAGAATGAGCACTTCACCAATCTCTTCCACAGTGCGCTCAGAGGGCCGAATCCATTTTTGGTACAGGTCTTTCAGTCGGTTGTAAAACTCTTTTGGAGTCTCACCAGATTGAATGTTCGGCTCCCTGAACCTTGTCCGGTAGCTTTCGGCGTTTATTTCATACTTGGCTAAGATGGCATTCTTCACCTTGTAGTAGTCCACTGCCTCGTATGGGTCCATGGCGACATAAGCAGCCCGAGCTTTACCAGACAGGTATGGTACTAGGAACGTAGCCCACTGAGTTGGAGGCCACCTGTAGGCTGTAGCTAGCCGTTCAAAGGTGGTCATGTACTGCTCCACATCATCGCTGTCCTCTAGCTTAGGCACTGCTGCTCTAGTCCACGTTGCTGGAGCTGGTGCTGCTGGATCAGGAAACAGGGTCGATGGGCCTGCCAGTGGGGCTGCTGGCATCCACGGAGCTGGTGGTGGTGCTGGATATCCCACTGCCGGTGCCGCTGGAAGGGTTGCTACCGCCGGGTGCGCCAGTGCTGCCTGGAGGGTTGCCGCCGCCGGATGTGCTGCCACTGGGGCCCCTGCTGTTGGGGGGGTTGCTGCTGCTGGGTGCACTGCTGCTGGTGCAGCTGCAGGCAGTACTGCAGGTGCAGGGAGGGTCGCTGCCGCTGGATATGCCGGTGCCGTCAAGTGCGCTGCTGATGCTGGGAGGATCGCCGTCACTGGATGGGCCTGTGCCATCAGGTGCATTGCTGATGAATGCTGTGCATCTGATGCTGGTCCAGGTGGCACCACAGGCGCGGCTGCTGCTGGGGCTGTGTCTGGTGCCGAATACGCTGCTGGCCATGCTCCATCTCCCCGCTGCTGCCGCCCTCCACTGGAACTCCTGCGATTGTCCTCCAACTCATCACAGACGTTGTTCAACTGGATTTGAACGCTGCGCCACCGCTGCTCTTGCTTCACCATCTCTCGCTCCTGTGTCTGCATAGATTGCCTCAGCAGGTTGTACAAGGCCGTGAGGTTGAATGTTTCTGGATTGCTGTTGCCGTCATCAGGTTGTGCCTGTTGCTCTCCTCCTGTAGCTCCTTCGACCTCCTCCTCACCTAGTGGCTGATCCAGGGGGTTGGTCTTCTTCAGCTTCTTATAAGACATCTCGCTCTGCTTGCGTGTCTGTCCCGTTCGCTTTTGTCTTGGTTTCGGCGCCACGATCCCACTTCTGACACCAAATGTGAAATTGGTCAGCCGTCTGGCTCAGATTTCACTGCAGAAATGGCCACCAAACCGAAGGAAGACACGCAAACAGGATTTCCAGTGCGAATGAAGCAGTGCAGCTTTATTTACAGAACTCTAACCAAAAAAAAAGTGCCATAAAAAAAAACTTTTTCCAAAACATAAACAAAATCAACACAAGGGTTGTTTAAATAATAAACTAACAATAAATCTACACAAGCAGAGCGCACAAAGAGCAAAACCCCTTCACAACACAACACGGCAGTCTCCAGCACCAACCTCTCTCCTACCCTCACACAAAAAAAAACTGAAAAAAGTGGGGTTTTTATACAAACAGACTTGATTGACAAATTGGATGACTGCAGGGCTAAATTACTGAATGATTGGTTGAGACTATTATGACAGGAAAAATGTATAATTTTATCAATGTACTGCTCCATTATTACTGTTAAACTACATGCATAGACAATCTACATTTACCCTATTACTACATGCATACATAGAATAAAACATTTCTCATTACATCAACATTGCAACTCAAAATAGCATTTTAAATTCAAACAATTCGTTTCACCCCGTCGGTTAATTAAAGTCTCTGATTGGCTCAGTGGGAAATAAAATATCCCCCTACCCATAGTTCGTGTTTCCCAGGGGAGAAAAAGTTGGGGGACCAGGAAGTATGCGTTTGTGTTTGTGTGTGCAATGTGTGGAAACGGGAACGGTATGGAAAGTTTTCTTTTGGAATGATAACATGACAAAGAGCTCTCAAACGCGGTTGCCGGCTCCGCGAGTGAAAGTCTCAGATTCGTGTATGCGCGCATTTGTGTACGGAGGTGTATGAAGGTGCCCATGTGCGAGCCTGTGTGAACCGTTAGCAAGCTACATTGTAGCATAGGGATCGGCTGCGTTTGTGAAAAGCTGGGGCTGCCTTTTCACACATTGTCTTAGTTTTGATTTTTCCAGGTTTTACTTTTAGCCATAGTTTTGTTCCAGTCCATGTTTTGATTTTCCATGCATTGCACTTTGTCTCCCCCTGTCTGGTGCTTGGTCTTGTCTTTGCTCACAGCCCCAGTAATGCATCTCACTCCTTCGGGTGTTTTAATGGTTTCTGGTTTCAATCTTCCTTCCCCATCTCATTTACTTCCTTCCCCTTACTTTTTCTCTGACGAACACATACTAACAGTTTGTTATTTTGTTAATTTACTAACCAAGACTAACATTGTGTATATAAGACTAACTCACTAACGAGCACTCGGGATTGTATAGCTGCACTTACTAAATGATTAACAAGCTCTCAGCACTCGCCCTGTTCTAGTCTCCGCCTCTTGCCTTCACTCAATCTACTTTGCTGTGTTTCTTGCAGATTCTCTGCACCTGTCCAATCTCTGTTCTGCCACTCACTCAGTGCACTTAGAAATACCTAACCGGATCTGTTGTTCTGTCTATAGGCTGTCCCGTGATCCTTGTCTGCGTTTTGGGTATCTTTCTGACTGGACCATCCTTGACTATCGATTTTTGCTTTCTCCCTGTACTTTGTCGCCTTCTTGTGTTTTGAACCTTTTTTGTCTGACCGTGATTTTTGTGATTGGTGCCCTGGTTACGATTCTGGATTTCGCCCAATGGATTCTGATTTTGGATAGTGGACTCTGTACTGTTGCCTGCTCTGTTGGGGGGTTTCCCCCTTCAGAAATAAAGCCTCCTTTTTGCATTTTACTGGATCTCGTGAGTGGTCCATTTTGTAAATCCTCACAATTTAACGGAAAACTTACCTGAAAAGTTAGTTTAAGAGGTAAAAAGCACACTAAAGGCAGGTGAACACAAAAGCTAATGTTAAACTCATATATATGCTCAAGCCTGTGCATGAATATTTCAAAACTGAAATGTGAGGTCATAGTATAATGAACTCTAATTTCTTTGACACACCCCTCCGTAGCACTGTAGCCTAATATTTGAAAAAAAAAAATTGAAATCATTTTGAATACAAGCCAAGTCAACTGTGTGTCTTGATAAACCACTTTGCCCCTGCGGTGCTTACACAACAGACCAAAGCAGCTTGAGTGTTAGAGGCTCTTAAGGAAATCTAAATTCTTTTTATAAAATCAGTGTAAGAGAACTCTGTAAAATTATTTTGTGGTTGAAGTCATCCACATACTCTCTGGTTGCCATTCCCATGACTTTCTTTAAGGAGGTCTTAGTTTGATTGGTGATGTACTGGATATTGTAAATTGTTCTCTTAGCAGACACACTCAAAACAGCTAGTCAGACCCTTACTCAAGAAGCATAATCTTAATTCTTCTGTTTTCAACTATTTCAATCATATTTCTAACATGCCATTTGAGTAAGATATTGGAATAAGGTAGTTTTAAAGCAGTTGGATGCTTACTTAAATGACAACAGGATTCATAGAAAATTTCAACCTTCTTCTAGTAGGGGATACTACTGAGACAGAACTTACTAAAGTAATCAATGATTGCAGAGTGAGTACTGATAATAACATTGTTTCTATACTTGTACCTCTGGAACTCTGTGCTGCCTTTGATTAAGTCAATCATATGATACCTCCAGTCCCATTTGAAAATTGTTTTGGTCTCTGGCAGAGGATTTTTTTATTTTTTTTGGTCACAGTGATCATGTTTCAGAGAAATTTTAATGGCATTCCACAGGGTACAATTCTCGGTTTTTTACTGCTATGTTGAGTTTACGTTGCCTCATGGAAAAATAACACCACCCTGCATCATTTTTGCTGAATAAAATTCATTTCTTATCTCTTACTGACTTTAGGGTGCTGATTCCAAAAATAGTGTCAGTTTTGCTCAAGCACATCAAATTTTCTCACAATGTATGATGAGCATTTCATAGTATTGTCACTTTCGACAACCTCTTTTACGATAAAGAAGTGCTTTACCACTGGAAAAACTGCCACAGTGAATGATTTATAATTTCCTCTGAGCCAGGTGAGAACTATTTCTTCAATTCTTGGCTGATTTTCACATGTGGAATGATTCTAAGTGCTCCTAAGTGATTCTAAGTGTTTTGTGCTTAATCCTGATGTCAGGTGCAGCAATATGGCCACTGACAGAGGGAAATAAAGACCTGATACAGATGTTTTCAGCTAAGTCTGTTGGTGTTTCACTACACCCAAATCACATTTGTTGCTGTTTTGACCGGTGCATAAAAGTCCATTTATATGATATAATGAGGAATATCTTCATTTTTATTTTGTGAAAAAACTGTGATAGAAACTTTTTTCTCCCATTTTTTAATCCAGCATCCTCAAATGAGGTAATATGAGGCCTTTTTGGGAGATAAGAAGAAAAATTTTCTCAACATGCGGGGTGGTGTTACTGTTGGTGCCTACAGAGAGACTGCCCCGAACTAAACTATTCTGGTAAATCAAAGAAAATAAAATGTAATCCTTAGGTAAGCTGCATTTTGTTTTATTACATCTTGCAGAATGCTTAAAATCTGTGTCATTTTCTTTCATTTATCATTGGGTATTCTTAGATATATCAATATAAAATAAGGAATTGTGCGATTTGTCAAAAAACCTGACGCGATACACAAACTTTTAGGGCAAATTTGAAATTATATTTATAACATTATAAAATTATTTTTATATTATATAACAAATTATATAACATCAACACAATTTATCAAATCAGCAGAGAAAAAGTTTCAAAATGCAGGGCGGTTTAATTTGCAATCATAGAGTGAATCTACATTATGTTGATGACATTCAGTTATTTTTATCTGTTGCCCTATACGATATTTATACTTTTTATGTCCGGCTAAATTGCCAATTCACTATTGCAAAGTGGATGAGTAAAAATTTCCTCTAACTAAATTAAGCTAAAACAGGACTTCATATCACTGCTACAAATGCACAGATAGAAAAGATATTAAGCAAACTTGGAAGTCTGGCTCCACAGAATAAACCTGAGGTGAAAAATTTGGCAGTCATTTGTGACATTGAGTTAGACTTCAAATTATACGTCAACATATCAAAACGATTATCTTTTTCAATTAAAAAAATGTTGCAAGAGTCACTACCTCTCATTGGAAGATGCCAAAAAGTTAACCCATGCCTTTGCATTTTCTCGCCTAGAATACTGCAGTACAGCCTTTATACTGGATTACCTCAAAAAACTTGTACGAAATGCAGCAACCAGAATTTTAACAAAAAAAAAAAAAAAACAGCAAGTTCTAGCCTCATACTGGCTCTTTGTAATGTTTAGGATTGACCTTAAAATACTTGTACTTGTTTATAAGGCCTCAAATGGTTTAGCACCTCTCTGTGACTGCATATCTCAGTATGTTCCAAGCCATTCCCTAAGGTCATCTAATGCTGGCTTGCTCGGTATCACAAGAATGAATTACAAAGAGTATGGTGAAGCAGCTCTCTATTCTTATCCACCAAAGGTTTGGAACAAGCTCCCAGTATGCCCAGTGCTAACAAGACTGGAAATCTCTGTCTTAAGAAACAGCCCAAAGCCCACTTTTATGATCTTGCTTTCAATCATTTCCTCCTTTTCTTATTTTAAGCACCATTATTATTATTATTTAATATTTCTTATATTTTTTAATTTTTACATTTGTTTTCTAATCACAGACAGACAGACACACACACACACACACACACACACACAAACACATGAAACCTGCGATATTGAATTTTATTGCTTCCCAGTAAAGCCGTAAAGCAATTTGAGTCACAGTTCATGATATAAGCTGCTATATAAATAAAGCTGACTATTGTTGAGGTTTTTGGCTTGAACCAAAGACGATGAAGCGGTGCAAGAAGGCTTACTCTCATACTTTCGTAGTACGAGCGTGGGCATAGTAACCAAGATATTTTAGTGAGCAAGATCAGCTTTTGGCCTCTCTCAAGTTTATTTAAGTGCTTTTTCGAGATGTAATTTAGAAAGCAAATGCATGGGACTACCTGAGAATGGCTAATGCTCAAAGAACGAGCGACGCATCCACCACTGTTGCTGTTCAAAATGGCAGACTTTCAAGACCATTCTGTTCCACACTCTACTGTAAGTACTTTTGGTTTATTAAATCATCTTACGCCCAGCACTATCATTTTTGGCTTGAACAGACTCACCGCTTGCTTTCAGAAAAATGCGTCTGGATCTCACTGCCTGATAGTGGAATGGCAGCTACAATAAGCCAACCTACCACACTCCCCCCACTGCTCATTTCTGACTACAACACTGCCCGCCCAATGCAGTTGCTGGAGTTCTATCATCCTGCAGGTTTTCACTCCAACCCCAGCAAATCACGTCTCATTCTACAGGTCAATGATGTTGAGAATAAACTAGACGGCGCCAAGGCCCCTCTCTCGTAGTAAGTTGGCTTTAACATTCGGTCACGGCAAATCATAGCATGTAGAGCTTCAACCAATTTGGATATGTATGATTTATGTGTCAAAATGGTTAGCTCCTACTGTGCTGTTGGCTGTGAAAATCATGCAGAAATATGTCTCTCTAAAACCATACTTTTTATGGACTCACTTTCATGCAAGGCATCCTAGTCAATGTTTAGTTCTAAAACTCTTGTCTTCGTCTAATGCAACTAATACTTCAGTGACAGCCTTTTCCCTAGAAGTCAGTTTTAATCATTTCGTTGATTCAAACAATCCTCCAATCCTAATCAGTGTCCAGGATTGGGACAGAGGTCAAATTGACTCAGTTCAAGTCTGTTCCTGTTGTTCTACTCAAGTTAACAAGAACAAGCTTCCAATCTTAATTAAGGTCCAAGACTGGCACTGCATTTTTGCTCTCCCGTCAAGTTTGCTCTCCCTCTTCAGTTTGTTAGGAATAAGCTTCCAATCCTGAACTGGAGCCAGGACTGAAACTGTGTTCCCCTCAAGCAACCTTTCCATCCTCTGAAGATGTTCAGTTCTGGTGGAGCTCGTGTAACACCTGGCAGCAGCCTGGAAGCCTGGCCGGTGAAAACAGCTCAAGCTTACAGGGCATCTAAAGTCAATTCCCATTGTTTTTGTTTATCGGCCAATTACCTGCGCAAATGAACCAAAATAGATGGATTATCTACGCATGTAGACAAAACATTGGTTAATATGAATGAAGTTGGTCATGTGAATGCAAGATGTCAACAAAAGCAAGTGATTTGTTTGTAAACATTGGACATTCAACGTCCCGTCTGAGAATCGACTTTAGATGCCCTTTAACTTAATGCAACTCTGCTGAACTGCATATCCTCCGCAGGGTTCCATCCCCCCTATCCTAACCTGGGTTTGGCCCCCAATCTCCACCGTATTGCTCTCAATAAACTACCAATTGGATTGTGCCTCTGACTCTGCGCTTGATTTCTGGCCTGGACCACAACAATAAATGCACACAGATCTGTAAATGGCTGCACTTATGACAGCTGAAAGTCTAAGCATCATGCTCCAAGAGCTGAAAATGCAGATAAGCCATCAGTAACAACTTAATCCTCATTTATGGTTGTCCAACTTCGTCAATGCGCAGATACGTAGTTGTATCGACGGAGATGTGGACCTTTCAGACTTCTCCTTTGCTTAATGAGTGTTGCAAAGCAATTCACTGCCAAGACAATAGGGGGCATAGCATTTTTTTTCGGAGACCTGCCTTCTATTTCATGATGTCTGTGGTCGAGGACTGTTTATTTACCTCGACCAGTCACAACGGAAGAGCGGCATTCCGGAAACGATGTAGTTAGCTGACCAATCACAGGCTTGCGCTATCTGTGGGGTCTCCGTCGTTTTGACGGATAGTTAGAAAATTTGGGAGGTGTCCATCATGCATCCGAGAGCATGTTGGAGAGGGTTTGTGATGTCGGAGAGGGGCTTTGCTTGTCTGCGCATTGACAGAGTTGGACTACCATAAACTAGGCTTTAGGCAGGCCTCTCGATTGGCTATCTTTTCACATGTGACTTTTGCCACATCTCTGCCGTGGAAAGTCTTGGGTGTGGAGATTTGTCTGTAGGCAAACATTAACCTCATTGATTAGTTTTGGTTATACTGTAGAAATATCCCAACTTGTACAAATCATGCATACCCCATCTAATTTGAACTCGCACACTTTTTTTTAATATAGAGCATCATTCCTCTGAATTCCATCCATAACGCTTGCCGAGGTTTTAGATCTGACCCATATACCCATTTACAGATCTTTATGCGCATGTCTATGAACAAAGAAAACTCAGTACACTTGCAATTGAAATACATATTTGAGATTTTATCACAAATTTACAGATCTGATCACACACATACATTCGGAATACACATTTGCCAATTCCTGTAGGCTACACATTCAAACCTCAGTAAGCATTTACAGATTCTTTTACACAATTACTAATCTGATTTTGCACACGCGAATTGAGGTACAGTTAAACGACTATCAGCACGCATTTGCTAATATTAGGCCTAGTTTCGCTGCAATAATGGGCCCATAATAAATCTGTCTTCAAGTGTATCTCACCCGGTGTACATACTGGCATACAATTTTGACTGGGAGAAATACTACTATGGTTATCTAAAATGCAATGACAGATATGTGCTTTGATGTTGAAGCGGAATTCCTGCAGTTGATTCGGGAAAACGCACCCTAAAACACAACCTAGAGTCGCCCACATAAGGCTCCAGGAAAGTCAGTATTCAACTGAAACTAGATGTCTTACTTTGCCTGCTAGGGTTTATGTGCCTCAGCACGGAGTTGCGGATAAAAGCACCATCCGCGCGAGTCACAATCTCATGGCGTGCATCCTGTCAATGGGGCTTCTCATCTGTCCTTTTGTGCAGCAGGCAGGATGCGCTCACGTTAAGGTGTCACGCTGAAAGGAGAGAGGAAGCAGGGGATGGCCCATAGATTTAATAATTCGCCAGCACGGGTAGGATCGGGAGAAACCTGGCAGGCAAATTATTGGCTCTGCGAGAAATGACAGAGATGCATCTTGCATTTTTTGGCATCTGGCCTCAGTGTGTTTTGAATGAGATATGACCTGCAATCGGTAAAATATCAAGTGCGGAGCACTCAATCAACATTTCCAAATTATCAAACTGTCTGAATACCAATCAATGACACAGCATGATTTCATTCCGGTTTATACATCAGCCTAATCACGCATACTCGCCATATGCTACAGTAAGGATATGGTTTTCAAAATGGGAGGAGCAATAAATAATAGACTGCAATCAATAAACCCACCTGCTATTTCCTGTTCACATCTCCTTCATAAAGCCCTCAGAAGAGCCTCTTGCATTACTTGAATTAAAGATCATATTCACTGTATATATTGGAAAAGCAGTTGCCTACAACCATAATCTGATGATATGCACTCTTGTTTTATAACCCCATTTACTCACCCTCCTCAGCAGGTTTTTATGTTGTAGCTATAAGCCAGTTTTTCGCATCGACATGGAAATTATATCTAGCCAGTTCTTAGTGCCAAAGAAAGTTAAAGGTGCACTATGCAAGTTTGTTTATTTTAGTTGCCTGCCCCTGAATTCACTGTAAAAAAATAAATAAATAAAAAACAGGCTCTGGAGATCGCAGAAGCGTCACAAACTGCAAATAAACACAAGAGGCACAGGCTGTGCCCCATAACATAGCAAACTGTCCCGGCCAATCACTGACAAGAGTTGACAGTTACTGAAGCATGGGAGGGTGGGAACTATGGGAAGGAGGGGCGAACTACCTCTGATTCGTTTGAATTTGAATGTCAACAGAAGTGATGTCGACAAACTTGCATAGTGCACCTTTAAGTCGACAGTTTAATGAAATTCCCCCCCTAGCACAAGGGCCCTATGCAGCTGCATTAATTGTATTATGCCCAGACTGGGGCTTAGTCCACCAAAATTGAAGGTCTCAGTCAGGCACGTTAGCCACAAGGCTAAAAGCTACCTCAGGTTAATAATAGCATGGGTCTTACTCTAAGAAAAATATCATGAACAGAAATGTAATACATTTTGCAACAAACTAGTTTGTGAACAAGTAAATGCCCGGCCATTTTACCAATAAAGGAGCTTTACTTCTGTGGGGAAACAGAAATTTGTGCTTTTGAAGACAGTAGAGAGACAGACAGATTTGTGTATTAGGCCACCTCACATGTATATGTTAATGACCGCTGGCAGTTCCACCTTTGGGGATTTTCCACTAGCCCACGGGGGAGAAGAGGGCGAGACCCCATGACCATTCAAGATTTGAATAATCCAATCCACGGTTCCAAACATGACACACAACTGCTTGCAACCAATCAGGGGTAAAAACCTATTTTACATACAAATTTGAATATATGCAAATATAATGCTATAAACAGGGTTTCAATTAACATTTTGGTAGATTTTGTTTCCTTGCTGGCTCACGTAATGAATACTTTCCTGCTTTTTAACCACAAACATTGGATTCGCTTCTTTTGGATGACGGTGATGACATTTGTTCCTGGTAAAACTTGAATTTGCTGACACGTCTTTGGTCAGTTTTTCTCAAAATTTATTTTATAGGCCCCCTGAAATAATATAGCAATGTCCCCCATTTTTAATCCATCAAGATTTTTTATCTCATCATCACCTTTCAACCCCATCAAGCAATAACCATGAAGATAACCAGCCCTAATCTCAAATAACACATTTAGAAAAATGCTGGGATTTTGATGCCGGTGGCAGCATACATGGGAGGCCAAGAGATAAGAAAAAATGATCCCTCCACACAAAAATATAAGGCACATCACAGACCTGCCCATATGACACTACAAAGTCAAACAACACTAGCAACCTCATAGAACCCGGGAGGGTTGGAGTCCAGCCTTAAAATCCAGCCTTAACCTCCCAGTGAGGCTGTCGCACTTCTGCAGGGCTTTGCGAGCACCCACTCCGCTTTTGTTGAAGCTTCCTCGCATTTCTCTGGATTTCCGAACACAGCACAGTCATCTTTTTAACTACATTGTCATTTGTGTTTGTTTATTGCTTGTCAGAGAATTTTGGCACCGTGGAGGGTAGGCTTTTGTTTTGGCAGGTTTCGCCATTGCTTTTTTTGCTGTTATGAAATGCTCTAATTGGTCGTGAGGGCCAGCCAATGGCATCAAGCGCATGAACTCGAGTCTCAGATTAAATTGTTCATTGCATCCATCTAAGTTATCTATAAGGTTGCACATTCCTTATAAACCACAATAATGATCACATTGTAAGAATGAAAATGATAAGACAGTGTATTACCATACCTTTCTACTTCTGGAGTGAGTTAATGTCAGAGATGGTCCTTTCCGATCACTTAGAATGATAATGAATGATGTCTGCCCATAAACTGGTTGTTCACTGCCCATAAGGGAAACTTACAAAGGAAAACAAGTGCATTGACTGCTCAACCCCAAAGATCACCATCCCTCTCAAAAGTTTTGGATCACTTCTCCTTTCAGAAACTTTTGCAAATTACAGGTAACAAATTACAGGTAACAAGTACATAAATTAATTAGATGTTTACTTTGGATTCGAAGTATTTTGGGGCAAAATATTTTTCATGATACTGGTATCTATTAAAGTGATTTCTCATCAAAGTATCTAAGATTCACAGCTTTTCACACTTTAGGCATTCAGGATTTAAAATGTATTAATGCTATTAATCCATTCTCAATGGATTTCCATGTGAGCTGAAACATTTCCCCTTTAGTGTGTTTCTTCATAAGTTCTTCACAAACTTTATAATCCAGGTTATCCCATGATGGCTTTTAAATCAGATCATTGAGCTTGCACTCCATATTTTGCCATTTCCTATCCAATAAGTCTGCTCTGATTTTGAATTTATGTTTTGGGCGTTTGCCTTGCTGTAACAGAAAACTTCTTCTATGCTATCTATGTAAAATCATTCGTAATTCCAAAATTTGGGCCGTAGAGTTATGAAAAACTTGCGGTTGCTCTTGAAATTCCAATGAGAGCCTCTAATGGAGCGAGAACTAATTCGCGTGGAATTGGGCTATTAGGTGTCAGCACTGTTCGTTCTTTTTTTGCACTGCAGCATATGCATCGGGTCCTCTTTCGGCATCCAAGCATGTTCACTGGTTACTTAAATAAGAAACTAATGAATTAGAATAAAAATTACATTGATATTGGTCTTAAGTGCAGTTTTGAAAAAAAATACATTTGGGTGTTGGAAAGTAACTTGTCAAGTGTCTAAAAATGCTCCAATTTAAATGCTCAGACAAAATTGAATCAATTTGGCACAATATATTTATAGTTCCGTTTCAATTTCACGGGGGAAATTAGATTTTGCTGGGCAGCTTGTGTTGGAGTGCCAGTCCCTGCCTCCCCACTAGTTAAGATTCAATACCGTGCAAGTAAAGTAAGGCCTACTGATTTTTATTTGCTTCAGTTTTGCTTTTATTATGGTTGCCCTTGTGAACCTATCTGTATGACCCACCTTCTTCTGCCAAGTCTCACACATTCGGCGTAGGTCTTCAGAGATGCCAAGGCTTTGGCGTGAGTTTCTCCTCTTAGTGGCATTCACGTTTCTGTGCCATAGTCAGCAATTATTCAATCAAAGCGCACTGAAGAGATTCACCCGCGGAATTTAAGTCATTGTGCATCAAGTTCATCAGTTTCACGTGCATTACGGTGGATTTCCCCACTAATGACACGGAAATCGATTATGACTCGGGAATTTTCAGTTTTGTCTTTCTTGAGGGATTAAAAGCAATGGAATTGCATAAAACGTTTCAAATGGTCTGATCTCATTAAAACAATTTAAACGATCAAGAAACACATGGATTGTTTAATCCCCGAGTAAAGAGAAGCACGGGAAGTCCGGAGTCATAATCGCTTCCCATGTTACTTGTGATGAGGTGCACCTTTACGCAACTTCAATACACAAGGATTTTAATTCCGCATGAGAATCTCATTAAGAATTCAATGAATAATTACTGACTACTGTGAATAAGCCTAAAAACGCGTAAGACCTACGCCGAATGCGTGAGACTTGGCATCTCTGATGTAGTGTGGGTTTGGCCAACACATTGGAGCAGGATAATTATTTCACAGAAGAAGACACCTGTTTATTTTCATTTTTTTTCTACAAACAATCCTCTTTCATTTAACGGGAACGGTGTGTTAATTAAGAGCCGAAGCGTTCCACGGACACCACCGCGCGGCTCTCTCACTCGCTCTCTCCCACGTTCTAATTAAAGCCTAGCCGCCTCTCTGCGTCGCCACCGCAGCGAGATGCTAATTTGCAGGTGTTTGCACGTTGGCTCGTCTCCATGGCTACACCGAGGAAACCCACTTAATTTGCTGCATTTGAAGGGTATTGATTAATTCAGATGTTTGCTATAGTGTCTCTAAGAGCGGCTCGCGGAGTGTCGAAAGAGGCGGAGCTCCCATGATTTGGGTGTACGGTGACGCCTCTCTTAACAGTGGTTCCGTGATGGGGGGGGCGCGTTCATCGGCATCAATGAGATCGGAGGTACACAATCAGTCAGCGTTAGAGAGGGTCTGAAAAAGGAGGCATTGTGCGGATAAAATTTCGTGCCGCAGCCTATGGCGATAATGTGCTTTTCTTTCTTGGACATGCAGAGAATAAGCCATATGTTACAGAACCACTCCATTGCTTGTCTAATTATGTATACTTCCACACGAAAATAAATTTACTTATAGTGAGCCGTGCCGAGGCTTTGAACCAGCCCATCAGATTAGAACAGGTTATGGCCGTGATGCCGCTCTAAATATCATCTGCGGAAGTAATTCACGTCTAAAAAGCGGTCGTAGTCATAGATTGAGAACAATTAAACTCCGAACACCACCTAAGAGAACATAAGCTGGTATAGTATCTGGGGGAAAAAAATGGATTCACTATCAATTAGATCATGAGATGTCTGGGCCCATAATAAAAATTAAAATATCCACCTGATCAAATAAATTATAAATATTGGTAAAATAATTGGCAACAACCTCTTATACCATTAACATACAGCGTGATATCAGTCATGCCTTACTCTTTCTTTGCAGACATAGCCTGGCTTTTTTCATCAACCCACATCAGGCAATGGAACAAGAGCCAGGGCGCACCTCTGATCACCTAGGTGCAGATGCCATCTGGCCACATTTTATTTTATTGATTTGCTTACAAGCCAATAGAAAAATGGCTCACGTAGCTAGGCGATTAGTCTTGGCCTCAGGGTTTATGTTCCAGAGGCATTTTTCTGCGTCCCAGCAACTATAACGCTAATTTTGTTTGCGCATAAAGGCCCACACCATAAGTAAAGAGAGAATGACCTCATGGGGTACACAGGACTGGATTCAAACACTGTCCTTGTCTGACTACATATGAATTTTACAGAACAGCCTTTCACTTGTTGGGTTTAGATGACAGTATCTACAAAATAAATGGATAAATTGCTCTTCAGAATGTAGTTCCATGTCTCAGAACACATTCACATTCTGTCTCATTGAAGAAGTTTCTGTCTCGTATCATTTATAACAGGAATAAAAAATACAAACAAGACATTTATGGAAGGTATATAAAGTAAGGGGTCGGGGACAAACAGTGGCAGCTTGAGACAGGTTCCTTCAGACTTCAAATACCAGGAAGTGCCCAGAGGCAAAGCTGTGCATGTTCATTTTAAAACACCCACGGTAACAATCTAAGTCCTTACTTGGTTAATGTTATTTTGTCTTCAAAACTGTGAATTCACCCCCCTCTGCTTTGACTCTTTCCGATTTCTTCATCAAATAAATTGTGCATTGTGCATTTTTCTATTTTTTTGAACCCAAACTGCACTTTTGATATTCATGGTTTTCATACAGAATGAAAAAACAAGAGATATATGGCTGATGATTGCAATTGTTCTGTATTTTGTACAATTAATGGTTTTGGAAACTGAAATATAATGTTCTGGGGCATTCAAGCAAGCAAAACACTTCAAGAGTTTCAACAGGGAGAAAGTCTGAAGTCATTTTATTTGTATGACTTAAACCATCCAATTTACCACCAAGAAACCTTTATCTTGCAACAATATTCACCATCATGCTTTGTCAGTAATTAAGTAGGTGTAATTAAAAATGTGTCCATGAGTGAAGTCTGAGAACGCACTGCACAATACACAGCTTTTCATAATGAGGTCACAAAAAATGCCTTGCTTGTTTCAAAGGCCTTGCAAATTGTTTAGATAAGTCATTTCCAGCCATATTTTTGGGAACCACTTGCCAGATCCAGTGATGTGATGTGTTCCACCTCAAGCCCACTTGGTACCTAGAATCTAGTCCTTGATTAGCTGTAGCTGATGTACAGGTGGCGGAGTAGACCAAATACGTAGGTCTGGCTAATGATCCTCAAGCAGAGGTTTGGGAACCACTGATATTTTTATTTTGTTGAATGTTGAGCTGTAAAAATTCAGCAAAACATCAATCAACCTTTGCTCTTGGAATTTTTAAGTATTAAAATCAGACAAAGCAAGGAAATAAAACAAAAAATAATCTGTCAGCCATCTTGTAGTTCTCAGCCCTGATTTGTCGTCTTGGCATCATCAGAGAACAAACAGAAAATCAAACAGATGGGGAAGTCATGGCAACAAAGGGGTTTCCGACAACGAGGTCTAATCAGGATATGTGTCAGTTTACCTTGCCCGAAACATTCAGCCCTGTCTATACTGCCTAAAGCACTTACTATTCAAGAAGTGGCAGTTTTCTCTCTGGCAAATTCCATTCCATTCCTGGAGACAATTGTGGTATTTTCAGCTAAAAAGCATAGAATATTACCACTTGGCTGGATCAATGAGCTTTTTAAAAGGCTGTTTTAGCCCTTCAAATCAAAATTTCTCTTAACTGATGCGCACATTGCACTGTACTATATGTGGTAAAAACATCATTTCAATTTTTACTTTTTTTTGTCAAAGCACAGTGTTCATGGTTTCATTTTCAATACACATGTAGAGATGTGGGGCCAACATTAGACATTTTTTTATTATTACTAAAATTGACTGTGGTTATGTTGCATATTTTCTGTTAATTTCATATAAAATATCCACCTCCTCTTGTCTTTGTTTTGTCATTATATATGGGAAATATGATGATGAATCAAATATCAAAATGAGCTATTTTGGTAAGATAGCCTTTCTCAGTGTCTTCAGTAAAACTGCAGTCATCAAAGAAGCAAAAAAGGAAGGTGGCGAGGATAAGGTGTCAGGGGTGAAACTGCCTAAATTAGATTTTTATTTTTTACTTATCATGCAATGTGCAACATGGAGCAGCTGAAGAACAACAGACAGTGAGTGCCCATTGGTAAACTCACATTTTCTATGAAACCATTACCTTAGCTAGACACTTTGAAATCTTTAGCAAACTAGCTAACTTATTAACTCGCTGTGAAGACCGACTCCAAACCTGCTTTCACCTTAGGATTGGACTTGGTCTTTTTACGTGTTGCTGGTTTATTATTCCAAGCTTGATCATTTACCCTCCTCAAGACTGTTGGCAGCTGTATGTCGATACCCATCTAACGCCTAGATTTTGTGCGGGAGTTCAAGGGAACACTGAATTAGAGATCTTAGATTTGCAAAAACTTGTAAATTTTTCTACATTTTTTTTTAATACTAAATATATTGGGATGGGCCTAAAAACAGCAAATATGGATTCTTCTTGGAAAAAAATTAGAAATATTTTAACAGTTGTCCCTGTAGGAATTATGTGGAATGTTAGGCTACATATAAATGGAGCTAACAAGCTAGCAATCAAGTTAATTAATTAACTTTTATAATGAAAGTAACATTAGCTAATGATACAACATACTATCATGTAATTAAAAAATAAATCATGAAATGCTTATTAATTGCTCGACATTGTTTAGGTACATAATAAATTTTAATGCCAGTAGTGACTGCTGTTAACTTGTATTATTGTTATTAGATGACTGGCCAGCTAATATGCAATGTTAAGATTTAGGGAAGCAAGCAATTTTACATTGAGCTATTTATTTTAATGAAAACAGAGGCATGGAATTGAAGATTGTGCCTTTCCTAAACCTCAAACTGATGTGTTACTTTTATATTTTGTCCACAAATACCTGCTAGTGGGTGTATTGGTATTCGCAAACTAATAGGATTCAATCAGGAGCATATTTTGTGAATGAGTGAGCTGAGAGGCCCGAAAATAGTTCTTGCACCTTGCCCCATCACCTCAGGCTTCTGCAACTGTGTATGACTGCAATTCATTGCAACTAATTTTTGGTTTGTCTGGCTTTTACTGGTCTTTATTGATCAACATTTGCTCTCATGTGCAATAAATTGTATATCTTGTTTTTATTTTCAAAGGCAACTGTGACGCTCAAATGAATTCCAGTTAAAGAAGGAAAAATGATCAGTCACATTTTCATGTTGTGGAGAAATGATGAATTAAAAATTCAAAATGATCTTAGAAACAAACCACTGAAAAAATATGCAAAAAAATTTAAATATTATTTTAAATATAATAATGATATATCATGTATAAAATATACATGTATAAAAATTTGGATTCTGATCATTTTTTCCTTTGTGGTGTTCAGTTATATTCAGCAAATGGTTTGAGTGTAATATTCTGAAGGAGCCAGTTGTAAGACTGATCACTGCTCTCTGTTTTAGCCAAACGGTCTCAAATTGAATTTGATTATCGAGAAAAATATGGGGGTGGGTTAAATTTTACCTGTCAACACATTCAGCAAATATGGTTGCTGCACATTTCAATTTGATTAAAAATGGGAATCTATATTACTTACCAAAGTCAAAATTAATTTTGAAGCTCAATTCGGCACCAGAACACTTCTGTATTACAATGAGTTTCAGTTGGTCTGTGAATGAATAAGTAGGGTTCTGGATGACTTTAATAATAATAATAATAATAAAAACATTGCAGAAATGAAACTTGAGTATATTCTAGAGTAGTCATTGTACAAAATGTGTAGCAGTGTAGATATACTGGACTGTCCAAATAACTGAACAAACAGTCACTATTTCCAAAATGGGTTGCAACAAAAGTGAGTGCACACTACAATTGGTAATGGTCAACCAAACAAGGAAATGTGTTTTATTCATCATGTTCATGCTTTTGTCTGTTCAACTGGGCCATATGGGGTTGTGAAATGTGTTGACGGTTTAAATTGTGATGCTTTGCGTGCAATGCTCTCATCTGGCCACTGGATGGTCAACATAGCACCTCATGGGAAGGAACTCTCTGAGGATCTGAAAAAGAGAATTTTTGATCTGTACAAAGATGGTCTATGTTACAAGAAGATCTGTGAAACCATGAAACTGAGCTACAGCATGGTGGCCTAGGTTATCCAGCGGTTTTCCAAGACAGGTTCTACTCGGAACAGGCCTCGTCAGGGTCGACCGAAGAGGTTGAGTCCTCATGCTCTTTGTCAGGTGCACAAGTTGGCTTCAGAAAACGGATGCAGAAGTGCTGACAGAATTGCTAACGAGGTTGCAGCAGTGGGAGAATAGCCTGTCAGTGCTCAGACCATACGCCATGCACTGCACCAAGTCGGTCTGAATGGCGGTCAGCCAAGAGGGAAGCCTCTTCTGAAGCTAACCCACAAGAAAGCCCGAAAACAGTTTGCTGAAGACAACCAGTCCAAGAACATGAGCTGCTGGAACCATGTCCTGTGTTCTGACGAGACCAAGATAAACTTGTTTGGCTCAGATGGTGTCCAGCATGTGTGGCGGCACCCTGGTGACGAGTACCAAGACAAGTGTGTACTGCCTTCAGTCAAACATGGTGGTGGCAGCATCATGGTTTGGGGCTGCATGAGTGTTTCTGGTCCTGAGGAGCTGCACTTCATTAATGGAATAATGGATTCCAACATGTACAGCGACATTCTGAAGCAGAACATGATGCCCTCTCTTCGGAAACTGGGCCGCATGGCAGTTTTCCACCATGAAAAGGCCGAATCAAGGCAGTGCGGGACACCAACAGTGGTCACTTTAAATATTGACACTATGGACACAATTTGGCATGCTGACGGTGAGGTGTACTCACTTTTGTTGCCACCCATTTTGGAAATAGTGAGTGTTTGTCCAGTTATTTGGACAGTGCAGTAAATCTACACTGTTAAACACACACACACACACACAGTGCCCTCCAGAATTATTGCCACCCTTGGTTAAGATGCGTTAAAAGCCTTTTAAAAAAATTCTATTTTTATTGCAGAAGCATACTCTCACACTGAAAATTGGAGAAAATTGTAACCTTTAACTCAAGTGAATTTTAAGGGAAAAAAATCCCTGACTAAAAAATAATTATTTTTCATAAAATTACCTGTTCAACAATTATTTCAGAGTTTCAACGAGCATTTAATTAGTAATTTATCACTTCCAGTTTCCCTGGGGTATAAATATGACATGAGACAGAGGCTATTTCTCTTATCCACTCTTCAACATGGGAAAGACAAAGGAACACACCATTCAAGTAAGGCAGATATGTGTCGACCTTCACAAGTCAGGCAATGGCTACAAGAAAATAGCCACTCACCTGCACCTGCCCATATTTACAGTCAGAGGAATCATTAAGAAGTTTAAAACAACTGGAACAGTGGTAAACAAGCCTGTACGAGGACGCAAGATTATTTTGCCACCACGCACAGTATAGAGGATGGTAAGAGAAAAAAAAAGTTCTCCAAAGCTCACTGTTAAAGAATTAAAACAAATGGTAGCATCTTGGGGTCACAAAGTCTCCAAAACGACCATCAGGCGCTATATACATACCAACAAGCTGTTTGGGAGGCATGCACAGAAAAAACCTTTTCTCACTCACAATCATAAACGCAAACGTCTGGAGTTCACTAAGCAGTACTGGGACTTCAACTGGGACCGTGTGCTTTGGTCAGATGAGACCAAGATAGAGCTTTTTGGCAACAAACACTCTAAGTGGGTCTGGCGTAACACAAAAGATGAGTATGCAGAAAAGCACCTCATGCTCACTGTGAAGTATGGGGGAGAATCGGTGATGCTGTGGGCCTGTTTCTCTTCCAGAGGCCCAGGGAACCTTGTTTGGGTGCATGGCATCATGAACGCTTTGAAATACCAGGACATTTAAAATCAAAATCTGGTGGCCTCTGCCCAAAAGCTGAAGATGGCTCGTCACTGGGTCTTTCAGCAAGATAATGACCTCAAACATGTGGCCAAATCTACACAGAAATGGTTCACCAGACATAGGATCAAGCTTCTCCCATGGCCATCTCTGTCCCAAGACCTCAACCCCATTGAAAACCTGTGGAGTGAGCTGAAGAGGAGGGTGCAGAGGAGAGGACCCGGGTCGTTGGATGATTTAGAGAGGTTGTGCAAAGAGGAATGGTCGAAGATCCCTCTTTCTGTATTCTCCCATCTTGTGAAACATTGTAGGAGAAGATTAGGTGCTGTTTTGTTGGCAAAAGGGGTTGTACAATGTATTAACATCAGGGGTGCTAATAATTGTGGCACACATAATTTGATGTAAAAGAATAATTTTTTAATGTGGGATTTTTGTCCCATTGAATAAATGCCCTTGAATTAAAGGTTGGATTTTCCTCTTTTTTTTGTGGTTCTATATTATTTAGAAAAAAAACTGAATTTATGAGAATCTAAAGAACACATCTTAACCAGGGGATTCAATAATTATGGAGGTTTCATTTCTGTAACATTGTTTACTTGAAAAGATACACTACGGACAAAAAGTCTACCCTTAGATTTTTAGTGGTGCATCAAGTGCAATGTGACCCCTTGCTTTTGGGGAAGGCATTTATACAGCATGCCTTCTTGTTACATAAAATTGTTCACATCCTAGTGACATAATATCATGTAACACAAAGGCATTGGAACTCAATGATAAAACATTGTGGTCAGTGATCAATCTGTCAAGATGCTTTAAAATGTGGTCTGAGGTCTGGAATTCACCCAAAATCTATTGACTATTGACTGTTATTTTATGCATTGAAGTCATTTCGTGTGCAAAAAATAAGGAAAGAACAGTTGATGCGTGATTTTTTTTCTTTAATCTGAGGATGGCCCCAAACTTTTGGCCTCTAGTGTACAGTAAATTAATTGTCGAAATGTGAGGGGTGTACTCACTTTTGTAAGATAAGGTAAATCATAAAACATTCAAAAACATAAGTTGAAATATTGTTTCATAACTTTCCAACGACAGCAACAGTATCTTTCCAACATTATGGCTGTTCAGTATGAAATATGGGTCTCAAGTTCAAAACTAAATGGACAAGACTGGATGAATAATGGAGATTAAATTCCTATTATGCCTTTTAAATTTGAGCTGAACAAAAGAACTCCAGACAATCTTAAAAAAGTCTTGTGCCTTCCTGTGGGAGTGCTGAATTGTCAGTGCTCTTTGAATTTCTAGTGCGGTGTTCTTTGTTTCAACCTACTCATTGTTCCAACTCCACTCTTACTTCTCAACCTTCAAAGATTGATCGAAGTGAATTGCGGGAACTGTACAGCAAAATGATACACAAGTAACCTAACATCAAACCTGCCAAAAACAGCTACCAGTTGCGCTGTTGGAGACCGGCACATTGTTCTATGTGGGTATGAGTCATCTGTCGAGCCAGTAAAGGCAGAACCAATTGATTGGACAGTTCAGCAAGGGCCACGGCCCGCCAATTTGCGTGAAAGCAAGGTTCTTTTGAAGAGCAAATTTCTTTGAGAAAATTACAGGCCATAGCCACAAATCAAGAGTTTGTTTGAATTTAGGGAACAAATGATGTGGAGAACTGATGGACTGGCAAATAAATAAATAAATAAATAAATAAAATGCCACTGTGATTGCCATGGCAATTTTTCCTGTAAATAAGTTCTTAGAAACAAAGTTATTTTTTTCTGTTTTGTTGTTGAATGATTCATAACTGAATTTATGTTTCAGAATGATAGATATCGTTGCCCCAGTAGTTGCTCTTTGGCTAATTACTCATGATGCTCTATTAAAGTGTTTGGTTGGGAAGTATGTTTGATTTACTAGTATGTTCTGTGCAGGGTCCTACACACTCCCGAGCCTTTTTTAACAGTTCAAAAACACTTTCTTAGCACTGCTTTATCAGCATGATATTTCATAACTCTTCAAACTCAATGAGGGCTACTTATGAACATAACATGTTGTCCATGTCCCGCACAAAAATGACTGGCAACATTTATTTGTTGACCCCGTTTTAACTTATTCTACCAAAACAGGGTCATGCAAAAACAATATATTGAAATGAGTGATGTGCATGAAAACAGAACAAAAAACATATAGTGTCCTGTGGCCAACGTGTTCACACTTCCATGGTGATTATCCCTCTACCACAAAATGGATGGGGATCTACGAATGAGTGCTGTCCTACTGCGAATCGGTCTCTCCATCACCCTTCTTTCACAGATCTGAACTCCATAAACCAGTCCGTATTCCCCAAAATGTTATATACGGATATTTAATATTGTGTACACGTGCCTTTTCATATTTCCATCTGCACTCCTGTCCGTCTATCTGTTCCTCCACCGCATTTTCTTTCCAGGCCAGACATTAGCCATCTAATAGCAGGGGAACTCAGGATTTCATGCTTCTTCCTGAACTACTGTGCGATGGACCATCAAGCCCTTCAACAAAAACAAAATTTCGCTGTTTGCCTTAAGGGACTGTGTAGGTGTTTGGGGTACAACACAGGCAGGAAAAATGTAATGGCGCTACCTGTTGTTAAGGGGAACAGAAAACTTGATGGTAAAGAAAAGTTGTGAGCCCTCCGTCACCAATGTCCTCAAAGATCAGGCAATACCTTGTGGTGCAAAGTGGTCGAGCCTTTTTAAAAACATACAAAATCACGGGAGAAGCCCTTCACCCAAAGAGCAACACCACTGTTTGTGTGATGGTACGCATATGCGATACGCGTATTACACTATGTACAGCACAGTATGCACTCAGCGCCTTTTTCACAAATACAGTATTTGTTCCATTTTCTGTTTTGCACCAAATCCTGAATTATGTCAATTTGTAAACACTGACTAATTAGCATCATTAAGAAGCCAAACTGATGGCAGCTCCTTGACCACATATGTTTTAATTTTGCAATTACCTGTATGCACGCTCAGGAACAAACAGGTACAAACACGTATAGGTTTCTAGAACTAAATTGATTAAGAAATCCTACTGATTGAGTTGCCATGGAAGCATTGGATAGAATTACACACTGTGAGCATCCAGGTTCAATACACTGTGTGCATTCAGGAGCAATACACTTTGAGCCGTGACGATACCTAATAATGCTTGAGTGGTCCAAGACTGATAGGGATTGGGGGGTGGTATACAGATGGAGTGGTGGGTGAATCGGGGTGCGGGGTAATTGGCCTGACAGACAGGGGGGGGAGGGGAGGGGTCACAATTGAGGTCAAGTAAAAGCCGTGAGCATTGATCATGGCTGGCCCTGGTGTTGTGGGTTGATAAAGGTCTCGGCCCATGTGAAATCCTGTTAAAGATCACCTGCCATCGCCTCAATCACAGCACGGCGGAGGGGGGTTTCCGCGGTCTCCAATCTTCTGCCCATCACCCCCTTTCTCGCTCCCCCACCTAAATGTTTTCCACAATCCCCTCTCCCACAGCGGTAATAGATTTTGCTTTCATTTGATAGCTTGTCAAAGTAGATCATTTTCAGCTTGGGCCCCTGACAATATGTGGCTAGCATAGCACATACTGTAGCACTTCCCTGCTGTCTAGCCTGTAAGATGGCCATGTAACAGCCTCCTTTTTCCAGTGTTTATTTTCTCCATCCTTCTCCTAAATCACAGACAATGATCTGGCCAGCAAAACATTTCTGTTCAGCGAGTACTTTGTGTGTCTCAAAACTTTGAATGCATTCAACATGCAGGCATTTGGAAGATGCAAGAACACACCTGGGGTTTAGATAAGTATTGCTTGTATCAGGTGATAGAGAAATATAAGCAATATTCTTTTCAAATGGACCACTGCTATAAGGCTCTTGGCACAAGGCACAGCGTGCAGGGAATTTACTATATATCAGCACATTACTAACAGCTTTCTCTGTGGAAGGCAGCAATTTTCTCAGTTTTAAGCGCGACTATCTACCCACAATATTTCATATTGATCCAGCCACGTACGTTGTCATCTAGTTCCCACCGAAACAGCTCTTTAGCAAGACATTTTTATCTCCACTGTCAATGTACAAACATACACCCACGCGTTAAAAATTAACTCGTTATGCGTACACTGTCTCACAATCAGTTGCTGTCGGTAATGGTCATGCCTCACTATACCTGATACCATGGCTAGTACAGAAGGGAAATTGACAGTGTAGAATCATTAGGGAAAATAAGGTTGATTCCCAGCAGGGGCGAAATGCCCATCGGAAAGTCCGAGAATTTTCTCGATTGAGTGGCCAGCTAATATACTCACGTGATCAGAGTCGCAGACTGCTCCGCGCTGCAGTGTAATATTCATTACAGTGTGATGGCGTCCCAACCGTCATTAGTCAAGCGATACATCGCAGAATTTTAAAACTGTCCCATCATAGTACCTTTCATTCATCAAGATTTATAACATTTGGTATCTCTCTACATGTCATTTATGGTTGCTCGAGTGTCAGACTTGCTCTGATCAATCCAGCCTACTGATTTTTGTTTAGCCTCCTATCCTGATCTAAATCTTTACATAACTTTACATAACTTTCATGACCACAAATATACAATTTACTGTTATAAAACTTGTTTGTTTGTTCAAAAATTAATGTAGAATGGTCGGAGCAAAGCCTCATGGGAAATGGAAACTGCGTATCAGACTGCATTTATACAATGAATGTAGGGGGATGAATGAGCGGATGTCAGACAGAGAGAAAGCGGGCAGGTTGAAGTAGCAGATTTTTTTACACTCGAAGATGGAAGGCAAAAGGCGGAAGGAGAAAGGAGAGGCCGAAAAGGTCAGAATGAAGAAGAAGCGGATACTGCATCAAAATGGTCAAAACTCACGGATTTATTCCGAAGCAACCAGGCGTCAACTAGTGATGCAGGTGAGTTGACAGGAAACAGTTAGCTCAAGCCTTGATGTTATTACTAAGTGCGAATTAGCATAGTATTACAGCTGAGTTCTTCATAGTTCCTCCTCAGCGGGGGCGGTGTCATCACATGGCTACTACAGCCGTGTTGCCCCTCACTCTCTTTTTTCTCTCCAGTCGTCAGCTCCAAACCCCTCTGCATCTGCACCGCGATTACAGACCAGAGTGGTTTTCCTCTCACACAGCTGTTATTTAACTTGTGTCAGAATAACAACACTTTTAGTACAGATCAGTTGTTATTTTACCAGCTCTACTAGTTGTTATTTTACTGATACTGAAAATATTTGATTTTTTATAAAAAAAGTATTTTTTCAAAAAAAAAAAAAAATCTAATGCGTTTTTTCTCTTGATTGATTAGATTTTGGCAATTTCGCCTATGTTTAATCACAATTATACACACACACACACACACACACACACAATTATAAAAATTGCATGGCTTTGGCGATGTAATTAGTTTTTCCTTCCTTAGTTTTTTCCATCCAGATTTTAAAAAAAAGATGGTGGAGGGGATGGGTTGGGCCAGTGGTGGGCCGGTGAGGTCACAGTTTTCCCCGTGGATTTTGGGTCCCACTCCGCCCCTGATTCCCATTGTTCAGGGAGGTCTGACTGCATAGGTGTGTGTCTCCACTGGAAAAAGGTTGAGGGTTCCACGGTGTTAATTGTGAAGATAAGCTCATTTTATCATTGTGGAGGCTCAGATAAGGAAAAAGATTTTACTGAGAGTGCAGCCCCTTCAGGGAGGTGCCAGTAACATCAGAGGCAGACAGGAGTAGTCAAGAGTGTAATGTTTTGAGGAAACACACTGGGAATATGGACAGAGAAAGACGGTTTTGGCTAGGAGTCTGTTTGATGGTACACTCACAGAATAAAAGGGTTACGGCCAGGAGTTTACCGTTTGATGACATATTCACAGAAAGAAAGGTTCTGAATAGGGGTGTGACATTTGATAAAACAGTTACAGAAAAAGGTTCTCCAGCTTGTCTCCAAAGAGGAATCTTTTTTGTTCTTAATGGAACCCTCGTAGGCTCGAAATGTGAAAGCTCTCAGAGAAAGGAACATTAGGCCCAACAAAGAACGCTTGAACAAGATCTAAGGTTTGTCTATAGAATTGCGGGGCTCGACCTGGAACCATTTTTCTTTGAGAGGGTGCAGATTGTGAAGTGTAAAGTCTGATTATTGATTTCAGGACTAGGATTTGATAAGAAGACTACTGGTTTATCAGGTTTGGGAGAGTGTGTTGGGCGATGTGATGCGTCAGTGCAGTAGTACTGGAGTAGTAGTGCTTGTAGTTGTAGTTGCTGTTTGTGCATGCTGCATGCTGCCTCTGCTTCTGCTTGCTACTTGCTGCTGTCAGCTGCTGCCGTCGGCTAGCCCTCTTACAATTGGGTGAAAGAAGGAGCAGAGTATGTAAGCCTCCCCCTGCCGGCACACAGCCTCTCCATCGCCAAGACCCCTGTAGTGCCTCCTCGTGGCCACACACGGTAACTGGGCACCTCGCGGTACCAGGCTAAACTGCAGGGGGTCTCGGAGCAGCAGTGGTCCCTAGAGGTCTAATGTTCAGGCCCACATGGAGTGGACACGCCCTGGCATAGACCAACCACTGCCCCGCTGCGTTGCGGTCAGCCCCCGAAAGACAATGGCTAGGGGAGCACACCCTGAGAGAAAAGCTCCGCTGCCTTGCAGGTAAGTCATGGGAGACAAAGGCTAGGGGAGCACACCCTGAGAAAAAAAGCAGGTGCTGGGGGTGCACCTCAGGCGGTTCTCCGACAAACTGGAGTTCCGGCAGCCACATGCAGCTGCGGGGAGCCGCCAGTCGTCCTGGATTCTTCCTTGCCATTGGATTACAGCTCCTCATAGCGAAGCAGTGATGTTGGAGTAGGCGCATCCCCTCCGTCACTTTAAATAGACTCAGTGCGCAGGTATCTGCTACTGGTTCTGGTGGTTTGGGAATAGACTGCAGGAGTGTGGTGTTAGATAATAGGAGTGCTGAAATGTAAGGTGATAATTGACGACAGGAGTGTAAAGTTTGAAAATAGACTGCTAGAATGCAAAGTGAAAATGGACAACAGCAGTGTAAAGTTCAATGATGCTGGAGTACAAAGTGACGATGGACTACAGGAGTGTTAAGTTGGACAACAGACTGCTAGAGTGTGAAGTGATAATTAAAGACCGAAATGCGAAATTCATGGACAGCTGGAAGTTTCCTTTTGCTACATCTTACACTAAGCAGAGATATTCATATTTGATTCAGACCACCAAGGATAGCCTAGGAAAGGAGATGAGAAGGGTCATCATTTGGATGCAGTCAGCTCAACCGCTGATGAATCAAGAGCAGCTTTCAGAACAAGCCACAGGGGCTTAGCCAACAATCTGAAATTAAACATTATCAGTGGGGTAAATTTTGCCCACGCTGGCTGAAGTCAATGGGATTTCTAAACTAATGGGGTTAATTACAGAAAAAAAAAAACATTTCAGCTTTGTACAAAAAGAGGAAACTCTCCAGGAGTGGACAGCACCCATAGTTGGTATGAGGTGAGCAATTTAGTTGAAAGACTTTTAAGTGGCTGCTCCTGGACTCCAGACAGTATTTTCCAAGTTATAGTGTAGAAACCCAGATCCCTGAGCTACTGTGGCAACATATTCTCCAGCAGCAAAGCAAGATTTCAGTCAGTCAGGTATGTGGATTGTTAGGTTAGACAAGAGTGATGCACAGATACAAGAAAGATACAGCTGCCAGGTGGAGCGCATCGGTTTTTGGAAACACTTTGAGACACAAGCTTACTGACAAGCTCAATATGCTATTAATTCAGGCCTCAGTTTTTGTATCAGACATTTTGCTTTAAAAAGGAGGTGAACTCGCCAGTTATTAGAGTATAGGTGAGGTAGAAGATGGGTTCAAGGGAAATGTTCAAGTTATCCATCCATCATCTAAACTGCTTTGTTTCTCCCTCGCTCGGGTCGCAGGAGAAGCTGCAGCCAGTCCCTGCCAACTATGGGCTAAAGGTCGGAACGCATCCTGGATAGCTCATCAGTCCATCACAGGGCTAACATGTTCATACTTTTGGGAAATTTGGTGTTTCCAGTTAGTCAGCAAATCATATTTTGAGCTTTAGGTGAACCCAAAGAAAACCCAAGCGAACATGAGTACATGCAAACTCTACTGGCAAGATTCAAACCCATGACCTTCTTCCTGTGAGGCAGCAGTGCTACCCACTGCAACATCATGCCTCCATTTTAAATTCTAGAGGTAATCACAAGGTTTCCAATGATCCTGAATATGTCCTGCTGAATTACAAGGAAACGTATAAAATGATGCACAAAATGTAGATATTTTCCATTTGATGCGACATTGTGTCCATAAAAACGTGGCCTCCTGGGTTTGAATACTTGTCTCAAGGCAAGTATGATGTTGCTGCAGTCAGTGAGGCATAGCAACCTGCAGATACAGAATATGTATGTGAAATTGTCCTACAATATGAAAAAAAGTTTTTTTTTTGTTTTTTTCACTTTGAATCTACTTGAGGAAAAATGTAAGAGGAAAAAAAATTGAGTTTATGGGGCCAATTAATTGTATCATAACTTGGCAGAAAAGTCAGTTCCGGAAAACCTGAAACAAACTGCTCGCTTATACATTCAAACAGATCAACAATGATTAATGTATCACATTTATTATAGCTTTCTGATCACATGGGATGTCGAATAATAATGCAGTGGTTTGAAATTGATCTTGAAAGTACTCTACAGGGCATTAATCTGTAGACTAATAATTCTTTCGGAATAAAAACCAGTCACCAAGTAAGTGCTCAGTTCAAAATTTATTTTATTCCTACAGATTGTCTTTAGATGTGAAACTTAATCATTAAAAATAGTCATGCTCTCTCATTCCCATGCTCATTGGCCAACCTCCAACCCCTCAGTGTATTAGTTCTTACATCTGTGGTTGCCGTAGAGTAATCCCCCCATCCAATCATAGCCCCCATATTTTGCTCCCTGCCACCAAGAACACCAAAGATGAAAAACACAGTGCCACTGGTGCTCTTTTGGAGCTTGTAAAGCTCATGTAGTTTTCATCAGTCAGCCAACTCATGCAGTAAACAGGGAAACTACAGTTGAGTGTTTTGTAATTATACTCTCAAGTAGTTTGTTGGGGAAATATTTAAATTGGAAATAATCTTATTCAATATTCAAAAATGCTTCAGCATCTGTCGGTGTCACTGTCCAATTTGAGGCTTGCTGCAAGTTAAATATTCAACGGATGTTTCTGCAATATGCAAATATATTTCAAATTAACATTCCAATTTATAAGATGTAAAGGGAAAAAACAATCAAAAAGAATGAAAGATAAATACATTTCACTCCTGAGATATGAAGGGTTGTTCGTGAGACTTAAAGAATGCAAAACACGTTTCAGTGATTAAAGTGAAGATATTTTAGTCAACCAAACTGCACGTATGAAAGTTGTTGCAGAGTACATAAGCAAAAAATCATGCATTATTGACAGAATAACTTTTTTGAAACTTGAGAAACTAATTGAGGAAATATTTACATTCCCACGCACGGACTGAAAAAACCTTGAAGTAAAAAGCGTGAGATGTGAAGTGATGACTCAATATTTGTTAAGGCATGGTTATGAATACATATATACCCAAAAGGGATAAACTTCAATTCAGCAAAACCTTTGTTCTCTGCAACATTAATCATCGACCATAAGTCATAGGCCACTGCTTCTGTGATATTTTTACACACACCAGTAGTTTAATAACATTTTATTCATGCTTGTTAAGTTTTGAAACTTCCCCGTGGAGGCACTGCTATTTCACAATGAATGATTATCTGTGCCTCTTCTTAAATGATTCTTTTTAGGCCCTGTAATTGGAATATAGCACGCCTTGTTCCTGCATGCACAGTCTCTCTTTGAAGCCAGTCCAGCATTCACATGAAGTGCTTTTAGTGCTCTTGAGACAAAGGTACTGGTCAATTTGCCTGCTTTGAAATCAAATGCTGGTCTGTTCATTCTGTTCCAAGGCCTTGTTTTGTTAGTAATACGTATTGTTTTGCTTCCTCCTTGGAGAGCAGGGCTGGTGCTCAAATTTTGGCAGCCCTAAAAAGAATATCAGCAAAAAAAAAAAAAAAAGTAAAAAATCTGAAAATTCAGATATGAAGGGGAATCAGCTGCGTACAAGATAGGTGGCAGGTAAACGGGTCATGTTGGCTATTGTGGTGGACCTGCTTAGCAACAGGGTCATGAAGAAAGAAATTATACGATCAATTTTTACCCCTCAGCCCGACACAGGCACGAGGGGTATTGTCATTTCTTCGGCGGGTGGGCGTACGGGTGGCTGCCAATTTTGTTTGGGCTATTTCTCTGTAACCACTTGGGTTAGGAAGTTCATATTACATATGTGGACTCTCCATGGGGGGTAGGTGTGCCTTTTCGAGGTTCTATCCCAGTTATACCTTTGACCTTGCAGCAGTGACCTTCGGGGCTGAGGGGTATTGCCTGCTTCAGCGAGGCCCATTTTTAAAAAATTAGAAACTACTCACCTGGCTGGAGCTGATGTGTCCTCTCCGTTGGGTTCCAGAATGCAAGGGGCTGCCTGGCTGGAGAGGCTCACTGAATGGTGGGCCTAACTCAAGGATAATCAAATCCACTCACTAAGTTCCAAGAACTCCTGGGCTGCACTCAAATAGCTTTTTTTTTTTCATCGAAAAGCCCCCAATTCCGCGAAAATGACCTGAAAGTATTTACATGGCAGCCATAGTAAGTGCAGCTGAAATTCTCTAAATGTCAGGTAAAGGCGCTTCACTGCTTCCCAACATATCACTTTTAGCGTAGGGCAACACTGGACCATCCTCACCAAAAAACATCTTCCTACAGTTCCATGCGGCTGCAATGCGGCACTCCTGCCCTTCACAAAAACGAATGATCACGCTCGGAACGCATGATTCGTTTGGGTATTTATTTATCTATTTATCTATCTATCTATCCTTTATTTAGCCAGGAAGGTCCCATTGAGATACAAGATCTCTTCTCCCAGGGAGTCCTGGTCAAGACAGCAGCATGAGCAGCTTCACATGAATACATACAAAACATTAAAAAAAAAAAAACAGTTTGACATGTACAATACATCAAAGCAGCACAGAGGAAACAGCAGGAGGAGAGATGTACAGGCCAGTCCACTGTATCTGTTACACACTCCACATCAGAATCTCAGATTAAGTAAAACAGAAACATGTTTCCCTCAGTGTGGTTTGTAAAAGTCTTTTAAAAAGATGTAAAGAAGGGAATGGCCCCCAGCTTAGTGCTTTTTGCAGCTCATTCCAGGCCCAGGATGCATGAAAGGAAAAAGCAGTTTTACCAGCTCTGAGAGCAGCCTGAGGACATGTAAACGAATACGATTAGTAGATCTTGTACAGTAGTTGCCTGTATGATAAGACAAAAGTTTGGAGATATAAGTGGCCATTTTACCTTGTAATGACTTGGCAATAAATACCAACATATGTGTTTTTCTCCTCTGATATAGAGAAGACCACCCAAGTAGTTCATATAAAGTACAATGGTGAGTGTGAGAACCAGCATTCGTTACAAAGGGTAATGCAGCATGATCTGAAAAATCTAGTTTTTTCAGGAGGGGTGAAGCTGCATGCATATAAATTACATCACCATCATCTAAAACTGATTAAAAATAGTAGTTTGATTCTCCAGGCAACACTGTTGTCCTTTCTGGAGTTCCAACAAATTATCCTGTACAGCTTTCCTTATCCCCACAACATTTCCCACTGAGGTTTAATGAAAGTGGTTAGACAATAGGATGTCATTTTTTTGGGCTAATCAACGCAGCCCGGGTTTTCTGCCTTCCCTTTAGTCGGATGTCAAGACAAGCCGATCAAAATCACATTTTTCAATAAATTGTGGAATTGTGGAATAAAGAAAATCAGTCCTGGATTGGGATTTGAGGTCCAGTTTTGATGATCTGTGGCTCAGTCAGTGCACAGCTCACAAGAGCTTAAGATTTGTTGTGGACTGGGCTTCACATACCCAGGCAAAGGTGACACTAAAAGAACTGATCCAATCCTGATTAAGCTTCCCATAACACAATTCCCTCCCCCAATCTACCTAATGGGTAAATCTCAGTTCTCTTAAATTGTATTCTTGTTTCTTTCACTTGCAACATTTCCTTGAGTCTTAGTCCTGCCCACTGAGGATGCATGGAGAGACACAAGGAAACCATACAAGGAGAGAAGAATCAAGGAAATTTTTATAAGAAATTAGGTGTTGTTTTCTCTGAGGGATCGGGTGAAGTGATGTTCCTTTCTGATGATGACGCAGAATGGGTAGCTACTGTGGTGGGTAAATAATAGCGCTAACTTAGCAGTGACAATAAGAACATTTAGCCTTGAGGCACAGGCACACATAAGTATGAGGACAAACTCCAAACTGATAAAATTGTGTGGGCACTTCACAAAGACATTTTCAGCCACTCAGTTGTAAAATAATCCGCTTATCCGTAGCCATAACATCAGTTACAAGTTAACATTAGCATGAATGCAACACCACAGTAATATCAGGTAAGGGTTACCAGAGTGTTACAGTAACCATAGCCGTCTTAGCAATACCCTTTTCGGATATCAAATCAAACAGAAATCAAGCTGGGATAATTACCTGTCCAACAGAAAATTTGACTCCTCTGCATCCTTTTTTTAAACATTTCAGGTCCCTTAACATAGCTATCAAACTGTCTAAACCTTGGAAAAGCCGCTTTAATGGTTAATATTAGCTGTGGCTTTGTCTCGCTCGCAGTTTAATTCCATTTTTTCCCTTTTTCCGTCTACTTCTGAATGCTTGTTTTTGTTACGCATGCTGTAGCTGGTAAAGCATTGATGGGAAATTGCTTCATTTCAGGCAGTTGCTTCTCTGCCATCTTTTCTCAAGGCTCCTTTAGAAACCAGGTGCAGACGATATTGGGCTGGACC
Organism: Gymnothorax reevesii; assembly: GCA_029721435.1. Classification (NCBI taxonomy): domain Eukaryota; kingdom Metazoa; phylum Chordata; class Actinopteri; order Anguilliformes; family Muraenidae; genus Gymnothorax; species Gymnothorax reevesii. The sequence continues at coordinate 27,272,183 of CM056575.1, read as the reverse complement.
AGGGGATAGAGCATGCATGGAGGAGGAGGGCCAAACAGAATTAGCATTAGAAATAATTGACACTGTTTTGAAAGCTTATCCTGGATTGTTTGATTTTGCTCGGGCATGGTGGATTCTTGCAAATTTTTTAACTATTGTTATGGCCCCAATTTGTTATTACATTACAACACAACAGCAACGGCAACAGCAAGGGATGACAGACACAGTTTTAACAACTAAAACACATTTAATTTCTAACAAAGGCAATAACGACTAACTAACCTAAAGACCAAGATTGAATTATGTACAAAACATAAATATTTACAATCCCTTTTCGTGGGGGTGGCTTGGTGATGTCCTGGATGATGGAAATGCTCAAACACAGGCAAAGAAATCCACAAAAGAAACGTCACAGGTCTTGAACAGAATGGCAGGTCTGGTCATCTTCTTGCAATTTCTCCTACTACTTTACTGTCTCAATTCTTTTCCTTATATACTCTTTTGCAGACCCCACCCACATTTAGACCTCTTTTTTTTAATTTTCTGAGACTTGCCCCAGACATGTCCAGGACATGTCCAAACATGACTCCAGTCTGAGCTTAACAAAAAAAAGGTAAATACTGCCATCTAGTGGCCTATATTCACATTACACCTCCATTCCAAAAGGGAAAAATTTTGACTCATAAAGGCAAAATTTTTCTTTTCAATACAAAATGGTTAAGTGAACACTTGTCTATATATACATATCATACAATATTCAAACACATGATATATATATACATATTCAAACACGGGATAAGCAATCAGCAATTACATTGTCTGTACCCTTCACATGCTTAATTTCCAAGTCAAACTCCTGTAAAATCAAACTCCAATTCAACAATCTCCGATTCTTGTTTTTCATCTTACTCAAAAACATTAACGGATTGTGGTCAGTGTACACAACCATTGGCTTTTGTCCTGTACAAACATAAACCTCAAAGTGTTGAAAAGAAAGGACCAGAGCCAACAGTTCCTTCTCTATTGTGGAATAGTTCCTTTGGTGGCGATTGAACTTCCTGGAGAAGTATGCCACGGGATGCTCAATGTCATCAGAGTCACTTCTCTGAAGGAGCACAGATCCACAAGCTTGGTCGCCAGCATCGACCGCGATGGAGAACGGTTTGTTGAAGTCAGGAGATTTGAGCACGGGGAAGTGACACAGCAGAGACTTCAGGCGATCGAAGGCTCTCTGGCATGCATCATCCTAGGTGAACTTTACGCCTTTCTTCAGTTGGTTAGTTAGACTGAGAGCAATCTCAGCAAAGTTCTTGCAGAACTTGCGGTAGTACCCGATCATTCCAAGGAAGCGGCGCAAAGCTTTTTTGTTGTCAGGAACTGGAAAGTCCATGATGGCTTGGACTTTAGCATTTATGGGTGCCACCTTACCCTGGCCTATGACGTAGCCAAGATAGGTGACAGTAGCACAACCAAAGTCACTCTTGCTCAGATTAACAGTCAGGTTAGCCTGGGTCAGGTGCTGGAACAACGTCTCTACATCTTTTAGATGTTCTTCCCAGGAGTCACTCCATGTGATCAGGTCATCGATGTACGCACCCGTGTGTGGCAATCCGGTGATTGTACACTGTATCATCCTTTGGAACGTGGCTGGGGCATTTTTCATGCCAAAGGGTAGGACTTCATACTGGTACAATCCAGATGGTGTGGCAAAAGCAGAGATGCTCTTGGCCCTCTCAGTTAAAGGCACACGCCAATAACCCTTCAATAAATCAATCTTGGTCAGAAACTTTGCTTGCCCTACTCTATCAATACAATCATCAATCCTAGGTATTGGAAACACATCAGTTCTAGTTACAGCATTGACTTTGCGATAATCTGTACAGAATCTAGTACTTCCATCAGGTTTTGGAACTAGCACACAGGGTGAACTCCAATCGGAGTTGGAGGGTCTGATAATATCATGTTTTAACATGTACTCAACCTCTTTCTCAGCAATCTTTCTCTTTTCAGGATTCATCCGGTATGGATGCTGTTTTATTGGTTTGGCATCACCAACATCTACATCATGAGAGGCTATAGAAACTCTTTTTGGAACATCAGGAAACAAATCCTCATATTTCTTGATCAACCTTTCAAACTGATCTCTCTGTGAGGGTTCTAAGTGCTGGAGTTTTACATCAAGATTTTGCAACACTTCAGTGTTTGACAATTTACATGAAAGACCTCAGCTTTAATTCTTGGTTCATCATCTTGAAACTCCCCCTCATCTTCACACGTTTCGACCATTGGAGAATCTGAAGTGACAGCTGCAACCCTAGCATTTCTGTCATGATAATGCTTTAGCATGTTAATATGACACAATTGTTTTGGTTTTCTCCTATCTGGAGTCTTCACAATGTAATTGAGATCATTGAGTTTTGTCAGAATTTCATAAGGACCATGAAATCTAGCCTGCAACGGATTGGACTGCAAGGGAAACAACACAAGGACCTTTGCACCTGGTTTAAACCCACGGCTTCTAGCCTTATGATCATACCAAGTTTTCATTTTTCCCTGACTTGATTTCAAGTTCTCTTTAGCAAGGTCACAAGCTGCACGCAATCTTTCCTTGAACTTGCTAACATAGTCTAACAGACTGATGTGCGGCTCTTCCTCTTGCCATTGTTCACTCAATAATAGCAAAGGTCCTCTCACTTCATGACCAAACACTAGCTCAAATGGACTGAATCCAGTAGACTCCTGCACTGCTTCTCTAGCTGCAAACAACAGCAAATGAACACCTTCATCCCAGTCTTTCTCATGGTCATAACAATAAGTCCTCATCATTGTCTTGAGAGTGGAATGAAACCGCTCTAAGGCACCCTGACTTTCTGGATGATAGGCACTAGAAAGAATCTGCTTTGCACCTAGTTCATACACAACCTGCTGAAACAATCCGGAAGTGAAATTGCTACCTTGGTCTGACTGAATTTCCCTGGGAAGGCCAAACAACGTGAAGAACTTTATCAAAGCCTTCGAGATTGCAGTTGCCTTGATGTTACGTAGAGGTATGGCTTCGGGGAATCTGGTAGATGCACACATGATTGTCAACAAGTACTGATTTCCAGATCTAGTCTTGGGTAATGGACCAACGCAATCAACAATGACCCTAGAGAATGGCTCCCCAAATGCTGGGATAGGCTGCAATGGAGCTACAGGTGGGTCTAACTGGTGTTTTCCAACTACCTGACAAGTGTGACAGGTTTTGCAAAAGTTGGAAACGTCTTTCCGAAGCCCAGGCCAAAAGAAGTGTTTCATGATCTTATCAACAGTCTTGTTAACACCAAGATGACCTCCTAAAGGTAAACTATGAGCCATTGTTAAGATCTCATTCCTATAGACCTTCGGAACAACAATTTGCCTGACCACTGCCCAATCTGCATTGGCAGGGATATCAGGAGGGCGCCACTTCCGCATCAGCACACCATCCTTGAGATAATACCCAACTGGAAGTGCGTCTATTTCTTTATCAGGAAGGGCTCTCCTCTTTAGTACACAAATTTCAGGATCATTAGTTTGCTCCTCAATCAACCGCTTTCTGGACAGAGACAAGTCTCCAGACACATCAGAATCACCAGACCCATCCGGCTGGCTGAATAGAGAACTGATAAAAGTATCTGATAAGTCCTCAAACGGAGAAACCATAGTAGGCCAATCAGAGTCATGAGGCGAACCACTTGAGTCCTGACTATTCAATGTACTGGACGGCACCACATCATCTTCTTCTTTAGCCTTCTTGGCCATAGCACGAGTCACTGCGCAAGAAGGATACAGAGATGGGTCCTCATCCCCATCTTCAGTGCTCGGCTGTGAAGTAAGATGTACAGGGGGAACTACTTTGCCCCCAGCCAGGTCATTGCCTAGCAACAGAGAAACACCCTTTATAGGTAGACTTGACATAAGTCCCACCTTTACCTGTCCTGTAACTAAATCTGACTTCAAGAATATAGAGCGCAGGGGTACAGATACAGTCCTCCCTTCAATACCTTGTACAAGTATGAAATCCCCTGAAGCGGTCTCATCACGTAACTCCAAGGAGTCCATCAACAAAAGTGACTGAGAAGCTCCGGTATCCCTTAGGATATATATGGGGACAGGAGTAGTATGCTCATTCAGAGCCACAAATCCCTCTGACACAAATGGAAGAAATTCCTCCCTCACGAAGTCAGCTGTATCAGGCTTTTTAGCCCCACAAGAAGCAGGCAATTTAGCAGATTGGTTATCTACTACAGGGGTTTCTAACCTTGTTTTCACAAAGGCATTTGATTTGGCATCCTTTTCTTTTTCTTTCTTAGCTTTAAGGAACCAACAGTTAGTTGTAACATGACCAGATTTCTTGCAATAACTGCAAACTAGACCACTTTTGTCACTGTCAGCTTTCACACTTTGATCAGACCTGTTACTGGATTTCTGAGCACCACCACCAGATTTGTCTTTGTCTTTGGGTGAGGAATCTTGGGTATCACCATAACCCTTTTTCTGAAATTGGGACCATCTATTATTACTGCTAGACTGAAATTTGGACTTATGTGTGAGAACATATTCATCTGCAAATTTGGCCGCTGATTGCAAATTCAGTGCTTGCTTCTCATTAAGGTAGGTCTTAACATCATCTTTAACACAGTTCTTGAATTCTTCAACTAACACCATCTCTTTTAGTGAGTTGAAATCATCCTTGACCTCCATAGAAGTATACCAGCGCTCAAAGCAAACCTGCTTTTCATTAGCAAATTCAACATAAGTCTGATTTTCAGATTTCTTCAGACCTCTGAATTTCTGTCGGTAAGCCTCTGGAACCAACTCATAAGCTCTCAAAATAACCTTTTTGACAACCTCATAATCAGAGGAATCATCTGCAGACAAAGCCGAATAGGCTTGTTGAGCTTTACCCTTGAGGACAGTTTGCAACATCAGAGAACAGTGTTCCTTTGGCCACTGGCAACTCTTTGCTACCTTTTCAAAACACTGGAAATAGTTGTCAACATCCTTTTCCGAAAATGGAGGCACCAGTTTTACCTCCTGACTGGCACAAAATTTATTTTTAGTTTCAATTTTAATTTTTAGTTGCTCCATTTGGAGTCTTTCTTCTCTATCGAATTTCTCTAATTCAAAATCTCTCTGTCTTGCAAATTTTTCTAACTCAAATTCTCTTTGTTTTTCTTTTTCCTCCCTTTCTATTTTCTCTTCTCTTGCTAATTTTTCTAACTCAAACTCCCTTTCTTTCTCTCTTTCTTCCCTCTCAAATTCTCTTTGCTTTTTTTTTCCTCCCTTTCTTTTTCTCTTTCCTCCCTTTCAATCTCTAGCATTTTTAATTTAAGTTCCATTTCTATATTTGGATTTTCCACTGGAAACTGTTCCAGATCTCCGGGTGCAAACACATTTTCATCAATGTTATATTCAACTATCTCTCGAGCCAGTCTTGCTTTTCGCATGGCTGGTTTCACCTCTGTCAGCTCTAAATGTCTGCAAATTTCTATCAGTTCTGTCTTTTTAAAAGACTTCAAAACCTCTACGGTTGGTGATGCCAAGAAATCATCCATTGCTGTTGTCAATATATATGTATTCAATTAAAAAAAATCTATTTTACAATTTGAAATGTTAGATTTTCAATAAATTACTCACAAAATGGTCTATCCTGGACGAGCCCCCAATTTGTTATGGCCCCAATTTGTTATTACATTACAACACAACAGCAACAGCAACAGCAAGGGATGACAGACACAGTTTTAACAACTAAAACACATTTAATTTTTAACAAAGACAATAACGACTAACTAACCTAAAGACCAAGAGTGAATTATGTACAAAACATAAATATTTACAATCCCTTTTCGTGGGGGTGGCTTGGTGATGTCCTGGATGATGGAAATGCTCAAACACAGGCAAAGAAATCCACAAAAGAAACGTCACAGGTCTTGAACAGAATGGCAGGTCTGGTCATCTTCTTGCAATTTCTCCTACTACTTTACTGTCTCAATTCTTTTCCTTATATACTCTTTTGCAGACCCCACCCACATTTAGACCTCTTTTTTTAAATTTTCTGAGACTTGCCCCAGACATGTCCAGGACATGTCTAAACATGACTCCAGTCTGAGCTTAACAAAAAAAAGGTAAATACTGTCATCTAGTGGCCTATATTCACATTACACTATTTAAAGAAAAGCAGTCCCACGCTTGTAGCCACGATACAATAAATTTAATGTACAACCAATGTTTCGACCAAACAGCCTTCCTCGGGTTTTTTTTTTTTTTTAAATAATTATTGTTTTTCCGTTGTCAGCACCTCAAAAACTTTTGGTGTGCACTCCTACTTTTTTCCTTTCTTTAAATAGGATTCTTGCAAATGCCATTAGGAGCACTGGGAGCAGCCAAATGTTCCTGATTTTTTTTTACAGACTACTTGTCTCTGGTAGTTGTATCAGTATCGGATGACAGTTTCAGTAAATATGAAAATAAGTTAATTTATATTTTTTATAAGTTACCTACTGCAGCTTTAACTGCTTTTGTCATTTTTTAACTAAAAAAAATGCTATGGAGAAAATTTCATGCCTGGAATTTATTATAATTTTTTTTTTGTGTGGATTCGTATGTTTTCATATAATACTGAAGTCCTCCAACCTTTGATTCCTCAAAATTTGTATTGTGTTGCACTCTGTAAATGTAGTCAGACAAATTCATATTTAAAAAAGAATTTCAGCCACAGGTTAAGTATACTGTCATCAGGTAAAATTTACCCCTATATAAAAATGTATTTATTTTCTCACATCATCCACAAATCTCTGTCTCTTATACATTGTAAGCTGCTTACATTACTTGACTTACAGTAGTTCACATTGAAAATAAAATAAAATACTTGCATAAGTGCCTCAAGTGCGGGAAACGGACCATGGAAAATGTACATTCTAGGTGCTGAATGGCTGTTCAAAGAATGTTTGTGGGAAATGTATAATCCGCCATTCAAAATGTCAAATTTAGCCTTCTCGCAGTTGAACAAGCAATATACAGTAGACATCTCTGGCACTAAAAAAAAACAAAAACATTTGAATGTATAAGGTCAGGAATCGGTTTCACCTCGCAAATTTTGCAAACACAAGTCCTCTCATCCCTAATTTTGTAATTCACAAAGACCACGCATCGCTCTTAGGTTGCAAAGAGCTCGTTGAAACTGGTAAATTGCAATCGCATCGCTAAGCTCCCGGTAAATATTGGCGTGACTTCACAAAACCTTGGTTAAATCTGGGCAATTGCAATCACGTCGCTATCCCTTCATGAACTGGCCATTTTTAGCGGGACCTCCTGACCGCTCGCTAAGTGTAGAGAGGCTTACAGATGGCATTGCCTATAGAGCTGGGAGAGGAAGCTTGTTGTGTTTTCAGTTGAGAAAGGGTTACCCAGATTGGATCAACCAATAGTCTCTGAATGACACAAAGCTTCAAAAATGATTTCAGTTACAAAGACATGTCATCCTAGAATTGTTTTAACTTATTAAGGATGATCTGGAAAGCAGACACAGAGGTCCAGTGCGATTCACGTGCATTTGCAGGAGTTGTATGCATTTTGGTTTTATTTCATGGGGCATTTCCTGTGCTCATGCGGGGATCTAATGGGCCATTACCAGGCATCTGTGTCTCTCGTGGCACAACGTGTATTTACTGCATTGACGAGGAAGGCGCATCTTTTCTTCCAGTTCCCGCACACACGTGATCGCCAACAAGGAATAAAGGAGGGGAATTTGATGAACAGCTGTAGCGAATACCAAACACCACTTGTCATAGTGATGGCAGCCTTATTGCTAGAAAAAGACATTTCATTATGAAGACATTTTAATGTGTCTCAAGATGTACCATGCGATTAATGGACAAGGGGATTATTGACCATGAACTCAAATTTATTTGTCACCAAATATTTCGCCATCGTACAAGCCCACAAGACCGCAACCCCATCTATGGAGTGAAAGGATATGGCCAACGACAACATATTATTTCAAGTGACCTTACGGTATAATAGCAGAAATAACAGAACTATGGATTTCGCAAGCCTTTCTTCTGCAGAAGCAGGATGCAAGCGAACAGGATGAATCTGTCCCTTTCTAAGCTCAGTCTACCTCTGCGATTCATCCACAGACTCGTGTATAGAGAACTGGAGGTCGAAGTATTACATGGCTACCATGGAATGTAGCCAGCATTAAGGTAAAGAGACCTACAGGCAATGGTGTATTAATATAAACTGTCCTTTCACTCCAAATTCGTGTAGAAAGTAATGGAGGTACATGAAGGCCAAGAGGGAAGGAGTGTATGAACTTGTTTTGAAACCGACTGAACTACTGAACAAATGATGCTCTGACAGCCCATCTGAAGATCAACAGATCTGAGTGTAAGCACACAGTTTCAGGGTAGGCATCGCTAATCCAAGCGCACACAGGGGTAATTGAGTGCGAAAGCAGTGTCCGTCAGGGGAAAACTTAAGCTATATTCTCAATCTAACTCCGCAATGTCCAGGGGGTCGTCTATGCACAGTCCGTGACTCCAACTAAGTAAGATGGCATTTGTGCTTTGACATAAAACTTAGTGCAGCAGGAGTTTCCCAATGATTGATAACCAATGAGATTGCTTGTATTTGTTAATATCCAATCCGTGCCAAATTATGGGAGAAGTCCCGCCTTCTCACCGACAGGCCACACCCAGCTAGGGAAGTATTTTATTTTTAATTTTGCTAGGAAAAGTGCATAAGACCTCAAAATCGAAAATGCAAAGCCAGGCAGGGCAGTCTGTCACGAAAATGAAAAAGAAAAGCGGCGAACTGCTTTAGCGATTTAATTATGAGACAGATATCGCGTCTGCTTCTTGAAAAAGAAAAGGCATTTCCGAGAATGTATTTGCTTTATGAGATTAGTGTTTTCGATTTCGTTTTATTAGTGATATTGCTGGGCACTTCTTTCAAATGAAATTAGTGCCTACATGGACTTGAAAATGCAAATGTAAAGTGAAGGATTACTTCAGCATTTTCCAGATGATACAAATAACGCATGTGCTTCTCGAAAACAAAAAAGCATTTCCAAGGATGTATTTGCTTTATACAATTAGTGTTTTCATTTTTCTTTTTGTTAGTGATATTGCAGGACACGTCTTGAAAATGCTAATGCAAATGATGGAATGAATTTTAATTTTCCATTTGTTATGAAAATTGCATACATGGACTTGAAAATGAAAATGCAAAGTGAAGGATTACATTTGCATTTTCATTTTGATACAAATAATGATACAACAAATACAAATTTTGATACAAATAAATAATGCGCTTGTATCTTGAAAATGAAAATGCATCTTTGACATTGCATTTTCATTTTAATTTTGTTAACTATATGCTTCCATACCCACCCCCTCCGTCCAATCCGGAATCACCCAAACCACGCCCCCACCACTCCGTTCGAGCTTGTGCTTCATTCCACCACAAACAGCTGACAGGTGCAGCAGGAGACAACGTAACAACGTAGACAGCATCAGCAGCCATGCGCCGTGGGAGCTTCCTAGGTGTGCAGCGAGAAAACCCACTTACTGTTTTTTTTTTTTTTTCCTGATAGCCTAATAATATAAAACGGCTGAACTTACAGGATATAAAAATAATAAATCATGTCATTATCATATCATTAAATTCAGTTTATTAAAATGCCTATTTAAAATTCCTTCTCGATATTTCCGGATCATGCATTCTACTCATAGATATATATTTATAACACTAAATTGCTGATGTCGTCATATTTACATTATCCAAAGTGAAGCACCCAGCCGCCATATTGATACACCCAACTTCTTCATAAAAATGAATGGTTTCCTATGAGGCCAATTTCAAATAAGTCGATACAAGCGAGAAAATGTCGAGATGTGCGGCTGCCTTTTGCCGCAATATTTATTTGAAGAGCTGTAATAAAACATTTCACGCCTAAGTTAACGAATAAACGCAGAGTTGTCACTTTAATTGAAAAAAATTGCGTTTCGTGCTAGCTAGCTAATTAGCCGTCCCATTGACTTGAACAGACCGCTGACTGAAAGCGAACGCTAGCGATTGATATCGGTCACCAGCGAGCTACCTTGGCGTCGCGGGGACTGCATTGACTTATTGGTAAATAAAATTTAAAAGGTGGCTGACAAGCTAGCTAGCTACTTGTGATTGATAACGTAAACGGACAGTCATCGATGTTTCTTTTAATGGCGATAACTTCCAAGCAATTATCTTATGAGAGGTAAAAGCCTGGGTCGCGTTAAAGTCACTTCACTGCTGCACTTTAACGTTACAGCGAGTCGCATTTCGATCTTCGCTTTAGAAAGTGTGCCGCTTTCCATCCTCCGAAAAGCACATATTTAGGGAGACAAAATGTTGCTCTGCACAGCGATACCAAAATAACACCGACTCACACGCAAGTGTCTTTGAAAATGTAATTTTAAAGTAGGCTAAAATGAATGGGAGTCTATGAGCGAATTTCACTTCCGGGTGTATAGTACAGTGGCCGACTGGTACAAACGCGCTGCATATACAGAAACGAGATGCATACACATAAACTACGCGCTGCATATACAAAAAACGAGATGCAAATACGCGCTGCATATACAGAAACGAGATGCATATACATAAACGACGCGCTGCATATACAAAAAACGAGATGCAAATACAGAAACGACATGCAAATACAGAAACGACATGCATATAAGAAAACAGATGCAATAGAAAAACGCTGTAAATACAGAAACGCGCTCCGAATAAGAAAACAGATGCAAGAGGAAAACGCTTTAAGTACAGGAACACGCTGCATTTAAGAAAACATGCAAATAAGAAAGTCACACAACGGAAGTGCTCCAGGCCGCGCGTCGTTTTTTTCGTAACCAAGCAAGGCCATATTGCGCATTTTCTCATGAATATTCATGACGCAGGCGGGCCGCAATTTTTTTTCTCTAAACGCTATGTCTATTGCACCTTTTACTTGTACTCTGATTGGTCAATCGGACATTGAAAATTATGAATGGGCAAGATCATGTGGTAGAGTCCCTGACTTATGGTAGCGTATTGCTGCCATTCCTGGAAAAAAACGGGTCTGTAGTGAAAAGTTTCTTGTTATTACAAGATCCTTTTCATGTTATGACAACATATTTTCACGCTTTAACAAGATATCTTCACGTTATTTCAACGCGAAAACATCACATTATGACAAGAATTTTTTGGCTCATTTACATGGTTTGATTAAGTTCTACTTCTTGCTTGTCTTGAAACATGGCGAGATTGTGCTATTACTGAGCACGGTGGGCGATACTGTGATTAGTATGCGTACAAGAGGGATTTTAAAATGCTTGGGGCTGTACAGAAGACAGAATGAGCCTGTCCCCCTGGAGGTAGCGACGTTTCTGAACATCGGTCAAGCAATCACTAGCTCGGAAAACGAAGGTCGTACCGTCACAGCTAATAATAAAATGCGCAAATACAGCTGACATCACGTTAGTAACATTACGTGATGTACTTGCTGTCAAATAATCGTCACATGGAATGATATAACGAGGCTTGTTCAACAAAAATGAATGTGTACTTTGTTCAGAAAAATACGCAAGCAAACTTGAATAATTTGCGATAATAATCAATTGTGATTGATTAGTGGAAAAATAAATACATAATAAACAGGATAGGAAGTTGGTAGTTTGGCCAAGGTGATGGGTTAAATGCAGCGCGTTCCTGTACTTAAAGAGTTTTCCTCTTGCATCTGTTTTCTTATTCGGAGCGTGTATCTGTATTTACAACGTTTTTCTTTTGCATCTGTTTTCTTATATGCATCGCGTTTCTGTATATGCATGTCGTTTCTGTATATGCATGTCATTTCTGTATTTGCATGCCGTTTCTGTATTTGCATCTCGTTTTTGTATATGCAGCGTCGTCGTTTATGTATATGCATCTCGTTTCTGTATATGCAGCGCGTTTGTACCTGTCGGCCACCGTAGTATAGGCTCTTAGAACAAATGCTTCACTTGAGTGCACCCTATCAGCAATCTAGTGTTCTATATATATATCTATGATTCTACTGTACAATTCCATCTCGTGATTGGACAGTCACACATCGTCTAACGCGAAAAATTAAACATTCCCCGGTAAAACTCAGCGAAAACAACAGTGAAGGCTAGTTGGAGCGAAACAATGAAAATCGATAAATTCCTGATCAAGACCTCGAAAAGGCCGTCTGACTCAGACCTTCAACCACCTTACTATTGCTTCGCTGGCCAGAAAAAGAAAATCAAAGCGGTGAGCAGACTTTACAGTGAGGAATATCTGACTTCTAGGTTTACATTTACCGAAAATCCCGATACCCCAGTACCACTGTGTCTTGCTTGCGGCAAAAAGCTGGCGAACGAAGCTATGGAGCCAAATAAATAAAGACACCTTTCAACCAAACACCCTTCTCTCGCATAAAAAAAAGACCGTGAATGTTTAATGCGGATGAGAAGCCAGACGAACAAACAAGCTAGTTTCATGATGAAAACCGCTACAGTGTCAGAAAAAGCATTAGAAACTCACTTTCTGGTCGCAGAACTAGTAGCAAATTCAAAGACATCTCACACAATTGCCGAATCTCTTATCCTGCCAGCATGCAAAGCTATCGTCGGGACCATGTTGGGTCATAATGCTGCCAATGAAATATCGAAGGTCCATCCATCCATTTTCAACCGCTTATCCGGGGCCAGGTCGCGGGGGCAGCAGTCTAAGTAGGGATGCCCAGACTTCCCTCTCCCCGGACACTTCCTCCAGTTCTTCCGGGGGTATCCCGAGGCGTTCCCAAGCCAGCCGAGAGACATAGTCCCTCCAGCGTGTCCTGGGTCTTCCCCGAGGCCTCCTCACGGTGGGGCATGCCCGGAACACCTTCCCAGGAAGGCGTCCAGGGGGCATCCGATAAAGATGCCCGAGCCACCTCAGCTGGCCCCTCTTGATGTGGAGGAGCAGCGGCTCTACTCTGAGCTCCTCCCAGGTGACAGAGCTCCTCACCCTATTTCTAAGGGAGCGGCCCGCCACCCTGCGGAGGAAACCCATTTCAGCCGCTTGTACCCGAGATCTCGTTCTTTCGGTCATGACCTAGGGTTCATGGCCATAGGTGAGGGTAGGAACGTAGATTGACTGGTAAATCGAGAGCTTTGCCTTTCGGCTCAGCTCCTTCTTCACCACGACAGATCGGTACAACGACCGCATTACTGCTGCCGCTGCACCGATCCGTCTGTCAATCTCACGCTCCATCCTTCCCTCACTCGTGAACAAGACCCCAAGATACTTGAACTCCTCCACTTGAGGCAAGAACTCTCCTCCAACCCAGAGGGAACATATCACCTTTTTCCGGTCGAGAACCATGGCCTCGGACTTGGAGGTGCTGATTCTCTTCCCAGCCGCTTCACACTCGGCTGCAAACCGCCCCAGTGCATGCTGAAGGTCCTGATTCGAAGGAGCCAACAGGACGACATCAACCGATGTCAGTGGACATTCACAATTACTGGCCAATGTCAGACATGTCGGTGGGTACACAATTAAAGAAAATTACTTTTTTATCGGATTTTCCCGGAGAAAACTACAGGTGAGAAAGCGTTTCGAGTGACATCTTGGTACCTGGAGAATTGGGAGCCGAACTGGTAAGACTGCGTAGAGTCATTTGTTTTATGATTGCATAAAAGCCTGAAACCTGGTTGTAAAGCTGGAGTGGTTGTCTCGCCACTTGGTCGCGCTGCGGGGTAAGTAGCGCAAGCAGAACACTATACTATAGCGGTGTGATTTTTTCATAGCAAACAGTGTGCCGCCAGAGAAAAAAGTTTGGGAAACACTGCTCTAGGCATACAACAAGCAAACATTAGCTACCCGTTAGTAGGCTGCAACTACCGTTACCTGGCTAATGCCAAAAGTAGCCTAGACCTTACTACTCAATGTTTATAGACTTCACTATCTGCCTATACAGCATTCACACAGAAAGAAAGACAAGGAGCTAGCTTACCAGTCTAAGAGAAACTCTGCTACCAGTGCGTTGGTTTTGAAACCTTTCAGTCTTCTCAGATCTTCAGATTTTCAGAAACTGGAGAAATACCAAATGATCAGAAACAGGGCAATATAATACCAATATACTGTCTAAGAAAGGGGACCGTACGAGCCAGGAAATTACAGGCCAGTCAGTTTAACTTGCATTGCGTGCAAAATAGTGGAATGTGTCATAAAAGATGAACGTAACAGTATCTTGAGGGATAGCCAACATGGTTTCCGTAAGGGAAGGTTATGCCTGACAAACCTTCTGGAATTTTCTGAAGAGGCCACCAAGACTTATGACTAGAGCAGGGCTTATGACATAACATACTTGGATTTTCAGAAAGTATTTGATACAGTACCGCATAAGAGACAAATTTTTAAAATGGGCTCCATTGGAGTTACAGGAGGTATTCTGGAGTGGATTCAAAACTGGTCACAGGACAGAACACAAAGAGTGGTGGTCAGTGGTATCTCATCCGAGCTAGGTATGGTGGGGAGCAGCGTCCCCTAGGGATCGGTGTTGGGACCCCTGCTGTTCCTCATCTACATTAATGACCTTGATAAAAATATTGATGGCAGATTAGTTAAATTTGCAGATGATACTAAACTGGGGGGTTTGGCAAATAGTTTAGAGTCCACTAAAGTGATTCAGGATGATTTGAATAGAATCCGGAATTGGACAGAAATGTGGCAAATGAAATTTAATGTAGCGAAGTGTAAAGTTGTACATGTATATAATAAAAACATTAGATGGGATTACTTCATGGGAGGTTTAAAACTGGAATGTGCTCCACACGAGAAAGATCTGGGAGTGATTGTTGACCAAACAACGGCATGTGCCGTAGCATTTAAAAAAGCCAATCGGATGCTGGAATACATTGCCAAAAGTATTGAGTACAAATCTTAGGAGGTGATGCTTCTTTTGTACAACACATTCGTCAGACCTCATCTGGAGTATTGTGTACAGTTCTGGGGACCATACTTTAAGAAAGATATAGAAGCTCTAGAGAAAGCTTAGAGAAGGGCCACGAAGCTAATTCCAGGTATAAAAGATGAAAGCTATGAGAAGAGGCTGAAGATCCTTAATCTCTTTAGTCTTAGGAAAAGGAGACTAAGGGATGATTTGATTGAGGTCTTTAAATATGTTAAAGGGATTAACAAAGTGAATTATTTAGGATTCCTTCGACCAAGTGTTGTGAGTAGAACTCGGGGTCACAAATGGAAGTTGACCAAAGGTAAATTTAGCACTGATATTCATAAATATTTCTTGACCCAAAGAGTAATTTCAATGTGGAATAGCTTGCCTGACCATATTGTTGAGGCAGAGACCTTGGGGGTTTTCAAGAGCAGGTTTGACTTAAAGCTAGATACCACTGAGTCATTGAGTATCTGAAGGGATATATTCACAATAGTATTAAGATACTGGTCGAGCGTAGTTGGGCTGAATGGCCTGTTCTCGCCATTCATGTTATGTTATGCTATGTTATCTCTCCAGTGGTCGAATGCTTCTGTGCCAACGGATATTCAAGTTACCTTCACAATTTTTACATACTGTTGTCTCTCTTGCACACTTTCTGTGAAGGCTTTTGTTTTCTTAGCTGGTGGTAGACCGCTGGGTGCAGTTGGAGGTCGGACACCTAATTGCTCGTTCAACTGCGCCATGACTCCGTCCGAAAGTGCAAGCACATTGGAATGCACTCGCAGAACAGTGTGCACATTAATTTGGCAGGTTTACTGACAGACCGGCTATCCAATTAAAGTTGTCTGAGACTAATTTGATTGGTAGCCTAATGTTTGCCCCTGCTCCTTACACAGATGGCCAAATTTTGTCATTGATATGTCAAGCCACTTATGTTATCGATTACTGGCTAATACTTAACAGATATACTCAGATTTTTATCATTTTGCTAAAAGATGAGTCGCCTTGGAGTGCACCTTTAAATCTCACATGTTTTATTATACACTCGAAGAACATGAGTTTGAAGGAAATGCTGAATGGCAGGTTAAAAAGAGCAAACTTTCTTGCATTTGGGCATGTTGGCAGATCACTCTGTGGATACTGTCAGCCAACACATTCATAACTCCCTTTGAGTGGGGAGAAATGTTGATTGACAGGTCAAAAATAACTCTGTAAACAAAGTTTTTCTTTTTCTTTCTTTCTTTTCTTTCTTTTTTTTTTTTTACCATTTTAGCATGCTGACAGGTTCCTTCGCAGGCACTAAAAGCCTAGTCTTTCACAAGTCCCTTTTAGTGAGTCTGCTAAGCTCCCAGACAAACACAGAGCTATCGGGGATTCGATGACAAAGAGAAAAAACCAAATGTGTCTGCTTTTTTCCTCCTTATTTTCCCCACAGCACCTGTAAAAAAAAAAAAAAAAGCATCCCAAAGAAGGCGGAAAAAAGAAATAAACACCTAATTCAGCTCAAGCGCAATTGTGGAAGAAGAACAGCCCCCCAACCCCCACACACACACACACTCACACACACATATACACCCATTTTGGCACGCTCACTGCCACTCACAGATTGTCATCGGAAGCCGAAAATCCTCAAAGCACAGCGGAGGCTTTTCAGACTTAAAACGCGACAAGGGCGCACTAATCTATGACTCAGTTTCCTTTCGCCGTATCTTTAAATCTCTTTTATTGACTTTATTCGGCCCTTCCGTTCAGCCACACTTGGGGTTCGCATAAACCCTGAAGATCTACTGTTCGCTAACGGGTTCTGGCAGTCCCACGAGCTCGAAGCACAGCCCTGATTGACAGTTAAACCGTTTCACTTCTTTTCTCTTTTTTTGCCCAAAGGACGTGCTACTTTGCGAAGGCGGAAAACGAAGGAAAGCTGAAAACGAAGTGTAAAAACACATCTACCTCTAGCCCTGAGGTTTCCTGACTTCTTTCCAAAGTGATGCTTTCTTCCTCTGTCTGAAATATTCTGCCCCCTGGAGTCTGTATCTCCTGTTGTTTTGGAGTCTTTACTAATTGCTTTGATTTGGGTTTTAACAATTGCAATCTCATCCGTTATGTTTTGGAAGATTAAAAACACATCAGAAGGGAGTAAAGTTTTCAAAATATCCTCTTTTTTAAAAAAAAAAAAAGCTGGTTAAGCTGGTATTATCAGCTGGAGTCAGCTGGTGAAGGGCTGGTCGACCAACTAAAACTGTCCAAAACACAGCTTAAACCAGCCTGACCAGCCTAGGCTGGTCAAAGCTGGAATTTTCAGCAGGGATATGTTAGTTCAAAGGACATTGTACATGCAAAGAAATGTTAACAAGACTGTGTGGTACATTCCATATGATGGCCCTTTTCACAAAGTAGATTACTGTGGTAGATATAACTGCATAACTTTATATCTGGACCCCTATCAAATCTCTAAGGTAAAAAGACCCGTTTTCCAGCTGACTCCAGTAGAGGCTGAGTAATCCGGCTTCATAAAGTTCCCCCTGGTTTTACGCACCCATAAATCATTCTGTGAGTGTTTGTGAGCGTATAAAGTTTGACATTTCCAGAGCAAGGCAGTTTGCTGCTGAGTTGTATCTGTAGACTTGCCTGCACTGTTTTCGTTATGAATAAAGTGAAAAAATACATGGGGATGATGGAGTACTACCCCAGTGGGATGACTGGTCAAGTGCACTGTACTCTAGACCATCGGTTTTGAAAATGACAAATGAGAGTTTAAGGCTTAATTCATTCATAGGCATTCACATGGAGATCATGTGAACCAAGGGTACAAAAGACTCAGGGATGGATGGAGAGGATAATCCCAATTCCCACCTTTAAAATAATATACAATTTTGGCCCCTACAATTCCTCTGAGCTACATGTTTGGAAAATATCTTGGCAATACTCAAATTCCACCACAGAACCCCCCAATGCAGAACCACCTGCACCCCACATGCAAACAAACACACACACACACACACACACATTCAAAACCACTTCTACACTTTTAATGTGATCCTTTTTGAATTGTAGTCCATCATATGCAGTATAATATAGCTGATGTTGTGAGAGCATACTGCTTTGTAGCGATGGCCTCTGCGTGAAGTAGAAAAAGCAGGAAAATAAAAATAAACAGAAAAACAATCCTTTCAACATATTTCTTGGGATTGCAAAGCAAGGCGAGATCACATCTGTGTACCCGGACATGGGCCATATGGATGCATCTCAAACGCCTGTCGCGTTACTCATGGGAGAGCAAGCAAGCTAGCTTTTTTCACAACCCACTGTGCCTTCCGAGAGTGTTAGTACAGTGACGGCACAAAAAAAATGGCTCTCTTACAATGCCCACGCAAAAGTGTTCACTGGGTAAACAGCACAAACATGGATGCCACATCTTTTACTCTGTGGTCCTAATAGGAAACGGGTCGTGGGAGGTTCACTGGGAGTGCCGAGTCTAAGAGAAAAACAAATAGATTTGTGTCTTGGAGACAGA
Source organism: Gymnothorax reevesii (assembly GCA_029721435.1). NCBI lineage: Eukaryota > Metazoa > Chordata > Actinopteri > Anguilliformes > Muraenidae > Gymnothorax > Gymnothorax reevesii. The sequence continues at coordinate 27,253,704 of CM056575.1, read as the reverse complement.
ATTCTTGATGTTTGATTTTATTTGGATAAAGGCTCGACTATGTCCTGTGATAGTAAAATGTAAACCAAACAAGTGGGTATTCTTTGAATGTGCATTCCCTATTCTGATTTTGCATGCCTCAGTACTAAAATAAATGCAGTATTTTTGTTGCTGCAGTATCAATGGAAAAACTCATTTAATGTTTCTTCCAGTTTTAATAGGGAGAGATATGAAACAATGCCCGTAATTGTGAACAGCTGTCAGTAGCTGTGAAGTAATGCAAGGGCCTGACTCGACCGTGTTTTTATAAAGGATGATAAGCTGTGAGTGGGTGAGGTGTCTGATGGACAACTTCCTGGTAAAAACTGAGAATTGGGATCAGTTGTCATGAATAGCCAGACTCCCAATCATGTGACCCATGTTAGAATTACCTACACTCATGTGCCACCCACATAAATGTCTCAGAACAATGTGGTTGTTTGTTAATGTCTTGTGGTAAAAAATACCATTTAGAATGTTTTTTTCTTTCTTGAACATTCTAAATTAGTGTGCCTGAACTTCATTGCTTTGAACTGCAGTGCTAACTGTCTCAAATGAATGTTCACGTAGGAAAGTTCTCATAATTTTATTGTGGTTCAACAGCTCAGTGATGCAAAACTGATTGGTTGGGGTAATGCTTGAGGCTTTGGCTGACTAATGTTATTGGGTACTTGTATAAACTGCCCAGCTTATGATGTGTAAAATCACAGAGGTATGATAAGAGCGCAAGTAAAAGCAAGTTCTTTATGTGCCACAGCAATCAACTCTGGTCAGTAAAATAGACAGAATCCACATAAAAAGTGTATTTAAAAATCCTTACAGAAAACATACTCTTCATTAAGTTAAAATGAACAACTAATATATCCTGCTGTGCCTTGTAAGGATGTAAGAATTACAGCGCCCATCATAATTATTGGTACCACTAGTTAAGATGTGTTAAAAGCCTTAAAATAAATTCAATTTTTATTGCAGAAGCATACTCTCACACTGAAAATTGTAGAAAAACGTGAACTTCAACTCAAGCGAATTTTAAGGGCAAAAAGAAATCCCTGACCAAGAAATAATTATTTTTCATTAAATCACATGTTCCACAATTATTGGCACCCCTAACCCTAGGAAATAAATGTAATTGAAGTATTTCTGTCATTTCTACAGTAGTTTACAAAGTTAATCAGGGTATCTACAAAAATTTTATTAGTAATTCATCACTTCCTGGTTTCCTGGGGTATAAATATGACGCGTCACAAAGGCCTTTTCTCTTATCCACTCTTCAACATGGGAAAGACAAAGGAACACACCATTCAAGTAAGACAGATGTGTGTCGACCTTCACAAGTCAGACAATGGCTATAAGAAAATAGCCACTCGCCTGCACCTGCCCATATCTACTGTCAGAGGAATCATTAAGAAGTTTAAAACAACTGGAACAGTGGTAAACAAGCCTGGATGAGGATGCAAGGTTATTTTGCCACCACGAACAGTGAGAAGAATGGTAAGAGAAATAAAAAGTTCTCCAAAGCTCACTGTTAAAGAATTGCAACAAATGGTAGCATCTTGGGGTCACAAAGTCTCCAAAACAACCATCAGGCGCTATCTACATGCCAACAAGCTGTTTGGGATGCATGCATGGAAAAAACCTTTTCTCACTACAATCATAAAAGCAAACGTCTGGAGTTCGCTAAGCGGTACTGGGACTTCAACTGGGATCGTGTGCTTTGGTCAGATGAGACCAAGATTGAGCTTTTTGGCAACAATCACTCTAAGTGGGTCTGGCGGTACACAAAAGATGAGTATGCAGAAAAGCACCTCATGCCCGCTGGGAAGTATGGGGGAGGATCGGTGATGCTGTGGGCCTGTTTCTCTTCCAGAAGCCCTGGGAACCTTGTTAGGGTGCATGAGCGCTTTGAAATACCAGAACATTTAAAATTCAAATCTGGTGGCCTCTGCCCGAAAGCTGAAGATGGGTCGTCACTGGGTCTTTCAGCAAGATAATGACCCTAAACATGTGGCCAAATCTACACAGAAATGGTTCACCAGACACAGAATCAAGCTCCTCCCATGGCCATCTCAGTCCCAAGACCTCAACCCCATTGAAAACCTGTGGAGTGAGCTGAAGAGGAGAGTGCAGAGGAGAGGACCCAGGTCGCTGGATGATTTAGAGAGATTGTGCAAAGAGGAATGGTCGAAGATCCCTCTTTCTGTATTCTCCCATCTTATGAAACATTATAGGAGATGACTAGGTGCTGTTTTGTAGGCAAAAGGGGGTTGTACAAAGTATTAACATCAGGGGTGCTAATAATTGTGGCACATATTATTTGATGTAAAAGAATTATTTCTTATTGTTGGATTTTTTTTCCCCACTGAATAAATGCACTTGAATTTAAGGTTGAATTTTCCTTTTTTTTCATTGTGGTCCTATATTATTTGGAAAAAAACAGAATTTATTAGAAGCTAAAGAACACATCTTAACCAGGGGTACCAATAATTATGGAGGGCGCTGTATAACCTGCATCTCTGATGAAAACCAAAAGTGAATGCTCAAAACTTAAGGTTAAACTGACACCAAAAACCAGCTATTGACCTGTATTTTACGTTTGTTTTAACTAGTGCTCAGAGCTTCGATGGCATCTCCCCATTTAAAAAAGAACAAAAAATGTTTTTTCTTTGTGTCATTGATGTAATGGGGTCATTGATATTTTTATTCTTGTCATTTCTAAAATTAGCTTCTCAGCGAATTGCCCATTAGACACTAGTAGGGTTTGTTCAGTGATAAGATCTAGGCCAAAATGTGACACAATGGGAGAGGAATATCAAATTTCATTTCCATTGTGATTTTAACCCATCTTTTTCATACATAGGTACACTGTCTTGAGGGACAGAATCAACAGACTTCAGTTCACAGAAATACAGTACACGCAAGGTTTTTTTCATGAAGACATGCAAGGTTCAATCTATTTTCTTGTATTGATTGAAAGCAAAGTGCTTGGTGGTAGACGCAAGGCCATTTTAAATAAATTGACACCATCAGACTCGCGGGCTAAGAGTCAATGTAAGTTGTAACTATAACACATTGATGGGTGTGTGATTTTACTGTGGGTGGAAGGACAGAGAAGGGCAAACAGGCACCAGTTGACTTAATTAGTTCAGGACTAAATAACAAGGACAGCAGAGTACCTATTTGCCGCTCACCTACGCCGCAGATCATGACATACGTATAAAGGAAAGACTAATGATACCAAAAAGAGGCTGAGCAAGAGAAAGTTCTTGCGGCATACCTGAAGACTTGTACAATTTTGCACGCCATTAAGTTAGATGGAAATATTCTAACTTGAAGTCACTTAATCGGAAAAGCGGCATTTGATATCAAAGTTTTGCTCAAGTAGCCTATGCCACAAAACACTGTGATAAAACGTGTACAGAAAGTGCATCGGGACCTCTGTCATAATAATGACCAAATTTCCCCTCAGGGAAGATTCTGTAGACTGAGGCAGTGCCAATTAGACTGGCACTCATTGCTTGCTCTGCCATTGATTCTAATGAATAGTGAAAGGGCTGCTGTGATTATTTGTAACCCTGTGGAGCCAAACAAAATAAACACTTTGTATAAAGGCAGCAACAATGCCAGAAGGGACTGACAAACAAGAATGACTGTATAATGTTGGGCGTTACGAATATTACACAGTGAATGTATCAACTTCAAACCATTCTCTTGGGTCCAGTCAGTCAGAAGGTGCCCTAAAAGAACAATGTGACTTGTGAGGACAAGTTTCAAATCAAGTCTCCCTCTTTCAAAGCTACCATTGGAAGCTATTGCACAGTGTGCAACCCATGGCAAAAAAAAATGAACTTAAGATATTTGCAGTGCACCACAAAAGAGAGGAATAGCAATTTCACCTTGTTGAAAACACCAGTGGGACTGTAGAAAATTTGGCACACTGTGACAGGAATCACCCATAATACACGGGTAATGCATTTCAAAGTCCCGTAGGCAGCTTCTGAAAATGAGTCATAAGATGTTTTTAAATTGCCTTCTGTTTCACTTGGCCAGCAGGTATATATACGAACACTTTTTACAGTAGCCACAGAGCACATGATTAAGAGAAAATACAGTGCGCACAGCTCACTTTCAGAGTGCATTAGGATCAGTTACAGCATTATTTTGACCTCCCTGACTCTTCTTGAGATTTCCACAGTTATACCTGTGTTTATATCCTTGCAATAGTAATGACGCGCTGAATCCACAATGCATTTGCTTTTAATGAATGTATCCCAGAAATACTTGTACATAACACAATCTGAAGTACAATATCATCCACTGTAGTCCATTGGTTATGACATCACAGTATAAAAAAATAATGCACCCACATTTGTACAAACAACAGGCACAACTGGGTATTCATTATTTATACAGGAATATTCAGATGAAAAGGAAATAATTCTTGCATCAAGTAAGATGGATTGGCACTCAGTATTAAATATCCTGTCTTGTGAACAACAACTTTCAGAGCTGTACAGAATGAATATCAATTACCCACAGTACCGCAACTATGTAAAATAGAAACTTGCTCCCGAACTCTCAGCAATCTGAAGACGATTTTTCCTTTGCATAATTAAATGACTGTTCAGCACTGAACTATGGGGGGGGGGGGGGGGACTGGGAAAGCCATAATTTTAATGAATACTGAGGATTGAAATGCATTCATACACTCAAAGCATCAAATGAAAACACCTCTCCTCACTGGAAAAACAATCTAAAAATTTCTCTCAGATTTTGTGAGGCTTCCTCCCCTTCATGCAGTGTTTCCTCAAGGTACTTAAGCAGGGCTTATGGTGCTTATGGGAGGTTGGGGAATTGTTGGAGAGAAGAGAGGGCTAATTTTTCAATTTAATCCTCTCCTCGATCAGGGTTCATTTGTACAGGTAAGTACAAATTAATCCAAACAAAGATGTGGAGGGAAGATTATTGCAAAGCAAAGGTGACAACTCCTCCGTAGCTTATCCATCCACATTAGATGACTTTTGGATAACTAATTTGGGTCACATTAAAAAATTCCAGGCCAGGACTTTTTTGCTTATAGTTACCTCAGAATGGTCACTACAACATATGTCATTGACTTTGAAAGATGATTGGCTGTTGGAAGCGGGGAGTGACAGTGGTAACTGCATCCAAGATGATGTCAACACAACTGACAGGGAGTGAGGACATGATCAGTGACACAAAGGCTTTCAGTTTTGATGTCCAAAGATGGAATGTGAAATGTCCACAGATCAGAAAGTAAAGTCCTGCCATATTTTACTTCCACCAACTAATTTCACTAATTAGCTCCACTGGTAGTAGAATTTTCCTAATTTGCAAATCCAGGTGACAGGGGAGGAATTTCTTCTAAATTTGAATTTTTTTTTCTCTCTCTTTCAATTGCATTTGTTCAAAAAACAAAGAAAAATAAGTCCAAGACAAGAGTAGAACACTTGAACATCCTACTAAGCAACTTTATAATTCATTAAACATTTCCATTATGTTATTGACTACTTGAATGTTGGGCTTCAATCAGGTTTCTCGCAGTTCAGCACCAAACATCGGCAATTTAATGGTAACGTAAAAGAGTGAATTTAGGTCTACTAAAAATATTTCAAGATGCTGAGAAAAGACCTGTGTGAGGTAAGTACTGCATGCAGCACAGTCCACAGTGAAATGCACCAGCATCCATCAATCAATACATGGAATCTATGCACGACTCCACAGGTCCATTGTTTTTAAAATCTTGTAATTGCCTCTCTCTGCAGGCATACTCCCAGTTATCTTGTACTTCCCTGTCTCTTTCCAGTGTATTAAATAGTAACATGCTTCACTAACCTTTGATGGCTAAACCTAAAAGTCCGTATTTAGTGACTGTTCACAGTTTAAATGCATAGTATTACCTCAAATTTTCTTCTTAAATCACAGAGTCAGTGGTATGACAGTTAATAAAATATGAAAAGACACTTCTCTTTACTATGATGGGATGATAATTGTGTGAGCTGGCATTTAATCTACAGAGACAATGAATGTTCAAAGAAAAAAATGAGCCAATTAGTCTCAAGTTAAATAAAGGATTACCTCCACAAAGATTTTCTTTAATTTAGCCGTTTAACAGGATATGAAGCACTATCAATAACAATGAACTGTAAATGATGAACAATTCTTTAGAATTTCAAATCAGCTGCTGGGATTTTTCCATTGCTGTCATTTATCCGGGCTATGAAAAGTAAAACTTTCTGTCTAATACTGAGAGTCTAAGAACTAGGCACAGGGTTTCAAAACCTGTTGACTTTGAAAATGTGTTGCCAGTGACAAGATGAATGTCAATCATTTGCTCCTAGTGCAATGTAAAAACAATATTTAAAGAGAAGGACAAATTAACAAACACAACAAATGACACACTTTAGGGGTATGACCATCAGAAAGGGTTAGAAAAAAATTGGTGAAATAAATAACATGCCACTCACTGGTTGAACAGGAAGCATGCCCAGGAATTCCATACCAAATCTAGTCAAGTAGAATTCTCTTTTCAATTATTTTCCCCCTCTTCCTCCCAAAGTGTAATGATGTTGACCGCTCACAATTAGCTCCAGCTGTGCACCAGACTGTAATGCGGCTGACCAGAGCCGATTCTGGCATGATCTGAGCCACCTGGATAGACTGGCTAAGTAAATACAAGACCGTATGGACCACGAGCTAAAACGGCGCCTTATCAAGAGAACTTCAGGCTTGGATTTAATCATAATGTCTAAAGGAAATGACTCTGAAAGAATTTAATGAATTTATGTTTTACCAGTTGAGATAAGCAGGTATATGACTCTATGTTAATTGCTCTATGCCCATGCGTTGCTAGGTAACAAAGATCAAAACTTGGAAAACAATTCAAAAATCGATTAAAAATGTTTACCCTGCAGATTCAGAGCATACGAAAATCAGAATACAGTTCAGAATTATTTAACCCTTTTTAAGAGCCTGGATTTTTTTTGGAATGCTTATATGTACACATATATTATGTACACAGTCAAGTCTGCAATATTACCATTATTTTATTTTCGTAGTCTATCAGATGGAGGTGAAACTAAATAACAAATATGAGCTCAAAGTTAAGCTTTTCCCAAATGAGTGAGCAGTTTTTTACACACAGCACCCCATCCAGCCCCCCCCCCCCCTTCAAGAGACCAAAAGTAATTGAACGTGTTGCTGCTCAGCTGGTCCATGGCCTGATATGTGTTATTCCTTCATTATTTAATTTACAAGTAATCAGATAAAATGTACAGAGTTGATTTAAAGTTCAGCATTTGCATTTGAAATCTGCGGGTGTTAACTCTCAATATGAATACCAAAGGGCTCACTCCAAGTGAAACAAGCCATCATTAGGCTAAATAATCAAAGCAAAGCTTCTGAGAAATTGACGAAGTAAAATTAGGCATGGCCAGAATAAGTTTTTGGAACATTTTTCAGATGAAAAACACTGCAGTGAACTTGGGAATCACCAAAAGCCCCAGAAGACCACAGATAGCAACTGTGGTGGAAGACAGAGGAATTATTTCCCTGGTGAAGAAAAATCTTTTCGCCACAGTTGACCAGATTAAGAACACACTCCAGGAGGAAATCATGTCTGCGCAATGGCAACAATCAAGAGAAGATGTCACCAAAATAAATACAGAGGGTTTAGCACAAGATGGAATACACAGGTAAGTAACAAAATCAGGATGTTTGCCAAAAATTTTTCTTTAAAAGCCTATAAAGTTCACACACTATACCCCATGGGCAGATGAGAACAAGATCGTTTAGCACCAGAATTATAGGAATAGAAGAAGAGGGAGAAGGTAAGGAACTTCTCCTGATCCAAAGCAAATCACCTTATCAGTGAGGTTTTGTCGTGTGGGCATGGATGGCTGCAAATAGAACTAGTTCTGTTGTATGTATTGACAATATGACTACTGATTAATGCTGCAAGATGATATCTGTGGGTATATTACCCACTACCATTCAGTAAAATCCTTTACAGCTTATTCTATGTGGAATTTTCCACAATGGCAGAGTTAATTCCCCATCTTACATCTGAAGGAGCAAGCTTTTCGCTTTCTGAAGGCAAAATCGAAGGTAAAATGCTCCATGAACAGGCAGGAACTGAAGTCCGGTGCTCTGAGGGCCGTGCAGAGTATCTTCAGGGAAATAAAAACCCAGTATCTGATGATATCTAAGGATTCAAGACTTCAGGCAGCAGTGACGTGCGGTGGAGGTTAGTTTGGTGAAGCCGAAACCTCCGCTTTGCTTGATTAGCAGTCAGACGATTAACTAGTTTATTAAGACTATTCGGCAGAATAACGGGCCTGTTTAAGTTTCCGCGGCGTTATTACTCAGTACATCGAACCTGAAATGTTCAACATCAGATTGGCGCGGACTTGCTTCCAGGAAGCCGTAGCAATGTCAACAAAAAATATTAACACAGTTTGATTTACGCGGAGTTCAATGCTTAACAGCCTATACAATGTATTCTCCTTTAAATACGCGCTTTTACATCCAAACAAAATGCGGGCGTTTATTTTCAGTCTTCTTTTGTAATCCAATTTACAAAATGTTTAAACGATTTACAGAATTACCGAGCCGAGAATTTTTCCTAATTGATTATTCAGATTCCCATCCCCGCAGTCTCGAACTGAAGCTCAGCCTATACGTGAATTAATCTTTTTGTCATTATCTCCTCTATCAGTATCAGGCTTCCATAAGGCTTGGTCTTAATTGTTTTCATTGTCAATCAGGAAAAGTACGTAGGAACAGGTTCACAAAATCCTGTGATAAAAGTTTGGGTCACTTCCTCACCTCATCGCACGTCTCTGGCTTCCTGTAAGCAAGTACTCGCAAATCTGCAGTTTCGTGAGCATTTCAAGTTCGATGTAGCCTACTGAGTAATAACGCCGCGGAAACTTAAACTGGCCCGTCATTCTGCCGAATAGTCTTACTAAACTAGTCAATCATCTGATTGCTGATCAAGAAAAGGGGAGGTTTCTGCCTCACCAAACAGTCATTGACTGCAAAGGATTTGCTTCCAAGTATTAAAAATGAAAATTTAATTTAAATAATACGTGTCTAAATACTTTTGAGCCCCGAATACGAGGGTTCAATGCATGAAAAATGGTTGTAATACCTACATGGTATGTATAATATGGTTGGAAAAACTCTTCAATTAAACCTGAAAGTCTCTCCTTCAAGGACATCTTATTTAATTCATTTCAAGTTCATTTTGGCACACATTTGTCATTGTAGTCCTGAAAGGGTCAATAAATACCACAGTTAGGCTGAAAAGGCTTCAGTCCCTGGGGGCATATCAACAAATTTTCATGGCGTTCATACAATAAATTCAGTGACAAAAAACTGATTCTTTGTTACTCACAGGTGAGAGTCCAGGAAAGGCAAGTACAAGTTCACTTTCACAACCAATTCATGACCAGACCATCTCCATTAATATCAAAGGACTAAAAACAAGTGCACCAGACATCGATACTCAAAATTGTACAAAAATAACACCTTCCATAGATAGGACTATTTCATTTACAAGCTTACAGTACACTCAAATTCAGGTCTGAGATAGTTCTAAATAAATTAGGCAATCATTTAATTTGGAAAATGACAACATAAACAATGTGCAAGCAAATACAAATATTAATTATATAAGCAATTAGAGTAGCTGCAAAAAAAAAACAAAGTTTGAGCCAAAGCAAAAAAAACCTGTCTTCTCTGGAAGAGCTGTAATTGTTTATTAAAAGCAAAACCCAATGATATCACAACCCCCACAGATGATCAGACCAGTTAGCCTTCTTCCTCCCTGTCAACTACAACACAAAATGTACTTTTATATCACAAATAATTAATTGGCTGCGGAGAAGAAGAGAGGAAAAAGTGCAGCAAGTCTTCAAGTAACCAGAAATGGTGTGTGGGACATTAAAATTTTAACTTGTATCTAACACCAATTGGGTGGCTGTTTGAATAGTGCAGTCTTGTAATTAGAGACAGGGTTTCTGATTTGGCTCGGATTACAGACATTATTGTCACAATAGTAATATAAAAAAATCGCAATCGTCCACAATGACGTCATCTGGCTATTACCTCACGAGCACACGAGCAGGTACAAAACACACACATTGCGCCTCGATACATACTCGGCCAGGTGACATGCCTCAGTGCGGACTGGATTGGGTCACATGCAGAGCCCAAGTCCGCCATGCACAAGTGGGTAAAAGGTGTCTCACAACAGCATAGCGTAAATAGTGTAACAGTCATAGCAAACATCTCTCATCACTGACAGATCAGCATGGTCAGTATACACGTATGTACATACCTGAAAAAAGTGCCAAATCTTTCCCCTTTGTATACAACACAGGTCCATAAGAATTTGGACAGTGACACAAGTACAAAATTGAATGCGCTGCGACTCCCGTATTAATGGGTGTAAATACCTGTGAATTAAAGCAGACGCTCAACGTTTTTCCATTGGCATTTTTGGCCTTGCCGAGTCAAACCAGGCTGTGCTGATTTGCATTTCCATTACCACTTCGAGCATGCCAAATTGTGCTTAGCCATGTTCGTGATAGGCTGACCTCTGCAGCAGGGCCAAAATGGGCCAGACTCGCCTACAAGTGGGCAGCGGCAACATCAGATGGTTTCCTCATCATTCAGAGAAGATTCAACGACATGTTTAAAAAGCCTCTGCATACATAGCCAATGGTTCAGACATTTATCTGTTTCAACTTTTTTCAGACCCAAAAAACCAATCCCAAACTCCGTCCCATGAAAATTAACTAGCAACAAGCAATCACTGCAGTGCTTTTGACGGCCCAGATTTTAGACGTCATAGACTCTAGACGAGCACGTCATCAGTTAAAGACTTACCTTTAAAAATGGGTAGCCCTGTTGTATTGGAAACGCAAATGCCAGCTGGACTGGGCTGATGCGAGTCAAACGGAGTAAAGCCAAGGCAGCACATGAATGGGAAAAGGTCATATCTGACTAGCCTAAAATTCACTGTTTTTTTTATTCCAATGTACTACAGCACGAAGGCAAAGAGTAAGAAAATATATCTTCTTTGTCCAAATGCTTAAGGACTGCATTCAATATATATTATATATATATACCATATATATATATATATATATATATATATATATATACAGTTGCACAGTTGTTAAATCATGCAACATTTAAAATAACCTCTTTCAATTGAAAAGCTTGAGCACTGTGACACATTAGATAAATTCCTTTCTAATGCATTTTTTAATAAGGCTTTAGGGTGCTTGATTATAAGACTGCACAATAAAATTTATTTTAGTCAAGCACAAAATAAGCTACAAGTTGTACATTCACAGGCTCGGTACGGGCTGAAGACATTTTGTGAAATCAGAGCATCTCCTTTCTCCAACTTGGCGGCATGACCCTGAGCCGTTAGTCATTCTTTGGCATTCTCCGGAAAAAAACAAGATGCTGGCTGTGACCACGATCAAAGAGAGCATTTGCACATCGTGCCTTTGAGTGACTTCAAAGTGCCCCCCACTGAGCCAGATTGTGCCGTGCATCTTTGCCTTTGGTGCCATGTCAACAGGGCATGGCACACTGTGTAAGAGACCGGAGATGCATGTCAAAAAACGAGAGACAGACACAAGGGAACCACGTCATTGCAGGAACAATTAACCGTCGGGTTCACAGAGGGTTCTGCCAAGTGCTTCACGCCAGAAAGTTGAACTACCAGAAATGTGACGGGGTCAGAAGCTCGACACAATCACTTCTGGTGGTAAGAAACTATGACAAAGAGAACAAATGACTCATAGTCACAAGTACAGATGCACGCCAGCTGACAGAAGTGATTTCCACTGATTCTGTTCCTTTCCTGGTCACTTGTGGTGGTGAGGAACCCTTACTCGGGGTAATCTTTATATTACATTATGGTGAGCTCATGCATTTTATTCAATCCTATCGATTTGACTAAGCAGCTAATCCCCCTCAGAGCAAAGTGGGGTTTAAAGTCTGCTCTGATCCACCTCTAGCTTCCAGCACTAGGGCATGAACCACAAACCTTCTGAGTCTCAGTGAAACAAATTAACCACTACATTAGGGATCAACAAATCTGGACCTCGAAGTCCAGCTCTATTTTTCTTTCCTTCGGGGTTATTAAATAAACAATTGGCATTGTTGATTGGCTAAACTTGCTTCATATTGGAGTCCCGGGAAAAGGGAGGGTGGAAAATCAGCAGTATTCGACCCTTGCAGAACATGATTTGAGGAACAGGGCAATAGATTGCCGGCCGTAGTCTATAAAAAAAAAGAAGTTAAAAAACCCAGAGCACAGAAGCAGGTTAACCAGGAACAGGATGGATCACCTCTGTTTTGTCATACAGGGCAGGAAAGAACCAAGAGGAACAAGGAGGGGTAACTGCAGAAGGACCACTGGTCAATACACATTTGACTTTCACAGCTGCCACTCCTCACTGTACATGCAGTACGACAAACCCCAGAACCCTAAAGCCCAGAGAGGAGTTTGGGAAGGGGAATCTCCCTCTCCCCCAGCAAGGTGTCCCTCTTCAAACTGGTCCCCTTGTTCACAACCTTGATCTTGACAGCTAAGTTCTTGACCTGTGCAGAGGGGATGGAGTCAAAGAAAAAGTCCTCGTTGAAGACGGGGTTGCGGCTGTTCTTGATGATGTTGCTCCTCTGCTTCTGCAGCTTGCCCGGGTTGAGGTAGACCGACACGCAGCAGTTGATGCTCTTGAGGTCAAAGAGCGGCTCGTAGAGGTCCTCTGCCGCTAGAACACGGATCCTGAGCCTGGCCGCGCTGGCGTCGTAGTCCACACATAGCCGGACGGTCCCGCCGCGGTGCAAATTGACCGTGTGTTCTCGATGGGGCGCTCCGTCTCGAGTTGCTCCTGCTCCGGCACGCAAAGCAGAGCCGCGGACTCTTCGTGGGACATTGGGGCTAGGCTCAGCTGAGCTGCACTCGTCAGTGGAGAGGGAACTGTGGCGAGCGAGGCTGCGCTTAGCTCGAGACATTTTGGCCTGGGTCTCGTGAGTGAAGATCTTGAGCAATGAGGCGGAGCGAGAGAGCAGGGGCGAGCCGAAGGGCGAAGACTCAGCCGATGAGCAGGTGTCACTCTCACCGCCGCTAAAGTAGCGGTACGGGTTCATGTGGGACATGTTGCTGAGGTCAGCGGGGTTCAAGTAATTGGCATCTGCCTCCCCCCCTCCACTGGTGGGTCTCCTGCGCTGTGAATTTGGGGAGCTGGCGGGGCTGGTGCTGGGGGCGTGGTCACTGTGGAAGAGCGACTCTTTCCGTCGTGTGTGAGGGCTCTCGGTCAGTGTGGCAAAGCCGTAGGATGTCTGCGTTTTGGGCACATACGGCAGTGACATGGCCGTCTGGGACTGGGGATCAGCATTGGTGGCCCCTGCCACTACCTCGTCCGCACTCTCAATCTGGATGATGTGGCGGTTTGCGGCCTTCAGAAGGTTCCGGGTGTCGCCCGCCAGCTTGGCGACCAGCCGCGGGCTGCGGGGGCTGCCTGGGGGTCTCTGGGTGCTGATAGCCTGCTCTGAAAGCGACCCCTGCATTCCCCCCTGCGGCCTGACATCAGGAGGCTCTGCCTCCACAGGACAGCAGACCAACTTGGGCGGAATGAAGAAGTCGGGGATCTTGTCGGGGGTCAGAACGTTGCTGTAGACGGGAGCCTTGCTACCCTGCTTGCCGTCCGAGGTCTCACCTGGACGTAGCACGTTGCTCTCCACAGACCCCCGGATCTTATCCAGCACCCACATCGTCCCGTTCACGCTTCAGTGGAAGGGGGTGGGTGGTGGTGGTGAAATGGGGATGCGGCTTCACTCTGCAAATGCAAAAAAAGAGAGGTGAGGAGTTTGTTACTGCTGCTCTGCGCAGATCACAGTGTTCTCCACCAGCCTGCTGTAAAGCTATATATAGACATAAAAACTTTATTCATCACAGCCTGAAAATAATAAACGTCTCTTGTGCTTGTGTCAACATGGGTAATCCAGCAGCGATGGCACTGTGTTCATTACAATGCTTGTACAAGTGTTCATCATTTATTTATTTATTTATTATTTTTATATAATTACTGTGGTGCAGTACATTGGGGTTCTTTAACTAATTGCTGGTTCCCAAATTCTTCAACTCACACAAACACTGCCAACATACCATTCGTAAAATTGGGTGCACTGTATATGTACTAAATGCAATAGTTCTGAGATACTTGTCTATCCATTGTAGAAAGTACGAGATCATGTTTGCGAGTGGATGGAAGCCACTAGAGACCGATAAACGGTAGCTGGTAGCCCAAAAGGAACCAAATGCATCCTTGTTAAAAATGAACACTTTTTCAGTTCTACACATAGTTCAATAAAATCCCAGCACAAAAGACACCCAATAATGACCAGTTGACATCGCGTATACTGCAAAACTATACGCGCAAAATTTACTAGGCCCATTTCCATTGGATTTCTGAATCTCTGATGCAGAACAGACAACAGCCAACTCAAGGGCGTGGGAGTGCTTTTGAAAATAGGGAGAGGGCAGTTAAGTTTTAATAGTAAAAGTAGTAGTAGGACCTGAAGTGAAATTTCTGAATCTCAGAGAGACTTTTCTGATATTCAGCTTGTGATGCTCACCCCACCCCTGACTGCAATATCAAGAGGTGGACAATCCAGGTTGAGAAATTAAAAGCCCTCCCCAGTATTTTGTTCCAACCACTTGGACTCGCTACTGAGAACTAGCCTTTAGACTGAAGGTTAAACTAATGAGTGACACCAGCTGGCTTAGCTCATGAATGTAAAACATGGAAGGACTTTTACTTTTTTACCCTTGGAATATTCATTGCTGCCACGACAGAACCCTTCCACCAAGACCAAGTCCACACGTACACAGAATTTTTCTTTTTCAGAACTGGGTTTACCCTCCCTCTTTCTCCAAATAATCTTTGTGCGCATGAAAACGCTAAAACGCAATTTAAGCTCTATCAAGAGCATGCCAAAGGAACACTGAGCAACAATATAATTTAATATAAGGCCAGGTAAGCCAATTTTAAGTCTTAGAAAATTGTCGTAAGGTGCACACACTCTGCAGAGACTAGTCAAAAACTCTGTTTTCCCAGTCTACGCATAAACACAGCAAATAGAGTTTCTAGATGTCTCTAGATGCCTGGAAGGCATTTTCCAAAAGGTCTGTTTTTGAAAGCAGTTTGTGCAAGGATAAAAGGTCGAAACACTTGGAAAATGCCACATTTTCAAAAACAGTCATGCACATGTGGAGAGGGCCTGCGTTTTTCCATCAATAGAACAGAAATGGGGAATATTCAGCAAACACCCTGCGAGTAATGTTAACTGCGGCACAGTAGACATATTTGCTGGGGAAGAATAGAGTGGCCAGGACAGCTGCATATTCTGGTTGTTTCTAAAGCTCACATGGTAGTTAGCGATTGTCAATAGGATATGCGCGATGAAAAATGACCGCTTCCTGCAGCAATATAAAATGATTGATGGGTTTTCTCCCATTTTCTTTTTCCAGTAATTAAACGATCATAATCATCAAGTTTCTGATTAATGGGATTAATCAGGGCCAACCAGTATAACGTCTTCAACATAAAAATGATTTCATAAAATAAGTAGAATAGTAAGCGCAGCCTTGTTGTTTAACAGCAAGGCAATTTCGAGTTTGATCAGGGTCCAGGATTGGTACCAAGTTAATGTTAATCGAACTCAAGCTAGTTCATCAATTCAGTTATCAAGAACAAGCTTCTGATCCTAATACGGGTCCAGGACACCAGATTATTTTTCATGACCTACTTAGGGAAAAATTCCAGTTATGTGCAATCTGATTTCCTAACAATTCTAGTTAGATAGCCTACGATCTGATTAGCTGAAGTGTGGTTCAGAGCAGAAGCGGTACCACAACTTGGTCAGGAAAAACAAGCACATATCCAGGACTGAGACAGATTTCTTGCTAACCCTTCTAATTTTGTTTTCCTTATCCAGTTTGTTGAGAACAAGCTTCCAATCCTAATCAGGGACCAGGATGGGGACTCCATTCCTCTCAGACAACCTCAAAATCATCTGGAACAGTCCAGTGCTGGCCGCATCCCAGAAGCCACTGGCTGGCAACTGTCAGCCCAGCCTTGTCAGTTACGTCAGTGCTGAACTGAGCTATCCTTTTCTGAAGTACCGCTCCCCACTTCATCGTTAGAGGTTCCATCCTCCACCTGAACCGTATTGCTGTCAATAAACTACCTGATCTTGCGCCTGACTTCGCACTTGGTCTGGACCATAACACATTAGAGATTCTAAATTGCTCATAAGAATGAGTGTGTGAGTGTTGTGTGATCCCAGCGATGGATTGACAAACTGTCCAAGATGTGTCCCCGCCTTTCACCCACAGTATGCTGAATATGCTCCAGTCACTGCAGAACTTGGACTAGGAATGAGCTGATTTGGTTATTGGACAGACATACTTAAACATATGCAGAAAGAAAACGTTCACTTCAGGTAGCAAAATTAGCGATCAGAGGAGTTGACATCCACAGTGCCCACACACATTGGGAATAGCTTCCATGCTTCTCAGAAGCCAGTAAGATCTTTGACTTGAACCTCCCATGTTCCCAATTAGGCGGACCCCAGCTCATGATCACATCCAATATTAACATCCTGTCTTAAAATCAGTGCCTGAAAACTTGCCCTTGGCAGAGAAGAGGTGCAGAGAGCAGAAAGTATAAGTTTGGATATGTTTTTCTTCCACCAATGAACTCAGCCATCTGATTTCACTAATTAGTTTTACCTCCTGACAGATGAATTATGCTAATGAGAAAACTGAGAGAACTATGTGGCAGAGTAAAGCTTCACAAAAATCGCACCTTTACTACACTTGCTAAACAGATGTGCTAATGACATCACAGCATTGTTTCTAACACACCCTCATGTCTTGGTGTCGAAAAAACATTCAGTGAAACTGTGTTCTACGCAGCCAGAGTTTAACTCATTCCCTATGGCAAGCCGCTGCCAATGGTGCGGCAAATTGTATAATTCCCTACGGTAAGCCGGTGCCAGCGGCGTGGATGACCATTCGCAGTCCGATGAAACACGAAATCAGTTGACGATCGCGGTGGCCTGTACTTCAATACTTTATATTGTGTAATTTTCGGGGAAAGTATTCTGTACAAACGTGACAATTTCATATAAATGTTAAGTCACTTTTTTGCGGCATAAATTTGTGACGCAGTAATAAAAGCATTCGCTCAAAATTTATTGAGAGCAACAAAATAGTGGTGATGCAAAAAGTGAGTTTGATACTAAGAGATCCTTTGGACTCTGAGAGTCAAGCGTTTCTTGCAGGAATAGTGGTTGACTTTAGCCTCATTTCCACCATGCACACCGGTTCAGTTGTTTGTTACACATTACAATAGCTATTTTTGCATTTCCGTTGTCAAAAGTTGTGGATGATACCAAAAGAACCGGTCCAAACAATCCCTTTGTATATCCCCTTTGTTCCAATACTAAAAGGTAGAGCTAGAATTGTCACACTTGCTTAACAAGAATGAAACGCGGACCCTACACTTGTGTGGCTGATGTGGCTCTTACCATCCAGTAACAACCCTAATAACTCTTAAGACACAATGCACACTAGTTGCAGTATGTAAGTGGATCGACTGGAACGCAAGATTGGAGTTACTCCAACACAAAATACAGTGTACACTGCACATCACTATGTTGCGGCAGTTTTATTCCAAAGTGATATGGATGTAAAAAGGTGATAACTGATTAGCTGGTAGAGTAAAGTCTGACATGAGGGCGATAAATATTTATCTCTAAGACTAAAGTAGGCCATGTTCCAAGTAGCTTATTACCTCCGCCCAACAAAGTTGGAGGAGGTGATGTGATCATTACCGTTTGTCAGTTGGTTTGATTGTAAGCAGGATTGCGCAAAAAGTTATGGATGGATTTTCCTCAAATTTGGTGGAATGATTAAGTATTGTTCAAGGAAGAGGATTTGATTTTGGAAGGTCAATGGTCAAGGTCAAGGGCATGCAAAAGGTCAAAAACACATTAAAAACATATTTACGGGAAGACTACAGGACTGCATAAACACAGGAGTTGCTAAATAACATTGAGTACATTGGCAGAGGTACTTGCGCTCTCTTAGTGTAGCTCTGGTTCATTTTGCGTTTCTACTGTTTATATATATGTAATATGTTTTTACTGATCAATAACATTCAAATAGGTAGCTAGTAATTGTTCAGTACTGGTCAGGAAAAATTATACATATCTGACCTGACCGACATATGATATTTATCTATTGCTATATATACAACCCCAATTCCGAAATAGTTGGGACAAAGAGTAAATTGTGAATAAAATCAAAATGCAATGATTTTCAAATCACACCAGCCAGTATTTTATTCACAACATAGCAAATGTTACAACTGAGAAATTTTACAATTTTATCCACAAAATGAGCTAATTCAAAATTTGATGGCTGCTACAGGTCTCAAAAAAGTTGGGACAGAGGCCTGTTTACCATGGGTGTAGCAGCCCCTCTTCTTTTTAAACACAGAGTGGAGGTGTCTAGGCGTTGAGGAGACCAGTTTCTTGAGTTTAGCCATCAGAATTTGATCCCACTCCTATTAAATACAGTCAGCTTCCAGTCGCTGGAGAGTTTTGGGTGTCCTTTGACGGACTTTTTGTTTGATTATGCTCCAAATGTTGTCAATTGGTGAAAGATCAGGACTGCAGGCAGGCAAGTTCAGCACACGGACTCTTCTACTGTGAAGCCATGCTATTGTAATAGCTGGATTATGTGGTTTTGCATTTTCCTGCTGAAGGCCTTCCCTGGAATAGATGTCATCTGGAGCGGAGGATATGTTGCTCTAAAACCTTTATATAACTTTCAGCAATCATGCTGCTTTTTAAAACATGCAAGTGTCCCACCCCATCTGCAATAATGCATCCCCATACCATCCGAGATGCTGGATTTTGAATTGAACACTGATAACAGGAGGGGTGGTCTTTCTCCTCTGTAGCCCGGAGGACACGACACCCATGATTTCCAAAAAGAATGTCAGATTTGGAGTCGTCTGACCACAGGACACTTTCCCACTTTGCTACAGTCCATTTTAAATGAGCCTTGGCCCACAGAATACGGCGGCGCTTCTGGATCATGCGCAAAAATGGCTTCCTTTTTGCATGACAGAGTTTTAGGTGGCATCTGTGGATGGCACGGCGGACTGTGTTTACTGACAGTGGTTTCTTGAATTATTCCTGGGCCCATTTAGTAATGTCAATGACAGAATCATGCCGGTGAGTGATGCAGTAGCGTCTGAGGGCCTGAAGATCACGAGCATCCAGTAACGGTCTTCGGCCTTGTTCCTTAGGCACAGAGATTTTTCCAGTCGTCCAGTCTTTTAATGATGTTATGCACTGTCAATGATGAGACCTTCAAAACCTTTGCAATTTGACATAGAGGAACCTTGTTTTCAAAATTTCCACAATTTTTTTATCCAAGCCTTCACAGGTGGGAGAGCCTCTGGCCATCTTTACTTCTGAGAGACTCAGCCTCTCTAAGACATCCCTATTATTGCCAATCATGTCACACACCTGATACTAGCTAACTTAATTGCCAAATATTCTTTCAGCTGATACTCATATTAATACTTTTTCAGCCCTTTTTTCCAGTGTCCCAACCTTTTTAGACCTGTTGCAGCCAGAAAATTTAAAAATGAGCTCATTTTGTGGATAAAGATGCAAAATGTCTAAGTTTCAACATCTGAAATGTAATCTATGTTCTATTGTAAATAACCTATTGGCTCATGATCTGAAAGTCTTTGCATTTTGATTTTATTCACAATTTACACTTTACACTTTACACACGTCCCAACTAATTCGGAATTGGGGTTGTATGTGTCACAAGTCAATAAATTGCTTTTCACGCTTGTCAGATGCAAGCGGATCCAGATAAAATAGAGCAGATGGAGAAAAATAATTGAAAGGCAGAAACTGCTATGCGGGCTTCGCAGGGCCTCTGGAAAGAAACTGAGCCGCAGTCGCACCCAGTGGACATTGCAGCACCTATTTACTTAGTTGCATATCTGCTTCAACAGTTGCACATCTCCTGCGCTGAAGCCCTGATGCATCTGGTACACATTAGGCTTAAGAGTACACTCTAAAATGAAAAGGTTCCATAAGGAACCTTTCAAGGTTCTAGAGCTTAGTACATATATGGCACCCTCAAAAGGTTCTATATAGAACCATTTCAGAGGGTTCAATTTACATTTTTTTTATAAAAGGCTTCTACATAGCACATTAAAAATATTCATTCATACCCCAGAGCTTTTACCTTTATTTTTCCGTTGAAATGGTAATGGAGTGCATTTATATAGCACATTCTAGTTCCATGACATGACCCCAAAGCACTTTACAATTATGCCTCCGCCCCTGATGGCGGAGGCTGCCATGCAAGGCGCCAACCTGCACATCAGGAGCAGTGTGGGGGTGCAGGATGAGAGTCTCCTGGAAGGTTCCATAAACGGTCATTGAAGTTCAAACAATCCTCTCGTGAAGGAAATAGCACCTTTTTGAGCTAAAGGTTCCATTTCTTTAGCAAGGAACCCCAATGGTTCTTCATAGCACCCTCAAGAACCCCCTTTTTAAGAGTGTACTGTCTACAGTGGAAACACAAACCAGGTCAAGGGTTTGGGTACCGGTCCATTCAGGTTACGCACCGGCTCTAAGGGTACTGTCACATCCCTTTCCCCGTGTCATTTGTTTTCCCGCAATTCCAGCTGTTCGTGTCAGTTTCAGTCTCTTTTTGGTGCTTGATTCATACAAATTACTGTCTATTTCCACTCCCGGCCCTCGTTGTATCTTCCTTTCACACTTTTTCTCCCTCATTTTGAATGTAGTCTTGCATATTTAAGTTCCCAGTTTTCGTTTCTTCTTTGCTGGATTGTTGCTTTGTGTTATAACCTTGCACTGTCCAGCAGGCCCGGTGCTAGAACAGGGAATTGGGGGGGCACAGACACATCCCTTTATGACAATTAGGATAGTCCTGGCTAGTTCTGAATTATTTTCCTTTATTGACGCATTTTCCAATTATCATAATTGGTAACAGAAGACACGGTTTCTCTCCATATGCGATCTAACATGAAATCATGGGGTAAATTCAGTAGAACTGAGAATTGGGGTGGACAAAACATCCGTTTTAAATAATTATTAGTCCTGACCTGTTCTCAGTCATTTTCATGATAAACAAAAGGTTCACTCCGAGGGCACTCCACACTTAACAGGTGTTGCTTGTTCTCCCTGATTAGGTAGGAAGACAATCACTCATCTGGACACGTATTTGCTGAATTTAAATCGTTATTCAAAACTGCATACCTGCGCAAATAGCTTGAGGCGCATGCTTTTTATAGCCTATTTCATTGGCGAGTGCCACTTTTTTCACTCAATACCGGGAGTAATTTTGAATAACGTTGATTTAAATTTTGCAAATATGCGTCCAGATTAATGATTGTTGTCTTGCCTAATCGGGCAGAACAAGCAACACCTGTTAAGTGTGGAGTGCCCTCGGAGTGAACCTTTTGTTAATCAAGAAAATGACTGAGAACACCCCAGTTCTCAGTTCTACTGAATTTACCCCATGACTTCATCGCTGTTAGATCGCATATGGAGAGAAACCGTGTCTTCTGTTGCCAATTATGATAATTTGAATACGCGTCAATAAAGGAAAATAATTCAGAACTAGCCAGGACTATCCTAATTGTCATAAAGGGATGTGTCTGTGCCCCCCCAATTCCCTGTTTTAGCGCCGGGCCTGCTGGACAGTGTTTCTTCATTTCCAGTGTTTCTTCAGTGTTTACTTCTCTAAGAAGCAATTTATTAAAGATTCTGTTCCCAGTTTGTGGTCCTGGCAAGTGGCCTCTTCTGGACCCTCCTACACCCCAGCTTGACGGTGTGCACCAGCCTGCATATCCTGCTTAATTTGGCTTGCCATCCTGATTATTGACCTCTCCCCCGCCCCTTTGACTACACCTTGCCAATCTCTCCTGTGATCTGGTCTGCCCCAGCCTGACTCCCAACTGTCTCCTAACCAAGGTAATAAAAGTGCCTTTGAGTTAAGTGTTCCACAGAAAATGAAGTGGCCAGTTTGACTTTTCTGTGATCTATAGCTGGCTTTGATGGTTTTGATCATTTGTGACACCGTATCACAAGTGTTTGGTTGAAACAAGGCTAAAAAAATTGCAGCCTGTTGAGCAAGGGTAGCCAACCCTGGTCCCGGAGGGCTACAATGTGCACTGGTTTTTATTTTCACCATCAAATTTAGACCCAATTAACCAGGTGAGGCATGTAAACTGTGTTATCATCAGCTTTCACTGTATTATTTAAATCCCGTGCAACAACAAATAACGGCCGACACTCCAGCTCTCCAGGACCACGGTTGGCAACCCCTGCCATACAGCTATATCCAAATGCTCATTATGAGCCATGACATGATCAAATCTGGCCATGTCTCTGACTCTTTGGCCTCTTCTTCCAGTTTCTCAGAACTATATTGTCTAATAAACCTGAAAGAAGCCCTGAAGCACATTTAAGTTAAAATGTACACGGTATCAGAGGTCATTTGAGAGGAAATGCAGCGTCATCAGAGACACCAATTACAGAGGGCCAAGATTTGAGCCAGCCATTACCAATCGCCTCCCACCTGAGACTCACCTGATCAAATGATACCGCATCCTTTCTTTGTGCTATGCTAAACCCCCACCTGTTTACGCCATCGCATTTTAATTCATTCCATCTGCTTTGATCTTTTATTGCTGCCAACATAATAACACAATATTGTTTCGTTCCTAATGACGACCTACATGGAGTTGTATTTAGTACAGAGGATAATAATCCTCTCAGGATCTGTCGCCTGTTCGCATGAAGGGGTCATGTGGAGACCACTCAACCGTCTGACCCCTTCACTGTGCCCGCAACTACACCTGTCTTATCTGTCAAAAATACTGCCATTTTTTCTGAGTCAGAGTTGGTCTTTTAGCTCAAGCATTTCACAGGAGAGCTGTCACTTTTCTCTGAGCTGAAGTTGGACTGTCGTGAGGCCAGGAGTTGCGCATTAAATCCGTCGCTTCCTGAGTTTGAGTTGAACTTTGAAGCCAAAAAGTTCACTGTACTCAGGAGAACTGGACACTGGAGGCACCATTAGAGAAAAAATAGGCCAGTGTCACAGAATGACTCCTTTCATCCTGCCTCTCATCAAATTAGCCTGGCAGCCTCTTGAGCGGGAATTAACTACCAAGAGACTGAATATCTGCAGCGTAGAATTTTCCGCTAACCAACCAACACTCATATCAACACTACCTGCACTGTTTGACAAGTATACGCAATAGCAGCTACTGCCAATTGATGTTATCACACCATGGTCTAACTCTCATACATAAATACTTCAATTACCGACAGACTCTTACAAATGAAGACCATTATTGTCATTATTGACTGAACCTTGGTGTCATACACTCTCAGAAAAAAAATACCTTTCGTACCTTTAAGGGTAAAAGGCTTGTCACTGGGGCAGTACCCTCAAAGGTACTGCTGCTGCTGTGCCCTCAGAAGTAGGTACTTATTTGCTTTGGAACACAAAAGTACCTTTTAGACCCTGAAAAGGTTCACACAGGTCCCTTGAGGTCCTATAATCTTCCCTAGGAAGTACATAAGTGCTGAATGTACCTTGGGAAACACAAATGTACTCCTGCTGTACCCCTGTTTCTGAGAGTGTACGGTACAGAACAGTTCTTCGACCTCATTCACACTGTTACAATGTGGGAGTCACACAGGTGAGAGATTGAAATGCTTTGTGATGACAATGCAATACTGAGAATGGAGCAAAGAGTAAGAAAATATCTAATGTTAGCGAATGTTCTGTTTGCCTCAAGTATGGTCTTCAAATTCTGAGGTCCACAAATACGTTCTAATCACAAGTGCATATCCACTGAACAGTCATAACTCATGCAACTGAACAGTCTGCATGAGTTATGAGCTATAATGAGCCTATCTGTACCAGAATCCCATTAAGAATAAGAAGACAAAGAGAGAGGGAGAGAGCGAGAGTTGCCTGACGCAGCAGTTAATATTCAGTAAATGTTGAGGACCACCCTTTCTCTCTCTCTCTCTCTCGATCGATATTTCCATATCTGAATTTGCTCCTCATTATTCAATGACATAAGTTTCACTCAAATATCAATTCTGAGTCAATTCTGAAAACTCATATCAAGCCCTGTCTTCAGATAGAGCATATAGGGCAGTGATTTCATTTGCAATATTTTACGTCATGAATCAACTTCAAGACTTTACAGCTCCGGTTATAATTAACTTAAATTTATCCAAGGTTTGCAAAGTATTTCATCACAAAAGAGCAGAGGCAACACCAAAAACTCCAGGTTTGTTTTGGCTTCTGTTCAGGGGCTGGCAATTTTAAGCACGACGTATTGAGCTGTTCTCTCACACTAACACATTTTTTGCATAAAAGTCATACAGTGTTCTTAAAAATATTAGGACAACTTTCCTTTTCTAACATAATTATGCGCTTAAAAGATGCCAACCCCCCCCCCCCCCCCCCCCCCCAAAAAAAAAAATAAATAAATAAAAAATCGAGCATTCTCATAATCAGATATATTTGTTTATGAACTGCCTTCAGTGACTGATGGCTTCTTCTTGCGAATCATACATGCTTGATGACTTGCCTCATCGCCCTTTGCTTCTTCCATCCTCCGTGCTTCATTTTCCTAAGGAAGAAAATTAGTTCAGCAACTACGGATCCTTGCCTTTATTATTTTTGCGCGCTAATACAAAATGATTAGCAATGTTAGACGCATTAATTAAAACATTTTGAAAGAGGCTGCTTCACTCCCATCTCTTCGTCAAGTGAAGACCGCTACCTCGCGACGGCTTTATTGCAATTTGTAACGCGAGTCTCTTGCTTATCTGCAACATGCTCATTAATTTTTACCCCTCCTGTTCCGAATCACAGACAGTAAACTTGTTTAAAGCAGAATAATTCTTTGAAAATAGGCGAATAATATACAATTGGGCCCACCATTTTCCATTTAACGAAAGATTTTCCAGCGAAAGCAAAGGCGTTTAAAATGACACGAATGCCGCTCTTGATTGAGGGTTAAGTTAAAATTTTAAAGCGTTTGGGGAGGTGAAACTTTGACCAACGCGGACTGTCAATATATAGCCTATATACATAAACCGCTCCAGCACCAACTTTTCTAAGTTTGTGTTGGTGTGTATCTCTTTTTTCCCCCCAAGTATTATAGCTGGCAACGGTCAGGTCCGCATTGAGACCAAAGGAACACAGCATCGTGTCAAAGTGACTGAGAGGGAATTGCGCAACCGCTGCGACGCGCGGAGAACAATGCGCATTAACAAGACCAGCCCCTGAGCCAGCGTTATTTACACCGGGTTCCTGTTAGGACCCAAGCAATTGGGTAAAATAACACGTATATTTTATGAGTTCATGTAAATCATCAGTGAAACATTAAAAAAAATCACATTCAGTGACACCAAACATTAGCCTAGTAAATAGTCCATTAATTAATTTTGTTGCTCTGAGTTCATAATGAGAGTACAGAATTGCAGGATTTGAATAAACATCAAGGTATATGGAATTAAATTTTACCAAGAACAAAAAAAAAGATAGTACAGACGACTGAGGAAATCAGTCTCTCAACCGAAGTAGCTATCAGCCAATGCCGGTTGGCTGCATGACTGTCAACTTATTCATTTTCCAAGATAAACTACCTGGCGGAATATAATATTCACAGTGGGTGGAGGCCAGCATGTTTGCAAATTAAGCGATATTTTGGCCAATTGTCTGCTTATCGTGCAAAGCAATCCGGACTTTGCTGGCAAAACGTGTAGGCTACGCTTGAAAAAAAGAAAAAAAGTCATTTTAAGCTCGCTCTATGTCGTCTTCCTGTCAAGACGACAATATGTCTAGCTAAATATAATGGCAAGTAGAAATTATTTCTATCTATTTTTGTCAATTATTTTGCATGGTAAATCGTTATAGGCTGCCTTTGCGTGGATTTTCTAAAATTGTTTATACTTACCGTGATTCTTTTCTTTCCAGTAGAAGTTACGCTTCAGCAACAGGTGTTTGTCACCGCCCGCCCTTACCCTTCCACGGTTTCCGCCTAGACTGAATATCTCGTGCCTGAACTACTGTGTGACAAAAGGCTTAACGGTGTCTGCTGCACAATTTATACACACAGCCCGCTCGCGGTGTTACAGCCAGCCAATAGCAGACGCCTATTTGGGAAACTGCTGTCATATTCGTCACCATCATTAGAAATATAATCGTAAATTGAAATGCGAAATATCCCCCGAGCCAAGTCGCGTCGCCTTTAACGATCCATCATACTTTCGCATGGCCAGAAGCCCCCGTTGCACACAATCGAAGATGGAAGGGTGGCGCGAGATTAAGAGCCAAAATTGGGCATGCAATTGGCCCTGCGCCCTCTCTGTCGAGAGATTGTAATGGATTATGGCAAAACAATTAGCCTTCGAAGTAATTAAAATACAATGACATGACGTCAAAGGCGCAAACGGAAGCGATTCATAATCCCCTGTAGAGAAATTTGCCTTGTTTTCGAAAGGACATTCATGTGTATTTATGGAGAAGATTTATTTACGCACCAATGGACCAGGCCGACCCAACGAATAAAATGCAGCATGTTGTCCTATTGCGCCCACCTGCATTTCCCCCTTTCGCTGGAGGCTATCATTGCATTTTCAGTCGCCTATCATTTTATTTATTGGGCCCAATAGCCTGCAATCCTCAAACATCCACATCAATGGACATAAACTTCTGTTCCACTACCAGCATCACCAACATTGAATACAAAAGTAATATCCATTGCTATCGGCTTTATCCCATCAAATTATATATATTGTAATATGAAATTCTTGTCGGAAGACAGTGCTTTCTCTTGCCCACCACGTAAAAAGAACAAGACACAAATACTAGCATTCCCAACAGATTTTAATTTAGGTCCAAATTATTATTATTATTATTTTAAAATGAGCACATCTACGCATAGGACTGGAGTACTGAAATTGTAAGTCGAAAAAGTTAACTCAGCGGGGCGTATCAGAAAGCACTCTGCTGAATAATTTGATTTACAGCGATTTCTGTTTTTCTCCGGAGCATCAGGTATATTCTGAGCAGCCCCAGTTTCCCTGGAAACTTAGCGAGAGCTATGGCAACAAATGGATTTTTTTCCGCGTTTAAATATAGGAAGAGTTCGAATGGCGACGTGGGGAGAAGAGCGTGGAGTGTGTGCGTAAAGTAAGCAGAGAAGTATGCACACAGTAGCCAAGGGTATAGCGTCGCTCTTTATTCTTCTTCTGCTTGAACTCAGATGCACTAGTTGCCACAGCCCTGTTTGCACGTCTTGCGAAAGAAAAGAAAAACTCAAACAATGTACTTTTGTACTTTTTTGGCTGCAAGGATGAGCAGCGGGGATCGCAAAGGAAACTGAAGAGTCTTTAAAAAAATCTTTGAGTCTTGATGACAGGCAATGACGACTCGGGATATTAGTTCTAATCATGGGGACATTAACTTAATCGCAGGCCAGCTATTCACGTAAATTGTCCTAATAATCGGTGCCTAAAAATGAAGAACTATTTCTGGACGCATATTCCATTATGACGTAAGTCTATACAGAGCACTGGATGGGGAACAGGTGTTAATGGATTTGCTCATAAATCCTTTTAGCTGAGGTCTTTGCTGCTGATTGAGCCACAGTGATTTGGTTACGGCTTTTCTCTGATTATTTCTCAAGTATTTCAGTCAGTAGAAACATTTCATTGGTCTTTCTTGAAGATCACACTCATACTTACGGTCATATGTACCTTCTCCACGTATTAAGAATATAAAAAAATATTGTGAAATATAATATGATGAAAGGAATCTATTTTATAAGCCGTCTGGCCAAGACAATACCGAGGATTCCTTAAGATAAGAGCAACAGGAAGTGTGGCATATGCTCCTGACGCTGCAGTTGAAGAGTATAGGTTGAGTGTGTAAATCCTCAAGCGAGCATTGCAATGAATCATTGATAAAATCCCTCTGTATTTGGCAAACAGATACTTTCCTTGATGAAAAATTGTGCTGCGCGCAATTTGCAAAGGAACCCTCTTGTTGCCAAATTGAACAAACAGAGCAAATTTGAATTTGATCAGGTCGTCTATTCTCCCGGATATCAGAGGAGTATGGAAATTCAAGCGAAGATGGCTGCTGTGACGGCCATACTAAAAACCAAAGCAGGCTTATTTCCAAAAGGAACCTTTCTCAACCTATCCCCAACCCACACAGAAAATTTGAATTTGACCAAATCATCCGTTTTCCTTAAAATCAATGGGAACCAAATTCAAGATGGCTGCTGTGATGGCCATTATTGAAAATTGATGTGTGACAATTTTAAAAAAGAACCTTCCCCTACCCATAGCCAATATACACAGCAAATTCTAGGTTGATCAGGTCATCGGTTCCCCTTGAAATAGACAAAAACCAAATTCTGGGTGGATGCCATGATGACCATATTTAAAATCCCAGCACATACATTTTCAAAAGGAACCTTTCTCTACTCACCCCCAACACACAAAGCAAATTTGAATACAATCAGATTGCCTGATCCCCTCGAAACAGGTGGATACCAAATTCAAGAAAGTTGCCATGGGAGCCATATTGAAAATTGCAGCTTGCCCATTTTTCAAAGGAGCGTTTTTTTATTCACCAGCAACATACAAAGCAAATTTGCTTTTGATTGGACCAGCCATCCTCCTTGAAATTGTTGAAAACCAAATGTGCTCGTACTGACATCTGGACGCCAGACCTAGGTTTCGAAAAAAAAAGCCTTCGACTGACTCTATCAAGGTCAAGGGAAAAATAAAAACTAAAAAGAAAATGGTCATTATGTGGTTGACAGACAGGAGGTAATAAACACTTGGACAACTCATACTGCTGGAGACTGAGAAACTGAGAATGAAGGGCTTCAAAGATTATGTGGGATTCTTGATAAAACAAATCTACTTACCTCCATGTAATATTTAGTGAGCAGAAGAACTCCAGCATGCCTCAGCTGTCTTGGAAAATGGCATTTAAGCATTTAATATCCCCAATTCCCTTATCTCAGGCAAATGGTTTGTCTGTATATTCTGATATGAATTGGGTAAGATTTCTTTTTTTTTTTTTTTTTTTTTTTTTGTTTTTTTGGCCAGACTATAATTTTGATAGTCTGATGCCTCAAATCCCCTGTTATGATTTTTGTTTAATTGGATACAACAAAAACCACTAACCAATACAAAATAAAGGATAGGATCATTGCGGTCTCGGCCAAAATATGAAATCTGACATACTTTCATTTTTCATTATATTTTCACCTCTTTCACCCCTCTGAAAAGTATTTTGCCAAGCCTTTTTCATTCAAGTCCAATGCTGTATTCAATTATCAACTGTAGTATTTACATAATGTTCATTCAACAACATTCTAATCACACCTTTGTGAGCTGACACCTTTAAGCAGGGGTGTCAAACTCCTGTCTTGGAGAGCAGCAGTGTCTGCTGGTTTTTGCTGAGTTTCTGCTCCAGCCACTGACTGTCTAAGCAGTTTGCATACCGTATTCTTGTTCAGTAATTAGCTGCTAATTGGAAGGAAGGCACAAATGCTTAAAGACACTGTGGCCATCTAGAACTGAAGTTTGACATCTCTGCCTTAAAAGCAGATTAAGTAGGTGTTATTCAAATAACCTCATGAGGATAAATACCTTGAGTTTGCGGAGAGCTTCAGTTTTTAAATACAGCGCCCTCCATAATAATTGGCACCCCTGGTTAAGATGTGTTCTTTAGCTTCTAATAAATTCAGTTTTTTTCTAAATAATATAGGACCACAATGAAAAAAGAGGAAAATCCAACCTATAAATTCCAGTGCATTTATTCAGTTAGGAAAAAAATCCCACATTAAGGAATAATTCTTTTACATCAAATCATGTGTGCCACAATTATTAGCACCCCTGATGTTAAAACTTTGTACAACCCCTTTTGCCAACAAAACAGCATCTTATCTTCTTCTATAATGTCTCACAAGATGAAGGAATAGAGAAAGAGGGATCTTCGACCATTCCTCTTTGCACAATCTTTCTTAATCATCCAGCGACTTGGGTCCTCTCCTCTGCACTCTCCTCTTCAGCTCACTCCACAGGTTTTCAATGGGGTTGAGGTCTGGGGACTGAGATGGCCGTGGGAGGAGCTTGATTCTGTGTCTGGTGAACCATTTCTGTGTAGATTTGGCCACATGTTTAAGGTCATTATCCTGCTGAAAGACCCAGTGACGAGCCATCTTCAGCTTTCGGGTAGAGGCCACCAGATTTTGATTTTGAATGTCCTGGTATTTCAAAGCGTTCATGATGCCATGCGCCCTTACAAGGTTCCCAAGGCCTCTGGAAGAGAAACAGGCCCACAGCATCACCAATCCTCCCCCATACTTCCCAGTGGGCATGAGGTGCTTTTCTACATACTCATCTTTTGTGTTCCGCCAGACCTACTTAGAGTGTTTGTTCCCAAAAAGCTCTATCTTGGTCTCATCTGATCAAAGCACACAGTTCCAGTTGAATTCTCAGTCCTGCTTAGTGAACTCCAGACTTTTGCGTTCATGATTGTGAGTGAGAAAATGTTTTTTCCATGCATGCCTCTCATGCCTTATTATTATTATTATTATTATTATTATAGATAGCGTTGTTTTCCCAAAATGCTACCATTTGTTGCAATTCTTTAACAGTGAGCTTTGGAGAACTTTTTATTTCTCTTACCATTCTCCTCGCTGTGCGTGGTGGTAAAATAATCTTGCGTCCTCGTATAGGCTTGTTTACCACTGTTCCAGTTGTTTTAAAATTCTTAATCATTCCTCTGACGGTAGATATGGGCAGGTGCAGGCGAGTGGTTATTTTCTTGTTGCCATTGCCTGACTTGTGATGGTCGACACACGTCTGCCTTTCTTTAATGATGTATTCCTTTGTCTTTCCCATGTTGAAGAGTGGATAAGAGAAATGGCCTCTGTGTCACGTCATATTTATACCCCAGGGAAACAGGAAGTGATGATTTACTAATTAAATGTTCCTAGATACTTTGATCAACTTTGTAAACTACTGTAGAATTGACAGAAATACTTCAATTACATTTATTTCCTAGGAATTATTAGGGGTGCCAATAATTGTTG
This sequence comes from Gymnothorax reevesii, assembly GCA_029721435.1. Lineage (NCBI taxonomy): Eukaryota > Metazoa > Chordata > Actinopteri > Anguilliformes > Muraenidae > Gymnothorax > Gymnothorax reevesii. Next base: position 27,222,355 of record CM056575.1, on the reverse strand, counting down.
AACAGGTAATTTTATGAAAAATAATTATTTCTTAGTCAGGGATTTTTTTCCCTTAAAATTCACTTGAGTTGAAAGTTACATCTTTCTACAATTTTCAGTGTGAGAGCATGCTTCTACAATAAAAATTGAATTTATTTTAAGGCTTTTAGCACATCTTAACCAGGGGTGCCAGTAATTAGGAGGGTGCTGTATCATTATGGTTTCCACAAGAATATATTGATTAATTCATGTCTTTTAAAAGAAATAGAGGGAATGCATCAATACAGTTTCAAGCCAAGGGATGGTAATATGCCCCAGCTGAATAATGTAACTTAGTAAAAAATCATCAAATAATAATAAAACATTTAAATAATACAAACATTTTCGTTTTAGAAGCCCATCACCGTTTCAGCACAAGTGACTGTAGCTGAAGAAATCAAATGAAATAGTTTTATAAGTAGCTAATTGATAAATCAATTAAATTGAGGAAATATGTGAAGTATGGAAATACTGTATGACAAAGCCATTCAATTAACGCCATTATATTCCATTAATTTAGCTGGAGCACTTACACCCTGCAGAGCCTAATGTAAGGGCAGAAAAGAATGATTATCTGTGATAAAATAACAAACAGAGCCAGACCTGTAAGTGCATATGTGTCATTGTCTAATCACTAATGTCATACAGACGTGGGGGGACAAAGTATCAGAGATAACCCTGGAAAATGGCATGAACTGAAAGTATCTAAACCACAATTTAAAAAAGACCCCACACAGCTTGTTCCAATTCATTTAAATGATATTTAGTCCCACGTGTCTGTTTGAATGAGATTTAACTGGCAGCACTTTACTGGGTAAGTCTCAGAGGAAGCTAAGAATTCTCACAAAATTTCAAAGGGGTCAAAGGGTTGGTACCAAAATTGCAGGTGCATCAGTCACAAAAAGGCAATATTATGCACAGGTGTAAGCAGAACTGTGTCATGAATCATGACTGCACCCGCCAAACACAAAAAAAAAAAAAAACAGTAACTAACAAGAATGGAAAATTTGTGAGCAAAATTCAGCACCATGGTTGTCTATTCGGTGTATGCGAATTGAGATTGGTGTATGTTTTCGTGCATACATTTCCTCTCTGCTTTATCTCCTTACTTGCTCATTTTCACATGAGTGAGTGGCAGTTATTTAAGCCTTCTAGTGCGTCTGATTGTTGCTGGGTTATAAAGTTGCATAAGTAATGAGTCATGTGTGATAGTAAACCTCTTTGTTTTTATGCAAACAGTACTTATGTGGCAGCTAAAACTTCTTTGAAACAATTATTGACAGTTAATTCGAACAAACTTCAAGGTCCAGGATTGGGACCAAGTTTGAGTCAGTTTAACTCAATCCTGTCAATCAACTCTAATTTTTAAGAACAAGCTCCAATCCTACTCAGGGTCCAGGACTGGGACTGCGTACTTGTTAACCTTAGCAAGTTTACTCTCTTTATCAAGTCTGTCAGGAAAAAACAAAGCTGAAGCCAGAGCAGGGACAAAATTTCTACTGAGCATCAATCCTCCTCCTTGTGGGCAGTCCAGTGCTAGCAAGTGCCTCAACATCTGGCAGCACACCAGATGCCACTGGCTGGTGACAGCAGCCAAGCATTGCTTATTACAACTGTGCTGAACTGTTACCACTTCCTCCTCGAGGTTCTGCCCCCGCCTGTTCTTTCTGGGATTTGTCTCCTTCATTACCGTACTGCTGCCAATAATTACCAGTTGTATTGCAAGTCTGTCTCTGCACTTGATTCCTGGTCTGGACCATATAAAATACAATCCAGCCACTGAAGGAGACAGCGGAGATGTCAAGCCTGGTTGATGCCTTTAGGTGTCAGGGAGTGCTCCTGGGTCAGCATGAGCAGATGCTTGTCAGCTACACCAAAACCTGGGACCCTTCCTTAGTCAAATAAAGGCTGCAACAAAAATTTGACAGGTCTCTGCTGCCCAAGTGGCCTGCGCCATTCTGCTGCAAGTTCTCCCTCAGACGCAAGCTCTTCGGGAGCTCAACTTGGCAGTCCATGACTTCTACAGCAGCAATCACACCATCTGCCGCAGGTTCCTAGTCCAGTATGGAATGGTGCTCCCGCTTCAGCCCTCGTCTTTTCCCATTGAGTGATCCGGAGTGGCATTTGCCATCATTTGCCTCTCTGCCTGTGCAAGGGATTAGGCTGCCTTCTGCTGGGAGACGAACTATCCAACGGTATCTTTTTGCTGCAGAAATGAAGTACGTGTTCGACTGTTCCTGCTCTGGCCATCTTGCTGCCCTCCAGCTGGATCAACGCAACCTGTCAGTCATGAATTACTCCATCGACTTCCGCAGTTAGGCTATGTCACGTGCTGGAATACCTGGGCATTATATGATATCTACTAATTCGGCTTAGCAGAGCAAACACAGGACGAGTTCACCATCAGTGTCCTACCCCCAGATCTGGACCGATTGATTGACCTGTTGCCAAAAATTGACAGCAGGTTGCAGGAAAGGCAGATGGATTAGCAGGCAAGGTTACAGGCACCTTCCCCCACCTGTGTCGGGAGATGCACAACTTGGAGGCTCTACCCATCTGAGTCCTGTAGCAACTATGTCGGTTGATGGGACCTGGCTTCATAGGCTGCAGATACTGTTGAATTTTTGCCTGTACTGCTAAAGTGCCTCACTTACCTTGGCAAAATGTCCAGTTCAGATGCAAGCAATATCAATAAGAGACGTGCTGTCAGGAACTGCCATCTCATCACACCACCCTCTCCTTTCTATTAATCTGACCTAGCAAGGTCGACCCAATCATCACCAAGGCTTTGAATGACTCCGGTGCCGATGGGAATTTCATCCATCCTGGTCTTTTTCAGCATCTAAAGATATCAACCAAGCCATTGCCATTGCCTTTCCAGTCCCAAGTATTGATGAGAAATGCCAATGCTGACATGACAGTCTCCCAGCCAGTGCCCATGCTGACCTCCAGTAACCATGTGAAAGAGTTCACCTTTTACAAGGGATAGAAGCAATACTTTGATAGGTGCAAAATGAGAATTTTCATTTATACTGTGTTCCATCTCTGTTTACTCTGACGCCATGACATATATAGTGATTTTTACACCTGGGCAGAAATCCCAAATTGTTTTACCTTTATTATGATACCAAGATTATTCAAATTGAGCAAACAGTTGCAGAGATATACTCATTTTATTTGGGGCTTACCATTTTCAAAAAAGAGGCTCAGGGCTTAAGGGGTTAAGTCCAACTACCTAATTCCCAACTGCCCAAGACAAACCAATTTTGTCATGGGAGTCAAACACCCCAACACCTGACTTTCCATGACAAATGATTCGATTGCTATGAAAGATGAAAAAACAACCCATCAGGAAAGGCAGTGGGGCTGCGCTATCTAGTGTGATTGTTTCCTCCTGAATAAAGCAGCATGATGACTAATTCTATATGGCACACAGATTGAAAGTAATATAGCAACAAAGATTATCCATTCTGGCAATACATGGGATGGAGTGATAAAAAGAGAGAAATGTTCCTTTTGTCTGCGTCTGAGTTTGTGTGTTGGAGGGGCAGAGACATCCACATAGGGAAAGTTTGAAGTACGAAGCAAGTTAGATGGCTCTTGCTGGAAAGTTGCAAGACAGTAAATTAATGGAGCTGAATGAGGGATGGGGGGATGAAAAAAAGAGAAGAGGCTGGTCTACAGAATGGTCAGAATTCTTTCTTTTGAGCCAGTTTTGAGCTGTATAGAGAGTTTAAGAGCCATTCCATGAGAAATTGGCATTCGATGCGCAGTTCACCCCCCTGGAATTGAATGAAACTTGGCACATAGGTAGATATGGGCGTCTCACAGGAAAAGCCGAATTTTCAGGTCCATATCTCGCTTTGCCTGCCAATAGCGCCACCTGGAAGCCACTTAAGTGGCTCAGTTTTGCTGTTGACATCTCATTTTACATCACGACTTAAGGGTACACAGTGCCAAATATGTTATACCTTTATCGTGACCTGTGATACTTCAGGTTCAGTTAGACTTCAGCACCACATCAGCGCCAAGGCGGGTAACTATGTTATCGAGCCAGAATTATTTGAGAAATAACAGTAAAAATTTAAAATGGGAATGGGAAAAAATAATATCCCAGACATGTACCAAACTAGTAGACTATCATTTTCAGTGAAAAGTTCCTTGGTATCTTGCTGTGTTTGTGGACAGCTGGAAAGATGGTCGAAATTCATTTTTGGTGCATGTTTGCGGAATATTTTCTCTGTAACCCCGATTTGTGCTCTGAGGGTAAATGCTGTTTGTTGTGCATATGGAGCTCTATTTTCAGGAATACCAAGCATTTCTTTGGTAGCGTCTACAATTTCAAGCTAGACGGAGTCAAAGCCGGAGGAAAACTCGAAATTGACCATTTCATAGCAGACTGTGTCTATGTTTCGATGGCATTATTTTGTTTACCCAGCAAGATAGAGATCTGAAATTCTCTGGATAGATAGTCCTTTTGGGGTATATAACAGCATTAGTAAAATCTCAATGGTAGTATCTTCAATGTAGACGATATTCATTATCAAACACCTCCAGGGGTGCTGTAGGCTGGATGCAAATACTGGCCATCCCCAGCAATGTACCAAATAAATTATTTTGAATTATAAATCACACATCTAGTTTTCTCTGAAAATGATGAGTTTAGCTGAATACTATTCTGGATGGACAGCTATCTGACCAAAGGTAGTGTTCTAAAGAGCTAATGTTCCACATTCCCAGACATGTACCAAGTTCTGTCTTTTGACATATATTAAGTACATGCAGTCATACATAAAATTTGTTACCTCCTTGGTATAAAGCTGGGTTAGTTGTGAATTGGAAAGGAATGTTGTTGGTGATTGTAGCCTTGTGTCAACATGCAAGACATTTACCAGTAGTCAGTACAGTGTACAGTTTCGTGGTGTGGGTGTGTTTTCAGAAAATAACAAATTCTCCACATTTTTACTTTACTATTAGAAGTGGAGAGCAGGCTTCAGTATTACTTCTAGGATTTCCCAAAGATATGGTGCTTGGGTATGAAAAAGGGCACAGCAGTCGCATCTAGCAAGCGGTTGTCCTGATAAAGAGCACAGAGGTCCTAGCAAGCAAGTAGCACCCTGCCAAGAAAAGGGCAGTTCATCTGTATTGGTAACTTGCATGCCTTCATTCCTAACACCTGCCCATGATGTTTAGCCTATGGGATACCCGCTGGGTGGGAGGGCGGGGTTTCTTTTTCAGACTTTCCATTTCCGTATGTACAAAGCCATAAGTGTTGGCGCAACTATTACGCCGTATAGGCTGCAGCCTGCTATTTAATTCAGAGACAGACAAGTTCACTATCAACACCCCGTAAGCAGCCCTGTTGAGACCTGGGATGCAGTGTAGTAGGGCTTTCCTCGGGCTCGACTGGCTCCACTGGTAACATCGACCCGGATCGAGCGAAGAAAGCCATGGATGGCTGCTCAGGGCCAAGGCCAAAGAGCACCTCTGGTGTGCCCCACCAGGTGCCGCCAACCCACAACTGAATTCCAAAAACAGACTGATGGATAGAGCTAGTCACTTGCTGTGTTGACATCATTTCACTTTGGATAACATGAAAAGTATAAAACAGTTTTAACTTTTGTACGATACATTCTGTCTTCATGTACATGGTTGTGTGATGAAGATTCTTTTTTAGAATTCAAATTATGGATCTGTTAGTTTCTGTAAGTGTACGTATCCTGATGATGCATGTCTGCATTCGTACTTATGGTGGTACGCCTTTTACTTGAGTTCTTTTCTGGCATTTAAAAATTTTGGACTGGTCATGTTTTATAACGTGCTATACAATTCTGACTGCGCTGCACCCATACTTGGCAATAGCCAATGTATTGTGCATTTGTAATGCTCACAGTCACCACCAGTTCACAACCAAGCAAGCTTTATACCAAAGTGATTACAAATTTTATGTATATCTGTGCATGTACTTCATATATTTCAAAAGACAGAACTTTGCTAGATGTCTGGGAATATGGAGTATTAGGTCAATAGAACATTAGCTCTTTAGAGCACCACCTTTGGTCAGATAGCTGTCCATCAAGAATAGCACCAAGCTTAACCCTTCATTTTCACAGAAAACTAGCTGTGTGCATTATAATTCAAAAACAATTTCTTTGGTACATTTCTGGGGATGGCCAGTACTTGCATCCAGCCTACAGTGCCCCTTAGAGGAGAATTTTCCAATTTTGAAGTTTAATATTTACAATGAAAATACTACCATTGAGATTTTATTAATACTGTAATGTACCCCAAAGGAACTATGCATCTAGAGAATTTCAGATCTCATTGTCGCTGGGTAAACACAATGATGCCATCTAAACATAGGCACAATCTGCTATGAAATGGTCTGTTTTGAGTTTTCCTCCAACTTTGGCTCCGTCCAGCTTGAAAGTGTAGATACGACCAAAGAAATGCTCAGTATTCTTTAAAATAGAGCCCCAAAAGCACAACAAATGGCATTTATCACCATAGAACATATCTGGATTACAGAGAAAATATACCGCAAACATGCACTAAAAATCAATTTCAACCATCTTTCTGGCCATCCATTGCACTAACCCAGCAAGATACCAAGGTATTATTAACTGAAAATGATAGTTTTGTTGAGAGTAAACGCATTCTTGATCGGTATGTGTCTGGGATATTATTTTATTCCTGTTCCCATTTTCAATTTTTACCGTGATTTCTCAAATAATTCAGGCTGAATAACAGTGATCCAGCTTCCAGACTTGAAGTGTCACAAGTCATAATAAAAGTATAACACATATGGTTCTGTGTACCCTTAAGTCATAATAATTGATGTGAAATGTGGTGTCCAAAGCAAAACTGTGCCACTTTAGTGGCTTCCAGGTGGCGTCACAGGCAGACCAAGTAAGATACGGACCTAAAAATTTGGCTTATTCCATGAGACTACCATATCTACCAATGTGCCAAGTTTCAATCATTTGCAGGGGGGTCAACTCCTCACCTTCTTCAAAAAGTGCCATTTTCTCACAGATTGGCTCTTAAAGACTCAAGCCTTCAAACTGTGGGAGAATTATGGCTCTTTAAAAATGACTGGAAGTCTATAGGGCTGAAAAAAGACATGGGGAATGGAAGTGGGGATCATTGAAAAAAAAAAAAAACTTGAAAAATTGACCCAACATAAAGCTACACAATTTGATGTTATTAGCTGAGATGTTGCATGAGTATGGGCCATTTTTTTTAAAAATCCCACTGTAAGTCTATGAGGAAAATGGGTTTTAAAAAAATTAAAAAAAAAAAACAGAGGGGAGCCATCTTTTCAAAAAGCACAAGCAACATAACTGCATATCCTGAAGCTGCCCTCCAATTTTTGAGCTCATAGTTTCAAAGATGTTGGAGGAGTTTTACTTCGGCAAATTTGGCGCAATATAATAATAATAAGAGGAAGAAGAAGAAGAGGAATAAGCAGGTCAGTGCAAGGCAAAGCTCTTTGGCTGACGTGCTAAAAATCACCACAGAATTGAACTGAATCAATCAATATCTTAATGAGCAGCAACAAAAACTACATAAAATGTTAAAGGCCGCTCATCCCATTCTAAAATGGTTTTCCTTTTCAATGAACAAACTTGAATACTGGCTTCAGAAATGCAAGAGAAAAAACATACTGCGGATGTGACTGAGGCCTCTTCCACAGCAGTAGCAGCCCTGTTCATGTGAAAAATGATGCTGCAAAAACAACCATTTTTATATCTAAGGAGACGTGCTTCTCCGTACACCTGATTCACTCTGACATATCTCTGTAAAACTTGTGTGGTATTGTACCCCTAAAGCCAGAATAACACAATGTGATCTGACATTTCCGAGTCATCACAGTGAAGTAGCTCAAGCGATGAAAATTGCAATACATCCACTTTGTGGACTTACGTTTTAGGGATCTGACACAATGAAGTATCAAATTTACCCATTTGCATTATTGCTTTTGACAGTATGCTTTCAGTCAAGCAAACAATGCCTATGTAATTCATTAGTCTTCCTCTGAACAAGGTTTGTTTGTCACTTGCCATGGTTTGTCCTACTGTGTTAATACAGAGGAAAGTGCCGTCAGCATAAGCCTTCACCGCGCATTAAAGGCCAATTAACTAATCGGCAGGAGAGGAGAAAAGGGGTTCTCTCCTGCTAGGAATGCCACGTGACCCCATCCATTCTAATTTCCCATGGTGTCAGAGAGCCATCCAGCCAAAGTCATTAAACAAGCACACTCAAACATGCTCACACATGTGCGCACACACACACTCATGCACGCACATGAGGACACACAGCCACGCACATTCACTTGCACACAGAGACACATGCACGCACAAACATTCACATGGACACGCGCACACACAAATGGCCACTTAAATGCAGGCACACACACACACACACACACAAATGCTCTCCAATATATAAACAGTGGCATGCAAGAGCACGCACATGCACAGTACATAAGCACACCCTCAAATTTATGTATGCTCACAAATACACACAAGAGTCATAAATGAAGGCTTGATGCCAGTTAAGTATTGACATGTCATTATGGCTTGATTATAGTTCATATTCAGTATTTCAAAACTGCTCATTCGTAGTCTCAACATGTAAACAATATCCATCTAGACCAGTGTTTCTCAAACCTCTCCTGGAGGACCACCTGCCCTGCCTTTTTTAGATCTTTCCCTGCCCCAGCACAGGTGATTCAAATAATCAGGATGTTATCAATGAGCTTTAGAGGGTCAATAACGAGCTGATCATTGGAATCTTCTGTGCTAAAACAGGGAAAGATCTAAAACATGCAGGACAGGTGGTCCTCCAGGAGAGGTTTGAGAAGCACTGATCTAGACCTTAGCAGGTGACTTCAATGTATAAAACCACAATATGTGGTAAAAACATACTCAACCAGACATTCTAATGCTGACCGAACAGTCACTTGCTGGTAAGTGAAAACAGTAGTGCAAAACACTGCCTTGAAGGCTGGTGAGACATTCCAATGTACTGTTGCATATAGATCTGAAACTGCAGCAGGTATTACAGCGGGGAAAGAGCACATTTTTGTCTCTGGAACAGCCTGTCAAAGTACTTATCTGTCGGTAAAGGTAGAGCCCCCTTCCCCTATGATTCAGTTTCATTCAACTATACTTTTTTTCCAAGGCCAGTGTCTTCCCTAACTTATCACCAGCTTTGTGTCTGTCCCCTTGTGCACAAATGTGGATGTAAATGGAGGTGCCACAATGCAATATGGGGATTGGGAATTGGGTACAATTGTGTTTTGCTTTTATGTGGAGCTCTGCTGGCGTCAAAGAATTGTAACCTTATTCGCCCCCAAAACTGAACACTTTCAGGCTGAACAATTAGACCTAGAGGATATTTGGAACTAATAAAACTTTAATTGCAAATGTTCTTGTTTAGATGGACATTGCAAAAACAGGTCCTTAAACAGATGGGACATTTTTCCAGGCCTAGACAGTAGGCTACATGTAACCTACAGTGTTATAGTGCGTGCTACACAGTTACGATGGGATCAATTTTATAAACTGCAAGAGGTTTCGATTTTGGGCACCCTGGTATATTATATTTGTTAAAACTGAAAGGACTGAAGGTAATTCACAAGCTACTTTTGAAGCGGAGCGAAAAGCTCATGAGAACATTGAAAACCCATTAAGAGCTATTTCAGGGCAATGACAGTTAAGGACCTATCGTCATTCCGCTCAAGCTTGTTGACCCACAATAGCAATTAATGAATTGAGTGTTTGTTTCCAGAAAACCTGATTCCGGGTTTTGTGAATACACAAACAAATTTAATGCAACTCTTTGGATAAATCTGGTGAATTGTAGGTGCATTTCAAGCAATCAAATCCCCATCACTCTCTCCGAGAGAGTAACTGCAACATCTGTTTAAAAACCATTCATACGAAGGATTGCAATGGGTTGAAGCAGAATGTAGCCTTTATATCGAGGGGTGTTGGGGGAGAGTGTTGACAAAAAAAATAATAATAAAAAAATAAATAAATAAATAAGTACCTGTCACAGTAGACCAACCTCACCCAAAGAACAAATTCACTACAGCAAAAATTTGTTTTGTGTTTTACTAGACAATTTTTATTTTACACTAGTGTATTAGCAGTTTAATGGGTTAATTTGGTAGATGAACACAAATAAATACTGTTTAAATTATATCTGTTTATGGAAAACACTTTATCTTTGTCCGAAGCAAAGCTCTGTAATAAATTCTGAGCATGAAGCAGTAACATGCAGAACAGACAATGTACGTTAAGAAAATGTTTTAGACAGCAAAAATGTCGAAAAAGTGTCGCGTGTCGACAGCTTTCCTTCATCAAAGATCTGAAGTGAATCAGGGTGAGGAAAATGCTGTGCTAGAACTGAAATCCAATGCCAAAGTACCTGCATTCACTGCTTAATGAGGGGGTTACTGCATTATTAAACAATTCAGTCACACCAGCAAAATAACGTGCCCTCACTCCCTTGCTCACTATTTTCCACAGATGAACCGACGGGGATATTCTTTCTATTAGAGTCAACAAAGGACTGCGGCTGACGAGGTACAGTTATGAAGCCTGTTTGTTGAGCATAAACACCAGATCAAAGCACAGAGAAAAAGGTGTGGAGAGAGTTGGTGAGAGAGAGAAGAACAGAGGGCACAAGGGAACGAGAGAGAAACCTTGCAAGATAAGAAAGAAAGGATAGAGGCCTATAATTCTAAGACAAGTAAGACTATCTGCCGTCTCCAGAGACCAGTGCTGCCCACAGAATGGGAGGTGATAAGCTATGTCCAGGTAACATCAAAACACTTGTTTAATCTTGCCGAGTGATTCTCCACTTCGTCGTGGTTTCTTACCCAAGAATACATCCAGTTAAAATTCATAAAAGCCTTGAGCCAGCAAGAAATAATGGGTCCTGCCCATTATCCTCAGAGTACATATGAACTGGAAGAATTACTGAGCTGAAGATCTCCTCTTCTGGAGATCTGTACCACAGAACAAGAGTATTTGGACAGCTGAGCAACTGCACTGAGCAATACCTGAAAGCCACTTAAATCCAAAACTTGGACTGAAATCATAAAAGTTATTCTGACTATTACTCAGGGCAGTTATCCAGCTAGTTCAGTAATCCTGCTCTGTGTAACTGGCTCCTAGTCCCTAGGACTGAAGATCAAGCTTAACTTCTTTTACTACCGACTGCGGTAGGTGGGTACCATCATGCAAATACAAATATGACTTACTGTGTGCACTTTAATCAGAAATGAAACACGACAAACAGCCAAAGAAAGGAATATCTTTAAACAGTGTAACGCAGGAAGTTGTTGCTCGCTGAATGAGTGATTGTGGCAAACAGAACCTGGCCCTGTATCTATCAAACACGCACACAAAAAAGATGTTTATGCAAGCCATTAAATGCAGAAATGTTAACGTCCTAAATCGTGAAATTTTAACCGTGACAGCTGGTCAAAACCACAATCACGGCAAGGGCATTGGGGCCACAGGTCTCTGAAATGGTTTTGAAGGATGAGTGTTATTTAATACTTCTGTATTAATTCTTGCGCATCACGTTCACGAACTCCATGATTCAAGGGGCTATGCAGACTGTTTTCTATGTGAAAAGGTCACAACAGGGTTTCTGTCCTCATTAGCTCTGAGAAGCAGCAAGTCCATGATATTAAAAACTGTGTTGTGCAGAGCAGAAGCAATACAGGCCTACTTTCACCCCGTAATGTGCGAGATCACAAATATGAGCCGAGAATCTCTTACCTGAACAACATAATGCTGATTTAACAATCACTCCTGGTAACTGCAGGGAGAAGATAGCTTCGGAGTAGTGAAAAAAAAACAAACTAATATGGGAGAAATCTCTGTGTGTCTGTCTGTCTGTCTGCATGTCTGAATGTAGGGGAGACCGGGGAGAAGTGGGCCACTTTTCTACTGATCATCAATACTATGCAGGAATGATCCATAGAAGATCCACAGTGGAGGTGACAATTAGCAGTCCCTTACCCCAACAGCAGGGAATACAGGCACAGTCCGAGAACAAATTACCATCACCTTCAGTCATCTTTTTTTTTTTTGATGAAAAAATGGCTCACTTCTCCCTGATATTGGGAGAAGTGAGAAGCTGTCTGGGAGAAGTGGGCCGGCCTTGCCGAATGCTCTGGGAGAAGTGGGCCACCCCTCCTGAAAGAAATAATATTATATGTGGGGATAGGTGACAGCTAATTGAACAAGACTAACGCATCCCTTAGATGCCCCCCATCCCTTGCACAACAGTAAAGCTCTACTATTAGACTTTCCCTGTAGCCTGCACACAAAGTAGCACCCATAATATAGGGACATGTGAAATGTCAAGATCCATCCATCCAGGAGTGTCATTATTGTGATACACTGAATGACTTTCCCTGTAGGCAGCACACAAAGTAGCACCTGATGGTGACTGGAGAGCCAAAAATTTTATTAAGTGCAGTGACCTTGAATACGAACATGTAAATGGTCAAGGTCAAAGTAACGTGGCTCACTTCTCCCATGACATGTGTGGCCCACTTCTCCCTGATGTTCATAGTTCCATACTTTTGGCCACCAGTGTTTTCAGTGTCAAACCTCCATGCTGGGTGTATGCTATAATAAACTTAACTTCTAGAGAACTTACATGAAACATTTATTCTGTTGTGATATATGTCATGTTAGGACGAGAGGCAAAAAGAATTTGGATTCAAAAATGTACTTTTGAAGTCATAAAATGACAATTTGTGACGTACCTTGCACTGTGCCTACTTCCCACTCATACTCAGGATAGCTGTTTGGGAATACCCGCGCTGCATCACGTGACCACAGAAATGTATTCTCCTTGCAGTAGTTTTAAAACTTCTCCCCAGTCTCCCCTATGTACGTTCTTCGATTTTCTTGCCAACCGTTTATCTAATTAACTTTTCACTTGGCAGGTATATTGCTGAGGGCCCGAGGAAGTGCAGTGTGGAGTCTGAAGTTATTTGCCTGAGCGGTTCTCAAAAAATCTGCACACAGCTAAACCTCAGGCTGAGTGTTCGGCCCGATCTGAACAGGTACTTTTTGAATGAGCACTTCACCAATTCTCCTCAAAGGAATTGAAGTTTGCAGGGTCTCAGTTAGTAGGACTTTGCAACCCTTTTTCAGATCAACTTGAATTACATTTTATTGATTTCTTTCTCTCAGAGAATCTGGTCAAATATGTGATTTTGAGGAGGTACCACCAGAGGCAGCAGCCTTGGGTTTGAACTGGCTCAACAAATCAAAAAGTGGTCACTTGTCCCAAGATTTATACTGCTTTCACACAAGTATGGCACAGGAGTCCAGTCTGTTCATAGTAATGATGTCAATGAAGATAACATATCTGAATAAACCTTCTCCTCAACGGATTAAGATGAGCTATTAAAAAGTGATAAATATATGACATCATAATCTATGGTCCTTAATGAAGCAGGGAAAATGTAATTGTGCCTGTAGCCAGATTTTATTAAAAACTGTAAAACTGGCCTCAAATGCCCAAACAAAAGACCATCTGAGGTCGTGAGGCAAATTAGCAAGCTGGTTGGTGGCACTGTTTTTGTAGGCGACAGGAAGCACCATAACTGTGACTGACGAGTCTTGCGCTAATCAGTCTCATCCACCTCAGCTCTGTGGACGTCACAGTGTACGTGAAGAAATCTCCAGACCACGGATACACAGCTATAAACCTGTCCCCGAAACCACAGAAGTCACTAAAAATAGTGTGAATGGTGGAAGAGAAATAACAAAAACTAGCACTCAAAGAATTACACGAGAGTAAGAGCTGTGATGCTTGAAACACTGACAGCGCTTGGCCGTTCAGTGCGGTGGGAGAAGAGTAGCCTGACAGTAAATGGGAAGTGCGTGTCAGAATAGCATTTATTCCCTACTTCCTTCATTCCTGAGATCTATTTCCAATCAGTTGCCATAGTGACAAAAGAACATATTTTCTGACATTTGGCTATAGACTCGAGCTCACAACCCCCACCCCCATCCCCCACATTCCCCATCCATCATCCATCCCCCAGTTGGAGTTCAGGTGCTGAAGAACCAGACTCTGTTCTGTAGCCCCTGAGGGACCTCACCGAGGGAGTCAGAACGATCCAAATCATTTCTGGTACACCGTGTCGCAGGGAGCGAGACATTTCCCCATCCAGACAATACGCCTCCACCTGAGCCGCCACTCTTGGGCTTTGACACCGAGGAGGGGTGGGGGGAGACCACAGCCACATGCCACAAGATCCTTGAGTGACCCCCGTGAATGCCAGTGGAGATGAAACTGTGACTGAAGACCAGAACTCTGGACTCTTTCTTTATGTTTGACACAATTAACATGCATTCACTTTCGTATACAGTTCTGTTCACATGCCATTTACATGTTTACACGGGCGGCATGGTGGCAAAGTGGTTAGCACTACTGCTTCACAGCAAGAAGGTTTTGGGTTCGAATCTGGCCTGGAGCCTTTCTGTGTGGAGTGATCTTCCTGTGATCACATGGGTTTCCTCCAGGTACTCCAGTTTCCCCCACCCACAAAAACATGCCTCATAGGAACACTCCTGCCTGTACCCCTGACCAAGGTACTGGCTTTAGAACTGGAGTTGGTCCCCAGGTGCTGCTCTGTGGTTGCCCACTGCTCCTAACTATAGGATGGGTCAAATGCAGAGGACAAATTACCCCACGGGGTTCAATAAAGTATATCTTATTATTTTTGGGTCACAAATGAGTCTCATTTTCATGCCATTTTCCCACCAATTTCTGATATGCATGCACTGCCTGCATCTCTTCCTTGGAGACCTTACTGGTTAAAAAGTGACATTAATAAAGCAATGGGAGTGAGAAGTCTGAAGTCATCTCTTCCTTTTACTTGGACAGTAATATATTTTGTCTGGCACATGCACCTGTCTCTGGATGAAGCATTTTTCTCCTTCTCCTTGACACGATGAAAGGCATGGATCCTATTTCAATCCAAAAAAAAGTCTCTGACGTCAATCTGTCCTGAATGATTAATTTCTGTCCTTTTAACTGAAGCATGAGAAAGCAAGCCATCATCTGCCACTGACCGCTCTGTCAACCATGTAACGCTAATTTTTGTTCAATTCTCAGAAAATTTGATCTAAACAATACCCATGAGCTCATTTTTAATGTATTTATTTTTATCAGAAGTCATGACTACATCTTGCATAAGCCTCACCGGAGGCTGTAACAGGTGGACATAGAGTGCAGCCATATGTGCTGGTTGAATCAGTTTGATGAGTGGTTTGGGTATAAATTCCAAACAAGACAGTGAATGCAAATCTAAGACTGTCATTCAGGGACACTTTCTACCTCAAGGCAGTAGAACTCTTTCAGGACCATATGTCCTTTCAGAGATGTAAATATTTGAAAACATTCTTTTCGACTGAACTGTTCACAATAAACGCTCTCACAAGCACTACACAAGCGTTTGATTGGTTTCAATCAATAGTGACCGCGAAAAAAATGAAAGGCCACTGTTCATTGAATTTTAAATCAATTTGACAAAGAGGAATATGCGAAAAGGTGGTGTTAGTCATATGCTCACCAGGGAGCACTTCGAGTTACACCCCTGAGAATTATGCAGGTCTCTCAGAAACAATGCATCTTTGTGATTCCCGAACAGTTCCCAAACCAACTGTGCGCCACGCCCCAAAATAATGACAACGGTTCAGGATCAATTTCATTGTTTGCTGCCAGAGCGGTTCACAGAGACGCCAGAAATCACCCAAATCCTTATCCTCACCCCAACCACTACCAATTGAAGCACTGATTACTAAAACCCCACAAGTCAAGTCAAGTCAAGTGTGACTTATGGGGTTTTAGTGATAGGTGCATCAATTATGTAAGTCGTCATAATTGAAGGGTGTGGCTATTGCAGAAGTACACTGGCAAAAAGTAATGTAGCCTGGAACAACATCAGACCAAGTAAACAATAAAATGCATAGCATAAAAAGGACAAGTAATGTTCTTCGCTGCATAACTGTGCATGCAGCATCACACTATTGGCTAAGTCTTTTACCAGCAATACCCAAGCCTTTGTCTCCATGGCAGTGGCCATGGCTGGTCACCATGTCTCAATACTTAAAGCATGGAACAACAGTTCAGTATCTCCTCAACTTTGTCCTCACTTACCCCCTGACCGGGCGGCACCAATGACAAAACTGCAGCCTACCTCGCCTTTGTACAAGATGTCCACACAGTCAACATTTGCAGAATTCTAGCAACATGCATTCTGCATTTCTTTAGCTTAAGCATCTTTTAATCTCCTGTAACCCTAAGGGTCTTCCATTTCAAGTGTCTTGGAAAGCTAGAAGCAGAGTACCCCACTTTATCTAAAACAGCCCCTGGAGAGGGCACGGTGTAAATGGCACCGTCTGTCGGGCCCAGAACGCAGACAGAAAGGTTAAGAAGGGACCGTACCTGATTTGTCCCTCATTTCCCCAGAGAAGATCCTGACTGAGCTTCAGATTTAATAACACAATGAAGCCTCACGCTCCTAATGCTGTCAGACTGTTCATGAGAAAATATCATAGAGCGTAGGGCCAAAAAATGTCACCGCAAGGCACAACAAAAACAGGGCAATAAATGACGGCAATATCAAGCCTGTGGTAGAAAGTATTGGAGATAGAAGGGAGGAAACGGCTGGGACGACTGACATTAGGAAAAAGTAAGGATGAGAATTGTATACAACCACAGTCAGAAAAAGTTGAGATGGTATGGCAAATTGAAGGGCCTAGTACTTGAAGGAGCTGTGTCGTAATTACTGTGCATGCTCAGAACGTACATCCTAAGAAAGTGAATCTGCAAGTAATGACTGCAAGTAATAATCTGATTCCATCTTTGCCAAACAGTGTCCGTTTTGTGTTGTATTTATACATTTTAGTTACTCTTGCATTATGTTTTTATATTAAGGAGCTTTCTATGTAAATTCAACTTGCTATTTTAAGTTGCTATGGGATACAAAGAATGTAAGTTGGTTACCTGCCTATAATCATTGAAGAAGAAAAATACCTCCCAGATTTTGACTTGCAGTAGGACAGATTTACTTAGTTCAAAGTTGTGGGCATGCGCAGTAAGTGTGAGACAGCCTCTCTAAAGTACCTCACTCACATTTTCACATACCCTGAGGTAAGGATGGGAAAAGGTCTTTTATAATCAATTTTCTCAAAATGTACATTTTGTGATTGAAGTACTTTCAGCACCAAGGTCTTCAATGACAATTAAAATTTAAAGCCGTCATTTGTAAACCATCTTTGACTTGATTTATGTTGAAAATACAAGGCATTGTTTAATGTTTCACCACTTAAATTTGACTAATTCTTTGAATGAGCGCTTATTACATTTTGATCCTTGCAACATATTCTTACAATGTTAATAACTTTGTAATGCTGCCATGCCTTTGCACAACACAGACACTCAAGGACTAAAGGTACCATGTGAGTAAATGTTTCAGGTATAATTTTGTCCCAGTCCTCCAGCAAAAAAGATTTAAAGTGTGAAAAAAAATTTTCTTCGTTTCAGAGTACACAGCGTCCAATTCTTCCATAAAAACACCTGAAATAATGACTTTCCTGACCACAATAGCAGATGCCTCCATGTGCAGAGAAATGGGTTGTGCTTCTGATCACTTAACGCAAAACGTTCTTTTAGCATCCTAGTTTTACCTGGTATTTGTAGTTGTAACTATGTATTGTAGTTCTCCACAAAGGCCTGCTGAAGGAATCCTGAGCCAGTGTGGTTTGATCACGTACAGACAACTTATGGTTCCTCATGCAGTGTAACCTGAGTCATCGCAGAGTACGGAGACTCAGTTTAGGCCTGTGCCCTTGCTCTTTACACAGAAACATTCCTCCAGAATTGCTGAATCTTATAATTACAGTGTGCCCGATAGTGGTAGATGCATCCAAATCCTTTCCTGTCTTTCAACAAAAATTATATTTAGACCTTTTCATCATTTTCTCATAAATTGGTGGACAACTTTTGCAATGACCAGCCCATCTTTATTCCTGAAGGACTAAGCCTTTCCTGGATGCTGCACCAACACCAAATCGTGATTAATCACCAGCTGACTTCATCAGTTTCAAATCACATTCTTATTTAAATTTTTCTTAAATCTCACAACTGGTCCTAAATTGAGAATATGTTGTGGGCCTGAATGGCAGGAAAGGATACACAAATAAAATGGAGCTGACCTGAAGAAATATAAAACATATTGCCTTCATTCTGCCTGCAATGAAATACAAGTCAAAGTAAATTCACATATCACTGCATTGTTTTTATTTGCATTTTCCATTAGGTCTTAACTTTTCAAGTTGGACTTATAGATTGTAGAAGCGCTCAATAGTGGATCTTTGAGATATCAAAACAGCGAGTGCATTACATTGCAATTTATGAGTTTCTATTGCTGAAAAGAGTGTGGCACAGAGGCAGTCTAGAAAAGGTGTGGAACATTTTGACAATCAAAAAGCAAAGTCATGGCGCATTGTAAATACTGTAGATATACATATAAGGGCCCTTTCGGCCCTTCAGCTTTAATCAAGTCGATTTCCGTCAGAAAGCCATGCATCAGCTCGACCATAATGAGCGCTTGTTCAAGTTGGTCTCCTACAAGTAGAATCGCAAAGTTTTATTGCCCCCTACTGGTGAAAAGCTTTAAAACAGTGCCTTTTTACACAGCTGCAGAGCGGTCAACAGGTCATTTGCTCCCTCCTGCTTTTCTGTTATCTCCCAATTTGGAATAACCAGTGCTGCCACCTGTACTCATTCACAGGAGTAAGGTTTAAAAAAAAAAAGAATGTGTTCTCCAAAAAAATTCGAGTCAGCCTTCCAGAGTGCCTCTGAATGTATTCACTGGCATGGATTATTATATCAGTTATTAAAATGTTCAGTGAGAAGCATCCTGAACACATGCTCATCAGCATTGAGGAAGCACCACCCTAATTTCAAGGTCAACATAGCAATTTCATGCATAATTTGTATCAAAGTGCATTGTGCTCCCTGAAAAGATGGCAAAATGTAAAATTAGGTCTTTAGCGCATTTTAATGCATTGCAGGCCAAAAAAAGCTGAAATCAAGATTTTTGTCACAGGGGGAAAATGCGAAAATGTGTTTCTGGGTCTGGTCACAAAAGGTGGCACAGTAAAAGTCATCCAAAGTCAGTTGATAAACATCAGCATTGGATGGTAATGAGGTGAGAACTTGACAAAAATGAGTAGAAACATCCTTAGAATGTTGCGACCGTGTATATGCATCTGTGCTCCAGCTATGTGGCACCATTGTCATTATTCCATCACTGGGAAGATTCACTAAAAGTTTGGGGGCATCTGTCTAGTGCTTGACTGTCCACAGTTTGCAAGCCACGGTACACAGTTTGCAAGTACAGCATATTAAAGAATCAAGATCATTCATATTGACTCAAACGGCTCACCAAAGGGGTCAAGTGTACGAATCCAGTCATAAGCCGCCTAACAGCAGCAAAAGTAGCCTGTTAATCCCCCACTTGAGCCCATTTCACCATCACTGTAGTACTGTTTAAAAGCAAGGCTTACTCTAAACTAGAGGCAAGAAATCTACACCTAAATCATTTGGTCCGTGTCAAGTTCGATCATTATTAGTGTAATGTGAATATAGGCCACTAGATGGCAGTATTTACCTTTTTTTGTTAAGCTCAGACTGGAGTCATGTTTAGACATGTCCTGGACATGTCTGGGGCAAGTCTCAGAAAATTAAAAAAAAGAGGTCTAAATGTGGGTGGGGTCTGCAAAAGAGGATATAAGGAAAAGAATTGAGACAGTAAAGTAGTAGGAGAAATTGCAAGAAGATGACCAGACCTGCCATTCTGTTCAAGACCTGTAACGTTTCTTTTGTGGATTTCTTTGCCTGTGTTTGAGCATTTTCTTCATCCAGGACATCACCAAGCCACCCCACCAAAAAGGGACTGTAATTATTTCTGTTTTTTCTTATTTATCAATCTTGGTCTCTAGTTGTAGGTTGTTATTAGTCTTTGTCTTTGTTAAAAATTAAATGTGTTTTAGTTGTTAAAACTGTGTTTGTCATCCCTTGCTGTTGCTGTTGTGTAATAAATGTAATAACAAATTGGGGCCATAACAAATTGGGGGCTCGTCCGGGATAGACCATTGTGTGAGTAATTTATTGAAAATCTAACATTCCAAATTGTGAAATTGTTTTTGTGAATTTTCCTAGATATATATTGACAACAGCAATGGATGATTTCTTGGCATCACCAACCGTAGGGGTTTTGAAGTCTTTTAAAAAGACAGAACTGCTAGAAATTTGCAGACAGTTGGAGCTGACAGAGGTAAAACCAGCCATGCGAAAAGCAAGACTGGCTAGAGAGATAGTTGAATATTACATTGATGAAAATGTGTTTGCACCAGGAGATCTGGAACAGTTTCCAGTGGAAAATCCAAATATAGAAATGGAACTTAAATTAAAAATGCTAGAGATTGAAAGGGAGGAAAGAGAAAAAGAAAGGGAGGAAAAAGAAAAACAAAGAGAATTTGAGAGGGAAGAAAAAGAAAAACAAAGGCAGTTTGAGTTAGAAAAATTAGCAAGAGAAGAAAAACAAAGAGAATTTGAGAGAGAGAAAGAGGAAAGAGCAGAAAGAGAGAGACAGAGACAGAGAGATTTTGAATTAGAGAAATTCGATAGAGAAGAAAGACTCCAAATGGAGCAACTAAAAATTAAAATTGAAACTAAAAATAAATTTTGTGCCAGTCAGGAGGTAAAACTGGTACCTCCATTTTCAGAAA
The DNA here is from genome assembly GCA_029721435.1 of Gymnothorax reevesii. Classification (NCBI taxonomy): domain Eukaryota; kingdom Metazoa; phylum Chordata; class Actinopteri; order Anguilliformes; family Muraenidae; genus Gymnothorax; species Gymnothorax reevesii. Next base: position 27,201,485 of record CM056575.1, on the reverse strand, counting down.
AGGATGTTGACAACTATTTCCAGTGTTTTGAAAAGGTAGCAAAGAGTTGCCAGTGGCCAAAGGAACACTGGCCTCTGATGTTGCAAACTGTCCTCAAGGGTAAAGCTCAACAAGCCTATTCGGCTTTGTCTGCAGATGATTCCTCTGATTATGAGGTTGTCAAAAAGGTTATTTTGAGAGCTTATGAGTTGGTTCCAGAGGCTTACCGACAGAAATTCAGAGGTCTGAAGAAATCTGAAAATCAGACTTATGTTGAATTTGCTAATGAGAAGCAGGTTTGCTTTGAGCGCTGGTGTACTTCTATGGAGGTCACGGATTATTTCAACTCACTAAAAGAGATGGTGTTAGTTGAAGAATTCAAGAACTGTGTTAAGGATGATGTTAAGACCTACCTTAATGAGAAGCAAGCACTGAACTTGCAATCAGCTGCCAAATTTGCAGATGAATATGTTCTCACTCATAAGTCCAAATTTCAGTCTAGCAGTAACAAGAAATGGTCCCAATTTCAGAAAAAGGGTTACGGTGATACCCAAGATTCCTCACCCAAAGACAAAGACAAATCTGGTGATGGTGCTCAGAAATCCAGTAACAGGTCTGATCAAAGTGTGAAAGCTGACAGTGACAAAAGTGGTCTAGTTTGCAGTTATTGCAAGAAATCTGGTCATGTTACAACTAACTGTTGGTTCCTTAAAGCTAAGAAAGAAAAAGAAAAGGATACCAAACCAAATGCCTTTGTGAAAACAAGGTTAGAAACCCCTGTAGTAGATAACCAATCTGCTAAATTGCCTGCTTCTTGTGGGGCTAAAAAGCCTAATACAGCTGACTTTGTGAGGGAGGAATTTCTTCCATTTGTGTCAGAGGGATTTGTGGCTCTGAATGAGCATACTACTCCTGTCCCCATATATATCCTAAGGGATACCGGAGCTTCTCAGTCACTTTTGTTAATGGACTCCTTGGAGTTACGTGATGAGACCGCTTCAGGGGATTTCATACTTGTACAAGGTATTGAAGGGAGGACTGTATCTGTACCCCTGCGCTCTATATTCTTGAAGTCAGATTTAGTTACAGGACAGGTAAAGGTGGGACTTATGTCAAGTCTACCTATAAAGGGTGTTTCTCTGTTGCTAGGCAATGACCTGGCTGGGGGCAAAGTAGTTCCCCCTGTACATCTTACTTCACAGCCGAGCACTGAAAATGGGGATGAGGACCCATCTCTGTATCCTTCTTGCGCAGTGACTCCTGCTATGGCCAAGAAGGCTAAAGAAGATGATGTTGTGGTGCCGTCCAGTACATTGAATAGTCAGGACTCAGGTGGTTCGCCTCATGACTCTGATTGGCCTACTATGGTTTCTCCGTTTGAGGACTTATCAGATACTTTTATCAGTTCTCTATTCAGCCAGCCGGATGGGTCTGGTGATTCTGATGTGTCTGGAGACTTGTCTCTGTCCAGAAAGCGGTTGATTGAGGAGCAAACTAATGATCCTGAAATTTGTGTACTAAAGAGGAGAGCCCTTCCTGAAAAAGAAATAGATGCAGTTCCAGTTGGGTATTATCTCAAGGATGGTGTGTTGATGCGGAAGTGGCGCCCTCCTGATATCCCTGCCAATGCAGATTGGGCAGTGGTCAGGCAAATTGTTGTTCCGAAGGTCTATAGGAATGAGATCTTAACAATGGCTCATAGTTTACCTTTAGGAGGTCATCTTGGTGTTAACAAGACTGTTGATAAGATCATGAAACACTTCTTTTGGCCTGGGCTTCGGAAAGATGTTTCCAACTTTTGCAAAACCTGTCACACTTGTCAAGTAGTTGGAAAACACCAGTTAGACCCACCTGTAGCTCCATTGCAGCCTATCCCAGCATTTGGGGAGCCATTCTCTAGGGTCATTGTTGATTGCGTTGGTCCATTACCCAAGACTAGATCTGGAAATCAGTACTTGTTGACAATCATGTGTGCATCTACCAGATTCCCCGAAGCCATACCTCTACGTAACATCAAGGCAACTGCAATCTCGAAGGCTTTGATAAAGTTCTTCACGTTGTTTGGTCTTCCCAGGGAAATTCAGTCAGACTAAGGTAGCAATTTCACTTCAGGATTGTTTCAGCAGGTTGTGTATGAACTAGGTGCAAAACAGATTCTTTCTAGTGCCTATCATCCAGAAAGTCAGGGTGCCTTAGAGCGGTTTCATTCCACTCTCAAGACAATGATGAGGACTTATTGTTATGACCATGAGAAAGACTGGGATGAAGGGGTTCATTTGCTGTTGTTTGCAGCTAGAGAAGCAGTGCAGGAGTCTACTGGATTCAGTCCATTTGAGCTGGTGTTTGGTCATAAAGTGAGAGGACCTTTGCTATTATTGAGTGAATAATGGCAAGAGAAAGAGCCGCATATCAGTCTGTTAGACTATGTTGGCAAGTTCAAGGAAAGATTGCGTGCAGCTTGTGACCTTGCCAAAGAGAACTTGAAATCAAGTCAGGGAAAAATGAAAACTTGGTATGATCATAAGGCTAGAAGCCGTGAGTTTAAACCAGGAGACAAGGTCCTTGTGTTGTTTCCCTTGCAGTCCAATCCATTGCAGGCTAGATTTCATGGTCCTTATGAAATTCTGACAAAACTCAATGATCTCAATTACATTGTGAAGACTCCAGATAGGAGAAAACCAAAACAATTGTGTCATATTAACATGCTAAAGCCTTATCATGACAGAAATGCTAGGGTTGCAGCTGTCACTTCAGATTCTCCAATGGTCGAAACGTGTGAAGATGAGGGGGAGTTTCAAGATGATGAACCAAGAATTAAAGCTGAAGTTCTTTCATGTAAATTGTCAAATTCTGAAGTGTTGCAAAATCTTGATGAAAAACTCCAGCACTTAGAACCCTCACAGAGAGATCAGTTTGAGAGGTTGATCAAGAAATATGAGGATCTGTTTCCTGATGTTCCAAAGAGAGTTTCTATAGCCTCTCATGATGTAGATGTTGGTGTTGCCAAACCAATAAAACAGCATCCGTACCGGATGAATCCTGAAAAGAGAAAGATTGCTGAGAAAGAGGTTGAGTACATGTTAGAACATGATATTATCAGACCCTCCAACTCAGATTGGAGTTCACCCTGTGTGCTAGTTCCAAAACCTGATGGAAGTACTAGATTCTGTACAGATTATCGCAAAGTAAATGCTGTAACTAGAACTGATGTGTTTCCAATACCTAGGATTGATGATTGTATTGATAGAGTAGGGCAAGCAAAGTTTCTGACCAAGATTGATTTATTGAAAGGTTATTCGTGTGTGCCTTTAACTGAGAGGGCCAAGATCATCTCTGCTTTTGCCACACCATCTGGATTGTACCAGTATGAAGTCCTACCCTTTGGCATGAAAAATGCCCCAGCCACGTTCCATAGGATGAAACAGTCTACAATCGCCGGATTGCCACACACGGGTGCGTACATCGATGACCTGATCACATGGAGTGACTCCTGGGAAGAACATCTAAAAGATTTAGAGACGTTGTTCCAGCGCCTGACCCAGGCTAACCTGACTGTTAACCTGAGCAAGAGTGACTTTGGTTGTGCTACTGTCACCTATCTTGGCTACGTCATAGGCCAGGGTAAGGTGGCACCCATAAATGCTAAAGTCCAAGCCATCATGGACTTTCCAGTTCCTGACAACAAAAAAGCTTTGCGCCGCTTCCTTGGAATGATCGGGTACTACCGCAAGTTCTGCAAGAACTTTGCTGAGATTGCTCTCAGTCTAACTAACCAACTGAAAAAAGGCGTAAAGTTCACCTGGGATGATGCATGCCAGAGAGCCTTCGATCACCTGAAGTCTCTGCTGTGTCACTTCCCCGTGCTCAAATCTCCTGACTTCAACAAACCGTTCTCCATCGCGGTCGATGCTAGCGACCAAGCTTGTGGATCTGTGCTCCTACAGAGAAGTGACTCTGATGACATTGAGCATCCCGTGGCATACTTCTCCAGGAAGTTCAATCGCCACCAAAGGAACTATTCCACAATAGAGAAGGAGCTGTTGGCTCTGGTCCTTTCTTTACAACACTTTGAGGTTTATGTTTGTACAGGACAAAAGCCAATGATTGTGTACACTGACCACAATCCGTTAATGTTTTTGAGTAAGATGAAAAACAAGAATCGGAGATTGTTGAATTGGAGTTTGATTTTACAGGAGTTTGACTTGGAAATTAAGCATGTGAAGGGTACAGACAATGTAATTGCTGATTGCTTATCCCGTGTTTGAATGTGTATATCATGTGTTTGAATATTGTATGATATGTATATATAGACAAGTGTTCACTTAACCATTTTGTATTGAAAAGAAAAATTTTGCCTTTAATAGTCAAAATTTTTCCCTTTTGGAATGGAGGTGTAATGTGAATATAGGCCACTAGATGGCAGTATTTACCTTTTTTTGTTAAGCTCAGACTGGAGTCATGTTTCGACATGTCCTGGACATGTCTGGGGCAAGTCTCAGAAAATTAAAAAAAAGAGGTCTAAATGTGGGTGGGGTCTGCAAAAGAGTATATAAGGAAAAGAATTGAGACAGTAAAGTAGTAGGAGAAATTGCAAGAAGATGACCAGACCTGCCATTCTGTTCAAGACCTGTGACGTTTCTTTTGTGGATTTCTTTGCCTGTGTTTGAGCATTTTCTTCATCCAGGACATCACCAAGCCACCCCACCAAAAAGGGACTGTAATTATTTCTGTTTTTTCTTATTTATCAATCTTGGTCTTTAGTTGTAGGTTGTTATTAGTCTTTGTCTTTGTTAAAAATTAAATGTGTTTTAGTTGTTAAAACTGTGTTTGTCATCCCTTGCTGTTGCTGTTGTGTTATAAATGTAATAACAAATTGGGGCCATAACATTAGAAATATCTGGTTTTGCCTTTTATAACACAAAATTTGAATCTTGGCCATGAATTTAACCCTATAATGCCCCCTGTATCATATATGATACAGCAAATTTGAAGGGCCATGCCCACCTGGTAGGATGCAACACAACCACGACTGTTCACTGTATCATATCTGATACACAGTGCTGCCACCTGGAAGGAAGAAGTGAGATTACAGGAGTCTCTCCCCTAGTCACTCACTTCAAGGTAGTAGCTCCAAAATGAATGGGAATTCATGAATTTGCTTGGACTTTGGCAGTGAAATTCGGCATTCCAAGGTAAATATTACACAAAAACTTATTCTTATACAAGTTAAGGTATAGTTATAGATAGTAGAGAGCATATAAATAATTTGAAATTTCTAGTGTTAAGTTCTGGAGGGTTGCTGATTTTTGGCCGTATCAGATATGATACTCCTGGAATTATAAGAAGTTCTGTTCGGCAATGTATATTTTGCTGTCACAAAACCTAATGATGGACAGTGGACCTGAATACTACCCTTCAATACTTCAAAAATATTACTGGGTCATATTTTTCCTATAATGATGTCAGTGTCTGGGCATTATAGGGTTAAGGTGCTGTATTTTCAAAGCTGGTCCATTACGACTTAAAAGGGATGAAGTCGCCACCACAATCTACAGCTAGAGTTTGACCTGCACATCAGGACCGAAGCAGCTGCGGTCATTTCCCAGCGAGACGGGGATTACAAGCCCTTTCCAGAAGCACTTTCCCATTTAACAGTAGGGGGTTGCAATTTGTAGACATGCAATGGTGTCAAACTAATGTGTCAAGGCGAACCCCTGTTGACGTACAGCAGAAACATTCGCCTTGAATGAGGAGGAAAAAAAAAAAAAAAGGCCTGAATGATCACCAATCTGATCGCCAAATTATGGCCATCAGGAAGTTCACATATGGAGAGAATTGCGTGTCCTAGAAAGGTCAAAATTTGACAAGTCACAAAGCACATTATTCAAAACAATCTGGAACCTTTCTGATTAAGGGAATATTTTTCCTGTAAACTTTTCAAGGCATTAAACAACGTAACTCTTAGATAAAGATTTTTATTTTTCCGCTTTAAATAGATTTACAAACCATAAGAAAAAGAAAAAAAAAATGCAAAGAGAAAAACAAAAAAATACATCAAGTGATGGTCAAAGTCACCACATGTGCATATCAATATTGGGGCAAAGATTGTAAACAGTCTGAAAGGAAGGTGATGGGTAACAGTTTATTCGGGAACTGATGACAAGGGGGGGGTGACTACTGGTTTTGTCTTAGTTTTTGTCCTGAGGATTTTGCTTCGAAAAATTGTAGCTGAAGATGCCTCCATCAGCCACAAAAATGGAATCTTTTCAAAGAGAGGGTGGGAAAAACAAAAAAAAAAAAAAAAACTATTAAAATGGAGAATATATGACCAACCTGCAGCTTCTAAGAAAAACAACGTATCCAAGAAGAGAGCATTACAATTATGCTGAAAACAAACCGACTTCTCGCAACGAGCCGCAAACGCAAGGAAGACGGCCAAAAAAAAAAAAAAAGGGAGGCAAGAAAAATACTGTTTGCTTGCTCAAGTCCATTTCACAAACTGAAAGTCTGGTTACCGGGTAAAGAAAGAGCCAAACAAGAAATCCAACTTTGTTCCAACAGTTTCAGACATGGGGGAAAAAAATAATTAAAATAATTCACCCACATCACATAAACTGGGCTTATTCATCATATTCAATACCATTAGCACTAACAAATGGGCAGGCTAGCAGGCTAACACCATGCATTGCTTCCAATTCCAAAGTTCATTAAACCCATCCCACCCCTCCCATCCATTCCACATCCCCAATTAGTCATTTACAGGCCACATCCTATTGCACGCTTGTTTTCTCGCGATGCTTTATATCACAAACTAATGGCCAATGAGAGCCTGTTGTTCTTCCAAAATACTGAATTGGAATGAAAACTGGTTGAGGCCAGATCCAAGCATAAAAGTTTCATTTTGAATGCCGCCAGTTATCCGAAGGCAGCTGGAGAAAAAAGATGTTTTTCTCAACCACCCCACAAACCAGGTCTGTCAGATCAATGGACCAACCAGATCAGGCTGAACTTCTGAGAAAGAGCCCATGAAATGACCAGTTTCCTGAATCTGCCTGTAATTTTCAGCACCCAACTTAGCACTCCGGTGTGCTACTGAAGCCGCCTACGGTTTGAAGTCATTTAAACACCACTTCAGACCCCAGCATCACTACACAGTAGCTTTTATCAGGCAGAGAAATCACATTAAATACTTCATAACAGGAGGTCTCACGGGAGTAAAAAATACACCTGAGAGGAAACGATAGAATAGGCCCAGATGAACTGAGGTTTTCACTGATGCCATTCAGCCTGACCTGCATGCTTATGTCACCCAGGGCATTTTCATCATTTCTTATCTCGCTGATAAGGCATTTCAAAGATTTAGCAACATAATAACAGAGGCATATCTCAAAAAAAAAAAAAAAAAAAAAAAAAGATTTATAACTGGAATTACAGGTCTGTTACATTTACAATGGTTTACCGGTGAAATAAAACCGAGCTCCCGGGATTATCCGGACAGAAAGTGTAAAAGAAACAGCATGTAGAACCGGCTGAGGAAAAAGGAGAACCACTTGTTTCTCATTCTTCTCCCCAAAAACCAGAAGACGACTTTTGAATTCTAACTAGCCTGCATTTCCATAACCAGCCGAATGTGAGAACTAGTTTCAGCTGGAGTAGTACATGCCCTTCAACTGGGAGTTAGCGCCAGGTTTAGTGGTTAACTTCATGGACCTCCAACCGGAGACCATTAACTGGTGGCACGCACGCACGCACGCACGCACGCACGCACGCACGCACGCACGCACGCACGCACGCACGCACGCACGCACGCACGCACGCACGCACGCACGCACGCACGCACGCACGCACGCACGCACGCACGCACGCACGCACGCACGCACGCACGCACGCACGCACGCACGCACGCACGCACGCACGCACGCACGCACGCACGCACGCACGCACGCACGCACGCACGCACGCACGCACGCACGCACGCACGCACGCACGCACGCACGCACGCACGCACACACACACACACACACACACACACACACACACACACACACACACACACACACACACACACACCAAGTTTTTGTCTGAGCAAAGAAGCCAAAACGATTTCACGATAATGGATGAAGCCATCAGGGCCGCAAGAGTGAGTGCTTGTAAAATAGTCGTGTGTTCCAGGTGTTGTATGCAGTTGGGGACTCAAAAAATAAAATGGAACAGATATAAAAATGAATAAGAACGGAAAGAAACTGCATGGTCTTCCTGCAGAGTGGAGATGCGCTTCAGAAGCAAGTGGAATCAGTGGTGGTGGTTCTGAGTGGGTCTGCAGAAAGAGGGCACCAATAGTCCAGTTCAGGAGGTCGGAAGTGGGGGTGGGAATAGGGGGAGGTGGCAGAGGAAGAGGGGGCGTGGTCATGACTCCTCCGTCCCAGAGTCGTCCTCGTCGTCATAGCAGCAGTCCTCGTCCTCATCCTCCTCGTCCTCCTCCAGGTCTTCGTCGTCGTAGTAGTCGTCATACAAGAGAGTGGAGCCCTCGTCCACTGGAGGGGCTCTCGTGCGAATGCAATACTCCGCCAGTGTGGTGGGCACCTTCACCCCATCACGGTCCGCCTCCGCTTTGGTGGCCAGCACCTGTTTCCTGAGAGATCAGAAGAGATCATTATTAGATACATAACCTACTATATCTGCAAAGGAAGGAAGACCTTCCTTTTAGTAAAATCCACCCATTGAACAATTTTTTACATTTCATTAGACTGGTGATTTCTTCTTCTATGGGTGAAGTTGACAATCGTGATTAACATTTGCTTGCCTGCCTGCCACCTAAACCCATTTGTGCCATAACAGAATTTTTACTCCATTTCCTGTGGTGCACGTGCTCTGAGCTAGCCTGAGCACAAATACGGGAAATAATTTTTTTTGAAATTGGTTGAATCATAGGGCTGAAAAGTGTGCGTTTCTTTTTGTATCAAATTTAGTCTTTGGACACCAGGGACTATGTTTATTTTCTGAAAGTACAAAATGTTCTAAAAGAAATGAGTGAAGTATCGGGATGGTTTAAATTTTCAGTCCACATATGCAACAAGGATTATGGCTATACATTTCATACAAGTAAAGGCTGCTCTGAACTACAATCAGGCCCGACCAATTGAAAACCCATGCTTGAAAGACCAACCAATTCAATGCATTTCATTGTAGTTAAAATATAAAAAAATCGAATACATTGACATAATTACACATCAGGCATGAATAAAAACTATGCGAACATCTCATTTTACACAAACATTGAATATATTGTATACCTTCATTACAGAAAGTTGTTTAAACTCAATATTGATGTGGGACCAGCACGAAAGCAATAACCAGAAGCATTATGGAAGAAAATTCACTTATTCACATGGGGTATATCACTTGGTGGGCTGCCTCAGCCATAGAATGACTTCAGTTGGAATCATAACCCTGTCCTTAACCCTGCAAAACTCCCTGAAGCAGTGAGCAGGTGGTGGAATTCCACATCTGAGGCAGGATACAATCCCGCTTGCAGCAAGGAGCACAGCGCCTCTGTAGGGTGTAGCACCCAGGGTAGTGACCTCTCATCATACCAGTCATCATAGCATACCTACTCTGGCACCAAAAGGCTCTTTCAGCAAACTTGTTTGTGTGTTCTCTTGGACCTCAATACCTCAGCTTGATGGGCGAAGTTCTTGAGCATGTGCATACGCACCATTTCCCTTCTGAATGTAACAGGACCAAATTACTGGCTCCATGTCAGCATTATCTCCACTCTCAATGTTGGCTGGGCATATGCCAATGGCAGCCATATTGATAATGTCTGATTGGATAAATGGAATCAATTGCTATAAATGACATATTTTCTTGATATGTGTTCTGTCCATCTATCCTCTTCCCTGGCTTTTGACTGACTGCAAGATTGCGACAAGAAAAGTTTACCCAGCGCTAGTTCAAAAGTTCAGTTCAGTTATTGCAACAGGTGTACCAGACATAACAGTTTGTAACAACTCTGTTTGTAGATACTGTTCTCTTCTTCCCAGTGATTCCTTTTGTTTATGCAAGTATGCAACTGGAAATATGTATGAGACCGTCTTTCTGTGTGTGAATATATGAGAGAGAGAGGGAGAGAGAGAAATTCTCCTTGTATGAGAGTCCATAGTTATCTCCCCAAGTTCTGTGGGACCATAGAGGCATTCTTCCTGTGAAATCCATAGAAACTAACAGAATGTCTCTCCAGCAAATTATTCTCACTTGGTGCGGCCTGATAATAGTTCAGTGTAAGTTCCATTAAAGGAGCTGTCACACAATTACTGCACATGCTCAGAACATACATCCCATGAAAGTGAATCTGTTTGACTGCAAGTCCTAAGCTGATTTCATCCTTCCCAATCCATCTTCATCTTGCATTGTATTTATATTGTTATGGCCCCGATTTGTTATGACCTATTGGACAGCAAGGGATGACAGACAATTTTTAAAGCTTAAACAGATTTAATAGAACAAAGGCTGACCAAGAATTACAATATATATTAAAAAATGATAGTTACAGTCCCTTGAGATGGGGTTGCTTTGTGATGTTCTGGGACAGGAAAATGCTCCAACACAGGCAAAAATCCACAAAAAGAGCGTCACAGGTCTTGAAAAGTGTGACAGGTGTGTGTACACACACACACTACCGCTTAAAAGTTTGGGATCACTTGCAAATTTCTTTGTTTTCCAAAGAAAAATACATTTTCATTAATTTCACTAACATTTTTTTTCCATTTCACTAACATTTTTATCCATTTCACAAACAATTAAAATTAATCAGATGATTTTTAAAGAATGATCTTCATTTTTGCATAGAGGCCTATTATCAGCAACTGTCAGTCCTCGGCATCAATCGCCTGATATGGCTGCTAATACAAGTAAAGCATTTTATAAGGCTAATTGATCATTAGAAAACCCTTCTGCAAATGTGTTGCACAGCTGAAAACCATTGAACTAATAAGGGAGCACAAAAGGTAGCATGGCATTCTTGAGGTTGGTTTAGTACCTGAAGCATCAGCAGTTGTTTGTTTGTTTACAGGCTCAAGGAAGGAAGCGGCGCAAAGCTTTTTTGTTGTCAGGAACTGGAAAGTCCATGATGGCTTGGACTTTAGCATTAATGGGTGCCACCTTACCCTGGCCAATGATGTAGCCAAGATGCGTGACAGTAGCACAACCAAAGTCACTCTTGTTCAGGTTAACAGTCAGGTTAGCCTGGGCCAAGCGCTGGAACAACGTCTCGACATCTTCCAGATGTTCTTCCCAGGAGTCACACGATGTGATCAGGTCGTCGATTAACGCACCCGTGTATGGCAATACAGCGATTGTAGACTATCATCTTTTGGAATGTGGCTGGGGTATTTTTCATGCCAAAGGGTAGGAATTCATACTGGTATAACCCAGATGGTGTGGCAAAAGCAGAGATGGTCTTGGCTCTCTCAGTTACAGGCACACACCAATAACCCTTCAATAAATCAATCTTAGTCAGAAACTTTTCTTGCCCTACTCTATCGATACAATCATCAATCCTAGGTATTGGAAACACATCAGTTCTAGTTACAGCATTGACTTTGCAATAATCTGTACAGAATCTAGCACTTCCATCAGGTTTTGGAAGTAGCACACAGGGTGAACTCCAATCTGAGTTGGAGGGTCTGATAATATCATGTTCTAACATGTACTCAACCTCTTTCTCAGCAATCTTTCTCTCTTCAGGATTCATCCAGTACGGATGCTGTTTTATTGGTTTGGCATCACCAACATCTACATGATGAGAGGCTATAGAAACTCTCTTTGGAACATCAAGAAATAGATCTTTATATTTCTTGATCAACCTCTCAAATGGATCCTTCTGTGAGGGTTCTAAGTGCTGGAGTTTTACATCAAGATTTTGCAACCCTTCAGAATTTGAAAATTTACATGAAAAAAACTTCAGCTTTAATTCTAGGTTCATCATCTTAAAACTCCCCCTCATCTTCACACGTCTTGACCATAGGAGAATCTGAAGTGAGAGCTGCAACCCTAGTATTCCTATCATGATAAGGCTTCAGCATTTTAATGTGACACAACTGTTTTGGCTTTCTCCTATCTGGAGTCTTTACAATGTAAATGAGATCATTGAGTTTTGTCAGAATTTCATAAGGACCATGAAATCTAGCCGGCAATGGATTGGACTGCAAGGGAAACGACACAAGGACCTTGTCTCCTGGTTTATACTCACGGCATCTAGCCTTATGATCATACCAAGTTTTCATTTTTCCCTGACTTGATTTCAGATTCTCTTTGGCTAGGTCACAAGCTGCACGAAGTCTTTCCTTGAACTCGCTAACGTAGTATAGCAGACTGATATGCGGCTCTTTCTCTTGCCATTGTTCAACAATAGCAAAGCTCCAACACAGGCAAAAATCCACAAAAAGCTTCACAGGTTTTGAAGAGTGACAGGTCTGGTCAAATGTATCCTTCTCCTTGCAATTTCTCCTACTCCTTTGCTCTCTCAATTTTTCTCCTTACATACTCTTTTCCAGCCCCCTCCCACCTTCCAGACTTTTTTCAATTTTCTGGGACTTCTGAGGCATGCCCAGGACATGCCCAAAACCTAGCTCCAGACTGGGCTTAACAAAAAAAGTCAATACTGCCATCTAACAGCTTTTTTTTTCACATTACAGTATATTTTTATATCTTTCAGTTACAGTTATGCCTTTTATATTCAGGTGCCTTCTGTGGAAATTTCAGGATTCAAAGCGCTATTTTAAGCTTTAGCTGAGGGTTACGATGAATGCGAGCTGGTCGCCATCGCCAAGAATCATGGAAGAAGTAAAATACCTCCTAGATTTTGACTTGCAGTTGAGAATGATTTACTTCAAAGTTGTGAGCATGTGCAGTAATCGAGACAATGCTCCTTTAAAATAGAACACACAGGTATGAGCCTCTTCCAAGTGTGGACTGAAAAGGGGGAAAAAAAAAAAAATCTCTTCACTTCAATAAGTTATTTAAGGAAAATTTGTACCATTTTAGAATAAAACTGTAGTCCTGTGTCCAAAACCTAAATTTATTAAGATAAAAAATAGGACCAAGGGTCCTGTAGCTTACCGGCAAACAGTCATACAACAATGATACAAGTTATGAAAATTTCATGTGAAGTTTGACATTTGAATCAATGAAAATCAATGTAAAGGTCACTCAATAAAAGTTCATATACATCTATAAAACCTTCTGTAATACAATCCTAAGCTCAGAAGCAGTTTTGGTGATACAAGTTATTATAATCAATTAAAATGACGCTTGCACTGTACATTGACGGTACCAAGGCAAGTTGATTGCCTGATTTAGAAAAAAATTTATCACGCAGATTTTGAGCAATAATTTTTTATTTCTCAGTCCTATCTTTAATATTGGACCCAAAATTTCAAGGGCCCATAAACGACAAAAAATGATTAAATCAAAAATCCGAGAAAAACTTCAGGAGATATGGTCTAGTAGCATGTTATTGCAAATTTACGCGAAAATTCATCAAGATAAAAAATGTTCCTGACGCCGGACGCCACACCACGACAATACCTTATCGGCCCGTAGGGCCGGTAAGCTAAAAATAATTGTGCTCCACGTGGTTTCCGAGATACAATCACATTTGTCAACTATGAACTCAGAACTCAGAACAAGTTGTAGATTTAAGTTATCCTACATTATCCTGTGGGAATTTCTCATGTCATACATCATTAAAAAGTTATGCACACACTTTTAGTGTTTTTTCGAATATTTCGAAAATCCTGAATTTGACCACAAATGAGGATTCCCTCATGCAATTTTGAGAGGGAGGAAAAAAAAAAAAAAAAAAAACACAATTGTGTATGGCTAGATACTTGTCTGCAACATCTTTGTATAAAATGTCTTAAAATCAGACCAATCAGAACAAATTCTATGGCATATTATTTTATTGTACAAAACGTAGTTATTGGGTGCAAATGGGTTAAAGCTCAAGGTCTAAGTAGCACTAAAATACTCAGTGACTTATCTGCTCCACTCTGGCACGCACCTGATGATCTCGGCGTATTCGCGGTCCTTGCCCTTGCTGTCTCGCCACTTGCGGTACATGACTGATGCGTCCACGTTGGCGGGGGAGAAAGTGTTGGGCTCATTCAGCAGGGAGATCACGCTGAGCAGAATCGTCCTGCCAGAGAAAGATGGGCAAAGGTCAAACCAGGACCCGCTAATCATGCGATAGGCCCAGTGAGACCCGGTGGGATTTCGATTACTGAATGGCCTGGAAGAAATAGGGTAGGGACTACCAATGGAGAAGGGCTATCCATATTGAGCCGAGATGGGCAGCATTCAGAAAATAAACATATTAATGCGATAAGCATATTGACCAAGAGGGCAACAGCCATGAACAACAAAAAAAAAAAATCACTCACTCCTGATCACTCACTCACTGTAAATGCCTCTCGCCCCTGATCTCACTGTAAATACCTCTTGCCCCGATTTCACTGTAAATGTTTCTCACCCGATCTTACACTGTAAATATCTCAACTCTGATCTCAATGTAAATGCCTCCTTCCCCTGATCTCTCATACCAAATGCCTCTTGCCCAATCTCTCCCTCAAATGTAAATTCCTCTTGCTCCCGATCTCTCACTCTCACCCTTCAGCTCTGCCTCACTGAAATGATAAAGTGACTGAGAGGGAGGGGCAAAATATAGAGAAGGGAGAAAAACTGGATGAGAGAGGGATGGAGAGAAGAGGGGGGGAGAACACAATTGAGAGGTGACAAACAAAGAGAATGAGCAATGCAAGAAAAAAATAGTCTAACAAAAAGAACACACAAGGAGGCTTTCATACAAGGGCCTTCCACTAAGGTGAATGTATGTTCCTGACTCTGCAGAAATGGACACTGATATATGCAAGGGAAGGAGGGGTGTTATGGACAACTTTTTGGGTACAGAGGCTGAGGAGTGGTTATGGGGTGCCTGACTTGTTTTGGGGGTAGAGTGTGTCAGAAGGGGGGTATAGGGGTTTTGGGGGTACAGAGAGTAAGGCGCGGTTCGAAGGCATCAGGGCTGGCTTTGGGGCTACCTGACGTTCTGCGTGGGGTTCCATCTCTCCGAGGGCAGCTCTCCGCTCTGCGGATCGTCCACCGGGGGATGGAGGATGGAGATGCACACGTCACCGTTCTGCAGGGGGATGAGGGGTCAGATCATGAAATGCATACGATAAAAATCAAAAGTTATACCTCATAAAGCAGGTGTATAATCAGGCATGTTCCACTATAAACCAAGAGTATTAGGTTGGTAAATCAGGTGCGTTGTACCTTATAAACTAGATGTATTAGGGCTGAATGAACCAGGAGCGTGAGGCCTTAAAGGCCAGGTAGGCAAAGACTTAAAGCAGGAGTATTATGTTTTATAAATCAGGTGTGTTAGGCCCTACAAACCAGGTGTAAGGCATCATGACCCAAGTACAGCTAGGCCTTATAATCCAGGTCTGTTCAGCCTTAGAAACAAAAGGAGAGGAACTCTTCACCCAATTAAACAAGAATGCAAAAACGAAAATACAAAGCGGTTAGTCAAATCAAAGCCAGAAGCAGAGATGTGTGAAGCAACGTTGGGAGCTGGTCTTACCTCATAAATGTTAGGGTGCCACATTTTGGTGAGGAACCGGAAAGCTGGGGGAGAGTAGGGGTAGTCAATGGGGAACTTGATACGGGCCTGCAGGAGACAGAAGAAGGACATTTGGAGCCAAGTTTTGAGATATTCAGGCAAAATCCAGCACTTTGAATTGTTGACCCCCCCCTGGATTTGGCTGATTTTTCCGCTCCTGTTGACTCCTTCTGTGCCGAGCTACAGCAACTCCTTTTTTGGCCAATTAAACACAATCGCTAGTTCCCACCTCTCCAATTCTGAACTTCAGAGGTGCCCCAGCTCAAAGTTTATTAAAAGTGAGTCTATAAGGAGGGCAGATCACCAAAATGTAGTGATCCAACACAGGCACCCTTGAAGTTCGCCAATGGGGGGGCTCAAAATGCTCCAAACCATTTTTTTCCCCCCTCAAGTTTCACACAGATTTTCTTGAAACTTCAAAGGTATCCTAGTTGCCTATTTGCAGACTTAAAGGCCTACAGCCGAAACGTTGTCACAATGAAAAGAAAATGTGCGCTTTGAGGCCGAGTGTGCGCCGTCCTTCTTTTATTTTATACGGTTACTCCGTCGCCTGCACCTCATTACTTTGAAAACAAACAGTGTGCATTACCTTTTTTTTTTTTTTTTTTACTTATTTTAGTTAGGAATAGCACAACATAATGAAAAGAATATGCTATTCAGTCCAAAAACGCTTGTATTTTCACGTAAATTTTAACCAATTCTTTGGCTTCCAGAAAACGAGACACAAGACCCCATTTTGAAAGAGTGGGGGTCTAATGCACTTCAGACCACAGCGAGAAGCTGACCGAAACGGGACATGGAGAACCGCACTGTGGATAGACACTAGGAGCTGGAATCTGGTCATGCTGCAGTCATCAGTATATAGCTATTTAGCATTGCATATTTCAAGTGGGGGGGGAAGAAGAAAAAAAAAAAAAAAAAAAACATACGAGCCATTACCATCATGTGATATTACAGTGAATGTTCCAAGAGTTTCAGATCATAATTTATGAGGAGGAACATAAATCAAAAGGGGTCAGTGTGTCTTACACTTGCATAACAACACAAGAGGGTAAAAAAAATGCACACATCGGCACTCACTCATACAGCTGAGCCAAATGCTATCGTGCTGGAGATGTGTGTAGCCAATGCTCGCGTCAGCAGTGTGTAAAGTATCTGGTGGGGTGGGATGGGGGTCCAAAGGGGCCCCCCCAGAGTGCGCAGCGAGGAAATACTGGGGGAGGAGAAGTACAGACTGACTGGGCCTGTCTAATGGCTAAAAACCAGCGGGCAGAGAAGGGTTTCAGTGTGAAAACCCAGAGGCTGCAATGGGCATTTGTGAATCACTTCCAAACGAAGAAAAATGCTGCCTTAACACACACTCTGCTGTAGCTAATTCAACAGTGTAAGCAGTGGAGTGTGGGGCCCCATAGAACACAGAGCAGGCAGAGTGTTAGTGTGTGTGTGTGTGTGGGGGGGGGGGGGGGGGTGACCCCAGTGAGCTGCCGCTATAAGACCCGTGTGGAGGTTAGTGCGTGGAGGAGTTCTCTACCCTCAAGTGGGCTGATGTAGAGCCACCAATCTCTGTATTACATCAGACACACGAACCATGAGAAGGTCACTACTGAAACCTGACATAGCACACACACTCTCACATAAGCACAGAGGCTTAAACATACACACATGCTCCCTCTTCCTTACACCTAAGCACATGCAGGCACACACACACACACACACACACACACACACACACACACACTGCAGGAAAAGACACAAAACAGAACACTCGCTCAAATTTAGTTACCAACACCCTCCTATAAACAAACACTATAATCGAACACACGCAAACACAACTGGTAGGGGCACATGGATGCCATTGGCCTGAAACACACTCCGTAGGCATGCGGACTGATGACAGTCTGTGGTGAGGTTATCAGAGAGAAGCAGTGTTAGGGAACCAGCCACACCCAGCAGTCCTGCAGTCACTGAACCCTGCAAGCTGAGCCCAAGAGTCAGCTGATCTACACACAGGAAGGGCCCTGAGAGGGGGTGAGAGCATTACATTTCAACCCAATTACACAACCCCCTACCAGCACACAAATCCCCTGCACGCACACATTTGCATGTACACGCTCACACAAACACACTCAAATATCAACATGCTCACTGTTGAATATATAACTCTCTCTCTCTCTCTCTCCATCTCTCTCTAGCCCTGTGGCACATTCACAAGCTCAACACAGATTCAGAGGAGAATCTGATTCACGTGATATGAGCAACAGGACAGCAGGGCCATGACAGCAGACGGGCAATGCATAGAGATTCACTCTCAAAAAGAGACTCAATTTAGAACCAAATCAGACTCCGTTTGTACAAGGAACAGGATAGCGGGACCATAGCAGAACAGCCACCCCCACCACCACAGAGAGCAATTTCAGGAGCCAGGCTCAAAATCTGGAGATGTTAAACAAAAGGGATCCTCACAGCCCAATCTCATCTGTTTAACACAATATCGCTCACCCGCTCCCACATTCTTCCTGAAAGACTCCTAGTGTGAAGCTCATCAACTCAGGTGCGTCAGAGGCAGAGCGCGATAAACACACACTCAGCAAGTGAGCAATCCCAGAGGAATGAAGGAAGATACACACCCTGTAGAAAGTGCCCAGCATGTTTTGCGAGTACAATGGCACTCGTTTACTTTATTTTAAAATAAAATACTAGGGAGTGATGAAGATAGTCGTCAGCAGACCAGAGCTAAATGTTCACGAGAATACCTGATAATTCCAGACAGCCGGGAGTACGCAGATGAATCATATTAGAGTCATCCACTTTATGCAACGTAGTCATTTTCAAAACGACACAGCCCTTTCATGCGTCTGCGTGATTTGTAATAACATTACAAGCTGTAAATACACTGGAATGTTGCAATCACACTCATTGGGGCCTTTAGTGCTCTCTGACTACACAGCGACTGATGATGGGACAGGTTACAAAGCGATAAGGCCAAACACATGGCTCGACAGATGTCTGAGGTGTGAAAATTCCACATTTGGTCGCCCTGATTTCAGGGTCGTTCTCCCCTGTTTTCATCTGCACGATTTTACCCCTTGCTGTCCCGTAGTCGGGGCTGAGGGGTATTATTGTCTTCACGTGCGATGTCAGTCAGTCTGTATGCCCGTCTGTCCTGTAAACTTTTGTATTCTGCACGAGAACTTGAAAACGCCTTTGTCAATCTATGCCATTTTTGCTGTGTTGCTTAATCCTGAGTACCCACAGAGGCCTATCGATTTTGACGGTGCTTGGATGTCCAGTACAGCCACCACCTTGAATTTTGTATTCCGCAGGATAACTTGAAAATGCCTTTGTCAATCTACGCCATTTTTGCTCCGTTGCTTGGTCTTCTCCACTCACAGAACCTATTGAATTTGACAGCACTCGGATGTCCAGTATGGCCACCACAGCCGCCATCTTAACCCTTGTGTTACCCTTCAAAAAAGTTATATCCATGACCCTTCAAGAGGACAAAAATGTCCATTTTCTAAAAAGTGTCCAACAAAATCTCACAAGGGGGATTTTTTGTAAGGGGGGCTAATTTTGCGATAAATTTGAAAATCCCAACTTTCTGCATGAAAATCCATTATTTGACCCTGTAATGCATTTTTATCCTAACCATGACCCTTCAAGTGGACAAAAATGTCCACCTGTCATTTAGCCATTCGTAAATGCCATTCGTAAATGCTACTTGCACTTATTGGGGTGGCACGGTGGCACAGTGATTAGCACTGCTGCCTCACAGCAAGAAGGTTGTGGGTTCGAATCTGGCCTGGGGCCTTTCAGTGTGGAGTTTGCATGTTCTCCCCGTGTTCACGTGGGTTTCCCCCACCCACAAAAACATGCCTCATAGGAACACACCAACCAGTACCCCTGACCAAGGAGCTGGCTGTAGAACTGGAGATGGTCCCTGGGCGCTGCTCTGTGGTTGCCCACTGCTCCTAACTATAGGATGTGTCAAATGCAGAGGACAAATTACCCCACGGGGTTCAATAAAGTATATCTTATTATTCTCAAAATCTTTGAGGTGACTCATATAGAGTTACACTAAATCACTTTTGACATGGATTTCAAGATTTTAACCCCTTCCAGGCCATTTTGAATACATCTGGGCGCTGTTTCTATAGAGGGCAAAACCACTAAAAAGGTCAAAAGTCAAAATGAGAGTTCAACATGAGAAAAATATGATAGTTCATTTACAACAATAAACAGCAAATTTTGAACAATAAAAGAACAATAGATAGAATAACAACAAAAACCGTAAGATACAACTGTGGTGTGAGGGACAGGGAGGAGAGAAGGACAGGGGGGGCTCAGGGGGTGCATTTTGAGCAATATATTACCTGAATACATCTCTGCATGGGAGGAGAACCAATCAGAGGATAGGAAAGGACTTGGTAACACTACCACACAACGCTGTTTGTACGCCAGAAAGAGGCAGCTAAATTAATAACCGACTCCGGCTGCCCGGATTGATTATAGCAATCGATTTCCCAGACAGCCGATTGCGGCCAGCTGAAGGCACAGCAGTAAATATACAGATAATCTCTCAGGAAGAAATGTGTTGAGAAGAGACGGCACGTGTCAACAGTCTGAGGTTCACTCAGGTGGGCGACCATGTAATAAGGAGGGAGCAGTTGAGAGAGAACCCAGGTCACCCATAGCATATGGGGCAAACAGGTTATCGTCCCCCGTTGCCCCGCGGAACAAGGGACATAGAAATGCTGTCCGTCCGGGAACAGTGTACTAGCTATAACTTTTGACAGCTTTGATGGAGGATCACCAAAGTCACACCACATATGCCTCTCATGAAGGCCATGCTCAAGTTCAATGACGATTGACCTTGACCTAGTTTTCAAGGTCACTGAGCAAAAATGTGAAGAACACTGTTCTCGCAATAACTTTTCACAGCTTTGATGGAAGATCACCATATTCACACCACATATGCCTCTCATGAAGGCCTTGCTCAAGTTCAATGATGAGTGACCTTGACCTGGTTTTCAAGGTCACTGAGCAAAAAGATGTGAGGAACACTGTACTCGCAATAACTTTTGACAGCTTTGATGGTGGCTCACCTAATTCATATGACATTCTTATTGGCTTGTTAGGTACATCTCAGCCATGGGCACAAAACTCTGCCTTGGCGATGCGTCCATCATCCACAAGTCATGAAAATTGTAATCTCTCTCATAACCCATGGTTATATTTAGCTCATATCACAATGATCCATCCCTCATCCATCTCTCTGTTCAACCAATGACCAATGAGCTACAGTGCCATTGTACTTCACATTATTAGTGGTACAGTGCACCACACTATTTTCAGCCACATGTTTCTGGTCACTTCTGCGACGGGAGACACAAGGCCTTCAGGCCAGCAGGCCATTTTTATAATTGGAAATGAGAAGCTTGACCTGGTGGTGGCGCTACAGCAAAGGTGATATGGTAACCAGCATCAATAACGGCCTTTTTCTGTGCACCAGGCACAGATCACAAGAAGGGTGACCTTTATTTTCATCAAAACCGAGTGATTGCATTTGGAAATGTAAAATTCGCCCTAGTGGTGGCGCAACAGGAAACATCCAGTACAACAAAATTAAGCTTTGTGCTTAATGCACCAGGAATGAACGCGAGAAGTTTCATGCAATTTCTCAAAAAATGGTCAGAGTTATTGTGCAAACACAAAGGATCTGTGGCAGCAGCATCAAAGGCAAATCTATAATATTCCCAAAACACTCCATTTCGGGGATGTAGGCCAATTACGTGTAGGACTAGTCTTAATGTTAAATGATTAATCGGGCCCACTATGTACTTTTAATTCACACACCTTATGCATAATTCAATTTGAACAGCATTCCATCTAAAAAGGAACAACATGGATTAAAATCTCCTGAGCCTTGAGGTAGCCAGTTCCAATTTAAGCAGTGCAATAAAAGGCTTTTGTGCAGTTGAACGGTGTGGAACTGCCCACCCACTAACACCATGCAGAAAAGCACAAGCACAGCTTGTACTAAAGAACTCCTAATGCTGAAACTCTTTATCCTGGGTGCTGTAGAACATTGAAGAGGTCTGGTCAGCACAACTTCAATAGCCTTTAATGCAACAGTATTGTAACTGTACTTTTGAGTTAACCACACGCAGAGTCCCTCAGACATATTGAAAAATGAAATGCATCTGAAAGCTCTGTCTGGAGTTAAAATTAACACACAAATGGAGGGGAAAAAAAACCTCACTCCAATTCAAATGTTTTTTCTTAGAGGGAACAGTCAAACAAAATTAGGCTGAATTTAATTTAAAAAAATAAAAAATAAAAAGAATCCACTCTTTCTAGTCTTGTAAAGAACATATGGTAGGGCAAATGGATGGGATCTTTCAAGAATTTTTTTTCAAGAATTGTTTATTTTTTTGAAGAGCCATTTTTAGGCTTGCACTCAATACTAACCCAAATCCTTTTCAAACCTATTCTACAAGACAACAGAAAATCGAAATGGAGAAGATTTTACCGCAAACTTCTTCCAGACTGAGCAGACAGGCCACGGTCCAAAAACGACAAGAGCAGAGAAAACAAAATTCTGAATAATCAATAGATATCACCGCAAAGTAACTTAAACTATTTTTATACATCTTAAAACATCTACATCATAAAAACATCTATTTGACCCTTAAATCTAAATATTGAGCAAAGAGAGCAATGAACACAAGACCCACTTTGAACTGACACAGAACACCAAGACATGGCCTAATGAAGCCAGTTCCTGGATTAGCATTTGTCACCAAGGGTTTTGTGGCATTGAGAGGCATTTATCTTTGGGTTTCTATCACAAGGCTGCTGCCACATGGACTCCAGGCCTTTTACAAACCACTGTTCACAAAATGTTTCTAAACAAAAAAAAAAAAAAAAAAAAAAAAAAAAAAATCTGTGACAAAAAAAATTGTGGTTTAAAAATGCTGCACCAATGTTCCCAGGCAATCAATTCTGGAAAAAACTAATTTAAAATGATGTTGCTGTGAGATGCTTTGAGCTGATTAGATTGTTGAAAATTTATGAAGGGGGATTCCTGTCGGATACATCCATTTTCAGGTTAGCGTCGTGTTCAAAAACACACCATGACAACTGAATCATCATTTCAACCTTAAAGTTGCAAGTTGGGCCTGGAAAAAAATAAAATACGAAGAACTTAGTTTTGGGGAGGGTAAGTGAAATGTTTTGATGTGAAATGTGTAGAAGTCCTGTTAATAGGCAGCAAGTGCAGAAAATAAAAATTGAGAGATCTGAATTAGGCATGTTAATATATGGTAGAAATTTCCAATTAGCCCACATCAAGAAATGATTAATGGGTTCCCTGGATTCACTCTCTTATCAGTTATAAGTAGTATGTATGTTTGGTTTTTCTTTTTTTTGTGGGAGGGGTCTGTTTTTTTTCCTTTACTGTTTTTTCCTTTGAGGCTACATGTATTTTTGGTACATGTAATATCCATGTTCCTGATGTTTACGGTTATATAGCTACGCGTTATATTATACATGACTTTCTAAAACTACAAAATAAATAAAAAAAAAAAAACAAAAAAAAGTTGCAGGTCACTTCAAAATTTCATCCAAAATGGAATGATGTTGCAAGGGCACCAAATCCTCATTCATTCGTGACTCTTCATACTTAACCAAGCGCTCGGACCAAAACCACCGCCGATCAGGCTAGACAGGACGTCTGCTCGCACCTGTTGCACCTGTGTGCTTATATGCTGAATGACAGGGCAATGAAACCTGATGTCTGCCGCTTGCCTGCTCGCTTTCATTTCTGGGGTTTTGCAGTGTAAAATATCATTAAATGCAGCTTTGTTGTCCCCTTTTCATTTTAAGTTGCTAGCTAGCCAGATTAAAAGCTTGCTAGTAGCCATATTCCCACTTTTTTTGAAAATGAGCTGACAATGATGAGAACAAACCACTGAAGTGGCTTCATCGCAGCTTAATGCACAAATTGAGCGTCACTGGCACAGAGCGCTCACTGCGGTTCACCGTAACAGCCCAATGGTTTCATGCATTTCAATATTCTCCATTCTTGCGTCAATGCAACATCATTCCGTTCTCACCCGTCTTGGGAAGCTACATCGTACCATCAACTGGTCAAGTGCACGTATTAAATTCACGTATTAAATTCAGTTTAGTTGGAAGCGAAGATGAATCACATCTCAGCTGTTGAACGTAGTGATGCCACTTCCTTTATTTCAATTAGCCCAATTTGTGCATTTGGAGCTGCCGAAAAAAAACCCTCCGATGTCAAGACGCTGCACAAGGAGGAATCAAACGATCTTACTATATGGGCATTGCAAGAAATCGAACTGGAGACTCTCGGATGTCCATTGGACCGCATGATGCCCATATAGGCACTATGCCTCACACTTCCACCAACCCCATCCCTACCTACTGTGATCATGGAATTTGATTGACAAGGAAGAGTGAGGGGGTTGCTCATTTCAGATCAGAACATAATGCAGAGCGCAGGGAGGGCTGTTGCATAATTTGGCTGGGTTGTCTGATTAAAATAGGCAATTAGAGTCAAAAAGACTGCCGCACTCAAGTAGCCATTAAGAGCCAGTCATTTCCACACCCAAGATCCCACAGCATAATAGATTTCCATTCATCTCCAAGTCAAGAGTTGAAAATTGAGCAAATTACTTTTTTCCCCACAATACTGATTAGCGGCTTTAGCTCTTTTCCCCAGGACTACATGAGACGTCAACAGTCTATATAAGAACCTTTTCCCGAGTCTCTCCAGTGATTGAAAATGGAGGTATCCCCAAGGCGTCAAACATAGTCTTTGCTGCCAGGTTAGCTCACTCAGTTAAGGCGCCGCATTTGCAGAGCAGTCGTGACTACTACGACGCGGTTTCGATCCCCGGTTGTACCAACCAGCAGTGGGCGGCAGCTTTTTCAGAACAGCGCACGATTGGCTAAAGCGCTTGATGGACTGCTGGGAAGGGAAATTAAAACAATTCCCTTGTTCACTGCTCAAGCCCCTCCTGTTGGCCAGCCGGGCACTCGTCAGTGAGATTTTAAGCTTGCTCATGTTCGGGTATCCTCCGCCCTCATTCATAACTTGCAATTATTTCCACCAATGAGTGTAAAGATGCAGGGGCTGACAGGCGCGTGCTTCGGAGGAGAGCAGCAAACTGCCTCTCCTGAGCTGGCAACAAGGGGTTGCATACAAGCAAGCCTTGTAGATAGTTCTTGGATTGGGCATTCCAGATTCAGGTGGGATTGGCGATGCCAAATTTAAATTAAAAAAAAGAAAAGAAACAACATGGTCTTCATTGATATGGCCAAGGTTGTCATATGCGGCCATTAAAGGGGAAAAAAAAGGGGGGGGTGGGGGGTGGGGGAAGAGAGTCCACTGAGAAAAGAATGTAGTGTTCAGCCATTTATTTTCATTTTTAACCTTTATTTAAGGTTAAAGGGATGCCCTGGGAGAAATTCCAGACAGATTAGTTACAAGTTAGGAGGGGCAGACAGACAAGAGCCTCCCAGACCAGTTTTGGGGTTTAGAATCTTGCTCAGGGGCTCAAGGGCAGAGTTCTTCCAAAATTAATCTCATCAGACCAGGCTGAGCAGGATGTCTACTGTCGGACCTGCAGCCGTAGGTGATACTGACAGGGGAATGAAAGTGATGTCTGCAGCTTGTCTGCTCCCTCTCAATTCTGGGGTTTTTCCTGTGTATGTTGAGCTGTAACATATGATGCAGTGCAGCATTGTGGCCTCCTTTTCATTTTGAGGTGCAAGCTATAGCCAGACTACATGCGTGCTATTATTATACATCTGCTTCTCTTGAAACACTTGACAGTAATGAGGACAAACAAGTGGATTAATTGCCACTTTTTGCTCAGTGAGAGTCACTGTCAATGAGCTGTCTTCAAGGTTACATTGCCCATTCATAACCACAAGACATATTTCGATAGCTAGTTCAGTAAATCAGCACACAGATTACCAGACAGGCAAATAAGGTCATTACCGCATCTGAAAGTATTATTCATATTTTGGAAAAAGAAAAGACGCTGCTGTGCTTCTTGCGCACAACTGCTTGTTGTGCTCTTTTGTTGGTCTACTTAAAAGATGGTTGTGTGAAACCCCCAATGCACACACTGTACCTCATGAGGAGGTGAGGCCATGTTTCTTGTCCTGAGTGAGTGCACACCACAGCAAACACCAAACCAGAGACAATAATAAATTTACATGTGTAAAGCCAGTCCATTACGGTCCACAAATAAGACTGCTCATATTCCAACGCCACGCGAAACACACTGAAAACAATGCAATAACTCAAAGCTAGGTTTCGCTTGATACATAACCTGACTTGTACAGAATTAAAAAGAAAATTGTCTAAGTTATATAAAGGGTCTCTGGTTCAAGGGATACAAAAATCCTGTTCTTTACCATTTTATAGCATGACACATTATAGCCCCAGACTGGTTGAGAGGAGTGATTGCAGACACAAAATAAATTTTACTGCAGTATTGAATACCCAGGGCACACTAGAGCAAAGTTCTTTTCCCGAACAATCAAAATGAGATAAACACTTCAGAGGTGCTGAAGAAACTTCTTGATACTTCATTAGAATTCAAGATAAATAAATGCTGGGTCTTAAGCTCTGGCAGAAAAAAGAACTGAAGAAGTTCCCTAACACTACTATTGACAAAGCTGAGCTCCAACAAGTTCAACAAAGCTCGCACCAGCAACCACAGGGAGTACAGACTGGGACTCATATTCTGGACTGATATAATTTATCATCAACAGTAGCAGGCAAGAACCTGAATGAATTTATGAAATCTCATATCTGCAGCATTTATCTTTCACGAATAACCACTAAATACTGTTTTTGTCTACATATATAAAATATTTTCTTTTATCCAATCCAAGTTTGTGTATCCAAACTATTAGCATAATTTGTCAGGGTAATTGATAGAAATAAAAAATCTGCATGCACACCGGCCCTCCAGGACCAGAATTGCCCACCCCTGTTGTATACTGTGCATTGTAGTCTGCATAGTTTATTGTGATGCCATCAGTTTACTTGGAAAAGTATCCCTACAAACAGAGGCACATAACATGAAATATTTCCAGAAATGAAGAACATTCCAAGGCGTCAGATAGTGGGACAGAGAATGTTTATTCCCTCAGTAGAGCCTCCCCTTGCTGGTTGTGTATAGTGCAAAGCTGCAGATAATTTTTGTGCAACCTAGCGGGCATGGTGCAGTTGAGAAATTGATGCAAGTCAGTACTAGGCCAAATTGAAAGAGGGCATTACAGTGATGGAATAGGCAAACATGAGTAAAGGCTTTACTGAGAGGGATGTGAGTAAGGGGATCACTAACAGTTAGTAGCATCAGCCTGATGGAAATCTTACAGGTTTAGTGCACTGAATTACGACTATGAAAGAGCCAGTGTTTCATTAGTTTCTTAGTTAAATGACAACTTTACTGCAGCTACATTTCATGCCCCAAGTCAAAAAAAAAAAAAAATCACTCAAAACAATGAAAAGAAAATACAGGCAAAAAAATTAACCCTTAATGGAGCAATGCACCGCAGAAAGCCTGCCTAAAATCAGCGCCGTTTTACAGCCAACGTAAAAAGCCACATTAAGTTCCCAATAAAACGTGGGCCCATTAGTCACAGATAACAGTCAGATTTATGGGAGAAATGGAAAAAGCTTTTCAAACCAGCATGTCACAACAACAAATGGGTCTGAATGCAATTAATCCCAATGGTCCATCCATTATCCATACTGCTACATACTGGTCACGGGGGAGCAGGAGCCTATCAACACAGTCAGTGGGCTAAAGGTGGGACCCCATGCTGGACAGCTCGCCAATCTACTGAAGGGCGCACACATCATTCGCGCACACCTATGGGCAATTCAGAGTCTCCAGTAAGCCTTTAATGCATGTCCTTGGACTGTGGGAGGAAACCTCGGGGAAACCCCTGAAACACAGAGAACATTAAAACTCCACACACATTTTAACCAATGACCTTCTTGCTGTGAGGCGGTAGTGCAAGCCAATACACCACCCTTTATCCCCATTGGTGTTCCATAGAAATGGACCTTCAACAACCACACTGCTGAGCACAACATTGGCGTTTGGTTATGAATAGGCCCACGTCACCGAAGAGTATCTTATGAAGAAAAAAAACAAACAGACCTTTTACAAATATAGTTCCATGCAAATGTTGGGAGTAGATAAAACGGCGGTGGTGGCATAAATGTAGAAAATCCGTCACAGTTGAAGGCGAGCAGGCCGAAACATGAAAGTCATTACATTGCTATGGCTTTCATAATCAGGCTGAGCATTCCAGGACAAACATGGGAATCTCTCCCACAAAAACGCACACTTTTCAAAGTGCACGCGTTTTACAAGCCAAAAGGAAGTATTGAGCCAAGTTCAGGTGTTCTATTAATCTGTTGTAAGGGAGCACTTAAAGTGACACTGTGGAACATTTTCAGTTGTTTCTTGACCAAAATCTAAGTCTGCATTTACATATGTGTCATCATTGGTGTATTATGACCTCCACTAATAATCTGACATTCTTGTAAACGAAGCATTTTAGATTTGTTTGTACATGGGACGGGTAAGCTGGAAGGGAAGCGCCATGATGGTCTGCCATCTTGAAACTACAGCCGCCGGCAAGGGCCAAATGGTACCAAACGCGTTTGCCCTGCCAGCCAGCACAGAGTGATTGAGACACCGGAGGTGATCAGCAAGAGAGGCTACCGCGGCAAGTTTGAAAATCTGCACTACTGCAGCACAATGCAGGACCATGCATATGCAGCAGCAGCACAGGAGATGGAATCCTCACCGCCAAGAAAGCGAAAAACAGAATTAAATAGGCAGCGCGACTGACACATTCAAAAAACGAGGGTCAACATCGGGCTAGCCTTCCCCATGTGGAAGGCGCTAAGGAAAGTGAAAGATTTTCAAAGGGACGCTGAAGTTGCCAGCTTTCTGATCGACTAGTAAGTCGACTTCAAATTCGGCTACGAGAACACCAAGGGGACCTTGTCTCTAAGCCCGTTCCCGTAAGCAGTGCAGCAGCTGCGGTTCTTTGCTGGTAGCACTGGTCAGGAGATTCAGAGCTGTCTGCTCACGTCATTACCAAATCGGTGAAGTGAGCAGGTGTAACTACACCAATGTCAGTAATTGTATTTGATAAATGGCTTTGTTATGTAACGACTCGACTGCTTCACTTATCTTTTTGGTTAACTTAGGTTGGATAACGGGAGTATATTTGGTAACTATTGAAGGTG
Source organism: Gymnothorax reevesii (assembly GCA_029721435.1). Taxonomy (NCBI): domain Eukaryota; kingdom Metazoa; phylum Chordata; class Actinopteri; order Anguilliformes; family Muraenidae; genus Gymnothorax; species Gymnothorax reevesii. Next base: position 27,172,503 of record CM056575.1, on the reverse strand, counting down.
ACGTCCTGTAAGCGTGCATGTAGGAAACACATGCTTTGCTGTTTCGTATGGAATTGTTCAATATGCATCCAAGCCGAATTGTTTATTTCCATGACTTTGAATATCTTACATCGATTCTCGATACGGTGTTTTGCTGCTTTGTGCATTATGCTGGCCAAGTAGCATCGACTACGTCCATAATATGTTCACTTCAGCATGGTATAAATTCAGCCCAAAAAACTTCTCAGCTAATCATTTATTTACCATTGCAAGCTCATTTGAAATTAAAACAATAGCAGATGTGCATACTTGATGTTGTGACTTTTGAGCAACTTTTAAGATAAGATACAAAATAAGAAGTTTCTTTTATTTTTTGCATGCCCCGAACTTGTATGACAGCACCGCACAGAGACGGTATTTGTTGTTCAGCCTTTATTAGCTAGAAGTATTGAGTGGGCTGGAAACGCTGGATAAGATGAGATGTGAACGACACACTGTTCGTGAGGGGCATCAGTGTATGGGAGTGACGCAGCGGAGATTCGCTGATGCGGCTGAACTCTGCGCAGAGAAAACACGAGGGATCCAGTGGAGACAGATGAGAATGAAACTAAGATCGACTTTATGTAGCCTACATTTTATAACTGGGCTGCGGACCATGTGCGGACTTGGAATATGCTAATGCTGTATAGGGGAAGGAAAATAATTCAGAACTAAAACTCCACTAATATCGAATGAAATAAGCACTTTTCCAGCTTACCTTGATGTTTGAGTACCCAGAGAAACAAGAGGGTAGTAAAAACCTCAAGCGTGAATTAAGTCAAGTAAATTTATAGTTAATTTGCTAGTAGCTATGTTACGGATGATGCACCGGGTTGCAATAGTGCAGTGCGTTGACCAGTTCCACAAACGGAATTTGTCGGAAGCGTCAATGGCTTTTGACCGGTTTCGCAAATCATTTCCAGTTTCGCGAACACCGCCCTTTGTCAGGCCAAACTTCTGATATTCTTTGTTTATTGGCATAATTGCGTTCCCCTTGCCACAAAGGAACAGACATGCATCTTCCACCTATTTTAGCCAGCATTACTCTGCAGAGTATATCATAATTGGACAAATTTATGAATTATTGTTCTGTGTGTCGACATCGTGTCAGCTGGAATCCACGTGCCCTGGCCTCATTTCAAGAAGATTTTGTATATCCATCGATACTCAACTGCTATCAGCGACTATGGATGATGAATTGGAAAGAGTAGAATCAAAGTACAAAGCAAGTATACATTAAAATTATCAGGATGAGACCACAAATTGAGATTAACACAGGACTCAACCCGTTGAGCCACTGAAAAACAGTTTATGGCGAGGGAAAAGATGTTTTATTTCACATTGACTACGTTAAACTACAAAACCTAAAACCAGTGAGGTTGGCACATTGTGTAAATCGTAAATAAAAACAGAATACAATGATTTGCAAATCCTTTTCAACCTATATTCAATTGAATACACTGCAAAGACAAGTTACTTAATGTTTGAACAGGTAAACTTTGTAATTTTTTGCAAATATTAGCTCATTTGGAATTTGATGCCTGCAACATGTTTCAAAAAAGCTGGCACAAGTGGCAAAAAAGACAGAGTTGAGGAATGCTCATTAAACACTTATTTGGAACATCCCACAGGTGAACGGGCTAATTGGGAACAGGTATGTGACATGATTGGGTATAAAAGCAGCTTCCCCGAAATGCTCAGTCATTCACAAACAAAGATGGGGCGAGGGTCACCACTTAGTGAACAAATGTGTGAGCTGATTGTCGAACAGTTTAAAAACAACATTCCTCAACGAGCTATTGCAAGAAAGTTAGGGATTTCATCATCTACGGTCCGTAATATCGTCAAAAGGTTCAGAGAATCTGGAGAAATCACTGCACGTAAGCGACAAGGCCGAAAACCAACATTGAATGCCCGTGACCTTCGATCCCTCAGGCGGTACTGCATCAAAAACCGACATCAGTGTGTAAAGGACATCACCACATGGGCTCAGAAACACTTCAGAAAACCACCGTCAGTAACTACAGTTTGTCGCTACATCTGCAAGTGCAAGTTAAAACTCTACAATGCAAAGTGAAAGCCATTTATCAACAGCACCCAGAAACACTGCTGGCTTGGCTGGGCCCAAGCTCATCTAAGATGGACTGATGCAAAGTGGAAAAGTGTTCTGTGGTCTCACGAGTCCACATTTCAAATTGTTTTTGGAAACTGTGGACGTCGTGTCCTCCGGACCAAAGAGGAAAAGAACCATACGGACTGTTATAGGCGCAAAGTTCAAAAGCCAGCATCTGTGATGGTATGGGGGTGTATTAGTGCCCAAGGCATGGGCAACTTACACATATGTTAAGGCACCATTAATGCTGAAAGGTACATACAGGTTTTGGAGCAACATATGTTGCCATCCAAGCAACGTCTTTTTCATGGACGCTCCTGCTTACTTCAGCAAGACAATGCCAAGCCACATTCTGCACGTGTTACGACAGCATAGCTCCGTAGTAAAAGAGTGCGGGTACTAGACTGGCCTGCCTGTAGTCCAGACCTGTCTCCCATTGAAAATGTGTGGCGCATTATGAAGCGAAAAATACGACAACGGAGACCCCGGACTGTTGAACAACTTAAGCTGTACATCAAGCAAGAATGGGAATGAGTTCCACCTGAAAAGCTTCAAAAATTGGTCTCCTCAGTCCCCAAACGTTTACTGAGTGTCGTTAAAAGGCGATGTAACACAGTGGTAAAAAGGCCCATGCCAACTTTTTTGCAATGTGTTGCTGCCTTTAAATTCTAAGTTAATGATTATTTGCAATAAAAAAAAAATAGTTTCTCAGTTTGAACATTAAACATCTCGTCTTTGCAGTGTATTCAATAGAATACAAGTTGAAAAGGATTTGTAAATCATTGTATTCTGTTTTTATCTGCGATTTACAGAACGTGCCAACTTCACTGATTTTGGTGTTTGTAATAAAATTTCAGAAAAATAAAGAAGACTAAGCATGTCTCAAATTAAAGTATCAAGAGTACGAAATTGGGATTTATATGGTCAAATATAGGATAATTTCCGATCATAATGACACTCATCACGTGATGAATCCCGGGAATACACGAGTTTAACGGACACACACCGTGCAGTGCGCCTAATCACAGGCGTTGATTTGGTACTGCTGCAACGGCAAGCAACAATAATCGGGCATTTATTTCTCTATCAAGCCGAATATCTTGAAACGATAGTTAAGAGTTAAATCCACAATAATTTACCGTTCCAATGGTGTCAAACTCAATGCTGACAGCGAAGTCGCTTTCCCGCAAATAAAGTTTGATTTTAGCAAACTGCGGAACTGGTCAACCCACTGTAAGCACAATATATGCATTCGCAATATTAAAATTTAATTCTAATGAATGGTGTGTGCACCCTGGGAGTCAGCTGGGATGGGCTCCAGTACCAGGTATAGGGAAAGCATGGAATTAATGAGCTTTGAGAATTCGTACACTAAAAGTAATTTCGCTTGTCAGAAATTATTTCCCTGTTAAATAAAACTAGTTCATCAACATTTAATATCCATATTAGGTATATACACATTGTTTTTCGAAACTACATTTAAGCCTAGTGCTATGTTTGCCCGTTCGGTGCGGAACTGTTGCATGGGTTTTGCAGTGGACATAGCTACATTTCCAGAGAACATTGTTACACGGTGGCTACCGTAGATGCAATACATGTTTGAAAAAGTGAGGCGCTCGAGTGCATTACACAATTTCAACACTAAATGGGAGTAGTTCCTACGCTATGCCCTCTAAAATGAGCTTAAGCACACCTCAAACATTATCTTAGAAAGAGGCAATACTCTCCTTGGACTTTCAGCCAATTCACAACAAATGGCAAATGTGTAATTGGAGGTATGCGACAGGGGCTGGTGCATGAACTCCATTAGAAACTTAGTTTGACTGACAACTTGGTGCTACTCATGAGGGAGGGTGCGGGGGATTGACACGGAAAACAGCCAGTCATCTCAATATTTTTGAACAAAAATGTGAGCTAAAGCGACAGCTTAGAATAAAATGGTATAACAACCCTGAGTCGACAGCGGCAATGTGAAAAGGTTAATGCGACTAATATTAAGGGATGACATATTGCAAAGGGAAAGGGAAATAAAAAGCAGTCAAGAGCAATTTCCATTTTTTAGACACTACAATGAATGCTTCACGCGCCCTCGGGTAAAATGCATATCGGAAATATGCAATCAATATGAAATGCTGCTCCAAACAGGTTATTTCTCTGAAACAGAGTATCGCTCGACGGTGCGCAAGGCTCAGCGCGTTACAAAAGAAAACAGAGGCACACCTTCAACTTTACTCATCTTGACCTACTTTCGGCGCCTGACGTATCCCGTCATTTCTTGTATCAGTGAGCGCATACATCCTTGGTATAAGAAATGCAAATTAATGCACGTCCTTTTCAGCGCTCGAGTTACAAAAGCATTTAAATTGTGGTGCTTTGAATATGGCGCAACCCACCAGACGTGAAAAACGCGTCGGTCAAGTGGTTGCTGATTAAGACGATTCGGCACTTTAAATGGCGAAGAAAAATAATTCATGCTGGTCAAAACACGTCCCATATCAACAGGACTCAACTGACATGTACAACTGAAACGAGGCTATCGCATATGTTCACCAAGCATGACTTATTTTTTTAACTGGCGAAATGCCGGAAGCAAATTTGACATTCTTGAGTTTTATTTGAAACGTGCATGGGCACAAGATTAGCCTATGTTTTGCTTGCATGCATCGATGAATAAATCATTTAGCTGCATAAGCGGGCGGCACATTGGTTTGTCAAAATGACCCATTAAATCCCGGGAACGGGATAAATTAAAAACACTGGCGCAGGAATTTGTTTGTTTGTTGTCATGGTGGGTTACCATTAGTATTGCTGTTATTCTTTTTAACCATTATATTGTGTTATAATACTGAACTGATTTTTAGATTTTGCTGTCATTTTTTTATGTTTGGAATATCAATTTTCATCAAGGGACTGGTGTGGGATATTAGCTTTGGCTATATACACTTGAACATTACATCGGACACTGCGTCTGCAGCTGTCAATGTTTTTTCGTACCTGTCCCTGTCAAATAAATTAAAAAAAAAACGGAACATTATTCCGACATGTAATTGCAGCGCACCATCGTAGCAGACTATTGGGTTGAACTGTGGAAACAAATAATGGGCAAATAATAATTGCATGAGGGGGAGAGTGTCTTACCGTACACCACTCCCCTGTTGCCAGGCAAAACAGAAGGCATGGAAATTTTATCACGCAAAGATCACATAGAACTGACAAGCAAACCACCTGAAACCATAGAAACAAAGAACAGTAGCAGTCTACCTCTCATCAATACTTCAGCTACACCACGGGAGTCGCTTGACTTCGAGTTTACCTCATTCCGAGAGAATAGGAAGTCGGTGTCAGCAGTGACTAATGTTACAGTATATCTTCGGAAATGGGTTTTATTAAGACCATCCCAGAAAAATAGAAAAAGAGGACTGCATGGATGACTACGTGCGGACATCGTATTTAAAAGTGTTTGCGTGCTACTTAACTAGCTAGTTGCCAGTTAGCCAGACTCTAACGTTTGCCTACTTTAAGTGACTGGCAAAGACGAACATTTTTAGTAATTGCCAACTAGAAATATTCAAGTTTTACACCTGGTTGGGCATCAAACATTTCTAGATTATACGAATGACATTTGACGGCTAAGTATTGGCTTAACTGTGTAACACTATCATCGACCTTTAAGAAGATACTGAGCAAGAACAAAGAATACAATTAGCCTGGTTGGTCCATAGGACCAGGCGCAGACAGCTCAATGACCAACTAGCCCAGCTATTTACCAGAGGAACTTGAGGCACACCGAGATGTCACATTAATGGCACTAGTTCGAAAAGTCGCCAACTTAACACATTTAAGAAAATAATTATTTACGGAACTAATTGCGGTGTATGGGCGAGCTCTCGCTCGGAAAACGAATACTAGCCAACTGCTACCGCGCTTCATCATCATACACATAAGAAACGCTAGCTAGCAAACTTCAGCTTGTAACTGAATTAAAGCATAAACCACCAGGTGAATTTGGCAGTTTCACCGGCAAACTAATGTTTTGACAGTAAGATATCGCAATTCCTGAGACGATGGGCAGCCAGAGATAAAGAGTATTCAGGGAACAATGTGTTTAACCTGATATAAGCTGCCAGGCAGAACAAATGAAACAAAGCAAAACGCAACATTAGGCTATAGCTAGCTAGCTAGGTTGTAGCAGATAGCGGTTATTTAGCTGGGACAAGCTAACTAGCCAGGCACAGTCACTAGTGTAGACGCGCCGTGTTGCTTCCCAACTTCTGAACTAACGTTAGGAGTTAACCTTAGTTTACGCCACTCAAAGACAGAAATTCCCAGGAAGTAAGGCAGGTCAACGATAAGCTGAAAGCTGTGACTTAACAACGCCATGAATTCACCGACATAACGCAGCTAAAGCTAGCCTAGTTCACTTCTTCCCCGTCTACCAAGCGATGTCTAGCAAGTTTGCGAACTAAGCTAGCAAAACACCAAAGCAATGTCCCTGTTAAAGTAATGCTGCTGGCAAACCAAATACATTAACTAAACAATTACTGGGTTCGTCGGTCAGCAAATCGAAGAAAAATAATGAGAAAAGGTAGCTACTGTCGAACTCATTATCCATCAGTCGTGGGATTCGGGCATGGCTCAAAGTTGAACAAAAGTTATAGATGTCAGTTAGCTAGCAAACGAAGTACTGCGAGTAACTTACACTCACTAGCATAGCTCACCAGTTAAATTAGCGCATTAACTTAATAACTAGGTACACAAACAATACTCACCTTAAAATATCCCCCTTCGTAATGAGTATTCGGAGGTCCAAATATTGCTACTTCCCAATTATACAAGTCCGATTCATCCACTAAAGTTATTTTGAATCCCTCAACTGGCTCCTCTTGAAGGCTTTTCATCTCAAGCATTAATGCCTTTTGGGAACTCGCTACATGATGATGTCCATGTTGGGCCATATTCAGCAATGATCTGGCCAAATAAATCACTATCCCGTTGCTTTTGTCGAGCGATTGTATGCCTACTTAGCTTGTTAAGTCAAGTAAGGTGTATAAAGCACGCGTATTGTTCCGCTGGCTCTTTGATTCTCTTCGTTAACAGTTCAGTGTATTTCACAAAGATGAAACAAACCCGTAAATCACTGGTTGACAACTCAAAACCCCGTCGAAACCAGCTTTTGCTTTTCTGTATTCACGAACCCGTCGTCAGTTTCCTCACTTATGTACCTCTCGCATTAACAAACTAAACGTCCGCAGAACTAATACAACCCGGATTTCAACTACTATGATTAAAATGTGTGATCGGGGCAGAAATAAAGTAAACAACAAAAATAAATAAATAAATGAACGGACGTCCGGCTGGGTAGGTATGTTTCTCCCTTCTCTGATTTGCAGCTGCTACAATGTGTCGCTTTAAATGTGCTCCGTGCAACAAGAGCCGAGTAGCCAATAAGATTCGTTGTAGTGCTTCCCGGGAACTGTAGTTTTACAAAAACTTTTCGCTCGACGTAATAACCGGAGAGAGCAGTGTGTAAACACCCAGTTAGCAACTAACAGGGCTTGAGTGCTATGGACTAACTTATGCCAAGTTTCTTATACCAAATCTGACGGGAAATTTGAAATCTACACAAAAAGTTCTTCTGGGATCACCATTTATCAAAAATATTAGAGGCAATGAAATATCAGTGCAGAACTGATTCATCAAATATCCCGCCTACGAAGTTACATATTTTGTGGTTAAATATGCCGAAGTACAATGCTCTACAGTCGTTAGGTATAGTTCGAGGGCTGTCCAAAATCCTGACAAATTCAACATCATGATTTTTTTCTGGGATTGGGATGGCTCAACTAAATTATAGGTAACCCCCCGCCCCAAACTGATGCCAGTTTTGAAATCTACGTAAAAAGTTATGCAAGATTCACCATTCAGGAGAGTATTAACTTTTTAGGAAAGATTCAATATCAACCACTGAAAACCGTTGAAAATTCAATGAATGCAGGAACTTGTAAGGTTGCTGTACACTGCAAGGGCCATATCTCAGGGGTTAATCGACCTAGAGGTCTAGGTTTTGGCAAGCATGAATTTTAAGTCGTATACAACATATATTTTTGCCAGATTTTTTTGAGCGGGCCAGGCTCAGACCATCTGGAAATTTGATCCACTTGATATGGAATGACCCTACAAAGAGATTTACCAACTACATCGTTTTATTATATCAGATTTATCTTTGGTGAGAGGAGCAGAATTCTATGAGAACAGCCTCATATGAAAGCTGAAAGTCTAGACCATAGTGACCAATTCATTCCAAATTTAAATGTCAGATATTCACAAATATCAAACTTTTATAAGCACGTTTATGAGGTGTTAGTGAAGTGTCCTCAAACATTTGTCTAAATAGGTTGTATAAATATACTCAGCAACAAAAGTTTCTGTGACACCATTTATGTGTATGTTATAAATGACACGCAAAGATCTCAATGCAATCAATATGTTTATTTAACAGGAGAAACACTGACTTTTCAGTGCCAACGTCACTCAAAACGAAAAATGTCATTTTCATGCGTCATGAAGCACTTGTCTGACGTCTAACCAATTGTGACCTTCACACTTCAATACCGGGTGTGACTTCCTCGTGCCATGATGCAAGCAACGCATCTCCGGCGCATGGACCGAATCAGATGTGCCAGAAATTGCTGTGGGATGTCATTCCAAATCTGACGTAGACGTTGTCGCAATTCCTGGAGTGTAGCTGGCGGGTTATCCAACCGCCGCAAATGTCGATCCATCTCGTCCCAAAGATGCTCGATTGGGGACATGTCTGGGGATCTGGCTGGCCATGGCAGGACATTGACATGTTGTTGCATCAGATACTGCTGTACAATCCTTGCAACGTGTGGTCTGGCGTTATCATGTTGCAGCGTTATTCCGGGACCATGTTGCATCAAAAACGGTACCACCAATGGCCGTAGCACTTCATGGCGATATCTTTGACCTGTCAGATTTCCATCAATAACAAGCAAATCTGTTCTGTTTCTAGCCGTGATCCCTCCCCAAATCATGACACTACCACCTCCAAAACAATCAAATTCCTGAACACAGTTGTTGGCATAACGTTCTCCACGTCGACGGTATACACGTAAACGACCATCACATCGGTTAAGCATGAATCTTGATTCATCAGTGAAGAGTACAAGATCCCACTGACGTTGGATCCACCGTCGATGTTGTTGTGCCCACTGTAGACGCAGTCGTCGGTGTTGTACTGTGAGTATTGGACGTCTTGCTGGCCGACGTGGGACAATGCCAAAATGACGGAGACGGCGACGGATTGTCTGTGCAGACAGTCGCCTCAAACCAGGTATCGTTCTTGCAGTTATGGTTGCAGGTTGGAATCGATTTCGGAGATGGGTTGTTCGAATCCAGTTGTCCTGTCTGGGAGTGGTTACTCGTGGACGGCCGCTGCGAGGACGGTCTCTGACATGTCTTGTCTGCTGATGACGCTGCCATAAGTTCCAAATGGTGTTTCGGTGGACATTCAGGCGATGAGCAACTTCCCTCTGTGAGGTTCCGGATTCAATCATCCCAATGGCCCTCCACCGATCATTTTCAGACAGTCTTGGCATTTAGAGGGTAGAGTTCCTGATCCGAAATGGCTGTGTTTTCGATAAGTGATGCTTCCGTCGTTCATCAGGCACAATGTGAACATTCCAAAAATTCTCCTCTTTTATTGCCATCCGCAAGCATGATTTACGCACATTTTCACGTGCAAAGTCATTTTCTCGCATTTTCATGATTTCCATTTCAATGTTGTGTTTACGTGTACTGTTTCAGTCTGATATCACCATGTATGACAATTTCATAATTGCGTTATGAAAAATAATTAACAATATTGGTGTCACAGAAACTTTTGTTGCTGAGTATAGTAGTGGAAAAGGAAAAATATTGTTGCTCATCACTGTTATTCATCCAGTGTATAATACAGGTGGATGCACCATTACAATTTACTGGGTCAAATGTCTCTAACACCAGTTCAAAGTACACAGTCCAACATGGGTGTAATCCAAAGTCTGGGTCAAAATGGAAATTCTGAATGTAACCAATTTCCTAAATCACCCTCTAAATAGAGGCAAATCTGCCTGAAAGGTAAAGCCATGTATTGCGTAATCATATAAATGAAATTTTTTCCAAGATGTGGTAAAACCAGAGCGTGCACAGTGATGCAATTTATGGCTGGTATTACAAGTGCAAACTGAATGATCAGCTCACACACCTGACCTACACAAAGAGGCTAGTTGGGTCTCATTGCTGTCAATGGGAAACGGACAAATGCATATGACCAGATTGCCTGACTGCAATTGAAAACATTCTACACTTCATGGAGAGGAGCAGTGCCAAGTTTAATGAACATAATTTAATGAACGTAGTTTCGTTTTCCATATTTTGAACTGAAATTTACCTGACTGAAATGTGAAAACATTCAAAACCTCATGGAGATGCAGTGCCAATTTATATGAAAATATCCCATAATCTCAAGGGTAATGCACAAAGGTCGAGGGTATTCGTGAGCTGTACTCTTTTTTTTTTTTTTTTTTAACACATTCCAAGATTCTGACCGTGAGAAAAATTTGCCCCATCAAGTAGTTTTACAGGTACATATTTTGGTTCGTCATTAAGCATCCAGACCTTTTGCCCAACAGATTAATTATGAATCAAACCAAAAGTTCAGTGCTTTCCATTATTGTAGGTAATATCAAAAGTGTTGCATCGGACTTCTAAAAAGTTCTCACTGCATATGGCAGCTTCAATGGCCAAAAGTCAAGCAATCTGACTTCCACTCGCTCAGTTGTTGAAGAGTTCCCGCTAACAGCTGACAGCAATTCAGACCCAAGGGCGATGGAAAGAAGGTTCCGGATCATCCCCTCTCAGGACAGCATGGTGAATATAGGGGGTGGATTTTCTGTGCGGACCATCTGGGTAGCCTACAGTCAGCTCAACCTGTCATGCCCTTTAAAGACCAAAGAACAGTAATTACCCCAGTGAGAGAGTGTGTGTTCACACAATGTCTGCTGATGTGAAACTTCACTGGCAGTTGGCTATTGCCCGGAGGGTGAGTGTTGGGGGGTAGGGGTTACAGGATCTGATCCCTTAACAGTTGTCAGACATCTGATAACAATGACAGTTGAGCCATTGAAACATTTCCTTAGGAGAAATTTGGATTTTCTAAGATTTGGAATCAGTTACTGTCTCCGCTCCTTGTTAATCCACCAAAAATGCATACATGCATTCGCTCACTGTCCTACAGACAAACAGGAGAAAGAAAAAAAAAAAACTTGGCAGAGAAAAGAGAGACAAACCACACAAAAACCAACTGCACTTTAAATTGTCTGAAGAGCATCATTTTCAATGATGATAAAAGACTGCATCAGTTTCTTCACGTCTCATGGCGTTTATTGGTTCACCTTTACACAAATACTACAGCAGCTCATCCTCAATCCTTATGTAGACTTCTCCCTCAGTGTAAGGAATGTTAATAGCAAAGTATTCCTTATTTTCTTTCCTCCTTAGATTGTTTCTCAAACATTACATCATATAGCCAGCAAAAACAGGGAAAAAAAAAAAAGGAATCACACAGGATCATTGCCTGGACAAAAATACAGGAGCATATTCGAGTGATAGAACCACTGTTCAGGTAGAAGGATTCATCTCGTTTTTTTTTTTTTTTTTTTAGAGGACCCCCCCAAGACAAGCCACCTCCAGTAAATGTGATTAAATAGCACGTCTTCAACATTACTTTCAATTGGACCCACATCCTCTCTCAAGTATCATGAACACAAAAAGTCATCAGCGTCTCCACGGTAAAAAAAAAAAAAAAAAAAAAAAAATTCCAAAGTACTCCAGTTTATAAATGACATTCCAAGATTTTATTTTGCATCCCCCCTCCAGAAATTCACATCTTCAAAAGAAATGAAAATAAAAACTCCACAAATTAAAAGATCACTTTCATAACAAAGAAGCCTGCATAAAAAAAAGAGAATCAAAAGATGACTGTAGTTAATGAAACTGTTAATGCAATTGTCATTTTAAGTGTGGGTTGTCCATACATAGGCCAGCATGATGCATGTACATTCCTTCTCATGCGAGATTCAAAATAAATATCATGCACTGAAGATGTTACAGGTCATTCAAACAACTCACTGCCTCTGGTCCCTTCAATGCCAAAGCAAGTCTCAAGATATTTGAAGTTCCTAAAAAAAGTAAGCATTCTACACTCAGTGTATGGCAACTGATTGGCTTTTTCAGTAAATAGCATGATTAGCATTTTGAGATGTATACTGTGTGAAGATCGTGACACTGATAAGAAATGAAAGTGAATCAATGCATCCAATTCAGCAGGTATTATCATTGAGAGCGCAATGCTACTTAGCACCGAACACAGAGGATGATCTTTTACACTCAGAACCTCAATTGGTCTGTGCGGTGCAACGCAGCATCGAGTGAGTTTCAGTAAACCCGTGGGTGGTGCAAAGCGACAATGAACCAATCAGTGACTTCGCAAAAAAAAAAAAACCCCACAAACTACGCTCCTCAATTTTAGCAATTAGCTAACATTGGCGAGCCTCTGATAAGAAAGAGTCAATTGTATGGGTTCTGAAAATCCTCAATGACCAATCACAAGCACAAATCAACATTCAGAATCAACATCAGCATTGCTCAGTAGTGACCTCCAATACACTCACATGGATTACATCACAGATATCAAAAAGTTCAACTACTACAAGAGAGTCTGCGATAGAGTGATAGATTATTTCGTCAAGGAATCTCAAACTGGGATCACTGAAGGGCTTCAGACTTCTCTGGTTTTAATCATTTCTTTTTGATCATCAAATTTGGAGGATTTGGAAACAAATTGCACCGACTCTTTTGCCTATCAGTGACTGAAATGAGGGACTTTAGAGCAGGAATACGTCACAAATCAGCGGGTGCAACAGCCCTCCAGGACACAAGTTTAAGAAACACAAACTCGTCTGAAAGCAGGAATCGAACGGAGTGGTAGCTAGTGTCCTTCTCCCCTGAAGACATCAAATCAGAGCTTAGTCTTTCACCTGTGTACATAGGGAGGCCAGTTTCTAACAATCAGTTGACACTGCAACCCCTGAGAATTTTTGACCCATTATGCAGAAGTAGTTAGAGTGATTTATTCACAGATTTTGATACTTTAGAGAAGCCATTTGGGGGAATTATGAGTGACAAAAATCAGGCTGGTCCCTTAAAAGTCCTTTTGAACATCTCTGCCGCCATCTTGTTTCCATTAAACTTAAATTTGATGAGTAGTTGTCTTGCAGAATGTTTTTTTCTTCAACATTCGAAGTCAGCATTACAGAACCCCATTGCTTTCCATTGCCAGTAGTGATTGTTACGTCAGCGTACTTACATTTATACTCCATGTAATGCTACCTTGGTGCATTTAAGTACTGCAGTCTTTGAAGAACAGAGAAATCTCTCAGCGTTTCCCAACTTTCTGAACGGGACTGGAGGACAGATCACGGCTGAATCGAGACGGAGGGAAACGTACAGGAGAGGAAAGGAGCCATCCCACTCTTCAGTTTTACCAGGCGGAATAGATTGGAATGGCATTTCATGTGTGCATGTATGCGTGTGTGTCTGTGTGGAGGGGGTGACACTGGATGTGAGTGGGTGGGCAGGTGTAGACGGACATAGAAAGAAAAATAAAAAAATAAAAATCAAAATGACAAAGTCCAGTTTCATTAGGAGTAGACTTTAAATAACGACACTAACAGAGGATACAAATACATTGAAACACACCCAAAAAAAAAGCAGGACATTGGCGGGTTTGAGTCGAGGAAGGGGAGTGAAATTATAGAGGACCTTTGCAATTTGGGACAGAAAATTACAGTAGAACAAAGAGAAGAGCTGGAGGGAATAATGCATCAGAGAGCGAGAGAGAGAGAGAGAGAAAACGGGAGCAGCGAGTAACAGTGAGAGGAGCGACTGACGACTGTGAGGTGGTGAGAGCAGCAGACAGAGTCTTCAGGAGAGGATCAGTCAAGAGAAAAACTCAGAGCTGAGAGAAGCTCTGGCATCAGGCTCATTCTTCATGAATACCAGCTCTCTGAGTGTGTGTGTGAGAATAGGACAGTGAGTATGTGTTTCTGTGAGTGTGTGCATGCGCGTCAGTGTCTTTGTGTGAGAGAGAGAGAGAGTGAGAGTGAGTGTGTGAGTGAGTGAGAGTGTGTGTGTGTGTGTGTGTGTGTGTGTGTGTGTGTGTGTGTGTGTGTGTGTGTGTGTGTGTGTGTGTGTGTGTGTGTGAGTGAGTGCGCGCGTGTAAGAGAGTGTGACTGTTCGAGTGTATGCAGTATGGGGGGGCCCTAAAGACACTGACAGGCACTCAGCACTGAGAGAAGGTTTGCTTGATCTCATCCAGCACGTTCCCCAGCAGAGATGATTCGTCACACTTTGCGTCAATCAACACTGTCTGCTCCGCCTACAACAGAGAAGGGGTTCGCCGTTAACATGGCAACATGAGAAGACAAACAACCACAGGAACTATAAAATCTTGCCCCAAAATCCAAATCCAACATGGATATCCTTCCTCCCAGGCAATTAACTCCTCAATTATCCATCCACCTATGATCTGACTCACCTATCCATGGTCAATATTATAGGGGGTGCTGGATCCTAATCAACCCTACAATGAGGAAGTGGCAAGAATGCACCCTGGTCAGTCCTTACTGAAAAATCAATGGCGCTAGTTCGAAAATGAAGATCCCAGCACAAAATCAAGAGCCAGGACACAGATCTCCTGCAAAAATGAATCTGAAGTGGCTTTTTAAATCACATTTTCACCCAATAATCCATTATCCATCATCTATTAATACCCTTAAGAAATCCGAGAAAACACTCCGTAATATCGAGAAGACTGGCAGCTAACAAAGAAGCAAACTGAATCAAAATTTATCTGTTCAAGACATTCTGCAACAAGGTGTATTGCCACTAAGCCCTTAACAGAAAACCAAGGTTTCTGCCAGAGCAAAGGGCAACAATGACATAGTTGGACTCCAGGACCGGAGGATAGCATGGGAGTAACTTCGATTCCATCACCTCTGTGTGGCTCAAGACCTACTGACAGGGTCTGTTATGGCGTTCACCTTATAACCAGGTCTGTAACCTGAACACTGATGTTCTGTCATATATGCCCTGCTAGCAATAATTTGGTCAGTTTATTTTTACATTTTCAGTCCAGTCCATTTCGACAGAACCAAAGTGAGACCATGTTTGCAGCACCAACCAATACGTTGCTACGGAAACAGTCAAGTCCATGGGTATGAGGACAGCGATACAAACGTAAATGGCCTTCATTTCAACAAATGCTCACCTCATATGTATGCAAATACCGCACAACTAATGCTTTAATTTAAAGGCATTTACGGCCAAATAGAGGGAACAAATGTCCGAGTTAGACCGTTAAATTTGTGTTGCCGTCCAAACATGGACCTTTCTGCAGAGCGAGTCTGGCAGCCAGGTGGCCCATGGAACATAAATAAAGATGACCGCAAACTTACCACTTTGACGAGCAGACAGACGTGGTGACCCTGGATTGACCTGCTGTACAAACTCGCACAGGAATCGATTCGCTCCACCACTAGTGGGGGAGAGAGAGAGAGAGAGATGTTGTGACCATTACCAGTGATTGATTAACAACCAGAGTCAGTTCCAAAACTTCCCCCTTCTTCCTCCAACAGTCATCAGACTAAGTGCATAAGCAGTTATCTATTCACACCTCTTCTGCTCCATATCCACCATATTTCCAGTCTAATGCCTCCCCATTAAATCATCGCCCGTCACTTTCCACCTTCTCTTTCCAGTTCATGCTCTCCAGACTGCCCTCCATCCCACTTCTCCGCACACTCCCTCTCTCTTCAGGGTCATTCCATGTCAACTCAACAAATTTCAGAAAATTTCCCCACCTGACCATCTCAGATTTATTTACAAAATTCTCAAACCAAGGCCATATACTAAATAGGATGTGCGCAATGTTGCAATTAAGTATCTTTATTTTGACAAAAAAATAAAATAAAAAATAAAGATGGCAATGTTTTGCTGATTTTTGCGCTCCTTTTTGCAACGTCAAATAAAAGTGGATTTTTGAGGCAATATCTCTAGTTATATCAATGACATGGGCTCAATAATTTCCACAGTGTAGTATCTATGCCCAGTACACTTGCGAAACACATTTTCAATGGCAAATAGGTTTTTATTAGGGAGCTGTGGCTGTTTGAAATAAGCAAATTTATTTAACAAAGTTGTCTGTGACACCAACTTTGAAGGCCAATTATGACCAAAGTTATGCAGGTAGAGCGCTGATTTTTTTCTGGGCAAGCTCTCCTCACATAGTGCTATTGGTACAATAAGCAGCAAAATCCTAAAAAAGCCAAAATTTCCTGAAATTTGACATCAAATTGCCGAGGTGTCACAACCGGTAAATTCTTGAAATCTTCATTATCTTAAAGCTTACATTCTTGGCTATCTTCTTTTTTAACGGTGGTTGTGGTGCAATTCTTCATTAAATAATTATGAATTTTTTAGTAACACCTTGTAAACGCTCGCTTGCTGTTAATTGTACCAATAGCACTATGTGAGGAGAGCTTTCTCGGGGGGGAGGGGGAAATCAGTTCTCGATCTGTATAACTTAAGTCATAAATGGTGTCACAGACAACTTCGTCAAATAAATTAGCATTTTCAAACTGCCATAGCTCCCTAAGAAAAAAAGAAAAGCCATTGAAAATGTGCTTGGCCTAGTTTACTGGGCCTAGATGGTACACTGCGGACAATTCTGAGGCAATGGCATAAGTATAACTGGAGATATTGCCTCCTAAAAACTCCCTTTTATTTGACGTTGCAAAAACGAGAGTGAAAATTCGCACAACACTACCATCTTTATTACTTTTTTCTGCCAAAACAAATAAATATTTACCTGAAATTTGGCACACTTCCTATTAAGTAAATTACCTTTCTGTGATACTTTTTTAGACAAATCTGAGATGGTCAGGCGGGAGGCATTTGTTGAATTGACATTGAATGACCCTTCATTCTTTCCCCAAATAGTAAATACGTTCTTTCCACCTCTCCCCTCGCCATGCTACATCTAGCCAGTGCCAACTCTCCAATAACCCTCCCTCACAGGCTTACAGACACAAAAATCCCTTCTCCAAACATCCAAACCAAAATCAACCCAAAGCTTAACCCCTTCCCTGACCCTCGCCCCAATTTAAATTCAAGTCTACATGCCCCCTTATTTTATTGAGTTATTTTATTCAATTTTTAGCTTAATTTCTAACACCAAATCTTAACCAAGAGCATAATTCTAAAATATAACCGCACAATTGTAAACCCTCCAGCTAAATCTAGGCCTCAGCCCAAAATTGAGCCTTTTCATCATGGGCACCCAAAAAACTGACCCCACAGTGCCATGTTTTAGACTTCACTATATTCTTGGGGTCTTCATGAACTTACAAAACATTTCTTTACAGCTCTTTTCCATGGTATGGTACCGGCTCTACTGGACTCTACTCAACTCTGTTTTTATTTACCAGGTACTCGATTTGCATGCAGCGCAGTGCCCGCTCAACTGTAGGCGGGATCGACCATGGAAAGTGCCGTGACGTCATCTTCAATGCGACACAAAACACAATCACCTCATGTGATGCAAACATGGGTTAAATGGCTGTCACTGAAGGTGGCTATTTATCTGTCTGGTTATCCATTTCGGCCAAATTGTTTAAGCGATCGAAAGCGGTCATATTCTGTGTATCCAGCCGGTGCCCAACTCACGAGCATTTGGCAGCCAATAGTTGGCGGGTTGCCGTGGAATTGACAATGTGTTCACTAGTCCCTTCACTCATTAAATAGTCATGGGCGGCACGGTGGCATAGTGGTTAGCACTACAGCAAGAAGGTCCTGGGTTCGAATTCGGCCTGGGGCCTTTCTGTGTGGAGTTTGCATGTTCTCCCTGTGTACTCCGGTTTCCCCCACCCACAAAAAACATGCATCATAGGATGCATGGCTGTGTGTGAATGTTTGGTGGTGGTGGGAGGGGCCTTGGCACATACTGGCAGCCACTCTTCCGTCAACCTGCCCCAGGGCAGCTGTGGCTACAAAACGTAGTTTACCGCCATCAGAGTGTGAATGTGTGAGTGAATGAATAATGTATCCATTGTGAAGCGTCTTTGAGTGCCTAGAAAAGCGCTATATAAAACTGACGCATAATAATTATTATAATCTAATCATCTTTGCTGAAAATTGCCATTGTGTCATCTGACCCGGAAATACACTGCCTGGCCAAAAAAAAAGTCGCCACCAAAAAAAAGGGTCATACACTCTAATATTTCGTTGGATCGCCTATAGCTTTGATTACAGCACGCATTCGCTGTGGCATTGTTTCGATAAGCTTCTGCAATGTCACAAGATTTATTTCCATGCAGTGTTGCATTAATTTTTCACCAAGATCTTGCAAGGTCTGGACTCTGTGGTGGCCAATCCATGTGTGAAAATGATGTCTCATGCTCCCTGAACCAGTCTTTCACAATTTGAGCCCCATGAATCCTGGCATTGTCATCTTGGAATATGCCCGTGCCATCAGAGAAGAAAAAATCCATTGATGGAATAACCTGGTCATTCAGTATATTCAGGTAGTCAGCTGACCTCATTCTTTGAGCACATACTGTTGCTGAACCTGGACCTGACCAACTGCAGCAACCCCAGATCATAACACCGCCCCCACAGGCTTGTACAGTAGGCACTAGGCATGATGGGTGCATCACTTCACCTGCCTCTCTTCTTACCCTGATGCGCCCATCACTCTGGAACAGGGTAAATCTGGACTCATCAGACCACATGACCTTCCATTGCTCCAGAGTCCAATCTTTATGCTCCCTAGCAAATTGAAGCCTTTTTTTCCCAGTTAGCCTCACTGATTAGTGGTTTTCTTAAGGCTACACAGCTGTTCAGTCCAAATCCCTTGAGTTCCCTTCGCATTGTGCGTGTGGAAATGCTCTTACTTTCACTATTAAACATAGCCCTGAGTTCTACTGTTGTTTTTCTTCGATTTGATCTCACCACACGTTTCAGTGATCGCCGATCACGATCATTCAGGATTTTTTTCCGGCCACATTTCTTCCTCGAAGACGATGGGTCCCCACTATCCTTCCAGTTTTTAATAATGCATTGAACAGTTCTTAACTCAATTTTAGTAGTTTCTACAATCTCCTTAGATGTTTTCTCTGCTTGATGCATGCCAATGATTTGACCCTTCTCAAACAAACTGACATCTTTTCCACGACCACGGGATGTGTCTTTCGCCATGGTTGTTTAGGAAATGAGAAGCAACTCATTGTACCAGTTGGGGTTAAATAACTTGTTGCCAGCTGAAAGATAATCGCCCATGCAGTAATTATCCAATAGGAGGCTCGTACCTATTTGCTTAGTTAAATCCAGGTGGCGACTTTGTTTTTGGCCAGGCAGTGTATTTATTTTGTGCTATACTAGCTCATAAGAAAGACAGCTAGCTAGTTGGTTTGGATAAGTATTTACTTGAGTCACATCTTAATGTTAACACTGTAGCTCGCGTTGCAGTGAAAATCATACTATTCTACCATAATGTCGGTTATGTTATGTATTGTGTCGGCTTGTCCTGTGTCCCGTGAATGACCGTTCCCACTGACCAATCAGTGGACTGCGTTGATCTCACGTTTTAGTTTTGACTAGGTTTGCTTTGAGCCTGGACGAGGTGGTACTAAAAGAAAATACCAGATATTATCACAATGGAAATGCATAAAAAACTGAGTAGAGTCAAGTGGAGTAGAGCCGTACCATGCAGTGGAAAAGCACCATTAGTCCACATAAGTATAGAAAAGCAAGCATGTGCATGAGCACACACACATAGGAGCCATCTGATATACAGTGCGGCACATCACCAGGCGGACATGACAGCAGAAAATCACGGGTCAAATGTAAAAATGTCGACGAGTGAACTTCCGCTCCTATCGCTCATGGTCGAAAGCTAGCTAATATAAAGGCGATTTATAGCGTTTCGTTCAAAAACGTGAACTCCGGTTTTGTCTCGTTTGTAGCGTTTATTGAAATTTTGCGGTATTTTCATGTTCATATCTGCATATCCACGATGGTATTCGACTGCGAAGCTGCGCAATGCTCGTCGCATTTCATCATGCATGCATTGGCTTGGCGAAGGTGGTCATATTACCGGAAGTGCGGATGTCGACAAAAAATCCCCTTCATTCATCTTATCTCCCGATTTGTGACAGTTTTGCGCTATATCAGGTCGCTCTTACTACACATAAGACCACATACCAGAGAAGTGGTGGTGGAAGCAGATTCGGGCCAGCAGGTGATGGAAGGGCATGCTGACCCCCTCCAGCCGCACGGAGCTCCCCTTCATGTCAGCCGACTCCAGCAGCTTGGCGTACGCATCACTGCAAACAGTAACGGCAAATCAACCTCGTACATCCATCTTTGACGAGGAACAGTGAACATCACCACTCACTCATCCCACTGCGGCTGGGCTACCCCGTCTTCCAGCAACAGAGGAATGCGTCTGTAACTTAAACTGCACCGAGTCACTGATGTCAGCCACCAACTTTTCCTCAAGTTTGGAGTAAAGCACTTCAGTGCACAAGAGAGCCCTTATGATGCTCACCAATTTGACGCCAGTTTTTTTAGTACAGCCATAAATAGTGTGGGTTACCCAATAATTGTGCAAGAAACGGAGTCATAATACACTCCTGATTCGTAAACAAAATAGTTCCCCGTTGCGAAAATGGCTCAAGAAATTGGCATACAAGCTGTCAATTGGCCAAATAAGCCTAGAAAACGAAGCACCATTAACCCTACAATGTGCCAAAGTAACAGTTGGGATGCTGTCCCAGTAAAGGTGGGACCTTCTCTCCGGAGCTGCCAGGTGAACCTGCAACACCAGACCACATGACCAGGGCCTGATGAGATATGAGCACTGACCTGTAACAGGGGGTGGTGATCAGGTATGATGTGCAGGTAAAGTGCAGTTTGAAGTCCAGTTTCTCATGAGTGGACGAGTCCTCAGACTGCATGGGTAAACAAGAAAAAAAATAAGACAAAATCAGCGTGACATTTCTGCAGCTCTTCATTTTGTAAGCCACTAATTAACTTACAGCGTAAATACCAGCTGTAAGTAATTACGAGGCAAATAGTTTGACTTCAGAAGTAAGCACATTATAAAGAGCTCTAAAATCTAAAGTATTAGGCACTTTCCAAGAAATTAAAAAAAAGGGCAGCCAGAAAACTGAAAAGTCAAAACCAAACAACAAACCACCGTACAACATTCCAATGCCACTAGTACCTAATGGAGGTAATGTGATGGAGCAAGAGGTTTCATAAAAGGTTTGCTTCCAGACCAGGAGATTAAAGGAGAATACCGGTGTGAAATTGACTTGGGGTGTATTGAAACATGAGAACGAGTACCAGCTTTTGTCGAATACCCCACCTCCGTACGCATACAACATTTCGAAATACATGGCTTTTTAGCCGAAGCTCCCAACAGGCTTACAATGGTAGTGAATAGGGCATAGCGTTGCCATTTTAAAGAAATCATGATTTTTTTGATCATTAACAAGGCTCAAAGTAGCTCCATACTTCATTGGTAGAATTCTGAGGGCCCTGACATTAAAAACGAGGCACTGAGAACTTGAGGTAGTTTCCAGTCTCCTCCATCTTGAAAGTCACGATAAGTCGATTGACGAGCACGAACGAATACAAAGGATAAGGGAACAGATTGCAATCTATTCATTCGTGCTCGTCAATTGACTTATCATGACTTTCAAGATGGAGGCGACTGGAAACTACGTCAAGGTACTGTTTGCATAGACTGTCTTTTTTAATTAACTACCTGTGCATTTTCAAAGTTCTCAGTACCTAGTTTTAAATGTCAGGGCCCTCGGAATTCTACCGATGAAGTGTGGAGCTACTTTGAGCCTTGTTAATGATGAAAAAATAGCGATTTCTTTTGCATGGCAACGCTATGCCCAATTCACTACCATTGTAAGCCTGTTGGGAGCTTCAGCTAAAAAGCCATGTGTTTCGAAATGTTGCGTGCGTACGGAGGTGGGGTATTTGACAAAAGTTAGTACTTGTTATCATGTTTCAATACACTCCAAGTCAATTTCACACCGGAATTCTCCTTTAAGATCCTCAAGTACGGGACTCCCAAAAATACAAATCCAGCCCTGGTTCCCTTCCCTTCCAGGCAACTTGGTGAGCAGTAAGTGCAATTCATTGGCCAGACTCTCATCAAACCTGATTCCCAGGTACAAGGACCAGTCCTTGGCCCTTGAGAACCATGATTTGGGGAGCCTGCCCTAGTGATAAGAGGAGGAAAAAAAAGAGAAAGAAAAACAAAGGGAAAAAAAAGAGGAGCAGTGGTAGCTGATTCAAGGAGCGGAAGTCAATTCCAGAAGTGACTTATCAACATGTTCAGTAGAAAGGCCAAAGGCAGCGAATACCAAAACCCACTCAGAGACTGGAACTACCGCCAAAAAATCCCATTCAACATTACATCATGGATTATCTTGTCATAGAACTCATACCCCAACTAAGGCAGGAGTTGGCAGGGCCTCACCTTGACAATGAAAGAGAGGGTTCCCTTCAGTTTCTGGGGCATAACGATGCTCTGCACAGAGAACACGTAACGCGTCTCATTTGAGACCCCTATAACAAGAGCCAGACATTAGCATTAGCTCACATACACCGCTACCGTTCGCAACAACATGCAGCAGTTCATTTTTTCACAGCCTGAGCAAGTGCCTCACACCATCCTGTCAACAAAATTTTACTAGCATATCAAAGTTAGGTTCTAGACTTGAAATTACATGATATCACGCTGGTCTTTTAGCAGTATAGAAACAGCGAAACATTCTCACAGTCAGTCAGTGTGAAGACTTTTTTCTGCCATTCAGACGATAGTCCTCTGAATTTTCAATGGAGGTGCCATATTAGATCACCATCTTCTTTCCAAGCAATTTCATAATACAAATATGAAAGAAATCAGCCAGGCCCATCATAAAACTGCCAAAACCTAAGAGGGGAAATTGCATGGAAAAAACACAAACGGACTGCCATTTTTTTGGCCCAACCAGCTCCACCACTTTCCCTCAAATGCTGCCCATACCCCGCCCTCACCAGGGGGCAGCTGGAAGGGGACTGGCAGGCCATCGTGAGGCCCCGCCCCCTCTGGCCGCTGCAGCTTAGAGTTGAGAGAGTCCAGCACGTTGAACTCCATGGACTTGAGGAAACAGTCACTCTTGTTCTCGAAGATGACAGACACCACCACCTGGCTGCCGTCCTGCAGGTTTCCCTGGATATCAGACAGCTAAAAACAAGAAGTAAAACAGGGCGTGGAAGTCAGGGTGAGCCAATGACAATAGAATAGGAAACACAACATGATTAAAACAACAACGAAATCAGTCAATCACACAGCAGTCTGAGCCAAAAACACAACAATCGATCTTCTGCATGCAAGAAAGATAAGCCTTTGCAAAATTCCCGCCATCTGCTCAGGTAAAAAAATGATTAAAAGATACCACATGATTGCACCTTCACACAAAAACGAAAGCCTCATAACTGCAGATCATCTAATGTAAACAGTCTGGGAAGATTACAGCACATCCAAAAAGGTCAAAGGTAATTAAAATTGCCCTCTCTCAGCTCATACCTCATCAGAGTCCTCCATCATCTTTAAAAAGGGGAAAGAGGGGTAAGTCGCAGGTGAACTGAAGGTTAGGCAAGGAATTACAGAAAGTACTTGGATGACGAGAACACATACAGTGAAAGCACACATGCATGTGTACAGAAAGACAAACATGCACACACACAAGCATCCACAGACGCTCATACCAACACACACACACACAGATACACAGATTGTGTTTGTGTAAACACACACTCTCATATATGAGCACACATTGAAAAATGAAGACCGACATGCATACACGCACATTCAGAAACACACATTTATAAAATCAGACACACCTATATGTACACAAACAAACGAGCACACACACACACACACACACACAAATACAGGTGAGTTAACACATGGAAGTGAACTGAATCCACTGACTGAGACGGTCTCCCCCCCCCCCCCCCACTCACCACTTTGATGTTGTCATCCTCAGCCAGCAGGCAGTAGTTGGACATGGGCTGTGGAAACAGAAGAGGTCACTCAGGGGCTTTCTTTCCTTCCTTCCTTCCTTCCTTCCTTCCGTCTGTCTGTCTGTCTGTCTGTCTGCCTGTGTCTGTCTGCCCATCCGTCTGTCGGCCTGTCTTTCTGTCGGTGTCTGTCTGTCACTCACTCAGCTACAGAGTGATTGTGTGCTCAAGAGAGAGTGAGATTGAGACTGACAGTGTATGAATGTTACCGTGCGTTTGTGTGTGCACGTGTATGCATGCCTGTATAATTGTTTACTCACTGGCAGAGGCTCCTCCTCCTCTTCCACCGTGCCATTCTGCACCGACTCTGCTCCGCCCCCGTCGCCGCGGTGATGGTGATGGTGGTGGTGCTTCTTCCTCTTCTTCTTCTCCTTCTCTTCCTTCTCCTTTTTCTGCTTCTTCTTCTTGTGTTTGGAGGACTTCTGGGAGAGAAACCAACAAACAGGAAACCAGAGTCACAGACCAGAGTGGATCCATCAGAATGGGACTACAAATGTCCAGATTCAACAACTTCAATGCCACACAGACACCAAATCCAAAACCCCCAAACTAAAGTCGCATTAACCAGGAATTCCTTCGATTCACAGGCCGAGATGCGCTTTTGTAAAGCACAGCAGGTGCTTTTTTTTTTTAAAGATGTAGATATTATTAAACAAGTGAACTAAATCATTATGTTCACCAGTGACTGTCAATCTATCACAGCAACCATGAATGAAACTGTGTGGTTGTTGAGCGCGATACGTCACAGTGTAAATAACATCGAGCCGCCAGTAGATCGTTCCAACATGCTGGGATGGTTTTATCACTAACGTAACAGCAAAGGCCACACCGTAAACCCCCTGTAGCTGTGGCCACATTCACTACATACATTATCCTCTAATCCTGCATTGCTTCAAAACACTGATCCCCCAAAATGACCCTACATAGAGTTGGTCTCCAAGTGGCTCACAGCGAAGATATTTGCCTAGGAGCACTAAGGTCAGGAGTTCAAATCCCAGCTCACCACACGAGGTTCAAGCCAAGATAATAGGGGTTAAAACTGTAATAATTAGTTAGTCTCATTGCTCACTAGTGTCCACTCCTAGTTGGTCTAGTGCATTGGGCTGTATGGGTAGATAAGGCAGTGGCTTCTGACCCACTCTGCCAGCCAAATGCAGGTTTTGTTCCATTGATGCATGCAAGCAAGAGTTCGATGAGTTGTAAAACACATCGAGTAACTGCCTCTGGAGGTCGGTCTTTAAAAAGAGGCTTTCAATCTGCAGAGTTAGTGTGCGGACAAGAGATGCCACTGGATTTAGCAAAGTAGGATCAATGATGAGCAGAACACAGAACAATTTTTTTGATGCAAGGCCATTTTCCAGATTTGGGACTGCTCCAGGCTTTTCAGGGTGCCGTTATAAAGCTCAGAGAGTTAGCCAGCTTATTGATAAAGGAATATAATCTAAGACCAGCCCTGTGCTCTTCCTCTGTATATTCAAGCTCGGGAGGAATGGACACTCACGCCCTCATCCTGCTCCGCATCTTTGGGCTCATCTGGTTCAGAGGTCGGGCCCGTCTCCGGAGCGGAGCCTGGTTCTGCAGCAGGGGTGGGTTCGGCTTTAGGCTCCTCCTATGCACATGCAACAAAACTGGGTCAAACCCCCTCTGAACTGACTCACCTTATAAACACAGGCTTAACATACTGTTCCAAGGCCCAGTTATAAAAAGCAGGATCACTGAGCTAGCTGGATAGCTGTTCGAAGAAAATCCCAGAAACCCAGCTCTGGGCCATGGACCCCGGTATAAAGCCATACCGGGTTTAACTCAGTCCAGTTACTTGGCTAATCAAGTGAAATGCCTCATTATTCCATCAAGCTAAAAGCTGATCTCTAAGTTCTTGACAAAGCTTCCCTCAGATTGGAAACAGAGATTTTGACAGGATTCAAACATTATGAGCCAGGATAGAAACAACTAGAATTACTAGGGGAGAATCTGAGCAAAAACTGGAGTTTGCTGTCTGAATTTGCAGCTCACAGATCACACACACTCAGCTAGAGAGGGAGCTAAACTCGCCAATTAAAAATAGGGAGCGATTTCCAGCACCTGTTCCACAAATGTGTCAATAGATGCCAGCGTACTTGTGAAAGAGATAATTGGCTTGTTAGCAGAGCAAAGGCTATTTTGGTTCAAGGGCAGGCACACAAACTATTGAGAGATACAACAACCAATCATTAATGCAGAAATTAGGTTCAATAATAGGTGCGGTTTTTAATTCTAAAGTGGTCAGGGCAATGGTTCTTTGTCAAAACCTTCAATGGTATAAGCCAAATGAAAGCGAGAAGACAGAGTGCAGAATGAATCAGCACTATGATATTAGTCAGGGCTGCAGCTCACTCCATTCTGAGCATGCTCAGTAGCTGCAGTGAGCTATTGTGCTTTGATGAGCCAATCAGCTCACAGCTCTACCTAAGCTCATGGCAGCTTAAAAAAAAAAAAAAAAAAAAAAAAGAATACCAAGAACTGAATGGCGGCTTTCTGAAGCGTTCTGAGAGTGCAAATGAGGACTGCCATGAGTGACGTTCTTCTGAGAGAGGTGTAAAACAGACACAAACAAGCACACGCATGTGCGCACACAGACATACGAACATGCATGTGTACACACACACACACACACACACACACACACACACACACACAGTTTGATGTCCTCATAGAAGTTTTCAAGAGAAGGCAAAAGACGGACAGCACCTGGAGAAGCAGGAAAGGAGGCGATGGATTGCTATGACATGGAGGAATGTCTGTAGGAAAGATGAATGAAGAGGAGTAGATGGAAACAGGTCATCAGGGTGGGGGATTAGAGGGGATACAAATAAAATTAAACACAACCTGCTTGCTAGAGGGCGCTGGGGCACTGGAGAGCCAGAAATCCAGATCCGACGCCTGGGGGGGAAGGTGGTATTGGAGGACATGGGGGTTTTGGTGGAGAACAAGAGGAAACACATCAGGGAAAATGTCCTGCGCTGACTGGAGCTGGAGCGCACGCAGCTTTGAATCAGTCAATTCAAAAATTTCAATAACATTTAACTCATGACACACATCGTTCATGAAGCTTTGCAAGGTTTGTTGACCGAATTAGCCAAATTCTTGGATAACATGCAGTGTATAAACTTTCCCAGATAAAATGTCGTACATTAAACAAAAGCAAAAGGTAGAGGGCACTGCTTGAAGCGAGTTTCAGAATCTGGCAACAGGGATGGACTATATTTGGCCACGATACAATACTGCTACAATATGACACTACTACATTCAATGAGCGACGAACTGCAGGAGTTTAAGCTAATTCCTGGCACTGTAGTCATCTGCAATTAGATGTGTGCCATCTTCACCCCTGCTTTTGCAATGTTATACCTCTGTGGGCGTGGTGGTGGGCGGGGCTGCCGCCTCACTGTTCTGCACCGATTGGACAGGTTCCTCAGGGAGGGCATCTCTTGGCTCCTCCTCCTTCTCATGCCTGTGTTTCTTCCTCTTCTTCTCCTCTTTACTTTTCTGAAGAACAGAGGGAAACCGCAGACATCACTGCAGCTGAAACCGGCGCTCAAAAATGTAATATTCACATGAAAAGCCCTACCATTCAACACAAGCTCAAAATAAGTCAGTAATATCCTTCATATTCTTTATTCTGACAAATCCTATGAAAAGTTCTTATATAATACACTCCCAAAAAAATAATACAATTGTAAAATGATTGTATTTTCCTCCAAAGAATAAGTCATCAGGTGCTAACCGGCATGGTATTGATTAACACATCTGTCCATCAACTATTCCTCGCGAATAAACATCCTTCAGAACGTTTTCAAATTTCTCACATTCATTCTAAATGCGAGCAAATTCAACATTAATCTAAGGACTCCCCTCGGTTAGAAAATTCTGCCTACACTTTAGTTAACATGTGGGCAGAAGTTATAACAGAAGTTATGGCTCCAACTTCTTTTGCACGGTGTCCTTATAGACGAAACATTTCAAATTCTACGTCCGGTCACAAACAAATAAAACACCAAAAATGCCCGTGGATACTCGAAGCTCCCAGTCTGAGGGTCATGAGTAAACCACGTTCAGACTGCAGTGGTATCGGATAAAGAGCCTGTATTACCGAGATAAAGGCCACAACACTAATGAGGAGAGCGCAGTGACTAATGAGTAGGCCTAAGAGGCCACACGCCTACGTTAACAAGGAACAGAGCAATTAAAGTCAAGAACAAGAGCGGTGCAGTTTGAACAGGAAGCCAATTACCTTGAGAAACAAAGCAAATCACATGATCGACTTGGGAGTGTCAGAGAAACAAGTGTGTGTAAAAAAAAAAAAAAAAAAAAAAAGAACAGTCATCACCTTCCTCTCTTTATCCTTCTTCTTCTCCTTCTCCTTCTTGCTCTTCTTCTTTGGTTCCTCTGGGGCCTCCCCGCCCTCCTCTGTGGGGCTCTTCAGGGCGTCCGAGAGCCGGTGTGTCCTGACGGGGAGCTTCTCGCTATCCGCTAGGGGCCTGAGTAGGGTGAGAAGGGGGGGGGTGCCTGGTCATACACTGCAAAGATTACACACAGGGGCCACAGAGGACGGACAAAGGGCCACAGAATTAGAAGGGTCACACACAGTCACATGCTACTCCCAGTGGATTTGGCTTGACTGCAGTGCATCTACCCCTTTAAATTGGAGGCCAATTGGGAGCCAGGATTCCATGAAAATAGAGTCCTAGACCTCCACAGATTTGCAGAGATACGTTACACTTTACCCCACGGGGTTCAATAATTTGTCCTCTGTATTCAACCCATCTGATAGTTAGGGGCGGTGGGCAGCCACAGAGCAGCGTCCGGGGACTAACTCCAGTTCTAAAGCCAGTTCCTTAGTCAGGGGTTCTAAAGCCCGTTCCTTGGTCAGGGGTACTGGTAGGAGTGTTTCTATAATGTTTATCTGGGTGAGGGAAACCAGAGTTCCCGGAGGAAATCAACACGAACACAAGGAGAACATGCAAACTCCACACAGACAGGCCCCAGGATTCGAACCCCTGACCTCGAACCCCGCCCTCGAATACCTGACAAACTCATATTGTCTTCCAAAAACAGGGAGGTACTGAAGATATTTACACTCATTTGAATGGAAAAAAAAAAAAAAAAATCAAGAAATAAACATTAAAAAAAAAGTTTCCTTCCAAAGTTTCTGTACATCCCTCAGCAAAGGCGCCCCTCAACTCCAAACAAGAGCCAGGAGCTGCATTTCAACATTACCTCTACATCTCCCTCTAGTGGCATTTGTGCAGTAGAACAGTGGTCTCAAGATTTAAAAAAATAAATAAATAAATAAAAAAAACACTGACCATAAACACACACAGCCTCCTTTGCCGACATCTTGCATGTTTCGCTCACCTCCCACAACAGTATGTTGCCAACACCTTCAAAAATTTCAGAGCTTCTCTCGGATTGGTTTAACACACAATACCCGGCTCGAGTGCGCAGACGTTAGTGTGTGAGGGAAGCAAACCACATAAGATGTCAGCAATAGAGGCCAAAACTCACGCTGGTCCCAACCGGTCAAAAAAAGATGAGTCAAGACCAAACACATTCCCAAGGGGCTGCTTAATGTACGCTACACAGGCGCTAGCTGCATTAGGTCAGGTTTGGCAGTCCAATGCACTGGCTGAGGCTAGCAAGCCGGCAGGCTGGCAAAAATCTTGTTGCAGAACTGTCAGCAGGCTGTCCTGCACAACCAGCAAGCTAAAGCCCAACTTCAACAATTATTTACGAAAGTATAAAGTATATAAAACTTTGGTTGAACAACATTTAACATGGACATTGGACAATGTGCAATATGCTGTACTCTGCACATGGACAACAATTTTCGATGCAAATGTACACCAGTAATTTCAGTGAATGCAGCACAGAATACAGCATATAATAGCAGAGGCCTGCAACACCAAGGAGAGCATAATTCCATATTAACAAGCTCGCCATTGGTTGAGGCCAGCCGCACAAGCTTAACTGCACCGAAATCTCGCTGCTTGTAGCAGAGGGAGACAGAGTGGGTGTGCAGACAGCCACAGAGGTGAAAGGTTGAACTTTTGCGGCCTCGCAGCTCTTGCTCTACTCACCTGCGGGTGGGCCCCAGAATCAGACTGCCCATGACAGGGGCAGGGTGGGTGTGTGCATGAGAGAGATGGAGAGAGAAAGAATGACAAATCATAGGGGAGTATGAAGCCAGGCCCTTTCACACTCTATATCAAAGACCCCCAGGGGCCCCGGGCAGACCTCTCCATTTCCTGAGGCTGCAGGCTGCATCGCCTGGACTGAGATCAGTAATACTCTCCGAGAGAAAGCGCATTTGTATTTATTCTTGTATAGAACCAACTGTGTACGCATGTTATAGTCATATTGTGAAACCAGTCATTTCACAAAATGACTAAAAATATTGAGCACTTCATGAAATGACTGGTTTCACAATCTGACTGGAACATATACATGTTTTAAAATTTAAACTATCACATGAAAAAAAAAAAAACCTCATTGTGTGCCATGCCATCTGAAAAAAACTTCAAAATGCAGGTAAAGGGGTGCAGGAGTACCATCAGTCAGAGAAAAGTCTGGTGTGGGTCCATGTTTTTGTTTCAGCCAAGCACCATCTGCTAGAACTGATAAGCAAATTACAGTCAGTAGCAAAAGCCTTGATAAGTATAATCAGGTGCCTTCATACAAAACGAAAAATAAAGATTGCATCCACACCACTGCTCTTCAGATGAGTTACACTCCAGCTGTAAATCACAAAATTAGAAATTTCTACATTCATGGCAAGATTCGAAAGAAATGAGAGGTGGAATAAAGAATTGACAAATCTGAAGTTTAATCACAGTAGTCATCATCCTGAGCTGCAGCAGGAAGTGGTCACCTATGGAGGAAGGTTATCTATGCACCCATTCCACCACGCCCTCTGCGGTAAATCCAGTCAGATAACAACAGCACTCACTTGTCCAGGTCGATATCCAGGGCCTTGTGGGGGTCGTTGGGATCCTTTTCATCTTCGTCACTGGGCAATGCATTCTGGGAAATAAAGACAAGAATAAGTCCTGGCCTTCCTCGATAAAACTCTCTGATAGCGGTCACTCCAGAGGCCCCGCCCTGTTTTCATACCTCGGGCATCTCCTCGGTGACGATGTCCACCATGTGGGCAGGGGTGATGTCCTCCTCGCTCTCCGGGCCCGAGTCGCCCCTCCTGCCGCGGCTCCTCTTCTCCCTCTTCTTCTTCTTCTCTTTCTTCTTCCTGTCAGCCCTCTCCTTCTGCCGACGCTCCTCCTCCAGCTTCAGGTACTGGTCTGACATGGGCATCCCTGAGGAGGAAGATGAGGAGGAAGAGTTGGATGGGTAGGATGATGAGCAGGAAATAAAGAGAGGGACGAGTCCAGGTCCGTGAGGAGAGTATCGCAAAGCATAAGGGGTGTTGCAGGCAGAAGAGACAGTGTTAAGGACAAAGGTAAGAGGAAGGGGTAGTGAAATGAAGACCATAAAGTGGGGGACACAGCCCATCACCAACAGAAGGAAATTAAATCCCTTCCTCAGGATCACAGCAACACTTACCAGGCACGGCAGTGGAACACATACAAGCTGCAGATGGAGCTAAGCACCCCAAGTCATGCACCCATAGGCACTGACACACTTAAACAAGGGGCCGGGCACCGGCCTACACACCCACAACTCACCTGGGACTTTAAGAGGCACGCTGAGGTCGATCTGCACCACTGGAATGTGTTCTACACCAGGAGTTTCCGAATACACCTGCAGGAGGGAGATAGGCCCACAACTTACCACCTCTGATACAAGCACACTTCCATTCTGTCCCTGTGTGCGTGCAGTAGCTACATATTGAGAGCCAAATTAAGAAAGGCAAACAGTGACTTATTAGTTAAGGTTGGGGTAAGGTTAGAATTAGTGTTAGCCTAAGGCTATAGTAATGGTTTGGATTAGGCATACGTTGCTGATTGTTAAGATGAGGGAAAGGCTGTAGAAACACACAAAGAACGAATGGAAATCAATATAATGTCCTCATAAGGATAGAAGTACAAGGAGAAGTGTGTATGTCCGCACACACGTGTGTAGGCCTAGGAGAACCACAGGGTTAAATTAAAGATCAGAAATCAATTTAAAATAAAACAAGGTGCTGTGCAGTCAGCCGCTTTAAAAACCGCTTGATACCGAAGTTTTATTTTAGCACTATTGATTGACAATACAACACAAGGCTCTGCTGAATCTCTCTAACTGTTGCTGGGCAAATTCCTCATGCACTGAAATGGTAGTGTCCGTGAATGAAAAATAACCTTTCAGCACTGCACAGGAAATGCTGTGAGATGAGATCTTGGCTCGGATAGCGCGTGACGGGAAATGGAGATACTTGCCTTCTGAGATGACGGAGAGGCCTTTATGTAGAAGGGGTTATTGGCCTGTTCCTGCTTCCTGGCTTCTCTCCTCTGAGTCAGAGAGGAATGGAGGATTAAAGGAGGAAGAGGGTAAGAAAAAGATGGTGGCAGGGAAAGGAAGATAATGAGCAAGTGAGAGATGGAAGGAAAAAAAAAAGGAAGGGAGAGGAGAATGCAAGTATTATCAGTAAAACATGGGACCAAGAGACACGAGTATGGAAGCCATGTTTGATTACTGCTATGTAAAAGAAGGCGAAAGGACCATCAGATGGAAACTGTGTGCTCCATCGGAGTACGACAGAACAGCTAATGCATGTACTGACAGCCAATAAGGGTTGCACTGGGAAATAAGCACAACATATCCTGTACACTAGGTTTAAGAATTGCGTTACTTCAGTTCTGAACTGCTGTAATTACTCCAAAACATTCAATAAACACGAAGAAGAAAAATTAGGGCATCAAACTGGGAACCACACATTTTGCTCCAGCTGGTGGAGGTGGGGTGACATCTTACCCTGGCCAGCTCTTTCTCATCCGCCTCTGTATGGCGAGGGCGGGCGTGGCGAGGTTCCTCTTCCGCAAACACTGCTTTGGGCTTCTCGTCCTCCGATTCGCTCTCGGAGGGCGGCTCATTGATCCAGGCATCCAGGTCCAGCCTGAGGGGGAAAATCATGGTTTAAACCAACAGCTAATACACATAAGCAGAGTACAGAGCAGCACAGACTCCGCCCAGTGCAGCACTGACCCCTCAGGCACAGGCACTTTCTTCTGCGCTTTGGGGGCCACGGGGTTGAGCTCCCCGGCGAACAGGGCCGTCACCTCCTCCGATACCTCCACCTCCTTCTGCTGCAGCTTCTGAACGTACTTCACCAGCTGCAGGATACAGGAGGCCTGGTACAGAGACGGACAGAGACAGAGACAGAGACAGAGAGAGAAAGTGAATTTTTACAGCACCTTTATCGAGTCACTTTTTGACCATCACACTACTGTCTTACATCTGTACATCCCTCAAACAACCCTATAAAAAATATATAAAAAAACCAAAAAAAGAAAGTGAAGAGAAAGGGGGTGAGAGAATGAAGATCAGTGAGATGGAGGGAGGGTGCAGGATTGAGAGGACGAGGGTAAAAAAGATACCAGAGTGTGAATGAAGGAGGAGAGGAGGTACTGATTAACAGCAGGACTGATTACACACAGACAGTTGCTCCGACAGAAATAAACAGCAGTGACAGCCTTAGCTAAGACGTGTTCCTTACGCCTCACGCAGACCCTCGCTTACCCTCTCCTGCACCTCCAGATTAGCGCTCTGCACGAACAGCGGCAGCCTATCGATCATCAGCTGAGTGGCCTCCTCAGCCTTCTGGCTGTCTGGAGCCCCCTCCTGGCCTTGCAGCACCGCGGCGAACAACTTGGCGGCATTCTGCACGTAAACGGCCTGGATGTGCCCAGGGAGGGTGGCCACACGGGGTCGTAGCATGGCCTCAAGAGTCAGCGAGGGGTCTTCCAAGTGTCTGAGAGAGAGAGAGCGAGAGAGATGCGCTTTTTCAAATCATTATAAAAAGGTAAGCCAAAAAAGTTCATACCGTCTGTAGTAACTAATTTATGTTGACGTTCTTATTTTTCAAACAGAAACGCTAACATCAGCTGATAAGACGCGTCACTCGCAACATCGGTGACTCTTCCGAAGAAGACGGGAGTATCCCGTCAAAACATGTCAAGGTAGGATAAAACCTTTTCTGTTTGAAAAATAAGAACGTCAACGTAAATTATAAAAAGGATTATGAGGAGGAGACACATCAGTATAAACAATGAGGGTGTTTTCTGGGCGGGGGGGGGGGGGATGTGTGTGTGATGGTTTCTGTCCTGTTATTTGAGCAAATTCCACATCTTCCAGCATTTTCCATTTTCTCCCACCTTCTTTTTTTTTTTTTTTTTTTTTTTTTTAAAACTGCGCATACATTATGAACAGGCGGAGATTGCGCAATTACTCAGAATTAACGGGAAGCAAGGGGGCGCTGGGGGATAGTAAGGGGGCGCAGCGCCCCTGTTACCCCGTTTAGTAAAACCCCTGAACAATAATACCATAAATTCCCTGTCATGATATGAATTATGCAATATCTTCCATACCAGCTTATGCTTACCCAAGACCATTTCAGCAAAATATTTTGCCATGAAAACAGGACATGACATAAAGGAGGGTCTACTGGCACAGGGCTCCAATAAACTTTGTTCAGGCCATTTGATAGATCGGTCACCTGCCCAATCAAGCAATTACCCCAATTCCAATTAATTGCTTGCATTTCAAAGTAAGCTCAGATGAAAGCAAGAGGAGAACGTATATAGAGCAATATCGACTGATCGTCCAAAATTGAAAATATAATGCATAAGAAATTTTAGGCCATATCGTTCAGCATTAGAGTATAATTAGCTTCTTGTAGCCACTGCAGCGTCGTGCGACTCACTCGGCAAATTCGCCGCAGATCCACGCAGCAGCGTATAGAACCTCGCAGATGCCATTGCGCTGCGTGTTGCCCGTCAGCAGGTGGGCGTTGTCCAGCAGGGTAGCCATCTGCGCCACGGCGAAGCTGCGAATAGCCTTCACGCGGATTGACACGTCCAGCATCTGAGAGGCGATGAGGTGGCCGTGCCGTGTACCCTCCAATCGGGTCAGCTCCACCAGGATACTGATGTACCTGTGATACACATATGCTAAAGCTAGCTTGTTGATGTACCAGCAGCAGAGCAATGCAAAAGCTAGCTGACTGATGTACTACAGCAAAAAAATGCTAATGGTAGCTCACTAATGCCTCGGCACAACAAAAATGCTAAAGCTAGCTCATTAATGAACCAACAGGACAGTAATGCCAAAGCAAACTCATTGATGAACCTGCAGGATAGTAATGCTAAAGTCAGCTCATTAATGTACCGGAAGCACAGCAATGCTAATGCTAGCTCATTGATGAACCAGCAGGACAGTAATGCTAAAGCTAACTCCCTGATGTACCTTCAGTGTAGAAATGTTAATGCAAGCTCATGGATGTACCCACAACACACGGAGGTAGCAGAAATGCAGATATGCCGATACTGACCCTAGCTGTAGTGATTACCACTGCCAGCTCACACATACCACTAAGACTGAAGTTTCAAAACTTTACTGCCCATATATTCTAGCACAAATAGAAAATTTGGGGAAAAAAATTTAATATCTAGTGCTGCAGGCCAAGTCCAAAGTCTCATACCTCAATTGCTGAGAAGCAGTCAATGGCATTAGGAGCAAATAATTTTTAGTAGCACAGCAGCGCTATGACCAACTCACCAATGAACACACATAACAATGATGCGAATGCTAGTTTACTTTGTAATGTGGAAAAAAAAAGCCACTACATGGCAGTATTGACATTTTTTTGTTACACCCAGTCTGGAGCTAGGTTTTGGGCATGTCTTGAGCATGTCTGAGAGGGGAAGTCCCAGAGAATTGAAAAAAGTCTGGAAGGTGGGAGGGGGCTGCATAAGAATATATAAGGAGAAAAATGGAGAGAGTAAAGTAGTAGGAGAAATTGCAAGGAGAAGGATACATTTGACCAGACCTGTCACTCTTTTCAGGACCTGTGAAGTTTTTTTGTGGATTTTTGCCTGTGTTGGAGCATTTTCCTGTCCCAGGACATCACCAAGCAACCCCATCTCAAGGGACAGTATATATATATTTTTTCTTGTATATGTCAATCTTGGTCAGTAGTATAAATTGTAGGTTAGTTGTCAGTCTTTGTTTAAATCTGTTTAAGTTTTAAATTTTGCCTGTCATCCCTTGCTGTCTTATGTCATAACAAATTGGGGCCATAACTTATTTTCCTTGTAGTTAATATGGAGTGTCTTTGATAAAATAATGCCATGCTAACCACTCAAAACAATGCACAGGAGGCCAGTGATGCGCCGTTGCTGACAGTTCAAAAGCTGGTTACAAAATGAGTCAGGAGTCCCACAGCTATAACGCCCACTCCAAGGTTGAGATTTAGAAGCAACTGACAGATGTCTCGTTGAATCATTCAAAGCTGGTGACGTTCTGTGAGTTGAGAGATACTGTATCTGCTTATTCTGACAATTTGAGGTCATTCACTAGCAATTGAGAGGAATTTGGCTGTACTGATCACTCAAAGATGGTGATGTACCACTAGCTGAAAGATGTCTGGTTGTTCTGACCACTCAATGCTGGCAATTTACAAGTAGTTGTGACACTTACTTATACTGACAATTTAAAGTTGGTAATGTTCTGATAGTTGAAAGATGTTTGGGAGCACCGGCTGCTCAAAGTTTTTGATATACTATTAATTAAGAGAGGTCTGGTTGCACTGACCACCAAATGTTAGGTGATCTACTTTTAGCTGAGAGATGTCTGGCTATACTAATGACTCAAAGTAGGTGATGCACTAGTAGTTGAAATGGTAGGTTATACTGACCACTCAAAGTTGGTGATGTACTGGTAGTTGCTCTGGCTGCAGATGTCGATGATTTTGGTGAGCAGCTCATCGCGATAAGTCGTTCCCTCGGCCTTATCGACGTGCAGCATGAGCTTCTTCACGATCTCCATCAGGTTTTTCTTGGACACCTACAGACACACGGCCAAAAAAAAAAGAAAATTAATTTGTATAAAATCTTCTCTCCCCCCCACTGTTATTCATCCAGAATAAATGGGAGAGAAAAATCCCCTTTTTATTTTCAGAGAAACCTACAGCATCCTAACCTACGCAAGAAGCAATTGACTATGAGATGGCACAGAGCAGAGACAGTGCTGTATAATGCCAAGGCTTTAGATCACTTAGAGTAGACTAAAATTTGTATTTAAAACTTAGAAACATGATTAGAACATGTCCTGAACAATGCATGTTAACATGAGCATCAACTACTCAGCACAGGAGTACAGTATGCTCGCACAGGTTGATGGCATCTATTAGCATCTTTACGGCAGTAGGATGACCAACCCCAGCCTGTTGCACAGCACAATCTTAGCAGGGAGCACACAAATGAACTAGAACATCTGAGCCTTTACTGTGCGTTTACAGAGGTCTGATTACAATTCCTACCATCCCGTAGAGCAGGTCAAGGGCCCTCAACCGAATGGACTCGTCCTTGTCATCCAGGCACTGAAGAATGAGGTCCTTGTGAGACTGCACCGACTTCGGATGGGTCTTCAGGATCTTTGACATGGCCAGTAGACCCAAGTACTTCACTATAACAGACACGCAGAAAAACATCCTTGAGCAAAGTGCCACTGAACCCAGTAGGAGCACTAAGGATACCTTCCACCAGAGGGCATTCACCCTGTCCAGGAAGGGCCACTGTGTGTACAAGTTTTCATTCTGACTTATGAGTTACAACTCTGATAACAAATATCTTTAGCAAAAACTCAATGGGTGGATTACTACAATCAGGTCAGTAAGCGCAAGGCCAGAATGAAAGCCTGTACCCATGTCATCCGTCTCTGAATAAAGTTGAATAGCCACCCCAACCTAAAACTGAAATGGACTGTTCTAACGCCAATACTCATCTGGAGACATGATATCAATCTAATAATTTATGAATGGGTAGAAGCGAAACCCATCAGAATACTAGGCCCCATGTTGTCTTTGTGCTCGGCAGGGCGTTTCAGTCCCATAAAAGGGCTGCATATATTATTAATCAGCTGTCAGCAAGCTACCCTTCCCACCATCTCTCAACCCACACTGTTCCAAGAGATCCAACGTCCAGTCGGTTTTTACTTTAACCACTATTGGGTACATCAGTCAAATTGGCAGCCCAAAGAGCCCAAGTGAGTCATATTTTGGTAGGATGGTAGATCGCCAAGAACAAGGTTGGGCAGCCCTGCTCCAAATCATTAAACTCAGAACAATATAGAGAGGAGGTGATCTGGACTGGACCTGTACACCTCATTGACCCCCAAACATGAAAGCCTCAACATAGTTTGGGTCGTGTGTCCAGTCTACATTTCACAAACCCCCAGAGCATATTAAATGCATTGAACCACAACTGACTTTCTATACCCGCTAAAGCTGACCTTACATAAAACACCCACTCTCTATATTATACACCCACTCTCTGATTATTCAACCCCCTGTTGTCAGATGAAGGAAACTACATACTGAATGGGAACCCTTATCAGTCTCCCAGGTGAGAAATGCAAAACCCTGTTCCATTCACTACACTGCCACTGTACTAAATAGGGTTCCAATATTTTACACTCAGCCCATTAACTGCCTTTAAGTTATTAGACTGTACAACTCCCAACCTAACACACTATGAAGCCTGCAGCTGGGATCTGACACTTAAATCCTGGAAGGACACAGCTTATAAAGTTTATTTGGTTACTTGTTAATCAGCAAACAGTTTTGGCATTGGGGAAAAAGCACACCGCGAACCTCCCAGGATGGAGTGTGAGATACCAGCTCTACTGGTTCTTTATGATCAACATATGCCAACACAGCACATATTCTAAGGGACAGGGATGGGGAAAAAAAACCACCGAGGATTATGGGAACTACACACCACATCACTAACAGACTACTCACTCCACCATGCGTGTTAGGCTTGATGTTTAGATTTCCTCACTTGCACACATTAATTTAAAAAACTTGAATATTTGTGATAAGTCACAACTGACAACATGGATGGAAAAAAATAATAAAAAATAAAACCATGAGGTGAAAAATAAGACTGAATGAATGTAAGCCACAATACAACTTAATAAACATCTTTTTTTCTTGAAAATAAGTTTCTCATGGATATTGAAATAAACTGAGCAAGCAAGCCCACACGTTGCCTAGTCTACATTCGCTACGGTCTGATACGGCTGAACCAAGATAACTCCAATCCAATTGCCAATCAAAAATATCCTTGGGGCACAAAGCTTACACTGCTCAGTGTAATAACTGCAATTGCAGATGACAGATACTTTAATTGACCCCAGCAGAGTAAATCTGAAGTATGCATTTCTTACAAAAGCAGAAGAAAATTTATTAAAATAAGGTCTGGAATGAATCAAGTATAGTAAATTCATGACAAAATCATGAATTTTGAAGCCAAAAATGAAAACCAGAAGGTGATCCTGTAAACTGTAAAAAAAAAAAAAAATTTTAAAACACATGTGGCGGGCCTTGCCACACCTCAAAGTTGAAAAAGGTAACAGAGTTTAAGGCTGAACTATGATTCAATCTGAAAAGCATTCTTCTTAATGAAAACAGGGAAGAGCAACCAAAAACTGGAGTTATCCAAAACTCGTAATCTTGTCGATTTGAGTTGGATTCGCCGCTTGCTAGTATGAAACACACAGGCAATGAGAGAATGACACACTGCAGGCATTGACAGAGGGCTCACAGTTCTGGTCCGAGTCTTCGATCAGGATTCGCAGTTTCTGCACACACAGCTGAGTGGGAAACACAGAAGGGGGGGGGGTATGAGAGAAAGAATTTTAATCTCCTCAGGAGCAAACGCACACATATGCCATCCTTTCACACCACTGTCAGGAGGTGTGTGCCAATCTAGCACTAGTGCAACTGCATCCACTCAACAGCGTCATCATTCAAAGGAGACAAGAAATGATAAATGCAGCGTTAATGATAATAAATTTAATAAGGACATATTTGCATTTATGAAAGATTACTCAACTCGCCAAGATAAATATCATATGATGCAAGAACCATACTGTACCGAAGCAACTGTTCGGACAATGGGCAAACTCACATGCGCACCCACACACATGCACATTTGTTTTTCCATACTGATAAAAACATTTATGCACCAAAATTTTATTTCCATTTCCCTCCCAACATCTAAAATTAACCCAAATCTTAACCATAACCTCAACCCTGACCAAAGAACCCTCAAAAAACCCAATTTTTAACCTTATCTAATACCTAACCTAGACCTAGTCCCAACCATAAGCATAACTGTTTACTAGACTTAGCCAAACTTAGCCAAAAATGAACTGATTTCATAATGGGGACACAAAAAAATCTCCCAAGAGCCATTTTTTCAGACTTTTCGATGGCATTGTTAGTCCCAACAGGCGCACACAAACGCACGCACATCAAATTTGCCCATAAGCGATATCCACTGCATGCATAATACATTTTTACATAGCACTTCATATAAATGTGCTAAATAAAAGTAATCTGCTAATATAAAAGCCATTTATGTGGAGAGAGAAAGAAAACCTGCCCTCTCCGGGGGCCACACTGTACCCTTGTGGGGAATTTATGGTACTTCTAGGAACACTTGATATTTGCTCGTGTTTGCAGTAAAAGTCACTCTGAATGAGAGCTCTGAAATGAGAGCAATGAATGTCACAGGGAAGGAGTTTAATTAGAGCACAATTTACTTTTGATAACTGGCAATTCACAGGATAGGCAATTAGTAGTAATCCATTAGTAAGGTCCATAATCATGTCGTCTTTAGTCAATACTGAAGCTCATATGTCAAGTTTAATTAAAGGGATTTGATTAATGAGTTGTTTGGATAAGTGTCATTAGCAAACTTCGTCTGCCTTTTAAACATGAGCATGGTTCAAAAGACACCACCCATTTAATTCCCCATCATGTTCTCTAAAACAAAATAACTCTTAACTTTAAAACCAACAGGCCATGGTCTATTACCCTACAATCTGCAAAATTAGCATAGAGTAGTTTCAATATACA
Source organism: Gymnothorax reevesii (assembly GCA_029721435.1). NCBI lineage: Eukaryota > Metazoa > Chordata > Actinopteri > Anguilliformes > Muraenidae > Gymnothorax > Gymnothorax reevesii. Next base: position 27,130,990 of record CM056575.1, on the reverse strand, counting down.
ATCACAATCCAACAAGTTACTAGTAACTGCAATTAAAACATCATATACGGTGACACCACGCAAAATATACTGCATAAAAATAGGTTTCATAAAGATTACACAAGTACAAAAAATACGTAGTATAAGGTGTCTATTAAAGGGCCAAAGACAGAGGCTGCCATGGAAACCTTACCTGAATGCTTGCGCTGTGATTGGGCATTCCCGATGAGAGGGAAATCAGCACTGCATTCGATAAGACAAATCTCAGTCAGGCCCATCACATACAGGCATCACTTAAACATGTAAACAAAGTTTTACTTTAAAATTTTTAAAAATTCCACTGCTTAAGCGCAAGCATAATATTTAAAAGGTTCAAAAGTACAACAGCCCAACCAGAGAAAAGGAGTCCAAAACTCCATAAATAGTCCTTTTTTTTTTTTTTTTGCTCTCCAATAACGCTTGATTGTATCTCTCCCAAATAACAAAAATTGTACCGTAAAATAATCCCAAAAGCTGACTGGACAATTTTCAGGAATACTACAACATGATGTACGATAACGGAGGATTTTTTTTGTTTGTTTATTTTTTTGGAGAGACTGTAAATCTCAATCATCTCACACATATGGGAGTAATCATTCTGTGATACAAATGAAAGGTTCAGGTTTACTTGACTGCAGGCCTTTCTTGTCCCAAACAAACATAAATGGTTAAACAAAGCAACAAGCTCTTCGGAATGAATCATCTGATTATCTCTGGCTTAGAATAAGAAGGTAAACCCAGAAATGCGTGCTCCGTCTTCAGTTTATGGTCCAGGCGTACCTAGAGGCTTAATTGTAACCGAGAGGTAAATTCACACATATTACTCGATTTCTGGGAGATAGACATTGTGAATAAACCCCCGTAAATCTAAAATTTAATACAACGTCAAAGAACACAGACAAACTATAATCCTGCAATAAGATTGTGCGAGTAAAAATGTAGCTGACCTGCAATGACTGTGTTGACACACTCGTAGAGCAGTGACATGGCAGAGGTACTACGGCAAGAGAAGATGGACAAGAGACACAAAGGTGAAGGGGTCGAGAAGGGAAAACCATTAGCCAGTTCTCTGTTTAGCATTAATCCAAAATTAATGATGCAAATCAATCATAAGATTAACTCAACAGTCTCTGCGGAGGAGTTACCTGTGGATGAGGTTCGTTAGCGGCTCGATGAGCTTCTTCCCTAAACGAGGCTCGAGGGGTGTGAGTGCGCCAAACTGCAGGGCACAGAGTCCAATCAGAGGAAACAGCTGGTGCTCATGGGAACTCAACCAAGCGCTAAACAGTACTGGGTCTTAACATAGTCCACCACATTCCTCAACATTATTCTGATCACCCTTGTGAGAATTAAGGGTGTAAATGCGCACGCGCACACACACACACACAGACACACCTCCAGTGATAATCCACTTTAAGGTCATCCACTCCTGAAAACTGATGTGCACTAGGTGAATTGGGGTGCTCCTCAATTCTTTGACACAGAAACACGCAATCTTTTCACAGGAATAGCAGTTAGCGTAGTGCCCTGTGTATTTTAACACCTCCACAGACCAGGTCACTCACCAGCTTGATAATTTTGATCAGAACCCAGTTGTTGGTCGATGATGTCATCAGCTTGAAGAAGAGGGGTGCCAGGGACAGGTAGTTTTTGGGGTTCCTGCGGGCCAACTCACAGATGACATTTACAGCAGCCGACTGCACACCTGGTGAATGAAGGGAAACCAGCCTTTTCAATAATCAGGGAAGGTACGGCTCAAAGACTTATTACATTTTCCACAGCCAACACCATTGTGGAATGCCAATAAAGTAAACTAAAACTGCTTCACCAACAAGTCCATCATCTGACAAAAAAATCCCACATTATTAATTACGCTCACTGAGATTTGCACTAACAGACAAAATAAATTACCCAGATGCACCAAATTGAAATTAAGGTAGATGTCTGCCACATTTGGTTCCAGTCTTTATGATTTGGTCAATAACACCATTCTTCAGCCAGGAGGTAGAGCAAATAGGCTAAAACTTTGTGGCTGAAATGCGAGAGGACATTTTTCAGACCTCATGATTTCACATCAGAAATGGCTCTCAATCAGATCGATACATACGTGCACACCCCCCCAAAACACCTCTACCTCCCAAACAATACCTCACCGTGCCATCGATTCTCTATATATTCAGCACTTACAGCAGAAAAGCACATTAGCCATCCATCATGAGCCAAATAGCAAGTTTCCCATTGACAGAATGGCTTGTAAAGCCTAGGCAAATGAATGGGTTATGCGATTCTCAAAAGGGAGAATTTACCAGTTCCTTCAGGAACTATAAATTTAATAATAGCATAGGAAGTGTCAAGGGGAAAACCGCGTCTGGCAGCAATGGTTGATTCAATAAATCAATTCAGCTGTATTTGTACAGTGCTTTCAACAGGGGAATGTCTCAAAGTCACTTCAGAGAGAAACAGAAGGGCAAAAGCCAGACCTGAACTCTAAATATGAAGCATATGAGGTAGGCCAAACTCCCCAGAGGGAGGAAGAAGTCTAAAACAATGTTGAGAGCTGGATTGAGTTGTTCGCCTTCTGGACTCCTCCATATGGCCAACCCATGAAGTTCATTTCTGGGGTGAACAAGCCCTCTCTCTCGCTCTCACTCACTCACCAGGGTCGGGGTCCTCCAGCTTCTCCTTGAGCCGAGGGAAAGCGGGGCGCAGGGATTCAGGGTACTTCAGGAACACCTTATACATGATCAGCACCGCCTTCTTCCTGATGTACGGCTTCGTGTGAGACATCTGAGGGAGAAGTAGACAAGAAATCACGATTCAAAAATATAACGCGCCTCAGCACTTAAGACCCTTGGCGCATGTTTGTTATGACAGCGCTGCACCTAGTGGAGCAAAAGGGTATTGCACTGCACAAGCACGTTTTGTAAGTTAGTTGTGAACACAGGTGCACAGGCGGACGGACAGATATGACGATACCTCCCTGGAAAATAATTTTCCAAGGGAGTAAAAAGAATCTTTAAATATTTAAATCTTTAAGCATCTTAAATTTTATAGTCTTATAATGAGACTTGCAATTTCATTTTAAAATTAAGTAGAAAATATCATCCATGTTTAAGTGACTGAGCACCCAGTAAGTGAAAAGTTCTGACCCTAAATGTCAGCATTAAATCATTATGTCACCTCAGAAGCAGATTGCTTGGTCTTGTATAGCAAAAGTGTGAGGTAAATAAAAATATAAATGAAATACACTCCCAAAATACTTGAGATTAACTTGTTTTGCAGTGGAGAACCTCAGTAAGGGAATGGCACACGACTGGGCTCGAGAAAGCAGGATAAGCACCAGGTCTCACCAGTGTCATGATGTCATTGGCCAGGTCCCGAGCAAGGTCAGGGGTCACAAAACATGATAAGCCAGTCAGAGCCACACCCGTATCATACTGATTGGGACTACTGAGATCCTGAAAGAGGGAGCGAAAGAGAGGGAGTGAGAAGGAGTGAAAATAGAAGATAAAGAGAGAAAGAGCAAAAAAAAAAGAAAGGCAGTAACAAAAGGGGGAGAGAGAGAGAGAGGGAGACAAGACAAAGACAAAGTAAGATGTAAGAGCGAGGGACAGCAACAGTGGCACAAAAAGAGAGAGAAAACGTGAGAAGAACATTTGAGAGAAAAGCAAGAGAGAGAGAGCGGAGGGTGAGAAATAAAAAGTGATTAACAGAAAGAACACTAGTGGAGCACACAGACAGGCAGTAAAAGAGAAAACCACAGATGCACCAGGGAAAAGAAACAGCCGAGACTGACCTTGCGAATCTGATTGGTGGTCAGCATGATGACATCAGTGCCTTCATGAAAACACTGAGAGGCTGCCAGGTAACCGATCCTCTGGAAGAGAGAGTAGTCTGACCAATCAGGTGAGGCAAACAAGCTACTGTCAGTGCTACAGCAAACATTCTACTCAAGCCTTACAGCCTAAGAGTCTAAAACGGTGATGGTGAAATTGCATTAGGAAAAAGGTGACGCACTCACAGCAACCTTTACCAGATGCAGCACTTTCCACATTCACAGTCTCAAATGCACAAAAGCAAGCGAAGTACGGGAAATGAAATCATGAAACAATACTAAGCCTACATGTTATTTTAGCCTTTAATGTAATAATAAGCATTAAATTACCGTTCATTTACGCTTCTTAAAAAAAATCATTTCGATTTCTACATCAGGTCTATACAACTGACAGCCCGCTGGCCAAAGGAACTAATGCAGACTGGCCCTCGAATCAGTTCTTTGAAGTAATAATCTTACAGAAAATCTGTGAGATTTGCCAAATTTGATACAATCCAACCAAATACTCTATACTTCAAATAAGATAACCAAGGGTTCCAGTGGTGCCAGCAGTAACAGCCAATCACAAGTATGCACTGTAGTGTCTGAAGGACTGGGCAGTCATGTGACTGAACAGGGATTCCATGAAACTTGACGTGCAGCGGTATCAACTAGAACCACCATTTTAACTGATAGGAAACGCCTTTTACAGCCATTTAAACTGCCAAACCCGGATTCGCGATATAGAAACAAAACAAAGCAAATGCCCACTGAGGATTGTCAAGGCAAACACGTCTTTATTTGTCCTCATTATAGCGGTGGCACACAAGGTACAGTACGACTGATGATGATATTGGTTTCCTTGAGCCTCAGCCGTGTCTTGCATGAGCTAAGCTTGTTAATCAAAACTTGGTTGACCCCACCTCATATTTCATTTTAAAATGGTGAATGTATGCTAGCTAGGTAACAAATGGTCATCGTCAACAAAAAATGAACTGGAATTAAAAAATTGCCTGATCAACATTTAGTGGACTGGAAAGTTTGAATTCATTTCAATTGCAGGGATGAAACCAATATGGGCTTTGCACAAATGCATTTCAGTGGTCAAAAAGGCAGGCTTCTACAACTCAAATTCCAAAATAGTTGGGACGAAAGTGCAAATTGTGTATAAAATCAAAATGCAATGAATTTCAGATCACATGAGCCAATATGTTCTGAACAATAGAACATAGATAACATTTCAAATGTTGAAACAGACATTTAACATTTTTATCCACAAAATGAGCCAATTTCACATTTTCTGGCTGCAACAGGTCTCAAAAAAGTTGGAACACAGGCAAAAAAGGGCTGAAAAAAAGCAATACATTTATAAGAAAATCAGCTGAAAGAACATTTAGCAAGTAATTAAGTCGTGTAACAGCAGTTGTGTAAATTGATTGGCCATAAAAAGGGATGTCTTAGACAGGCCGAGTCTCTCAGAAGTAAAGATGGCCAGAGGCTCTACAACCGGTGAAGGCTTGCATAAAAAATTGTGGAATAGTTTAAAAACAATGTTCCTCAACGTCAAATTGCAAAGGCTTTGAAGGTCTCATCATCAACAGTGCAGAACATCATAAAAGATTCAGAGAAACTGGAAAAATCTCAGTGCGTAAAGGACAAGGCTGAAGACCTTTACTGGATGCCCGTGATCCTCGGGCCCTCAGACGCCACTGCATCACTCACAGCATGATTCTGTCATTGACAGTACTAAATGGGCACAGGAATGCTTCAAGAAACCACTGTCTGTAAACACACTCTGCCGTGCCATCCACAGATTCCACCTAAAAGTCTATCATGCAAAAAGGAAGCCATTGTTGAGCATGAACCAGAAGCGCCGCCGTATTCTGTGGGCCAAGGCTCATTTAAAATGGACTGTGGCAAAGTGGCAAAGTGTCCTGTGGTCAGACAAGTGCTAATTTGACATTCTTTTTGGAAATCATGGGCGTAGTGTCCTTCGGGTAAAACCAGAGAAAGACCACCCCTCCTGTTATCAGCGTTCAGTTCAAAAGCCAGCATCTCTGATGGTATGGGGATGCATTAGTGCATATGGTGTGGGACACTTGCATGTTTTAAAAAAACACCATGAATGCTGAAAGGTATATAAAGGTTTTAGAGCAACATATACTTTCCTCCAGATGACATCTATTCCAGGGAAGGCCTAGTGTATTTCAGCAGGACAATGCAACACCACATACTGCAGCTATTACAACAGCATGGCTTCGTAGTACAAGAGCCTGTGTGCTGAACTGGCCTGCCTGCAGTCCTGATCTTTCACCAATTGAGAACATTTGGCCCATAATTAAACGGAAAGGCCGTCAAAGGAGACCCAAAAATCTCCAGCAGCTGGAAGCCTGTATTAAACAAGAGTGGGATCAAATTCCAGTGGCTAAACTCAAGAAACCTGTCTCCTAAATGCCCAGACGCCTCCACTCTGTTTTAAAACGAAGAGGGGATGCTACACCATGGTTAACAGGCCCCTCTCCCAACTTTTGAGACCTGTAACAGCCATCAAATTTGGAATGAACTCATTCTGTGGATAAAATTGTAAAATCTCTCAGTTTCAACATTTGTTATCTCTTTTTTATTGTGAATATAATACTGGCTGGTGCGATTTGAAAGTCATTGCATTTTGATTTTATTCACAGTTTACACTTTGTCCCAACTATATCGGAATTGGGGCTGTACAATGGTACTGTAAAGTTAACAAAACAACCAATCTGTATATGCCTAAATGTGACAGATTTGGCTTAATACTAAAATTGAAAAAGACAATTTCTTAAAAAAAAAAAAAAAATCATGGCAAGGTGTGTCAAGTTTACTTTCTCAACAAGGGGGAATAACATCACAGCAAAATAGTTGGGCCCACTGATATTTACCTTTTTAAAATGTGGCCCCCGCTAAAATATAGCCCTGTTGTACGTTTTGTGAAAAAAATTTCACAACAAACAACCCTTTTGGTGTCACCTTATAGCTGGTTTAAAGCACTGGCAGTCAGGTCTCACCTTGTACGTGAACTTCGAGGAGCTCATCACCTCCACGATGTTGAAGGCAGCCCAGCTCACGTCATAGCCCAGCATTTGCAACTGTCAATAAGAGAGGAAATGTGGGGAGAGTGAGTATCTATGGTATCAACTAGCCTAATACAACTGTTGATATTAGGAGGAAAAATTAAGAAAGGGCATATCTATGGTATCAACAACTGCCAATATAAATCTGGAATTAAGTGGGGGGCTGCGGGAGAGTATCTATGCCAGTTGTCGTCAACCCCAGTCCTGGAGGGCCGGAGTGTCTGCTGGTTTTTGACGTTACTCTGCACTTAATTGATGAATGAAAGCAGTTCATTACACACTTAACTCATCTCACCTGGTGTCTTCGGTTTAAATAGGGTGGAGAAAACCAAACTCAGTACACCCTGTGGCTCCCCAGGACCAGGGCTTGCTACCCCTGCCCTATACACTTTTATCTTTACTTTGAACCTCTACTTAGTCCGGATTACAACTATGCTCAATGTCCAACTACATCGACAAATCTTGGTTTCCACTTAGACTTCTGTCACAACCTGCATGTCTGTTTAATTGGCTCTAGGAGTCTTGTGGGTAGTTCCTGTTAATTGATTGATTGGCTTATTATTCCCTCAGTGCAGGAGTATTGCTAACAGCACAGGGTGCGCCGAGTTTGGTTTCCTCCACCCTATTTAAACCTAAGACACCAGGTGAGATGAGCTAAGTGTGTAACAAACTGCTTTCATTCATCATTAAGTACAGAGTAACGTCAAACACCAGCAGACACTCCGGCCCTCCAGGACCGGGGTTGACGACCACTGATCTATGCAATCAGCCAGCATCTGCAACTGTCAGTAGGTCGAAGGGGGGTGTATGCATTCATGCCATCAACATAAAAAGGCACAGCGAAGTACCAACAGCCTTTCTGAAAAATGGAGATTGATGCAGTTTAGACAAATCGGTGCACATCCTGTATGGGTAAAAGGCTTCGTACTGCCCTGATTTGGGGCCTGTTTCACAAAGCAGGATTACAGTCAGATAGATAACTGTTCCAAGTAAATTCTGGGACGGCTCTTCTGACTTGTTACAGATAGTGAGAGTCCCATATTTTACTAAGTAGAGTTATCTGGCCAAGTTGTTCATGCTGCTTTGTAATACAGGCCTCAGATATGCCCAGTTAGAAATTCAGATGGACCAACAAACCATAAGAGCAGAGACAGAATGGCTCAGCACTGCTATAGTGTTTGAGTGCGTCAGAAAGGCTTACGTAGGTGAGTTTGCAGACAGCATTGGCCTTGACTGCTATGTTATCCTGCTTCAACTCTTGCTTGATTTCATCAATGCAGGTGGAGATGTACTTCGCCTGAGGGGAGGGAGGGAGAGAGAGATAAATTATGCATCAATTCATTACCTTACTCAATCCTGGTCAAGGTCAGAATATCCCAGAGTTGGGGCAGAAACATGCCCGGGTCAGTTCACCAGGTCAAAGGGCACACATCATTCACCGGAAGACTCAGGCTAACCCCTTACACCCCTTCCATACCAAGGACTAAACCAGAGTTGATTTTGTGTTTGAAAGGGTTAACCACCCCCAGGCTAGAGATGGGCCGTTAACAGTCGATTTCAATGCAAATGGCACACCACCCAAACTGCTTACAACCAGGGTGGGACTAACTACCCCACGGGCAGGAAATGGTTTCTTTTATCCACAATTGCCACTGCCCATAAGCAAACAGTCCAATGGCAACAGGAAAAGTTTCTTTATGCTCATGAAAGTGCTGACCACAGTTATTCTTCAAGACTGAATAAAGAAATCTCATTGGATACGAGCAGAGACGCTTCCTTTTAGGAGTGATGCGTGTCGTGGATCTGTAACAGATGGCTCCAGTAAAATGTGATGTTTGTTCGCTGTTGAGTAAAGGGGCAAAACTGTTTCATTGGGAGCCACTGCTCACCCACTGAAATATATCTGAACCCAGGTTATTAAATCTATTCTTTCTTGCTTATTATACACATTGCAATTATTCATCCCCAGTCAAAAGTCTCCATCATCGTCATTACCATCATACTGAATTGTTCTTCAATAATCACAATGTTTCCTGCTAATAGCTCCATGTCTATAAAATAAATTTGCAGACAACAGCCTTATTGCAACATAAAACTATTCACCTTGATAACAGAATATGCATCGTCATCTGTGTAAAAGAGACACAAGTCTCTACAGTTAGCCCGACATGAAGGTCTTAGGATTCAGGGAGGAAACCCGAGTACCCAGACAAAACCCAGATGAACACTGAAGGACCACATACTTCACAGAGAGGCCCCAGACTGATTTCGAACCCACTACCTTCTTGCTGTGAGGCAACAGCACTACCCAGATTTCTATTGTGCAGCCCCGTGATTAACAATGATATATTGTTCCCTAGATACAGCCTACTGGTTGCAGTTGTTATTGGGGCATTCCGTGGTATTCATTTTGTTACAGACAGGACATTTAGAGAAGTAATTCCATTGCAGTTAGCCAGCAACTAATGTGTTGGTCCTCTAAATTGCTTGAATGCCTGAATTTGAAGTACGCTGGGAGTACTTCAGGTGATGTAAAAATGAATGTAATGTCATCGACGGAAATTAATGCACTTAATTACATAAAAGGAAAACTGCTACAGACAGGACGGATTGCGACATTGGTTTTTCTGTAAAGTGGTTAAATCAAAAGTTCTCTTCATTTAGGAGATATTCATCAAATTCATCCATTCAGTGATCAACCCTTATATCAAAGGATAATTATTCAGGAATTTTCAAAAAAAAAAAAAAAAAATATCTGAACAGATGAACTTGACGGGGGCGTCAATGTGCGTTGCGTAGGTAACACACCTATCCGCAAAACATTTCCGGAGCCAAGTTGCTCCGCGGAATTCCCCTATTACCACCGTGCCCTCAGGTGTTTTACTGCGCAATTGCGCACTGCTCCACGCCTCTTAGCGCAGAAGAGAAAAAAAAGTTACGCACTTAAATATCCCCGACCAGTTTTCACTTTTTTTTTTTTCTTATCAGTGGCGGCTCGTAAACTGGAAAGTGAAGAGGCTCAAAACAAAGCCATAAAATTAATGATTGGTCGCGACCTGTTTTCAATCGTTCATTTAAATTACCATTACAGAAACGCCGAAAACTGAACATTATCAGGTGTGGTCAGTTTTCATAACGGATACCTGGGAACTCTCACGGATTCAGTGTCAGTTCAAGCTGCATATTTACGTTCCTCAGCTGTAGTGAGCAATTACTCAATCAATGCATATGTAAAGATTCTCGCGCGGAACTGAAGTCCTCGTGCATCCACTTCTCATGCTTTTCTTTACTCAAGGGTTGGAAGCAATTCATGCATTTCATTGTCGTTTAAATTGTTTAAATGAATTAAGATCATTTGAAACGTCTTTCTTCCAATGATCTTATTTCATTTGAACTATATCAGGCCTACCAAAGAAAACGTAGGTCTCAGTACACAAAAACTTTGAAATGCACACTTTAATCGCAGAAATAGCAACAGAAAAATTAAACCCTGCTACTGAAACGGTAAAAACAGCAACATAAACTGTTGACTCGATAGCATAAGACTATGAAACGGCAACATTTTCCATCACATCCGTCTTTGCCATTTACTGCGCTTGCGCGTACAGGCCCAGACTTCTTTCAGAGATGGCGGAATAAGGCGTGTCTCCTTCGGTTGGTTGGTAAGTAAAACTTCCAAATATGACGTTATAGTTAATGCAAAATTTATAACAATTAATTGTAAGACGTAGCTGTTACATCGCCAGATTTAGCGAGAAAGTCGCCAAATTGGCAACACTAAAATCGAAAAATCGACTGTGCACATTTCATCGTTCATTTTCGGCGGTGACATGCTAAAATAAGTGAATTTACGAGAATGTGGATGTAACAGGTACGTCTTACAACTCATTGTTATACAAAATCCAAAACCAGTGAAGTTGGCACGTTGTGTAATTCGTAAATAAAAACAGAATACAATGATTTGCAAATCCTTTGACCTATATTCAATTGAATACACTGCAATGACAAGTTACTTAATGTTCGAACAGGTAAACTTTGTAATTTTTTGCAAATAATAGCTCATTTGGAATTTGATGCCTGCAACATGTTTCAAAAAAGCTGGCACAAGTGGCAAAAAAGACTGAGAGAGTTGAGGAATGCTCATCAAACACTTATTTGGAACATCCCACGAGTGAACGGGCTAATTGGGAACAGATGGGTGCCATGATTGGGTATAAAAGCAGCTTCCCTAAAATGCTAATTCATTCACAAACAAGCATGGGGCGAGGGTCACCACTTAGTGAACAAATGCGTGAGCTGATTGTCGAACAGTTTAAAAACAACATTCCTCAACGAGCTATTGCAAGATATTTAGGGATTTCATCATCTACGGTCCGTAATATCGTCAAAAGGTTCAGAGAATCTGGGGAAATCACTGCACGTAAGCGACAAGACCGAAAACCAACATTGAATGCCAGTGACCTTCGATCCCTCAGGCGGTACTGCATCAAAAACCGACATCAGTGTGTGAAGGACATCACCACATGGGCTCAGGAACACTTCAGAAAACCACTGTCAGTAACTTAAGTTTGAGCTACATTTGCATGTGCAAGTTAAAACTCTGCAATGCAAAGCGAAAGCCATTTATCAACAGCACCCAGAAACGCCGCCAGCCTCGCTGGGCCCAAGCTCATCTAAGATGGATTGATGCAAAGTGGAAAAGTGTTTTGTGGTCTCACGAGTCCACATTTCAAATTGTTTTTGGAAACTGTGGACGTTGTGTTCTCCGGACCAAGGAGGAAAAGAACCATCCAGACTGTTATAGACGCAAAGTTCAAAAGCCAGCATCTGTGATCGTATGGGGGTGTATTAGTGCCCAAGGCAACGGCAACTTACACATATGTGAAGGCACCATTAATGCTGAAAGGTACATACAAGTTCTGGAGCAACATATGTTGCCATCCAAGCAACGTCTTTTTCATGGACGCCCCTGCTTATTTCAGCAAGACAATGCCAAGCCACATTCTGCACGTGTTACAACAGCATGGCTCCGTAGTAAAAGAGTGCGGGTACTAGACTGGCCTGCCTGTAGTCCAGACCTGTCTGCCATTGAAAATGTGTGGCGCATTATGAAGCGTAAAATACGACAACGGAGACCCCGTACTGTTGAACAACTTAAGCTGTACATCAAGCAAGAATGGGAAAGAGTTCCACCTGAAAAGCTTCAAAAATTGGTCTCCTCAGTTCCCAAAAGTTTACTGATTGTCGTTAAAAGGAAAGGCCATGTAACAGTGGTAAAAAGGCCCCTGTGCCAACTTTTTTGCAATGTGTTGCTGCCTTTAAATTAAGTTAATAGTTATTTGCAAAAAAAAATAAAATTCTCAGTTTGAACATTAAACATCTTATATTCAGTTGAATAAACTGCAAAGACAAGTTAAAAAGGATTTGCAAATCATTGTATTTTGTTTTTATCTACGATTTACATAACGTGCCAACTTCACTGGTTTTGTACATTTGCATCAACAATAACGTCATAATTTGAAGTTTCTCTTACCAACCGAAAGAGACACGCCTGATTCCGCCATCTCTGAAAGAAGCCAGGGCCTGTACGCGCAAGCGCAGTAAGTGGCAAAGACGGATGCGATAGAAAATGTTGCAGTTTCATAGTCTTACGCTACCGAGTCAACAGTTTGTTGCTGTTACCGTTTCGGTAGCAGGGTTTAATTTTTCTGTTGCCATTTCCGCGATTAATGTGTGCATTTCAAAGTTTTTATGTGCTGAGACCTACGTTTTCTTTGGTAGGCCTGTATATAAACGATCATGAAGCACGTGCATTGCTTCCAACTCCCCAGTAATGAAAAGCGTTAGAAGTTGGGAGTCATACCGCAGGTAAAACCGATAAATCTGCACACACGGGGACTTCTTTTCGGGACGAGAATCTCTTGCATGTGCGTTGATTAAATAATTGCTCACTACTGCAGGGGAACGTAAATATGCCGCTAAAACTCACACCGAATGTGTGAGAGTTGACAGGTATGCGTTATTAATGACAATTGGCCACACCTGATACTGCTGAGAGTTTTCGGAGTTTCCGTCATGGCAATTTAAATGAATGAAAGCAGGTCGCGACTAATCATTATGGGATGGGCTTCAGCTTCCCCTACAGTGGTTCTCAAACTTGGTCCTGGCGCCCCACTGCGTGTGCTGGCTTTCGTGCAAACGACAATTGCAATTGTAGAATTTTTAAAAAGCTGTGATTTTTCTTAATTAGCTACTTTCCAAGTTTAGAGCAGTTATTTAACATCTTGAGCCCCATTTTGATGGGCATATCCTTTATGCCGTGAAGAATAAAAATCCCTGAGCATATTGTGATTATTTTTCGATATTGTAACGATTTTCAGGTTAAAAAAAAAAAAAACACACATTCTTAAACAGATCAAATTAGACTGAAAAAATCAGTAAGATCCAAATTAAGTTGCTGATCACAGGCATTTTGAGTTCTTTCAAAATAATTAGCCTGAACCTAACATGAACATTGACACCAAACAGGTGTGACAATTGTTTGCCTAATAAATAGTTTTAGTAAATGAATAACCATTTAATAGTTCGTTTTCGCGACCATGTGTCAAGTTTCACAGATGTGAAACCGATTAATTATGTGGATTAAATGTTTGGTTAAATTGTTTCCCTCTGCATCTATTCATACTAGTTTCTAATATTTCAATGTTTGTTTTTTTATTCTTCATGGCATATATAGATTTGCCAAATGTGGCTTAAGAGGGTAAACAACTGCTCTAAACATAAATGCACCTAATTAAGACAAATCAACAGCTAAGTCTACATTTAGTTGTTGCTCAATATTTGTTGCAGTTAAGAGGAACTTTAAGTAGTAGGCAGTTACAAGGCTATTCTCTTACAAATATAATCTACCATGTTATTATCAAGCATGGTTTTGTGCCAAGAAGGAGGGAAGGTTACTTATTTTGCATTCTAAAGAATGGTTTGCTCTTGATGTAGGAATAACTCAAATGTTTGTGTTTCGTCTCCAAGTGACTTTTTTCACATAATTGTTCATATACTGTAATGACAATAAATGGCAAAATAATTGCACATTTATTGTCATAACAGTAAGTGAACTAAGTATGCAATAGATCATGTTAAAATAATCAAAATGATTATTAATCATTATAGTAATTTCTAACAACGTTTAGGGTTAAAGAGGTGATGCCATGGTGCTGCCAGGTGTACGGAGCGTATACATCAGACGTCGCCCACAGTTGCTCAGGTAGGAGCTCAGGAGTTGAATGCTTGCACAGAATTTTTAAAAATTCGAGGGAACATTGCCTATTACTACAAAGAAATTATTCCATTTACCTTGCATTCATGGTCTAATGCAAGCTTACATTTCAGTGAAAACTCATGAGTGTATTTCATGCAATAAAGAATTTTAACTTCGATTTGATCGTAGAGGAGAGAGGGATCATAGGGAGAGAAAGATCAGATGGAGGGAGAGAAATAACACAAGGAGCAACAGCAAAGCAGAATATTTTTGCCAGATTAAAAACAGATTTGTCAAATCACTACACAGCTTAAAAATAACAGCCCATACAAAATGTCTAGTCATGCAGTTCATGGGATTGTGAATCTAACTAAAAGTTCTTTCATTCACCACTTTTAAAGTCAACACTTGATTTATCATGCAAAACACTTCATTCCTGAAAATAATGACTGGCCATTCAGGGTAAAAATACACAACGTGGGTGCGCAGTGAATAATGCAAACTAAACTAGTTAACACACATAAATAATGAAAATAACAGAGTTTGCTGAGGCAAAATCAATATTTGGCTACAGCGAGCCAGATTTCTCATCCAAAAATACTGACCAGACTCAAGTTTTCTTCCCCAGAGCTGCAATATTTACTTTCTGCCACGAGAATAAAAAAGTCTTTCATCACAATCGTACAATCCACTTGTAAGAGAAGACAGGCAGGGAAATTTCAATAGAGAACTTCTGTCGCTTCCAGTCCCTAATGCAGAACCATCCTAACAACATGCACTTTATGAAGACACTGAACAGAAATAATGAAGGGGATTGTGTTGACCTCACTCCAGTGGATTTGCATGGCTACACTTGTGAGGACTGACTGACTGACGTTTTTTTTTTTTAACCTTAACCCTCAAGAGCGCTGAAATGAATTTAAAAATATATATAAATTTGTCTTGAGCTCTTTAAAAAAACCTATCTTGTGGCAACTGCAGGAACTCTTTTAAACAAGTCTCCACAAGATAGGTTTTCGACAGCTTTGATTTTGATAGCTTACATCATTGAACAACGATGGCTGCATTTAGTGATCCAAGTGTTAATTTTCCGAGGAAAATTCCATTGGGAACATGCTTCTTTTTTCCCAAGAACGCCCAGGAAGAAATTCTGGATTGAATAGCTGCAAGAAATCAGGGACAGAGGAATCCCTGATGCAATTTTTGGGGTTAAGGGCCTTGCTCAATGGCCGAGTCCTTCCCTGCTTCATGTCTCCAGATCAGGTCAGAATTTTAAGGTCTATTAGGGGCTTCAACCAGTGACTTTTCAGGTACTAGTGCTGCTACTACCAGGCTACCCTGCCTCCACAATTCCACAGTACGTTTATATTCATTCAGAATCAATGGAGTCTTTCAGAAGCCCCGTCCCTAACCTCCACCTACCCATCAAAAACTGTAACCCTAATTGTGACCAGTTTGCTTTTATCCTCTGTAATCCTTTGGAAGGACCACCCAACATGTCCTCATAACCCCAAATGTGCTCACATCTGTGGCTCCTCAAGAGTTGGTTCTCACAAGTACAGCTATACAAGCCCAAACGCAAACAAAATGGTTGGCCATTTGTATTGGAGACGTTGGGTTGTGAGCCCATCTCCCTCCTGAAGATGTACCCACTGATGATGGGGGGGGGGCAGCGCGAGCATTGACCTCCCTCCCTCCCTCCCTCCCTCCCTCCCACACACACACACAGAGCCATGTGCCACCGGTCATGTGTCTCTGGTCTTAAGACACTAAACTGACAAGTGAACACACAGGAGCAGAGTGCGGAGGGAAAATTGAATTAGTGAGCAGACATCGCCTGAGCAGAGCAGGGCTGGGCCTGCATTTCAAACATAAAAAAAATAAAAATAAAAAAAAATCAAGCCCCTGTGGAAAGAACACTGAACAAGCTTCCACGATTAGGAAGCATATCCAAGTAAAAGAAATCATTCTGCTAAATTTTCAAAGGGAGGGGCATTGATGTGGATGTGCGTTACAAATCGCAATGTATCTAAACAAGTACCGAGATGCTGATTGGAAAGAAAAAAAAGATTTGACTGACTCATTTAATCAATATCACACCTGCTTGAGCAAAATTAAGTCATGAAAAAACTGAACGTGTTCCAGTAACTGTCTTTGGTGCACAAATGCACTTTCATAACAATTTTATCATTTCTATGAATACATTTTTGTATGGAAAGGCCTTTTATGGAAATACTGAGGTTTTTTTTCCCCTTCAACACCTTTGAATGCATTTTCTACCCCAGTGAGCCATTTTTTTTTCCATACCTCACTGCTTGCTATTGTAAGGTTAAGGCCACACCAGTTTTTGTCAATTCCCCTTCATCTACTCTCACAGCATCTCTGTGACAGGCCTCTGTAAAGAGTAATTAAATTTGACACACAGCTGAGCCCATCCAGGCTTTTTGCTTCCACAACCACACAGTCGGAGGTTGACTGCAGCAGAGGGGTAAATGAACGCACACACTGCAAGTCAAGAAAACTCGCCAGCTTCGGATTTTTGGTTTTTTATTCATCGTATCATTCCAATCTATGAGCTCCAGCCAATCAGAGGAGTGCTGACTGCAAATACCAGCCAATAGCAAAGTATCTCCAAGAGACAGATGCTCGCAGGTTGCCACTTTTATTGGTTTAGATAGTAGCCAGAACTAATAGATAAGCGAACAGTGTGCCAGAATCGAGGGAGGTGGTTGCCAAGAAACACTTTGACATGCAGGCTAGTGAGGTCAGCATCTTCTGACACATTAAAGAACAAAGCCACTCAAAATCTGTCCAGATTGACGCAGAGGGAACACAGCTCCGCAACAAAAAAAAATCAAAAGATTTTTTAAAAAAAATAAATAAATAAAGTGT
The DNA here is from genome assembly GCA_029721435.1 of Gymnothorax reevesii. Taxonomy (NCBI): domain Eukaryota; kingdom Metazoa; phylum Chordata; class Actinopteri; order Anguilliformes; family Muraenidae; genus Gymnothorax; species Gymnothorax reevesii. The sequence continues at coordinate 27,113,901 of CM056575.1, read as the reverse complement.
CTGCGTGTGTCTATATGTAGGCGTGTTTGTAGGTATATATGCAAACTGTATGTCACATTTATTAGGCCAACTACAGATATACTTACAATGAGAGAAAAATATAAAATAACCCAATGTGTGATATAAGCAACATAATTAGAAGCTGTTCTGATAAACAGAAAGGCTTAAGCTTCCAATTTCCTTTTCTGCAGGCCCACTGTATAACAAGTCCCATTAGTCAGTCAGATTTATGACAGCCAGAAAGTGATAAACAGCCCAGAGCATCACTCATAATGATGTGGAATACGTGCATCAGATCTCCTTCTCGCTCATACACAAAGAGAATGGGCCCTTGAGAACACACACCACGCCACCGCCCGCACAGGCTCACACAGCATGCGCAGGAAGATTAATATTTCACTGTGCAGCACTGCGTAGCCCTGGAGACAAATGTGCAAACTGTGCGCATGATGTCAGGATAGGCTGTGACCTCATAAGAGCTGAAACCCGACAGACTCAAGACAGGAACACTAGGTAACCCTGCCCCTCCCCTGCTGACAGATGCAGCCCTCAGGGGCATAGTTTATGGTTGGCATTGACTCGTTAAGTATGAAATTTCACTGACAGCCACAAATTCACAACAGTGTCAGCTATTGGTTTAGATAAGAGTTGAAAGCAGGTGAAGAAACCTATGAATTCAGTCAAAATTAACCCTTAAGGAGTGCTGAATAAATTTAAGGAATTAAAAATGTAATTAACCTGAGCTGTTCAAAATCTATCATGTGGCAACTTTAACCCCTTTGCAGAGATGAATAATAAGGTCAGTTTTTCCTGTTGTGCATGAGCCTATTTAAAGCCTTCTAACTCAGCATTTGTGTCACAGACTGGAAAATTATTCCAGTGAAGCAAAGCATCGTAAATTCAATTAAAGAATTATTTACCAATTAAATTTTGGAATTTTCAGAAGCTGGTGTCTATATTTGCACAAAAGGGTTTTAAACAAGTTGCCATGATAGGTTTTCAGCAGCATCTGATGTTATCTTACATGATTCGGCAACTATAGTTGCCTATACTGCCCTATAAAGCCTAAGTGCACTTACTACATATTGGGTAAAATGCAAGTTACACAGTTTTGGGCCTGAAAGTAGACTGAGGTCAGGACTTATTTGGACAGAAATTATACCATGGTCAGTCAGTGAACCATAATCTATCGTAAAATGCTGTCCCAACAAATAAATAGTCAGCACAACAAACTCTGAAGCCATTTCTTACTGTTTACATTATTGCGTAGTTCCTGCACTTAGCCTTTGTTGGGCAGCATAGCGCTCTAAGGGTTGCCAGAAACATATTGCCAACTAAAATTTCAACATCTGCAAAACAATCAAAATCATTATACTGTCCAATAACGCAAATGTACAGGTTGGGTGCACTATCCCACTGACTGAAAAAATAATGTGGCTGACAGCACAGTACACAAAACACAGACTAAAGCAGCCCCACGAAGATGATGCGTCACAAGCACACCATGCTATTTGAAATTGGCATTTAATGGCTGGTTAACTGACAGTGACTACTGAGGACACAGACTGGGCCTTCCCCGTCTTTAACACAGAGGACATTTTCTGCAGTTAAGAAGAGATAAGATAAACAATGCGAGCACTAATCCAGGCCAAAAGCAGTCAGGTGTTCTTTGTCCAACACAGCGAAGGCCCTGACGGCAATAAATGGGGCAGTCAACAGCATTAGAAACCAAACCGCGTTCAAACACTTAAGCTCGATTAGAGAAATCCCAAGTCAGCCATTCCATACAGAGCAGCCGCTGTGTCCAATTCAGGGAGGGACAGAAAAATATCTGTGGATTGTAATGGGGCCTAGCAGACTGCGTGATAATGCTAGCGTCACGAAGTGTCTTCACAGTTCATTACAGCAGGGGGGTTGGGGGTGGATAAATCCCCTAAAAGCACTTTGCCTGGGCAAGCTTAGCCGCACATTTTATGCACGCAGTCATCTCCCCCTGGGGTTCTACCATACATCAGCACAGACACGGAAAGCTTAGGGTTTCAGAGACGAAGCCTGTTAGCCACATGCTGTAGGACAATATAGATTAGTTCAATGCCTATACACTGAAGTACAACCATTTGGTGGTCAGTGTAGTAGGTGCAAGATCTGGAGTTATTTTCAACTGGAGTTGTGCATTACTGCGATATATTGCAAGCGCTTGTGTGTCGGAAGTGCTCAAGGTTTAAACAAATAATGCAGGGTATATCATGGAGCAGTAGACAACTAACTACTGTCGGAAAATGCTCATAATGAGAGAATAGTGATATTGAAAAACCACTGGATATGGACACCCTATGGAGTTAAAATTGACATTACAATTATGGTTTCCCAATCGCATAATGAATGGTCAACAGGCAGGTTTTTCTCAGAAACCACAAACATGACATCTCCCAGCATGATGTATTTGAACAGTAATTCCTGGCGCACTTCAGAGTATGCGTTTTTTTTTTTTTTTTGTTCTGACTGCAATGGCAATCCCAGAATTTTAAGAAGCTGTCAATTTCTCTAAACTAAGATCTTATACTGAAGTATAACAAACTGGTAAATCACGTTCAGTCAAAAATACACATGTATGCAATAAAAAAATACAGCTTCTGTGGGCATGTTGTACAAACTGGATGAAATTTCAAACAGTAAATTAATAAGCCCAGAACACGTAGCAAGGTAAATGCAAAGGCGCTTCAGCTGGCCTCAAAGCCTAACCACCCGGAAGATCTTAAACTGGCCTTCCAAAGTTTGTCAGATGTATACCTTGTTCCAAATAACCAGCCACACAAAATCTAAAAATGCCACATTCCCGTAAAACTTCCCATCACAACACTTTGAAGTCGATAAATTTTCACCAAAATCAAACTAATAAATAAATAAATCGCACTGCCTGTAACAAACTCAGAGACGAACCAAATGAGCTTTCAATTATGGTTTGCTGGTTCTTTGAAAAAGGTAGACATCTGTCAAACTTTCGTTACAGCTTGGCGGTCTTCTTTGGTAAGCCTGTCAGTGGAAATAAAAATTATAATGGAGGCCCACCAACAGTGGGTTAAACTTTCATGAAAAATGGCATATTATTACAAATTCAGCAAATAAGTAAACCTAGATACCTGAAAAGTTTTCAAGTTTGTCACTTAACTTCATTCATTGGTCACCTCATTTATATATCTATATATATATATATATATATATATTTTTTTTAGTTCATTTATAGAACTGGATATCGTTGAGGAATTGAAAAACTATGTAGGCGTAGTGTAGACCAGGAAGGCAAGTAATCCCACTAAACATAAAATGCACGCCATAAATAAAAACACAGCTTGTAACAAATTCCATAATTGCAATAGCGGTTGGAAGTCAAAACAGCATACACGGGCGGTCTAGGACCAAGTCAGAGAACCACAGCATGTGAGGGCCCTTAAAGAAAACCCTGTTAGTTCAATAAATGCATGTGTCACACATGAAAAATGTCAGTGGAGCATCAATCATTTCCCTGGTTACATATCCGATAAATATGGAATTTAAAAAAGGAACTAGCGACCTCGCTAGCGACGTGCGGTTTGGAACCATGGGGCAGTGAAACTGATTTGAAGCCAAGGGCCTAACGTCACATCAGCAAGCCTGATCCAACACTTCTGCAATCTGTGCCAATGGTAGCTAACTAACTCCAGCAGGGCGATAAGCGGCTACTTGGGATAAGATCATCAACATACTCGTCAATAGACAATTTTAAACTGATGTGGGGGCACTGGTAACTGTCCTCTTAAACAATACCTGGCATAACAATGAACCTTGTCGGAGGACTAGCTGTCAGTTGAACGTTGGTTCAACTTCACTAGTTAGCTAGCTAAATTAGCCAACTTCGTGATCTACCATCTTCAGCTAGCTAAATTAGCCACTTTAGTCGGCTAACGTTAGATGTTGAAATGTCGAGCAGCTGTCTAGCGGCTAGCCCAAGCATTTCTTAGCAAGCTAACCATCTCGCACCAAGCCAGCCCTTTCCATTGAGAATAACAACAAATAACGTCAGCCAAGAGCCAAATGTTCATTCAAGCGGATTCGCTGACAATGTCGCTCGCTAGCTAGCAAACCATATTGACTAAAATTACGCCAGGATAAAGCTAAGCTAGTTACGCCAGACGGCGTAAGATGACAGCAAACTCATCTGCTTACGTTGACTAGGAACCACATTAACAGCTGCTCAGTAGCTGCACCAGGAGTAATTCTGTTTGCATAAAAGCTAACGTTAGCTGGCTAGTAAGTTGCTTATTTATTCTGTTCGTGTTAATGCGGCTTGTTAGCCAGCTTACGGGTTAAATTTGTGCAGGTTTGAGATGCTGACTTATAGGTAGGTAGCCAGCAAGCCATTATTTTCCGATGACACTTTCTTGCGCTCTCTCTCACCTCATCTTCTTTGTGATTTCTTATGCCACGTACTAAGTCCTGGAGGTTTTTATCGAACATACGATCGATGCTCCCTTTAACTATCTTCAGAGCCATGACTACAGACGACAATCTTGACACTGCTGTCCTGCGGGACGGAGAGGATGGCTGGGGTATGTCGTGTGGAAGCCGGCCCCGCTGGACAGTCTCTAACCGACACGGACGGCGTCCTCGCCGAACGGAACCGTTCTGATATCCAGACTTGCAGACGAGGAGGCTGAATGGGTGGTACTGTGAGCTTAATAAATGCTAACTGCTCGCCCCGGCTAGGAAATGGCTGACAAAATGGCGTTGAGTCAGCTGACTGAATGTCATCGCCTGGCGTACCGCACGCCAAACGTCAGCAGCTCAGCGTCTCGCTTGCCTCCTGCATCCAGACCTCGTACAGATTGCCCGAGTACACGACGAGTGTGGATATCATCGGTTTCAGCCGGTCACTTTATTTTTATTTTTTTTTGTAAATTCTTTGACTTACTGTGCGCCATTTACTACACGAACAGGTATGAAATTCGGACAAGTTCCATCTTTTAATTTTCACGTGGTCGTGCATCATTGTGCAAAATGTTGCAGAATTCTAGTCATTTCATTTGACGATCGGGTCATTCCATGCCAAATGTCCGAATTTCAGAGAAGCCTCCCTCTTGACCATCTCAGATTTGGCTGAAAAATTCCAGGGGGTGCATACATATCCTAATAGGTTAAATCCAATAGTTTAGCTCTCAACTCCTAAAAGTTCTGTTGTGATAAAAAAACACTTTTGCAACCAAGTTCTGGCCCTTTTTGATCAGCGATTTCGGAGGAGCCACTTTCACATGGCTATATCTAGAAAAATATTTCAGCTAAGTCCTTTAAATTTTCAGTGGTGAAAATCTGCTACTATTACTTGAGGAAAATGAACTCCCTTTAGTTTCATATATTTCTGGTTGCTAAAAGTTACTTGAAAATTTTATTCTGCGCTCTCTGGTAGCATATTTGAAGGACTGTAAAAAGCCTAATTTCAAAGACAGGGATTTGGTATTGCACATACAGCTTCCCATATGTGTTGTGTATTTGGTATTCCAATTCTGCCCCTCACTTATGAATAATCTGGAAAATATTAAGGCTTGAAAATGAAAACAAAAATTTAATACCAAAAAGACACCATCCACCAACATCAAATTGACTGTTTTAGAAAGAATAGATGTCGGTTATTAACATGCAAAATTTGTGATGGTGTTCTGCTTTATTTTCTCAAAATACAATTTTGAATATTTGGTATTTTTGTGGACACACAGCATTTAATGGTATCAAAGGCATATTCAAACATTTTATAAAATGCACGTAGTTAATGATAGAAAGCTGATACTCAACAAAATTCTTGGCCAGTTCGTAACTTCAACACTGGGCCATTATATACAGAGCCAAATAGTCAACTCATACATTTTTCGACAAGGGAAATACGATCGCTTGAAGCTTAACATCCAGCTATTGGTCGACCAAATCTGAATGGCATGAAATACGTTTTTTTTTTGCAGTAACTCAATCAACTGGGAATGGCCCAATTTCACGGAGGGCACCCTCTGGATGTCACAGTTTGTGTCTGTATTTCAAGTATTAGGATGCGTTGTCTAGACCTTTGCAGGACACACAACTGCAGTAAAAATAATATCAGGGCCAATATACTGTAGTTCAATAATACAGCATCAGTCATTTTGAAACTCTAGAATCAGCAGCCATTTTGCTCTTGAAGTGGACATAATGGTCTAACCAGTAGATGGCCGGATGAGAAGTCTTTTGGAAGATGACTTGGGACTGAAAGAGCTCTTCCTCCCCTTAGGAACAGGGAGGCTGAGAAGTTTCATCCCGTAATTGCAAAAGGAAAACAAATATTAGAGTCCTAAAAATGCATTTTGATGGCCATTTTAGTGATTGGTTGGGATGCGACAGGTGGTGAAGAGCAGAATAATGTGCTCAGAGCACTGAGGAATTCAAGGTATATCACATCAGTGATACAAAATGCATCAGTCCAACAGCTTCCACGGGATTTAGATGGGAAAGTCAAGGGAAAAAAATTAAGGGAGTTTAAAGATTACCATTTGACAGACAACGGTGTGGTGCAGTTCACTGGACAGCAGAACTTCAGTCCATGTATGAAGCCCCCCAGGCTACAGGCTCAATTCCCTGCCATAAAAAAAAACTTTACATCTGTCCATTATCTGTAGCATTTACTCCTTTCCAGTCTCACAAGAGGGAGAATAAGCCTATCCTGGCATCATGGGTGAAAGATAGGCACAACCTGGACAGCTCACCAATCAATAACGGGGGCACATACGCCTTTAACTCACACCAAAGGGCAATTCAGTCTTCAATTAGCCTGACATGCATGTTTTTGGACTGTGGGAGGTAAATGGAGTTTCTGTGGAAAAAAACCCTCACAAACTTTTAGAGAACATGCAAACTTAGCATAGAAAGGCCCCAGGTAGGATCCAAACCCACTGCCATCTTGCAGTGAGGCGCCATAGCACTTGATACAATGCAATCTTGTGTCAACCTGTAACCTCCCCCCTCAAATCTGAAAGTGCCTGAGGCATAGAGATTTCAAAATAAAAGAAAAATTTATATTTTTAATGTCAATAAGTAATATGGAGTGGTCCAGAAGAAAATTGAGACATTTTTTTTCTGGAATTGGCCATAGCAATACCTGTATGTCCTTAGATTTATAATTCACACCCAACTGAAGATGCCATTTCAAAATGTCAAATATTTCTCAACTCAATACTGGGACTACCATACTGACATTTTTTTATTCAATTTGCATCAAGTGAATGTTAAAAATATCAGCATCATACAGCAGTACCACCATTTTTCAGATCAAAAAAAAGAAACTCTAGGAAAACTGTTTTCAGCAATATTTCAGGTGAAGAGCATCTGATGTTGGACACAAATCTCAGAGAAAAGATTAACGTTTTACACTGCGAGCACCTCATTCAAAACAAAACGCAAATGAGTGGCAGTTGAGTTTACCAGGAAGAACAGAAATGAGAAGCACTGCTACAGCTTTCTGTAGAAAGGAAGCGTAATTGAAGGAAAAAAAAAAAAAGTTATAATTTGAACATACAAACTACATGCACTTTGATGAGGCAACTGCTTGCATTCTTGGTCAGATTTGAATGCATAACAACCAACGTTAACAAAGAAAAAAAACAGTTAAGTAATAACAAAGGAGTAGGACATGGCTCACAATAAAGAAATGTTCAAAATCCATTTCATATGGTCCAAACAAACCTTCACTCCTTCAGAAAATATCTGGGACTTCAATTTTTTTTTTTTTTTTTAATTTTTTTTAACGATAGTCAACATAGACTCTCCTCGCACGTTTTGACGGAGCGCTGTAACAGAGCGACTGGAGCACTACAGAACGAGACATTCACGCTAAGCTCCCTTCTGCCCGCTTGCCCTCTCTCTAAAGTCAAAAGTGCTCGACGCTCCTCCCCTAAAATTTATTTACACGGTGAAGGGACGGCACCCACCGAAAGCTGAAAGTGTAGACACAGGGGAGGAGGCTCGTAGCTGCAGTAAAAAAATGTCGGGAAAGAAGGGGGGGGGGCACATTGATAAAAAGACTGACATCAGCGCAGCACTGGGATACAGTCAGTTTGAGCTCCCTCTGTCCAGAGCTACTGTTGTCCCCATTTACTTCAGCTCTCCTTAGCCGATGGGTCTGTCTCCGTGGTGACATCATGATCTGTGACATCAGCACCTATCCGCTGCTCATCTGGGCTCCCAGGATATGGCCTATAAACAGTAAAAAATGCCTTGGATTCAGGGGTCTCCCCAGGTTAAATTTTTTTTTTTTCCAATTTTGCTCTTTTTTCGTCTAAGGTTCACCGAGAAGTGAACTTCAAGAAAATCAAAACATTTTGTCATTAAATTCATCAATTTTGTAAAAAACGACTTTTTTGATACCCTCCCACCTAAAATAATTTTTAAGTCAGCTAAAATCTGGTGAATTTCAACACTTGTGGCACTGATAACTTTTTTTATTTTCAGCCAGATTTCCTCAAATTTTGACTGTCGTTATTTGTGCTGTTGGTTATTTGTGCATCCAACCACATTTTTTTGTGATAGAGGCAAAGGTATCACTTTCATGGGAGTGTATGCCTCATCTGACTGACACATTTGAGGAATTCTTTTTAATAAAACCATTAGAAAAAAATAAATACACAATATCTAGAAAAATCCTCATGTGAGTGCATAGACATGACATATATCTAACAGGGAAAAAATTATTGATTTATTTTATTTAACCCTTATTTAACCAGGGAAGTCCCGTTGAGATTGAAATCTCTTTTTCAAGGGAGCCCTGGGGGAGGAGGTGGGGAGGGACAGAGGAATTGCACAGCCAATTAGATCAGGAGATGATTAGGCGGCAGATCGAAAAAGCCAGGTTGGGATTTTAGCCATGACACCGGGGAACCCCCTACTCTTATCGAAGAGTGTCATAGGATCTTTAATGACCACTGTGAGTCAGGACCTCGGTTTACCGTCTCATCCGAAAGACGGCGTCTCCTTCAGTACAGTGTCCCCGTCACTGCACTGGGGCATTGGGGATTGTCCCGCCAGAGGGAAGATCGCCACCTACTGGCCCACCAACACCTCTTCCAGCAGCAACCTGGTTTTCCTCAGTGGTCTCCCATCCAAGTACTGACCAAGCCCACACCTGCTTAACTTCAGCCACACGGCTGAAGCAGATCGAATTGTGGTATGGCTGTTGGCAAAGGGGGTGATATTTTTTTTTTTTTTTTTTTTAAATAAAATAATTAAGGGATTTGGTTGGGTAGTTAGGGAGTAAGGCTTGCCAAAGTACGGACCATGATTTTTCTTATTAACGTCAATTTTATGGTAACAATGTAAATAAAAACCTATGGATGGTACATTTTTGTGTTGAACTAATAAACTGTAGTGTTATTATACCCATATCTGTGCTGGAACAAGGTAAATCAAATGAACCTGGGAAGGCCCCTGAAAAGCATTCGGGATAATTTGCTCCCACGATGTATTAACACGTAGTAAATAAATTAAAATATACCAAGCATCATTGTAAAAAAAACTACAAAATTAGTACATGGTAAGAAAATGTCACATACCGCAATATTGCTCATGTTTTGCTCCTAGGATACAGATAGATCATCCAGGCATCAGAACAAAAATGCTTTTATTCTGGTCTTAAACAAAAATCATTTCAACCTGCATTTCTTCTTTCATGTATTTCTGATGAATGCAAATAAAATCAAGATTGCCGTAGAGCGGCTCTTTACCTGATGGGTGATGAGTCCTCATGCTTCTTGTCATTCTCTTGGTCAGGTGACTTGGAAATACAAGGCGACTCGCTGTCCTCTTTATTCTGTGTCTCTGACTCCCCATTTATGGGTGTTCTATCTAAAGATCACACAAATTTAAAACAATTATGGGAAGAAACGATAAAAGAAAAATTTTAAATTTTTTCATCAGTGGGAGAAATTAATTCGAACTGTGTCCAACTCGCGTGTACGCTAGTTAAGGTCAGTCTCACAAAACTAGTGAATGCCCATACATCATTTGAGAGTTTTTACAACAAAAAATGCCAACAAGGGTCCTTTTCAATAGATACAGAACGCATGCTGGTATGTTTTTTTTTTTTTAATAATAATAATACAAGGATTGAGCATTTTGTGCAGATTTTGCAAAGTGATCGCAGCTGAATCAAAACTCAAGGCAACGGTTTCTGCAAATACCACAAAACAGTTTTAAACACGGAAATGCACATAGCCAGCAATGGAACTGAAAGAGATTTAAAAAAAACAAGTAGATCAGAAGGATCTAATAGCTGCGACCTCGCCTAGCATCCGTCACAAGGCCTAGTGTCCATGACTAGTAGTTTCTTGTACAAGTGTGATGTCGAAATTGGCAAAAAAATGACCTTGAAAATCAATAGGGGACCCTTCCTCTGTACCAAGAAGCTTGTTATAAGATGTAATAGCCATCCATCAAGTTAAAGTGGAGTTACGGAGCGAAAACTGTGAAATCGGGGCAAAATCGACACTTTTTTGACCGGTGTGACCTTGGGATTCGACAGATGACCTTGAAAATCAATAGAAAACCCCTCCTTTATACCAAGAAGCTTGTTGTAAGATTTCATAGCCATTCATTGAATTAAACTTGAGTTACGGTGCGAAAACCGTCAAATCGGGCAAAATTGACACTTTTTTTACCTTTGTGACCTTGGGATTTGACGGATGACCTTGAAAAACAATAGGGAACACCTCCTGTATGCCTAGAAGCCATTTCCAAAATTTGATAGCGATCCATGAATTCTAACTGGAGTTACAGCGCGAAAACCTGCAAACAAGGTCGTGACCTCTGGGAACTTGACCTTTGACCTCGACCTTGTGCATGGACATCACTTTGGTGAAGGTCAATAACTCCTAAAAATTTCATGATGATACGACGACAGGAACATGGTGAAAAAGGTGTCACAGGCAGACAGACAGACAGACACAGACAGAAGCGTTCATAGAGCTGCTTGGTTGCAGCTAAAAAAACAGATACATTGTTCCAAAAACAAAAGGCATGTGCGCTCCATCAGAGCCAGATGAATCCCTGAAAGCAGGAGTCAACAGCAGTGAAATTGTAAGAGGAGAAGCAGGTAGAAATATAGCTGAAAATAATAGTAACAAGGAAAAAAAAAAAAAAAAAAATCTCAATAAGTAATTTGCAGCCCCAGGACGAAGTCGGGCAGCAACTATGGATTCACGTGTGTCGTCTCCACCACCGCTGCTGCGTCCATAGACACTTTCTTGTGGAAACTACAGGCTGTAATTTTTGACCAATTTCTTTAATATTTGGTATGGACACGTGTTGTACTTCATTTATGACACTTATCGATTTTGGTTGCCATCGCGTCAATATTGGCCAAATAATATGCAAATTTCAGTTATTTGGCAAGTTAACATAGTTTTGATATTGTCGTAGCTAGTCACATTGGTTATCATCACTAACCATTAGCCACTGCTAATAATACTGAATATGGTAGCATATCGCTCAAAGTGCCGATCTGCTTTAGAATTTATACCACATTCAACAAAATAAAATGTTCTTAAATAAGTTTACATTTTATCATGTAGACAACTCGAGGATTTCAGCCTACGTCTCTGGCTGTTACGTTCAATGCACCGATTTTCATTCAAGCAAGAGTGCCGCTCTTTGCCGCTTTTTTCCTGAAGGCAGAATGTGTTTTTTTGGTATAAAAAGGTTTATTTCAGTTAATACTGCGTTACTAAGTTATACTTGCTCCTTGTAGGGCATACAAAGTGTTCGTACAAGTTTGCAGTGCCCTAATGATCTAGGTAAATATCAGCAAGTCAGTTGCATTGGTCACGGTCAGTCACAGTGTTACGGTTTTCATGGACTTGCGGCTTTCTGCTGTTTGTGACAAGGCCACTAAGGGAAGGAGGTACTGCATGCTTTGCCACAGCAGGAGAAAGCTGAACAAGACAATGTACAAGTGTTGTTCTTGCCATGTCCCTCCATGCATAGTAGCACATCGTATCGGTTTCACCGAGTAGCATTACCTATAGATGAGTAGGGCACTGCAGTACTGAGTATGCAGCCTAGTGTTCCTTGTGAATGGTTACCACTTTTTTCTTATTCATTTCGCATATCTCCTGAAGTCCGAACCCCTAGTCACATGGTCGGAGGTGATAACAGCACATCGTTTCCTTGCAGGGTAAACATTCCGACAATAAAATAAGCTTTTTTAATGAGTATGTGTGCTGCCATTTATCACATACTCTGGTTCAAAATTGACAAATTTCAATGCTTTAAAATGGGGGAAAAGGCATTTGTTTGGTTTGGAGAGATTTTTGGAGACCATTCATATCCGTTCCTGCATATTGACGGAGTCCTGAATTCCCATTTGGAAATTATGAATCCATATTGAGCTCCATGAGTCAAAATGGTAGATTTTTGGTAGGAGGAAGAAATCGAAAACAATAAAAGCAAAAACTAGGGAAAAAAAAAAACAAAAAGAGAAGACAAGTGGCGCAAATTGAAAAGAACACGACAGTCGCACCGCAGGCAATACCTGCATTCTGCAGCTCCTTTCCATCCCCTTCCTCGCCTTTGCTGTCAGCTTGGGGTTTCAGCACTGACTCCGATTTGCCTAAAAACTGCAGCTTCAGTTTATTGTAGACCTGGCTGGCCTTCTCCATCACCGCACTGCTTGCCTTATACCGCCGAATCTGATAAAAGAGCGCACATAACATACTTCAGAGGACACCAGCCAGTGCACATACACGGAAACTAGTGTTCTCCGTTATCACCCAGTCATGAAATTTGAAGTTAATGGGAGCGAGAAACTAATTTTCTTCCCAGCAACCAAATCCAATTCCTCACATTCTCAAAAAGAATGGGAGCACAATGAGACGCTGTCCTATTCAGGAAAAAGGTATTAGCCAAATAGAATGCATTGGTATTCATGCACGACAGGGGTTGCCCAACCCACTACCTTCAGTTTTACATTCCTTTCGGTTTTTGTGGCAAAGCATGCTTCATTCGACAGATATCTTGCAGAGTTGCTGATTAGCAGAATCATGCGTACACTGTCAAGGTTGAAATGCCATTGTGTTGACGAGAATTCACATCCACACACAGACACCAAGGTACAAACCTTCTTGAGTGTGGCAATGACATCAGCATTCTTATGAAGCAGTTGGCTGGTCACCTTCACTGAGCCAAGGTCTTCCAAGGCTTGCAGACAGCGCTCAATATCCTGAAAAGAGAGGAAACTTATCCAGGTAAGTGCCTGACTCTTAAGCACAGGTGACTATTGGAGGTAGCAGGTAGGCTGTAGACATGACCAAACTTTCAATACAGGGCAACAATGAGGCCAAGAGAATGTGCAGTCACTAGAGGAGCTGTGCTTGTGTGTTACAGCTATAAAAGTCACAGGGAACTTGTGAGCAGTCAATAGGCATACATTTTTATAAAAAGCAATTGATCTCCAACTAAAATATATAGCTCACAACACTGGTGCTGGAACCTCCTCCCACTTTCTTTTTAAGCATTAACAGTTTAGGAGGTTTGCGCATGCATAGTCTATTGTCACGCTGTCTTCAATGGGCGGAATTTCTGCACAGCGCTTCTCTGCCCAGTGGCGTAACAAAAGGGGGCACAGCGAATGCAACAGCACTAGTACCCAGTGGCGGGGGGGGGGGGGGGGGCATGATAAGCGCACGCGCCTCAGTGTCGTACCCTGCCCGTTGTCAACATGGGTCTCTCACACAACTGAACATCTTACACTGACCAAGACCTGCAATTAAAACTATTACACTTGCTGGTGCAACTGGATATTTATACCACTGCAACGGCATTCATTTCTCAGTCATGGTGCTGGCAAGTCAATGTCATCACGATACATTTATTAAGCATTTTCCAAAAAGAAAAAAACAAGCAATGATAATTTTATTTTGCTGTAGATATCGTCATTGAGACAGCAAGTGTTTCTGGTTAATGGTCATGAGCCAGAGCGCAGATCAACTGTTTTTACGATGTCCACTCGCTTGCTGATTATTGTTCCCACAATTCCGTGCTGTTCACAAAATTTCAGATCACCCCAATTAAGTAATATTAATGTGTCGTTCATTTGCTTATTTTGCCTGAATGTTCTTGATGATGACCATCAAGATAATTATTTTAAGATAGTCATGAAAGACATAGAAAACTTTTACAGAATGAAATAGAGTGTAACCCTTAGTGTGTTTTACGTAGGTCTATAACACTATTGTTATGTATAAATATTTTATGTAAAGCATTGTATATCATTTGTAAATGGGGATTTGTTACATCCCATTTCTGCTACCTTGCTGGTCAGCTATTTATTTGGTTCATCAGCACCCTCTGGTGGTGGGTCTATAGCAAAACATGATCTGATGTAATATCAATTCTTTGTAATAGGTTAGTGCTTCCTAGAAGCCTCTGGCATCTTCTGCCTGGAGGGGGTGGGATTACCCCGGAATCCTGTAGATCTTTCCAGAATGTTGCTAGTATATATAAATGCTGTGATTTTGGTCAGTAGGCAGAGTTTTTGTTTTGGCAACAGAGTTACATAGTGGCATTGGAGTGTTATTATATGAAAAACTGGATTATTTGTAGAGGTTTTTTTTTTTTTTTTTTTTAAATCAGTGTAGAATAAATTTAAGTCGTCATTGCTGGTTTTCTTTGTTGTGATTTTCAAGTCATAACACTATGAGGAGCGTGCAAATGCTACAATCTGTCAAATTAGAATTTATGTAGAAGCAGCAGTATAAACGCCTCAACAGTAATGGACAGTTCGATTCATTTTGAAGAATCGGCCCTTTTGTTCATTTACAAATGGTGTCCATGGGGGGGGGTTCTTTCTCTGTGACCTTGTTCTAGCAAAATTAGATGCAACAGTGTTGTGTCTAACTCTATTCCCCCAATTCCCTTGGAGAAAATTATGCTGCCCCTATTTTACGGAAATTGTTCGGAAAATAACTTTACGAGTGCTGATGAAGTATTATGTACTTAGGAAAGGTATCAGATGAGATGACGCATTGAAAAGCGATAAATTCTAATACACTGCCATCTCGTGAGATTTGCGCATTTGCTACAAGGTTTGCCTTCAATTTCTAAGTGATTTTCATGAAGCCTTAATGTCAAGCTAATGAACAATAATTGTTTTGTCATATATGTAATTTGCCTCTTTGATATGAAGGAAAAAAGGTAAATTAGCATCCTCGGTGTGTGGCGATTCCATAATTTTTGCCAGGGATTGGTGCGTGCTGCGAGGCAATTCCATATTTTTATGCCAGGGGTGGTAGTAACATGGAATACTTACGATACATAAATGCCTTGAGAATATATTGCCTGTTTCTATCAATACTCTTTTCCTTTTACAGATATCATTGGTTTGCGTTTTTAGGTGTTAGGCTACGTTAATTAATGCGCAACCAAATCGGACACTACACCAGCTGCTATCCTTTGCATCTGGACGATGTCAAACAGAAATCACAATTAAACACTCGCGGACTTTAGTGCAATAACGTGGTGATGGTAATGCGCATCCCCCAATTTAAACACATAAATATTTAACAAAATCGATGGAGTAAAAGTAAACTTAATATAACTGAGGATGCCGTCGTGGTAGTAACACAGGCCTACTGCGTTGAAACGATGAGCAGGGACCATGGCGGTATCTACTAAAGAAGAAGCAACCCCAAAAAAGTACCCGGTACCAAGGTGAGTAGAGTAGAGTAGAGTAGGGTAGAGCAGAGCCGGCAACACGTAGTGGAAAAGCGCCATATCGGTACCGAAGCAGCCTGTGAGCAGTACGAGTGTGCGTGTCTAACTGGTGGGAGAAGTCGGGGAATCACGTCAGCACTCAGTCATTTGACAGGCTGATCCGGTACATATCGGACACTAAAGAGTCGTTCAAAAAGACTTGTTCGTTCATTTTTCCCCATCACTACGCCTTAATCCACATAGAAAAAAAACAAATGCGTAATTGTTTGCGATTACAATTTGCACGTAATAGTGTGCGCTATAATCCATCAATGTCAAAAGCTTGATTGATTTGGCAGTGGTTTTAATAATGAGTTCTACTTCGTATATATTTTTGCATGCATGCACTATGCGATTTAAGCTCTGGCTGATCCTGCCTGCCCAGCCACGGACCTCACCACGCGTTCATTCATGATGTGCATTGAAACGAAAAATCCAAAGCATTAGTTTTAAAGTAGAGGTGATGGATTTGGGGCATGTATGTCTGGGTTAACGGGAATGAGCCAAACGTCTTTTTATTTGTTATACCGCAAGTGTTGCAATATAGGGGCACGGATGAGGTGCACGGAATAGAGGCACTGTGAATGAGCTGAACACGCAACGCGGCACTTTTTAGCCTCCCCAACTTCTTAAGTGAATCCACTAAACCCTGATATTCATAGCATTTAATTGAACCTTGTTGCGTGTACTACGCCTATTTTTAATAGTTTATAACTACTGCAATGTATGATGGGACTAGTTGGTCAGATAGAATGAGGGAGGGAGATTTTTGTGGGACAACTGTGCAGGATCCTTTATGATGATGAATAAATGGCAATAAGTGGCCTGTAGAGCGCATTTTTACATATTTGGTTATGTCAGGGGGATATTGACTGATGCCTGTGGTATATCATATTGCGATTGGAATATTGTCTGATCTTGCAGGATATGATGTCTGTGGGATGTCAGGGAAATTATGACACGTCTCCAAGATATTGTCTAAGCAGAGATGCCAACATTTTGAAATGACAAAGAGGAGTCACTCGCAAAATGCGCAGAGTTTTGTGCACCCTCCTGTAGGTGGGGGTTTACGGGGCCTCCCCCAAGAAAATTTCACAAATTTTGGTCTCCAAAAAGCTATTTTGGGGCATTTTTTGTCTTTTTTCACTGAATTTTCCCCCCTCTCAAACAACCACTTTGAAAGTCAGATTATTCTTTTCCTATTGTTGGTATCAATCTAATTCAAATCAACAATGACCAAAATCAGAGGTTCATTTTAAACTTTTAATTGACACCCAAAATTGAATCTCTTGAATCATTGTAGAGTTCACTAACACGTTTTTTGCACAAATAGTCTTGAGTCTCAAAGAAAGTAATGGACAGTGCAGTTGTTAAGCATTTCCAAAAGATCACATCTTTCAAAAAGAATGATGACAGGCATGCAAATACAGTATTAACAATACAAGATAATGTTGACTTGATAATCATGAATCAGTATACTTTTACAACTTTTAACAAAAATGTAACATCTTTCCAAAATATTTCAAAAAGTACTGTGGAACAACAC
Organism: Gymnothorax reevesii; assembly: GCA_029721435.1. NCBI lineage: Eukaryota > Metazoa > Chordata > Actinopteri > Anguilliformes > Muraenidae > Gymnothorax > Gymnothorax reevesii. Next base: position 27,096,563 of record CM056575.1, on the reverse strand, counting down.
ACTTGTACATGATTTCAAAAAAAAAAAAATCTAATCTCTGAAATGGGATGTTCATAGATTTTCAAGTTAGTATCAACATCACAAAATAATGTTGACTTTAACAGTTCATCTTTATATTGTGATCTACTTGAGGGAAAACATCTTCAAAAAGGATACTGATGGGTTTCATTAAGAAAAGGTTCATTTAAAGTTTGTTCAGTGCTTGATACGTAGCACTCTAAACTCGCAACAGTGTTTGAGAACATGTTCACGTGGAGTTTAAAGCGAAAGCGAGTCCTACTCCCGTGCGTTGAGTTCTAATTTTGACCAATCAGATTATTTGCAAGAATATGTGCAGAACTATTGCAAAAAATGGTGACGTAAACACCGTGATCGAAGTAACCAGTGTTTGCCATGTAATTAGTGTCCATCTACAGTCACACGCAGGATGCATATTGAAACCCACACATTTAGCTGTTATACAGGCTAACGTTAGAACTTTTGAACAAGTTGGCATTGAGCAGTGGGTGGGCTTACCAGTTTACCAGTAGTGTTAGTGAATATTGAAAGGTGCATAATCGTAATCCTAGCTCCTGTAAAAACCTCAGCTTTAGCTGACTATATACTTGAGGCAAATATTTAGCTTGCCAGCTACAGTGGTTGTGAAAGATTGGACTGAGATCTTTATTTCATTCCGTGCATTGATGATTTCCAGCACGCGAAGTGAAGCTTGGGGACTGTACTTTCGTGCTCTGAACAATGATTGTTGCCCACAGCTAATGTGATATCATTCAGTAGTGGAGTGGATGACGGCTGGGTTTTTACCCTTTTGTAAAACAAAGAAACCGCTCGCCAGACTATTTGGTGAATCAAAAGCATTTTGATACGCAGCTTGCCAGCAAATCACTTCCTGCATATGAATTGCAACTTGCCATCTTGTCACCATCTTTTAACTTTGGCTGTAGGAACGTATGTAGCCACACAAATAGATATCACCTCTTCATCAAGCTAAAGAATGTTTTGGCCGAAGGAAAAAAAAAAAAAAATTGGTCAGCTAGCCTCTACATTTGAATATGTGCACATCCCACTGTACCACAGATGCTAGCCGCATACTCCTGTTACGCGGCAATAACAGGGATATAGGCGAAGCGGTAGTCGGAGTTTACTCCATTTATTCACCAAACTGGAAACCACAAATAGCCCTAACTAAACTGGTGGGTCAAGTGAATGGAACTTTGCCCATTCAGTAACACTGCAGCAGTGTCAGACGTAACAACAACTCTGTTCAATGCCATTCAAATTTAACGCAAATTTATATGATATTAAAAATATTTTAAATTTTGATTAATAAATCGAAGTCTTAGGACATTGATGCGGAGAACAGATTTTCTATGAAAATTTCGGAGTAACTCTGTAATCGGAGTGGTTGGCATCTCTGTGAGGTTTGTGAGATGTTGAGAGTCCCAAATTTGTTCTAGTTCCCCTTTAGTCAGGATGCCATCTTTTGGGAGCCCACATGACAGGGACACTGAGCGATGTTAGTGCGCAGCCTGTGGAGAGATTTGTCTGCGCATTAGGCCACAGTGCACTCACCGGACTGTCCACCTTCAGTGAGAACTTAATGTCCGTGTGCAGCTTCTGCAGCATTTCCTGAGGAGACGGCTCTGAGGACAGAAGCACGAGCAAAGAGATGGATCAATACAAATTTGCAGCAGCAAGACAAGGGCATGACTCTAGTGTCAACAGTGGTAAGGGATATGGGCCTGTAACACAGCCAATGCGGGTAATTCCTGACTGGGGGACTGCAACAGAGAGCAATAGTTTATAGTCCAAAACTCCAGAGAAAAGGCTGCATTTTCAGCAATGATTAAATTTACACGCACAAAATACTCATGTTTTTGTCCTTATTCTAAAAAAAAAAAAAAAATCTGATAGTATATTTTAAATATGCTATATTTTAATTTTAAAAAATTGCCTGGATTTGATATCCAAATATTGTGTCCACTAAATAAATTAAAAACTGTGTATAGTGGGGGAAAAAAATTCCTAATTTTATAAAATTGTAGATAAGCTGAATTGCAGGAAAGTTAAAATGCAGCCTTCTAAGGATGCAGCTTACGCTTAGAGAAACAGCTCAGGAATGAGCAGGTTCGGAATGGATACATGGCTGGAAGTCAAAATATGAAGCAAGGTTCTTGCAGGTCACTTTTGGCAGCAATTTTGTTTCATCAAAGCCAACATGCAAAGCAGCATTGGAGGACTGACCCCTCTTCTTCTCCACTCTTTTCTCTGGTGCTCTCTCAGGCCTCCTCTTCGGTGGCTCAGGCTTGGGCCTGAAGAGAAAGAAACCCACCGTCTTGCACAGCCAGAACACAAAACAGAATCCTCCAGGCAGCTTTCAATCATGCTTTATGTATTAAGAATGATCATGAGCTTGTAATTACAACCCCAATTTCGAAATAGTTCGGACAAAGTGTAAATCCTGAATAAAATCAAAATGCAATGACTTTCAAATCACACCAGCCAGGATTTTATTCACAATACAACAGAGATAAAATGGCAAATGTTGAAACTGAGAAATCTTACAATTTTATTCACAAAATGAGCTCATTTCAAATTTGTTGGCTGCTATAGGTCTCAAAAAAGTTGAGTTGTTTACCATGATGTAGCATCCCCTCTTCTTTTTAACACAGAGTGGGAGCGTCTGGGCATTGAGGAGACAAGTTTCCTGAGTTCAGCCATTTGAATTTGATCTCAATCTTGTTTAATACAGGCTTCCAGTTACTGCAGAGTTTTGGATCTACTTTCACAGAGTTTTCGTTTAATTATGCACCAAATGTTCTCCATCGGTGAAAGATCAGGACTACAAGCAGGCCACTTCAGCACATGGACTCTTCTACCACAAAGCCACGCTGTTGTAATAGCTGCAGTAGGTGGTTTTACATTGTCCTGCTGACATGCACAAGGCCTTCCCTGGAAATAGATGTTGTCTGGAGGGGAGCATAAGTTGCTCTAAAACCTTTATATACCTTTCAGCATTCATGGTGCTTTTTAAAACATGCAAGTGTCCCACACCATATGCACTAATGCATCCCCATCCCATCAGAGATGCTGGCTTTTGAACTGAACGCTAATACCTGGAGGGCTGGTCTTTCTCCTCCTTAGCCCAGAGGACACAAGGCCCATGATTTCCAACAAGAATGTCAAATTTGGACTCGTCTGACTCCAGGACACTTTGCCACAGTCCATTTTAAATGAGCCTTGGCCCACTGAACACGGCGGTGGGTCTGGATCATGCTCAACAATGGGTTCCTTTTTGCATGAGAGAGTTTTAGGTGGCATCTGTGGATGGCACGGCGGACTGTGTTTACTGACAGTGGTTTCTTGAAGTATTCCTAGGCTCATTTAGAAATGTCAATGACAGAATCATGCCGTTGAGTGATGCAGTGACATCTGAGGGCCCAAAGATCAAGGGCACCTAGTAAAGGTCTTCTGCCTTGTCCCTTTTTTCCAGTTTTTTTCAGATTTTTCCAGTTTCTCTGAATCTTTTGATGATGTTATGCACTGTTGATGATGAGACCATCAAAGCCTTTGCATTTGACATTGAGGAACATTGTTTTTGAAGTAGTCCACAATTTTTTTACGCAAGCCTTCACCGGTTGGAGAGCCTCTGGCCATCTTTACTTCTGAGAGACTCCGCCTCTCTAAGACATCCCTTTTATAGCCAATCATGTTACACACCTGAGGCCAGGTAACTTAATTACTTGCTAAATGTTCTTTCAGCTAATTCTCTGATTAATTGCATTTTCAGCCCTTTTTTGCCTGTGTCCCAACTTTTTTGAGACCTGTTGCAACCAAAAAATTTTAAATAAGCTCATTTTGTGGATAAAAATATAAAATGTCAGTTTCAACATTTGAAATGTTATCAATGTTCTATAGTAAATAACACATTGGCTCATGTGATCAGAAAGTCGTTGCATTTTGATTTTATTCACAATTTACACTTCGTCCCAATCATTTTGGAATTGGGGTTGTACATTAATTATGATATTAGAAAATGGCTATGAATTGGCATGAACTTATGTAGTTGCTACCATATATTCATGCAATTCAAGTGGTTTAACTACAGTCGTTGATTTCAAACGGAGCAAGTTGAGGAACAACCAGCCAAAAGTAGTAACATTTCAAAGACGTCCTAAATCCTGGAATCTGTAAGAAACATATTATGCAAAATAAACAGATGAACAAAGTTATACCACTTTCCAACGAGTAAATAAAAATCAAGGTATCAAAATCTCAGAATAATATTTGTTTCCTTGCTGGAAAAAAATCATTAGTGCACACAGTAATTCCATGACAAATGGTCGTTACTCTGATTCATTAACCCTGGTCCTGTCGGTCGCCGATATATAGAGGACCCACATTTCTTTCCCGGTGTACCAGTCGTCGATATATCGGTTCCCAGTAGGCATTTCCCTGTATGCCACTCCTCGATAAGCATTAGCTTAGAGGCAGGACTAGGGTTAATTCAATTTAATTTTCTGTAACAAAAAAAAGTTCGGTTCCATTTCCAATAACAATTGTTCTGGAAAAAAATGTGGACATGTCCAATCTTCTGACTGATACAGCAAATTAAAAAATATTGAAAGAGTTAAGGCCATTCTCCAGTGGAGCATGTGACCCTTCTCTCATTTACCTCGCGCGAGGCCGCTCCTCTTTCCGCCGGGCCTTCTTCTCTTTCAGCGCCTTCTCCTTCTTTTCTTTCACCTCCTTCTCTTTCCGCGACCGCTCTTTCTTCTGGCTGTCCGAGCGTTTGCCAGGTTTCTTCACCTATTAATGGAGCACACTCTCAATAAGACATCTTGATGTACTGGTACGGACTGGCCATTTTTTTGCAGGATCCAATATGACCGTTTAGAGTGCCAGGAGATCTTATTAGTCCCCAGAAGAGCCTGCTGTTATTGGTACACATTTCTGTCCATTTGAGTAAATCTCAGCTCTAATCAGCAGGGCCCTAAAACTCTTTGGCTTGCTTAGGATACAATATGAAACTAGACAGTCCGGTCGGCCACGACTGCATGGGTGTAGCCCCCGAAAGCCCGCCTCTCCCCTTTTTTGTGCATTACTCGGCCAATACAGATAAATTGATGAATGTCTTAAGTGAAGTGCAACACACGTCCATGCCAAATATGAGAGTAATCGGTAAAAAATTCCAGCCTGTGCAGTGTTGACAGGGAAGTGTTTATGTTAAAGCACAAATTTGTGCAATATTCGGCTAATACTGTAGCCATGGCAACTGAAAGCGATAGATGCCAAAAGTGAAGTACGATAACACATGTCCATACCCAATATTAAAGTAATCATTCAAAAATTAAAGCCTGTACTGTGTCCACAACGAAAGCCCTTTTACCACAAATTTCCGCATTATTCGGCCAATACTGTTCCCATGGCAACCAAAGTAAATAGGTGTTATAAGAGAAGTATAACACATGTCCATACCAAATATGAAAGTAATCAGTCAAAAATTGCAGCTTGTGCAGTGTCCACAAGGAAGTATCTACAGACGCGGTGACAACAAGCACAAATCCATAGTAGCCGACTTTGTCCAGCAGACAATGAGGATTGATGTTTGTAGGATTAATGAGAGAGTGGTTTGACCCTGTGACCTGGTGCTGTATGTGGAATGATGCCATCTCCAGTGGGGTTGGTGAACACACTCGCAGCTGCTGCCATGGATCCATGAATGCTGTTAAGGCTGGTCTCCCAGAGAAAAATCGGAGTACTCCAGTTTGTGACTGACCGCTGTTCCACGAGGCCAAGATTTGCGTAGTTTTCTTTTCGTTGTCGAGCCTCGAGTAAGGAAACCAAACGTATTGTACAAATGCGTGAAAGCAGCTGAAGTTGGGGACCTTTTAGAAAACCGAGCTGAGCAAACTAAATCGTGAGAGCCAGAAAACGCCACTTTCTTCGCAACCCCAAGGCCAGGCTATCCATTGCGGGGCGACAGTTGTGAGCTGGCCACGAATTGAGAGGCTTCGGTGTCCGTCTCAAGAAGCTCGAAGTAACATCAGTCTTTCTTGCTTCCTGTTGTATTTGAGCAAGCCGAGCGTGTATTAGTTGCTTGCAGCCCTGAGGTTCCGGAGATAGGTTTGATAGTACCCCCTTTGGAGAACATTATAGCTCGACTTGTTTAAAGAAATTTAGTTAGCACAAATAGGCTTGCAATCTCTCTACTCAGGGAAGCCGTGACACACTTGTACCTATGGCATTGTTGAGTCCCCGCTTAGCCTGACTTAAGGACTTCCTGGGAAAACTTGCATATCTATGGGAAACCCAAGTGAACACATGAAGAAAGGACTCCACACAGAAAGGCTCCAAACCCACAACCGTCTCGCTATCCACTGCACCACTGTGCCGCCCCATATCAATGCTAAGACATAACATTACATTACAGGCACTTAGCTGCTGCCCTTATCCACAGCGACATTAGGTTATGATAGACTGCAGACAGAGGTCTCATTGGTACAAGAGGAAGAGATCCCAGGCCTCATGAAGCACTTTGATTAGGTTCTGCACTAATATAATAATGTAGAAGGGAGTTGGGGAGTAGAGGAGGAAACTATGGTGCCCAGAAAAGCAGACACAGGAAGTAATGTCAATTCTGACCCATAAGTGAAAATTACAGAAGAAAAGGAAAGAGGACTGTCCCTGCTCCTCAGCTCAGATGTTAACAGACACAAAAGTGTGTCATCCTGCAGCATAAAGCAAAAAAAAAAAAAAGAAAATTTTAGGAAAATGCCACCTCCCCCCCCCCCCCCCCCCAAAATGCTAAACTACTACTTACAATAACAAGTAGTGAGTATTCCATCAGCATGCAGTTGTGAGGTTAAGAAGTTTGTCATCAAACATTAGTGGGTGCACACCTTGGAGTCATTTTGTTCCTGCCCTCACATTTACTTGGAAACCTGGGCTTTAGCTCAGGGCCACACAATAGCAGTGCCCGAATAAGAACTGAACCAGTAATGCAGTAACAATCTCTTAACAGTCTCCTCCAGTCTTGCGATAACACCTCAGATCCTTTTATTTCTTTCTTAAGTGCAGGTTAAGTGCAAGTAAAGAAGTATTTAGAGTAAAGATTCACCTACCCTTTTGGTAAATCTTGAAATAAGTCAACATGTCTCATAAATGACCACATTCCCTCTTATTGACCAAAAGTTAAAGTTTAAATCTCAGTTTAATTTCAAAATTAAATACAAACCAAAATAGGAGGTGGCTAATCCTGGTCCTGAAGAGTTACAGATTGTGCTGGTTTTCATTTTCACCTGCGAGTTTAGACCGTATGAACCAGGTGAGGAGAGTTTACTGCATAACCAACTGCTTCAGCTCACTGATCAATTCGGTCCTGAGTAACAACAAAAGCCAGCAGACACTGTGGGCCTCCAGGAACGGGATCGGAAATCCCTGCTCAGAGATATAAGCCCAGTTGCCCAAGTGGAGCACATCAGCGTCCCCTGGAGGGGGCGGGGAGACGTACCGGTGCAGGAGGGGAGGAGTCCGAGTCGGAGGGGGCAGGGATTGGGGGCGGTGGGGGCCGCTTGCTCTTCTTCAGGGGGTAATCGTCCGGCCCCTCGTCCGAGCTGCTGCTGCCGCTGCCGCTGCCGCTGCCGCTAGGGCCGCCTTTCTCCTTCTCCCTCTTCCTCTGCTCCTCCTCCTCCCGCTCTCTGTCCCGCAGCCTCTTCAGTTCCTCCTCCTCCTGCTTCTTCCTCCGCTCCTCCATCTCCCGCCGGCGCTCCTCATCCCGCCGCTTCCACTCGCTGATGCGATCGGGCTCGCTGTCGCTAAACCAGCCCCCAGAAAAATGCAGAGGAAAGAATTAACAGCAGGGCGCTACAAAAATTATAATATTAATAAAAATAGTACACTTCACACTGGACAAAAATATAAACGCCCCATGTCAAATTCTTGAGTTTTTATGAACAAAAAACTGGAACTGGGATTTGTCTGTGAATAGAACTCTTCTCCAGCGTGCCAAGGGCCATTGAACATGTGCTTTGCCCATGTGAGTCGGTTCCGACACTGGACAGCAGTGAGATCCAGACCACAGTGAGGACGCCAAGCGTGCAAGTTGGCTTCTCGCAGGTGGTTACGGACTGTCTGGGGTGTGATGCGTCTGTTGAGACCAATGGTCTCATCCGCTGTGCGTATCGCTGATCTGAGCCGATCCCACAGGTGGACGAGCCGGATGTGGCGATCTTGTGCTGGTGTGGTCACATGTGGCCGACGTGGATGAAGTCGATTTGCAGTACTGGCCGTCTGTCGGAAACGAACACTCAAACGGCCTATCGACCGTCAGTTAACATTCAGCTGCACAGCGACTGCTCTGGTGGACATCCCTGCATCCAGCATGCCAATGGCACGTTCCCGCATGACCTGAGACATCTGAGGCATGATGACTTTCGGCAAAATTTGACATTTTGCGGTGGCCTTTTATTGTCCCCAGTATACGCAGTGTCTGGGTACAGCTTATTCTGTCTGATCACCGACTGGAAATGCCAATGCCAGACCCATGTACTGAGTGAAATCACTGCATCTCTGAGCAAATGCTCATTGACAGAGAGATGGATTAAAAACTGAACAAATCAAGAGAAATATCCCTAGTGTACAAGTAACAGTCAGCATATGCTCACTTAGAGTTGCTAACTCCATGTGGCATCAATATTAGACATGGGGCGTTTATATTTTTGTTCAGTGTATTTATAGGCGCCTTTCAAGACACAGGCCTAACATTAGTTATTATATCCCCAAATTACTTTTGGGGATGTTGACGATTCACCCTGACCATCATCGCGCCTCAACAGATCTTTAATGTCAATACAATAACTTTTGCAGTTTTAACTGGAATCTTTTAAAATTTTGTACCAACATTTATAACTTCTACAGTAAGAACTAACAATTCAGAATAATTTATAAGAAGAATTAATGGCAATAAATTATATTAATGCATTTGGAACCAAAACCTCGGTAAGTTTGCATTATTTTGTCACTTTTGACTAAATATGGCATTAAGGATATGGGAATACTGGGCAAAGCACTGACTTCCAGACTCCACACCGTCCTCATATCTTTAGGCCCATGCTTTCATCCAAAGTGACTTACAGTTGATTAGACCAAGCAGGGGCCAATCCATGAGCCCAAACAGCTGGACTCCTCTACTTGGAGCTACATACGCTACTTGGACGCACAAACCCGAACTGTGCATTACATTTCAGGTTCTGAACAGACGCTCTCATCCAGAGCGATTTACAAAAGTGCAGAGCTCCTAGGAGACAAGTACAAGTGCTAACAGTAAGTGACAGAACACGTTCCATTGTTACAGATCTAAACCAATAACAAAAGGGCAAGGGCAAGTGAACAAAATGGCAACAAGGTCAAATTCAACAAAGGGGCAGAGACAAGTGCAAGAAAAGGGCAATAAAATAAGTGCAACAAAAGGGGCAACAGGTCAAGTGTAACAAAGGGGCAGGAAAATCAAGTAAACCGACAACAAAATGGGGTGCAACAAAATGAAGGGCAATCAAATCAAGAGGTAACAAAATCAGGAAATAAAGTAAACAAAATTAAGTGCAACAAGATCATGTAAGGGCAACAAATCAAGGGATGTAGGGACAGGATTCAGGGCAGTGGAGTAGGGGAAAGGCGGAGCCTGAAGAGGTGGGTTTTCAGGCGGCGCTTGAAGATGCTCAAGGATTCTGCTGTTCTGATCTCGACCACCACCAAACATTCACACACAGCCATACAGGAGTGTTCTTATATTGCATATTTTGTGGGTGGGTGAAACCAGAGTACCCGGAGGAAACCCACGTGAACTCCACACAGAAAGGCCCCAGGCCGGATTGGAACCCACAACCTTTTTGCTGTGAGGCAGCAGTGCCGCCCGCCGATATGATAAAACATTAATAGATAAAGGCCATGCAATGAAAACATAAGACATGGAACTAAGTTAGCAGCAAAAATGAAGTTTAGAATTCAGGACCAGCAAAGTGCGGACCAGCAGAGTGCTGACCTGTCACTGTCGGAGGACGAGGGTGATCGTCTGGCCGGGGCCGGTTTCGGTTTCCGTCCGCGGGCTTTGGGCGCCGGTTTCTCAGCAGCTGCGGCAGTAGAAAAATGCGACAGTTGACGCAAATTCAAACGGCATTGCAGTGACTGACTGATTCAGACAGGCAGCAGGCATCTACATATCAGAGACGCTCAAATCTGGCCCTCATGACATATTCAAGTCCACAAACCACAGAGCAGCACTCACCAGCCCTGTTCTAGACCTAATATCCCTTAGGTCTTCTCTCCAACTCGAATAAAACACTTCAAATACAGATCTCACTGAACAGCAATTCAGACGGTAAAGAAAACCTTCTGGAGGGCAGATCTCCAGATGTCCTGAGAGGGCTAAAAATCATAAGGTACGATTAACAAGTGAAAAAGAACTAAGTCTCAAATTTACAGCCCATAGTAGCTCTCACACACACTCACTCTCTCACATGCACACACCTTTCTTTCGCCCCGCTGGGGTCTTCCGAGGTGGGGGTGGTGGGGGCGGCTCAGAGTCGGAGTCAGATTTGGAGCTGGACTGTGATTCAGATCCAGAGGGAGCTGGCCGGGGCTTCACATCCTCAGAGTCCGAGTCGCTCTGAACCACCTTCTTGTCAGAGCCGGAGCCCGAGTCAGAGTCAGAATCTGAAGCCGGCTTCTACAGAAATCAGATGGTTAGTGAATTTATTAAGTATATATGCAATTGTGGCACTCATTTTCAGAAGGTATCTCCCTCTGCCCAGTGCCCCCAGCAATGGATACAGAACATTTGAATTGGATGGTCCTCCTCGAAAACAGCGGAAACCAAATTCAAGATGGCTGCTGGTCCTTAGTGAAAAGCTGTGACAATCCTTAAGTTTCTCCTTGAAAGCATCACCATCACCGTGCTGATCTGAGACAAACCCAACATAAACCAGACCATACAAACCATTCCAATTTGAACTCATCCATGATGCTCTTCCAGTTCTAAGTGGTAATGCTTGAAGTGATGGCTGCCGTAATAATGAGCGTAATGCTAGACAAAATGGCATTTTTTAAATGGCAATTTTGATGCTGGGCGTAATGGCAGGACTCATGAAAAGCATAATTATGGAGTCACAGGCATTTGTAGAGCTGGGTTAAATGTTGGGTGTAATAAATGTAACGCTGGGCATTACTGGGAAGTGTAACAACAGATGGACATAATGGGGGGTGTAATGATGGGCGTAATGTTAAAAGCAATGGCGGGTGTAATGCTAAACGTAATGGTGGGTGTAATGTTGGGTGAATGCAGAAGATAATGGCAGGTGCAATGAGCTAAATGCTGAACTAAATAATAGGTGTAGTAACAGATGGATACTGAATGTAATGGCAAGTGTAATGTTAGGCTTATTATAGGATATAATAACAGATATAATAAGCATAACAGGCATAATTACCTTTTTCCTGCCTCGAGCTCCTCCTCTCTTCCCTCCAGAGGCAGCCGGCTTCTTCTCCGGAGTGAAGTCCTGAGACGCACACACATAGCTGGGGGGTTACGGTGGTCAACAGACACCCAGAGGGTTGGTAGTTTAACCCTCCATGTGGCTGCTGGGCCCTTGAGCAAGACCCTTAACCTCACATGCCTCCAGGGGGAGTGATCCTGATGTAATCTATTCAACAGTAAGGCGCTATGGAAGCAAGTCAGCTGAAATAGCAGATTTATTTATTTATTCATTTTTTAATAGCTCAATAGAGTGCAGGAGCTGACCGCAACAGTCAAAGCCCTTCAGTGCCATAGTAACGCATTACACACGTCAGAGCCTCAATTTAGCACTTCCCACTAACTGGCTGCGTAGAGAGCTCTACAGTACACAGATGGGCTGAGAAACTGAATGCTCTAACGGAGGGCATCAGGTGGTACCTGGTCACTGTCCTTCCCCGAGTCAGACTCCGGGCTGGGCGAGGGTTCTGGTTCTGACGGAGACCCGCTCTCGTCCTGGTCCCGCTCGCTGGAAGAACCGCGCGATCGCTTCTGAGGCGGCCGCTGCAGACCAGTTTCAGAATTTAGCAGAGAGCAGCAAACCGCATTGGCTAATGGGCAAATGTCAAGGCGACCAAAATAATCCACATTCACAAATAATGGACCCCCAAGACATGTAAAGTCAAGTCATTTCAGACTGACACGCAACTGATTTTGTTCCAAACGTAGAACCAGGTTGGTAAAATTCAGGAATTTTTGAAATGACAATCCCTTCTTGATTGGAAATTGTGGAGTTACAGTAAATGACCACATTGTATTTCATATAATTTGCGCCAGGACATGATGCGTCTTTTAATATTTCAGAACTAACTCCATCTGTCAGACAATTTATACAGGATATTGCCACAAAGATGTGACAAGAATGACATCATTCTTGACGAGGAGGGTTCGTCATCCCCGCCGTCTCCTGTATGCCTGGCTGCACCTCCGCCGCCTGCGCCGAGAGAGGAAACGCGGCTCCGGGTGGCAAGCTCCGCTGCCTCGCGGCCTGCTACTCCGATCTCTCCCCCGGCGAGACCCAGGTCTTCAGACAGAGCTGCTCCCCCGGCGAGATCCCGGTCCACGGACAGTGCCCTGAGACTTCCCGTCACCCTCATTATCGGGGACTCAATCATAAGGAACATTCAAACGAAGTCTACAATCACATACTGCTTCCCGGGTGCCAGAGTTTTAAACATTTTAAACCGGATTCCCAGCCTCTTGGACAAACATCCCCATGTTCGGAACATTGTTGTTCATGTTGGAACTAATGACACTTCGTACCAACAGTCCGAACTGCTGAAGCGGGATTTTATCACTCTTTTCGATAAGCTAAAGGTATGTGGAAAACGTGTTTTTATCTCTGGTCCTATCCCGACTTTAGGTCGTGGTATAGGGCGTTTTAGCAGAATTCTCAGCCTCCATTCATGGCTGCAGTCAATTTGCACTTCCCATAGCATGTTTTTTGTTGACAATTTTAATTTGTTTTGGGAGCGTGCAGCCTTCTTCAGAGGAGACGGAATTCATCCCTCTCCGTTAGGTGCACGGAAGCTTGCCGATAACATTTTATTTACCATAGATACGTCACGCAAATGACTACGCCAGTCAACGCAGAATAAAAACCCGAGGGTTACCAGCTCTGGTACTCAGTTACAGGTTGACCACGATGTAGTAACGTTATCCTCTCTTGACTCTCCTAGCGATTCGAGTATTATTTCTCACAATGTAGCTGAATCACGACCTAATTTAGTCAAGGGCCTGAACTTTTTTTTATTGAACACAAGAAGCGTGAAATCTGTCAATAAAAAACGTAACAAGTTGATTCAACTTCAAGGCTTAATATACGCTGGCATGCCTGATATTGTCGCCCTCACAGAAACTTGGTTGAACGACTCTGTCGCGTCAAATGAAATTCTTCCCGAGGGTTACACCCTGTATCGCAGAGACAGAGGTGGCAAACGAGGCGGCGGAGTTTTTCTTGGTATTCGTAATAATATGATCTCCCGCCGTCGGCCCGATTTGGAACCCAGTAGTTGTGAGGTTATAATTTGCGAACTTGTGCCTTGTAGATCATTGAAAGTATGCATTATCTTGTGCTACAGACCTCCAGATAGTGATCCTTTGTCTTTTAATGATTTTTTGTCTAACGTTTTTACTAAATGCAGTATTGAGTACAAAATTTTATTCGCACTTGGCGATTTTAATCTCCCAGATATTCCTTGGTGGGACGAATCGGCGAACATCGGTCACACGCTGTGTGATTTGGCTGACAGCTTTTCCCTCACCCAGATCATTGACCAACCTACTCATATTAAGGGAAACGTGCTTGATTTAGTTTTTACCAATATCCCTGAACGTTGCTCCGAGCCCAATGTAACATTTGGTCAGTTTGACAGTGATCATGCTGTGATCCAGTTCAATTTTCAAACCCGTGTCAACAGACTCCGCACATGCGCGAGAAACGTGTACAATTTTAAAAGAGCTGACTTTATCGGGCTACGATCTCACATGGACAAAGTGCCATTTCATTCTGCTCTTCTTCATCTTGATATTAATGTTAATTGGCAAAGTTGGCTTGATCTTGTACATTCATCTGTCAGCAAATTTATTCCCATTGCTGTAATTAAGGATATAAATTCTCCTGCCTGGGTTGACAGTGAAGTGCGCCACCTGAGCAACAAGGTACAATCCACACGGAAACTTGCTAAAAAACGCAATACTCCAGCGTTGTGGGCAAAATTTCGCAAACTAAGGAATAAATTTAAAAATGTATGTACTTTCAAGTACAATCAGTATTTGGACGTTCTCAGTGATTCTCTTGCCACGACACCAAAGCGTTTCTGGGGATTCTTCAAGAGTAAAACAAAGACAAAAAGTGTCCCCAGTTTTGTTGCTTATGGAGAGAAAACTGCCTCCAATCCTAGCACAAAGGCGAGTCTGTTCAACGAGTATTTTCAATCCCTATTTACCCCTCAGCCTTTAGAACGAACATACCCGGATATAACAGTCTTCAAACATGTTCATTTGGGTGATTTAAGGATTACTGCCCATGAAGTTGAATCAGTTTTGATTAACCTTGATACCAATAAAGCATATGGGCCTGACGGGTTACCAGCTCGGATTTTAAAAGAATGTGCTCGTGAATTGGCTCCATCACTTTGTAGTCTTTTTAACAAATCTCTTCAAGCTGGAGAATTACCACTTGATTGGCTAAGAGCAAATGTTATTCCAGTCCATAAAAAATCTGACAAAGAAAATGTGAGTAATTATCGACCGGTATCGTTAATGTGCATTTGTAGCAAGGTGCTGGAAAGGTGCATTCTTGATTTTGTCTACCCTCATGTAGTGCCTGTTCTACATCACCTGCAACATGGTTTTGTTAAGGGTAGGTCCACAACAACTCAGTTAATCCAGGTATTTCATGATGTTGGCAAATGCTTAGATCAGTCCGGACAAATTGATATTTTATATCTAGACTTTTCATCTGCTTTCGACTCCGTCCCCCATGACTTACTTTTATATAAACTCCAGACATACGGATTTCATGGAAATCTTTTAAAGTGGTTTACGTCGTACTTATCCAATCGTAAACAAAGAGTTGCTGTCGATGGTGCCCTATCATCCTGGTCTCCCGTTAAATCAGGGGTTCCACAAGGATCAATTTTGGGCCCTTTGATGTTTCTGCTGTATATTAATGACATGCCAGACTGTGTAAGTCCTGAGACTAGGGTTGCCTTGTTTGCAGATGATTCTAAATGCATAAGAGAGATCAGAAACACGCAAGACTGTTCACACCTGCAGTGCGACCTAGAAAACATCTTGGATTGGAGTCGTAAATGGGACATGAGATTTAACGCTGGTAAATGTAAACTATTGAGCGTTACAAGGAAGCGAATTCCCATTCTTCACCATTACACAATGAATGGTAATCTAATTGAAAAAGTCGACTGCATGCGTGATCTTGGGATTGTGGTGTCATCAAATTTATCATGGGATGCACATGCTAATGTCTTGGTCAGTAAAGCAAATCGCATGCTTGGATTAATTCAAAGAACTTGTGGTCATACGTGTTCAGTTCAAACAAAACGAAAACTGTATATTTCGCTTATAAGACCACTTTTAGAATACTCCACCCAATCTTGGGCCGTATCATCAAAAAAATCTCTCCTTCATATTGAAGGTGTGCAAAGGAGAGCCACTAAGTACATTCTTGGTTATAATGATTGTGTTGACAGCAATTATAAAGCCCGACTAATGAAGCTTGATCTTTTACCGCTGGGCTACAGACGTGACATATTTGATTGTGTATTCTTGTGTAAATGCTTGAAGGGGGAATATGACATTAACTGCAACCATTTTGTTTCATTTCAAAATGAGGATACATTTTTAATGAAAATTCCAAAATTTAGGACTGAAACTTTTCGCCATTCATATTTTAACAGATTATTTTATTTGTGGAATGCCAGTCACCTCTATCAAATTTCTGATACTACAGCTGCTTTTAAATCGAAGCTATTTCATTTTTATACAGAAAAGTTCAACAACTATTTTTCTTCTGATGATTCATGTACATGGGTTGGCAAATGTCATTGTTCACGTTGTCGTCTGTCCCTCTGATGTTACTTACACTTGCTGATAAACTGTCTTATTTTATTATGTATATATGATTTTTTTTTTTTTTTTTTTTTTTTCTTCCTTCTCATTGTTCAATTGTCTGTACATGTTGTGGGATGATTGCCTCACAATAGGTGCCTTGCCACCTGTGCGATCATTTCCTGACTTCTGTCAAAGCTTAATAAATAAAATAAAATAAATAAAAACAAAATTTCTGTAACATTTTTGTAGCGGTTTCCTGTTTAAATTCTCTTCCAGAACAAAGCACAAAAAATAAATGAATAAATAAAACAGACTTGAACCCCAGAGTAAAAACAAAAAAAAAGCCCACCAATAACATCTCTCAGGAGGACAGGAGAGAAATCCTCCACGGATTCGTTTTGCCATCAGTGCTCGCAAGAATACAGTGGAACCCTTATCAGACATGTCATTCTCCGCTTCATAGCCACGTGGCGCATCGGCTAGTCTGTATATCCAGTGCTCATAATGGACATTTCACGGAGTTCATCCCTTTGAGAAATAAAATGAAAAGATTCAGCAGTAGTTACCTTAGGGGCAGGGGCCTTCCTCTTTACCCCTCCTCCCCCCCCTCCTCTTCCTCTCGTTTGGTCTTCACTCCCAGAGTCAGAATCGACATCACTTCCAGACTCTGCTTTCCTGGGTACGACTGCTTCCTCTTCCCCCTCTCTGTCACTTCCTCTTGCGCTTTCATTGGCCTCTTCCTCACTCTCCGAGGAGCTGGTCCCCTAAGATACAATTAAAACCATGACAGCCATAAATAATTATGGAAGCCCAGGATACACTAGCATTCACTCGTATAGCCTTGCATAATTTCCAGTCTTGGCATGCGAGTGCTGAATTTGTACATCAAGACCAAAGAATGTTGTCTAGTCACACTGAAAGAACACAACAACTCGCTGAAGTAGAAAAAACCAGAAAGTCTTTGAGGTAAGATCGCAAATCAAGGATCACGAACTGCCTTAAGAAATCAACTTTTTCCATTAAAGGCTGACTCAGGATTAGAACTCAAACACAAATGAAGAGATTCCTGAAATGCCAAGCAGAGGCTTGTAGTTGTGCAAGGGTATACAGCTTGTCATTGTATTTTAGACCTAAAAGCTCAAATACACAGCACAAATTACATCTGATCTTACAAGTGGACTAAAATGTGACTACTGATGAGCCAAAAGTCAGTGACTCCCCTTACATTTCTTCCGCAATTGAATAAGAATATACAATGGATTCCAGGGTTTTTAAAATGTTTTTTCTACTGTAAATTCCATTCTCCAATTACAGAGGTCTATTGCTTACCATTACCAATGGCGCACTAGAATATTTGATTCAGGACATTCCAGTATTCTAAACATAAATGCTAGAACAAAATAGAAAAAAATATATACATAACCGACTATCATTCCCACTGTATTTAATGAGCATAGCAAATGTGTTCCTGTTGCCTACAGCAGGAATGTTGGAGAATTCCTATAGGACTCTGCAAAGCCCGAATGGCAGAACTTACAGGAGGGCAGTTGTAAGAAGCGTGCGGGTTGTTCTCAATTTCCCACAGCCCCTCATTGAAGCCTTTCCTCTTGTTCGGTTTCCCGAATCGATCTTTGGTCTTCTCAAAGGCGAAGAGGTCTTTTGCTGGAAGGAATGCACTGAAAGAGAACAGGGACATTGAGCCAGAATGGAGGCACAGTGAGCAGTAATGTAGGAACACACTGTATATTTACATGCACATTTAAGTCGAGCAACAGTTAGAGCTTGATTAGGCCATTTAATCGGACTACTGTCCTTGCCTCGGTATACATGCACAATAGGGGAATCGGTTTATTGAACGAAGCATGTCCAACTCTACTATGACAGGTGACTATATGCCCCCTTTCAGCTTGTCTGTCTTGGACCCATTTCTGGTCGACCAATTTCATCACAGACCAAACAATCGACAAACAAGATAGCTGGCAGCTAACTGGTAGCATGTCGAGTGGCGAAAACCTGGACAACTTTATGGCTCTGCATCCGTGTACGTGCTGTACACAATATTTTTCCATACAGAGATACACAAATCCCTGGTGGTATTGGCTGAAGGCTCCTGGAGTGCATCAACAGTGCTACCTTCACTATGCTCCACTTTGCACCCTCTTGACGACTCCTCAGTAGATTACCCAAAAGCATTACATAGTTTGTCCATTCACAGTCAGTGTTTCCAAATATGAAAGTTAGCATCTGTGCTTTCGGTAAACGTATCCCTGGGCATGTTGGATGCGGGTGAGGAATAATGATTAGTGGGAGAGTTTCGTTTGAGTTTTCCCATGGCGAGTGGAAGGAGAATTTCCAGATGAAGTACAAGTCATTCGATAAATTATGCGGATTAATGGAAGAAGTTTGTGCGCCCAAGACGTGACTGTTCAAGCACCGATCCCATTACTGATGAGGATTGCTACTGTTCTGAACAAACTTGCTGGCTCGGCAGAGTACAGAGCTGTTGCTAATCAGTTTGGTGTTCACAGGTCCTCAAGACTTCCGGGTCAATGCCCTGCATGATGATATATGGAGCATGTGCATAGCTCATAGTCCAGTTCGTTCGATTCAAGCATATACATGGAGGAGTAATCTGACTAGCAGTAACCGCATTATCTGGGTGTGGTAGTCCAACTTTGAGACATTCAATTTAGTAGGATTCCAGTCGGACTAACGTTTAAATAAATATAATCGTTATTGTCTGTCATTTAAAACACATTAATTTAAAAATGCATTTTAGAAGTCCAGTTTTAGTCAGACAATCACAATTAATCGATTTTCATTAACGTCATGTAAACGCACTCACTGTGCCAGATTGGGGGCATGCTCAGCCAGTCTTGGTTTCCCAGATACCTTCAATGCCATAACTACAGTCTGCAGCTAAAATTGGTTAACTGTTCGAACAAAACTAAATAAATTTACCAGAAGCGGAGACTACTTTCAAACTTTGGCCCCCCCATATCTCAATGCTGCAACCTGATATCAAAATGGAATTTGTTTTGTGCTCATCACCATCACTTCAACTTTATAATATCAAAAAATTAGAGGTGTTCTGCTTTGTTTTGCTGTAATCCTCCAAAAGATAAAATAGATAAGCTGTGAAAACAATATCGCCATGTATACACACATGTACAGAGTATATGGTAGTATCTACAGGGATACTGCAAAACTATGGCAAAAAGTCAGCAGTTTGTAGCCTAGTAATCAAGCATGGAGTTGATCTGCACAATCTGTAACCAGGTACCTCGCTGACTCTGTAAGAGGTCACATAAATAGCACTTGTTTACTGCCATGAAACCAAAACATAGCATCAGTTGAAGTGGGCTCTCTCATTCATTAAGCCAGTGGCCTTAAACGTCGTTCCTGGGTGGGGACCCATTGTGTACGCTGGGCTGGTTTTTGTTCCAACCGCAATTGTAATTGCAGACTTTTAACAAGCTGTTAATGTCTTAATTAGGTGTTTTTCATGTTTAGAGTAGTTAATTACTCTCTTTAGCCAAATGTTACATAGAAACATTCAAACTGTACATGCCATGAAGAATAAAATGCCCTAGAAGATAGTGTGATTATATCTATACTGCGAGAAATTAAGTAATTTAACATTTCAAACAGATCAAATTAGACGCTGAGGATTAACCCCAAATTAGGCTACTGGACACAACAGTTTCAAGTTATTTCAAAACACTTAAGGTGAGCTTAATTAGATTAAAATAACACAAAACTGGTTTGACATTTTACCATTTGCTTGTTGAATAAATTTGTTATGATGGGCCAATCGGTTCTCAAAAACTAGGCTTATGCCGTCGGAGGCGACGGCTTGGGGTATATCCCCGAACGCCCCCAATCCTCCAATTCCCCAATCCTTGAATAGACCTTGAGGGACAAATGGTTCTGAAGATATGGCCAAAATGGTAATTTTCCATCACAAAGTGCCACCTGGTGGCAAAATATTGAACCATACAGGCATGATGTCATCATGTGACACGTTGTGAGGTCATGACATTGCAGTTGCACATAGTTTCATGTCAATTGGACAAATGGTTCCAAAGATATGGCATTCGGTGTTCGGGGATATAATTAGGAGGCAACTACATCTATAATTTAATTATTTACATTGTTTTCTCTCATTTTATGCTGTTATTTCCAATACATTGCAATGTGGGTATGGTTTTTTTTTTTTTTGATGGAGAACATAGATATTTCTGTTAACTTGTGAGTAAAGAGGGCAAATAACTGCTTTAAACATTAAATGCACTTAAAAACAAATTACAGCTTGTTAAAAATCTGCAATTACAATTTCGGTTGGAACAAAGCCCAGCGTACACAATGGGTCCCCACCCAGGAACGACATTGAAGACCACTGGTTTAACGAATGAGAGAGCCAACTTCAACTGATGCTACATTTTTGTTTCAAGGCAGTAAACAAGTGATATTTATGTGACCTCTTACAGAGTCAGCGAGGTACCTGGGTACAGATTGTGCAGATCAAATCTACGCTAGATTACCAGGCTACAAACTGCTGACCATTTGCCATAGTTTTGCAATATCCGTATAGATACTACTACAGTAGGGGAGGATGACAAACTGTCAGGACACCAGGTAACCAGGTTTCTCAGAGGGAATTATTTTGTGGTCATATTTCCTTAATTATGAATTATAATAATATTAAATAATAATTTCAAATTATTTTGTGAGGATGAAGTGGTCATAATAAGTGTCATGAAAATGACTGTATTTTGACTGTCTGGGGGCATCATGCTAGGTACCATTAATCAAATTGAGCGATGAATGAATCACAACTGTCAGGACTTCCTGAAGTATTCACACAACAAATTCCCAAAATTGTTTCTGGATTATTGGTCATTCAATCTGAGTGAAAATGCTCCAACATAAGGCTCATATTGTACCAGTGCGCATCGAAAACCCCACAGCTTCCACAGCCCTCAAGGTAGATTACTGCTACAAAAATACCATTACCATTTCCACATTTTCCACGCAACATTTCTCAAAAACCGCTAGTCCGATTTTAATGAAGTATGGAACATAACTACAACCCCAATTCAGATATAGTTGGGACAAAGTGTAAATTGTGAATAAAATTAAAACGCAATGACTTTCAAATGACACCAGCCAGTATTTTATTCACAATAGAACAAACACAGCAAATGTCGAGGGTGAGAAATTTTACAATTTTATCCACAAAATGAGCATTTCAAATTGCTGCTATAGGTCTCAAAAATGTTGGAACAGGGGCCTGTTTACCATGGTGTGGCATCCCCTCTTCGTTTTAACACAAAGTGGAGTTGTCTGGGCATTGAGGAGACAAGTTTCTTGAGTTTAACCACTGGAATTTGATCCCACTCTTGTTTAATACAGGCTTCCAGCTGCTGGAGAGTTTTAGGTCTCCTACGACAGACTTTTTGTTTAATTAGGCACCAAATGTTCTCAATTGGTGGAAGATCAGGACAGGAGACAGGCCAGTTCACCACACGGATTCTTCTACTATGAAGCCATGCTGTTGTAATAGGTGCAGTTTGGGTTTGCATTGTCCTGCTGAAATACACAAGGCCTTCCCAGGAATACATGTCGTCTGAATGGGAGCATATGCTGCTCTAAAATAGGGTTTCTCAATGGGGTGGTACCGCCTCCTGGGGGGCGTTCAGACAACTTTGGGGGGCTCAGGGAACGTGCGGGCTGAAAGGCGTGCGTCAACAATCACCACAACTTAGCGTGTGCAGTGTTCATTACTTGTGTAACCGGGTGGTAAAAAGCAAAAGGCGTTCTAGTAGGCCACTCGGAATGTATGCTTCCAAGAGCTTTTTGTATATAGTCCCTTTTTTTTTTTTTTTAAATAGTAGTGGGATGCAACAGGCATGTATTCTGTAGGATTACAGATATCAGGAATCATGCCAGCTAAAGGAAGTCGCAGAGAACTCTATACTAAGGTAAAATTTCCATGTCCATCAGATAAAAATAGCATACATCGTGCATTTCAGCATTCATACTGCTTTTTAAAACATTCAAGTGTCCCTCACCATTTGCACTAATGCAGCCCCACACCATCAGAGATGCTGGCTTTTGAACTGAACACTGATAACAGGAGGGGTGGTCTTTCTCCTCTTTAGCCTGGAAGACACAACACTCATGATTTCCAAAAAGAATGTCAAATTTGGACTTGTCTGACCACAGGACACTTTGCTTCAGTCCATTTTAAATGAGCCTTGGCCCACAGGCCACGGTGGCACTTCTGGATCACGCTCAGCATTGGCTTCTTTTTTGCATGATAGAGTTTTAGATGGCATCTGTGGATGGCACCAACTAAAAAAAGTTAGTGATGCAGTGGCGTCTGAGGGCCCGAAGATCACGGGCATCCAGTAAAGGTCTTCGGCCTTGTCCCTCACGCGCAGAGATTTTTCCAGTTTCTCTGAAACTTTTGATGATATTATGCACTATCGATGATGAGACTTTCAAAGCCTTTGCAATTTGACATTGAGGAACATCGTTTTAAAAGTATTCCACAATTTTTTTACGCAAGCCTTCACAGGTTGGCAGAGATGCCAAGTCTCACGCATTCGGCGTAGGTCTTATGCATTTTTTATGCCTATTCACCGTAGTCCGCAATTATTCACTGAATGCTCAATGAGATTCTCAAGCGGAATTAAAATCTTGTGCATTGAAGTTTCCGTTTCACTTGCGTAAAGATGCACCTCATCACAAGTAACGTGGAAAGCAATTATGACTCCGGACTTCCCGTGCTTCTCTTCACTCAGGGATTGGAAACAATGCATGTGTTTCAGGATCGTTTAAATTGTTTTAATGAAATAAGACCGTCTGAAACATTTTTATGCAATTCCATTACTTTTAATCCCTCAGTAAAGACGAGCCTGAAAATTTCGGAGTCATTATCAATTTCTGTGTCATTAGTGGGAAAATCCACTGTAATGCACGTGAAACTGATTAACTTGAAGCACAATGACTTAAATTCCACGAGTGAATTGCTTCAGTGCACTTTGAATAATTGCTGAATACGGCACAGAAAAGTGAATGCCAATAAGAGGAGAAACTCATGCCTAAGACGTAAGCCTTGTCATCTCTGGATTGGAGAGCCTCTGGCCAGCTTTACTTCTGAGAGACTCAGCCTCTCTAAGACATCCCTCTTATAGCCAATCATGTTACATACCTGATGCCAGTTAACTTAATTACTTGCTAAATGTTCTTTCAGCTGATTCTCTTACATATTAATTGCTTTTTCAGCCCTTTTTTTCCTGTGTCCCAACTTTTGAGAGCTGTTGCTGTCAGGAAATTTTAAATAAGCTCATTTTGTGGATAAAAAATGTAAAATGTCTCAGTTTCAACATCTGAAATGTTATCAATGTTCTATTGTAAACAACATATTGGCTCATGTGATCTGAAAGTCATTGAATTTTGATTTTATTCGCAATTTACACTTTGTCCCAACTATTTCGGAATTGGGGTTGTAGTTTACAGCATGATTGTTGTCCTGCACCTAAAAAAAATGGCCCTTTTGGTACTCTTAATTTTAGGGGGTGCTGAATATATAATGAGGCAGAGAATTTTCAAGTCAAGAGCAAAATTTCAAAAAACCTTTGCATTTTGTTTAAGTATCCAACTTTAAGAGCTTTAGCCCATAGATGCTGGAACAGGCAACCTGTGTGCAAAAGGAGGTGATATGTCTATTAGCTACTGAGGGATGGTGTATTGAAATTGGCATCATACGCCCCTTTGCGGCAGCCATCTTGGGCAACTAATTTGCATGATTTATGCAAATCACCTCCATCCCTGCTAATTTGAATGTTTGCTTTGCATATCAATAAAGCAATTTGATCCAAGTGATGAAATAAAGATGCTCATGCTTAACCCCTTTGTGCAGAAGCCAAATTTGGCTATTTATGGGTTACCCACTTTAATGCTGTATAATTCAAGATTTAAGCTTCACAAAGAGGAAAAATGTGGCTCAATTCAGGAAAGACACTTACAGCATTTAGAATTACATTGTATTTCAGTTTATTTTCATGATTTTGGTAGAGAAAATGAGCAGCAAACATAAAAAATCTTCATGAGAATTCACCATTGAAATTGCAAAAAAAATAATTCTGACGATTGAAAAACTGCTGGGGCTTAAAACTATACATTTATGGTATCATAAACTCCTTGAGCACAAGTAGAATTCATCTTCAACATTACATTCTAGATTACCTACATGCTATTAGCCAAATTATACAGCTACCCAAGTGTCTCCCCAAAGTCTCAAAATGATTTGCTGTCAAATCATTAAAAAAATCATGTATTTAACACAATTAAAGCTTTAAGGCATGAAATTTAATATGAACGAATGATTTTCTGGTTGAGTTTAGTATGAATTTATCAATATCAGTGCAGTTGAATATCAGTGGTCACCAAGTAACCTCTCCAAATATGAACGTGCCTTTTCTCCATAATAAAGTTTAGAGTTTTGGCCATTTTTCTTCAAAGCCAGCACAAACACGCATTAAATAAACTGCTAATTAAACGGTCAGAACATTCACCCCGTAATGAAAGCTACCAGTCCCCTCTTCAAAGCTCACGAACCCATTTCAACACTTATAAGGAGCAAGTACACCTCACGAACACAGTAATATCTGAATTCTGAAATATACCTTATTTTAACTGAACAGACACTCCACTTTCAGGGAATATCAAATCCATTGCGTCTCCCGATTCAAAAGAAACGTGCAATGAACGTACCGGGGGTCCACACCAAAATGCACGGGCAGTTCGCGTTTTAAACAGGAAAAAAACCTCGACATTCGACTTTGTTGAGGACATATACATTCCGAAACAGAGAAAAAAAAACAAACAAAAATAGCAGCTTGACCTTTTTCGTGAATCCCTCCTCCAGAGACATTGACTGTATAAAATAGAGAGCGATGTATCCAGTAACAAGAACCTTCCGGTCCTGTTTCATTCGAAATAATTCCAATAGAGCATATCGTTCTCATTTAAATTCTGTAATGTAACTGATCACTTCAAGGCCAGTTTTGCGAACCGATTTTCTATAAATCCCGTCTATTTTAGCCGCGTAATGTGCATAACGTAGACAGGATACAACAGCGCATGCTGATACGCATTGGTTTGTATGCTCTGTGTTTGTCCAATCAATGTGTTTCACTTACTCTAAAATGTTTAAACACTCGGGAATTGGATAAGAAACGAGCCAATCAATACATTGTCACCAGGGAAACTTCACGAGGTGATGAAGTGTAACTCTACAATTACGCAGAAGAGCTTGAGTGTATGGTTGAGTGATTGGCTATCAACGCCAGTACTCGGGTGGATTTAAGGAAGCGCTGGATTTGGCAATGAAGGAATCTACGCGTAAATCCACGGTAGGGAACTACAATTTTTTTTGAATGGGACAACTGTAATAGGCAATAGAATGTGAGAGAATCAATACCATGTCGATTTTTTTGCCTCAGAAAACTGATTTGTATGAACTACTAATTGGAATACTGTTAGCTCACTGTGGCTAAACTGGTTGCTACTAAGGATAACGATTTTTTCTGTGTCAAGATATCGTTTTTTCAAACTGCTGAATCGACACTATGGGCAAGGATACTGACCAGTTTGCACATCAGGCTTAGCTGAGGAGTTTAATTCATGCAGCTCTCAAAAAACAGGGAGTGGAGTGAACTTCACCGTATTCAGAACCGCGTTCGAGGTCTGCTTGCTTGTGAACATTCAATAACTGATCCGGGGGTGCTATCTAGTGATCGAGTACAGTAACAGCGTACTTCCAATTTGCAGGTCTATAGACGCGGGCATCTACATCTGCAGAAAGGGGTTAATAGCAGTATTCTATCTTAAGCAGGCCATGGACCCCGCCCACAAGGGCCTACGCACATCGCGCTCGTGATCCACACTTTTCAAGTTCCAGTTTTCCATGTTTGAATTTTAAGTTGTGGACCAGCCTGCAGTGGTGTACACATGTAGTAGAGGCTTCCCAAAGTAAGCCAGCTGCGGTTGGTGACACAACTGTGTACACATGCCTGTCAGCTCCTGTTAGGGGTGGATTCAATAGCAGGGCAAGAAAGGATTCCAAGTGACAAGTGTCACACTGCATTGTAACAATGATAGAATGTCATCTCTAATGTGACACTGTACCAATACAAAATAAAATATGTGACAATTAAAAAAAAAAATTATTTTGGTAACAGAATTTTGCGTGACAGCACTTAATCTCATAGATTTTTCCATAAAAACCATCATTTTATCAATTCAATGACTATATCACTACTCAGGTAAGTAATCATCACTAATGGATTTTATAACCACATAGAAACATATTCTCATGCTAATAATTTGCTAAAAAATTAAGCACCTAAAAGGAAGGTTTGATAAGTGACAAATATGACTTGTCCAAAACCAAAATTTTCCTCATATTCAGTCCGTAATAATTTTTTGAACTGTAATAGCCTAATTAAAAACAAGATATGTTCCGGTAACTAGAGAAAAGGAGCTTTTCAGAGATATAAAGCCGAAAAAGATATATCGAATTCTATTTTTTTACCCCAGGTGTTTACCTCTAGGTAAAAGCAAGAATACTTCGATAGGCAACTTTTCTTAGCTAAGAAACTAGATTTTGGCATACATCGTTGAATTAAATGTCAACCGGATAGCAGTAACTGTATGGCCACTACTAGGCAAGAGAAGTGTGTTCACTATAAGCACTTAAAATCAAAATATAACTCCAACTATTTATTACTTTGTCTTTGATGTCAGCGTTTCAATTGGACATTATAGGCCCTAGATATCATAGGTATTGAAAAAAAGTAGAAAAATTTGAAATAATCAGACACAAACTAAAATCCCTCACGTTTAAATGACTGTCTGCCCCCTGGCAAAGCTGAAGCGATGAGCAACTGAGAAGTTTTCTTTCCCCCTCCAAAAGTTCTAACATAGGATGGACAACAGAGTATAATGATGAAAAAATCATTAATGCAGGGTTTCCGCAACAAGCAATTGATCGCGGCACACCGCTACCGCAAAATAAAAGCTGCCACGCCCATGTAAAATGACTATACATAAACTCCAAAAATCCTCAGGACAATCAGGAGTCGGCAGTTCTCCTAGTTAAGTTAAAATGAGCATTAAAAATTTTTGACCTGTTTTCAATTATTTTGCTTGATGAACACGTTTTCCAATGAATAAAAATGATCCATCGGCAGTAAAACGCACTGCTTTCTTCGTAATGCAATGTGTGCAATGATTAGAGAAAAAATATTTTGCTCACTTTGCAAAACGATAAACTACAATGTTAACTTCTGTGATTGCTGTGAGCACATCCTGCTCTACCTAATTGTATCTTCATAATTATTTAATTCCAATTCCAGAGTCCGGAGGCATAATCGGTTGTCATATATGAAAAATCCACCGTCACGCACATGAAACTGATAAACCTCCGTGCACTGCACATAGACTTCAATTTTTATATCGCTTACGTGCTGGTTAATGAAAACTGGCCAGACCTGATAATGCTGAGTTTTGACCCGACGCTGAAGCCCTCCGCCACAGTTTCAAAAAAATCCTGGAAGAAACCCTGATTAATGTATTCATGAAATTTGACACCATACATATTCACTCACGCAACTTTAAGCGGCAAAAAAAAAAATAAATAAAAAAAAAGAATTAAAAATAAAAACTTGGGAAGATGATGGCAATTAGCTGAGCCTTGCAGTAGGCATCATATGAGCGAGATATTGAATAGATATTGATGGGCAAGTACTTATGGTTTTTCTGACAGAAGAGAGAAAGGATATACCAAAGTAACCCACTGCACATGCGGACTGATCTGACAGTGATGTTCGCCAGGCTTACCTGATGAGCTAAAACATAAATTAGTTTGCTAAACATGCTAGCACTGTGTCCAGACCAAATCAACAGTGAACTTCCCAAAAGAGCAGTGATATCCTCATGATAGCAATGGGAGTATCTGCGATAACAGAAAAGTCCCCTCAATATCATCAAAACAAAAGACAACTCAGCTTTCACTCACCCATACTTTGAACAAAAGAAAAAACAATGACTGAAAAAAAATCAATCTCCCATTGCTAGACAAGCAACACAGAAAAGGAAGGGGAGCACTAGCCAGTGAATTAACCAATTTAAGCGAACAAAGCAGCTCAACTCCAAGTGGGAATTTTAAACAAAACGACAAAAAGTAATGGCCATCTGACATCACTGTCACTCGACTGCCAAAGTGTTCCTCGGCTGCTCATTGGTTAAAAATTTTTACGGGATAGAAATATGGTGACCTTCAGTTTTTTTGTTTTGGTCTAATTGCGTCATTGTGCTATTTAAAGTGTTGTGCACATTTACAAAAAAAAAGAAAAAGAAAAAAATCTAAGGCATAATATCTGGACTCCACATGTGTAATTCATCTATTCAAAGTTGGCCTAGTGTGAAAGTTACTTCAACCATTGATCACAGACAAAAGGTTAACTAGGATTTCAATGTTATCAACCATGTAGAATTTAGTCAGAATAAATGTGGCTGATATTCAAAGTGCATATAAAATTCATGCACCACCATTCCATAATTCCTCTGTTATTTTTGACAGAAACAAGCCACCATCTCATGGTGCTAATGTATATGATCCAATAACAAGTCAGTAAAACAATAGGAGACCCAGCATTCTGAAATTCTCAGTGTCTCACTGTGAAAGAAGAAAAATCAATGCATTCTGTCAAGGTGTAATGTGGCACAGCTAAAGTTGTTTCAGTTGTGCTTAGCTATGAAGCAAAGCTAATAGAACTACACATCTAGTTCAACCAGAGTTATTTAGGACCATCACGGATATATTTTCAGTTGAACAGTAAATGATCATCACAGACCATCAAGAAGATTTACTTCCAGTCGCACTGGAAATTATCATCAAAGACCATCAAGGAGATTTTGTTCCACTGTATTCCCAGGCAATGGTGCCATTTATGCCATGATTTACTCACGTTTCATGGGTACCAAAGAAGAAGATGGGAACTTTATTTGGAGGAGGCTTCACAGCACCCTCTGCCACATCCTCAACCTAAGAGAAAAATAAACACACGGTCGCATGTCATGAGGTTGGCAGTTGGCACTCAAAAAGGGTGGATCTGTGACACTCCGCCAAGAAACTGCTCATTCAAATAATAAACACAGGACTTCGCACATGACCCCAAGCGTATCACCAAATGCACACCAAAATGGCCAGCGCATTTGCGAGCATCATGCTGGGTTATGAAAGAGTAATGAAATTTGCCCAACTATACAGGCTCATTACACCGTTTTATAAGCGTTGAACGTACGCTCATTCACAGCAACATAAAACAGGAAGTATATCAGCGGGTAAAAAGTGCAAATAAACTCATGGGAAGCCAGTTTCAACTAGAGAGGTCGCTTTTAATTGCTGGTAATGTTTGGAGACATATCTTGCCAGAAATGACAGTCAAATGGTGGGATTAAATGATCAGTATGTGATAAACTCCATTGGAGAAAATAAAAATTGAGCGCGTAGCGCACTGATAAAAGAGCTTCTCATCAAAGTTGAGACATTCACAAGAACTCCATTCAAGCAACCCTGTACCAGCAAAGCAACTTTCCGCGTGATTAGTGAACCAGACCATCACTAGTTAACAAATTTATAAGCAAATGGTCATTAAGTCGTCAGTAAATTTTGGGCTTTAAAAGCACCAAGCAGCACATTTGACAGCCCAGCTCAACACTTTTGGACCGTAGGAACGCGTTTTCAACGTCCCGCCGTACAACTGATGTAGGGGGGGTGGGGGGTCCAAGAGGAGACCCAACTGTACTGATGGCAAGTACAGTGCTAAGATCTAAGCTACCTAGCCAGACATGTAGCTCGTAACTTCTAGAAGTCAAGCATACCCACAGACAACGTAACATAACGCAGTAATGTTAGGAAAACGTGAAATCCACGACACAATACATTCCAACTAAAATGATAGAGCAGCACAATCGAAGATTATCCTGGAATCGCAGCCAGACAGCTCTAAGCTAACAGCATTAGCTCGCTAACTAGCTAGCTTGCTAACAACGATCACTCGCCAATCAACTAGCTAGCGAGCGAGCGGATTAGCCAGTGTCAGAGTAAGCTAGTGTCGCTCCGCAAAATGAATAACGAATGTTCTTCAGCGTCCCAATACCGCCCACCCCTGCATTGCAATGGTACCTTACCCGGGCTGGCCAGTGGGGGTATCCTTTCATTTTGGCAAACACGAGGTCCCCAGGTTGGAAATTGTGCGGCATTTTTATATTTTTCCACACGCTATCTCTTATCTCAACTCCTTGATTTCCACGTCCAGTGGACCCGGGGTTGCAGGCCAACACGAGACCTGTTTAACCACACACACCTCTACAAGAGAAGGCGGTTGGGCTAAGAAGCTTCTTCCGCTAACTCTGCCTTCCAGAACGGAAGTTCCTCCTACCTTTCCGTAGCGCACTGGTATATTCGGCTGTCATTATTCACTGCCAACCAGTCACATTTGTCTTGTTATCGGCTGAAACAGTTTTATTTTTCCACTGCCATTCAGTGTTATTGCAATACTTTACGGAGCGAAATGTTTTAATTGCCACGGTTTTGCCCAATCTGTGTTATAAATTCGGAAGATTACCCCGATGAATCAGCATTGTAGACTCAATTTGCAAGCAGTGTGCGCATCATACGCAAAAGGAGCAGCTGTACTTTATCTTCTCCACAAGGCTTGCATTGATTTGTGCAAGCTCACCTAGGACCATAACCTACCATTTATTGCCTCAGATTAAACGGCGGGAAAGCTGCGGCACGCCGGTTTATTAATATTTCTGAAACTGTTAATGGGCGCGCAGAAGCTTCCTCTAAATGCCCCCTGTGATAAATTTGTCTCACGATTTTGGAGATTGTCATAACGACTGGCCCCACATAAATTTTGCAACCTAATGCACATAGTGACATATTTAGACCATCAGTGCTGCCATCTCATGCATATAAGTTGAACTGACACTACACTGGCTGCACCACTAACCTTTCCAATATGGCCACCCCCATGGTGGAATCCACACGATAGATCAGCACCCATTCATCACTGGATAAAGTAGACAAACAGGTAAGCTAATGAAAAATAAGCTATGCCTAATACTTCAGCTATATGTTAACTGTTTTATCATTTAAGTCATTTTAGCAATAAGGTCCCTGAAATACCCATTGTAACAAATATGTCACAGAATGAAAATGAGGTCAAAGGTCACCAAAAATTAAAAATAGCTGAGAAACTCCCTGTGTTAATTTACTCAAGGACTCATCAGTCACAAACAACAGTACAACTCATGTTTTAATTGATGGCATGACTTGACCAATAGTTACATTTCTCAAATTTATTCATCCATCAAGCCCTCATATTCCAGATTCCATTTTGGGCCTGAGGCCTTTCCAGTAAACAGGAGACAATACACTCTGGGCACTTCACTGATCCTTTGCACGGATCACACACACTATGAACTCATGTACACATACCTATGGACAATGTAGAGTCCCAAATAGCTGGACATACAGGAAAGATGTGCAGACTCCACGCAGAAATTCCTAAAGCTGGATGCAAACCTGTTTCGGTCCAAACCAGGAATTAAGCACAAAGTCAGGTGTACAATGATATAGGTAGTTTATTGACAGCAATACTGTACAGATCAGGGAAGGAACCCCTAATGATGAAATGGGAGCTGGAACCCAAGACAAGGATAGCACAGTTTAGCGCAGATGTACAAATCCCAATTCCAATGAAGTTGGGACATTGTGTAAAACGTGAATAAAAACAGAATACAATGATTTGCAAATCCTTTTCGACCTATATTCAATTGAGTAGTCTACAAAGACAAGATATTTAATTTAAAAATTTTTAAACTTAATTGAAAGTTAAAGTTTTTTTTGGAAATATTCACTCATTTTGAATTTGATGCCTGCAACACATTCCAAAAAAGCTGGGACAGGGGCATGTTTACCACTGTGTTACATCACCTTTCCTTTTCACAACACTCAATAAGCATTTGCGAACTGACGACACTAATTGCGGAAGTTTTATAGGTGGTATTCTTTCCCATTCTTGCTTGATGTACGGCTTCAGTTGCTCAACTATCCGGGGTCTCCATTGTCGTATTTTGCACTTCATAATGCGCCACACATTTTCAGTGGGAGACAGGTCTGGACTGCAGGCAGGCCAGTCTATTACCCGCACTCTTTTACTGAAAAGTCAGTGTTACGCCCCATTCTTAAACTTGCCTGATGGGGCGAACAATTATGCACCACTGACCCAAAAAACCAGAGACAACATCTTTTAAAATAACCATGTACATGGGATTTATTTACCGAAAAACAAACATCCAATAAACAAAATCAAAATGACCAAAAAAAAGCATTAAGACAAAACACAACGCAAATCCCATGCTGATAGGCATCAAACATCAGTCCCCAAACCAAAAGCCTCTCCCCTCCAAGGCTGGCACCAGAGTATTTAAACCCTTCCTTCTCAAGCCAGGAGCACCTCGTTCAGCAATTGCTGGGCGGAGCTAGAGGACAGGGAGGGAAAAGGGACAGAAATCACAGGGACCACATACAGCCGTAACAGTCACGCTGTTGTAACACATTCCAAACGTGGCTTGGCATTGTCTTGCTCAAATAAGCAGGGAGATCCATAAAAAAGACGTCGATTGGATAGCAGCAGACGTTTCTCCAAAACCTGTATGTACCTTGTTATGGCCCCAATTTGTGATGACATATCGGACAGCAAGGGATGACAGACAAAATTGTAAAACTTTAACAGATTTAATAAAACAAAGCACTGACCAAGATTGAAACAATCAAGAAAATGAGATATTTACAGTCCCGTGGTAACTGAGATGGGGTTTCATTGTTGCGATGTCCTGAGACAGGAAAATGCTCCAACACAGGCAAAAATCCACAAAAACAGCTTCACAGGTCTTGAAAAGAGTGACAGGTCTGGTCAAATGTATCCTTCCACTATTTCTCCTTACAATTTCTCCTTCTACTTTACTCTCTCAATTTTTCTCCTCATCTACTCTTTTCCAGCCCCCTCCCACCTTCCAGACTTTTTTTTTTTTCAATTCTCTGGGACTTTCCCCTCTGAGGCATGCCCAGGACATGCCCAAAAACCTAGCTCCAAACTGGGCTTAACAAAAAAAAAAATGTCAATACTGCCATGTAGTGGGTTTTTTTTTCCACATTACAAAATTAAAGTAAGTTACCCATGCCATGCGCACTAACATTCATCGTACCATCACAGATGCTGGCTTTTGAACTCTGCGCTGATAAAAATCTGGATGGTCCTTTTTCTCATTAGCCTGGAGGGCATGATGTCTCTGATTTCCTGAAATAATTTGAAATGTGGAGTCGTCAGAGCACAGCACACTTTTCCACTTTGTGTGGGTCCATCTTAGATGTGCTCGGGCCAAGGGAAGCCGGCAGGGTTTCTGGGTGTTGTCGATGTATGGCTTTCGCTTTGCGTGGTACAGTTGTAACTTGTAAATTTAGCCACGAACTGTTAACTGACAATGGTTTTTCCGAAGTGTTCCTGAGCCCACGTGGTAATATCCTTGACAGAATGATGTCGGTTTTTAATGCAGTACCACCTGAGGGACCGACGGTCATGGGCATTCAGTGTTGGTTTTTGGCCTTTCTGCTTATGTATAGGGATTTCCCCGGATCCTCTGAATCTTTTGATGATATTAGGGACTTTAGATAATGAAATCCCGAAATTCCTTGCAATTACATATTGAGAAACATTGTTCTTAAACTGTTGGACTATTTGCTCAAGCAGTTGTTCACAAAGTGGTGAACCTTGCCCCATCCTTGCTTGCGAACAACTGAGCCTTTCGGGGATGCTCCTTTTATACCTAATAATGACACTCACCTGTTTCCAATGAACCTGTTCACCCGAGGAATGTTCCAAACAGGTGTTTGCTTGAGCATTCCTCAACTTTCCTAGTCTTTTGTTGTCCCTGTCCCAGCCTTTTTGGAACTTATTGCAGGCATCAAATTCAAAATGAGAGAATATGGTAAAAAAAAAACAGCAAAGTTTATCTGTTTCAACATTAAATATCTTGTCTTTGTTGTATACTTAACTGAATATAAGTTGAAAAGGATGTATTCTATTTTTATTCACATTTTACATAAAGTCCCAACTTCCTTGGAACTGGGGTTGGTAACAGGTAAGGCTGAGCTGACAGTTTCTGGCCAGTGGCTCTCGGATTGCATCCAAATGTTATGCAGACTTTGCCAGCACTGAACTGTTCCAGAAAATGAGGAGGTTACTTGAGAGGAATGTGGTCCGAGTCCTGGACCCTGATAAGGACTCGAAGCTTGGTCCTAACAAACTGGACAAGGAGAACAAACTTGGAAGGGTTTAAAAAAAAGCAGTTCCAGTTCTGGACCCTATTTTGGATTGTAAGCTTATTCTTGATAATTGAATAGATGAACAGGCTTGAGTTGTGTTAACTTGAACTTGACCCAATCCCGGACCATGATTAGGATTGGCAGCTTTTTTGAATTAACAAAATGACAATAAAGAATTAGAGAGAATGCTGTTACCAATGACGGAGAGAAAAAACTAGACTGCGCATTCTCTGTTCTTTCGTGCTTTCCGCCGTGGTCATATAGGCACCAATTTACGGTCATGGCAAAGCCAATAGGCGAAATGCATTGTAAAAATAACATCTCTAGTCAGAAATGAATAATCTAAAAAAATAAGGTTGGTATAGGGCACTTTTTAAAAGAAGGAAATATAAGTGACCGCTTTTAGGATATAAAAATATTATCAAAATCAGGTAAACGCATAATCAAAAACTCAAATTTTTATCCATAAATATCAGTAATATTACGGTTAGAGAGAATAAAAGCATATTTCTGCACACTTTTCAAAGCCAACTGCGCAACAAGAACTAACCATTTTGGCACATAAATCATACGCATCCAAATTTGTAAAAGCACTACGTGCTTTGTTTTGCTATGACCGGCTGTTAAAGTCAAATTTCAACAAGAAAGGGGACTTTGCGCAGTCTAGTTTTTTCTCTAAGTCATTGGCTGTCACTAAGGTACCAGTTGCTTTAGACAAATACAAATAACTTTTACCAATAATATTGACTAGGATATTAGCACGAATGTGACTTTACAATCCTGCAACTTCAGATAAAGTAGAGGGCTTAAATACTTGTCACACAGTCATTAGGAAACTACTATGTAATGACATTCAGCCGGGCGGAAAAGATGCAGAAGATGTAAACCAATCACAAGACACATACATCTTATAGACACGCAAGTTGCTGAATTGCATAGAGACACAAAAGAAAAATCACACAAAGGTTGTGATTCAGACCCAAAACTTTGTTGCTGAGGCAAGAGTCCTACTGATTGTATTGCTGTGTTTCCCAACATATAACTACGCATTCGATTTTAGGTAACCATAAAAATAAATATTATATAACACACTACATTAATACAATTATTCATTTCTGTATTCTTCCGACTGAAATATGCTATGTTTTCAATATCCCACTCATAAAACTAGTCTCAAAAATCCAACCAGAGTTTATAAAATCGGTTAAATGTCACCTGTATCCTGGAAACTTTGCCCTGACTGACAATAAAATTAAACTGGATTTAATCAATTGATATTAGAATAATGATAAAATCAAATGGCAAATTTCAAACTGATTTAATACAACCCCAATTCCGAGATAGTTGGGACAAAGTGTGAATTGCGAATAAAATCAAAACGCAATGACTTTCAAATCACACCAGCCAGTATTTTATTCACAATAGAACACAGATAACGTAGCGAATGTTTTTTTTTTTTTTTAATTTTACAATTTTATCCACCAAATAAGCTCATTTCAAATTTCATGGCTGCAACAGGTCTCAAAAAAGTTGGGACAGGGCCCTGTTTACCATGGTGTAGCATCCCTTCTTCTTTTTAACACAGAGTGGAGGGGTCTGGGTATTGAGGAGACAAGTTTTTTGAGTTTAGCCATTGGAATTTGATCCCACTCTTGTTTAATACTGGCTTCCAGCTGCTGGAGAGTTTTGGGTCTCCTTTGACGGACTTTTTGTTAAATTATGTATCAAATCTTTTCAATCGGTGAAGGATCAGGACTGCAGACAGGCCAGTTCAGCACACGGGCTCCTCAACTACGAGGCCATGCTGTTGTAATAGCTGCAGTATGTGGTTATGCATTGTCCTGCTGAAATACACAAGGCCTTCCCTGGAATAGATGTCGTCTGGATGGGAGCATATATTGCTCTAAAACCTTTATATACCTTTCAGCATTCATGGTGCTTTTTAAAATATGCCAGTGTCCCACATCATATGCACTAATGCATCCCCATACCATCGGACATGCTAGCTTTTGAACTGAACGCTGATATCATGAGGGGTGGTCTTTCTCCTCTTTAGCCCGGAGGACACGATGCCCATGATTTCCAACAAGAATGTCAAATTTGGACTCTTCTGATCATAGGACACTTTGCCACTTTGCTACAGTCCATTTTAAATGAGCCTTGGCCCAGAGAATGTGGCGGCGCTTCTGGATCATGCTCAACAATAGCTTCTTTTTTGCATGATAGAGTTTTAGGTGGTATCTGTGGATGGCACGGCGGACTGTGTTTACAGACAGTGGTTTCTTGAAGTATTCCTGGGCCCATTTAGTAATGTCAATGACAGAATTATGCCAGTGAGTGATGCAGGGGGGTCTGAGGGCCCAAAGATCACAGGCATCCAGTAAAGGTCTTTGGCCTTGACCGTTAGGCACAGAGATTTTTCTAGTTTCTCTGAATCTTTTGATGTTATGCACTGTCGATGATGAGACCTTCAAACCCTTTGCAATTTGACATTGAGGAACATTGTTTTTAAAGTATTCCACAATTTTTTTTTTTGCACAAGCCTTCACAGGTTGGAGAGCCTCTGGCCATCCTTACTTATGAGACTCAGCCTCTCTAAGACTCGCTTTTATAGCCAATCATGTTACACACCTGATGCCAGTTAACTTAATTACTTGCTAAATGTTCTTTCAGCTGATTACCTCTGCCAAGGAGGGTATGTTTTTGCCTGGGTTTGTTTGTTTGTTTGTCTGTTGGTTTCCAAAATAACTCAAAAAGTCATGGACAGATTTTAATGAAATTTTCAGAGAAGGTGGGTATTAAGTCAAGGAACGGATGATTAAATTTTGGCATACCTAGGCCAAAGTACTGCTGAGATATACGCCAAAGTTCAAGATTTCAAGTCTTTCCAATGGGCCGGAGTTCCAATCACTGTGCTTTTGGGTTTGCTGTCCCCTGGCGGAGGTCTGCGCTCTCTGAGTGCTTTTCTAGTTCTCTTATATTTCAATTGCTTTCTCAGCCCTTTTTTGCTTGTGTCCCAACTTTTTTGAGACCTGTTGCAGCCAGAAAATTTTAAATAAGCTTATTTTGTGTATTAAACAGTAAAATGTCTCAGTTTCAACATTTGAAATGTTATCTATGTTCTATTGTAAATAACATATTGGCTCATGTGATCTGAAAGTTTGATTTTATTCACAATTTACACTTTTTCCCAACTATTGCAGAATTGGGGTTGTATTTTCTGGGCTAAATGATCGTATTACAGCACCAATCCAGATTATTTCCACACCAATCAAAATCAGAGGTGACTAAAAGCACAGCACATAAACAAGTCCTGGCTACTTCATGTTCCCTTGTTTATCTATTCTGAGGTCTGTCGGACTGCCTCATTATTAGTGGTGCTAAATAGCATGAGTATGAGAATAACATTAATATGCTTGGTATCCAGTGCCCTTCATGTGCTTATGCGTGTAAGTTTTTTTATGTCGGTCTATTTTAATCATTTTTATTCGTTTGGATTGCTAATCATCTACAATGCAAACAAAAGACGATGCCTCATTGACATAGGAAAAGTGGCCTCGGTCTAACTTCATAGTTTCGAGCGCCTTCCTGCTATTACACCACCTAGACGAATGAGGTCACTGTATTATGTCACGTGCGTGAACTCGGAACTGTTTCCGGTCAGTTGTCGTCCTTTTTCCTTTTGGGTGCAAATGTAAACAACGGATATCCCGCTCTCGAATTCTAGTCGCTCTTTTCTTTTTCTCTATTTGTCATCTTTAAGTCATTTCCCTCATTATCTGGGTAATACACACAGACATGAAGAAGTTCTTTGAAGATATCAAGAAAGATATTAAATTCAAGTCTGCTGGACCAGGGAAGAAACTCACTGAGGACACCAGGTGAACGAACTTTCCTTGCAGCTCTTGGCATTTTATCTTACGGTTGCTCGCAGGCTGTGGCGAACGGTTGTTTTCATGGTTGCGACCGGTTCTTGGCAGGCTAATGAATTGAACCATTCAAACGAGGCGCCTGTGGCTCGTTAGCCAATGAAGTTTTGTTCATTGTCTTTAGCGTTGTTTCAGAGTATTGTTTTCTACTGCTTGAAGTGCTTCTTGAGAATTCGTTTTTGCCTCATTGGTGTTACATGGATATCGTCCTTTCTAATTACAAGTTATGCGATCCGCTTCTGCTGTTCTAGGGCTCGTGTTGACTGCACTGAGCGGTCGACTGCGGAGCCCGCTGCCTTCAGAATTACCAGGCAATCATGACAGGGATTAGAGTCGACTAATCCGTGGCTCGGGCGACCATTGGATTGGTCTTCACAATTTGTTGCAATAAGAGTTAATCGGATTGTGTTGATGTCTAGTAAACGTGTGCTTCGTATATTTTTCTGCGAAAGATTGCACAGTAGTTTGTATTAAGTGCTCAAAAATCTATTTCCGTGTCTTCTTTAAGCTCCAAACCTCAAGTGGCAAAAAGCAGCGCTTCTGCCAAGCCCCGCCACTCGCCCACAGATGGAGCGCAGAGAGCTGGTGCGGCCGCCCTGGCACGAATCGAACAGCAGCAACGGCCTCGCTTACAGACCTCGCAGGATGCCATTCGCCTTCAGGGTGAGATGAATCGTCTGGCAAGGGGTTTTATGAAACCGTTTCCGCAACCAAAAAGCAGTGACTGGCTCAAACATTTTTTTTCCTGCCTTCCTCAAGTATACTCATTCTGCACATTCAGTAAACGTCAAAAAGGCAGGGATCCTTAAATCCGAGCCTCGAACTGAGAATTCTCCCTGGTTTTCGTTATTCCTGAGTAATTGGTAAAACAATCATCACTGCTCATTTTGGGGTTTCACTCCTTATACTCAAGTATAGGCAGGCTGGAAAACCAGCAGGTCTTGGCCCTAAAGGACTGCGATTTGAGGGAGAGGGTTTTAAGCCGACAAAAGGCATAGTGGGAGCACATATTCATATACTTAAAGGTCCCCAATTATGATAACAGGTGCACAGCTAATTAGATGTTACAAGCCATTTCCAAATTTTTTTCCCCTCTTGACATTACATGGGGAAGTAACCAACCGGAGGCAAGAGGAACTGATCACCTTAAGCCAAGCAGTCAATCAGATTCCATTATTCTGGGTGGTCACTCCCCCTTCTGATGTCAGGTAGGGGAGACATTGAACTGGCTCATAATGGCTAATTAGCTGTGCACCTGGTAGCATAATCGGGGACCTTTTAGTTCACTGGGTAAAGGTGTTTTATGGAGCAGAGATGGTACTGTGACAGTTGTACACCCTTTTGCATGGTACTGTTGCATTCCTGTAAGGGCACATTCCACGCCAAAATCCAGCTGCACCTGGCCGGAATAATGCTCGTAGAAGTGCATTTTTGCTGATGCAGTATACTCACAATGGTACTACATGCTCAGATACTGCGATGTTCTGTATTCCTCTTTGACAGTGATTAAGCATATCTGTGCAGTGAACCGATAAAGCACATTGGCTGCTCTTTGAGGACAAAAGTACAGACTGTTTTTGGCTCCATAACTTAATGCATGACACTTATACACTGCAGATCATCCAGACTGTAGATTTTCCACTTCAAGCCTAATTTAGCACACTTGACTCTACAAATTACTAGATATCTAGCTGTTGGATGGATTCGCTTTGATAGGCCTAGAGTAAAACTGGCAGGATGGTGCATCTTGGAGAGTAAGGTCTGTTATCACTTCATCTGAACAAATTTCTTTGTCCTCCTCTCCCTCTGTCTCTCTTTTCTCTATCCTCCTCCTCTCACCCTCTTTCAGTTAAGAAAGAGCTAGAGGCAGAGGCTTCAGCATTGGCAGCTGATCAGAAACTGGCAACAGAGGCAAGGCTCTACAGATGCATGCTGATTGGTCTGCACACTTGTCACTCCTTGGTCATCGGCATCAAAACCTATTGTGATGTCATTTCTGTCACAGGGTGCCAAGGTGGCAGTTAAGGATCCTGCCTTGTACTCAGTTTCGGGAGTGTACTTCACGTGTCCTCTCACCGGAGCCACCTTGACAAAGAGTGAACGGGAGGTGCATGTAAAGGAAGCCATTTTAATGGTAGGTGTCCTGTTATCCCCCCAGATAATCACAGTGTAGATAATTACAAAAGATGATAGACATAACTGATAATTTGGCGCAAGAATTGTCATATTCAACTTGTTTCACATCTGTGTCTCATGCGTTCTTTCAGTCATTTTCAGTATACACCCAGCAATGGAACAAAGGCTAGTGCAACGCTTCTTTTGTTATCCTCATAGAATTTTATATGGACTAGCTACCATGGCTGAATTGTTTTCAAGCAGTTAGAAATGTAATAAAAACATGGTTACTTATGATGCATTTGCACTCATTTTACATGCTGATTCAAATCCGTTTGGAGCCTATGGCTCCAAGCCGGAACTACAACCTGGACAAAAATAGCTTAAGTTTCCTTACCTCTTGTTTTCAAAGGGCTTTATTTTTTATTTTGTGTGGTGGCTCGGCTTGCAAATGTCTTACGGAGCTTGCAGCTGCACGTGCCATTTGTGTTACTGGTAATTCTAATTAGTTATCCATAGCTAATGCTAATAATGTTCTTAACTGAAAATTGTGATGTTGGTGTAACTATTATGTCTCTGAACGTGCATGCAGGAGCGTTTTCTATTTTGTCGTCTGCTACGTTTATTTCGGTCTTGGGTCTCGCACATGATCCAGGCGATGAGTGGGGCTATTGACTGTTTCGTCCTGGCAAGCTGAGGTCATAAATACCTTTGCAACACTGATGCGGCAGAACTACTCTGCTTGGCCCCAAAAAACCGTGGCCTGTGGTGGTCTGTCAGTGTTTAATGGATATTCAGTGAAATTTATTGCTTTCCCTCTGTGTGTATAATGGGTTTTCGATAGTCTTTGTGTGTGTAACTCATACTTGACATACTTGTAAGAGCTGAAAGTAGTGGGTGCTCTTTTTGTTTGATATACTGTTTCTCCTGCTTTTGGCAATAGATGTTGGAAAGTTGAATTTGTTTCTTTTTTTTCCTATCAAGGTATGTAGCTTTGCTTTAATTCTTCCATTTGTTTGTTACTTTGGTGTATACCCACTCCTGACTCAGTCCCATTTCAGAATGATCACCGCTGATATGCGAAAAACAAGAAATTATTATTATTTTTTTTTGGTTTGTTTGCTTTTTCCCCTTTGAAGCTGCATGGCTCTGTGGTTTCTGGGGAGGGGAGGGGGACTATATGTTTCACCAAATATCCATTATGCTCAGACAGGACGCTACAGACCATGTTTTGTGGGGGCAAGAAAAGGAATTTTGCCATTTTGGCACTGGGATTATGACGTCTGCTTCCTGCAACCAATCTGTCAGTGGGCCTACTGATCAGCCGGATCGTCTGAAAGACGCAAGATAGAAAATAACAATGTAGGCCCCAAATCGCACAACTCCACCCAAAAGATGTCTACGGACGTAAAGGTATCATTAACAATTGGTACCTAAAGGCAGTGGCATTCTAGAACTGGGACTGAGAATAGAATTGAAAAATTCCCCAAGCCTTGACTCCATGGCAGCACTAGTTCTAACTTAGTCCCTCTCCTGCAGCGTTTTGAGGAAGATCCAGTCGAGGCCTCCATCATGATGGTCCACACCTTCACCAAGGACAGAGAGAAAGTGAAAGCAGCTGTGGACATTATCTGCAAGTAAGAGACATAACTAGAAAAAAAGTAGAACTGAGGCCACATGGTTTTATTTGAAACACTCAATTCGAAGAAGGTCTCATCTCAAAATTATGGTCTGCGGTTGTCGTGGATTGATTGGTCATCTTGAATGATCTTTACGATCTCGGAAAATGTCTGAAGTTTTGGGAGTTCCCACACTCTGTTGTCTTGCTGATTTTTGGTCAGGTACTTGGACAATGTCTGTAAAAACCCCACAGAGGAGAAGTACAGGAAGATTAAAGTCAGCAACAAGATCTTTCAGGTGAGTTTATATGAGGGGAAAGACTGATGTCTCATCGTGGTTTCCTGGCAACAGTTTCTAGCGTAGCTGCGGGTATAGTCACCACAGCATTTTGAAATATTCATGTTTTTTTGTGAAATGTTTATTAGAAAAACCACAAAAGCAGGATCTAAGCCTGTAGTCGCCGGTTCATGCGCAACATTACTGAATACGTTTGCTGCTTAGTTGAAGACGATTTAAAGTGCTTTTCTTGCTCATTGCAACCTGTCGCCCAAGAAAAATGCTGCCACATTTGCCCTTGAGAGCAGTGGTTCCCAACCCAGTCCTGAAGGACCCCCCGCCCTGCAGGTTTTTGCTCCAGCTCTTCTCTTTCACACCTGATCCATTTAAGGGCTTCATGCTGATTGGTTGAAAAAGATCTGTGTGAGCAGGGTGTGCATGAAGGTGCATTGGGCCTTAAATGGATAAGGTGTGCAAAAGTAGGGCTGCAACAAAAACCTGCAGGACAGGGGGTCCTTGAGGACGGGGTTGGGAACCACTGCTTTGGAGGAACAATTTTTAATGGTTGGAGATTGTATAAGTGTAAGTTTATAAGTAATATATCGCTTTCAAACTGCTGTTTTTGGAAGTTAAACCCCCGGAAAATTTTGACTCCTTATGTTTTTGTTCTACCTCATATTAGCTGATTGTTTAGAGGTTACCAAAAGGCATGACAATGAATGTGGCAAACATAAATTTGGCATTGAGATCTGCAGCGACTCTAGGCTCAGTTATGTGAATGAGCGACGTCACATTGCAGTAATGGTCCTGCCCTAGTGATCTCGTTGCACTTGACCCCCCCCCCCCTCCCCCTGCCCCCTCTAACCACCCACAATACTCACGTCTCACGTTTACTTAACACCCCCCCCCCCCCCCCCCCCCACAGGAGAAGGTGAAGCCTGTCGAAGGCTCGCGGGAGTTCCTGGTGGCTGTGGGGTTTGAGAGCACCACTTTGCCCGTGGATGGACAGGGTATGCTGGCCTCTGCCTCTTTCATCCATACACCATTAGACTACGCTGAAACCATCTCAACCTGCTTTTCATCTGAAAGCCTCATCATTTTGCCATCGGAGTGTTTATCTATGTAATTGTGTAATGGGGGCTGTTCATCGGAGGTCTCAGTAAAAACACAAGCTTCGAAAAGGCTTGTTTAGTTAATTGCCTGGCTTTTTTTTCTCGTATGCGAGTCACAATCAGCTAAGGGGTAATATGGCAGTTAATTAAACCATCGCATGATAAATTATTCCCATTTGAATAAGTCAGTAAATTCCGTTTAGTGGCCCTAATTTAAATATTCAAGAGACAGGACAGATGGTTAGTGCACCATCAATGAAGCCCTGAATGAAGGAAAGAAAATTAATATTCAGCGGCCACTTATTTCAGTGGCAAACGTCACAATCCTCTAGTAGCCATGTACTTGGCGGGATATTTTCACCAATTTAGTCCAAATTGCAATAACTATTTGTTTACATTTTAAATCTGTTTCAAAGCTATTGAGCCACACAGAAACACAGCACCAGTGGCTCATACTAAAAAAAAAAAAAAAAGAAAAAATTTTTTTTTTAAATAATCAAATTCACCTTGCGCGCGTGCGGCCGTCAAACATATCAGGGTCTTGGGCGAGGGTTTTTTTTTCCCACAGTCATCAGAGACTGCTCCATAATGTATGCACAATAGTGTTTTCATTCGAATACACTGAAGTTGAAGAGTCTAGTCTCTGCTTATCAGTGGTCAGGCTTTTTAGAATTAATTAACTTGATAGAAATGAATCGCTATGTGTACCGACTTCTTAGAAATAGGAAGCTGGAATAGAAATAGGAAGAGTTGAAAGAGGGTAAATAAACACCAAAAACAAGTAACCCCCAGGAGCTCAGTGCAGATCAGATTCTCGTGTTTCTGACAGAC
Organism: Gymnothorax reevesii; assembly: GCA_029721435.1. Lineage (NCBI taxonomy): Eukaryota > Metazoa > Chordata > Actinopteri > Anguilliformes > Muraenidae > Gymnothorax > Gymnothorax reevesii. The sequence goes on along the minus strand of CM056575.1, from coordinate 27,052,064 downwards.
TGTTAGTTGCGCGTTATAATTTGACGGATTCTTATGTGAGTTATAAGTCTGACTCTGTCATTTAACACCCACAAGCAGACAACTTTTTCACCAGAAATGGTATTTTTAAAAATAAAAAACTGGGTAAATTTTATTTTTTATTTTTATTTTTTTAACCAAATAAAAGCTGAACTACTGAACAGAGTTTATTAAACAGTCAGAAAATAAATGTTTGAAGAAGTCTATATTTTGACGTTAATGTGACAATTTATTACACCTTACCTGATTATGACTCATTTGCGCACACACAAACATGCCCAGATTTGAAAACATGATTAAATCTGCACATACACAGATGCACTCATAAATACACCCGAAAACACAAGTAAGTGCACGTAAAATTAATAAAATATGCATGCTCTCTCACTTGCATATACAGCAAGACGCGTCAGCAATCATGCACCTGCACAAACCTATTTTTTCTCTGAGAATTTAAAGACATGGCAATGCTGCATTTAAAAGGCATTATAGTGAATTTCATTCCAGTGTTTGACTTTAGCTGTATATTCTCATTGCTTACACACACACACACACACACAAACTGTCGCAATGCAAAGTAAGAGCGACCAGACAATTTATAGTATTGATCAACATGCCTACAACACTTTATAATAATGCTCTGACCCCCCCCCTTCAACCACCAGACGATCCGGAGGAGTTTTTGCTCTTGGCTGAGCAGGACCCCGAGCAATTGGAACAGCTAAAGGAGAGGCGGGACGGGCTGCAGAGCGGGGAGCCAATCAGGGCGCAGCTGGACAGACGGACACAGGCCTTCAGGGCCTCCCCCTACGCCACGCATTTTGAGCTGCCGCCCGATTTCTACAATCTTTCCGCAGAGGAGCTGAAGCGGGAACAGCAGCAGAGGTGGGGCCACCTGCGTCACGCTGTCCCTTTTAAGCAGTGACATCACAAATTAATGACTTGATTGTTCTGCTCAGAATATTCTGCTGCCGAAGTAACAATCTCAGCTGGCAATTGAAAGGAAAGATTGTATATTGATTATTAAGTTGGACCAAAGATTTGCTGCAAGACGTGACAAAATGCACTACTATTTTGGAGAAAACCTTACTGTGTGCGGTTTGCAACCTCTTTGAAAGCCACTGGTTTACACCAGTGCAACAAGACCAGACTGCATATTGTTTGTTTAGCAACAACCCTCTATTTCTGTGCTACAGCTTTTCAGGATGTTGATAGCTTAACCCAAGTCCTGCACTCCAGGCCACTGCTTATCGAGGACCGCCATTCAGGGAAATGGCTACCGGGGAATGATTTATCAACGACCGGCACACAGAGAAACAAGCGCCGGTCATTTATATATCGGCAATTTTTAAAATTTCAAAATAAATTTGGCATCTCCAATCCCACCCGAATCTGGAATGCCCAATTGATGAACTATGTACAAGTCTTGCTCGTTTGCGACCCCTTGCTGCCAACTCAGGAGAGTGTAGATGGTTCGCGGCTCTCCTCTGAAGCACATGCCTGTCAGCCACCGCTTCTTATACACTCATTGGTTTAATCTTCGCAAGTTCAGAACGAGGGCGGAGGATACCCGGACATGAACAGACTAAAATCTTGCTGACGAGCGCCCGTCTGGCCAACAGGAGGCGCTTGAGCAACGATCATGGCAACTATTATATTCCCTTCCCAATTTGCAACCCTGTAGCGCTATAGCCAATTATGCCCTACTGTGAAAAGGCTGCCGACCACTGCCGGCTGGTACGAAGCATGGCTCGAACCCGAGAAGTGATAGTCACTTCTGCTTCGCAACGCGATGGGTAGATAGGATAGATCCTTTAGTTCCTCTGTCGAAAACACTGTTATTTCATCCAGCTAACAGATTGCACAAGACTCGACCAGCTGGCTTCATATTTCTCTGCAACCTTCTAATACTTTTGTCTTGTCCATTCTAAACTAGCCTTTAAGGACTGACAACACTAAAATGCGATCAGAATATTCTTAACTGAACATTTTTGGGCTGATGACAATCTCTACTGGTAATTGAAGGGAGAGATGGTATATCAGAGAAACAACGGTGGTAACATTAGCTCTTATGCTCCTGATAATGACTGTGGTTCCAAACATTCCTTTCAGTGTGGATGAAAGTCCTGTGGAATATGGGAGGTAATTCTCCAAAGGAAAGCTCACCCTGTAACCGGCTGGAAAAATGGAAGATTGTAATCACATGTATACTTCATTAAGGTTGTCATGTGAATTCTGATCGGGAAAAAAATATTTTTTATTGACATTTTTTTTTCCTTCCCTGTCCTCTAAAATGCAAATGCTGATCCAGCTAAAAAAAAAAAAAAAAAAAAAAAGGCCATTTTGCCAATATCCAGTTTTCGTTCTGAAACATTTTGCAACGGAAGACCACAATGTGCCCTAGTTCTACCTATTCTAAGATAACTCTGCTAAAAGGATTATAACCATTGCTCAATCATCTATTCTGCGCTATGGCAAAAGGAAGCAAGTTACATAGAAATGTACGGTACTTGCCTCCTTTGCCACGGTTGGGCAGTATTGTATCTGATCCTTTTTGTGTGTCTCTAAACTGTTCGCCCTTGAACATACATTTAAAGGTGTGAGGTTGCAGTGGTAATCGAAGATTCTAATGCTAATGTCAGCAGTTGCCACTTGTCCTGAATGCAGTGGAGTTCTAGAACACAGACTGCTCTATTGTGACCCAGTTTGTATGAAGGTGAGAGAGGCTGTAGACTGTAGCGAGGTGTGTGCGTGTAGAATCTGAGACTGTTTTGAAGTGCATGGGGAGAATCTGAACAGGAATCGTTCTTGTTTGAAGGACGGAGGTGGTGGAGAGGAACGCGATGCTGAGGACTAAGGCCATGCGAGAGAGGGAGGAGCAGAGGGAGAGGAGGAAGTATAATTATACCCTGCTCAGAGTTCGGCTGCCTGACGACACTATACTGCAGGGTGTGTGTCCTACCCGCGTCTCGCATTAACGCACACACGTGCACATGCGCTTAGCTCGTCTAGCACACTGCCCTTCTCTCTCTCACACTCCCATTCTCACCAGCTTACACTCATGTTGCAACACCAGCTGTACTTTAAATATTGGTTTACTGTAATGCTAGCTATAGTGGAAATGCTGGGTGTACTGTTGTGCTAGCACTGCAGTGCTAGATGTACAGTAATTCTCGTTCCTCTGCTAATCTGCATGTGCTTTAATCTGAGGTAAGGCGCAATTGAGCTGAATGAGCTGTTACAGGCCTTAAATCTACCTGTCCCCTTACAAGGAGCTTGCTCACTGACACGTCTCTTGCTGTTCTACATTACTTGGTGTGAAGTAATGCTAGCTGCACTACAAGTTAGATTGGGAACTGCAATGTTGGCTGGACAGTACTACATGTGCAGCCAACATTACAGTACTACATGTACTGTAATATTTGCCATACAACAGTGCTTGGCATTCTGTAATGTTTGGTGTCCTGTTAGTGCTAAATGTGCCTGAAATTCAACGTGTGCTATAATGCTGGATGTACTTTACTGCTAGTGCTGCAATACTGGGCCTAATGTCATACGAGCTGTAATGGTAATACTAGGTTTGCTAACTTTGGCAATTCAGTGGCAATTTAAGCCAGCTGTGAATCATTTGTAGTTCACGGCTGAATGTGGCTCTTTTAAAATGTCCCCAAATCCTTACTTGGAGCTTGGCCCCTTTTAGGCACGTTCTTGGCCTGGGAGAAGGTGTCTGCACTGTTCCAGTTTGTGCGGGAGGCCCTGGTGGATGGCTGGCAGCCCTTCGAGCTGGTCGCTCCTGGGGGGCAGAAGCTGAAAGAAGAGGATGCGCTACTGAATGAATGTAACCTGGTGAGTCCTGACCCCACACACACACACACACACACACACACACTGGGAAACGCACCTTGCCCCCGCCCCCAGCTGCCAGCTCAGTTGCTTCCAAATAGAATCCTGGAGGGCCCACGATGTGTACTGGTTTTAGGCATTTCAACATTTTCTGGGAATAGGATGGGCCATGTTTTCTATCGTTATGTCCATGGCTTAAAGCTGCTGTAAGCAATTTTTTTATTTTTTTGTTAAAAAAAAAAAAAAAGTCTTAAATGGCTCCACATTCCGATAGAGATTATTTATTTGGAGTATCTGGTCGATAACACAAGTCTCAGTCATGGTCTTCTGCAATAAAGCAGTATATAAAATTCTAGAGTCACCGACTGCCTCTATCTAAAGCACAAGATGTATTTATATTGGTTCCGCTTTCAATGGGGAAAACTGAAGAAATCAAAGGGTTTAAAAAGCAATGCACAGCGAGCCTTGCTGCCACTAGACTGGTAAGCTTTGTATTACTCTGTTATAGTTGTGCGGTTTCATCAGTTAGTGGTTTTTAATCCTGCGAATGTCAGTTTATAAATGAACCGTCATCGTTTGTGGTGGACTACAGCTTGCTTAGCTGTGTAACAATAGCAAGTGTGGCTAAAGGACACAAGCTAGTTTTGGCCAATATCTTCAAATAGCCATTTATTCCAAGGTTTCTGCATGGATGTAATGTGTCATTGGTCCATGTTTTCAGTGTGGCTTTCACACAACAATCACAGAGAGTGTCTTTATATAGAGTACTAGAGTGATGACGTCACCGCTACTTAGCTTTTGGTGTCGGAAGGAAAATTCTTATGGGAATTTATAATGGGGTTTGGACACTTTCTGGCATTGCTCGAACTCGCGCTTTGAGCCGCCTCGCTCCGAGAGTTGATTGCCTATGGGGTATACAGATACAAATGATCACATCAAATTTGTTGTTTATTGCCAAAAATTGTATGCTATGCACTTGTAGTCCAGTTTGTAGTTCACTTCTGAAAACTACATATCCGTTGCATAAGCTGGCGAGTGCCCCGTGATTTGTTCCCAGCCAATGGGGTACATTCACAACGTACAACAACGGTACGGTAGCCGATCAGTGCCTTAAATTGCCATTGTCTATGTCCGTTCATCCTTTACCACATAGTGGGCCACCATCAGCTAGCTACATGCCTATAAATGAATGGATCACAATGAGTTATTTTGCAATTTAGCTTGCTAGCATTTAGCTATGCTAGCGAACCACCTAGCTAGCCAGCCAGTGAGCTCATTACATCTTGTGCACATTGCTAAATCAATAGAAACTGTAAATGGTTATTTTGATGTCATTTAGCAAGCTAGCTAGCATTAAAACACACTGACTATAAATGGCTAAGCTTGCAAAATCGCTAGTTCGCTAGCCTAGCTAGCGAGCTAGTTAAGTCAATAAAAATGGTGAATACCCATTATTTGGCTACTTGGTTAGCGTCGAGTCGGGAACATTTGGCGAGTTGGCATTTACATATTGCCACCTAATATGACGTTAGTCAGCCACCGAAGTCTGTAAACTAGCTCGTTGGCCAAGTTAGCCTGCTAAAAGTCCGTTTGCTTACTTGGCTTGCCTCACATGGTGAATATAAATCACTAAAAACAATGAATTGTAATTATTTGGCACTTAACTAGAGTTAGATGAGCAAACAGACCTGAATTAGCTACGTACCTCGATCAGTTCTGCTTTGACAAAGCTGATTAGAAGGTATGTTACGATCAGGGCATCGGCCACCACGATATTGGTTCCGATACCGCGTTGTGTAATTTCCCCAAGTGACAGAGGTATACCCGTCAAAACCACCTTTTATGGGCAAAAGGAAGGGAATTCCTGGAAATCCCCTGGAAGACGTAGATAAAAATGACCCCGAATTTCCCTTGTTACCACCTGAGCGCTTCAAAGTTTGAGGTGACAAAAACACCCTTCAATTTTATAGAAGCCAAAACTGCACAGGACACTGCACAGACTATTAGATTAAGTATTCAAGATCCACCAGACAAAAAATTATGAGATTTGGAGTGCCAGCAGTCTGTTTCTACCGTCAGCAAAAAAAAACAGTCTGTGGTAAAAATTCCAGAAATGGCACCCCCATTGAGGGTTTGCACTGTGAAATTAAATTCTGTTTTCATTCATCATTTTGAAATGGGCAGATAATATTCCAGTGAACATTATCTGAAAGTTTCATTGGAATGTCTAAAGAATTAAGAAAGGTATAGCATTTTATGCAAACCATGTTTTCGGTCACAGATTTTTTTTTCTATAGAAAAAAAATAAGGACATTTTTTACCCCTCATTTCACTGTTTTCAAGTTAAATAACTGAGTTCTTGACCCATCACATTGATCTTGGTGTCACTGGAAAGTTTATTTCAAACTCTTTCAAGATAAATTATTCATTTCAGCTTAGAACCTTTTTGAAAATTTTAGTAACACACCTATTCTTAGCTTGTTCGCTAGCTAGCTAGAGAGTTTTTAACCAAACGGATGATGGCCCAGGATGCTTAGCTATTAAAGTAAATGGCGCTTGTTGTAAAACTTGATATCTACCTAGTAAATATAACTAAGTGGAGTGTAGAGTGGCTGACAAATTCAGTCTCCAAGCTAAGCTAACAAATGGCTATGGCTTGGCAATTGGCAAGGTGCAGGTAATTTGTAACGCATTTTAAACTCATTCTGCCCGGGAATCAGGAGTTTTTAGACTACAAATAGGATTAGCATGGTGGCTAAAAATTTAAATGTTTTAAATTGCAGCTGACTCTGGTCAAGAAAAACAACGCTTTTTTGTTTCTCAGAAATATGACGTAAAATCTCGAAATCGATGTAGGCTGGAAAACAACGGAAAATGCTTCTAAAGTGAACTGAAAATAACATTTATGGATAAAATGAAGAGGAAATTTTACTTTCGACACCAGCATGTGTCATCACTTTAGTACTCTATTGTACTTGTATTGTAACTGAGCTGCTTCTCTCTCTACCTGTCAGAAACCGATGTACATTCCTGTGCCTGTAATTACAATTAAAATCAATTTCAATCGAAAAAAGTAATTGAACCCAACCCTGGTTACTGTGTCCTTTATCTCTTTCCTCCCATCTCTCACACCCTAACCCATCTCCATGCTTGTGTCTCTCCTGCGCTCTCTCTCTCACACACACACACTCTCTCTCTCTCTCACACTCTCTCTCAATCTCCCAGGTACCATCAGCTCTCCTGTCCTTCTCCTGGGACCCTGCGGTTCAGGCAGACATAGCGGCTGCAGGTGGTCAGAGCTCCCAGCTACTGCGACCGGAACTGCTGGAAGGCATCAAGACTCTGAGCTGAGCATCCTGTACACTATGTGCACCTCTCCCCTCCACCCCGCCCTCCTCCCTTCTCATATCTGCCCCCTCTTTTTCCATCCTTCACCTCTCAGTGTGGCAGACTGTACCCTGTAGAGCAAGCAGGAATTTCAGTGTGTGCTGGAGAGTGCAGCGGGAATTGCACAGTGATTGGCTGTGTGATCTCTTGATCTTTGACCCCTGTATAGTTGCAGTGTGGAAGGTGTTCCAGCTGATTCTCCACAGTACTTTAAGTAACACTTTGCTGTTGAACTCAGCTACAGCAGCCAATGCACCTCTTGCATGATTAACTCCACACATGGAATGGATCAAACTGCCAATTCCGGGCCTCTATCATTGTAATATAACTTCAGGGAAAGAACACGGCACCTTTGCCCCGCTACTCTGTTATTCTGGCTTTTCACTCATCCACGTATTACTTACAGCACTTATCCCTGGTCAGGGTCATGGGTGGGCTGGAGTCTATTCCAGCATCCAGTGGGTGACAGTCCTGACTCTATGGTTGTTTCTCAAAGCGTAGGCTGTAGCCTAGGTGAGCTGCCATGTCATCGACGGCTGTCTTATTGTGGTGGCACCTTCGAATACAGCTGAGAAATGCAACATTTGTCTTGCCTGATTTCGGACAGAATTGTCCACATGGAACGGAGTGTAAGCAAATTGACAATTCTCTGATATCAGGCAAGATGAAGGCTGTGTTTCACTGCTGTATTTGGACGCCCTCGCAGTGGAACAGCCGTTGATGTCGTAGCCTTGAAATGCAGCCTAGCTGAGCTGCAGCCAATGCTTGGAGAAACGGCCTATCCGAAAAAAAAAACTGCTTGTAGGGAATGGAGATTGGGCTAGCAGAATGAATTGTGGGTAATACTTGGTGTGGTTGTGTACATGTCCTTCTTTGCACAATGGACAAACAGACCCCTCCCCCTCCTGCTATCGTCAGCTGCTGATTTGGCTGGGTTAAATGGCTTACGGCCTGTTCTGTAAATATTTAAACTATCACTGTATCGGAAGGTGAAAATGGTGGTAATTCTCTGGATCACTCCGTTGGGTGTAAATACCCTCAAATTAAAGCTGACCGTTTGCACCGTAACCTGTTATTTATAGTTTTATTTAAATTTGCCCGAGTAAAAAAGTGTTGTGGTTCAAAATGCTTATGGACTGCACTGCATATATTGAGCATGGGCAGCCAACGTTGCGGGCAGTTTAGCAGTTAAGCTACCTTTATTATTTGACGCTTCTCTTAATATTATATTAATTTATTACCCTCATAGCACATTTTATTCTCTTGCTCTACTGCTTCTGAAAATGAGTCATCAGGCTAGCAAACCACTTGCGCGGCTAACAAATGACTGGCACAGCCAGCAGGCATTTCACCTATATTGCTTGCATAGCTAACCAACGGTCGACAAGGCTTTGCTATTTCATATAGCTAGCTAACAATACATGTAGACAATTTACAGTTTGCACAGCCAACTAAAAATTCAGGTTGGTCACTGACAAGTTTTTACAGCTTACAAGAAGTTCACCCATTTGAATGTGTTTTACAAAGTGAAATAAAAAAATATGCAAAGTCTTTCATTAAACAACTGGACTGTCATGGGCTGTTAGTGGTTGCTTTCTTCTGCATCTAATGAGGTAACATTTTTGTGTTCATACGCTCAGAAATGAATCGGTGTATTAAGGTAACCTTATTGGAAACACATAGTGAAGTGAGGTGTTTTCATCCAAAGATCAGGCAATTGATTTCAGCAAAATTGTAATTTTGGCCCCTTTACATACCCAACATGGAATCCGTTGTGTGTATAAAAAAAATGCAGATTTTCTTAGGTTTATACCCAAAGCACTAGAGTGTGGAAGCAGTATTTGATTTGCAGTGACCGATGATTGGTGGATGGGTGGAGCATCCCCCCCCCCCCCTTGAACTGAAGTCAGAATATAGGCACGACCTGCCTCCACATAGGACAGAACATTTCAAAATCCGGTTTACATCCATACCGGGCTTTCATTCCTTCCAGGCAATTGATCGATTGTTGGTACCAATTGGCCAGACTGTCTTTAAATCTGTCTCCCAGGAAAAAGGAGGCTGGAAAACTCTTGATGACTTGGAAATGGGGCAATAAGGCCTATTAAAGCTCACACTCTACCTTTTTAAACAAACACTATTGATCCACAGTCCTCTACCTGGAGGATTTGTCGCAAAGCAAGACTTTTCCAAGTTAGGAGTTTGATAACTGCTCTAAGTTAATTATTTAACCCCTTTGCGCAGACATAGATGCCGACGTCCTAGATTCAGAAATTAATTTGTAAATACTTCTGTATTTGAATTTCCAAATGTCTTGCTGCTCTGGAACAACTTTCTAGAGTCTCTGTGACACTAACAATTAGTTATGCATGAGCCTATTTAGGCTTTATAACAAGAACAATTGTCATTATTTGTATTCTGCGCAAAGGAGTTAACTTGAGTCCATATTCCGGATATTGGAGGATGCTGTGTTTTGCTCAGCAGTTAGTTTACTCTGCAGTCCTGCTTTGTAATATCAGCCCCCCAGATGGCAACAGTCCGCTGGATCTCTGTTACTTTGCACTCGCGCAGTTACTGAAGGGTATTACAACATTACCTTACCATCTGGGGGGTGTAAAACATCAGGCCACAATCCCACCGCAGGATGGTAAGTGGAGATATATTATCCTGCACATTTTCACTCCAACACAAATGAAGCACACTGCAGTCTAAAGCTGGAGGTCTCACTGAAGTGTCCATTGGTTGCAAATGATGTGCAAAATTAAGAGTTGGAGTGGACACCTATGTGAAGATGGATCTCCACACTGGTGTTGAGACGGCACACCGCAAAATGCAGTCATGTGATATCTGATCAATAACAGGAAGTATTCACATGCGGAATTCTAAAAGTTTCAAGATTATGCTGTAATTCGAAAATTGCCTCTAACCAAATGCTCCTCTGATTGAGATGCCAAGCAGCTTGTATACAGTAATCTGTGTATTACAGTGCTGCTTTGGTGGCTATTAGTTCACCTTTTATTTTCTGTCAGCACACTGCGCATTTTTGTGAAAACAAGGGTCTTTCCTCTGACCACTCTGCTCACCAATTTCATACGAGAAAATGTCTGTACTTCAAATACAGATATGCAAAGATGTGCATTCCTGCACAATTTCAGCTTTGATGTTTTGACAGCGAGTGCTCTGTTCGGATATATTGTATGTAATTCTGTTATTTCCGTTTTCATGTCATTGTCCACAGCTTTCTAGCCAGATGATGTGTAATAAAGAGAATGCAAATGAACCAAGTCCTCTGTCATTTTTAATGGGGTGTAAATTTAATGTATCAAGGCTTCATCAATACCTTACAGTCATTAACCTGATCCTTATATGGGACTAGCAGTGGATAAGACGAGTTTCTGACCCTGCTCCTGGAGTTCCCCAGCCCTCCACACTTCATATGTCTCCCTGATCATCTCATCAGGTAGACATCTTAAAGGTCCACTATTATATCAACAGATGCTCAGCTAAATAGCCATTAGGAGCCTGTTCAAAATCTCCCCTCTCCTGACATCACCAGGGGTAGTGACCTTCCAGAATAATGAAATCTGATTGACTGCTTGGCTGATCAACATCAGTTCTACTTGCCTCTGGTTGGTTACTTCCCCATGTAATGTTAAGAATGGAAAGATTTTCAAATGGCTTGTAATAACTAACTGGCTGTGTGCCTGATTACGTAATAGGGGTCCTTTAAGTGTGTTGGGGAAGGGTACTTCATGAGTACTTGAAAAGATAAAGCAGGGCCCACCATCCTTTTCTGACCCAATTAAGCATTTTGGTCTCCATTGCACTCTATTACGCGCATAAGGACCACAGCATTCTGAGGTACTACTGCATTCTCTTTTGGGTTCACAAACATTTTTTGTTGCATTCAAAAAGAATTCATCCAATGGATTCAAATTTTTTTTTTTTGTCTTTTACCAGTGAAGGGTGCTCTGGAACAGTTTACCCAGCAGATTCAAATACATTTTTTTGTCTATTTTGCCTGTGTGGGCTGTTCTGGTACAGCTCATCCAATGTTTCAAACATTTTTTTTCCTCTATGCTGTTTGAAGATGTGGTTGAAAATGATGTCACCAATCAATCAATTACTCAATCAACTGAGCAAATTTGTTAATCAATTAGTTATCCATATTAATCAGCTATTACAAATCATACAGTATTAATAATTTACCATTATTCATGCAGCATTTATGTATCAAGTTATCTTATAGTGACTATGCTTAGCTTAGAATTCTTATATCAATCTGAATATGTGTAAAAACGTGCTTGGGACTGGAATCCAGATTATGTGTTATTCCAAATTATACCATGGTCTGGCTGAATATTGTGGTCAAACTGTCAGATTATTCCTTGTCATGAGGACAGTAAGCTCTTGCTTCGTAAACTTTGTATTTTAAGTTCAAATTTTTCACCAAAAATTTCTGAATGCTTTGATTTGATATTGCTGGCAAATGACCATGGTTTAAGTGGGATAATCAACTTGTAGGTGTGCATCACATAGTTTTAAGTTATGAAGCCAAGGCGAATAACCTCTCCGAAGTTGGTTGCCTCCGCAAAAGTGTAAAAACCGTGTGAAGCACACCTACATGTTGATTACCCGTGACATAAATAGCTGTTTCCTATCAAATGATATTTATCAGAAGAACACACATTAGTTAAATTTACCCGCCTCTGGGAGCTAGCCCCAAGGATGGTGCAAGGTAGTGAATTCAATTGGAGGTGCTTACTCTTGCAACACTGGTTGGGAAGTGTAATGTGGGGAAAAAAGCCACTGGATGGCAGTATTGACATTTTTTTTTGTTCAGCCCAGTCTGGAGCTCTGTTTTGGGCATGTCCTGGGCAGTCCCAGAGAATTGAAAAAAGTCTAAAAGGTGGGAAGGGGCTGGAAAAGAGTATATAAAGAGAAAAACTGAGAGAGTAAAGTAGTAGGAGAAATTGCAAGGAGAAGGATACATTTGACCAGGCATGTCACTCTTTTCAAGACCTGTGAAGCTTTTGGTGGATTTCCTGTCCCAGAACATTGCACGAAGCTATCTCATTTTTTATATTATCGATCTTGGCCAGTGCTTTATTTTATTAAATCTGTTCAAGTTTTAAAATTTTGTCTGTCATCCCTTGCTGTCCGATTTGCCGTAACAAATTGGGACCATAACAGGAGTGTATTCAATCGAATGCTCATTCTTGACATACTGGTTTCAAAATTGCATAATTTTGCAATACTGATTGCCAATCGCCCTGATATGGTGGCATAGTCAGGGGATGTTGTCTGATACACCAGCTGTTGCAAGACCTGGCTAGACTAATCAATCTGTCTGAGCTAAGGTTGAAGAGAAAGATGGTCAGCTTTGTTTTGCGTAAAGGAAAGCTCAGCTTTCTTCCTTTGTCAATTTTATCTTAAAAACTTTTCCCCCCACCACCATCCCTGCTCCCTCATGGGAGGTTTGCTTTATTTATTAATTCATTTTGTCTCTCCCTCCCAGAAGGAGACATATTGTTTTAGGCTCGGTTCCCGGTCGCGTTCCCACTTTGTTTTCGAAGTATAACTCTAAAACGGTTTGCATGATCTGTCTGTCTGTCCATCTGTCTGGTGGATTAGGCTGGGAAAGGGGCTGGTGGGGAGACGTTGTTTTACGAGTAAAAACACTCTACTTTTTATTTATTATTAATTATTTGTTTGTTTATTTTTAATCACAGAATAGACAGTGAAAATGATTAAAAAATTAACACAATCAAGAGGGTAACATGCAAAAAAACATTGAACAAGCTGCTGACATTGTCAAGCAATATCCCCCCCAACTGCCATTGCATCTTTGAATAGAGAATGTTTATATGCATTTAGACTTCTAAAGAACTGTATTTCATAATAACAATACTATGGCACATTAATTTATCTTGTGACAAACTGTGTGGAACTGAGATAGAATGAATTCCAGAGCTCCAGATAAGCTGCTTTTTGGAGTAAAATACCCACATATAAATGTTGAAAAAATGAAAAATGGTGAAAACAATTGAAAACTAGGCTTATGCCGTCAGAGGCGGGGGTATATCCCGAATGCCTCCAATCCTCATATTCCCCAATCCTTGAATAGACCTTGAATAGACTTTCATTTGAACTTAATTTCAGGTGAATCGAACAAATGGTTCTGAAGATATGGCCAAAATGGTAACATTTCCATCACAAAGTGCCACCTGGTGGCAAAATATTGAACCATACAGGTATGATGTCATCATGTGACACATTGTGAGGTCATGACCTTGCAGTTGCACATAGTTTCGTGTCAATTGGACAGATAGTTCCAAATATATTGCAAAAATGGTGAATTTTATGTGACAAAGCTCCACCTTGTTTCAAAATTCTGAATCAAACAGGTACAACGTCATCGTGGGACACATCCTCAGGTCATGACCTTTCATGTGCACTTGATTTGAGGTCAATCGGACAAATATTTCCAGAGATATTTTCAGTTTTTGGCCCCTGGTGGCCATCTAGAAATCGTAAATAGTCCAAAATCGAATTAGTTCTTCCTCTTTATGATACTTACTTATGTGCAAAACTTGAAATTTGTAATTTAAATATTACCGAAGTTATCGTGGAACAGTGATTTTTTTCAGTTTTTGGCCCCTGGTGGCCAATCTAGAAATCGTAAATAGTCCAAAATCGAATCAGTTCTTCCTCTTTATGATACTTACTTATATGCAAAACTTGAAATATTACTGAAGTTATCACGTTAACACGGCGGCGGCTGCGGTCGGACCAAAAACATAATATCCCCGAACACGCCATTCGGCGTTCGGGGATATAATGATCGAGTACAAATGCCCAATAGGTTTTCAGTCCATGTGTTCAAGCATTAGGATAAAGAGTTCAAACCAGTGCATTTTTATCCCTGACTGGTGGAATACATGATCAGCTGATTTCAATCAATTCAAGTGTTAAATAAAATCAATTGGATAATATGTCAACTAAGCAACAGTCCTATTTCAACTGTGAAATATCTACTTGAGCATTATTTCAAATTTATAGCCAAGACAGGACACATTACAGATTTCCCAGATTGACCCAAAACGCAAACAATTGTGAAGATATTTTCAAAATTGTTTGTCATGACACACCTTTATGTGTTTTGACACCTTATTGCCAAATATGATCACAATCGGACGATTATTTTCAAAGTTATAGCCCGGACACGACACATTACAGATGTGCCACAAATTTGTCGCTTTTTGCCCCAAACGTGAAAAATTACAAAATTATTTTAAAAATGGTTTTTAGACACGCCTTTATGTGGTTTTACACCTCGATGCCGAATATGGTCAGAATCAGATGAGTATTTTCAAAGGTATAGCCCAGACAACAAACGTGTCTGACTGATGGACCCCATTTTTATGTCACCTCGATATCAAATATGATCACGATCGGATGATTAGTTTCAAATTTATAGCCATGACAGGACACATTACAGATTTTTCACGAATCTGACGCTTTTTGACCCAAAACTCAAAGAATTGTAGAGATATTTTCAAAATTGTTTTTCATGACACACCTATATGTGTTTTGACACCTTGATGCCAAATATGATCACAATCGGATGATTATTTTCAAAGTTATAGCCCGGACACGACACATTACAGATTTGCCACAAATTTGTCGCTTTTTGCCCCAAAACGTGAAAAATTACAAAATTATTTTCAAAATTGTTTTTCATGACACATCTTTATGTGGTTTTACACCTCGATGCCAAATATGATCAGAATCGGATGATTAGTTTCAAAGTTATGGGCCAGACAATAAACGTGTCTGTCGGACTGACGGACGGACTGACCCCATTTTTATGTCACCTCGATGCCAAATATGATAACGATCGGATGATTAGTTTCAAATTTATAGCCAAGACAGGACACATTACAGATTTCCCACTTTTGACCCAAAACGCAAAGAATTATAGAGATATTTTCAAAATTGTTTTTCATGACACACCTTTATGTGTTTTGACACCTTGATGACAAATATGATCACAATCAGATGATTATTTTCGAAGTTATAGGCCGGACATGACACATTACAGATTTGCCACAAATTTGTCGCTTTTTGTACCAAAACGTGAGAAATTACAAAATTATTTTCAAGACACACCTTTATGTAGTTTTACACCTCGATGCCAAATATGATCAGAATCGGATGATTAGTTTTAAAGTTAAAGCCCGGACAAAAAACGATGGACGGACGGACAGACCCCATTTTTATATCCCCCGCAACAACGTCCAAACAAATGGACAGACAGGGGAACATACAAATATACAACACGACTAAGAAAAGAAAAAATGAGAAAAATATACAGGACTAGGTGAAAAGAAAAGTGGAAATATATAGGTTACTCTGAAACAGAGACAATGAATTTGTCTTCTGGAGGGACTATTTGAATGGGAGGTGCTGTTGGTGGACAGTCTCTCAGCACCCAGCTGAAGGGAGATGGGAATGTGTATTTTTAAACAGAACTAGTAAAATAAGTGGCACTGACAGCACAGCCATCAATATCAGTGCCTCTCTTTCTTGACTGAACTGAAATTTTTCAGGTGGGACATCTGTGGGCAGCAATTCACATGGGAGGTCTTTTTTTTGGCATTTCTCTGGATGGGGCTTCTGTGGGCGTGGCTTGTGTGGGCAGGACTTCTGTGGGCGGGGCTTCTGTGGGCATGGCTTCTGTGGGCGGGACTTCTGTGGGCAGGGCTTCTTCACAAATACAGATCAAAAACAAAAGCTTTTATTGTAGCCTACTGTGCTTAATACCCGAATAATCATACATGTTTTTACACTTTGGGGTCTGTTTCATTCACACTGAATCAACCTAGTCTTCAACAAAATGATATTTTTAATGGACATATTTCGTGGCATTTATTTAAGTTCATCACAGTCTGAAACTAGGTCAATGTGTGCTTAATCCACAGTTTCCAATAAAAACTATTTTTCTGTTGTTCAGTGGTTGTCAGCGTTTAACATTTGGTTCACATTTTATAGTGTGGAAATTTGAAGCACTTGGTAACGTAACTGCAAGGTCTTATCTGGCAGATCCAGAGAGCTCTCGATGCCTAGTGCCCGCGCCGCAGCATTAATGCCCTGAAGAGCAAGACGAAGCACATGCACATACTTATTCACTTCCATTACAAGCATACTTCCTCAATTCCAACACAAATATACTTGCTTCAACATAATCATGCTTACTCACTTCAACACAAATATAGCGGTGTGCAATGATGATTGTACACTTAACAAAATGAAGATAAATCAGAAGCCAAGCACTATTCCAGTATTTATTTCATTTAATATTGGATTACATAGATGAAAATAAGTAAACAGATAATAATGTCTTTTTGAGAGAAAAAGAACAGTGTCGCTGCCCTTCGCTTTGATTGCAGCATTTAGTCTTTCAGGCAGAGTTTTCAAATATCTTTTTATTTCCTGACTCGAGAAACCATTCCAGATGATTTGAAGTTAATTCCAAAGAGATTCTTTCAGTATCACAACAGATTTGTTCAACCAGATTAAGGTCTGGATTTTGAGCAGGCCAATGTTTATGTTACCAGATTCTTTTTTATAACTGAGATAATTCTTGCCGAACTGAGAAGTGTATTTAGGGTCATTACCTTGTTGAAAATAAAATCTCGGACCAATCAGTCTGCTTGCCTCACAAGGATGCTGTGATACTTATTTTTCTCCATGATTCTTTCCATTTTTATGAGATCATCAACTCCTTTTGAACAGACTGAACCCCAAACCATGATATGACCACCTTCATGTTTAACTGAGTCATTTCTGAAACATTCTCCAAGTCTTGTGTGCACATAAGTTCAGTGTTTGGGAGAGAACATTTTGAATTTTGATTCATCGGTCCAAAGGGCTTATATTCCCAGTCCACTGGTGTCCAATCCTTGAATTTCCAGTTTCCCACTTTTGGTAGTACCACAACCAATTCGACTATTTTTGCACAGGCGTCTGGTAATAGTAGATCTTGATACTTTCATTTCTTCCCTTCTGGCACTATTAAAGTGCACCTACTAAGGGACTTTTTATTGAGCATCCTTATTTTCTTGAAGTCTACAAAAAAATGGTTTAAATGGGTCATTGTTGAAAAATCACTTCAGTTTTCTCATGCTGGGCATTTCTGCAGTACCTTATGGGAATGACTTTTCCTTACAGCCCATGACAGTATTTTTCAATACATTTTTACCAAAAATTATTAAGTAATATACACTACCGCTCAAAAGTTTGGGATTACCTGGGAATTTTCTTGTTTTCCAAGGAAACACACATGAAATTAGTCTGAATAGGAAATATTGGAACTGAACAGAACATGCTGACATTGTCTGAGTTAGAAATAATTATTTTAATGGAAAATGATGAATATGTACTTCAAACTTTGCCTTCATCAAAAAAAAAAAACCGCCGTCACTGTTGATACTGAAACTGGTGTTTGACGGGAACTATTTGGAGCAGCTGGTAGTTGACAACCTGTGAGTCGTCTTTGTCTTAAACTGCACACTCTCAGATATTTGTCTTCTTGCACAGTTGTGCATCGGGGCCTCCCACTCCTTTTTTCTGTCTTTGTTAGTACCAGTACTAACTAACAAGAAAACATTTTGGATGATGCAAGGGAGGCCAGGCTCTTGGCTGCGGCAGTCTAGGCGGGCCTTTAAGAATGTCGTCCATCTTTTGCTCAGTATACGATGCCCTCCCACATCGCCCTGGGACACAAACATTTCCAATCTTTATACACAATCATGTTTTTTGTCAAATTCTAAAATTTGTGATGTAACCATGGTAAGTTACGTTATAGGCCTTATCTGCTGGCTAACTAGTGCAGAGTGCATAAATCAGCCACACAGCGATCATATAGGCATGGGATCAGGCTAGGCTCAAATTTAGGTGTCCAATAAGAAAAGATCGATTCATATTCAGTAAAGCCCCTGGGCGGCCTTAGGAGAGGGCCGAAACTGCAATTATTGAGAGTACAGTGCATGGAAGTATCTGGAGCTAGCACTGGGAGCAACTGGTGCTAGAACTGCATATGAATGTAACCGGGGCCAGTATTGGGTAAGAGAGTAACTGGAGTTAACAATGGGAAAGAATTTAGCAGGCGCTAACATTGTGTATGAGTGTACCTGGGTTTGGTATTGGGTATGAGTGCACCAGGGGGTAGTGCTGGGTATGAGAGTAACTGGATCTAGCATTAGGTATGAGTGTAGCTGAAGCTAGCATTGGGTTTGAGTTCAACACTAGCTTGCATTCGGTTTGAGTGCAATGGGAGCTAGCACTGGGCACGAGTGTAACTGGAGCCATCACTGCACATAAGTGTAGCTGGAGCTAGCAGGGAGTATAGTGTATCTGAGGCTTGCATTAGGTATGATTGTAACTGGAGCTAGTAAAGGGTATGAGAGTAGTAACTTTAGCTAGCTCGGGGTATGAGTGCAACTGTAGCTAGTGGTGGGAATGAGCGTAACTGGGGCTAGTATTGGGTGCAAGTGTCACTGGAGCGAGCACTGGGCATAATGTGTCTGAAGCGTACTCAAGGTATGAGTGTAACTGGAGATATTAGCAATGGTATGAGTTCAACAAGAACTAGTACAGAGTATGACTGTACCGGAATCTTTTAGCATTGAGAATGAACGTAATGAGCTAGCATTGGGTGTGAGTATAACTGGAAATAGCACTGGATATGAGTGTAGCTGGTGCTACTAGCACTGGATATGAGTTTAACAGGTATTAGTGCTGGGTTTGAGAGTAACTGGAGCTATCATTGAATATGTGTGTTACTTAAGTTAGCATCGGGCATGAATGTCAGTGGAGCTGTGAAAACAGCTTTAATTGAACCCACAGGCATTGTAGCTTTATGTTACCCTGGCTACATGGGCGATGCGCGACAACCTGAGCTTGTCGGGATAGTCAAACTCCACTGCGTTCTCAGTGAAGAACATGTAGACCATGTCATCATCCCCATCAGTGCTGCCCTCACGCTCCCGAACCACGTCCATGTGCACAAACTCTGGGTCTGAAATCAGACATCAAAATGAAAAAATGTTAGACCATAGGTGCTCAGTCTCGCCTCCCATATCCAATGGTTCTAAATGTCAGTAAACAGTTGCTTTCAAGTTGACCACCTTTGTATTCTCGTAAGTCAAAAAAACTGCAGTGAAAAGGAGAAGAGGGATCTTACCATTGAAAATGTCCACTGACTTGTGCGTGCGCAGCGTTGGTTTGGTGGACAGCGTGCGGAGTGGCGTACGCATTAACGCCAGATCATAGCCCATAAAATTTGTGGAGGTGGCAGAGTACATGTCCCCATCTACATTAGAAAGATGATGCAATGGAAGAAGATCAGAACTGGGACTTGAAATGCCCATCAGGCTCAGCAAAAACAGATAATTTCACCACTCTCCGAAAGATATTTACCACCAGGCCAGAGGGAACTATTGGTCCCTTTTCCTCAACATCTACCATACTGTAGACTTTCATTTCACCTCTAATTCAGGTTGGCTCCACTCATTTTCAGCACAAACAACTTTTTGTTCAGTGAGGTGTGCTTCATTAGCTTTGGAGCGACAACATACAAGAAGTCATACCTCAAGGAACAGAGATGGTTATCACAGTACTAGACCCTTTTGTTGATCATGGAACTGAACCAAACCCCAGGACAAATACACATGTAATACCTTTAAACCTTAGATAACTCTAATCTGAATGTGCTGCTGCTGATCGATGTGCATATTTCAGAGAGCATTTTCCTGACCATCCCATACGATCATCGTTCAGTACACCAGTCAAAACAGGAATTAAAAAAACAGCAAATTAATGTGTAAATGGAGGAGTGTAAGTTCTTCAAAGACAAACATAACAATATTATTAATTACTAATAATGCTATACACCCTTCTATCACATATTCAAGACAACACACATTACTAAAACCCTCGCCTTCTCCAGAGACTAAACAAATGGCTGGGCAAATATCGTAGCAATGAGGTTCTTTGTCTCCACATTTCTTTTGCAGATGCTAGATGTGCTGTAACAGGAAAGACACCACATACCCAAGATAACGGAGGCATGTCTTTGGTAGGAGTCGAAGGGAGATTTTCCTTCTCCCCGGTCTTGTTTAGCTTGAAAATTCAGCTGTCTGTCAGAGTATGTCTGCACAAAACCAAATCATTCTCATATTAGATCATGCAAACAGCATGTACAAGCTAGGATAGTCAAACACCGTGCAGATGTACCGTGAAAATGGCTGTGAAACATCTATGAAATCAATTAATTGAAAGCAGAAAACTCACTGAATCTGAAAATTTCCAATAGATACATTATTTCTGATTAATCCTGGCGGCAGCCATTGGGGACTAACAGCATACAGGCAGTACCCAAGCACATGGGTGCACGTTTACACGACTATACTTACAGGATATACCATTTACTCACCTGTTCAGGCAAGCACTGTCAGTCCCTTGCAGGTGAATTATAGGTTGTTTATGAACACTCACTATGTAAGTACCGGTCGGATTGAAGGCAATTGGTTCCACAGACGTACATCCTGTCATCATCTGCTCTATGCAGCACTCGAATGTAGTTCCTGCAGTCGGTCTGGAACATGAAGACGGTGGGGACATGTCAACCCTTGATTCATGCAGGACCATTATAGTAAACGACCAGCGGAAAACTATTAAACATCCGAGCACTAAAGGGGTATTCCACCCTAAGCGCAATCAGGGCTCAGTCTCATTCATAGTTTGAGTGAATAAACTCCTCCAGGGAGTTCTCTAACAATCCTTTCCATCTAATTCATACAGGTTGCTTGTTATCCTGTAAGCAGCTTTCGTATGACCTGATGGAGTCTAGTGGTGTCACTTGTCGTCACTTTTGCATTAGCAAAACATAATTCCGGCATTACAAGCAAACAAATCACATTGCAAGCCAGATTTATACTCACTAAGTAACTTATCTTGCCGATCGGTAGTTTTAAGATTTCTTTTAAAGGCTGCTATAAACGCCTATCGCCAAGATAAGTTACTTAGTGAGAATAAATCTGGTTTGCAATGTGATTTGTTTTGCTTGGAATGTTTTGATTTCGGGGGCCAGAGCTGCTTTAGGGAATGAGCCAAAAATGATGTTTTTGGCGAAATACCCATTTAATCGATCTCAAATTTTCCATTGATTAATTTGGATTGGCTTCTCTTCCGTTGCTGACTGCTTTATCCCTTTGCACATTTAAATATTGCTATGTAATTAATGCCAAGTGATAGAAAGGGCTTCAGGTCAGCTGGGATGGAATTAAACCGTCGGGGGAAATAAGGATGGAGGCGGATGGGGAGGGTTGATTGCTTAGCCTTTAGACGCTGGCTGCGTTCAAAATGTTCACTCACTCACTATACAGGGACACTATGTAGTGAATGTTTTGAAAACAATATAGAGTGAGTGAGGGAGCGGGAGGACAAGTGTACATTTTGAACGCAGCCAACGCAGTTCATGCATCTCTACAGTTGAGACCTCCCATACAGACTATAGTGTCTTGCCTCAAAATTCTTTCCATTGCGTGAACACAGGATACGTTTGTTGTACGGGACACTCCATGGAAGCTGGAACAAGATACACAAGTTATTCCAAGACAAGTGCATGAGATCACAAACAATTTGAGCCAAAAAATTTCAGTCAAATGAAAATACAAGTGGAATACAAACAATGGCCATGTTCACAACAGCTTATCTGTGCTCTATTCAGAGTGCAAGTACTCAAGAAAAAAAGTGACCAGCAGTTGCAGGAACCAATTCCCCTGGAGCAAATGCGAGGCCAAGGGCCTTGCTTCAGGGCCCAACAGCTGCACTGATCTAACAGTGGGTCCTGAACCAACAAACCTTCCATCTTCACCAGTACCCCACTCACCTCTGCCATCTTCATGGAAATATTGTTCATAACCAGTGCATAGATGGCATCACGGGCCCCCAGAAACAACACACCGAAGTCCTCACGCAACAGGAAAGTGGTGTAATTATAGATCCCCTCATCTCTGAAGAGAGTTACGCCATCATCTATCAACAAGATAAAGGGAAAAATAAAACATGCATTCATTTCTTTCAAGTCAGTCAATTCAGGAAAAGTTAATAATGCAGTTTTACGTCAAAATTCCCATTTCAGGAGTTCTCTGGAATCGATTTAATAACAAACATCTGATTTCCACTTTGTGATGCTATGTGGCCTTATTCCTTAAAGGCAAATAGTGTACTTGGCCTAATATATTTTGAGTGCTTCCTTCAGAAAGTTTGTGAGCGACCAAACAACATTTCAAAAACTCATTAAACTTAGCTTACCAAGAATACCAACCTTAGTCTTCAGAGCACCAAACGAAATGTACGTTTTTCGAAATGCAAGTGTTCTATTAAGGCAGTGTGATATCGCACCAGGTGGTTAGGTCACAGTACTGTCAGAACTGGCGGCACAGTTACGTCTCCAGTCGAACCATCCCCTGAAGAAAAATGCCTAACGCTAGTCTATGACATAACGCACCAAGTTCAATCACAGCATTTATATTTTTTTTAATCTGCGCGACAGATTAGCTACATTCAAAGTCAACGCAAAGAAGCGAATACACGTTATGGGCGCGTTAAGCAGCTTTCACACCGGACGCGAAACAAATATTTCGCGGATTACATTCCATACATTGGACAGATTACATTCAAAGTCATGACTGCTCATCAGCTACTGCATGTTAGTTCGCGTGCTCTTCTGATTAAAAATGCTCCTGGTTAACTTATATGCAGCAATTACGATCGGTTTGCTTGTGTTACTTCGGTAAGTATCAATGTGACAGTTTCATCATAACGTTGCCTGATTGTAGCCACTACAGTTGAAGCTAAACGGAGAGCTGCTGCATGTGTCTGCTGAGTTGGGCTGCAGGTAGACCAGACGTAGATTTTGCAGAGCTCGGGGTGCGTTTTTGAGTGCTTATGAAAGGATCGCTTTACATATCCATGACCGGGGTCAGCCTGATACATCGCCAATGTCTGGGCAAGCTCTCTGATACTACCGGTGAACGCAATAGGGAAACACACAGGCAATAATGTGTTCGGTGTAACAAACGATTTCTCTGCATTGCCATCGATTGAATATTACATTTTTCCTGTAAAAGTGATCAATTAGCTAGCTCCACATAAGCAACGGTTCACGCAGATGGCACTTGGTCTGTAAAACCTGTATTATGTTCATGACATAACCGGAGCTCTATCTAGCTCTCGCACGCTATCCATAATGCGCCTATTTTCTGCAAGGAAAAGCTAGTCATTCCAAAGCAATAAGTAAATCATTAACGCAGACAATTTCTGAAAAGGCTATTTAGCTTGGAGCTTTCACCCTTCCGTCATATACCAGTGCGGAAGCTGTTCATTTCTCCATGCTAACAACACACCACAGCTGTGCACACGAACCAGCAGGTCCTAATACACACTGAAGCAGTCCATAAGCTGTTGGTCCACTTTTAGCTGCTTCTCACTGTCCTCGTTTCCCTCTAAACTCAGACCCACTGGATTTCTACAGTCTCCAGTCTACACTTGGGCATGTCGACCTGATCTCCAAATGTGTTTATATGGGGTGGATTCTAGCTTCCCCGGCATCCTAGCCACGGAGTAGAAAAACCACTGTACTCACCAACTGCCGTAGAAAACTGAAGCCGATAGCAAATTCGTGCTTGAGCGTCCAGACTTTCGCACTGCGTCCTCCACTTTCGCCGTTGCATTTATTAGAACAAGTTAATTTCATTTGATCTATACACATGTACTGTGTTAGATTGCAGAATATGCCCGTCGACTCCTCAGGAGCTGGACCAGGAAAACTGCGTTCTGCTGCCTCATCCTGCCTAGTTCCACCCTCCACAGAGCTGGCCAGTCAGAAGAAAGTGGGCACACGGGGAGTGGGGGCCATAGCAGAAGAGCCACCCCAATGATGTGTTTCAGGCAGAGACTACTATGGACTACAAATGGGGTTTTTTGAGGATGGCGATGATTTTGAGCGAAATAAGTACCCTTTTTTACTTTGGCGATCAGGAGTGACTCCCCTAGAGTAAAGGTCAAAATATAAACTTGTAAAAATTGCATATTAGGTCACCTTTAAAACAATTTAAATGATTATGAAACACATGCATTGTTTCTTTTCCCTGAGTAAAGAGAAGCACGAGAAGTCCGGAGTCATAATCCCTTTCAATGTTGCTTGTGGTGAAGTCCAACTTTACACAAGTGAAACTGAAACTTCAATGCACAAGGATTTTAATTCCACATGAGAATCTCATAAATAAGCTTTCATTGAATAATTGCAGACTACGGTGAATAAGCCTAAAAAATGCGTAGGACCTACATTGAATGCGTGAGACTTAACATGACTGGCAAGAACAGGCCGTTCAGCCCAACTAATCTCGCCAGTTTCTTTATACTATTGTGAATATATCACCATAGTGTCTTGGCATCTCTCAGATCTGATTCTCATGCTTACTCTCCACTTGCTAAGCTGCTTCCCAGCCGGGTCCGGTGCAGGTAGTCCATGGCCCATCCCCGCTGTACGACTGCGGTGTTAATGTCTCTCTAAGACTGCTGTGAAGACGAGCTGAAGTGAGCTTGTGTTTACATTCTTTGTTAGTAACTTAGTATCGTTGATCATTGTTGTTGTTGGTGATGACATTCAAATTTTGCATTTGTGTTTGTTTCTGAAACACTGGCCATATCATGATCCTAGTCACTGGGGACTTCTTGGACTTCGGTACGGCACATATCCCAAAGCGAAACCCAAACAAACACAAGCGACCGGTCCATGCAAGCACGAAGTTGCCGTACAGTCGCTTATTATGTTCGAAGTCCAAAATTAGCACTCATTTTGTGTAGTATACAATGCAAGAACGCGTAAAAAGATTGTACACCCATTTACGACCAATGTAAACTTTTCATTTTGCAATCCCAGATGAGATCAGAGCTTTATTCGCAGAAAACTTATAAACCCACAAAATCTGGACGGTTTGTTTCAAATCATGTCATTGGGTATGTAGAAAATGTATTGATAAAAATATTTGTCCTGAATAAGATAACTATAACTTGTCCTTCTTTCACAAATTGGCTGTTGAAATAAGTAGGCAACAAGTCATTTTCTACTAGCTCTGGTGCAACTTCTCATTCATGGCAGCCGATTAGCCAATCGCTCTCGAGTCTTAAGGTCTCAAAGTGTCTAATTTCTTCATTTTTTTGCCAATATGACATACAATTACAAAAGTTAAATGCTGGATTCGTGAATTACAGGCCATAACACATGTCTTCAGGGTTTTTTTTCCCTAACTTAGTAGACCGTTAAGGTTTGGTTCGTTAGGCGTGAGCCAGTTGCCAAGGCTACGGCAAGTTGACCTCAAAATTACGTCGCCACTTCTCCAGCGAATATGCTTCGGGAGGAATCAAACAAAATATCTCAAGAGTGTGTCTTATTACCCCATTTAATGGATCTGTACTGAATATGATTGAGGACAGTAACATGAGTGTGGCCCCTCTTTCAACAAACCCATGTGTATCTTGTTATAAAAGCAAACTGAAAAAATCAATTTCTAACATTAAATATTTAAATGTTTTCTCCCCTGATTTTTTTTTTTTTTAAAACAAACTAAGTTTGTATAGAGTGCGAAATTGTAATTTCATTTGGTTAGAATGAATGGACCATCTCAAGGTAAACAGCAACCCCTAATCAAAATCTAACAGGCCTATTGTTTCCCAACATGTAAATAAATAATAGACCAGATATGTCCCAAGGTGTGCTTTATCAGCAGCAAATTCATGGCCAATCCTAAGTAGAAGTGTTCAAAAACACATCTGCAGCAGCTTCAAAAACAATGTTTAAAAAGCACAAATCTGTGATTTAACAACTCCTTTAAGGCAAATAGCCTAATATATTTTGAGCGCTTCCTTCTAATACTTTGTGAGTGACTCAACATTTCAAAAACTTATTAATCTTAGTTGACCGAAAATGCCAACCTTTGTCTTCAGAGCACTGGACGAAATGCAAGTGTTCTATTGTGTCAGTGTGATATTGCATCAGGTGGTTAGGTCACAGTACTGTCAGAACTGGCGGCCCAGTTACGTTTCCAATCAAACCATCCTCTGAAGAAAAATGTCTAATGTAACGCATCAAATTCAACCACAAAAATGATAAAGTTTGAGTTACAGAACTCGACGCAATTAGACAATTTAAGTTCTGTGGTGTGAGTGCAACTCTTGCTACTGCTATTACTCAAAAACCAATATGGTAATCGAATGAGATGTTTAAAAGTCATGCAAACTTAAAGCTGTACCTGGGAATCAAACCTAAACCTATTCAGTTACAGTACCATCACCATTAAACTAAACAGCTGCCCCAGAGTCGATAACAGGTGAACGTCAATGGCGCTGTTTCGGTCGCCTTATTATGATGCAACATAAAATAACCTGAGTAACATTAATGTCAGGGCAAAGGTGTTGCAACATGCATGCATTCTGACAATAGTAGGGAAGTCTCAAGCCTTCTTTATTATTGATGTTTCTTTTTTTATTTCTCATTTAAAAAAAAAAATGTACAGTAGCCAACTGAATATAATTTAGGACAATAACATGAGTGTGGCCCTTAGGTTCGTCTTTCGACCAACCCAGCTATGTGCATCTAGTTATAAAAGTAAACCAAAAAAATTGGACTTTGGATCAAAGTAAAAATATTACATCAATTTGTAATTCAATTTTTTAAAAATTTCTATGCCGATTTTTTTTTCCTTGAACAATTTCATTAGTCTTTGTGGCGGTGTGATATCACACCAGGTGGTTGTTTCACAGTACTGTCAGAATTGGGGGCCTGCAGTTATCCCTCTAAGCGAACCATCCTCAGAAGAAAAATGCCTAATGCTAATCTATGTTGTAACACACCAAGTTCAATCTCAACAGTAATAAAGTTTTTCAGTCACCGAAGTCGAATTATGCTATTAGACAATTTAAGTTCTGAGATGGGAGTCCCACTCCAGCTACCACTATTACTCATAAACCAATAAAGTCATTGCATGACATATTTAAAAGTTGCAGGCCTGTGTTTTCCCATTGAATTACATTTTAGTGAGCTGAACCTTACGTTTCGACATGTTGTCAATGCCATAACTAATATTACCAAGCTCAGTTCGACAACTAACCATGTACTGAATGTCAAGACATGCAGATGAGTGTGACTTTGATTGAACTAACGTGAATAATTG
This sequence comes from Gymnothorax reevesii, assembly GCA_029721435.1. NCBI lineage: Eukaryota > Metazoa > Chordata > Actinopteri > Anguilliformes > Muraenidae > Gymnothorax > Gymnothorax reevesii. The sequence continues at coordinate 27,024,513 of CM056575.1, read as the reverse complement.
GTCACTTAAAACTATGGTTAGCCTACTTGAAAAAGTTCAGTAGGCTTCATAAGCAGCTACTGGTACTGTTAATATGATTTTCATTCACTGTGTCATTCACATTTTAATTCTATAGCATGGAAAGAATGTAGTTATTATCTCCTTTAACATTCAAACTATTAGTACCCATCACTACCCAGTTGTTATGAATCGTTGACTTTTATTACAATCTATCCACAAGACACAGGCAATCACCATTATCAGGCATTTTGCAAAGCTTGACGATAACGGCCATTTTTTCCCGGCGAAAGGCACAATTACAAGCAAACTGCGACAGTAATGGCAAGTATAACAAGAGTCATCAGAAGATGACATATCCCACCGGTTCCACATAATTCGTGATTTGTGGCAGAGTTTTTGAATTCTGCTGTAGAAAAGGGACAAAGTCCAATTTTTGGGCTGTTCTTGGTATAGAAATGAAAGATTTTGGGCAGAATGGAACTGAAACCCCCCAGAAGGCACAACTACACCATAAGAGTAAGTTCCATACCAAATTTGAAGTTTGTAAATGGCATAGTTTTTGAGTTCTGTCCTGGAAGCGAGACAAAGTCCAATTTCAGGGCTGTTTTTGGTGAAAATTTCCAAAATTATGGGCAGCATGGAACTGAAACCCCCAAAAGGCACAACTACACCATAAGGGTAAGTTCCATAGCAAATGTGAAGTTTGTAAGTGGCTTATGTCACTTTTAGTACAAAGAGTTAAAATGCTTTGGTAAGCGAAGAACATCTTCATGACTTAATGCAGGACTCTCAGACGTGATTGACAAATCGCATTTCAAGTTTGACAAGTAAACTTGGGGTTATAAATAGGATCATTTACTGTCATTAAGGCAAGCCAGCTGACAAGCAGAGGTTCAAGCTGACACCTAAACCTCTGCTTGAATATGTTCACAATGGTGCTGAACATAAACCCAGCCTAATCTAATGTAGTAATATTAATGTGACATGATGTGTGTGGTAAAGGACTCAAAGGTTGTTGCATTACAGGAGAACAAGCAGCTCTCACCGTTTCTGAAATGCCAAAAATTCTGATGTTTTTGTCTGTAAAATTCTTTCAGCAATGGCTCCACAAATCACGCAGATCAAAAAATGATCAATCAACATTTCAAACATGAAATGTTACCTCCAGTAAAACCCAGAAAAAAAAAAAAAAAAAAACACTCAGTGGTTCATGTTCTTACAAAATGTATTTGGAATCACAATACCCATAAACAACCTGTAAAGCTAATCTGCAGTGTGCGCACACACGTGTGAGTGTGAGAGAGAGAGTGTGAATGTTCATGAGTGAACAACAGTCAAGGTGCCAGTGTGCTACTTTCCCAAATGGCAAAGATGACCTAATCAGAGAAGCACAATTCTGCAGCACAGTCCCCACAGAATCAATAAGAATTTCATCTCTCCTAGAAAAATGAGTACCTTCCATTGGCACTTGACAGTGCACTGGCTTCCCCAAAACTATTCCGTAAAAACCTCGCACAGCAGATGAAATGATCATTTTCTTTAGTTAGCTGCCCTTGGTCCAATAAATATTCCACCAGGAGCCAGTCAGATCTCTGACTCGTCATTAATGTACTTAAAAACGTCCATTGGGGAAATGACCCTGGGAGACAGGCTGTGATTGGTGGTCAGCTCGTTTCCCGAATGGCTGTAGCCAGCGTTGCAGTTAGCCGGGGTCACGAGCAGCTTGCTCTCGGTGGCCACCTTAGTCTGGAAAGGTACCTGTTGGCAGGTGAAGTCCGGCGGAGGGCCGTTTGGGATCTGTCTGGACCCGGGGCCCACTAGGTGTTTGGGTCCATAACGTCTCAGAAAAGGGAAGGTCCCATTGCATACATTCCAAGTCACCAAAGCAAGTAGTAGCAAAGCCAACAAGGCAACAGACACCTGTAGGGCGATAATCTTGCCCTGTCCATTCCCCGATTGTGGTAAAAAAGGGATTTCCTCCCGTAACACGTCAGGGGGTGTGGTTCGGGACTCTCTGGATGGCCCGGGGGACTGAGCATTAGTAGATAGGTAATCAGGAGGTGGGGTTCTTGAGGGCGGGGCTCCTGTAGAGTCTCCACCTCTAGGCTGCAGTTGATAAACTGCAACAGTTTGGATATGTCGCTTCCCTCTCACCCACTCCACTGACTGGCACGTGTACTGACCGGAGTCAGCCAATGAGGCGTCGCGGATAATCAGTCCCTCATGATACAGGAAGTACTTGGGGTTGGACCCGTCCAGAGATTGCCCTTCAAATAACCATAGCATCTTGGCCAGATTGGATTTGGGTCGGCATTGCAGAAGGACATTGTTTCCAGGGATAAGGGCGTAGCTCTGGGGCTCCACGGTCCCTGAGGTAACAGAGTGAGCACAGAGGTAAAGGCTTTAAAGGCATGAAGATCGGCGTTTGCTTCAGCAATAACCATGGGTTCACACAGTTGCTACTCCAGTTTTCATCAATTTAGCACAAGCACGTAAATAAGCGGGCATTTGAATCAGAACAGAAAATGGATTTATCAATGAAATAATGCTACTGCTGAACAAGATGTCACATTCAGGAAATCAGTTCTCTATAAAATCAACAAGTTTGTTCCTTCTGAAAGCTTTATTAAATAACTACCCTGAACTGAAACAATAATTGTGGAATTCTAACACGAATTTCAGAAAATCACACATTAGCGAACTATCAGTCTCTGTAATGTTCATCACATGGTGTCCATTAAAAATTGCAACCAACTCAAGTAATAACCATTTCTCAATTTTTATCATTTCCCAAGTGTCTCTTACTATCCAACAGAGGTGGCCACATAGACTATATAAAAAGATGGACGCAGCATCTGGGTCTGAAAATTGAAGCCAATGCAGAAATGGCATTCTATTTAACGGCCAGCAGATGTCGCTGGTTGTAGAAAGAAGTTCAATGCTATAGAAGTCTATGAGAAAATGACCCTAATTTCCCACCTCAATTTTTATTTCAATAATGATTTTCCACATTATTTTATGGTATCTATTACAAGTTTCAAGTCTCCTTCGATATATCATGATGTTAATTTTTGTAAATTATGGTCCAAAACGGACTAGAATAAGGGATAAAACCAGATATGCTTTGGGGGCGTGGCTATCCTCTGGTCCTCCTCTGATGCTGTCAGATTCACACATAGATCCACCCCTCACTCCTCCCTGGATCTTCAATTCACGCTCTCATCCGATAGGAATCACATCCGGTTTCAAAATGACAAAATGGCACTGTTCAAATTGCTAAAATAGCGGCTTCCTAAATGGCATGCTGAAACCAATAGACCCATTTGCAGCTGACGTCATCAAAAAGATGCGTGCGCATCTTGGCAACAGAAGTAACGGTCTCCCCAATTCAGTCTGACGAGTTATGAATCTGGAAACATTGAATTAGATATTTTACCAGCACCGAAATGTCTGGTTGTTGCTTGTACGGCTGTCAGAATTGATATTTCAATGGTGAACTCAAGTTTTACAGGATTCCAAGAGGATCACATCCGTTTCACGCCCACTGGCCGCAAGCGAAGCATCAAGTCAAACTCCGAACGTTGCCTTCATGCTTTTAAACGCCCTGAAAGCCGCATCAACATTGACAGCTGTCAAGACCGAGAAGCCATGGGTGTCACTCTCAATATTCAACGAGATAAAGTTTAATTTTGAAAATACCTGCTGATAAAGCTTATTTTAAGTGGTGAAATAGTGCGACGTTCAGGTTGCTGCGCACTGTGTGTTATATACAGGCATAATTGTCCTCCTAAATTTAGCTGTCAGGTAAAATAAGATTATGATTCACTTTACTTCACCCAGCAGCAAATTAACTAGCTAGCTAACTTAGCAGTGTTAAATTCTTACCAGTGTACCTTGAGTTAGGTTCTAACTGTAGATTGTTTGTTAACTTAAATGCGCACAAAATAACGGATTTCCTCTCAAAATTGTGACTTGGTTAAAAAGCAGGTACATCGGTTTCAACAACTGCATATGAGGTTTCTGTGTGTGCCACCAACCATGACAAGGCGAAATAGTTAAATAGCTAAAAGACAAATGTGTTTCTATTGAGTTGACGCTCAAGAAATTGAGCAATGACGAAAAATTAAAATCTGACGCGTGTCACACGCTGCCAGTGGGCTTTGCTCTGTTAAAATTAATGTAACTAATTTTTTGACGCGCGTCTCACAGTTACAGACATTAAATTAATTATGTGAGAATAATGGTAAACCAAAGCAGATTTCATGTTTGCATGACAACTACGCAGTAAAACTCGCTAGCTAGCAAGCCAACAATACAAAATAAAACTTAGCTTGCCATGCAGGTGCAATTAGCTGTCAGGACGTAGTTTTCGGTTTATTTTTTATTATAACCCATGTGTCATACACGGTGATTTTATGCCGTTGTGTTTGACTAGGAAGGACCTCTGATTTTGAGACACAAAACTCCTAGTCTGTCGTGGTATTTAACATTCTGCTTATGTCCGCAGATAATGTAATCATAAGCATCCAGGGACCTGAATGCTGTAGTTCCTCCCTAGTGTACATGGTAGGTTTCTCGATCAAATGGGTTTATATATCAGGCCACGGAATACTAGGCCACTAACTAACGTCATCTACCTACTTACTGATACCATACGGATCTGGAAATTGGTTGCCATTTGTCAAAGTTAATTTGTTTAGGTAGAATTCGCCATCTTTGATGGCTAATGCCCTTGCATAGCTTGACAAGCTATTATGGTCCGCCATACTTGCGTTCCAAGCTGTGTGCGCAGCCTGTTTTGTTTGCAAACAGTAAATGGGTGTATTGGTGAAGTCATGGTTACTTCGCCCATAATTTAATACAGCCTATGGGCAGCCATAAGCAGATATCAGAAGAAAATTTGAGTAAATACACACTTTGATTTTAAATCTATACACTGTGCGTGACATCACACAATTAGTATGAACTTCCTAAACTGAAACGCAAATTTATCAAAAATACAACGATTAGCCAGCAAACTTGATAATGTTCTATTGTACTAACATGGGAATGATTTCATCATAACATACACATGACCTGAAATTCCAGTGATTTAGAAAACTGCTGTTGTAACATACATCACATGAACACTATACTGTCTCCATTCAGCACTAGCATATTGTTTCATTTATTGTACTTGCTGTAAAAAATGTGATGGGTGGATATTTTTGCCAGTTTGTAGCTATGACATTGCCCATTGACAGGCACAGCACACAGAGTTTTACCTGAATCTGGACAGAGAGATTCATCTCCGTCTGTCAAACTCTGCACAAGGGCCCTGAAAGACAAGGGAGCGGATTTCAGATCAACTTTCAGTCTTGTTTATAATTTCCGTACAGTCTCATCTTCAGCAAACTTAGCTTTCAGCCTATCGCCAGGTCACAACTTCCCAATAACCATGCCTTAAAAAATATACACCATTGATTGAACAACGTAGTCTTGGCCTGCTAAGCACACCAACAGTGGCAGTAGTTTGTGCTTGCCATGCTTTGTGCACTCAGGCAACGAATCTTCATTGAGACAACATCTAGAGAGTACAACTTTTCTCAGAACATTTTTTTTCTGGATTCAGCTGCCAGATTCTGAAAAATCTATTTAAAAACAGGGTTTTGTACAGCACATTTTTCCTTTATGACTCATATCAAACAGCCTTCAAATGAGAGTGAGAGCCCTGAATCTGAACCTCAGACATTCAAGCTCACAGAAGGAGATTATACAACAAACGTGGTCTCACATGTTTATTGGTAATACAGGAAAGACTCTGCAAAACAGAAAATTCCCACATCCCCCAGAGGCCAATGCAGTGGCGTAGCCAGCGGGTGTGCCAAAACACATCCCTTTATGGCAGCAATTAGTCCTGGCTAGTTTTCAATCATTTTCCTTTATTGACGCGTTTTCCAATTATCGTAATTGGCAACTGAAGACACTGTTTCTCTCCATATGCGATTTAACAGCAATGAAATCGTGGGAGAAATTCAGTAAAAAAAAAAAAAAAGTACTTATTAATTGGCCAGTTGATTAAATAGGTCGGATTCCAATGAAATATCGCCTTTCACTCTCTGTATTGCGTGGGTTGATTTAAAAAAAAAAGTGGCACTCAGCAGTTAAATAGGCAATAAAAAGCACACGGCTCAGGTGATTGGCACAGGTATGCCATTTTGAGTAACATTGATTTAAATACAGCAAATACAGGTCCAGATGAATGATTGTCGTCTTACCTAATCGGGGAGAACAAGCAGCACCTCTTGAAGTGTGGAGTGCTCTTGTAGTGAATCTTTTGTTAATCATGAAAATGACTGAGAACATGTCTGAGTCAGGACTGATAATTGTTTAAAACTGATGTTTTGTGCACCCCAATTATCACTTCCGGTTCCGCCACTGTACTGAATTTAGCCCATGATTTCATCGCTGTTAGATCGCATACGGAGAGAAACTGTGTCTTCAGTTGCCAATTACGATAATTGGAAAACGCGTCTATAAAGAAAAATGATTGAGAACTAGCCAGGACTAATTGCTGTCATTAAGGGATGCGTTTTGGCACACCCGCTGACTACGCCACTGGGCCAATGCAGCCAGATTTTGTTCAGTTTTAGACCAGCAGCTTGGTTGGCATACCTGTCTGAAGTTGAGTCCTGGCTGGACACAGCAGTGCAGAGAGCTGTAGTAGCGTCCCACGCACAGTAGGGGTCTCTGGCGAGCACGCAGTCCTGGCAGGTGCTGTAGCGGCCACACTGGCTCAGCGGCATCTGTGCAGCGGCAGCCTCTGACCCTACGTACAATTGGCCCTTACACAGCGATGAACACAAGTCAGTCAACAACTCTATAACCACAGGAGCTAATCAAATCCTGTAATAAACACAGTCAGATGAACATTCCAGTCAGCAGAGGGAATCTCATGTTAATGCAGTGTACTGAACCTGGTCAGAATGATTCTTCTTATCATCCAGACCAAAGGGGTGTGAAACAAGCTCAGCCTTAACAGAAGACCCAACCCCACAAAACAGTTTTACCCTCAACCACATGTCCCCTGATCCCAGTCAAAATTCAAAACCTCATCGGGGGCTTGAATCAGCCAGGCAAGCAACATATGCCCAGGGCTACCCACTCTTGCCGCCATCCATCCCATCCCAATTCTTCCCCTTATCCGGGGTCGGGTCGCGGGGTAGCAGAAAAGCCAAGTGGCCCAGGTACCCCACTCCCCAGCCACTTACTCCAACCCTTCCAGGGGAACCCCCCCCTCTCCCAAGAGCCAGTTTTCATAACCTAGGCCCAGAATGCCTGGGTGTCCACTGACCCCTACTCCTCTCCTCCGGGGTGGTGGGTCCACAAAGACCACTCTTAAATCCACATCCTAATTCCATTTTCATGATAACAAAATGCAGAATGAATTTCATTGGTTACTTAAAGCCCAAAGGACGCATTTTTTGTTTTTACCATGGTGCGAGAGAGCCGCAGGGTTTTGATTGGCTCCAGGGCAGGAAGTAGCTGCATCTCTTCAATGATGAACATCTCTCCATCATAGTTCACAGCTTTCTGCACAAAGCCATTCTCTGTGAATGAAACGGCAAGAACACAGTCACAACACAGCTCACAGAAATCGATAGGGAGCTTCCTCTAACCACCCCCAACCCACCAGCAGAAAATGAGAACATTTGGCCAAGGTGTTTTTCAGCCATCGTCTGGAAACGAGAAGTTAACGGACGGACAAACAGACGGACCCCGCTTGCCATCACAATACCCCTCAACGACTTTTGTCGGCTGGGAAAATTCACATGAACGCCCCCTCATGTTGGAAAAACAACTCGGCATCTCGGCGATAATTTTGGTACACGAATTGCCGACTTGACTTGATATTGACGTCACATTCAGTGAAAAATGGCAGATGAAAACCAGTGTGTAGTTTACTTTTAAGCAAATTAGGATGTTTTTCTGATTAAAATACATATGTAAGTAAGTAATCATATTTCATGGCTCATCCATTCCGGTTGTTCTTCAGTGTCACGAAAAAACTGGAAACAGCTGTCAGTGTTTTCTTTAAACTCTCTGAGCATTAAAATACAACTCAGCTTCTTTGCAACATCCATGTTTTTCCCACATTACGACTACAAAGCACATGAACACAATGAAGTCGGAAGAACGACTTGCCGACTTGGGAACTCCGACCTTCCGACATCACATGAATGCAGCATTACAACACTTTCGCCCTTTATCAGATCGCTCCAAGAACACCACAAGAGCATTTTCAGGTTAGCGCACCTGTGCCAATGAACATCACGTCATAGGCGTGCCCGTCTGAAGCGGTCACGTGGTCCACGACAACGCGAGTGAACCTGGGGCCCCTCTTCAGCAGCCTGGGCTTCCCGTCTAGGGGCCGCACCGCCTCGTCCATGAGGGGCCGGTCCCTCACAAACTGCAGGGTCTTATCCGGCAGGTCCAGAGAACTCATGATGCCCTGCTTCCTGGTGGCATTGGTGATGCACTGCCAATCCACAAAGCACACAAATACATTCGCTCATTTCCAGTCACATACAGTACACCAGCATTTCAGCAGAATTTCCCACCACATTTTCAGTGATATGTATTTTTTTACTGCTTAACCCTAACATACAATTAAGGTTTCCTTCAGAACAATACATTTATTCGTATATTTAATATTCTAGAACTTCATTCCTTTCAATTTCCATTCAAAAATGTTTAAAGAACATTGCAAAGCTGCTTAAAGGACATTCCAATCAGATTGTTTTTAAACCTCAAATGTGAACCATAAAAGGTATTGTGAACAGTGAGTAACTGACGTTACCCTTCAATGTTATAATTCCTAAGAGCACAGAAAGGCTCTTGGTTTTTATTTCCCAAAATGCAAAATATTGTTTCCCCAAATTCAATCGGAGTTTGAATTTAGAGATTCTTGCTTTACTTGTCTTCATTCAAAGATTAGTTCCCTCCCAGTAGTAAAGAGCATTTATCGAATGGTGGCAGAAACACATTGACTGTTCAAAGCGCAGGTGCAACACACAAGTAGCCAACTTTGACAACATTTAGCGACTTGTTCAAAGATGTTGCATGGGAAAGGAGGAATGTTTTCACAAAGCAGACATTCGTAAGTCTAATTTCCCACACTGACCAGTTTTCTCTATTGATGTATACTCAAGTAGAAACAGTCCCCAATATTTGTGTTTTTTTTTTTTTTTTTTTTAGTTTGAGTGCATGAACCTCATAGGGTTCATATGCCATAGCAAACAACAGGAGTGCAGGTACTTTTATTTTAGAGCATGAGGTATTCTAAACAGTGTTTTTGAGCAACGCGGAATGGCATTGCCAGTCCGTCACCTGTTGCAATGCGTCAAACACCTCATTCATAGTCACTACTGTGATAAACCACAAACGGTCTTTATAAATGCACTTGAAATAATAATTTATCACGCACGTAAATGTTTTCAACATTGATTGTTATGTCCTGCCTATAAATGTCAGCAAAAACCGCCTCTAAAAAGCTAATGAACACAGAAAATGTACACTTAAGAAATTGCTTTAACTAGGTTGAAAAAACAGGTTTAAAGCCTTCAATAAATGCACTGCACAGTGGTTACCAACAACTCCCGAGTAACTTTGATGAGTGAAATGCAGAGGAAGGATTACACCAAAGGGTCAGATGAGATAAACTTATCATGAGAAGGTACCAGAACATTTCATCAGGGTCATGAAAATGTGGAGACTGAAAGTGACATGCTTTTAATTTTCCTCTTCTCCTGGTCACAGCGAGAGTACCTGGCTGCCACCAAGTTTCACATGCTGGGAAAAGGAACACTTTTCCGAAAGCTGGCTTCGGGGTGGGGAGGTGGTGCAGAGAGAACGAAGGGAGTTCTCTGATGACAAACCAATAAACATGTGAGATGAAAACTCACCGCTCCTGGACGGGGAACCGGTACTTCTCCGCTGTACATCACCCACTTCACGTCAGACGTCTCCACCGTGACGGCCGTCTTGTAGCGCCCTTTAGAGAACACGTCTCCGATTGCGGTGACGCTGTACGCGCACACTGCTGACAGGTTTGAAGAACCCCTGCCACACAATAAACAATAGTACATTACTGTTACTTAGCTGACGCCTCTGTTCAAAGCCACTTGCATGTGAACAGATCAAGCAACGCCAGTCCCCTTGGAGTAAAGCAGGGTTCTGTCAGTCTAAAGCCCAACGCCCACTGGAAGCGTGAGACGCGCGTCAAAAAATTGGTTCCATTAATTTCAATGGAGCAACACCCACTAGCAGCATCAACGCGCGTCAGATTTTTACTATTCACCACTGTTGAATTTCTGAAGCGTCAACACAATTAAAAAGCATTTGTCTTTTAGATTATTTAACCATTTCGCCTTGTCATGGTTAGTCACACCTTTAGCTGCAACCTCACATGCAGTTGTCAACCTGCCTTTTTAACAAAGACGCAGTTTTGAAAGGAAATCGTTATAATAAAATCGGGCATTTTTTTTTCCCCGCCACCGCCAGCTTTATTTTCCTTTTTATTTTAATAAGTGAACCCAAAATGAGGGAAGGGTTTAACAAACAACCAAGATACATGTTGCTGTAGGAAAGTACAGATATGGACAGACATGGACAGGAGACAGAATGAATTGGGAGACGGGGAGAAAAAAAGAAGGAAAAGAAAGAAAAAAGAAAGAGCAAAAATGTTCAATTGGCCAATAAGCAACAAAACTAATTATAATAATAAAAAAATAAATAAAATAAAAAAAACTGGAAATGGGGTATAAAGATTAAAGATTCATTGTGTGATATGTGTGATGATTATTGTGACTGGGGTCTGAGGTCATGGAGGTGGGTTTGGCAGTTTGGTGAGTTCAAAGTGGGTTATGAAAGGGTTCCATCTTTCATTAAAGGCTGATACAGTGTTTTGTTTGTCGGCTGTTGCTCTGATTATTGAAATGTGTTCTTTGAGGGGGTTGATCCAGTGAGCAACATGACAAGATTTTTTTGATTTCCAGTTTTGAAAAATTACTTTCTTGCCGATGGTTAGAGAAATAAGTAATGGATTTTTAAATTTTGGTGGAAGGGTTATTTCTGTAGCATTTCCTAGTAGGCAGAGTGATGGGTCCATTGGAATTCTGCAGCCAAACATCATGGAAAGCTTTCCAGTTATTGGAGTGAACCGATTGGCAAACCCAAGTGGCGAGAAAATAATTGTCCGTAGTGTCCAGAGTGCATTGCCTACAGTTGCCTGTGTCTGCTAATCCCATTTTGAACATTTTACTTTGGGTGATGTGGGTTCTATGGATAGTTTTGTATTGTATCAGTTGCAGGTTAGAGTTCCTGGACATAGAGATGATGTTATTATTGATTTGTATCCAGAAGTCGGGGCCGGGAGAGATATCCAAGTCATTTTCCCATTTTGTGGTTGGAAGTGAAATTGAGGTATCTTGTATGGATATAAGTTTATATAGTTTGGAGGTGATTTTCTTTGAGTTTGTAATTTTCATGATCTCTGTACCTTGCAAAATGCAACTGACCTTGCACTTTGAAGGATTTATGTCTCAGCAGCAGCAGCTCCTTATACTTCCTGATGGTAAACTAGACAGCGGCGGACTGATTTCACGTAGCAGCCAGCGCTATAATAGTTAGTTTACCTGAACCAGTTGTTGCTAGACGTAGCCTACTTCACGACTAATTGGAGCAAAGTAAAATTCCGCTGCTGCTGAGAGACTAGTCCCTCAAAATGCAAAGAATCATGAGATGCAAGGTCAGATTTATTTCAAAAATTGCTCTATCAACACAGACATATACATCGATAGCCTAGCGTTATAACCGATTTGCTTTGGGTGCACTGTGAAGTGGGTAAGACTGTTTTTATTGGTAGGCTAATTAAAAACCGTTGACTTGCGCTAGCCTAGCAACAGCAAACTCTGCAAATAGAAGTAATAAATGAGAATTTTTGAAAACTGTCTCCACATATCTCAAACACTGTGGCTCACTTGTAAATGAGTCCAAAATCCTGAACTACTCCTTTAACATCTAAATTTTGGAGGAAAATTATGCCTGTATATAATGTATAGTGCATAGTAACCTGACTGTTGCACTTTGCCATGACTTAAAATAAGCTTGATAGGTAGGTAGGTTGGTTCCCCCCCAAAATTAAACGTTGTCTAGTTTAATATTTTGAGATTGACACTCATGGCTTCTCAGTCGAGTTGACAGCTGTCAAAGTTGACGCGGCTGACGCTTTCAGCGGGCGTTTAAAAGCGTCAAGGAACGTTTGAAGTTTGATGCGGCCAGTGGGCGTTGGGCTTTATTGTGGCTACACGAGGGTTTGGACCTTGAACTTTCAAAACCCTATAGGTTTATAGTCACAAATTCTGGTCCTGGAGATCAAACATCTTAAAGGCTTTCATTGCAAACTTAATCTGTCGCACCCGTCTACTAATTAGTAGCTTAACAGGACCTCTTGCGCTTGCACAAGGTGTGCTTTGCAAGATTTGGAGAGAATACCAACAGGGCTGTAAACTGGGAGGAATGCAGCTAGTGACCACCGCTATTGACCCTAGTATTCAATACCAGTAAGTCAATGAAGGAGGGTCTCACCTGTCATTGTAATGGGATTGCCATGTGACACACTGGTTTTTCCAAGATGAACTTTTCCTTGCAAATAAGTTCCAACGTATTTGTGAGTACGATTTCTAAATCCATTTGTCCTCACAGTCATTAATATGGTGCAATATTATTTGCTCATCTCACATCCTAATCTCACATAAAAATATCACGTGCGGAGCTGTGATATCATGAACTGCGAATTATGGACATCGTGCCTCATGAGGCGCCATTTTGGCTCCATTAACTCACTGTGGGGTGAACACGGCGTAAAAGACGCTTTCCCTCCAGTTGTTGTGTTGCAGCTGGAAGACATCTTGGATGATGTAAGGGAGGCTTGGCTCAGGAACGGGGCAGTCGAGACGGGCTTTCAGGAACGTGGTCCACCTCCTCTGCAGCGTCCGCTGGCCTCCCATGTCTCCCTGAATATGACAGGCGAGGGGTGTGGACTGGATCACCATCTTAAACTCATCAGGCCATGACAGACTAGCTAGACGTGTGGTGTCTGGAGCAAAACTTCCCATTTTCAAGATAGGACAATTGACAAAGTAGATGACTTTCAGTAATTAAAAACTCATTGGCGTTTTCTGTGAGAAAATGCAAAGGAACACATTTTCATTGTGTACACACCAGCCATCTCCGTTCGCCCCATAGCTTAATGGCAAAGAGGTGAAAAGCACCTAAGGGTGAAGTCAGGGCTGTCTAGGCCTGTTCCTGGAGATCTGTTCCAACATCCGGGAGGTTTTCAAAAAAGCTCACCTCGTTTAAAGGTCCCCTATCGAGTCACCAGGAGCAACACCGATTAGCCATTATGAGCCATTTCAAAATCTGTCCTTCATGACATCAAGGGCTGAGAGATCACCCAGAATAATGAAGGAACTGACCAACTGCTTGGCTGAAGTTAAGTCTTTCCTGCTTTTGGGCAGTCAGTTCACCATTTCAATGGCCTCCCGCTAGAAGGGTGTAAGTGACATATTACAAATTTCACAGACGAGCAAAAACAAAAAAAAAAAAAAAAAAAAAAAAAACTGCTACAGCACCAACTGTTAAATTTGTCAGCAGATACCACTTTTTAAAAAGTCATTTTAACCCCTTTAGGACAGGAACTGAGGCACCAGACTTGGTCAGGAGATGGGCTAGTCGCAGTTATTCGAAAACAACCAAAAAATTCATTTTTGACTAAGGTTTCACTTACGCCCTTCATGCATGATGTCACAAAGGAGTGATTTTGAAATGGCTTCCTTTAAATTATTGGCTGTATACCAGGTGACATGATAGGTGACCTGTAACAGCAAAAAGATCTAATTTGGCAGCTGAGAGGCAGAATTGGGAGTACCACATTGGGGTTGGATTTTAAGCCCACAGGATGAATGATCTCCAGGAACAGAGCGGGGCAGCTGTGCTGTGCAGTCTCGCTCCAGTTGAGCACTCCTGAGCCTCTGTGGGCTGTGCATTACCTTGCAGACACGGGCCACGCGCGACACCATAAGCTTATTGGGATAGTCAAACTCCATTGCATTCTCGGTGAAGAACATGTAGACCTTATCATCATCTCCATCAGTGCTGCCTTCACTCTCCCGAACCACGTCCATGTGCACGAACACGGGCTCTGAAATCACACGCGGCCACCTTTTAAGTCTTGCATTACGTGCGAACAGCAAAACACAGAAACAGTTCCATTTTTTTTTAATGACAGCACTGGCTTCAAAACAATGCAGCCAATTTTTTTCCCATTGAAATGTTGACAGTACATTTTTGGGAACTGTACCGAGATGAGATTGAAAGGACAAAGACTGAGGTGTGAGTCGTGTGGAGAGACAGATGGTGAGGGACTAAAATAGACACGTACTAACAGAAGGTGAGAGACCGAGAAAAAACAGAGGGGAGAGGGAGAGAGAGAGAGACTCTTCTGACCGTTGAGCCAGGAGCTCTTGAACTCTGTCCGTATTGCTGTGGCCGAGTTTCGCAGCACCACTGGCTCGGACCCCAGGAAGTTGTTAGTTGTGGCTGAGTAGAGGACCCCATCTGAGAGAACCAGGGTACAGAATCAGTGGTGGGACAATGGGCATTTATGACAGGTGGTCTAATAAATTTGTTAAGCACTGTAAATACAACACAAAAAAAAAACCAAATTGGCAAGTATGGGATCAGGTTACGACATGTAGTCAGGCATATACACTTTCTCAGGATGTAAGTTCTGAGCATGCTCAATAATCATGACTGATCTCGCAGGCTTTTTTATCTTTGAGGATGCACTTCACAAAATTCAATGTTCAGTGCTCAAGTCAGTGTTCTCGAACTCGATCTCTGTCAGTTATCCGTTGTGATTGTTCGAGGTGCGCAATGAACCTCCTAATGTGGGGTTAATTGTAAAATGAACCTTTTACATGGTTACACAAGGTTGACCAAGGTGTGCTTTCAGTCGGTTTACCTCACTGCCAACAAACGGTCTCTCACTAATTTTCAGAGTTCGAATACGTTTTCATGGAAATCAATTGCAAAGAGTTCGCACTGCATGCAAATAAATTTCTTGATCATACTTGTTTTTCACTGACTGAGCTAACAGTTCAAGTCATCAAATCCATCAGAGTATTGTCTAAATAACCATATTTTTTCCCAAAACACAACACAGGATTGACGTGACCAACCCATAGCAAGTGTTAACTAGGCTTGAGAAATACTCCACACGGCAAGTTGAGTTGTGAAACGGTGTTACAACGAAGCCTCTCATAACGTACAACAATGAAATAAAAACAACTAATTGACACAACTTCTATCACAGAAGGAGACAATCCAAAATGAAAAAAATACAAGCCCGATTCCAAAATAATTGGGACAAAGTGTAAATTGTGAATAAAATCGAAACGAAATGACTTTCAAAAATCACACCAGCCAGTATTTTATTCACAATAGAACAGAGATAACATAGCAAATGTTGAAACTGAGAAATTTTAATGAACTCATTTCAAATTTGATGGCTGCTACAAGTCTCAAAAAAGTTGAGAAGGGGCCTGTTTAACATGGTGTAGCATCTCCTCTTCTTTTTAAGACAGAGTGGAGGCATCTGGGCATTGAGGAGACAAGTATCTTGAGTTTAGCCATTGGAATTTGATCCCACTCTTGTTTAATACAGGCTACCAGATGCTGGAGAGTTTTGGGTCTTCTTTGATGGACTTTTCCTTTAATTAAGCACCAAATGTTCTCAACAGGTGAAAGATCATGACTGCAGGCAGGCCAGTTCAGCACACGGACTCCTCCACTACGAAGCCATGCTGTTTTAATAGCTGCAGTATGTGGTTTTGCATTATCCTGCTGAAATACACAAGGCTTTCCCTAGAATAGATGTCATATTGAGGGAAGCATATGTTGCTCTAAAACCTTTATACACCTTTCAGCATTCATGGTGCTTTTTAAAACATGCAAGTGTCCCACACCATATGCACTAATGCATCCACATACCATCAGAGATGTTGGCTTTTGAACTGAACGCTGACAAAAGGAGAGGTGGTCTTTCTCCTCTTTAGCCTGGAGGACACGACGTCCATGATTTCCAACAAGAATGTCAAATTTGGACTCGTCTGACCACAGGACACTTTGCCACATTGCTACAGTCCATTTTAAATAAGCCTTGGCCCACAGAACACGGCAACGCTTCTGGATCATGCTCAACAATGGCTCCTGTTCCGCATGATAGAGTTAGAGGTGACATCTGTGGATGGCATGGCAGACTGTGTCAACAGACATTGGTTTCCTGAAGTATTCCTGGGCCCATTTAGTAATGTCAATGACAGAATCATGCCGGTGACTGATGCAGTGGCGTCTGAGGGCCCGAGGATCACGGGCATCCAGTAAAGGTCTTCGGCCTCAACCCTCACACAGAGAGATTTTTCCAATTTCTCCAAATCTTTTGATGATGTTATGCACTGCCGATGATGAGATCTTGAAAGCCTTTGCAATTTGACGTTTTTAAAGTATTACACAATTTTTTATGCAAGCCTTCACAGGTAGTGCCTCCGACTACCTTTACTTCTGACAGACTCAGCCTCTCCAAGACTTTTATAGCCAATCATGTTACACACCTGTTGGCAGTTAACTTAATTACTTGCTAAATGTTCTTTCAGCTGATTCTCCCATACATTAATTGCTTTCTCAGTCCTTTTTTTTGTCTGTGTCCCAACTTTTTTGAGACCTGTTGCAGCCAGAAAATTTGAAATAAGCTCAGTTTGTGGATAAAAATGTAAAATGTCTCAGTTTCAACATCTGAAATGTTATTTATGTTCCATTGTAAATCACATTGGCTCATGTGATCTGAAAGTCACTGCATTTTTGATTTTATTTACAATTTACACTTCGTCCCAACTATTATGGAATTGGGGTTGTAGATAGGGAAGTAAGTAGAGAGGCTGTATCTTGCGGTTAGGGATGTGGATGGTGGCAAGTCCATCAAAGAAGTGAAAAAAACAATAAATCATATGGCACCTGCCTATTCTGGTTTTAACTGCCGCCAACCTTGTGGACAAAAATAAATCTGTCAATGTTTGGTACAGTCTCTGGTCAATATTAATACATTTTTTGAAGTGTGGATCTAGAATCTGTTGATGTGTAGATATACTCCATCTGTCAACAAAACTCAACATTCATCAGGCCATCCACTTAAAGATCCATTAGTGATGGATGGATAAACAGACCCACAAGGATACCAATTCACCAATCCACAATACAAATGGAAAGAGAGACAGACATCCACACATACCCATCTACCCATCCAACTATCAAATATGGAAAGAGATGGATTAAAACTTAACATCCACATATATATCACAATGTATTGATTTTTTTTATCCATGATAGATGAATATTAGATGAGGGGTGGGAAGATGGATAGAGGAGTGGATATGTATCATAAATGGATCCACAAACAGTATCCACCAATGGTATCTACATCAATTCATGTTTGTGTAATAGTCTTCAAAGGAGCATTTATTTCGAATGTTACTCTGTTACAACTAACCCCGCACATGGGGGGGGGGGGGGTAAATTGTAACATTTAATTTCCCACACTTTCAGAGCAACTGTACAAAAATGGAAGGTTCTAGAAACAAACTCCAAGTATTCATTTGCATCAGGTGTGGATGTTGCTCATATAAATCACAATTTATTCAAATATCTTTTTTAAGTTGTCCAGCTAAAACAAACTTGTGTTGGGTTGTGCCCAGCTCTCCCCAACATCAGTGGAACAGTGGAATGTTCAGTTAACCAGCACTCGGGCAGGACATTTAAATTGCATGCCTGTGACCTCAGAGGGTTTTTAAAAGGCCATACGCACCAATCATGATGGAGAAGTGTCTCTGGAAGGGGTCAAATGGACACTGGCCCTTCCCCTCGTCCCGCCTCTCTGCAAGCTGCAGCTGCCCTTTAGCGTACGTCTGTTAGACATGCAAACACCATGGTGTCAAATGGCGCACACTTGTATACCCCCCAGGCCTAAATATAACCCATCAACAACTCAGCCAAGCCGAAACAGGATCAATACCCCTCTCTCCTCACCACTACGAACCGCAAACTCAGTTTACTAGGGACTGTATTAATGCCAGTGCATGCTGAAATCACTGTAAGGCTAAATGAGCAGCTTAGTTTTAATCAAGGATATCAAATATTGAGCAGTTCATCATTTTACTAGTCAACTGACTTTATAAATAAAAATCTAGAGGTTACAAGTGTGTACATTTCATTACAAAAGCTCAAAGCAAAATAAAAGACCCCAGGTGCGCAAAGGCACCTTTAGGCATGATACTGGGTGAGCAAAATGCTAAGCATCTAGTTCTTAGTTTCCATGGCAAAGATAGAACAAAGCTCACCCATTACTATACATCCCTTCGTTATCACATTCTCACTGTAACCATCCATTCAACCACAGTCAAACTTAACATTTACAGTCAAATCCTAGGAAAATCAAACACAGCGCCCCACATGCAAATAACAGATGCATTTCCCTGTAAGCAATGAGCCCAGATGAGCAACAGTGTAACTGCTTTAGTAACACGGCGTTATTAACAAAGTCTAGCCAGCACTCAGAGGTGACAGTCTGTGGCTAAGACACCGCTACACTCACCAAGTAAGTACAGGTCGGACTGAAGGCATTGGTTCCGCAGACGTACATCCTGTCATCATCTGCTCTCTGCAGCACCCGAATGTAGTTTCTGCAGTCAGTCTGGAACATGAAACAAACCAGTATTTAGACTGTGGAATCATCCAAGTGATCATAAAAATTACAGCCAAGTAGAAAACTATTTGTATGATACCAAGTAAGAAGAATGGTCTGTAGAGGGGTAACGGCATGAAAACAGAAACATGTAATGCAGCACTGCAGCAATTCAGATTAGTTCAGCAAGCAGTGTAGAGGTAATGACAGACTCGTTTATAATGGATAAATAAAATAACAAGCAAACATGCGTAGATTTGTGTGTGGATACACTCCACCCCTTACAAACAGACATGCAAACATACAAATACACCCACACGAACAAGCTCCCCTACACACACACACACGCGCACACATCCTCCCCCCAACACATACAAACATATCCCCACACGCACCCCGAATACACAAATACACACACGCTCTCACTTCAGCATCTTTTCCTTTATAGATGCATCCTTGCTGCTTCTCCTCAGTCACTTGCCAGTAAACCTGCAGGAAGAAATGGCAATTGAGGCCAATAAAGGGACCCACTTGCAAAATCCAAGACAACCACAAGGATCCATTTTTATACAGGCAAAATTCAAGGCAGCTGCAGGAATGCATTTTCAAAGAGGCAAAATCTGGGGTGGCTCGGAGCTCACTGCACCTGAGCCTTCCTGCTGGTGATGTCACCGATGTCCAGGGCAAAAATGGCCTCTCTGGCCCCCAGGAACAGCAGGCCCAGGTCCTCCCGCAGGAGAATGGTGGTGTAGTTCCACACCCCATCCTCTCTGAAGAGCTTTACACTGCCACCTAATGGCATAAAATGAAAATTAGTATTAGACAAAAATCGCAATCTCTAACTCAAGATGCCACACAGCTACCTTCTTTAAGACCAAGTAGCTCGCAATGTATTGTCAATCATGTACAAAAAACAAACAAAAAAAAAAAAACAAAGCACCATTGCGGTGCTGGGGTGGGGGGTGGTTGGGGAGTCAAAATATTACAGCTACATATGATTATTCAGAGCTGTAGGGCTAAAATTATTGCAGCAGTGAGAAAAGACAAAGTAATATCACGAGAGGGAGTGATATTGCTGAATAGCATCGCGGCTGTGACGCGGTCGTAGATATCACATCACGACCTTGAGTGGTTTATTGCTTTTATACAACAGTTCTACAAAAGCCACTTATTAGTTGATGGCAATAAGTAATAACTTAAATAAACAAAGAAATCAGAATCTGTTATGTGGCTTCGCTAGTGCAAATAGCTCCACAAATGGATCGGAACTTGACTGTTGCCAACATTGTAGCGCTCAGTTTGTGGGGGGAAGTTAGTGTAATGCGCGGTCATTAAAACAGTGTGAGCGGAGTGATTTTGCTGTTATATATCCCAGTGTTGTTGTACTCCATCAACAGTACTCAAAAAATGCCTCTCGTCCAATCAAATGACTCCATCGTAACTAACTGTTGTATAATAAGGCACCATTATACTTCACGAATGCGGCACAAGTTTTGTTAGAATAAGAACGAAGGCAGCGGAAACTTCAACTCTCAGCCCCACAGGGGGATGCATTGAGGACCACTGTGTCCTCCTGACTTTAGGAAAGGAAGAGATTTTACTGCTTCTCAGTATCCCCCACCCAACAGCCAGAATATTCATCCAGACCCTGTTGCCAGCCTGTTAACACTGCACACGAATGAAGCATCCTCTACGGACTCAACGTCAACGAGTTCAGATCGCAGGCCACAGCATGAATAGAAAGCGGCAGCTGGACGTCATGTCCGAGTGTCTGTTCTATTGCGTTCTATTGAGCTGGCGGCAAAAGGGATGACCTCGGCCGCAAATACAACTGACTGTTCTGAATAAGAAGAATAGGTGGCCAGAGTTAAGCCCTTAAGATGTCTCTTTGTGAGCAAGGGTGTGATCACGTCTGTGTCCGTGTGGTGCGCAGCTGAAAGGTCAGAGTTCAGGCAGAATGACTTGGAATGAAAAAAAAAACAATAATGCAGAGAAAAAACTAGACTGCGCAACGTCCCCCTCTCTGGTGGGAAGTTGGCTTTATTATCCGGTGATGTCAAAACGAAGCATGTACTGCTTTAACCAGTTTTGGATGCATATGATTTGTGTGTCAAAATGGTTAGTTCCTGTTGTGCTGTTGGCTGTGAAAACCGAGCAGAAATACTTTTTTTATGCTCTCTAAAATCGTAATTTCACTAAAATTTATTGATAAATATTTGAGTTTTTTAAATGATCAGTTCACCTGATTTTGATCGTACTGGTTATATCCTGAAAGCTTTCCCTCTGAAGTATGTCCTTCGTTGAAAAAGTGCACTATAGCAACCTTATATTTATAGATAAAATATTTCTGAATAGAAATATCTAGCTTTACTATGCATTTTGCCATGACCGGAAGCTGGCGCCTATTGACCTCGGCAGAATGCACCAAGAAGAGAGAGCTGCCCTCTAGTTTTTGTCTCTGTATCACTGCATTAAAATAACACCCAAACTTCAAAGAGTTAGCATGGAGAGAAGGCGGCTTACTGTGGAAAGGAACACTTTTCCGGGGCTCACATCCGTTTAATGCGCCTTCACAGAGCACGGGGGCCAGAAGGAGAGCCCATGGAAGAATGAGGACTGGAGACGGAGACATAGTTCAGCGCTGGTGTGTGCACGAGCTGGGCCGGGCCCCGGGCGCACAGGGACACACGAGACACGAGAAGCTGAGGAACATGACCCAAACAATCCACGAGTGAAGATTCTACCGGGGATTCAGCGGGAACGGCGAGACGGACCTCCGAGGCGAAGGCCGTCACGGTCTCTTCCACAGCCCAAGGGGAAACCCATCCCTGCATTCTTTCAGAGGCGAGATGCGAGAATATCGTCTCCGAACTCCGAGAGGACGGGAGATCCCAGCATCTGGGGAGAACATGAGTGTTAGGATGAATCTTCTGGCACAGTGGTGGCAGCACAGCACAAACCACAAAATTAAGTCACTCTTAAGAATTAATTCAGTCTCAAGCTTAGTATGGCATTGAGAACTCAATCATCTTTCAAGATTTCTTTATTGTAAATAATGGTATTTAGATTTGCCGATGGGGAAAAGAAAATTACAAAAAAAGGTGAGCAAGCTTCTGATAATTTTCTCATCTTCTCCACGAAAGATGGGAAAAAAAGACTAAGTTTCATTTGTTAAAGGAACTCTTCAGAAAAAAGGTGAAAAATGAATTTGCTTGTTTTCCATCAGTCTAAAGGACCCATAAATAAGAAACTATCCATTGTATACGGCTGGTAGTCGTCTTTTCAGTGCGCATATGCAGTAAAAGAAGTACACATTCGTGGTGTCTTTTTTGTCTACGCCAAACGATACTCATCAACCTAAAGGTCGTCTGACAATTTTTATTTCCATCCTCGGAAGAAATGGAAGTAATTAGTCCTCCTTATATCACCAGTAAATTTTGATGAAGGGTCACTCCTTGGAAATGGTGAAATCCTTAGAAATCCCGATTTTCATATGAAGTGCTCATTTAGGAATGCTCTTTTAGAATTGTGTACAAAACAGTGGCTCACATAGAACCAAGAAGCATGATGTTGATTCTCAACCGTCACACTGTGCATCATTACAAATAGTACGGAACACAAGACAAAATCCTCATGGACATGTTTGTTGTTTCTGGAGGAGCTTGGAGCCAAGATGAAAGCCACATATTATTACTCCAAAAATCACAAGCAGATAGAAATGAGTAGTAAATAAAGCCAAAAACATTCAATTCAATGCAGCTGCTTACAGTGGCATGTACTGGAACGCTGACAGCATGCAGCGCAGTGGTTAGGGAAACTTGACCGTAACCAAAGTGTTGCAGGCCCAAATCCTCAAGGACGCTTGCTGCTGTGTCCTTGAGCAAGGCATCGGCTGAGACCTGTTTTATAAATACCCAATTGTGCACATTCAAGTTACCGTTTGGGACAAAAGCAAGCTTGAATACCAATCAATCAGTATCAGTAAATCAACCAAAGCACCTGTGTGAATGAAAAGAGACAGTTTGTGTCACATTTATTGTAGTGTTAATGCCTCTTGGTTTAGCGAATAATACAGATTTTTCAAAACATCTCACAAAAACTGTCTTTTGACATACAGCAATGATTTTGCAACTTCTTCTAAATTGTCTTAATGGGAGATACAGGATTTTCTTTTTTAACTAGAGACCCACGATGTAACTTGTGTACCACAGACACAGATTAAGACTAATCCTGTACGACATTAAATACAGAATTGAGATTCTCTTCACAAAACTATCTGGTGAAGAAGTAAGCTTCACCTGTATCAGAGAGTGGCCCTCATAGTTTAGGCCTGTATTTAAAACAGACACGGCACAGATTTCAAAAATTATTCTCATTAAAAAAAAATAACGCTGGCCTTATACTTCATAGACCTCCAGGACGGAAACGATGTATAACCGAGAAAAGACTAAATTTTCTGAAGAAAATACGTGTGCTCGCTTCAGCTTGATACGTTAAAATTTCAAGTACCTGAACACATAGACTGTGATAGTTTCAGTTTTACAATGTATACTTTTTAGCTGAAAGTGCAAAAAAGTATGAAGGTGAAAATGGCCAAAAACCACTGAAATGGAACGGATTTGCTCTGAAAATGATACAAATATTTCTCAAAATCAATGCAAGTTATCAATAGGTTTTTTAGCAGGGATAAAATATGTCTAGAGCAGACCCATTTAAAGCTGGAATGCAGTTTGCTAAAGTAAGTATAAAGTAGTCATTGGCACCCATTCAATTGGCACCCATTGAATAAAGAAAAGATGCGAAAAAAAGTTACATTTTAAAAAAATATAAAAGATGTCAAAAGTTGAATTGAACAAGTAATTGTAACGAATAAGCTGAACGGAATGAAAAAGTATTAAAGTATGAAAGAGTGTTAGGAGTTTAAATATCAAATGAATCAGAAGAAAAATCCCAAAAAATCTATGTAATAGGGAAGAAAGGGGCACTCAAAACATGAATGGCAAAAATATCACTAACTGAACATTTTACAGTTTGGACAGTGTCAGTAGAATAGCTCATTTAGAACTAGTTAAGGAGAAAATGAAGTTGGAGTTTGAGGTAGCAGAATAATAATGAAGTACGAACGAACGTAATTTGTGCTGCTTTGCTAAAAACAGAAGCAAGCACACAAAGAGCGCGTTATCTGCCTCAGTCCCTACAGCGCCTGCTCTGAGACCTCGTGTAAATAACACATGCGGCGCGACAGAGATAAGCTCATGAACGCTCACCTTACCAGCTGGATGTTATTACCCCAAACAGCAGAACACAAGCAGAGGCACGTCAGAAGCTTCTACCCTCTGGGCAGGAGAGAGGAGCACTCCTCATGTTTTATCATGCAGACACGCTGGAGACAGAGCTGAAGCTAGCCGTTATGGTAATGCCGAAAGGGCCGCTTTACTGGACGTATTCAAAACAGGACAAACAAACAGGCCCAGCTGAGGAACTAAATGGCCCCTCAAATAATTGCAGGTTTCAAAACCATTTCACAAAATTATAACCAACTCTTTATCACCGTGGGCGTTTCTCCATGCCTGTAGTGTGATGCCTTCCACAGAAACATATGCTACACACTGCCAGTCAAAACTAGTACAACAAAACATGTATTTCATCTACTTTTTTTCCCCCCCTCTGGATTTTTCCCTTTTTCCCCCAGATAATTGACCTGTTAAGTCCATCAGAGGGACCTGCTGCCATGAACTCATGAGGAAGATGCCATGACACCTGATTCCTCCGAATCCAGTATCACAATGCAAATCATATTATATTCATGCTGCCGAAGATTAATCAGCACATAATTTATTAGTGCATCTACATGTGCCTGGCTGACCTGGAGTGTCACTAGAGCTCGCCTTTTTACTGGCTTCACCTCAATTATTCCCACTCAGGCCGAACCAACTGCTGCTGCATCCAAGCAGACCTGCGGTCATAGCCAGTTATGGAGCGGCTTGGGTTTTGAACGCCTGTCCATAGGGCTCTCAGGTGAACATCTCAACTGTTGGCCATGACAAGGTTCTTGGGAAAATTTTGGCGACTCCCTTCCACCCTTGGTGTATCTGAACAGATTACTAAAAACAATCTGACTGGATACGAGTGCAGGCTCTTTAGTCTACTGTGTAAAAACACATTAGGAGCCTGTAACTGAAAAAGTTGACAGGATAAAGCAAATTACCAAAGTTTTTGGTGATATTTTTAGGCCACTGACCTTGAAAAAATAGGCCAAGATCACCTTTAGGCACGTCATTTGTAGGCCTTAATTAGATGCATGTCCAGTAAAAATTTGGAGCCTGCAATTAAAATCGTTGATGAGATAAAAGCCACGCACGCACGGAGCCCGATACCATAAAAAAATGCTGAACTGGGACTTTTGGGGTGGGCTTTTATCGATCAGAAGACAGGGCGTGCCGGGGCTGACCATATCCAATTTCCATAACTCTGGATCAGGCCCAACCTGTCTGACGGGCCAGTTTAAACAAAGGGCATGAAATTGAAAGTGATAAGTGATATAGTGAATGACAAATGCTGAGAACCTAGATGAACATCTAAAGAACTGCAGGCCTCACTTGCCTCAGTTAAGGTCAGGGTTTACTATTCCACGTAAGAAAGGGACAGAAAATGGCATCCACAGGAAACCACCGCTGACCGAGATGAACACAAAAGCTTGTTTCACATTTTTTAACAAACAATGTCCACATGACTACAACAGAAAATATTCTGTGGACTGATGCATCAAAACTATTTTTTTTTTTGGAAGACATATGTATGGCCTGTTACAGCTGCTGTAAAGGTAACACAGCATTCCACAATTAAGAACATAACACCAACACTCAGACGCAGAGGTTCTAGAGTGGCGCAGTCCAAGTCCTGGCTTGAATCTGATTAAGGTTATGCCACAGCATCTCAATCAAGCAGTTCATGCATGATAAGCCTTTAATATGGCTGAATTAAAACAAATCCGCAAAGAAGAGTGGGCCAAAAAACCCTCCGAAGCTGTTAAAAACATCTGATAGCAGTTGTTGCCACAAATATTTTTCACGAGTGATATAGGCTTTGAAAAACTATATTTACCATCGTAAATTAAATGATTGTTTAAACGCACCATTTTGTGTTTGCCCTCGTTGTCTTTGTCTCATATGAAAATTAGTTAGATGATGGGAAACATTTAAAAATGAAAAACTGCAGAAATCAGGAAGGTGGCAAATAGTTTTACACAATAGTGTAGTTTGAGCATATTGCCTCAATCTGAGTCCTGGGGAGAGACAGTCAGCTGACTGTTGATTTTTTAAATTTTAAGTACAGGTCAGAAATGGATTATGATGATTATGACCCAAGAAACCAGGATTCTGTTGCATTAAGCAGGATCACGAGGCTAACTAGATATTTAAGGCATAGAATAGCCTAAAACCTAGACTGTATAGCATGCCAATCACATTAGGCGTCTAACTTAATTTTCAGAGCACCTTAACCATGGTGTAAGTGAAAAGATGAATGTGACACACACACTTGTTTACCTCCACCAAGGAGGTGTATGTTTTCGCCGGCGTTGGTTGGTTTGTTCGTTTGTCAGTCTGACTGTCTGTTAGCGGGATATCTAAAAATTAGCCACATAGATTTTAACCAAACTTTGCAGGATGTTAGAGTGGCACGAGAGGAAGAAGTGATTAAATTTTGGCATATCAAGGCCAAAGTACAGTTGAGATATGGGCAAAAGTTCAAATCCTGCTTTGCTGGCAGAGATTTCAAGTCTTTCCAATGGGCTGGATTTCCAATCGGCACACTTTTGGGTTTTGCTGCCACCTGGCAGTGGAATGTAACAATACCCTACATCAGCCAATGAAAATAACTAATGCGCAGAGTTGCCTTGGCATGGCAGAGGTGCTGCGCGCTCTCAGTGCTCTTGTTACCTCCGCCAACGAAGTTGGGGCAGAGGTTATGTTTTCGCCCCTGTGTGTTTGTCTGTCTGTTTGTGCACAACATAACTCAAAAAGTTATGTATGGATTTGTCTGAAATTTTGTGGGTGGATTGCTATTACATCAAAGATGGACCTCATTGATTTTGACCGCAATCAGTGAAACTGATCAGCCGAGCTGGAACACGATCTGTTGAATCTCGGGAGGCATATCGAGGGCTGACTGCAATAAACAGTTATGTCCAGATTTTTTACATTGGACATAACTGTTTATTGCAGTCAGCCAATATATTGTTTGATTTTTCCTGAAAGTGGAATGTCTGTTTTGTTAAAATAAGGTATATTTCAGAATTCAGATTCACTGAGTTGGTGAGTTTTACTTAGTTTTACCTAGTTCCTTAGGAGGTGTAGAAAGTTTGAGCTCAGAAATGGGAACTGTTAACTTTTCATTGCAGAGAGAATGTTTTGACTGCAGCTTCACAGACAGGAAAATTGATTAAACAATCTTGAATTTATAAAGCCTTAAATAAGGTAACACCTAAATAGCCAGATTTTGTTTCTGCGCAAAGGGGTTAAGTGCATATATATTCCCTTCTTTCTTGAGTCTCTTTGCTCATGCAAAATGAAACACAATTAATATAGATTAACAAGAGCAGTCAGAGACAGCAATATACGCCTGTCACGCAACAGTTTGATGGGAAGGTACATCTTCACTTTGTGTCCTTAGTTTGTTTGCCTCAGCATGTTTTTTAGCTTCTCTCTTTCGAATTTCTTCATTCTGTCGCCTTACTTTGTGTAGTGTTTTTGTCGATTTCAGGGCATGAAAGGGTTAATTTTGAGAAAGAGGGTGATCCAATCAGGCTGATTTCTGAACTCATCAAAGTTCCACCTGATATGGTGATGCTGTGTGAATTGTATTGTGAACATAAGCAACGAACAGACTCTTTTTGTCGATGTCTGGGCATAAAAGGGTTAATTTTGAGAAGGGTGATCCAATCAAGCTGATTTCCGAACTCATAAAATTTCCACCTGATATGATCATGCTGTGTGAATTTGGATGAAATCGATTGAGAATTGGCGGAGTTATTGTGAAGACAAGCAACGGACGGACAGACAGACAGACATCATGATTCCATAATACGTCCCGTCTTATGACGGGCGTATAAAAATGAATGATATTTAATCGTAATTAACCAAAATTAATCCACAGCAACCCTGTGATTAATCTGATTAAAAATTTTAATTGTTTGACAGCACTAGTTGACATATAAAGAAACATCAGAATAACTACTGAATGATTGAAAACAGGTTGTGACCAATCATTAATTTTAAGGGATTGTTTTTAGCCTCCCCAGTTGCCAGTTCACGAGCCGCCACTACTATCAGTATATAGGGCCATGGGGCAGAAAACCCAGAATTTCAGTCATGGGATTATTGGAGTTTAAAGTTTATATGTTGCTTAATATAGAAGTGGGGAATTCTGAAGTTCCATTTATCGCCCTGGAAAGGCCTTGTGTATTAAAATCATTGGAAATTTTTTTTTTTACAATTACAATTAAAATTTTTTTTAAATTTTTTTGACACAGTAATTATTACCATAGTTACACTGTCATCTTTTCTGAATATTTTTTCCAGCTTCCCTTTATTACACTATAAGAAATCTGATAGCAGCATTGGTGTATAATAATTATTTTGTATGTCAAATACTGAGCTGGTAAGAGAAGATAATGATGCAGCAGTGCTCTGTGAATGAAACCATGTGATCATTAAAATTTATTGGTGTGCTCTACAGTCACAAATCATGGTGTCTAGGCTTACACGAATGCCAAACCACTATTGATGGGCGTGATATAAAATCAAAAGGAACAGTTTTAAATCTCCAGTTTTTTAATATGTTAGACCCAAGACCCATGCTTTCAAGCACTAAAAATATGACATTGATCACTTGCGTCCCTTTTGAGATATATACCCACTATAATGACCCAAAATATGCACTTTTCATTCTGAAGCCAACTTCCAAGGTTATTAAAACATTCAATACAACCATTCTGACTTTGATATTTTTTGTGGTCTTCAGAGAGTTGACTGACAGTTTGCATACCAAGTCTCAGGGCTCCATCTTAATTAGTAACAGAATAATACATACATTCAATTTTGAAAAAATTAGTACGATTGGCGTTTTTGCTTTTTCCAGGCCACAGTGCTGGTAAGCGAAATATACTGAGTAAAGAAAAGCAGCTTAAGCCAAGAGTTCAGCAGCTTTTCTGATGATAAAATGAAGCTTGTGGGTCAGTCAGCTCTGAAAATCCATATCTGAGGCCCTCAAACGCCCTCCAAAATTAAGGTGATTTTGTTAAAATTGACCCCACCTTCCCTAAAATAGGCTAAATTTATGACACTAGCAATAATTGAGCTGAAATATTTGACCTCAGTACTGCCAATGCATATCTCTTGAAATGTGCAAAGTTTTATCAAAATCAAAATTTTGATGTGGGGGCTTCTGGTTGAGTTGACAAGGAATGACCCTCCTTATCCTACTGCATCCACTATCAGGGCATTGAAGAATGGTGGGCAAATTATCACAATTAGCCCTGTGCGGTACTGACGGTCAACTCCTAACGAACAACTCTCGAAAACTTAAAATTCAAAAAGTACCTTGGACTGGACACTATCTCTTTGGGCATCGCTCATCAACCTCTATCCACACACCAAATTTATTGCAATTGGAGAAACTTTGAGGACTGACGGCTGTACGGATGCAGGGACGGATATCTGGACTGACTTTATTAAGTTGACTCACAGGAGTTGACCTTGTGCCACACATTGGACCTATGTTATGTCACACTGATTGGACGATGCTCATCTGAAATACTTACTTTATTGACTTCATGATTGTGGCATTCAACAAAATCATATGTATCACAACCAACTTCTCATAGTCATCTGATGCCCAAACCTTTACAGTGAAAGGGCAGCCTTTCAGTAGCGTACTGAAAAAGGTCAATGATGGTTATTTGCACAGATTCGTATAAAATCAAACAGAGTTGATTATGATCTGAAAACTATTGAATTTACTTATTTTTCATGTCCACCAATTATTGACCACAACCTTCTGCACAAAGATCTGTCTCCATATTTCCTCCATATGGAAAAACATATAAAAGTATACAGTAGTGGTTTAGTGATTTTGTGGAAGTTCAAAAAATAGCACTGTGCACATGCGCAAATCGTCATGGTAAAAATAGCCCCGGAATTATTCTTATGCCTCGTTGTAAAAATGGCCACTGGCAAAAAAAAAAAAAGTTGCTCAGCTGGGTAGAATTCCAAGTAGTTATCCAGTAGTTGACGCAGTAATCCAGATTTGTGAAATTCTAAAGGTTTTGCCGGATTTAGTAATTCAGCCCCAAGACACCAGCTGACCCAGAACCAGCTGGGTGATTCTTTGTCAACATTACAGTTATATATAAGATTGTTTAATCCTAAGTGAAAAACACTTGATTAGAGTTAGCAAATGCCAATGGCCCTGCAGTAATGTGTGGTTAAGGAGCCCAGAAGCTGCACTGATTGCACAGAGGCTACTCTCTGGGCCTAGAACAACAAACTATGAAAGATGATACCAGAATGTATCCCAACAAACTCTAACTACTATAACCTCCATAGCTGTGCTACTCCAGCACTGACTAATCGCAAAACACCAGCAGACCTGTTACCATGTATAAGCAGGATGTAAATATATATTAATGTGCTTGCAATCATCTTTAATATGAAGGCATACAGCTAAATGGCATAAAATTCTGTCACGTCCCAACACTTCTGGACCCTGCTGTTTATTTAACTCAGCAGCTCAGAAGAGAGTCCCTCACTGAAGTAGCAATTTTAGCAAATAGGTCTGCCGCAGAGTCCATGGCCAAATTCAAAACACAAAAACACCACTGCAAACATCACCTGGCTGGTCTGTAATACAGTTGCTGCCCTCTCATCTGTAATGAGTGTGTCTGTGTTGTGAAGTAAAACACAGCGTTCTGAAAGCCGCTCTGATGTTCCTCTCGACTTTGGCTGAACAGATGGCGAACTGCACCATCAGCCTTCGTCAAAGGAAGAAAAAAACAAAAACAGAGGTTAAGGACATAATTATAACAACAGAGCCTTTTTAAGGAGTCGTACGCTTATGTTACGGGGCGGGCAAAGCTTTCGGCCTGACTGGCAGCCCCTACATTTAGTGTTTAACCCAATCTACAGCAGAGCAAACATCTCAGTCGAAAATATTTCAAAGAACTTCAGTCCAACAAAAAGCACTGCAGTGCTCAAAAGTTGCTTCTAGGTGACGGTGTCCTCCACAATTATCATCACTCTGCCACAGTAAAATGACCAGGTTTATAATTTCACAGTACAGTAGCACAGCATAATGACAAGAAAAGAATAGGCCATTCAGCGCAACACGCTGCCATTTTCCTGCC
Source organism: Gymnothorax reevesii (assembly GCA_029721435.1). NCBI lineage: Eukaryota > Metazoa > Chordata > Actinopteri > Anguilliformes > Muraenidae > Gymnothorax > Gymnothorax reevesii. The sequence goes on along the minus strand of CM056575.1, from coordinate 26,993,275 downwards.
GCTAAAATGTTCGGTTTAATTTACTTAAACTACACAGTACACAGTACCCCAATACAGATGCACCAATGAAAGAGACCCCCCCCCAAATTCCAGTGAGCGCTTTACTAACAAATCAATGGTACTTGGTACTCATAAATCAAGGTTAAGACAGAGCTCCATTTGGAGATGGAGAGTTGACATAACCTCTCCAAAACTTGCGAACAGAAGATTACAACGTAAATTGAACAAAAACTGCACATGACCAACCTCCAGCTGAGGCAGGAGCAACTTAACATTATAATCTTTAACTCTGAACAGAAGCATAAGATGAAGTCTGAGTGCCCGCCCACTTTTTCAAAAACTGTTCAAATGTTTAGTGGACATTCTTCAACAGTGGGTTCCTCAAGCTCTGATCCTCTAGACCTATAGTGACCAACCATCCCAATGTCAGTCCTGACTAGGAGGCAGGCCGAGTCGTAGAACATACAGTATAATGCAGATGACTCTGTGGAGGAGAAAAAGCAGATCTCTGCGTTCGGCGAGACCTGGAACGACTCCACCAGTTCCGAATTAGACGAGTGCTATTCTCACTCATGTCGTCATCCATCAACTTCACATACAAGTTCAGACGAGCCAACGTGACTAACCAACATGACTAACCTTTCCATGAATACTGAACGTTAGTGAATCACTCAAATCAGAGTCACTTTCGTGCCATGTTTTGGACTTGCCAATATGAATGCAAGTCCACAACAAGGATCAAAGAGGCAATTCATGCTTGCTCTTGAACTTAGGCAAGGTTTTTTTATCATTGGGTTCGCAAATACGCTGACAGAGCAAACAGCCCAACTCCCAAAAAAAAAAAAAAAAAAAAATAATTTTTCACATTATTGGCAAGCCCGCAGAAGAAAAAAAAGACAAAATATATTAAAAAAAAAAAAAACTTTTTCTTTGTATTTTTTTCTCCAAATCCCGAAATGAAAGTCTGGTAGCAACCAACTGATTTTTTTTCTCAAGGCAGAATGCGTTCACCGATCATAGTCGAATTGTTTCACCCCAGAACCATTGGACCTACCTTGGACCATTCTAGTGTTCAGGAGTGTCTTCGCATGCTACGAGTACGCAGTAGTTGACAGTAGTATGTGTAGTCTGACAATATACATGAATACAGTGTGGATCTATGGCACATTCCAGCAGTGGTGGCTGAAAACAAGGGAACATTTGACTCTGACTGTATACAGATCAGTTCTCATGAGCAGATGAGCAGGATGGTAGGATCAGAAGAATTTAGAAAATATACGTAGGAAAGCTCTTGGTTTCTGTAGTGTCACCTTATTTGGGATTAAAGGCGGCATATCAATACAAGAGCATTCAGTGTTTGCATGTTCAGCAATGTCATGTCTGTCATGTGCTATAGGCCCACTTTGACAAAATTCAGTGATTCCAGGAACACAAAAAGATTGACCTATTTTTTTTTTTTTTGATCCTTCGACCTAATATACAAGCAGTAGAACACTCGATGATGTTAATGAGTGAAAAAAAACTTTTTTTATTTTTTATTGTTTTATTCCCCCCTCCGACTTGGATTTCACAATAAAAAATCTCAACAACCTAAATTAAGAAAGCCTCACCTTACAGTGGGGTGCAAAAAATTTGGGCTCCCCTGGTTGAAATGTCTTTTTAATCTCCAAGTGACTGAAAGCAAACCTGAGCACTAAATGCAACAAAGTTAAACATGACACCTTTCTGCATATTTAAAAGCAAGGTTTCTTTAGATTTTAATGTTTCTGAGTTTTTAAATGATAGGAAAGGAAAAAGGGCCCTGTGCAAAAGTGTGGGAACCCTTTTGGATTCTTATTTTTTACCTTTTAAGAAGATGATTGGCCCAGACCCAGGTGATTTCCTCGTTAGGGCTTCAGTGAGTCAGGTGAATATAATTCCGGGGTTGAACTATATATTCTGAAGTTACTCCATGCCTTCTAAAGTATCAGACTGTGGTGGCTGTTGTATCTCCATGTGTTCCTCTAAAAAGTTGTCCAAGGACATCAAGATAATTCACTTCCACCAACAAGGAGAGGGCTACAAAAAACTCTTGCAATGTTTCAAACTACCCATTTCTACGGTCAGAAACAACGCGAGAAAATGGAAAATAAATCAAACAACTGAAGTCAAGGCAAGATCAGAAGACCAAGTAAGATTTCAGATAGAATGACCCAAGATCTGATGAGAAGTGCTCAGAAGAACCCACACATCACTCCAAAAGAGCTACAAAAAAACAGAAGCAGACACAGGTCCAGTTGTTCAGAGGACAACAATACAGCGTACCTTAAACAACAAAGACCTACCAGACAGAGTTGTGAGAGAGAAGCCTTTCCTACGACCTCAACACAAAATTAAGCGCCTGAAGCATGCAAAAGAAAACCATAGGAAACCTCAAGCCTATTGGAACAATGTGCTTGGAGTTGAATATTATTGAAAATCTATGGAGAGACCTCAAAGATGCTGTGTATGCAAGAAGGCCGAAGAATATTTCTGAGCTAGAGGTGTTTGGTCTGAAAGAATGGAGAAAAATTCAAAAGACAAGAATTGAAAGACTCTCAGCTGGCAACAGGAAGTGTTTGCAAGCTGTTACAGCTGCCCGAGGAGGAGTTACAAAGTACTAGCTGACAGGGTTCCCAAACTTTTGCACAGAAACTGTAAAAAGTTTCATGCGTTACATAATACATTTCAAGTATTCATACTTTAAAATGTGATGTCATGTTTAACTTTGTAGCATTCAGTGTTCAGGTTTGCCTTCAATCACTTGGAGATTAATTGTAACAGACATTTAAACCAGGGGTGTCCAAATTTTTGCACCCCAGTGTACATGCAGAACTATCTTTTGTTACTATTTCTGGACAGCTGGACCACACAATCACAAATTCAATACTTAGTTTGCATTATATCGCCAGAAATTTGCAAGCGCACGAGCAAGGCGACCAGTCCAATATTTTAGAACACGACATGAAGCCAGTTGGCGATATGTGCAGGGAACCAACTTGCCAGCTGAAGCCAGCATGAAATTGGCACAAACAATAAGAGCGATGCACCGTTAAAGAGAAATACAAGTATAACCTGTTGTAAGAAGGGCTGGTCTCCTACTCCAGCTTGGCACCAAACCCGACACCTGATGTTCTCCTGCAGACTCACACAGTCACTGGGTGAGCCTCGCCACAATGTCCTCATTCAGCTCTGCGTGTGCATTTATGTATTATGTATTTATGCGTGAGTATGCGCATTTGTATGCATGCATGTATGAGTGCTTGTTTGTGTCTGTGTGTATATATGCATACAAGTGTGTGTGTGTTTGGGTGTGTATGTGTGTGTGTGCATGTGAATGTGTATGTGTGTATGCGTGTGTGCAAGTGAATGTGTATGTGTGTATGTGCATCTGTATGCATCATGCCATTACTTTCCCCGATGCACATTCATTAATATCCAGGTTTAGCGTAATCATTTTTTTCGAAACCAATCCATCTCAGATATAAACAACACTGCTCACTGACACTGATTTGCTATCGGGCCAAGCAAGCCTGCACACTCGCCTATGAGATAAATGCAGCTAAACTGATAAACTTGAAATGCACCACTTATCCCGCAGACAGGTGAACTCAGACTCATCTGTACCTGTGGAGGCGAGCCTGTAAGCCTTGGTGTGAATGGCAGTGTTCTCAACGAGTAGCAAAATAATCCAATTTTCCAGCTGGAGCTCTGTTTCGGTGGTATTCCCGTTTATTACAAAATTCAAAGTTCATATAAAACTGCATAGCCTACTTACCCATGCTGGTTAAATAAATGAAGTGCAGTGGAATGATTAAAAAAGGGTTTGCTGTGCGGCGTGCTGTTGGGTTTCTTAAGCTACGGTAAGAACCGCGAGTCCCCAGCCATGCGCACCTTGTCCTAATTGACTGAAACACCCCTGGATATACTTAAAACCATGTGACGTGCCTAATCCCCGCCCCATTCTGTCCAGGTGACCAAAAATAAATAATGGAAAATAAACCTAACAAAACAGAATATAAATGGCCCCTACAGTAACAATAAGAGTTCAATACAGAACCGCACACTGACCCTACAGAGACGGCTAACATAAGCTGCAAGCATGGGACTGACGGTATTACTTTCAGACAATTTTAACACAATCTGAAGCAACTGCCCAGTGAAGTAGGAAAAAAAAGATTGTCGCACGAACCACCAAGACATTCAGTCATCCATTTCATCTTGGATGGATCAGGAGATTCATTCTAATATTTGGAATTTGCACACTTGAAAGGCTATGTTTATCACAACATGTAGCCAGCTACAGTCACAACTGTCTGCCAGAGGCAGCCTCAAATTCTCTGGTCATCCTTCAAACTATATTGTCATCTGGATAATTTCTTATTCTATTGTCACCCAGTGAATAACAACTGAAGACAAAAAGACTCATCAGAAAAATAGCCCTATAAGTGCAATAATAATTCACCAGCATCACTTGAAGTGTCACACCTTGTTTGACTCATAGTAACTGGGGCGTTTCAGGGGAAAGTCACGCATGCGAGGCAGTGAAACAATGGACTGACTGACAGGTTTTATTCCCATTGCAGCCCACACTTCTTCCTTCAGAGACAGCCGTGAATCTCGATATAAAATGTGCCAAGACTTCAGAGGCCAATTTGCCGAGTGCAACCTAAAACAAGGCAACAAGAGCAGACACAGCCCGACTCACAAAATACACCCACAGGCCTTAAATCCTTTCCCGCAACTGCTGATTACACTCTTTTTCACAAAAATTATAGACAGTGTAGGGCTACACAGGAACGGCAGATAAACAGCGAGATGATCGCTATGCCAAGGCCGATGGTGCTGAGAAAGTTGAGAATATTTGCTTGAGGCTGCACTATAATCCACAAGAGGGCCCTTGTGGTTTTTTGTCCATGTGAAGAACAAGGTCACTTTAGCTAGTCAGCATTTTAGCATTATCCTGACATGCTGTTTAAGCTATAAAAAGTGAGTTAAAATCACATCAGCTGAGGCTTTTTGCAAAACAATTAAGGGGTCAAGGACAGATGCATGAAATAAATGTTCTCTGAGGAAAAAAAGAAAAAAACACTAAGGATTTTTCTTTAAATGCTTTTCAAGATAAATACTACTTTATGGGAATTTAGCAGAATCTCATCCAGGACAACATACAAAGGCTTTTATATAGCAAGACCATTTACACAGCAACACAATATGAAGCAATTCATGTTCAGCCATTTGCTTAGGAGCACAATGGCAGTCTTAGTTTGGGAGAGTCCAGCTCTCTCACCAATGCCACACCAAAAAAAAAACCTAGGCTTACAACCTACAAGCTCTCCTGTAAACGGTGAGCTAAGTGCAAATAAAATTATCAGCTTCCTCTGTGCTGAAAACAAAGATGGAGGGGCTACCTTATCATCAAATAAAGTTCAAAGTACAGACCAGTGCACACAACCAGAGAGGGTGGCGAATATTCTCACAGAAGGAAAATTGCCAAACTACCAAATATAGGGAAAAATGCTGTACAACCTTGATCCCTTGTTCTGCGTCCAAACCACTGCTTCTCAATGACAGTCCAGGGGACCCCCTGTGGCTTAGGTTCCGAAGTCATGTGCAATGAACGTTAGAGTTGCTAATTTTTCTCTATTTGGTCATTTTCATATGTATAGGGATTATGTACCCTTTTTGGCCACATCACCTGAAATAGCTACAGCTGTACTCCTTATATGATGAAAATTGTGCCTTACAACAAACGTTTGCAAGAAGAGTACTCAATTTTAACTGAAAGAATTAAAGACGATGGTGAATCAACAGGCTACACTGCTTAACATTTACACTTATTTTCTTCTTTTCACAGGAGGCAGGTTTCTGCTTTTTTCACATTATGAAAAATATTTGCAATAAGGGAAAATATGAATAATGAACTCTTTAGTGCTTAATGTCTCTTATAATACAACCCCAATCCCAAAATGGTTGGGACAAAGAGTAAATTGTGAATAAAATCACAACGCAATGACTTTCAAATCACACCGCACAGTATTTTATTCACAATAGAACAGAGATAACATAGTAAATGTTGTAACTGAGAAATTTTATAATTTGACCCATAAAATGACCTCATTTCAAATTTGATGGCTGCGACAGGTCTCAAAAAAGTTGGGACAGGGGCCTGTTTACCATGGTGTATCATCCCCTCTTCTATTTAACACATAGTGGAGGCGTCTGGGCACTGAGGAGACAAGTTTCTTGAATTTAGCCATTAGAATTTGATCCCACTCTTGTTTAATACAGACTTCCAGCTGCTGGAGAGTTTTGGCTCGCTTTCGACAGACTTTTCATTTAATTATGCGCCAAATGTTCTCAATCAGTGAAAGATTTGAACTGCAGGCAGGCCAGTTCAGCACACGGACTCTTCTACTACAAAGCCATGCTATGTGGTTTTGCATCGTTCTGCTGAAATACACAAGGCCTTCCCTGGAATAGATGTCGTCTGTAGGGGAGCATATGTTGCTCTAGAACAGTGGTTCCCAACCCAGTCCTCAAATGTTGCAGCATTTCTTTTGTAAACCTTATCCATTTAATCCCCAATGCACCTTCATGCACAATCTGTTCAGGTCGATGTTCTTCAACCAATCAGCATGAAGCCCTTAAATGGATCAGGTGTGAAAGAACTGAGCTGGAGCAAAAAGCTGCAGGACAGGGAGTACTTGAGGACTGGGTGGGGAACCACTGCTCTAAAACAGGGGTGGCCAACCCTGGTCCTGGAGAGCCGCAGTGTCCCCATACAGGAGCACTGAGAGAACACAGCTGTTGTATAATTTCAGCCTGGTTTTGACTTTGTACTGAGAAGACTTCCAAATGTTGTTCATATTGATGAAGGCACCTCTTGTTTTGTTGAGCCTGAATATCCTTCATGCTTCCGCCGTGTGTGATGGTGCGATGATGCTGCCAGATACACAAAGCTGTCAGTATTGGGAAGGTTGTTATTGTTGAATTTGATTGAAGCTGGTGCTGAGTTGTTCATAATCAGGACTTCTAATTTCTTCTGGCTGATCTTGAGGCCACCTTGGGAACTGAACTTACTCAGCTGGTCTGTCTTGTCTTGCATGTGTCGATGAATGTGCGAAAGTAAAGCCAAGTCGTTGGCAAAGTCTAGATCTTCAAGGGTGGAGAAGAGTGCCCATCTGATGCCTGCTTCTGTGGTGTGCCACAACACCCAGTCAATCACAAGGTTACCCCTCCTTGGACTGTCACCTTATCGTGGTGGAGGAGTTTGTGTGTCTCAATTACCCTGAAAGCAATGCTGGCTGGAGATACACGCTCCTGGTAGGGTCACCCATGCCAGACAGGTTGAGGGGTAGAGGCCTGATGAAGCATAGTCCCTAGTCCTCCATGTTGGGGGTTTGGCGCGGGGCTAACCACGCAGTCCTAGAAAACTTTACCGGTTTCGGAAACAGCAATGAAGTCAATACCATCAAGGATGCTGGCTTTTGAACTGAATGCTGAGAACAGGAGGGGTGGTCTTTCTCCTCTTTAGCCCGGAGGACACGACGTCCATGATTTCCAGCAAGATTGTCACATTTGGACATGTCTGACCACAGCACATTTGGCCACTTTGCTACAGTCCATTTTAAATGAGCCTTGGCCCACAGAACACTGCGGCGCTTCTGGATCATGCTCAACAATGGCTTCCTTTTTGCCTGATATAGTTTTAGGTGGCACGGCAGACTGTGTTTACAGACAGTCGTTTCTTGAAGTATTCCTGGGCCCATTTAGTAATGTCAATGACCGAATCAAGCTGGTGAGTGATGCAGTGGCATCTGAACGCCCAAAGATCACGGGCATCCAGTAAAGGTCTTCGGCCTTATCCCCAACGCACAGAGATTTTTCCAGTTTCTCTGAATCTATTGATGATGTTCTGCACTGTTGACGGTGAGACCTTCAAAGCCTTTGCAATTTCACTTTGAGGAACATTGTTTTTAAAGTATTCCACAATTTTTTTACGCAAGCCTTCACAGGATGGAGCCTCTGGCCATCTTTAATTCCGAGAGACTCAGCATCTCTAAGGCATCCCTTTTATAGCCAATCATGTTACACACCTGATGCCAGTTAACTTAATTACTTGCTAAATTCACCTGATATTAATTGCTTTTTCAGCCTGTGTCCCAACTTTTTTGAGAGCTGCTGCAGCCAGGAAATTTGAAATAAGCTCATTTTGTGGATAAAAATGTAAAATGTCTCAGTATCGACATTTGAAATGTTATCTATGTTCTATTGTAAATAGCAAATTGGCTCATGTGACCTGAAAGTCATTGCATTTTGATTTTATTCACAATTTATACTTTGCCCCGACTATTTCGGAATTAGGGTTGTAGTAAATAATCCAAATAAACATGAAAAGAACAATTAAGAAAGAAAAAAAAAATCACTCGATGTTAAAATTTTGGGAACGCAGCAGTGGTTGGGACACAGTGGAACCCCAGGCAGAAATGGGGAGGGGCTTCTGCCTTAATTTATCAAAAATGGTCCTTTTGAGGGTTTTTAACTCTTTCGATACTGAGTACAATAATATGCATCAGTTTTACCCATTGGATACACATCATTTTTGTGACTTCAAATATAATTTTATTAATATCAATTGTCATGCTGGACCTGTCAGGAATCAATACAATACTGGTGGGACAAATGCTGACCCGCTGACAAATACTGGGGCGACAGGTATGTCCCATTAGTTCTGAAAGGGTAAAAATAGATTGTTATTCAAGTCTATCACATATTGAAACAACGATATTGCAAGAACTGTAAGACGCCGTCTCCTCTCCATGTTTCATACAGTATGTGTTCAATATTTCAGAGTAAGCCAGCTGTTGCATGTATGCGACTATTACGCCTACGGGAATTTACATTCGCACTCGAGCAAGAGTTATGCAATAGCGTGCCATTTCAAACAAAGGGATGGAATATTGTGCCTGAATGTTTGTTTCGCTTTCATGAGGGGAGGTTGCATTACTGGAGAGGAAGCTGTCATTCTGTGCAACTGTAAGAAAGTGGGGAAAGGTGGGCAAAAGTAATGAGTCAGCAAGCGGAGTTAAAATGTGGCTTCATACGATCGGTTTCAGCACAAAAGGCCAATGTAGAGAGGTCGTTCTCCACGCTGAGGCTGTCTGACCCCGGCTTCTGGGTAAAGTGAGAGACCTCCGAGTAGACTGTGACAAACATATGGGCAATTCCACATACGAGTTGCTAAAACAACAATTTTTAAGAAGTGTTTTATATTACAAATATATAGGTTTTCACGTAGATGACTCATTACCAAATCAGACACTGAAAACCATTTTGAAATATCTTTGATGGTCTTCTCAAAATGTAGAATTGAATTTTGTCTTTTTTTTTTAGCTCCAGGAAAAGGATCAAAGGTTATTTTTCCAAAGCTGACAACGCCTAAAAGATATTTTGCCATTTCCTGGTATTTACTGTATTTCAATACATTGGTAGCCAAAGTATTTGAGGCTTTAAGTCATCGCAAGAAATTTAAATACACAATTCCAGTGGCTCATTGTGAAATTTGTCATTTATCAATGTAATTCCGTCACCAAAATTGCAGTATAGTTCTCTTAATCTTATCTCTGCATTTATTTTATTGTTAAGAATTCTCTTCCTTCTTATGTCTAAACTGAATTTCAGACATTAACCTCACAAATACTTAGCAGTAATCTTGGAAAATTTGTGGTAACGGAATTACACCAGTAGCGGAATTACAGAATTTTTCTGAAAGCCAGTGAGAAACAGAAGATAGCATGACGACTTTATGGAGCATAGTGGTTCATTGTTTTGGACATCTATAGTTGAGTGTGAGTTAACCCTATCGGGCAAGGCACCATATTTGGTAACTTCAGTCAGAATCCAAAGTGGCGCCCCCATGCCTCTCCGTGAGGCAGTAGACCCGCAGCAATTTCTCCCAGCCAATCAGAGAAAATCAGGCTACATCACAGGCAGTCACGTCAGAGTATTCGACCAATCAGCAACAGCCTAGAGCGTCTCAAACTTCTTTTCTTCTCCAGATCTCTCACAGTGCGGTTGTGTGCCCTGACCCAGTCCCACTCACAAGGACCTAACATCAGAACTCACGCAAGACAACTGATGAAAACTCTAGCATTAAAATGTTGAAAAGGTTTGCTAAAAGTTGAGATAGGTGTCGTTTCTGTAGGATTCCTAGAAATTAGTGAGATTTTGCGTGAAAAACAAAAAATTTGGTAGTGAGTCCATATTTGATCATACGCCCTTTTCACCTAAGCCAAGAGCAAGTGATGGTTAGACTATTTATGGACATAGCCTAACACACAGTACTTTTTTACAGTCAGCGTCTTAGTAGCCAGTTTTCATCAGTCAGGCAGATTTCTATTAGAGGATGATTCATGACCCAATCAGATTTGTCCGAAATTTTTTTTATCCCCCAACGCGCGATTAGCGGGGGATATAGCATTGCGGCTCCGTTCGTCCATCCGTGCGGACACATAACATTGAGGTGCAGGGGATATTTCCATGTTAGTGGCAAACATTTGTTATTGATAGATGTGTTAGAAACGAACCAAAAAAATAAAAATAAAAAAAAAATAAAAAAATCACATTGCCTGTCCATAATAGGGTTTGCTTTTTTTTAGGGGGTCCTGGAATATCTGGGTCAAAATCAGCCAAAATGGCAAAAATCACTAAAATTAGGTTTTTAAATGTGCGCCCCAAGTGAGCCAAATTGATTTCCATTTGTGCAAGTCATCGGGTATGGACTCTCCAAAAATGTGAAAATTTTGGCAGCTGACTTAGGGCGCAGCCCATAGGTAGGACTGCAAATCACTACCTTTTGTAATTATGCATACTTTCCCAGGGGTTTTGTGGCTTGCGCCCTAAGTCAGCCAAGGAATTTTATGCATATCATGATAGATCAGCACCTCTTATGTGGATTTGGATGAAAATTACGGCGGCTGACTTAGGGCACACAAGTATAGGGAGCCCTTTTTGCTGCCAAAATGTGAATTACCAATTACCAGCAATCACTCCATGCGCCCTTAGTCAAAATTAATGAAATATGGCTCACGTTGTCACTCAGCATCTCTAGGATCAGTGGTAATGAGAATTCCATGGTTGGTTTCAGTATTAACCCTTTTTGCACCATTTTTGTTAGGCCACTTCATGAAAAAGCCAAATATGGTAAACTGGGAACTTTCTCAGATTTTCATGAAACTTGCAGGATTTGCTTCCTTCATCAATTCCGCAGCAACCGCGGGCTTATTCTGTCCAGCAGCTGTAGCCAACTGCCAAACCGGACGGATCAACCAGTTTCCTGGGACCCTCGCACTTCACTCACCTCACCTAGTGTTAAGGGCACCCCCGTCTAGCGCCGGTGAAAGGACACCTATTGGTGATCGCTTACACCAACACTGATTTCATCATACAAATCTTCGAACGGACTTTTGATTTGATTGGAAAATCCCTCGAATAAATAGCAAAAAAAACTAAAACCAGGTTTAGATTCATGGGTTCTTGTGAAAAATGTATAACAGATTCAATGAAAATCAAATAAACGGTTCATGAGAAGGTTATTTGAAAGTGCTACTTTCTGCATTTATTTCCAATTTTGCCACCAAGTGGCAGCCTTTAAAAAAGTGGCATGCCACACTGTACTCAAAGTTACAGAGCACCTTTCTCCCAGTTAAGGAAGCAAATCCAGCAAGTTTCATGAAAATCGGAGAAAGTTCCCAGTTTACCATATTTTTCATGAAGTGGCCCAAGAAAAACGGTGCAAAAAGGATTAATTCCGGAACCAGCTACAAAACTCTCTTTACCACTGACACAAGAGATGCTGAGTGTCAATATGAGCCATATGTCATCACAGGTATATGTCATACAGGTAAAATGTTCGCCAAAGTTCAAGATTTAAAGTCTTTCCGATTGGCTACTTGCACAAGATGCCGCTGTGTACATTCTGAAATACTTTGGTAAGCTTAACTTAACTATTTCCGGTTTGCTTCTGCTACTGATGATGAGCAGATGACAGGTATATCATCCCGAAAATGTGATTTTAGCTATAGCCATATTCCCAGGATTTGGCTTAATTAACTACGAACGATGTTCGCATGATTTGTATCGATTACCTGTTACTGATGTTTGTTCATTGGTACTCTTAATGAGGCATTTATCGCTCCAACAAGAAACAAGAGGATTTCTAACTAGCAACACATTTTCAGCCGTTCTCACTGACGAGTGATGAACTGGCTTTAAGCGACAGATAAAATAGGTGAAATATCTGATAATGAATGTGTCAATTATCCATAACTTTGAAATGCTGTTTCATAAATCTAACATTCGATCCACGCATATTTTAATATTGTCGATACTTTGTTTCCCTTCCCACTCGGCATCAGTTGCACTCTCAAGACCATCACTTCTGGAGCTATGGTTAGCTGAGCAGATCTGACAAAACCTTAACAATATCGCAGTACTAGCAAGCCAGTTGCATCAGAAGATGTAGAAGTAAATTCAATATAAAACCTAAACAGAAAATCATGCTAGCTCTATAGCAAGCCTTGCTAGCTACTCAACTTTGCTACTGCTCGATGAAAAAATTAAGGCTAGCTCCAGATATTAATCTAATGAGGAAATTCGGGTTGTACAACACTGGATGTTTGTCGCTTCATGACAGTCGCCAAAGCAAAAGGCTGGAAGTGATGCCAAGTAGAAGCGTCGGAAACCCCCTTTATCAGTGGGGCAGCTAATATCTCAATAACAGTGCTAATGAACAAACAGTAGCAGCTAATCGAGACAAACCATGCGAACATCATTCACGGTTAATTAAGACAAATCTTAGGAACAGCGGCAATAGTTAAAATCACATTTTCGGGATTATATTCCTGTCACATGCTCAGCATCTGATGTACACTGATAAAGCAAACTTAAAATAGTAAAGCGAGCCAGTGTATTTCAGAATTTACTTAGCCCCTTTTTGTGCACATAGCCAATTAGAATTTTTTCTGCCGGAATTCTATTACCGACACTTTCACCTTCGTATAGCCTTCCGCAAACTTTGTGTTATACAGCTCAGTAGGCATGTCAGTGGAACTGAAAAAACACAGGCAAGTAGCTACTGCATTAGAGTAATAGATGGCAGGTAAAAATGACATGAAAATTACTCTGGATTGTAATTCTATTACCATGGAGTTGCCCATATGTAAAAAAAACTTGGTTCCAAATAAAAACATAGGAACTATTATTGCAGTAACAGTAGACAGATACTTCCATGCCCAGTAAATTGCTGGGCAAGTCATGAATTAGCGCATGTCCTTACCCATTCCCCACCTCCCTTTTTTCATTGTATCTAATAGCTCTTACAAATAGGAGAGACTGGTGTCCAATTAACCACAAGCAGCTCTGACAACTACGCATTACCAATATGTGATATAGCTCACTGGTCCCCATTGCTCATTGGACCAGAGTCTTGTCCATCACCAACAGTAATTAAAATACTGCAGAAAGAATGCTGCTACAATTATTCTTGCCTGTGAGGCAACAGCACCATTTACAGTTGATTGCCATCAGTCAGGCATTTTGGGCCTAACAGTGTTTATAGTGGCTAAAATTTCACACCAGTTTATCGTCAAAAAATAAAAAGAACTGTTTTTACCTTAAATGTTTAATGCTTATGTTTAGTTGTGTCGCTGAAAGATTAAACATGGCCAGCTTTTTTATTTAGTGAATTGTGCTTCTCACCACTGAACAACATAATGGTATGCCATCACGACCCAGACAACTCCACGATGACAGCACAGAACTGGAAGCACAGAGCAGGAGTCCCTTTTTTCATCTCTTTTTATCCCCCCGGCATATAATGCGGGGGGATATAGCGATCAGTCTGTCCGTCCGTCCGTCCGTCCGTCTGTAATAAAATAGTTTCCGGACCAGAACTCGAAAACTATACCACTTACAAACACCAAATTTGGTATGGAGCTTCTCCTTATGGTCTAGTTGTGCCTTTTGGGGGTTTCGGTCCGTCCGTCTGTCCACACAACCTGTAGCTTACACAACCTACAGCCGGGGGGATCCGCCATTGCCAGATGGCTCTTGTTCTTCTTTAGGAAGACTCCCTACACATCTCTGAGCCCTGGGCCTCCTAATTTCCCAGCTAACACAGAGCAAATTTAGCCTTTACTAAGGTAGTTCTATGGTGTTACAATTCCAGCAGCAATTTTGCCTATTTATTTAGTCAAGAAACTTTATTTAAAAACTGGTTAAAGTATGGCTGGCCAAACCATCTGGATCCCAGCAGAACTGCTACGGGTGACTCTCAGAACAGTAGGTACACAGTCACCGACCTCCATGACCTCATTCCTCACTTTACCGCCAGTACAAAGAGAGCCTAAGCAAATCTATGGAAATACACAACGGAGCTTAGGAGAGGCACTGAAGTTTTGGATGCGAGAGGAAAAAATTCATTTCTCCATACCATGCAGAGCCAAGAGGTAGCCTAAGTCTGACTAGTGAGTGAAGAATGGTTGCAGCAGTGATCTGAACATTTCCCATATCGTTAGCCTCATAGCAATATTGCCCAGGTCATATTTTTTTCCAAATTGGGATATCAGCTGCCTTTCGCGTTGGTGAAAAAAAATACATTTTTCCCTTTTTTCCTCAAAACCTTTAAAAAAAAAAAAAAAAAAAAGATCTTTTTTTTTTAATTGTAAAAGATTTTGAAAAAAAAACCTAAAAATGAGATGGGCAATTATGCCATGAAGTGAACCCCATGCTCCCAATGACCTAAACCACAAAAATATTTGAAAATAAAAGCTTAACCTGTTACTGTGCATATCAATAATTTATATTTTATGTGATATCAATTTTCAATACCAATCCTAAAGTTTAGTGGTAACTCAATGCAGGCTTCTGTACAAGGATTTTAGCAGTGAAAATAAAAAGAATGAAAAATAGAAAACGTTCTACTCAAGAAAATATTACTTAAAAACAATCTACTGTAGCATAAAGTTAATATGTAAGTAGTAAGTAAGCCTGATTCAAGCTTAGTGGCTCTTCGGGCCAGTGCTTAACCCCAGTTTGTGGCATGAAGCAACTAGGGGTATTACAACTCCCCCTGGATGGGATGCCAGTCCATCGCAGGTACTGCCCCAGCTATTTCCCAGACTATTTTGCTGGTAACCATTTATACACCTGGGTAGAGCGAGGCGTGAAGTGGAATGTGGTAGAGAAGTGTTTTGCCCAAGAACACACCGCAAAGGCCATAGCCGGGGCTTGAACTCAGGACTTTCTGATCCCAAGTCAAGTGAATTTAACCACTGTGCTATCACGTCTCAGTTACAATGCAAGAATGCATCATAAAAAAATAGGCGTGCAATGCACAGAATACCCCTCAGCCCAATGTCGAACTTTTTGGAAGCCCGCCCGCCCAACCGCACGAAGGATTGCAATACCCCGTCAGCCTTGAGGGCTGAGGGGTAAAAACGAATAGAACCAAGCAAATGGCATGACGTGAACAGTTCAAAGGTCACAGAAAATCAAACAATGACAAAGCTTTCTTTTCCTCTCTCAGGCCATGCATTAAACAATTTTATCTAGGATTTAAGCCCAGATGTGCAATATTAACCACAGGAAGCATTTTTGTGCATAGACTGTATAAAAAATGGATGCAGCACTTGGGTCTGGAAACTGAGGCCAATGCAGAAATCTCCAATATTTGCATTCTATTTAATGGCCAGCAGATGGCGACGTCGGGGGTTGCAGATAAAAGTTCAATCCTGTAGAGGTTCATGAGAAAATGACCCTACTTTCTCATCTGATTTATTTAAATAATGATTTTCCACATTACTTTATGGTATCTATTGTAAGTTTCAAGTCTCCTTCGATATATCATGATGTTCATTTTTGTAAATTAGGGTCCCAAATAGACTAGAATAAAGGATAAAGCCTGAATATGCTTTAGGGGCGTGGCTATCCTCTAATCCTTATTATTATTAGTCTAAAATGGTCAGATCCACCCATATCCACCCCTCCCTCCTCCCTGGATATTCAATTGACGGTCTTGTCCAATAGGAATAACATCCGGTTTCAAAATGACAAAATGGCTCAATTCAAATAGCCAAAAAATCGAGGCTTCCTACATGGTATGCTGAAACCAACGGGCGATGTCACGGTTGCTTCATCCATCTTATACAGTCTATGGTTTTGTGACAGTGTGACGCTTTATCTACAGGAGGCTTTCAAGGAAGCAGTGAGAGGCTTTACCCCTCTGATGCTTTAACCGTCACTATGGAGGATGCGTTATTTGAAACCCTGCACCCGTTCAACAGCAGCACATGATTCTGCTGTTCAATATAATTCAAGATACACTTGTGCTGAAAAGTTAGCATACCTTAGCAGAATTTATAAAATAGGCAACATTTTTTTCAAGAAAACATGAATGGCCAAGCAAACACATCTCTTTTTGGATTTGTATCCATTTTTAGGTCATGTAGAATGGCACAATCATCAAATAAAACAGAAATAAGGGGAAAAAATGAAATGAACCCAGTTCAACAGAGTGCATAACCTTAGTTCTTAATACTGTGTATTGCCCCCTTCAGCAGCAATAATGACGTGCAGTCTTCTGCGATAGTTGTCAATGAGGCCCCTAATTCTCAGGTGGTATAGCTGCCCATCCTTCCTTGCAAAATGCCACCAGCTCCTGTAAATTCTTTGGTCATCTTGAATGAACAGCACATTTAAGATCTGCCCAAAGTGGCTCGATGATATTGAGGTCAGTAGACTGTGATGGCCACTCCAGAACCTTCACCTTTCTCTTCTGTAACCGCTGGAGGGTCAACCTGACCTCGTGCTTTGCATCATTGTCGTTTTGGAAAGTCTAAGAGCGTCCCGTGTGTTGCTTTCGTGCTGAAGAACGCAAATTGTCTGCCAGTATTTTCTGACAGCATGCTGCATTCGTCCTCCCATCAATTCTCACGTGATTCCCTGTGCCTTTAAAGCTCACACACCCCAAAACATCACAGAGCCACCACAGTGTTTTCCAGTGGGAATGGTGTTGACTGCTCTCGAAACAGAGCACTTATGGTTGTGACCATAAAGTTATATTTTGGTTTCGTCACTCCAAATGACAGTATTCCGGAATTAGTAATGTGTGTCAAGGTGTTGTCTGGCATATTTTAGGCCGGCTTTTTTGAGAGACTGGCACGATAATGGTTTCCTTCCAGCAGCTTGACCATGCAATTCACTGTTGCTTACGTACCTCCTCATTGTGCTCCTTAAAATGACCACACCATCTTATTCAGAGCATCCTGTATTTCTCCTGAGGCAGCTTGTGGACTTTTCTTTGTGTCCTGAACAATTCTCCTAGCAGCTTGGGCTGAAATCTTTTTTTGGCCTATCTGACTTTAGCTTGGTATCAACATACCCCCTAATGTTTCACCTCAATCACAGACTGAACAGTAATGACTGGCATTTACACGTCCTTGGATATTTTTTTATATCCTTTCCCCATCTTTACAAAGCTGAACTACCTTGTTAAGATGGTCCTTAGACAGTTATTTTCCACTCTCCATGGCGCAGTGTCCAGCCAGATCAGTGCATGCACTCGGGAGCTAACAAACTCAATGACTATACGCAGACACTAGTTGCAATTTAATATGCCACAGCTGTGGAACCCTAAATAGCCATTTAAACCTCTGTGTCACCCTCTGTCAATATAACAAAGTTAATCATTCAAGGGTATGTAAACTTATGATCAGGGCCTTTTGGGTGATTTCAGTTACCATTATCAATTAAAATGGAGCCAAACGCCTATCTGATGGTAAATGACTTCACATGATCACCATCCATATGTATACATATACATAAATAAAATAGAAAGACCCTACAATAAAGTGTATTGTCCGTAAAATGCTTTATCAGCATCTTAAAATGCCAACTACGCAAAAGTAAAACGTGTTACGTCAATATTGATGAACTTTTGTATTTTTAAACAGATATCAAAACTGAAAAATAAGAATATATTCAGAACATTTCCGGCTAAAATCCTCAATTTTTTAGAGCGTTCGGGCACTGCCCCCAAAACAGAATGCGTTCAGCCAATTTTGACACATTCTACTTTCATCGAGTATCCACTGTTTTCAAATCCAAAGCACTGGAGTGCAGCGGGAAAATGCACGAAATTGCGTCACTACGCTAACACTTACGGACCTAACTGTTCAGGGTTTTGGTGAAAGCATAACGTTAAACAGACAAGCCAAACATTCCAGTGTGGACAGCGGACTATGATGGATAGGAAAAGTAGAAAAACACAAGCGAATCCTGTAAATGAGTGTGCGTGCTCGCCTGCCTTGTCTGCTTCACCATCACCCCCTGACGCACTTAGTGCGCAGATGAAGTGAATAACAGACAAGTCTCAGCAGGAGCCATAAGACGAAGGAAAACAGCTTCAAACCTCACCTGTCATCCTCTCTTGAGTAACTTCGCCGAGTGTAACGTGATGAGTTACACTGCGTTTATTATGAGGACAGTTAATTGACAGCGCATCAGACGGAACACACCAGTACAAAATTAATTCTGGCTGATTTCCACCATGGGCAATTTAAATCCATTTTCCAAACCACAACATCTTAAGTGTAATACTAAAATTTCAATGGTCCGAATACAGCACGCAGAAAAGAAAGTATCTGGTTGACTCACAAAAATACAAGCAGTTAATACATCTGCTTAATATCTAACTTGACAAATTATTTTAAGCTATATGGCTGTAAACTTAAGTTGTAACGTTAGGAATGGCAAGGAATTCATGACAAATTCACTTCAAATTTGGGCATAGCAAAATCTCTTATAAATTATACATTTTTCGACGATGATAAAACGGGCCTCTTCTGACTGCCAATAAAATATTCAACTTTGTTTCAATGGTTTCGACTCACGATTTCGCTGCTAGACACAAGTTACCGAGTTCACAGGTTGCTCGCTAACGTCATCGTTTAAAACAGAGCCGGATGGCTGACTACTCTAACGTTAGCCAGAAAGTCTCTTAAAAATGGAAAGTAACGTCTCGAAGTTATCCAGTTATTCTCCATAACTCAATATTAAATGTCCCGATGACTATAAAAAAACGAAAATTTAACTAACGATAGAGAAATGACAAACCTCCGACTATAGTTACATAATCACCTTACAGATTAACTTAGCTAGCTGGCTACCATCCGAAATTATCATAGATAAAAATACGAACCTACAGCCACAGCCAAATAGCAATCCAATAACCGTAACGCAAGTAATTAAGGATGCGTTAGTAGACGTTCACGTCAACTAAACGAGCTAACTAGTTAGGCAACCGTTATTGGTAATAAAAAAATATTTATCAAACGTTAGAACGCTAGACCGAAGAAGTGACCAACTTCATTTAAATGGAAAAAACTAGCAGTGGGTGGCAAATAGGTTCACCAAACGCCAAGAAGAGGAGGCAGATTAAATTATTTTCCCAATCAACGCGACGGAACCAATTCAGCAAACGTTCAACGTGCGCAACTCAAATTCACTGGATAGACCAGTCGCATTGGTGGACTACAATTCTGATCAAAGTCCACCCGAATCTACCGTCGTTGAACGCAAGGCATGACCGCACGAACGACCCATTTCTGTCGCTAAAACCTGAACCATAAGATCGTCAGCTTTCCTTGGCGTCCTTTCGCGAAGCATTCTGCAGTTACACCTGGGGGAAACTGACTTGCAAAACCTTGGCTCGGTAATGTTGTTTCGTTACCTACCTGGATACAAAGAGCGTCCGGACTCACTCCTGCCAGTTGCGCGAACTTGCTCAAACGCCTCACCAAAAATCAGTTCAAAGCCCAGGTGGAACCCTTAACATTGCTGATTTAAAATATGGACTTGGGTAATAAACTGCGCCATTCTCTGGCTACCTGTAGCAGCTAAACTCTGATGTTCCACCTGACCAGCGAGTCCAGACTCGAGTACGTTTCGAAGACAGTCACGTGACAGCTGCAAATTGCCACAAATCCCTGACACTCGTCAGGTAGGTCACAAAGGTGTGACATAAACTAGTATAGAATCACCCGATTAAAATAACAACCATAATCACACATACTATAGCAACTAATTAGTGAATTACTCAATATATTTTCAAAATATCACTGGTATCTACATTCATGATCATCAGTTCTCCACAGGCTGGCACGGTTTTTATTTTTCAGTGTGACACTGCACAGTCATGGCACTACGGCGACAAACGTCCCAAGTTGTCCCAAGCCTATGACAGTTTGCATGTTACATGCCTGCTTAGAAATGAACCGTGAGATGAACTGTGGCTGAAGACGCCGCACGGCCGATGTTCTTACAAACTTCTGAAATTAATACCTCGGTTGGCTGCTATAATTATTTATAGCATCGTCTGCAATTCCGCATCTATGCGCCATTTGCTACCTACAGTATGTGACCTGTCCTATTTGTTCCAGGGCGGCATGGAGAGATCGATTGCTCCCTGATAAGATGTAGAACGCCCCCAGTGACTAAAACTGCATCGCCTGCAGCTGAACAATTAGTGGTCTGTCTAGATATGGAACTAACTGAATTATGCCAGCAGATCACTTTTCATTGTTCTTACAAACCTGCAAAAATATTTTTTTTTTAATAAAGTGAGATTTTCTGTTTTGTAATCATACAGCAGCTCACTCTATATCACCTCTGAACTACTTACTGTTTTCCAGCAAGACGTAATTATTTCACGTACAGAGATAATTTATTGTTTGCACTTATACTGTACAAATGGCAACTATGAATTGTGAATTCAGTGGGGAAAAAACAGATTTGAAGACAGAGCAGTAGCACAGTAAAAGCTAACTTCACTCATCTTAAACTTCACATTTCTCTCTCTCTCTCTCTCTCTCTCTCTCTCTCTCTCTCTCTCTCCCCCACGCTCTCAAATCAACACATATGCTTTATTAATGCTCGTGAAGTTCTCATTAATGCAAAGTCCCTTTATGTGCTAGCACCTGAAAATTATGATGATAAAAAAACTGCCAAACATCCTGTGCAGAAATCCTATACGGCAACTTTAACCGTCTCAGTATTTATCTTCCTCATTGATTTGGCCCTATAGTACATTGCAACCTAGTGGCGTACAAAGGTACAACAACCTACAATAAATAAAATTCCTCAAAGCGCTCCAAAAGCAAAAGACTGGAGATAAGGGTAGATTTTTGACTTCTTCTTCTTTCTGTTGTTATTCAGAAGTAGAAAACCGTCATCAGCTAACCAAATTAAGCCCTTATCAGGCCTAAAAAGGCTCACTGTTGCTGACTAAAGGCAGTAAATACGAGTTCAGTTTGATTAAGATCACAGTTAAAGATGCAGTTATCAGTTGGCCCACTCCCCTATCACCCACTGGACCCCACTCACCCACAGGATAACTTACACGGCACTAAAATCCACGGGAGTTCAAGGTTAAATTAACCCTTTGGGAGTATGTATGGCCTCTATTAAACTCAAATGTACTCCAGCAGAGTAAATTGAACACTGGACTTTTCACTGTTAAGTGAGTGCACTTGGAATGGCTTCACTACACACCAATAGCTGTGTGCACCTGCAGATGAGCATTCACAGTTGCTATGACAGGAAACTCCAATGGAGAACAATCCCATGGACCCATGGAGAACAATCAACAGTTCTGAACTCAGCACTGTTCTTCCGATCTCAGGAAAGGCTCAACCACAGGCCCAATTCCTCAGAATGTTTTGGGAGTCCCTGGTTGTCCTGCCGACGACAGGTTGGAAAGGCTCGGTAGTGATTTTGGGCGCGGGGAGGGCTGGCCAGGGATTCTGCTCGTGCCTGTTGGACGCATGTTCTCATAGATGGGATTTTCTGTAGAAAAAAAGGAATAATGATAAAATAATGAGTGTCATGAAATATATGTGGAAAGAAAGTAAGTTCCGTGGGTCACTCCAAATAAGCATGCTAAACAGCAAGTAAAAAAGTGATTAAATAAATAAATTAATAAACCATGTTTATTCCTTTTATTTGACCATGGATATTCTGTTGAGAACTTATTTCTCTTTTTTAACCAGGCCCGGGGAGGGATTGCAGATTTAACAGTTGCATTTCTGGGCGCAGTAGCGACAGGGATATAGCTTCTGAAGCAGTATTGGGGTTAAGGGCCTTACTTAAGAGCCAAACTGCAAAGTTCCCAATATCACCTCTCCAAATGCAAGTCAGGATTGTAAGCTCTACCGAGGGCACAGACCAGCAGCTCTCCATATGCCAGTCAAGCAACCGACCGCTAGGTTACGGTTAAGCAAGCTATCATTAGGCTACCCATCTGCCCCATTGTACTTGTAATCTAGGCCTAATCAAAAAGTTTGAAGTTTTTTCTTTAAACAGTGCTAGTAGACAGGCAGTGAGCTTTGTTGAGGTGTGTAAAAATTATAATTGGTGATCCCTATTGTGAAAGAGAAACAAATAGTGCCATGGTCACTTAGGCTCACTTGGTTCATTTCAGGCATTTGTGTTATGTGAGCTCTCAAGTGGTAGTATTTCTTTGTGCTTGGGTCCAACATTGGGAAAATGAAGACATCTTTTGTCATTTGTTTAGGGAAAAAAACCCCAAATTTAAAGCAAAATTCAGCATCATGGTTAAATGTTTCATCGTGATTTTTTTTTTGCAGCTCAGTAATCTTCTCATAATGCAGCTCCATTGAAATATCAAGCCCCAAAATCCAGACCATTGAACTCAACATTCTATATGGAATTTGGGCTAGATGGGTTTTGGGCTTAAATGTTTTGCTCAATGGAGTAGTGTTGTAGCAAATTACAAGTTAAGCTTCAATTTTTATGCCCTCAAAAGTATGTGAGTACAAAGTTTCAGCATTCTATCTGCTTTCAAGCGTTTGATATAGTACAATTTTAAATATGTCCAACTGGCGTATCTCTTACCCCAGTCGAAACAGAAATCAACCAAGAAGAGCATTATCATCTTGTGTTGTGTGGCACCGCAGTTTTTTCTGTTCCCAAAAAAATAAATTTTATTTGAAAGGACAGCAATTTTGTGACAATGCACATTATCCGTCCACAGAAACGTAAAAGCAGAACTTAATCATACAGCAGTTCTACTTTCAGTGGAAATGGTAGGAACAGTGGGGCTAGACGGAATCAACTGGGGGTGATTGCTTTGAAGAGGTCAGCGCAAGATATGATTAGCAAGTGAGAACATACCAGTGCGTACAACATTGCTTTGAATAGAAGTGAAGTCTTCAAACTTAGTGAGCAATCACCCCTGTGCCACTAAGTTCATGATTGATCATAATTATTGAAATCATCGACTGAGAAAGGAACTGTTTTTAAAATCATCTTTTTAATTTAGCAAGCGGGTTGCTCTCTGATTGAAATGCATGTATTTGGACATAAGATCCTCTGTCTTGACAATTGGTTTCATAAAATGTCTTAAGACACATTTTTGTGCTCTAGTTTACCCAAGCTCCAGAGCTCTGGACTATGTTGTCATAAAGCCAGAGAGGGTCCTGAATAAAACCTCTGGTGTTCTTTTATTGTGAAGCACTTAGTAACTCTGGTGCAGAATGGCGCTGGAAAGCTGAATAATTGCAATCTTTCAATTCATTTATTTGCTTGTTTGATTGATGTTTAGCTCTCTCACAGTCAGCGACCTCTACAGCAAACTTTTTTATAAGTGTATACGTTTTTTTTTTTCTTTCAAAGACGGGCGAGGCCGAATGCTGAGAAGTGAAACCGTTTGCAGCAGCGGGACTGAGATCAAAAGATTTAACAGTAAATCAGAAACCGTCGCTGGTTTCAGAAACAGGGTGCTGAGCGTGGTTTTACTGAATATGGTATGTGAAAGCCTACAATGCCTCACAGCCAACATTTTGGGCTTGCTCACTCGTTACCATGCGGGGGTACGCACTCAGAATATGGATTTTATGTTCAATTAGGGCCTAGAGTTACGATTGCTTTGTAAAACTCTAATTAACCCATTACGATGGAAGAGCATACATTTCTTTGACTGTAGTTCAAAACTCAGTAATTTGCAAAAGTCTAAAAGTCAGCACGCACTCAGGCTCCGATGCAAATTATATTTCATTGTTGTAAACCATGCTTATGCTGAAACATTGATGGACAAAAAAAGTTTTGTTTTTTTTTCTTTTGCATTGGAGCCAATGTGCTTTTTTACTTCAGTAAGTTAAAGGATTTGTTGCCTGGTCGGTGGAACATCACCACCTCAGTTACATCTGCCAAGGAGGTTATGTTTTTGCCTGGGTTTATTTGTTTGTTAGTTTGTCTGTTGGTAACCAAAATAACTCAAAAAGTTACGGACAGATTTTGATGAAATTTTCAGGGATTGTAGAGATTGGTATAAGGAAGAAATAATTAGATTTTGGAAGTGATCCTGGTCTCCATCTGGATCCAGGAATTTTTTAAAGGATTCTTTAACATTGGGAGATAGGGCCATTTTCGACATTTATGTATATAACTCCACCAAAAATGCTCAGGGCACTTGGAAAAAAATACAGGACAAGTTTCGAACATGTTCTAAAATATATCAAAGACTGATCCTGAAAATGGAATTATTCCGGATACTATGATCCAGAATACGAAAGTAGGGGACCTTAGGAACTTTCATTAAAGAGAACAAATTAAGCTACAAACATGCGACAAACACCATTATATAGCCAAGATATTGCAGAATTAGGAAGGTGTCACCGTATTTACTGTATCTTCAAAAGCCAGGGAACTAGATCCAGAAGAAAACCACCATTACGGAAAATTAGATTTTCGTGAATAACTACTGAACTAATATTGATATCATTATGAATTCAGTTGCTAATGGTATGTTTTCTTGGTCAGGGAATCTGAAAAAAGAGATGAAATAAATGTAGGAGTAATATTTATGTGTAAATCACAACATGAGGGGAAATGTTGCATCATAAGAAAAAAACAAAAAAAAAAACAAATGAAGCTAGAAACATGCAACAGACATCTTTAAACAGCCAAGACGCTGTGGAACTAAAATTGATATAGCATTATGAATCAAATTGCCATGTTTTCATGGTCAAGGAATCTAAAAATGAAGATAAAATAAATGTAAGACTAATATCTATGGTGGAAGTCGCAATATGGAGGGAAATGTTGTGCTTGGCGGAGGTCTGCGCTCTCAGAGTGCTTTTCTAGTTCGTCCTAAAACAGTTGTGACCTGGACATTCGACTGCTGATATATTACAGTCATGACTGGTAATTCAAAGCAATGGAGGTGCCAGCTCAGTGGTTCTCATGCTGCGTCCTGGAGAACCCCTGAGTAATGCTGGTATTTGTTCCAACCGAAATACCAGAATTTTAAAAAGCTGTGAATTTTTCCTAATTAGTAGCATTTCATGTTTTTTGATAGTTACCCTCTAAAGACACAAAATTAAGTCAAGAAATGACCAAAAATTTCATAAACAATGTCTTCACATTGCATTTCTACTATCTTCCAAGAAACAAGAAAAAAACCCAAAACAAACAGTCAGTGACAACACTTTTTCACCGATCAAATTCAAGACATGGCGAATCAATGAGTTTCCAATTAATTTTCAGAAAACAGATGCTTCATTTTTCTCAATATAAGTTCTCCTACACCTATGCCCTACCACAAAAATAACATTGAGCAGGTCTGAATCAATTTGTCTTTATCCTCAGTATTTAATATGCAGTTTATGAGACCATGCGTCCGCATTAGAAACCGCTTTAGTCCAAATTAAATATGAAACTCAATAGGTCTGGTTGTGGTTTGCTTTTTCTGATAAACTACATCTTAAGAGGTAAATCATTCCAATGAACATAGGTAGTGCAATTAAAAAAGTAATAACTTGTTAAAATTACGAGATTGCAAGAGTGGTTGGAACAAAAATCATCATACATTGAGGCTCCCCAGCACCGAGTCTTGGAACCCCTGCTCTAGACCACCAATCTCAAATCAAAATCCTGATAACATTCAGTAAAGGCTCTTCAGAAGGTTATCGCTGAGAACTCTTCCCAAGCCTTAGCAGTAAACTCTGTCTGAGGTCAGACAACGAGCCAACAAATCTACAAGCAATCAGATCAGCTCTTGAGGCAGAGCTGTCCGAAAACCCCTCTACACTGGATGGCATCATTGTAAATAAAAAAATCCTGGTTCTGGAGTAAAATATGGGATGCCAGAGGTGAAGTTTGCTCCCCCTAATTAGACATGAGCTCCCCTGAAAATTTTGGAGGTCTCTAAAAACAGGATTAAAATATGGACTCATGGTATGCTTTGTTTTATCATAGTCAACGATCATGTGGGCATTAAAAAAACCGAGTAGACCAATACTGCATACTCCATTAGTTGAACATCTTTTATCTTTCTATCCTGTTATATTTTAATACCAGTGTGATGGTGCTGTCAGGTGTTAAACTAATTATCGTATATAGTCAGAAAGCAAGTAGACATATTGCCCATATCAATGATTCTTTGAAACAGCATTCAAAATTGACCCTCTCTCTCTTTGTGGCTAGCATGACTGCCCAACCCACCCACTATACACCACTTACAAAAAAAAAAAATTGTGTCCCCCCTTTAAGATGAGTCAGGCCTGTGTAAAAGCAGCTTCATGTTTCCAGTTTTATCTCGAAGTTATTAGCTTATCAGATGTACAGCAGACGCTCGTGTCGGATCACCAACATGTTCAATCACATGAAAAAATTCTATACCACACCACTAATGGCAGGTTTTCATTCTCAAACGTCACGCGAAATGCCAGACTGTGTACACAATTGGTATAGGAAAATAATTCAGTGCTCTCCAGGAACATAGTTTAATTCTCCACACGATACTCTTTGACCCATTTCATTAGGAAGGTGAGGCACATTAAAAGTATTTGTTTTACGCAATACTACACCTCTCGAAGAAAAAAAGAGTCATGAATTCATATCACATTGTTAAACTGAAATGTTTGACTGTCTACATAAAAATTAAACAAAAATTAAACAAAAGCATTTGTTCATTAGCTATATACCACATTCAGAACATTAATGTCAAGTCAAACAGAGACAGATATTTTGTACCTTGAATAACAGAAACCTAAAACCTGTCTGTGCCCAAAAATAATAAAAATTACAACTTCGTCATTTAACCATTCAACTATTAACTGATCAATATTTTGTGGTAAACTTGTTTCTGCTCTTGAATGTATTTTAATGGCCGTGTTTCCCAGTTAAGAGCGTTCTTAAGGAGTTAAGAAGGCTCCATAGAAGAGTTCAGCTAAGAGGGAGCCATCTTCGGCTAAGAAGGAATCTTTGCTTCTCATTGGAGCCTTAAGAGGGTTCTAAAGAAGCTCTTTGCACTAAGATCTTCTTAAATAAATCTGGGAAATGTGGCCAATGTCTCTTAATTGAAGACCTGGGTGCAAGAAGTACTTAAGTCACATTTTCCAAAAAATGAGCTGACACTACTACCATAAAGTAGAGGGTCCTGTGCATCATTTAAAGCCAAAAAAATTCCAAATATAAGTACTCAAGTCCTCAGTACTGATATGCGGCCTTCCCTGAATCTACTGAATTTTTGTGCAAAAAATACTCAAGTCTTTGCAGAAGTACTCTGGACGTCATCAGGAACAAGTGTCTAAGTCCATGACTGTCCAATCAGCTGCTAGTATGTGTCAGGTGACAAGCGTAGCAAAAATGACTGGTTGGCAATCAGAAAATGATTGAAACGGCATTGGTATAAGTACCGAAGTCCAGGCATTTTATGGTAAGAAGTACAAAAGTCCGAAACTGATTTTCTTGTTTTTTTTGTAATAAAGCATTATTTTTCCACAAAAATGTGTCTGTCTACTTTGTATAACCCCTGGGACTAGCAGCAGGCGCCACTGAATGTTATCTTTAAAAAAAAGTATCTGTAGCATGTTTTCAAAACTTTGACCCTTAATATCTCAAAAGTGTTATTTTTTGACTAAAGTACTTCTTGCACCCAGTCTTCAATTGTTTTGTTTCATACTGCTAAAGAGGGGATGAATGTGTTTATTTATTATGTGTGTATGTTGGTGTTTGGATGTGCTTGTGTGAACATAAGTGTATGTGTGTCTATCTGTATGCATGCATGTGGGTGTTTGCATGTGCGTGTGTGTGTATGCAAGTACATGAGAGTGCACGCGTGCCTGTGTATGCATGCATGTGAATATTTGCATGTGCATAGGTGTGAGTATGCATGCATTTGTTTGGACGTGAACTCGTATGTCCGTGAGCACCTGTGTCTGAACAGTACATTTTTGAAAGTCACTTACCTTTATGTGGATGTACCTTACTCCTGCATTGCATGCACATGCCGACTAACATTATGATCAACAGGAGAGCTCCAACACCCACAGCCCCCCACACCCACCAGTGTACACCGAGGTGATTAACTGCTGGAGAGGCAGACGGTGTCACTGCTGGTTTTGGGTAAAGAAGGACAAAGAAAAGAAAACAGTAATTAAAATCATCAACATTTCACAGAAACTTGATCGACATTTTTTCAATGTTCCTTTCTGCTTGATTAAAAAAAAAATCTTCCCCGGTATTGAGCTATAAATGGAAGAAGTTTTTGCCTCAATGTATGAATGTCTGTCCTTCAAATTTCTCAACAAATGTTCAAATGATTGATTTCACACTGTATTGCTGTAGACCATATGAAAGAGCTATGATGAGAGTGACGTTATTTGGCTGAGTAGTTCTTGAAAAATTGAGAAAGCTGCAAGCATCAATACAGGAGTCCAAGCAATCGGTCTGTTTTGAATCGAGCAGGCGCATCTTGAACGGGCACGGCACTAGAAGCACTAAAGACAAAACCAACTTGCCACGGTACCAACTTGTTGCTACATGCACTGTGTCATTGTTAGGCAGGGCATCTCTTTTTTGAGTGTGTATATAGGTCGTTGCTCATCCCAGTTAGCTTATTAGTTGCCTATGACAATGCCAATTAGTGCACCTACACAGAAATACAGTGGTAGTTGTATCAGACATTGGCCACGTTTCCCAGATTCATTTAAGATCTTAGCGCTTAGAGCTTCTTTAGATCCTTCTTAAGGCCCCAGTAAGAAGCAAACGCATTTCCCCAATTCCTTCTTAGCCTAAGATGGCTCCCTCTTAGCTGAACTCTTCTTTGGAGCCTTCTTAACTCCTTAAGAACGCTCTTCACTGGGAAACGTGGCCGTTTACATTCAAATAATTGCAAATACGGCAAATTGAATAATTGGCTAAATTGCACCATTAACTGCGGATGTTAAAGGTCCCTTATTATGTCACCAGATGCACTGCCAAAGTATCTAATACAAGTCATTTCAAATTCATTTCCTTCTTGACATCACAAGTGACCGCCCAGAGGCGAGACGGACTTCGACCAACCGTTAATCAGTTCCTTCGTTATTCCGGGTGGACACTCCCTCTTGTGATGTCAGGCAGGACAGATTTTAAAATGGCTTGCGACGAGCTGTGCTCCTGTTGACATAATAATGAAGTCCAGATAGGACCAGCCTAGCCTATCCCTGCACAGTGCATTCCAAGCTAACTAATGACTAAAGTGTTTTGCATGCATTTTTTATATTTAATAAGCTGTTGGCTTTAACAATAAGCACTTCTGA
Organism: Gymnothorax reevesii; assembly: GCA_029721435.1. NCBI lineage: Eukaryota > Metazoa > Chordata > Actinopteri > Anguilliformes > Muraenidae > Gymnothorax > Gymnothorax reevesii. Next base: position 26,963,591 of record CM056575.1, on the reverse strand, counting down.
CTAAGTGTTAGGCTTGTTGAGTTAAGGACTGTGAGAGCTAACACTGATGATAGGTTAATCAGAAAGCAACATATAATACTGATAATACCAGAATATGAAATTGGTCTTTTAAAAGAAGACAAAGAAGGTACACATTGCATTCGACATTTGCTCCATCTATGTTTTCTTTTCAAAGTCAAGTTGTCACTCCTCAGTGCAAACAGGAAGTGCTGACTTTTTAAAATTTGATATTCAGTCCCCCTTTCTGTACTTTGTAGTTCTCCCACGTAATACACAGATGCATACATGTGTACCTTCTGACAAAAGGAGTGCACTACCAGCTAACAGATACAGATGCATCTATGCACACACTTCACAGGACTAATGCACACACCAAAACTGGGACACATACTCTGCTTTGCTGTAATTCTGGTAGAAGCGGTAGTTGTCAGGGAGGATGCTGTTAAAGAGAGCAGTTACATTTTACTTAGGTTATTTCGATGATGATGTATTATATTTTGAAAGGTCAATGTGCTGCAGCTGTCAGTGTTCAGTCAGACAGAATCATACTGACGGGAGAGACACTCACTGTATTCATCATCGACAGTCATCAGCAGGAAGACGAAAAACAAAACACAGGGATATTCCACTATCAGTACAATGAAAACTGCCTGTTGCACATTTGCTTGATCAGGGGTGTTTAATCTTATCTGCAAAGGGTCGGTGTGGTTTCTGGTTTTTATTCTGTTACATTAAATTCTGTAATTTTCTGGTTTTTATTCTTTTCTGTTCTATTATTTAACTGTCAGTGCCCTTGGATTGAGGAGAGAATTTTGACCAACCTTTCCCTTTCATTAAGGTGCCAAAAATTATACTTGACAACACACACTGCCAGAAAAAAGATTTGGTAGACCCGCAATCTTCAAGCATTCAGAGATGCAAACAGAGATGTTTACACCTACTGATTAGCGAATTGAAGATATACAAATTTTATATTACTCAAAATAGCCACATTTTGGCATAATATCAGCTGGACAGATTCATGGCATTTTTTTCTGCATTCTGATTATTCTGTCCCAAATTAGCTTGATTACATTGAAATTATTCATTTATCTTTGTCTTTCAGACTTCTCATGATTCACAGCCTACCTTTCACCATTATGTTTTTTTACATAAAATAAAACTGAAGAAAACCAAATGTGAGTAGAGTGCAAAAAAGTAATTAGTGCTCAGTTTTTCTATTGTGGAGTTTCTCATTCTTGATATTCTGATAATAGGGCCTACAGCATCATCCATGTTGTTAAACACCCCTGGATCAATAAAGTCAAAAGGGAGAGAGTAAGAATTGATTAATGTTGCTCTGTTTTGTTCATTTGGACTTCTTTTAAAGATAATACTCACTGATATTTACTTGGGTTCCTTCACTGCAGTTCTGAAAAAACTCAGGAATTTCCACCACAACTTGACAGTAGTACCAGCCACTGTTATTGGCAGTGGTGTCTCTCAGAGTTAATGTGGACCAGGTAAATCCCGTCTGCTGAAAGACCTTTTCCTCATCCTCCTTGTCCGGCATCTGGTTGGCCAGGCTTGTGGAGAACTTCAGTCCCTGGCAACCTGAATTCTGGCTGTTGCTCAGCCACCAGTTAACCCGAACTTGATCTGCCTCTTCTCTAATCTCAAAGCTGCAGTTGAGAGTCCGGTATGATCCGAGGACAACTAGCTGGGGCGTCTGCGTACGAAATACAATTTCTGAACTCTTGACGACGTCAACGGCCATCTGCATCATAGCTGGGAAAACCATACGAGGAGCATGCATGAGCGGGACCATGTCAAAAAGAGAAATAAGAAGTCACAGGAGGAGCTGTAAGACATTTGGAGCAATTGAGGAACAGAATACAAATGAGGTCAAGTAAACAAGAACAAAGATAAATGCGGTACACTGCTGAAAACTGCTTAATACCAAAAAAAGAGGATGAATGCCATGTCAATGCAACTTATTATTGTAATTCTTTATACCCTGAGGTCCAACAAAACAAGGAGCTATAAAATTTCAAAATTCATAATTTAGTGTCGAAAGGAGGAAATAGCACCCGCACACTGTCTTGCAAAAATATAGATATTGACTTGCAAAAATATAGATATATTTTAATGAGCTACAACGTTTCGGTCACAGACCTTCATCAGGTAGATAGTAAATCATAGTTTAGACAGCCGCCAGAGTTTGCAATGCACAAAAGTCTGATAACTGCCTGTACTGATGGCAGAAAGCATGTATCCCTTTCGTGGATAAAAAATTCAGGGATAAATATTTGTAAATACTTTACTTTTTAATTCGGCAAAAGGCTGTAAATGTTAGGTTATTCTGTCCTTGGTCTGCAGCTGGGTGTCCTACTTGTTGCGAAGCAGTTTCAGGCAACACAGAATACTGAAGTAGGCCTATTTGGACTGCTGAATTTGATACATGCATTCACTACATATGAATTGCCTCACAGTGAAGTGCCGACTGTCCATATAAATTTGAGATTACATTCATAAGTGGAGGAAACAATGTAGGAATTATGGCCCTTCAAAATTTCCTCTCCTTTAAAATACATATGAACCTCACTATTTCATATTTTGTCTGAAATCATTCATATACATTTGCAAAACATGTAAGGCCAACAAATAATATTTCAACTTTCCTATGTTACTACTTAAATTCTCCAGGTTTTATGAAGGGATCGTAAAACTAAAGATTTAAAAACATCTGCAATCAATGCGTTTTCCTTGTCTAGGCAAGTACAGTTTCGTGCCGATGTCCCGCACTGCCAATAGATATAATGTGCTCTTGTTGCGGCGTGGAAAAGCGCTTACCTCTCAGAAGCAAAAGATAAATCATTCTAAAGAAGTTCATTTTTTGCCGTTTCAAAGTGAATGGAGACTTGACTTTTTGTTTAATCTGCGCAATCAATGTTCAGCTTCCAACTGTGAAGAGAACAAAAATGTATAGATGGGATTAGTGCGGGGGCAAGAGGTGTGGCTTCAAACAAACGAGGGGGCGGGGGGATAAAAAGCAACAGATTAAAGGAAGGTAGATATATAACTACAAAAGATGCATAAATGGGCAATATGGTGACACGGACTCGCCGTTAACTTACTTTTGAGGATATTTCTGCCTTCGCGTTAAAAATATAACTCGCGTCAGTATTAATCGGGGGCACACGAACAGCTTTGGCCGTGTGTTCCTGTGCGGTCGTGCATTTCAAAGCATGCGGCTTTATTGCTGTAAAATGTACGTAGGATCGTGGGTTTCCGCGTGATAACATTGGTGAAGAGGTGTCACAATGCCATCAGCTGAAACTCAGTTGGTCTACTCCACGGCTCTGCTGATGTTTTTTCTTATCTAAGAGCAAAACTAATATTATGACCAATTAGAAAGATCATGCAGGGAAGTGAAAAGGATGACTCTGTTGGAAGAAATGGAAAATGAGAGGGGTAATATTAGATACTGTGGAAACCCTGAAGTGGATATAGCCTACACTGCATACGCTGAATGGGCAGAGGCATACTTTTTACATGCTTTGCATCTGAATATTTCCCATTAGCTGAACAATGTGATGTATACATTTATTTATTGTTCACGTCTAGACGATGCAGTTAATTTGCGAACTATTTCATGAATTGTACAGTTTCAATAAGATAGTGCTGTCTGTTGTTCTCAAGGCCTATTGCTGGTGCTGGCCATGCACTTTGAAATGGGATGCGAGCTTTGTGGGACTACGAAGACTCAAAGAATATCACCTGGACCTGAAATATGCAGGCTATAGGGCCTATTGCAATACATTTATGGTGTCTCATGGATTTTGTCCCAAAGAAATACCTGCTTACATTTGTATTAAGAATGGAACTTGGTCATGGTGTTTATCTCTACAAACTTGTCAGGCAGATATTTGAAGAAATGTGTTAAAACGATAGCATGAAATCAATACGCTGCAATGGTAAGTATTACTTTTTATTTGGTGACTCGCTGGAGAATGGTTTATTCTTTTAGCAGATTAGTGAAGGTTTATCTTACTGGTTTGTGGTTATGAAACAAATTCAGGTAAATCCAGAACTGCAAAAAAAAAAAAATAGTAATAATAAAAAAATAAATCCTTAACTACATATAAGGCAAGCTATGTGAAATATTGAAGGTAATTTCAATCACAATTGCATCTCTTTGTTTCCCAATGTATGAGAATAGTTGTAAAATAGGGCACAGAATTAGGTCAACCACAGAAACCGAGATAGACCCTCGCCTGGGTGCCTCACACAGCTGCGTAAGTTATGAATATCTTTGGGGCCATTCACACTCAGAACAATGCGCTATTTTGCTAGATAATGCGCTCCACAATTAAACTGAAAAGACGCTCCAGTTATTCGAGATGTAACATGAATCCTCACTGCAATAATTCTAGAACAAAGTTTCAAAGTTGGCAATGGTTCCTGAGTTATTAAAATATGAAAATTATTGAAAAAAGTCTTCCTTGTCGTCTTGTCTTGGCGGTCGCAGTTCACTTCATTTCCCAGCATCACCGCGCCTGCGTACTTGTGTCAAATGGCACGAGGGTTGGATGAGGGATGCTACACAGTGCGGCAGCATCAGTACCAGCTTATTTTGCCGTTGGTTGAGAAATCAAAGCAGGGCGGCGTCCAGCAGCATCGTTCAGACGCCTCGGTTCTTTGACATGGATGATCAGAAGGTAAGAGAAAACGTGACGTGTCAAGTGTGGCTCTTCACGAGCGAGGTCGGCTCCGCACTGAATCTTTTTAATTGCATCGCATTGCAAGGATCCTGCTGTCCCATGTTGGAATCCGCCTGTGTTACGGTCAGGCCTAAAGAGCTACCAATCGAAAAACACTGCAAAATAAGTGATTGTTGATAATGAAATATTAAAGCAAGGGCTCTGATGTACCCGCCGCGTTGTTTGTGTGAATGGATGCTGTAATTGTTATGTTTCCATTCAGCTGTCACTGTGTTCAGTTATGCTACCACAAATCGCGCCTGCCTCTGACAGATACGGAAAGTGGCAGTTCTAGTGCTTCAGATAGTTAACGTTATAGTCACTGCAGGCTAATCTATAGCTAGCTGATGCTGGCCTGGTGCCGTAATCAGATAATCATCACTCTTCTGGTCGAATGTATTTTCTTTCAGGTCATAAATTGGCCTACTGTTAATTGCGTACATTAGTGGTCACAAGCAGATGAGATGTTTTTAAAAATAACCCCAATAAGCGCAATATACTGGTATGATTTTTCGGCAAGATGAACACGGAACTGCCGCAGCGTCTGTGCTATCGCTGTTGCTGAAAGGCTCTCATTCGATTTCATGTTACACGTCGTGTTCAATTTGATCATTTAAAATCAAGGCGATAACGCTTTTTGATTATTATTTTTTTAAAACAAAAGCTATTTTGTTTGTCTCTTGGATGATTCTGTTTGCCCATACAGTGGGTGTGGCACCCGCTTTGCCCGCTTTGCCTCAGCGAGCCAAGCATATTTATTGAATTATGAATTATGTATCAATAATGTCCAGTCCTGTCGCCACACTTGGTCCATCTTCGAATTTTACTTCACTTGTGATTTCGGATAATAAGCCATTTTAGAGTGTGGACGTTGTTGTACTACACTCATTCTGATAAAGAAGATTTGCTGTGAAACATTGGTTTCAGCCTATATTTTTCTCTGGACTTTGCTTTTGCTCTACTTCTTAACATTAAGTTGTATTACTTTAACAAATTGCATATGTTTTCAACTGTCTGGAAAGGAATCAGGCCCGGAGCTAGAACAGGGAATGGGGGCGGGGTGGGGGGACAGACCCTTTTTGACAATTAGGATAGTCCTGGCTATCTTAATCATTTTCCTTTATTGACGCGTTTTCCAATTATTGTCATTGGCAACTGAAGACATGGTTCCTCTCCATATGTGATCTAAAAGCGATGAAATCATGGGGTAAATTCAGTATAACTGAGAATTGGGGTGGACAAAACATCCGTTTTAAACAATTATTAGTTCTGACCTGTTCTCAGTCATTTTCATGATTAACAAAAGGTTCACTCCGAGAACACTCCACAATTAACAGGTGTAGCTTGTTCTCCCAGATTAGATTAGAGAGAACAAGCAAATCTGGACGCATATTTGCTGAATTTAAATCAACTTTATTCAAAATTACTCTCTGTATTGAGTGAAAAAAGTGGCACTCGACAGTGAAATAGGCTATATAAAAAGCATGCGGCTCAAGCTATTTGCGCAGTATGCAATTTTGAATAACGTTGATTTAAATTCAGCAAATAGGCCTACGCATTGCTACAGATGAATGATTGTTGTCCTACCTAATCGGGGACAACAAGCAACACCTGTTAAGTGTGCAGTGCTCTCGGAGTGAACCTTTTGTTAATCATGAAAATGACTGAGAACAGGTCAGGACTAAAACGGATGTTTTGCCCACCTCAGTGCTCAGTTCTACTGAATTTACCCCATGATTTCATCGCTGTTAGATCGCATATGGAAAGAAACCGTGTCTGCAGTTGCTAATTACGATAATTGGAAAACGCGTCAATAAAAGAAAATAATTGAGAACTAGCCAGGACTATCCTAATTGCCAGAAAGGAACGTGTCCGTTCCTCCCCAATTCCCTGTTCTAACGCCGGGCCTGAAAGGAATATTTATATTTGTATGCAATAATATCCAAACTCCAAATGTGTCTGAAAGAGAGAGGTTCAACGCTTCTTGAAACTCATGTATTAATGTAGGCATTACAGTGTGTAGACTAACTGAAGTGTTTTATATTGAGGAAACGTATCCGTTTAGTTCATTGAAGCTAGTATTAACCATATGAACAGTAAACACAAGGTTAGCATTGTGCTCATGTTTATTTGAAAATCTGCGAAACCTGCTGTGTCCTGGAATTAATTTGATTTGCTGGATATAAAATTAATTTGTTCCTGATGCGTAGATAACTGGTGAGATCCACTCTTATAGCAAAGTGTTATCCATGCAGAACTTTGTGTGGCTTTAGCTGCTAATGTGTTCATGAGGCTCATTTTGTGTGCCAGCCAGTGACCCCTGAACTTTTCCCTGTAACCCTCCAGGAATCGCTGAGGAAGATTACCAACACCCTGGCTGTGAAGAATGAAGAAATTCAGAACTTCATTTGCAGCCTAAAACAGAGCCTGCAAAATCTGGAGGTAAAAAATGCTGGAAGTATGGCTCCACAGCTGATATATTACCCTCAGGGGTCTCACAGTTTCCAGTCTATTTAAACATTCAACAACAAAATCATTTTTAACATCGTTTAATCAGCTTGATACTTGATACAGTGTTAAACTGTTTTATTTGTGCACCTTACTTAATGAGAACTACTTGTAAATATATATTTTTTTCAAGTTGATACCTTGTTTCAGAAGTGCTGTACCAGAAGTAATTTGCTATTTTTTTTGTTGACCACACTGAAGCCGATTCCAACAGAACATGCGGGATAATGCAAATACTAATAACAATTCATGCAGCATCTTTAGAAGGTTTTTCTGTTCCCGTTGAACTCGCAGACCAACTCCACTCGCGTGCAAGAGGACCTGGAGACAGAGTTCAGCTCTCTGTACTCCACCCTGGATGAGTTGAAGGAGGGGATGATCACTCGGATAAAGCAGGAGAGAGCCAGTCGCACTTACGAACTACAGGTCCGTCCCTAATACCACTCCCTTCCTATTTGTGCAGGTGTAGCATTTAATTCTAACATATTATTCATATTATTAACCTATGAGTAAACTTTTATTGATGAAACGTTTATTCGTCTTGCACGCAATAAATGGCATGCTTGAGCACATTAAGAGATTATAAGGTATGCAAATTTTCTATTATTAATGCTACCTGTGTATCTCAGCAAGGACTGACTGATTGATTATTTTATTTAAAAAATTAAAATACAATACACAAAAGTACCAGTGCATATAGTACCAAGATTCATTCGGATAATGCAATAAAGTCACCTGACTGATTTGTATTGTGGTTTTCAAATTAAGACTATTCGGCAGACAGGTAAAAGGGGTGACATATACATGCCACTAATTCGCCATTTTTACACTGGTACACCTACTAAAAACAGAAATATGATACGGTCATAAACTTAAAAAACTGCACAAGATCAAAAACTAGTCGAGACCTAGAATTGTCATGGGAAATATGTTTCACTGTATGGAATTCCTCAATATCCATCTTTTCATTTGTTTTTTTTTAAATCTTCCTAGAGAAGGGGCAGATTTAATTTTAGTTGGGATTTTACTCCACTTTTCTCCTCTGTGTAAGGAAGTGTACTCCCTCAGTTTACTTTTCAAATTCAGTTGTTTCAAGTGAGATACACAGGCCCTCGTGTTCAGGTCATGAGACTCCTGAACTTACTAAAAAATACCCCATTCACGCTGTTTTTTGCACTTATGCAAATGAGTTTGATTTGTGGAGTCAGGTGTGTGACTGTTTGGCTGGAATGAAAGCCTGTACCCTCAGACCTTGTTAGGATAAGGTTGAGAAACCCCTGGTCTACAGCAGAGTGATCAGGTGCTAAAAATTTTATCGGTTGCAAAGCTGATGCCCATTGCATATATTCAGGGGGAATGTAGTCCTTTTTTTATGTCTCTCCCTTTTGCATGCCTATCTGAGAATTGGGTCGAGAGTACATGTCGGCCATACCTGTACTGGGACTATAATTACAGTATCAATGCAAAATGATATAATTTTTAGAGGGCATTTTGTGGTCTGTGCAGTGAAGGAGGGGACTCATCTAGAACTCACCCACCTGGGTGATGCACGGCAGCCATTTTATTTCAAAAGCCCATCACACAACCACTGAGATTGGCATGGAGAGAAACTGAACCGGCTAAAAAACATGCATTGTAAAATTCTCTTTAGCAGTGCTTTTCTAATCAAAATTAACTGGAGCCCATTTTCATTCCCTGTCTTTAAAAAAAACCTGCTAGAACCAGCTGAGCGCGTGCACCAAAGCACTTGAAAGCTCAGAGGAGCTGCTGGAGCTGGCCAATCAGACGCTTGGTTCCTCCGACACGGATGATTTCAACCAGGTAGTGCATTGTTTACTAACGTGAACCTGTTAAATTGGTATCACGATTGAATTTTTTCGTTTCATGCTAAGAATATGCAATATTTCATATTCTTACAGTGTTAGTTGAATGTTCTTTTACATTGCAGTTATGACGTGAGAATGTTTTGAGTTAGCCGAGTGTTGTATAATGTGTTCTGTTTGGCGTGTTCAAGTTAAGGAGGAGGTCATTGTTACTATAACTGTTTCTGAAGGCTTGTGATTTATGTTGCCTCTGTAGCTACATCGCCCGACAGCGGCAATATAATTCCACCATTCCTTTATTAGCAACTGAATGTTTTGGTTCCCATAGTCAGATGTTCTGTCCCCATATTTGGCATGTTGGGGCAGCCAAATCAAGGTTTATCGCTGATGGTGGGGGTAATAAAACGACCTGAAACTCAATTTTCTCCTGATCCCACTTTTTTCCCTGCTGCTCTTCTTTCTGTTCCTCCTTCATTTCTTTTATTTTTCCTTTTCTCTTCATCCCTGCATCCAGGCAGCCAAAGAGATAAAGGATAGGTACAGTGTTGCTTCTCTTCTCTTCCTCAGATTCTTTTGTCTGTCTGAAACTCACACGTTCACACGTAAACCCGCATGCATTCAGAATAATGCCTGCATGCTTGGGGAGTCTGTTGCTCCTCCTGTATTCATCCATGATGAATTTTGAGAGAGTTTAGTTTGAATGGACTCTGACAATCCCCAGTTCACTAAACTTGTGCCAGCCCGATTTAATCAAGTCAATGTGAGATGACTGTGTTGTATCCAATAATCAGTTTATAAATGTAAACTGATTGTATCTCTTCTTCTAGACGTGTTCATTTTTGCTACTACCTTGGTTACTGACAGCGTCGCTTATGTATATAACAATGTGGCGTGTGCTGTCTGTGTGCGTCTCTGCGTGTGTGTGTGTGTGTGTGTGTCCTCGCCTGCATGCGCGCACAGTGTGACTATGGCTCCAGCGTTCCGTCTTTCGCTCAAAGCCAAGGTCAGCGACAACATGAGTCACATGATGGTGGATTTCGCTCAGGAGCGGGAAGTGCTGCTGGCAATCAAGTTTCTACCAGGTCAGACCCTCAGAGCTCTCAGGCACATGCCCAACCTCTTTGTCACATGACCAATCAACCTATCACATGACTGTCCTCGTTTTGAGTTGGGGGAATGCCGATCATTATGTGTGGTCTTCTCATCCAGTCCAGGTTTTCATTTTACCAATGGAAATTATTTGAATAATGATTCTTACTGATTGGCCTGACTGGCTCTGCACATGACTCCTGGGTAAAGAAAGGGTGGGAGAACAATTGCTGTCTCAATGTGCAGACTTATGTTCAATTGAATCCCAATTGGGATTCAACTCCAGGGAACACTCTTTTCCAAGAGAAGGGAAAAATGTAATTCATTTTTTTGCCCATATGTTATGACCCATATATTTTAAGTTTATTTCTTTGCGAGAGAGTGTTATTGGGATACTTTTGGCTGAAATTACAAGAAAGTTCCCCTTTTTGTCGTAAGATATGCAGACCTCTAACTCATTGGAGTTGGGCCCTTTGGAAACGCAATGATTCAATAGTATGCCATTTGCAAATAGTACACCCGGTGTGTATTTACTCAGTTTTCGACAAATACCTATATGACATCTTAAACTTGAGCTGGTAGGTGACCGACAGAAATCTTCACTGGATGACGGGAGCTGTAACAAGTGGCAGCATGTTATGCTGCTCTGGAGACAGCAACGCCTGATAAATACGTGTAACCCATCTACCATTGTTATGTTTTGTGTTTTTTCGCCATTGGACAACTGTTTTATGGCACTTGAAGGGTCTGGTGAAGGTCTGACACTGACAATTTCTGGTTGAGCCTGTGAAACTAGCCAAAGTTAGCTGGACGTGTGTGTGTGTGTGTGTGTGTGTGTGTGTGTGTGTTTAAAATTTTCAGCTGGAACAATGTAGTGGGTAATACTGTGTAAGCACGATGAAGTGCATTTGCACTAAATTTTCTAATACGTATTGTATGTAGTGCAAGTGTTGCAGGAGCATTAGGGCGTAGTACATCATTTGTGACACAACTGAGTAGTTCTTTGTCCCTAAGGACTAAGATATGATTGCTGCCCTACAGTTACATAAAAAAACAAAAAAACAAGTCACAGTCTTCTCATCGAGCTAACTGGACAGAGGGGGAAAGCTCAGAGTGTGCATATGTGTGTGTCTCTGCATGCCATGTAGGTGTTGTACTCCTGTAATGATACCTAAAATCTTACCTTTTCCTGTATTAAGTAGAAAATGTTTTTGCATTTTGAGAGAGAGCCTCAGGGAAAAATTGACTTCAAGTTTTTGTTCTGTAGAACTGCACCACCGCATTACACAAGATGGGAACGGCTTCTGAGCTGAGCACTTTGAAGTCGCTTAAACAGTATTAATAGGGCTGCGTGGTCTATAGCAGCCTCAGCCTGTGGTTTCAAAACCCTGCATTCTGCACTGCTGTTGACCCAACACACTTCCTGTCATTGAGTACATTTTAAACGGCCACAGTGGAACTGAACAACAGGCACTCTTTCAAAGCGCTTCAGTGTGCATTGAGATTAACTGCAGGACACATGCAGTGTATTGAAGAAGAGTGCTGTCAAATTAAACAGTGCAATGTCAGCCCTGATAACTTAAATTTGAAATACTGGCTACAAAATTCTGGATCTGAAGTTTGCTAGTTTTTTTTCCCTATTTTAAGGGAATAATTTTCTATTGTAATTCTATTCTATCTATTGTCTAATTTTCTATTGTATAAGTACTTCTTGTACCTAGCTCCATTCTCATATTATGAAGTGTGTTTATTTTGCTGGTTTTTTGCATGCTGTATGTACCAATGGTGGTGCTGTTGTTTAACAGCCATTCAGTCAGGGCACCTTACGTCAGATTTAACCATTTATTGCAGGACAACCTGCATTTGAGTTTGGCGGTGACTCTGCGCAAGTGATGTTCTGAAACAATCTGAGACTGCATGACACAGACAGTCCCTGTCATCCCAACCCTCCCGGCAGTGCCTGAGATTCTTTTGAATCTCGAGAACGTTCAAGTTACTGAACATGATGAGAGCAAGTGCTGCTACATTGAACAATGATAATTACAAAGGAGTGTTATGGCCCCAATTTGTTATGACATCTAAGACAGCAAGGGATGACAGACAAAATTTTAAAACCTGAAAAGATTTAATTAAACAAAGACTGACAACTAACCTACAAGTTATACTACTGACCAAGATTGACATATACAAACAAAAAAATATTTACAGTCCCTTTGAGATGGGGTTGCTTGGTGATGTCCCGGGACAGGGAAATGCTCCAACATAGGCAAAAATCCACAGAAAACTTCACAGGTCTTGAAAAGAGTAACAGGTCTGGTCAAATGTATCCTTCTCCTTGCATATAATGCGGGGGGATATAGCGATCAGTGTGTCCTTCCGTCCGTCCGTCTGTCCGTCCTTCTGTAATAAAATCGTTTCCGGACCAGAACTCGAAAACTATACCACTTACAAACACCAAATTTGGTATGGAGCTTCTCCTTATGGTCTAGTTGTGCCTTTTGGGGGTTTCGGTCCGTCCGTCTGTCCACACAACCTGTAGGTTACACAACTTACAGCCGGGGGGATCCGCCATTGCCAGATGGCTCTTGTTTTTTCTCTGGGACTTTCCCCTCTCAGACATGCCCAGGACATGCCCAAACCTAGCACCAAACTGGGCTTAACAAAAAAAAGTCAATACTGCCATCTGGTGGCTTCTTTCCACATTACAGGAGGAGGCTGGGGAGGGGAGGGAGATGAGAAGCAGATTTCTTTATGAACCCAAGTATGAGCGGTATAGAGGGTATGGCGCCAGAGAAATGAAGGAACACTGCCTTGGTTATAAAAGCTCACCAATTAGGTGGGAAGAGCTAAAGTTAAGAATGATTGGACAGAAACAGGCTTGTGACCAGCCTGACTACTGTGCCTGACTGAACTAACGCTATAAAACTATATGATATAGGATTCACTCTCCCCTCATTGGTTGAGGCGAGCTCCACCGGTCACCAAACAGCGATATTCACCATGTGAAAGAGCACAAGAGGTGAATATAACAATCCAATGACCTCAACCCAAAAATAGAATTGGCTTCATTGCAGGCGCTCCTGTCTGTATATTCGAGTCGCTTTGCCTCTGTGAAGGGCCTTACATTAGAGTTGTCGCCCCTCTCTTATTTCATATTTTCAATTTGGGTCGTATGATAAAACAGTTATTGACTTCAGTTATCTGTGAATCCAATAATTTATTCTCCTCGGCTGAGCCTCGGTGAATGAATATCACCAAGGTGGAAAAATCATTGGATTTACCTCAACTGAAGTTGTATACTATTGTATAAATTGTATACTAGTGACAGAGCTGGTAAAATTTGTATTGAAACTCCATCACTGTATGGAGTAATACCTCCTCTTCCTCCTCCTCATCCATCTCTTCTTTCTCTCCCACCTCTTACTTTTTCCTCCTTTTCCTCTCAGTGCCTGCCACTCCTGAAATCCAGACAACGGACTGCCTGGTGCTGGATAACACCGTGACTTTGGTGTGGTCGCTGCCCGAGCCGGACTCAAAAATTGACCACTTTGTCCTGGAACACCGGAGAACCAATCACGAGGGCCCACCACGGGCCAGAGAGGACTACCCATGGATGGTGGTGGAGGGCATTCGGGAGACGGAGCACACGCTTACAGGTTCACCACCTACACACACCCTTACAGCTGTACTATCCACACACAGTATACCGGTCAACCACCTGCACATACCTTAACAGGAACACCAAACAAGGACACTTTATGCAGGTCTTAGCCTCGACACACCCTCACAGGTACATGGGCAAAACCCAGTGTACACTGGTGCAGGTGGAAATGACAGAGGTAAATGAGTCACATATTTTATATTGACAAACCAGAAACTCTCGCTTAACAGAGGTACAAGTTGAAACACACACTTTATGCACAGATCAACCACCAACACACACTTTACTCTGGTGATTTGGCAATACCCACTACACACCGGTGAACCGACCACACACACTTTACACAGTTAAGCCAATCATACTTACTTAACACTGGAGAACCAGCGGTACTCGAATATGCAGATCTCCCCAGGTGAGAACATTCATTGGTAAACACACAACAATTAATTTTAAAAAAGAATAAACAATCTGTCAATATCAACTGGATTTACGGCCCCACTGTTCTCCTTTCCAGGTCTGCGGTTCGACACGCGATTCATGACCTTCCGTGTAAAAGCGTGCAATAAGGCTGTGGCAGGAGAGTTTTCGGAGCCCGTAACCCTGGAAACATCAGGTGAGCTTTTCTGAGGGCATTCTCACTCAATGGCTCAGAAGCCAGGTACAACCCACAAGAGATGTACTCATTCACTCACTGTAAACCATCATGGATTTACTCGTACACTAGCCCTGACCCACCATAGATGTACTCATTCACAAATCCTGACTCACCATAGACGCTCTCATACACTAACCCTAACCCAACATAAATGTACTCCAGTGGCGGCTAGTGAACTGGCAATAGGGGAAGCTGAAATCCATCCCTTGAAAATAATGATTGGTCATGACCTGTTTTCAATCAATCATATTTAATCGCACCTGAAACTGATAAACCTCCATGCACAAGGACTTCAGTGCTGCGCGAGGATGCATGCATTAAATAATTGCTGACTACAGCAGAGGAACATAAATATGCCAATTAAATTCACACGAAATGCGTGAAAGTTGACAGGTATGCGTTATTTATGAAAACTGACCACATCTGATAATGTTGAGAGTTCTGAGTTTCTGTAATGGTAATTAAAAGATTGATTGAAAACAGGTCATGACCAATCATTATTTTTAATGGATGGGTTTCAGCCTCCCCTATCACCAGTTCACCAGCCGTCACTGATATACTCATAGACTAATCCTAACCCACCATATAGATGTATTCATACACTGACCATAACCCACCATAGGTGAACTCGTACACTAATCCTAACCCACCATAGATTCACTCATGCACTACCCGTTACCCACCATAGGTGAACTCGTACACTAATCCTAACCCACCATAGATTCACTCATGCACTACCTGTAACCCAGCATAGGTGAACTCATACACTAATCCTAACCCACCATAGATGTACTCATACACTAATCCTAACTGACTATAGACGCACTCACGCACTAAATGTATTCGTACACTAATTCTAACCTACCATAGATGGTTTGACTCCCTGTGTAGAGTTTGTAGGCTCTGCCCATGTTTGTGTGGGTTTCTTCCAGGTATACCAGTGGGGTCTTCAAATGAAATGGGGCCTTCAACTTTTTCTGAGTTAAGAACTGTTGAGCCGGATAACATAATAATTTACCGATAATGTAATACCTCCCAATAATGTCACAAAACGCCCCTCTCAACTCAATTGTAAATGCAATAAAGTCAGATAATGTAATAATTTCCCAATAATGTAATAAAGTGTCCTTGCCAATAACGTAACAACATTTCTACTGATAGCATAATAATTCTTACATTAATGGGAACTTACTATTGGGTTAGGCACATATTTTTGCCTCCCAATATTGTAACAGTTCCCAATATTGTAATAACAAGCCTAATGATGCATAATACCATGCATAACGCTAATGTTTATATTTTGAGACTGCACTGGTTTTCTAAACAGGTCAATATTTTAATATTCAAATAGGCAATACTTTAATTTACTGCATCAATGAAACTCTGTATCAATAGTCCAATAGAAGTCTATAATGGCCAGTGTTATATTGACAGAGCATGGACAATGTATTCATGCTTCAGATTGCACTGGTTTCTGAATTTGGTCCTCGTTTTGAAAAGGCAATGCCATATTGTAGTGCAATGATCGCTACCCTCTTTATGATATCAATTGGATATCTGGACTCCAATTTGCATCTTCTGCAGTGTGATGTGTGTACTTTTCATTGAGTTTCACATGTTAGAGAACCAAAGAGTTTAGGTAGATGGATATGGATGGTTTTGTTACAGTGGACACATGGGTTTTTTATAAATTTGAATAATATGGGCCCAATGATTGCATCCTGCAAACTCAGTTTACTAGACAACTCTTGAATGACATATAGAAATCCATTATGCAAGTATCATTCATCTGTGTGTGGCATTTTGTATTTATCCCATCATAAAAATCATGATAAAATAGCAAAAGAATGCTGAAATGCATATCATTATGCATCCCCCAACAGGGGGAGCATGTATGTATTCAGTAGTGTGAAGCCGCCGCCGCTGCGTACGCCGCCGCAAATGTTTTTGCTAATATCTCCAAGAGTATTTTGAGCACCCATTAGATATTCACCACCCACAGTGACCAGGCCTGGGGAATTTTGTTGGGTATGGTGACCTTGACCTTGGCATGATTTTTCCAGGTCATCCGGCATTATGGGATTCTGGGGTTGTGCACTCTCTAACTTTGGAGGGATTTGAGCTAGACACTTGAAATTGATACCACAGATGTATCTCTGGAGGAGCTCGGACAAGTTTGAACATGGGTGACCTTCGCCTACTTTTTCAAGGTCATTTGATAGATTGTCTAAATTTGGATTTTGGGGGTTTTGAGTTGCCAATACATATTGACCACCCATACTGATCACCCTATGACAGCATCAGCATAATTGGCTGTGACATATGTACTATCACTTTCCATCTCTATTGTTGATTTTCTTAGCCTAGGATGTCTCTAAGTTCAACTGGGGATGGGCTTCTCAAGGGATGCATACTGTATGTTTTCATTTGCGAAAACTAATATTTGTAGTTCCCCAATGTTTACAAACTGTCAATTATAACTCCCATTCCATGTGACAGTGTGTTCAGGAACCACGCGCAAGAGGGAAATCCAAAAAAGTGTGCCTTTAATGAAGTCCGAGTCAAAAAAAAACAAAAAAAACACACACACCACAAGAATTGCCAAACACAATACGAAATCCAAAAACAGTGTCTACTAGACAGGGGTCAGAACCAGTGAGACAGATGAGCAGAGGTACAAAAACGATAGGCAAAAAGTCGTAGTCAATGAACAAAGCCAAGGGTCATACACAAGGCATCCAAACACAGAAATCGTGGTCATACAAAAATTTGTCAAACTCCAGAAAGACAAAAACAATACAAAAATGGCAATGGCAAGAATCGAAGTTGGACAAACCAGTAGAAGATAAACAATACTCAATGGCATACGAGGCGCTCTGCACAATGAAATATTGATCAACGTTCTGACAAGAGCTGTGAGTGAAATGACTGCTTAAATACACGCAAGGAAGGTCACAGGCTAAACAGGAATCAGGTGTAGAGAATCCGACTAATTACAACAGGAGAATCACATGAGGGAAGCCCTAACCACGAAAATTGGCGAAAGACAAAACACGAATGGGAATCACACGAACAGCCTATGACATTTAAACAGCTCCGGTCCATGAGTTCTACGTGCACAGATAAAGAGCGCAGTAGAATGATGAAGCACGTGCGAGAGATCTCGCTGAAACTTAGGAGAGGACAGAAACAGCTGAGAGGCGGAGATTAGAACAGGGCGATTGCTGAGAGGGAATTAGTCTAAATTAGTAGCGGTGCAACTTTACAGATTTAACTAGAGTGCTCGTTAGTAAGTTAGTAATCTATATACTATGGTCGACTATGATACAAAATACAAAAATGTTAGTCTTGTTAGAAATCAGAACAGAAAGACGAAGGAAGTAAACGAGAATCGAAGAAGGACGGACTGAACCAACTATATCACAAGACAGGGGAGACAAGTGCAATGGAACTGAGAAATGGAATGAACTGAAAACCTGTGTATTACAATAACCAAAAAGAATAAAAAGACAAAATCATGAACACAGAACCTGAACATAAACATGACCAAAAACCATAACTATGATATTCCACCTTTGTCTTCTCTTGATTTTCAGGTCAATAAACTGAATAATATAATAGAGATGCTGTTGTACATTATATCAGCATATGTCTCTATAACGTTCATAGTGATATTCAGACACCAGACAATAGATTGCAATTTGACCACACAGTTGGTATTTATTCAACACCACATCAAAATTCCACACTAGAACAGTGCCTCTACCTCAAACTGCTACATCTGCCTCAAACAAAGAGCTTTGGAATGCATTTAAACATTTGCAACCAAAGCTTATTTCTTATATGCAGGAAACTGACCCACAAAAATTGAGATGTGCAGACTTATGAGGTCAGGATCTTAATGAAGTACAATGCATTCAATTGTCAGAGGAACGGTGTACTTTTACATTTATGAATTGTATGCACTTGAACATTAAAACACATTTCACAAGAACATTGAAAGTGATAAACATAAACATCTTAATCTATTAAATTTAGATAAGAATCCTTGTGTGAACAAACTTAGTCCTTTCGACTACCGATAGAGAATTCCTCTGATGCAGTAAATTATGTTTGGAAAACAAACCAGTGCAGTCCCAAAATATAAATACATTAGCATTATGCATGGTATTATGCATCATTAAGCTTGTTATTACAATATTGGGAATTGTTACTGTTGTGATTTCCGAAATGAACCAATAGCGAAAACCAGATGAATGCAAAAAGGAGGCTTTATTTCTGAAGGGGGAAACCCCCCAACAGAGCTGGCAACAGTACAATGTCCGCAATCCAAAAACAGTATCCAAAGGGCGAAATCCAGAATCGTAAACAGGGCACCAATAAAAAAATCCGTAGTCAGGCAAAAATAAGTCGATACACAAGAATGCGGTACAATACAGGGAATAGGCAAAGCTCGGTAGTCAGGCGGTCCAGTCAGAAAGATAAATCACTAAGAATCGAGACGAAAACAAACGTGGCACAGGAAGCTAGGAGGATACGATCTGACAGCTGGAAGTGACTAAACAGACATCTTATATACACATCCAGGTGAAACGCATGACCAGGGCGAACAGGTGCAATCAATGATACAAACATCAGGAGTGACACATGAGGAATTATCTAATTACATGAATTTGGCAACTGCCAAAATGCAGACAGGGATCACGAGACAAACCTATGTACAAACAACAGCTCCGGTCAAGGAGTACTAAAAGTGCATAGTCTAAAGAAAAGGAAAGCATGAGATATAAGAGGAAAACTGCAGCAGAGATAATTAGGGATAGGCAAGGAGGCGGAGATTAGAATTGAGCGAATGCTGAGAGATCGTTAGTCAATTAGTATGTGCAGCTATACAATCCCGAGTGCACGTTAGTAAAAATATACAATGTTAATCTTGGTTAGTAATTATCGAAAACAACAAACTGTTAGTATGGATTAGTAGATAGTAAAAGAGAGGGGAAGGAAGCACAGGAGATAATGAAGGAAGATTGAAAACCCAGAAACCAATAAATCACCCGAATGAGTGGCACGCAAGACTAGGGACCGTGAGCAAAGACCTACACAAGACAAGACTGGGTAAACGAAGTGCAAAGCGAGGCATGGCAGAATAAACATGATCAGGAATCTAGGGAACTGAGGCAAAGACTAAATAATAAAACAGGACATGAAAAATAATAACACGAGAATCTAAAATAATCAAAACACAATACACAATCCAACAATAGTCAAGGGGCAGGCAGTGGTCGCTATACACAGAAATCAATCAACATGGCTAGGCCAGGCACAGAACTTAGACATAACAGGCAGATGACCAAAATCCCAACAGTTACATTATTAGGTCGCAAAAATATGTGCCTAACCCAATAACATAATAACTTCCCATTCATGTAAGAATTATTACGTTATCTGTAGAAATGTTGTTACGTTATTGGGAAGGACACTTTATTACATTATTGGGCAATTATTACGTTATCCGGCCTTATTGTATTAAATATTGAGTTGGGAGGGAGCTTTTTGTTACATTATTGGGAGGTATTACATTATCGGTAAATTATTACGTTATACGGCTCTACAAGGACACTAACTAAACTCAGGGGCTTCCAAAAGACAAAAGACCCCCCTGTCTTGAGTAATGCTCGGAGAAAATGTATAATTTATATTCCTTTGTGTGCTCCACAATTTTTGATATCTGATCCCCCCACTCCATGTGTGGTTCAAGTGCATATTCTGAGCTTCTGCTGCAGGGATCATCATGGTCCTCAAGGTCCAAGGACTACCGGTTTTCCACCCTTCCTTTACCTGGGAGTCAGGTGTTAATGACAGTCTGGCCAATCAAAGACATGTACTGTTCAGTTAATTGTTGAATGGCCTGGGAGAAAAGCAGGGCTTTGTGTTTGAGGACCAGATTTGGTGATCCCAGTTCAACTGCATTTTGTTCACTCACCATACAGAAATTTGAGAACTTCTTGTATATTTTTTAAAACTAGAAGAAGAATCCTGTGGCATGAAGTGGCGCAGGACAGTGGAAATTTGACACCCCTCTGCTCTCCCCCAGCCTTTGTGTTCAAGTTGGACTCTGGTTCGGCCCACCAGAACCTACGAGTGGAAGACCTCAATGTGGAGTGGGACAGCAGTGGAGGGAAGGTCCAAGAGATGCGTAAAGACAAGAAATGCACCAATTCGCCCATGAACTCCCCTGCAAGGTCAGGAATTCTCACAACTTCACTCATAAACACTTATTGAGCTTGCAGGGTGCACATGAGCTAGGATAGACCAGGGCTACCCAACCCCATTCTTAGACTTCTACAGTTTTGTTGATTTTCAGTCTGACCCGAACAAAGCACATCTCATTTATTTACAGGCAGTCCATAGCCCCTTTGAGTTATTAATTCTATCTAATTAAATTCTAATTCTAATTTTTATTTTTCTAAAATGCAAGATAGATAAGGGCTAAGATTAAACCTTGAATTGCTTGAATTGTCAGCCTGTTTGGAAGTACTGTTCTTAGCTGAAATTTTTAGCATGTTGGGAAATTATCATGAAAGCTGAAATTGTTAGCCTTTTGGGAAATACTGGTCTTAAGCTTAACCCTATAATGCCCCCTGTATCATATATGATACACCAAATTTGAAGGACTATGCCCACCTGGTAAGATGCAACACAACCACGACTGCTCACTGTATCATATCTGATACACAGTGCTGCCACCTGGAAGGAAGAAGTGAGATTACAGGAGTCTCTCCCCTAGTCACTCACTTCAAGGTAGTAGCTCCAATGTGAATGAGAATTCATGAATTTCCTTGGACTTTGGCATTCCAAGGTAAATATTACACAAAAACTTATTCTTATACATGTTAAGGGATAGCTATAGATAGTAGAGAGCATATAAATAATTAAAAATTTTGAGTGTTGAATTCTGGAGGGGTGCTGATTTTTGGCCGTATCAGATATGATACTCCTGGAATTAGAAGTTCTGTTCAGCAATGTATATTTTGCTGTCACAAAACCTAATTATGAACAGTGGATCTGAGAACTACCCTTCAATACTTCAAAAATATTTCTGGGTCATATTTATCCTATAATAATGTCTGTGTCTGGGCATTATAGGGTTAAATTGTTAGCCTCTTGGGAAATACTTGTCCTTGCTGAAATTGAAGCACTGATTACTAAAACCCCACTAGTCAAGTCAAGTCAAGTGTGACTTATGGGGTTTTAGTAATAGGTGCTTCAATTGTTAGCCTCTTGGGAAATACTCGTCCTCGCTGAAATTGTTAGCCTGTTGGGGAATACTTGTCTTAGCTGATATCTAGCTGCTATTATTAGCAGTACATTATTAGCAATTTCCCAGTCAAGAAAAGCCTGTAACGAATATCTCTACAGTGCTTCTCTTTTGGGCGCTCACTTGTACCTCATGAAACATCTCCCTCTATCTCTGCATCCATTGCCTGCAGGACTGCTGTGATGTCACCGAAAAGAGCGCCATCGGCCCGGGCAAGTCGTGACCGATTCACTGCAGAGTCATACACCGTGCTGGGTGAGTGGAAGCGGAGGCATTGAAGTGGTTTGTGCAGGGTCATATCCAGGCCTCACTGAGTGAACAAACATGCTAACAAAGTGCAGTTAATATGTTGGCTGTGAAAAACACTTGAGTCAGTGATCAAGTGACCTTGCTGCCCCCAGCATTTTGTTTTGTATGTTTTGTTCTATATCGCTCATAAATTTTTCTCTGATTCGTCATAAAAAAAATAATACAAGAACTTTCCAGAATTGGCACAAGTGGAATTTTAAATAATTTTTTGTCTTTGTTTTTTAAAAGCCAGAGATGTCTCTTAGTGTTTGGATGGTGACACAACGTTTGCTTTTCAGCCCTGTATGATAGTAAATTGGATGTGAATGAAGCAATTATGAGGTTAAAGTAGCGACCATCAGCTTTAATTTGTAAATATTTGCATCTATATTGCATGAACTATGCCATAATTTCAGACCTTTCAATATAGTGTCTCTGCTCAAATAAATAGGGTCAGCAATTATGGATCATAGAGTGCGTCCATTTGGAATCAATGTGTGACATTCTGTTTGTAACTGGAGCTGCACAAATCAGAATACTGACTGATAAATTGACTGTTTCCATGTTACTAATTGACCATCCACGTAAATGCCCTCAGGAGACACCATGATTGATGGAGGACAGCAGTACTGGGAGGTGCGGTTTGATAAAGAAAGCAAGGCCTTTGCTGCTGGTGTGGCCCTCCGCTCGCTCGGGCGGTTCGACCAGCTGGGGAAGACGGGAGCCTCCTGGTGTCTCCACCTCAATAATTGGCTGCAGCAGAGCCTGACGGCCAAGCACAACAACAAGGCGCGAACATTGGACTGTGCCATTCCCGACCGCATCGGAATCTACTGCAACTATGAGGAGGGTGAGTCAACCCAGCGTGAATCCCGACCTGGAACCAGACCAGTGTGGTCCAGTTCTTCCATTCAAAGTAATGTTTGATCCAGCCTAGTACTCAGACCAGTATGGTCTGATACCAATATTCCAATCAATGTCCAAATCAGCCTGATGTCAGACCATCATGGTCCAATACTCCCATTCAACCCAACATTGAACCCAGCCGAGCATCAAACCAATGTAGTTCAATGCTCCCATGCCACCCAACATCCGACCCAGCCTAGTATCAAATCAATATAATCCAGTACTTCCATTCAACCCAACATTTCACTCAGCCTTGCAGCAGACCAGTGTGGTTCAGCACTTCAGTTCAGCCCAAATGTAAACCAGCCTGGCCTCAGACTAATATGGGTCGGCGCTTTGATTTAACCAAAAGTCTGGCTCAGCAGTAATCAGTATCAGACCAATATGGGTCCAATAATGGCATTCAGCCTAACATCAAACCGGGACTGGCATGAGACCATTATGCTCTAATACCTCCATTTAACCTAATGCTCAACCCAGCATGACTGTAGTCTAATACTTAACCCTTGAATTCTTTAACCCTTGACAATGTAGTTGTATTTTGTCCCTGGTTATCTACTTTTTTTTTTTTTTAACTGGAGATTATCACTGTCCACCGCAATTGATTGTGTATAAAATGAAGTTTAAGTATTGCCAATTTTTGCAAGTTCATCGCTGGTGGAAATTTTGTGTTTTTATTGTGGTTTATCATTAACTTCCCTGCACTGTACTTTCTGAAAATAAATCATATTACTTACGGCAGGACTCCCTGTGTATTTTAGTTAGGTTTTCTTAAATGTTTATTTTGCTTGCTCTAACATTGAGACATACATGTTTGTATGCGGCCAAGTCTGGTTATAGTGGCCATCATCCTGATGTGGTCAAAGGCGAATATATGCCTCAAAAAAAACAATGCCACTGCATTTGGAAAATAGGACACCCACAAATATCACTCAAAAACATTTGTGGGTTGCTACTAAAATTATGTGTGGCCACACAAGTGACTCTGATTTCACAAGACATCTACTTTCACTGAAAGAATCCCTCTGACCCAATGAACATACAGCAGGGCTATTCAACCGTGTCCAGAATGGGCCAGTGTGGGTGCAGGCTTTCATTCTAACCAAGTGCTTACACACCTGACACCACTAATCCTTGCTAATGAGCTTGATTAGTAGTATCAGGTGAGTAAGTGCTTAGTTGTAATGAAAGCCTACACCTACACCTTGTAGGATAATGTTGAATAGCCCTGACATACAATCTCAGCCATGTCAGCGTTCCTTTAAATTCTGTAGTCCAGCACATTTGATATAAAAACAATAACTATGCGACTAAAGGGGCATTGTATTTTGTATGGTTAACTTTCATTTTATGTGAACCATGTTGGAGTCACTGCTGTTTTTATACAAACTCACTGTCCAAATATAAATGGACATCTTTGTACACAAACAGTAAAAAGACATGAAAACTTTATCTAGTAAATGTTTTAAACCCCCTGCTTGCTGGGGTTTTACCTTATGGACACATAGCATTGCGCCCCGAGCCAAGGGTTTAATTAATCATTTTCACTTTGTGTACTTTACTCTCCCATGCGTGTAGCGAGTTGTGGTCACTCACTCACTCTCTCACTCATGGACGTTTAGTTGGGACACTTAGAAGGGACGTTTATTGAGACGCATGAGCGTTATGCGCCATGGGCCTTTCCGGTTTCAAGCTTTTTCAGATTGGAACTTACTGATTCTAAACTTAATTTACTGTAACTATAAGTGTACATCAGGGAAATTTCTTCCTTATGTTGGAAAAAAAATGTACCCCCTCTAATCCTTTATTTGAGAAAGTGTAGAGAGCCAAGCCACTGACATCGGTGGCAACAACAGCCTCATCATTCCAGTCCTCACAGACTGGAGCAGGGTAGCTCAACTACTTGCTGAGGTTCTGGCTCAACACTTAATACTGGGGTTGGATGTAAATTTGGTCTGACAGTAGCTGTTTAAATTTGCAGACGATGGACATGTCCATTCAGGAAGAGACAGATAAAGCTGAAAACCGTCACCTGCTACTGCCGGGCCTTGTTTTCCCTCTCCTGTGACATGACACGGAGTACCTTTACTGAGCCTTATGACCTAATATACCTTCTTTTTCCAACCCACTGCAGGAATACTGTCCTTTTACAATAGCCGGACCAAACAGCTGATGCACACATTCAGAACCAAGTTCCCTCAGCCTGTGATACCGGCCTTCATGGTGAGAGTTATGCAGAGAGAGTGTCTTTATGTAAAATCCTACGATACTATAGATTATTAACGCAAAAAAATGTATTATAGACACATCCCGAACATATGCACGTATAGTTATCCATAATTAACTCAGTATTATTTTGGTTGTTTGCTAATATCATATACTATACTGGCATTATTTTTATACTGTAACTATTAAAACCATTTATGTGTATATTTATGCTACATACATAGCATATTCTTCTACTGTTGTCTATTGTCATTGCAGTAATAGAGTTTCATGTGTCTTGTCATGCTCTGGAAATAGAAATGCAAAATTTGTAATGCCATGAAAGCACTTTATATTCAAATTTGAATGAATGCTACAGAGGACAAAGTTACAGAGGGAAATAAACAAAGGGAAAGTGTGCTGTCTATGACTGTTGGTAGTTACTCCTGATTGCCATAAATGAAATCACGGCAAGGGAACTGTTAATCCTGGTAATCACAGAAAGTTATGTAAAATAACACTCAATTAGCTGGTGATTTTTATCCAGAGCAACTTCAATGCATCCAACTGAGTGCAAGACATGGCTGACAGCATTCACTGAAAGTGTATATGTGATACCACAGAAGATCTAAAGCCAGGCCCACTTTAACATATTTTTAACTCATCCTGGACCAACCGCCTGGTGGACTTATGTTGTGGACTTGTTGTTTGAAGTCGTTTGCCATCCATAAATAACTTCTTCCGCAAAACTGCTGAGTCAAAGAAGCTGAATCTTTACAGATGTCTTCCAACCAATGAGGAAACCATCCTTTCGTCAAAAATTCATGCTTCACTTCAGCTGAAATTTGGAAATTTGTTGGCACTAAGCAGCGCGACTCAACACATTTATTCCAGGTTGTTCTGTACATTGCATTCTGACTTTGATATAATTTCTGACATCAGACTATGCCCTGAAATGGCTTTAAAAATCTTCTCCAAAACTACTCGCTCAAGGGCACGGAAGCTCTGTAGACATCTTACCAACGAGAGAACCATTTTGAAGGTTGTCAACAATCTGTCATTATTTCCAAACATTTCATCATAAAAAAACTATATTCTTAAACCCCCAAACGATAACTTCAATGTCCCCTGTAACTAATGATGTCATATTAACTGTAAGGTCTCACCTTACCAGGGCCAGCACCGGCTGAGTAAAACCCGGATCAGCTGCTGCACTAAAACACTAAAGTCACCTGTACCTCACTGTCTCAGAGGCGCTGCAGTGGCTATTTAAACCACAGCAGCATCATTGTTCATAGCTGAGTCTCGTAAAGCATTCCTGTGCTGATGTTTTTACGTCTCGTGTCGCGAAACATACTCTAAAACTCGTCATCTTAAAACTTCTGTGCTGTTTTGTTTTCGCACAGAATAGTTTACTAGAAGGAACCTTGATTCCTCTTTTTTTTTTTTTTTGCTTACTGTTTGTGATGCGTAGTGTGCTTTCCCCTTAGCCATAGTATCACTACAGCGTTCGCTAATTGTTTGGAACCTCGTTTCCTTTTTGTTTGTGTCTGTTATGTCCTTGTCTCCTGCGTACGCAGCAGACAACAATAAGCAGCAGTCCACGTTTTCCTGGCCTCCGTGCCGACCATTACATTAGCGAACCACATAGTATAAGCATTCATTATAAGTTGTTTTCAGAATGTTACACTGCTCTTGCAGGGTTCTGCAACTAATCATTTATAGTGACGTGGGGAAGTATATTTGTCTCACTAAAATGTTTCAGATCATGAAACTAATTCTGATGGTTGACAACAATATCGCAAGTAAACAAAGAATGCATTTTTAAATGATGATTTCATTTATTGAAGCAAAAAGGCAATCAAACCCTACCGGCCCCATGTGAAAAAGCAGTTTCCCCCCTTACTTACTAAATCACGCGCTTAAACAAATTTAATCAATAATTGGTTTTAATTTTTATAGACATACCCAAGCATGATTACTGCAAGCTCTGTTGAATTTATACATTGCCAGACAAGCTCTATTTAAGCAATGTAAAGCCTGCAAAATGCAGCGGAAGATTCCAGGATCTAATGAAATTTAAGAACTGGTAAGAAACAAAATAGTTGAGATATATTTATCTGCAAGGATTACAAAGCCATTACTAAGGCTCTGGGAATCCAGGGAACCACAATGAGAGCCATTGTGTACAAACAGAGAACTAGGAACAATGGTGATCCTTCCCCTAAAGTAGTCAGCCAACCAAATTTCCAAAAAAATACATACACATGTATTGCGAACCAAAAAGAACAGAGGCTCATCTAACATTTGCTAAAAAACATCTTGATGATCCCCTATGACTTTTGGGAGAGTATTTTGTGGACTGATGAGTGAAAAGTGGAACATTTTGGAAAATCTGGGTCCTGTTACATGTGGCATAAAGTTAACACAGCATTCCACAATAAGAACATCATACCAACACTCAAACTCAGTGATGGTAGTGTGGTGGTCTGGGGCAGTTTTGCTGCTTAATGGGCTGGTCAATTTGTCATAATTGATGGAACTATGAATTCTGCACTCTAGCAGAAAATCTCCATCATTCTCCTGAAGGAGAATATCTGGCCATCAGCTAAAGCTAAGGTGCAGTTGAGTTATGCTGCAGGACAATGATTTGAAGCACCAAAGCAAGTGTACCCCTGAATGGGTCAAAAGAAAAAAAAAAAGGTTTTGGAATGGTTGGTCAAAATCTTGACTTGCATCCAATAGAGATGCTGTGGCATGACCTTTAATAGGCAGTCCATCCTTGAAAACTCTTCAGCGTGGCTGAATTAAAACAATTCCACAAAGAAGAGTGGGCCAAAATTCCTCCACAGCAGTGTAAAAAACTTATTGCCAGTTATCACAAACTGATTATTGCCATTGGTGCTGCCAAGGGTGGTGCAACCAGTAATTAGGTTAAGGGGCAATTATTTTTCGCATGGGTCATGGGGGCTTTGAAAAAGTCTCCACCTTAAATAAAATTATCGTTCGAAAGCAGCATTTTGCGTTTACTCATGTTGTCTTTGTCGAATACTAAAACAAGTTGGATGATCTCAAACATTTTAAATATGACAAATAAGCAAAATAAATTGGGGAACCACTCATGATGATGGGATACTGTACAATGGCTCATAGTTTTTGGCTCTCTGGTATGTGCATGTCACTCACACTTAGGGAATTGAACAAAAGAACCCACCGTATGCTAACAGATTCAGGTCAATATTACTGTATTTTGGTTATATGTTTGGAATTAATGAATTTCCTGGGTATTTATTATTAGTTCAGACAGACAATAACATTTTTAGATAGTGTGTGGGAGTAGAGTCATCCCCACAGTCTTGAGCTCCTGCATCCAGGCACAATTCGCCCCAATTCTGGTCAACTTCATGCCTTTGATCTGCCCATCTTTTACCACTCAGCCTCTTGTCACTGACATCTCTGTTCTCTGTCTCCCCCTGCAGGTTTGGAATGGTAGTTTCCAAGTGCAGACAGGGTTGCAAGTTCCCAGCATAGTTCAGTGTGGCCAAAGGAGGATCAGTGATGCCAGCAGCTCTAATGCCAGCCTGACCTAAGACCCGGTCAAGGCGGGGCAGGTCAGAACGGTACCGCAGCAGAACTTCAGCGTTTCCCGGGTCGGTGCATCACACTGGAGGCACAGTCTGCACCCAGCCCTGCCACTCCAGAACTCCTACCCTCTAACCCGGCTTCCCAGCAAGGCAGAAGTGTTTACATAGCAGCAGTGCGACCAGTGACTTGACTGAATGCGCCAGGGAGACTCACCATCTGCCCATTTTCATTTTAGCTCAAGACTCTTCGTGCCTTGTAGCCCTCTGGAGACTATGATTGTGTGCACTCACTAATGCTCATTAAAGCAAGAGGTAAAATTCAAGTAGTTCAACAAAATGAGGATAACACTAAATTTTGTTGTGTTATTGTATTATAGTGTTATTATATTAGGATACAACCATTTATTCAGGCTTTAATGTGGTGGCTTTTCCAGGCTTGAATGTTCAGAATTGCTGACCTTTACAACAGCGTGCTTATAACGCGAAAGTGCTCACTCACAAACTCACAAACACAATTCTCACACATTTATGCATCTTTCTCTCTCATGCTGTGCTCTCACACACACTCACGCGCACGCGCACACACACACACACACACACACACACAACCTTCTGCACATTCACTTACGCATACACAAACAAAAAAAACACACCACTTGCTCAGCTGTACATTCTCTCTCCTTGGCTCATGCACACATTTCCACACATACATAACAGAATGTATGATGAAAGAATAACGAAACCTTTCTCGCTAAAGCCTTTTAATTACTTGCAGAATTTTTTGTCATTCCTCGTAACCTAGTAACACAGCGAGACAGTGGCAGGATGGACACAAGACTTCTGAACAATGATTTTGTTCCTGGAAGGCAGGTAAAAATGTCAAGAGGATCATGGTATTGGTGTTTCACTGTCTAGATTGCCAATGGAATCCTGCTCAAAACGGAAAGCTAAGTTCAGTCATCAGCCAGGTTGTAAAGGTCAGTGTTAGTATTTTGTCGCTCATGTTCGGTTGTGTGCTCACATCCATTTCCCGTATTGTTAATGTGTTTTTTTTTAAAGTCATATGGGTGTTTTTTCTTTGGGTTGTGACACAACTGTATTAGGAGGAGGATGGAGAGGAAGGCAGCAATATATCAGTATGCATATATGTGAATATTATCCACAATGCTTTAAATATTAATGGAGCAACTTAAACTTAATTTAAGGCGACTGCCTTGTTAATGCTTTGATTTTTCACTTTTTCCACTGTGCTAATAAAACCACAGTGAGGCAAGCCTTGGTCGTTTCTGTCTCTGAAAATTGGTGAATTAATGTGGTCCAGTAAAACTAAGGAAACATAGATACCATAAAAGCATTTTTTTATTTAGTTTCTGGCAAGGTACACAAGTATATATACAAAATGACACACAACCAAAAGTTATAAAGAAAACTGTCTCACACCTGTCTCATAACTGTCAGCTCTAGCCCTTTGTGATAGTGATACTTACACAGGATAAAAACTTGATTGTAAGACTCTTTACTTTGTTCATTTTGCTGGATTTGTCACAGAGAACAAGTACAGACAAACTGAAAAAATTCAGTTTGTAGTGAGAAGTTAAGGACGATGTAAAATTTTGTAACACTGAAAAGGAAATCAACCAGAGTAAATTCTATAACATCGAGCAGAACAAATTTTACATGATTGAAAGTGCAAATTCACAGCAGTATTCAAAGTAGTGATTACATTGAACATAATTCACAATCAAATTAATACTCGGCCATTACAGGTTTACAACCCCATTTCCAAAACGAAAAAAAATGTGACAATATGAAAAATCCAAATAAAACTAATTTTTAAGTCATCTTCAAGCTGTATTACACTGAAAGTAATGCAGAGACAAGATATTTTAATATTCCTTCTTCTCTACCTTACTATTTCAGAAAAAAACGCTTTTTCCAACTTCTCTGTCTGCAACTATGGCGGGACAGGGGTGCATTACATAAACTTTCCTTTAAAAAAAAATGTAGTCATTTAAAGGAACTGAGGAAGCCAACTGCTCCAATTTTGAAGTTTTTTCCATTTTTCCAGTTCCTTCTTAACATACTTCTTCAGCTGCTGAGAAATCCAGGATTTCACTGTCGTATTTTGCACTTCTAAAAGCGGTTGACCTGTCTAGCAACCTCACTCTCCAATTGGGCCACCACATTGTTGTAACATGGACAAAATCTGGCTAGCCAGCATCTTGTTGAAATAGGCAGGGGCATCCCTGAAAAAGCTTTATTTAGAAGACAGCATTATATCCTTTAGAATCAATGGTATCAACGAAGTTGTTCAAATTACCCATGCCATGGCACAAACACACCGCTATACCATGACAGATGCTGGCTTTTGAAACATATATTGGGAACAACTGGGATGTTCCTTTTCTTCTTAAGCCATTTATTTTCAACATCATTTGAAAGATTCTCTGATCTGATGATAGCACATTTCCACATGTACCTGTCCATTTCAAATGACCTCAAGCCCAGAGAAGATGGCAGCATTGGCAGGCATCAAATTCAGAATGAGGAAGTATTTCCAAGAAAACAGCACGTTATTTAGAACCGTTTTCAATTTAATACTGGAAAAAGATGACTTAGAAAACACTGCATCCTTTTTGTATATGCATTTGACATACCATCCCAAAATTTTGGAAAATGGGGATGTCAATTTTGGGTTCCTCTGAGGCTCGTTAGTCTTTGATTTTGCTTGCCAGTGATAACCAAGTGACCTAACGGACGCATTCACGTGTCTTGGGGCCTTAGAGCCAGGGCATAGCTTAAATATTATTCCTTTGTACAAGGTACAATTGATGGCAACTTGTCAGTCAATGTCAGGTGGGAGAAAAAGCCTTTGACATTTTGAAGCAGCTTTTGACCCAATCAGGAACGTCCTTACTGGCTGAGGCTCACCGATGACTGGCCATTTGTGTTCAGAGCTCTGCAGTGATAAGCTAGAAACCCCGGAGGAACCATCAGTACTTTTCAGCCCATAATGCGCACTTCACTTTTAGCTCCTTTGATAAAGCTGTGCAAATGGGAGAGAGAACACCACAGGCAATTCATGAGCAGTCAACTCTAACCCACACTGAACTGTGCTGTAGCTTCCTGGCTAGAAGTGAACAGATGAGGTGGACTGTCCTCTCAAATCCATGGCTTACTGTACTGGCTACCATGGGCCATAAAGGATATGCTAAATAGAAACAGAATGCAGCATTTACAAGCAGAATCTGAACCAGCTCTAGACGTGGTCGTATTACTTTACAAGGATAGAGAAGTGCGAATAGGACACCACAATGCACAAAACCAATATAATGTTGGCTACACCCTCTCCTGCTTTACCAAACAAAGGACTACCCAGCACCTTAAAACCTGAGCATTCCTCTGCTTGGCAGTCATCGAGGTGACTGTCAGGTGGACCCTAGCACCATGAGCAACATTAAAACCAACATATCACTTCCATATGGAAGGAACCAGGAGAAGACATGTCTATGGTCACTAAAGTACTATCTTGAATGACTTCATGATGATGGCGATAACGATGACCATAACAGTAGAACTAGCACTTGTATGTAGATGTAGAAGGTCCAGGGAGTCAGAAAGTACAAGTCTCATCTTGTGTTGCTTCCAAACATGGACTCAGCTGAAAGATTTCAAAAACCAGTTCTGCCTCAGGCCAAAAAACTGCAATGCTTGGCAATGACCAAAATGCAGGAGTGCCCTTTCACTTCCTGAACCTGGATTTTCCACATTTGGTTAAATATATAATGATGTCACATACCAGCTTCAAGGTCTTCAGGCAGGCTGGCCCGTTTCTTCCCAAGGGCTGAGGAGGATAATGCAGACTGCGATTCTGGATTAACTGTCGAGCAGGAGGAAACACCATGAAATGCAGTAAACTTTCTGACACAAAATGGCTGCCACATATTGTCCGGGTCACTTAACGAGAACACCAGATGACAGAAACAGTGATTTAGAAGACAGAAAAATTCACTTAACACTAAACAATCTTTTTCAGCCAAGCTTTTGAAGACTGAAGAGGCACAATGTCACCAGACAAAAGAACCAACCCAACAGAAACAGAGTGTTTTTGCGAGAGTTACAGAGACAGGGAGTGTGTCCCCTACTCAAAAAACGTATCTTCCTTTCCTCTGCAACCACTTTGTCTCCTGCCCAGAAAAATAGGTGAGGGGGAGACAAATGAGCTGAGGAAGCACAGAAACAGCAATGGATCTCACCTAAGGAAGATCGGTATTGTCCTGAGGAGTAGGAAGCGGAGAGGAAGGAGGGATTCTGAGAGAACCGTGGAACTTCTCCTGAAACAGAAATGCAAACCCTCACAAACCTCACTGTAATGCTCACAAATGCGCACATAAATCTCGCTAACATGCACACAAACATCACTGAAATACATTCACAAATGTCACTGAAATCTATACATGAATTGCACTGAAATACACACATGCAAATATCGCTGAAATGCGCCAACAAATCTCATATATGTGTGTGTGTGTGTGTCTTTTCATGATACTGGGTAACAAAAGTGTGACCACGAAACAAGAAAATGCCGATTCATTTTGAATTTTGAAAGTGGTCATCACGGCTTATGGGAAATGTCAACTGTCCAATTAATCCATGCGATACTTCAGAGGACAACATTATTCTGAAGCAGAACTTTCATCATGATGGATTACGGTGGAGAGGAAATGGGTACGAATGAATCCGTGACTGCATGATAAGAAATGGAGGCGGTGGAGAGGCGAGAGAAACATAACAGTGATGCTGCTCACCTGAAGAACCGCTGCCCTGGGCGGCTGAGCCAAATGAGGACTCTTGGGATGACTGCTTGGGTAACAGCGCTTTTTTGACTGAAATACACACAACCTTTGATGAAATGCACCACCTTCAACTCGGTGAAATACACACACAGGCTTCTCAAAGATACTCTGCACAAAACTCATTGAAAAACAAACACAAGCCTCTCGAAAATGCACCACCTAAAACATATAGACACACACAAAAAGGCTCTCTGAAATACACTGGGCACAAGTCACTGAAAAACACAAACAAGCCATTCTAAAATACATTGCTCAAAACTCACTGAAATACACACACACACACACCCACACACACGCACACACCAAAGCACCTCTGAAATACAATGCCAAAAACTCACTAAAATACAGAAATGTACTCTCAGAAACTCACTGAAATACACACACAATGCTAACTGAAGTTCTCTCCCCAAAACTCACAGAAATACACTAAATTTATTAAAATAATCAAATTGGAAATGGCCTCAAGCGTCCTGCGGGAGCAATGAGAATAACTAACTAAAACAAATTGAAATACACAATAAAACTCTGTGAAGTATACGCTACCAAGCTCCCTGAAATGGACGGGAAGCTCACTGTGAAGGATTTCAAAAGCGCCCAATCCCAGGTTCAAAGGAAAACTAAGTCTAAACAAGGTTTCAGTCAAAAGATCCCCAACGGTACCTGCACACGTGCTAACAGTGAACAGACTGCTCAGGCACCACTGATGCTTCACATTGCTCCTTAAGTTCCATTGAATCATAGGTTTTCATTTAAACCGTAATTCTGCACGTCTGGTCGGATAATCTGCAGCTACATGAAAGCTGCGAATACAGAGCGCTTTACCTACAGGATAGCATATCTCCAGGAACAGGGGGTTGGGCAGCCGTAATTAAGGTGTGATTCTTTTTTTTTGCAGCAGCAGCATTCTGCAGATCTCAATATATTTGAGTCTTGGATGAACACACTCTAAAGCTGGAGTGTGATGTTTGGTTCATTGCATCATAATTTACGCAGCCAGAAATGAGGAAGTTCCAGGGCAGGAAGCATTAATGTTTAGCGAGCGTCCGGGGGGTGGGGGAGTGGAGGTGTATAGGTTGGATTCGATGAGGGAAACATGCCATTTTCACTTTTAACACTGCGCAAAACTAACCTGGCCTGAGCTAACACACACTGAAGGTATTAAACAAACAAACACACACTCACACTCTCTCACACACACACACACACAAACACACACACGTCCTGAAACATCGACACCTGCAGGAGGCCTCTTACGGATGCTAGCATTGGTGCTGGTGGGCAAGTTAAAAGGATCTTTTCCCAGAAGCATCTGAAAAAGCTGCACTCAAGGAAACTCTCTCAAGCAACCCCTTCATGCACCTCTTCTTCCCCACGTTCCTCCCTCCTAAGACCCACCCAAAGAAAGGACACAAGGACGAGAGAGAAACCTGCATTAGCAGAGAGGAGTAAAGAGATTTCCTGCTCACCTGAGGTGCTGCTGCTCTGTTCTGCAGAGGAGGATGAGGAGAGGAAAGAGGGATTTTTGGGCAGCAGGGCCTTTTTCACTGCAATACACAAACAAATCCCACTGAAACACTCACATACAGGGCCAGAATGGGACTCATTTTCAGCCCCAGAGTTTCATGTCAAAAAAAAAAAAAGAGCTGCCAGTGCAGGCGGCCCAGGGACAGCGTTAGCAGCTTCTGTGATATATTTCAACCCAGCGTCATGACCGGACACCGGCCCCTGCGGCCCCAAATCCAACCGGCCCACCTGGAATTGTCCAGATCCTCCCAATTAGCCACTCCAGGCCTGCTCACATAAATCTCATATAAATACACAAATCTCACTGAAGAACACATACACATGTCACTGAAAGACACACAAACCTAACTGATATACCCAAATCTCACTGAAATACACAGAAATCTCGCCAAAACAAACAAATCTCACAGAAATACACACAAAGCTCACTAATAAACACAAATCTCGCTGAAATAAAAGCAGAAATCTCGCTGAAATGCACACAAAGCTAACCAACTACACAAATCTCATTGAAATATACACAAAGCTTACTAAAATACACAACTCTCACTGAAATACATACAGAAATCTCACTGAAATGAACACCAAGCTCACTAAAATACACATATCTCACTGATATACACAAATCTCACTTAAAATATTCACACTCAAAACTAAAAGAAATACATACCCAAACCTTACTGAAATGCACAAACAAAACAACAAAATACGCAATCCAAGCCTCAGAGCATCACCCACCCAATTTCACTGAAATGCATACCCGAAATTCAGAGAAAAACATACCCAAAGTCCCCTGACATACAACAACGCACCCAGTTATAATTGAAACAAACACAATCCAACACTGCGTCCTCGCAAAAATCCTGAATGTATACTCTTCCACAGCTTTTTTTCCAGCTCTAATTTGGGTTCAACTAATCAGCAGCAAGGTGAGATCTGAAGTGGTTGAGAAAATGTGCTTTTCAGGGATGGAGTGAAAACATGCAGGATGGAAGACTTCCGCAAACAGGTTGGGCAGCCAAATTCTAATCAGATTAATGTAAAATGAACGTGAGGAGGTGGCTGTTCGCAGTAAAGCTGAGGTTTTAATGAAAGCTGCGTGATGGGAGGAGATTTACCTCGGACTTCTGGGCCTGGTGGAGAAGGTGCACGAAAACTATCGTCAGTAATTCCTGAAAGAGAAACACACTGCACTCTTGGAACACATGGCTTAGACTGAAATGTAAACACCTAAACACTGATAATACTGAAATTACCACACAAGAGCTGAAATGTTCAGACCTTCACTCATATGAAACTGTAAGAACATCACATAGTCAGGTAAGTATGACGAATCGGGATGACAAAGTGTTGATATACAACACTGACTTAGTGTTGATACACGACTAAAAAGGTGGCTTTTGGCATCCTTATTTGATGTTTAGGGGAAGGGATGAGGTTAAGGGTTAAGGGTTAGGGGGTAGGGTTCGATTTAAACTGGCGTCAAATATGGATGCCAAAAGCCTCTGTTTTCATCTTATATTGACGCTTGGTCAGTACACAGGGTAATTATTGACAGACGGAACGTACTCACTTGGATCATTCATGTACATGACTTCGTCGAAGCAGCTATCTTGACTTGAATCGCTATCATATGCCCACTCTGAACCTGGTATATGAGGACAGCCATTTCTCAGTCACACTCATTGGAAAGATTCCTTTACTAGTTAATCAGCATTAACACTCCCCGACACCCGTGCAAAGCAATTAGCCCCCTCAGAAATAGATGAAACGGATACACTTCATGAGTAACAGAGATCGGTGAATGTAAGTGGTTTATATTCACAGGCAGGAGAAACACAGAACATGGTAGTGCGTGCGTGCGAGTCTGATCGCGTCTGTGAGTGTGTGTGTGAACGTATGTGCATGCGCCATTTGCTTCTGAACAGCTGGGTGTGTTACCTGGTTTTGGGGGTGGCACAGGTGGGACGGCACAGGGAACCGCGGGGCCAGGGAGAAAACTCTGCTCTTCGTTGTAATCACGGAAACGATTGAACGCTGAGGAGTGAAATCAAAATGGCTGATAAGAAAGGAGCATTATCTGTTCATTTATGAGTTCACTGCACACCGCGTCTACAGGAAGCACAGACACCATATATATGTAGAGCTGTGCCAATACATGTCTGCTGACCCTAATTATGTCGCTGTGCCTGTACGTTTATGCAGACACTATGTATTTAGCTGTGCCTGTACGTTTCTGCAGACACTATGTATTTAGCTGTGCCTGTATGTTTCTGCAGACACTATGTATTTAGCTGTGCCTGTACATTTCTGCAGACACTACGTATTTAGCTGTGCCTGTACGTTTCTGCAGACACTATGTATTTAGCTGTGCCTGTACGTTTCTGCAGACACTATGTATTTAGCTGTGCCTGTACATTTCTGCAGACACTATGTATTTAGCTGCGCCTGTATGTTTCTGCAGACACTATGTATTTAGCTGTGCCTGTACATTTCTGCAGACACTATGTATTTAGCTGTGCCTGTACATTTCTGCAGACACTATGTATTTAGCTGTGCCTGTACATTTCTGCAGACAATATGTATTAAGCTCTGCCTGTACTTTTCTGCAGACACTATGTATTTAGCTGTGCCTGTATGTTTCTGCAGACACTATGTATTTAGCTGTGCCTGTACGTTTCTGCAGACACTATGTATTTAGCTGTGCCTGTATGTTTCTGCAGACACTATGTATTTAGCTGTGCCTGTACGTTTCTGCTGACACCATGTATTTAGCTGTGCCTGTACATTTCTGCAGACAATATGTATTAAGCTCTGCCTGTACTTTTCTGCAGACACTATGTATTTAGCTGTGCCTGTATGTTTCTGCAGACACTATGTATTTAGCTGTGCCTGTACGTTTCTGCAGACACTATGTATTTAGCTGTGCCTGTATGTTTCTGCAGACACTATGTATTTAGCTGTGCCTGTATGTTTCTGCAGACACTATGTATTTAGCTGTGCCTGTACATTTCTGCAGACACTATGTATTAAGCTGTGCCTGTACTTTTCTGCAGACACTATGTATTTAGCTGTGCCTGTATGTTTCTGCAGACACTATGTATTTAGCTGTGCCTGTACGTTTCTGCAGACACTATGTATTTAGCTGTGCCTGTACATTTCTGCAGACACTATGTATTAAGCTGTGCCTGTACTTTTCTGCAGACACTATGTATTTAGCTGTGCCTGTATGTTTCTGCAGACACTATGTATTTAGCTGTGCCTGTACGTTTCTGCAGACACTATGTATTTAGCTGTGCCTGTATGTTTCTGCAGACACTATGTATTTAGCTGTGCCTGTACATTTCTGCAGACACTATGTATTTAGCTGTGCCTGTACATTTCTGCAGACACTATGGGCTCTAATTTCCTGGCGCAGCGCAGGTGGCGTAGCGAGGCGCAGCCCGCGCAGTGGTAATTTCGTACGCCGCAGCCCGCGTAGTGGTAATTTCGTGAGGTGCGCAGCCTTCGGTAGACAAAGGTGCGCCGAGATGGGTGTGGCGGCGTAGTAGGGGGAGGTGTCACATATTCATCAAGACGCAGTGACAATTTCGTAGAAAAAGTCTCCGCTGGAGTTGCGCAGAAAACTCGCCAGCCCCAACCTGGTTTAATTTCCGTGCAGTGGTAATTTGGCTGACCGGCGCCGAGTGCGCACACATCACCGAAATCTCACAGGCAGGTTTACAGAATGTCAGGCACATTTTAATGCAAGAAAAAATTACAGGAAGCACTATTTATTGTTACTATCTGAATAAGGACATAAATTATATTATCTATATCGATTGTCCCGATGTCAGGCGGTTGCCACGCGTAACGTAATGGAAACTTGACCTGGCTTAATCAACGCAGCTGAATCTGTGATGCAAACTAACGACTTCACATCTTTCTCAGCCAACCACAAACTGTATAATATATATATATATATATATATATATATATATATATCGAATGCTTGCGTTCTATGCTCATTAAAGCCGCTTGCACACTGGACGCAAAACGAATTTTTCGCACGACTGATTACAGACAAAGTCAATGCAAAGACGCGATAGTCGGACAGGGTTTTAATATTGCTCCGTGTCCGAGAGTCATAGAAGTTCAAATTTTTCCGAGTATTCCAGGAATTATTAGACGTGCAAACTTGGCTATGTTTGTGTTCGGCCTTCACAAAATGCAAATTGATAGCTATCGACTTTTCTTCGTCTTTTTAGCCTATTCATCTGTTTTCTTCCTTTGAAGATAGACATCAGTATTTATTCGGTCTTTCTTTTGAAAATTAGACAGATGGATCGAACAGATTCACGCTTTATTTCCACAGCAGAGATAATATAGTGCGTGAGCAAATCAATTCCATGACCACTGACAGAGTGAAGAAATCATTGCATGCACGATTAAGACTGTCCGACACGAAATGCAAATTACTCCATGTCCAGCAGCCAGCAAAAAGTAAAAGTATTGATATGAGAACAGATTTATAACGAAATAAAGAATAAAAATATATCAGCAACAAACGTGATATCAAACAAAGATGACCCGCCAATAAATAAATCGCAGTGTTCATTGGATGCTCTGTGTTAAAATGTTTCTTTTTATTCTTTAGTTCATAATCAATCTGTTCTAATCGTCCTTATTTTTGGCTGTCAGACACGGAGGCATTGTACATTGTCTCGTGCCAGTGTCGACTCGCTTTACTGAGCAGAGCTTAGACAGAAACATTGATTGAAATTCTCGGTACTCATCTTGAAGAACTGAACCCTCTTATCAAACATTCACGTGTAAAATCTAAAAGAATCAGTAGATTTGAAGAAATTAAAAACAATAATAGACTGTCGGACACGACGATTTTTTAAAACCCTGTCAAACCTTTGGACCCAAGACGCAATCTGTCGAGCGAAAAATTCGTTTCGCGTCCAGTGTGCAAGCGGCTTAATACTAGGCTACTATTATTGTCACTTATGTTTTATCGTCTTAAGTGGGGAAAGGAATGCAGCCTGGTTGCTATGATCTCGTACTGAGTTAAGATCACATATTGGAAATAAATGTGTAACGTATCTTGCTTTGTTGTATATGCATGTTAATCCCAACATTTTAAGCAGCTACAGTTTGTAATAATAGGAACACGCTATCCATCGTTTCTCTTGCCAGTGAGCAAGATTTGACTCGGCTGGGTCGCCTTCTATATTCTAACACATTAAAGGTGAGGTGAGGAGCTCATTTGACTGGTGAAGATTTGACTAGGCTGTGTAAAACCCAAACACGCCTTCTTTGCCAACTTGCGCTGGAAGGAGGGGCAGAGGCGGGACAGAGGAGTACTTGCGCCAGGCTACGCCGGGCGCGAAATTGCCACATACGCCTGGACACTCCCCGTTGGCGCGGCGCACCCTCCATGCGCCGTACCTGCGCCGCGCCTGCGCCTGGTCTACGAAATTAGAGCCCTATGTATTTAGCAGTGCCTGTACGTTTCTGCAGACACTATGTATTTAGCCGTGCCTGTACATTTCTGCAGACACTATGTATTTAGCTGTGTCTGTACATTTCTGCAGACACTATGTATTTAGCTGTGCCTGTACGTTTCTGCAGACACTATGTATTTAGCTGTGCCTGTATGTTTCTGCAGACACCATGTATTTAGCTGTGCCTGTATGTTTCTGCAGACACTATGTATTTAGCTGTGCCTGTACATTTCTGCAGACACCATGTATTTAGCTGTGCCTGTATGTTTCTGCAGACACTATGTATTTAGCTGTGCCTGTACATTTCTGCAGACACTATGTATTTAGCTTTGCCTGTACGTTTCTGCAGACACTATGTATTTAGCTGTGCCTGTACGTTTCTGCGGACACTATGTATTTAGCTGTGCCTGTACGTTTCTGCAGACACCATGTATTTAGCTGTGCCTGTATGTTTCTGCAGACACTATGTATTTAGCTGTGCCTGTACGTTTCTGCAGACACTATGTATTTAGCTGTGCCTGTACGTTTCTGCAGACACCATGTATTTAGCTGTGCCTGTACGTTTCTGCAGACACTATGTATTTAGCTGTGCCTGTACGTTTCTGCAGACACCATGTATTTAGCTGTGCCTGTACATTTCTGCAGACACTATGTATTTAGCTGTGCCTGTACGTTTCTGCAGACACCATGTATTTAGCTGTGCCTGTACGTTTCTGCAGACACTATGTATTTAGCTGTGCCTGTACGTTTCTGCAGACACTATGTATTTAGCTGTGCCTGTATGTTTCTGCAGACACTATGTATTTAGCTGTGCCTGTACGTTTCTGCAGACACTATGTATTTAGCTGTGCCTGTACGTTTTTGCAGACACTATGTATTTAGCTGTGCCTGTATGTTTCTGCAGACACTATGTATTTAGCTGTGCCTGTACGTTTCTGCAGACACTATGTATTTAGCTGTGCCTGTACGTTTTTGCAGACACTATGTATTTAGCTGTGCCTGTATGTTTCTGCAGGCACTATGTATTTAGCTGTGCCTGTACGTTTCTGCGGACACAATGTATTTAGCTGTGCCTGTACGTTTCTGCGGACACTATGTATTTAGCTGTGCCTGTATGTTTCTGCAGACACTATGTATTTAGCTGTGCCTGTACGTTTCTGCAGACACCATGTATTTAGCTGTGCCTGTACGTTTCTGCAGACACTATGTATTTAGCTGTGCCTGTACGTTTCTGCAGACACCATGTATTTAGCTGTGCCTGTATGTTTCTGCAGGCACTATGTATTTAGCTGTGCCTGTACGTTTCTGCAGACACTATGTATTTAGCTGTGCCTGTACGTTTCTGCAGACACTATGTATTTAGCTGTGCCTGTATGTTTCTGCAGACACTATGTATTTAGCTGTGCCTGTACGTTTCTGCAGACACTATGTATTTAGCTGTGCCTGTACGTTTTTGCAGACACTATGTATTTAGCTGTGCCTGTATGTTTCTGCAGGCACTATGTATTTAGCTGTGCCTGTACGTTTCTGCGGACACAATGTATTTAGCTGTGCCTGTACGTTTCTGCGG
Organism: Gymnothorax reevesii; assembly: GCA_029721435.1. Lineage (NCBI taxonomy): Eukaryota > Metazoa > Chordata > Actinopteri > Anguilliformes > Muraenidae > Gymnothorax > Gymnothorax reevesii. The sequence goes on along the minus strand of CM056575.1, from coordinate 26,921,373 downwards.
ACACTATGTATTTAGCTGTGCCTGTATGTTTCTGCAGACACTATGTATTTAGCTGTGCCTGTACGTTTCTGCAGACACCATGTATTTAGCTGTGCCTGTACGTTTCTGCAGACACTATGTATTTAGCTGTGCCTGTACGTTTCTGCAGACACCATGTATTTAGCTGTGCCTGTATGTTTCTGCAGGCACTATGTATTTAGCTGTGCCTGTACGTTTCTGCAGACACCATGTATTTAGCTGTGCCTGTACGTTTCTGCAGACACCATGTATTTAGATGTATAGGTACATTTATATTGACATTATATATTGAGCTGTAACTTAAAGGTTCTTGGAATGTTGGAACATGAATTTTGCAATATGTCTGCTCGTGTTTGTCTGTGGATGTGTGTGCACGCGTGAGTTGGAATGTGTGTGTGTGAGTGTGTTTGTATGCTTGAATGTGTGTTGGACCGGTGTGTGTGTGCACACGCACATGTACTGGAGTGTGTGCACACTCTCGCGGACGCGCGTGCGTGTGTGTGTTTCTGAGGAGGCGGGTGTGTTACCTGGTTTGGGCGGCGGTACAGGGGGGACGGCACTAGAGCCCACAGAGGCTCTGATGAGGCTCCTCTCTCCATTCTCATCATTAGACTGAACGAAAGCTGAGGGGCGAAATCAAAAAGCCTGACTGGACAGGGGCATTTACTCTGAGTGCAGTGTTCTTAAATAAGCTCACTGCACCCCATTTTAACAGGAACAGACATAATACCTCATTTACGAAAGCGTGCAAGCGTGTGTACATGTGATGTGTGTACATACCTGTGTTGTGAAAGCGCGCTTGTGTGTGAGTACCTGTATATACCTGTGTGTGAGTGCGAAAGCCTGCGCGTGTCTGTGTACTTGTATGTGTATGTTTGAATTAGCTTTTGAAAGTCTGTATGCCCATCTGTGCGTGTGTGCACGCACATGTCTGTGCGTTTGTGCGTGAATATGTATGAGTGTGTACGTGTGTGTCTAAGTATGTGAAGTATTTATGAGGGTGTACGTGTGTGCAAGTCTGTGAGCATGAATGAGTGTGTATGTGTGAGTGTGTAAGTATGTGAGTATGAATGAGTGTGCATGTGTAAGTGCGTGAGTATGTATGAGTGTGTATGTGTGTGTGTATATGTAAGTATATGAGTATGCATGATTGTGTACGTGTGTGCGTAAGTATGTATGTATGAGTGTGTATGTGTGTGTGTGTGTGTGTGTGTGTATATATGTATGTGAGCATGCATGACAGTATACTTGTGTGTGCTGTTTTGTCGGGTGCTTCCTTACTGATGTTCCTCTCATACGTCTCCTCCAGTATTAATGGTCTCAGAGCCCCGTCCGTCTTCTCCACCATGAAGCTGATGACATCATTGAGGGTGGCACAGGGAACCTATGGGGAGAACATACAGCACAATAAAGTACTACATACCGTAAACTACCAGCATTAGCAACCTAATCAATGTCACACTCACTAACAAAATGGCATTTATAAAGCAGTTCACCACGGAACTCATCCAAAAAACACATACGTGCGCGTGCACATATGCACACATAAAACAGCGAGCAGAAACACGACACATGAACGTAACCACACATACAGCGCTCCCCATAATTATTGGCACCCCTGGTTAAGATGTGTTCTTTAGCTTCTTATAAAATCAGTCTTTTTCTAAATAATATAGGAGCACAATGAAAAAAAGAGGAAAATCCAACCTTTAATTTAAGTGCATTTATTAAGTGGAGAAAAAAATCCCACATTAAGAAATAATTCTTTTACATCAAATCATGTGTGCCACAATTATTAGCACCTATGTTGTTAGTACTTTGTACAACCCCCTTTTGCCAACAAAACAGGGCCTAATCTTCTCCTATAATGTTTCACAAGATGGGAAAATACAGAAATAGAGATCTTTGACCATTCCTCTCTGCACAATCTCTCTAAATCATCCAGCGACCTGGGTCCTCTCCTCTGCACTCTCCTCTTCAGCTCACTCCACAGGTTTTCAATGGGGTTGAGGTCTGGGGACTGAGATGGCCATGGGAGGAGCTTGATTCTGTGTCTGGTGAACCATTTCTATGTAGATTTGGCCACATGTTTAGGGTCATTATCTTGCTGAAAGACCCAGTGATGACCCATCTTCAGCTTTCGGGCAGAGGCCACCAGATTTTGATTTAAAATGTGCTGGTATTTCAAAGCGTTCATGATGCCATGCACCCTAACAAGGTTCCCAGGGCCTCTGGAAGAGAAACAGGCCCACAGCATCACCGATCCTCCCCCATACTTCACAGTGGGCATGAGGTGTTTTTCTGCATACTCATCTTTTGTGTTTCGCCAGACCCACTTAGAGTGTTTGTTGCCAAAAAGCTCTATCTTGGTCTCATCTGACCAAAGCACACAGTCCCAGTTGAAGTCCCAGTACCGCTTAGCGAACTCCAGACGTTTGCGTTTATGATTGTGAGTGAAAAAAGGTTTTTTCTGTGTATGCCTCCCAAGCAGCTTGTTGGCAGTTAGATAGCGCCTGATGGTTGTTTTGGAGACTTTGTGACCCCAAGATGCTACCATTTGTTGGGATTCTTTAACAATGAGCTTTGGAGAACTTTTTATTTCTCTTACCATCCTCCTCACCGTGTGTGGTGGCAAAATAAACTTGCGTCCTCGTCCAGACTTGTTTACCGCTGTTCCAGTTGTTTTAAACTTCTTAATGATTCCTCTGACAGTAGATATGGGCAGATGCAGGTGAGTGGCTATTTTCTTGTAGCCATTGCCTGACTTGTGAAGGTCGATACACATCTGCCTTACATGAATGGTGCGTTCCTTTGTCTTTTCCATGTTGAAGAGTGGATAAGAGAAATGGCTTTGGTGTTAAGTTATATTTATACCCCAGGGAAATGGGAAGTGATAATTTACTAATTAAATGTTCCTCGATACTCTGATTAACTTTGTAAACTACTGTAGAAATGACAGAAATACTTCAATTACATTTATTTCCTAGGAATTGTTAGGGGTGCCAATAATTGGGTAACAGGTGATTTTTTTCCCCTTAAAATTCACTTGAGTTGAAGGTTACATTTTTCTACAATTTTCAGTGTGAGATTATGCTTCTACAATAAAAATTGAATTTATTTTAAGGCTTTTAACACATCTTAACCAGAAATGCCAATAATTATGGAGGGTGCTGTAGATGCGAACAAATAAATACACATGTATTTGCATGAACACACACACGACATGCATGCATGCACACCCACAAAATCACAAATAACAAATCACAAAATCTCAAATCACAAAATCAGCAAAGACACACCACATACCACATATATGCAAACACATACTAATACATGCACACACGCAAGCGCGCGCACGCACACGCACACACACACACACACACACACCAAATTCTATGCTTACACAACCATATGTGGATTTGCAAATACACATCAGCAAACCCAATACATGGGAACACATACACTATACGCAGTCACGCACACACATACGGGTAAGCAGGCACTTTTTATTTTTAGCCAGTTATTTGTTTATAGCATGTTTCCTTTGGGCCTCTTCAGCCAAACGTGAGCCATCGTCACGTGAAGCATTAATCACATACCAGCTATACATTTCAAGAAAACAGTGGCATAAAAATATTTCATTGGCTCAAGGAATGGATTCTTTCAATGAATGGGTTGGGCTCAAAGAGAATTCTGACAACTGGCAAACATTTGCACTAACCTGAGGGAAACTCGCTCGTGCATAACATGCTAAATTTGGGCACAGTGAATCATGAATCACCATGCAGCTAATGAATGTTTTCCTGACTGATGAGGCAAATATTTTGAAATCTTCTGATGCCAGAAAATAAAATAAAATAAAATCACACTTAGTTCACTGCAGCCAAATCCTCTTCCTGGCCATCTACAGCCCAGAAGGTTTTCAGTGCTACTCTATAAAGATATACCTCATTGAACAGCTAAAAAGCATGAAAAAATGCTAATTACAGGAAACAGCTGTCCTGATGTCATGGTTGAAAAATATAAAGGGGAAGGATTTAAATAAAGATAAATCTGTAGGAACTGGGTTGGGTTGCTTCTCCATAAAACAGAAAAGGGCGAATGAGGGGAAATTCTTATTAAGTGCACATGTTCGTGTTTGTTGGGTGTGTGCCCGTGCACGTGTGCAGGGATGCCAAATAGGCTGAAGAAATAGCTAGGATGATTTAAGGGGCCACAACAAACAGGGACCCCAAAAAAACTATGCAGCTATGTGGTGATGGGGCCAAATGTAAATTTACGGCGGCTAAAATCATACGTCGTAGTAGGGGGGTCCAGTGTGCGAGTGTGAATGCGCGTGTGTGTATGTGTGTGTTTGTTAGTGCCAGTGAGTCAGCGCGTGTGCCACTGTGTTTGTATGACTGCTTGTGAACAGCGGTTGCAAATCGTAATACGTTACCGGATTCTCCACGTCTATCATAAATCCTCCATCTGGTTTTTGAGCCACTCGGTAGTGTCTGAAGAGAGGCCTGCATGGGAGGAGAAATAATGAGCACATCTTCAGATCCACTCCATTACATCACATCGCATTTACTTCACTGGAGCTTTCATCCAATCCAACTTAACAGTTGATCAGACTAAGCAGGGGCCAGTGCGGTAAAGAGCCTTTCTCAAGAGCCCAAAGCCTGCCCCCTTCACACCTGTGAAGTGAAAACCATTTCAGGTGACTACCTCTTGAAGCTTATCAAGAGAATGCCAAGAGTGTGCAAAGCAGTAATCAGAGCCAAGGGTGGCTACTTTGAAGAAACTAGAATATAAGACATGTTTTCAGTTACAGGTATTTCACACTTTGTTGTTAAGTACATAATTACACGTGTTCATTCATAGTTTTGATGCCTTCAGTGAGAATCTACAATGTAAATAGTCATGAAAATAAACGAAACACATTGAATGAGAACGTGTGTCCAAACTTTTGGCCTGTACAGTATGAAGGCATCGTCTCATTAGAAGGGCATTATACATGCTGTATAAAGCCTTTATGAGTAACACTTCATCTAAAGTGTGACCCCTTGATTTCCTTAATCATTTCGGCCTTGTGGCTAAACCTGCAGATATCATTTTACAGAAAGAAGACTTGAGCAATAGCATTTGATTGTTCCTCCTTAGAAAATAACTTTGTTATTGTGGTAAGCAAGTCTTTCTGCAAATATTCTTCTGCACTCCAAAGCATTCCTTGACTTTCCACAGAGAAGCAGCTCAGCTTCGCAATGAAGCAGTTGACAGCTTTTTCTAAAACGTAAAAACTGGAGAAAAACGTAATGAGAAAATGGACCCAGAGACAGTCTCAGGAGCGCATTTGTTCAATTCAGACCAATTTCCTGACCAACAATTTGTTGTTCAGACCATAAAGCCTCATATTCTGGGCTTGGCACATTTTTCTGCAAGAGAGTGCATTGAAACAACTTAACAGAAACAGCATCAGTTCACTTAATTCAAGAGCCTTGACTGCATGCAAAAGTAATAACACAGGAAGAGTTGAACATTAACGCACCCTTTCCAAAAGTATGTAGATAAGGCTTTTGTTAGTTTTATCGGTCTGGAGGCGGGAGTTACCCGTTGAGGTTCTGATACGTGGTGATAGCCAGGGAGGAGCCAAGTTTTCCGGGACGCAGAATAAAATTCCCATATTCCTGATTCCTCTCCAATAGCGTTTCCCCCTCGGGCCGAGATATAGGATAGTAACACCTGCGGAAAAGCAGCAGACACACTTGACTTAGACAAACCTGAGATTCCTGAGCTGGCGTGTTGGAGGAAGGACCTGGCTCTTTCAAACTGCAACCTAATCATCCCCTGGTCTAATTGGCTATGCAACTTATCCTCTCCCTCTCCGCCTCAACCCCCCAGGCTCCCTTGAAAAAGAGATTTCAATCTAAACAGGACTTCACTGATTAAATAAAGGTGAATTGAATAAATAAATAATTACAGAGCCAACCAAGGTAACTAAGCAGCTCTTTTTCCTGCACCAAGGCCCTGATTTGGAAGACTCTACATCTTACTAAGCACCATTATACAGCTAATGCAGTAATCCTGCTTTGTGAAACAGAGAAAATGTGAGACCCTCACACATATGTCATCGGGGAAAGGTGGCAAAAGTAATCTGGGAAAAATAAACAGCCCCAGTGGTGTCTAATCTCACCGAAAAAGGGCCAGAGTTGGTGTAGGCCTTCTCTTTAGCTCCAGCCCAAAGTCACCAGAGCCTCAACTGAAGACCATGAACAGTTAGTTTGTAAAGTCACTTACATCAGTGCGGTGCATAGGTATGGCTGAGAATTTGGGGTCAAATACGATTACATCACTCCCTCCCACCAACCAACCCCCACCACCCCAATGGAATTTTTGCGGGCGCATTTCATCTGCACGACTATCAAAACAGTGGCCTGAAGAATCGTCCCCCCCAGAAGACCGGGCTAATTTAAAAAGTAGCGACCAATGCTAACTCTTTTTAGGTAGGACGGCAGTCGCCACCCCCGGCACCATTATCAGACACTTACGCTGGCATGTCGGCCTGCAGGGGGGCGTCGACAGGCGGGGCGGGTGGAGGAGGGAGGGTTTCCCGGGAGGGGCGCTTTTGTCGCATCTTCTCTCGCTCAATGACCTCTCTGAGAATGCTTATCTGACCCGGCAGCAGATTCAAGGAGATCGGCACCTTGAGCTGAAGAGAAGGACAAAAATCTGGGATTATCCTCTCTTTCACGATTACAGCTCCGTATTATCATTAACACAAACATTTTCAATGGAAAAATCCTGCAGTTTAGAGTATAACGTGTTAGAGCTGTTGCCTTCATCTAAGATTAGACTAAGAGGGGGCCAATACACCTTAGAGCACAGTGCAGTTAAGGGCCTCGATCAACAGTTCATGAATGATTTTAATTTGGCCAAAATGGGGTTTGAAGCACCAACCTTCAGAGAACCAGTCAAACTACTTGACCATAGTCATTATGGTAAACACAAGAGAATGAGGGAAGAAAGTCTAATATTCAGCAATAGTTCCCATCAGTAACACTGCAAAGGCGGGTGCAATGAAGGAGGCTCATCTCTCCCGTCCGTAGAGTTTGTCCTGTAGGACTGTGGCAACTTTTACAGTTTCGTTCAAATCGAATCACAAGTCGCTCAACAACAGCGACATATCTCCACGGTCAACCAATTAGTAGAGCAAAATTTGCCAGATAATGATTGAAATGAAAACCTACAGAAAGGCAGGTCACCAAAAACCAGGTTGGTTACCACTGTATAATAATCATCCGTCAAGATTCAATTTCCAACCCTAATACCTAATTCAATCCGAATACCACATCTGATTCTAATTACTAGCTCAGAGAAATGTCTGGTTGCTGAATAAGGTTTGCTTAGGAAGGGTTAGAGAAGAAACCAACAAGATTATGACACTCCAGGAACTGGGACAGGTTGCCCTAGGCAACATACTCCACAAATTACTCCTGAACAGGAAGCAAGTACACAAATAATCTTTACAGGCAAGCCATGAAGCTTTATGGAGAAATATTCATGATAATTACAGTGACAGTGCCAAACCTCAGTATGACTAATGAAGGGGTGGGAATTTATGGTAATGTTTATGATGAGAGTGCTTGATGTTTTCAGAAAAGGGATGGTCTCAGTGTTGGTTTCTGACACATAGTTTCCCCATAAGTGTGAATTAACCATACGTAATATTAGGCCCCATAAAAAAAATTTAGTCTATCATCCTTTTAATCCGAAAAAGAGTGATGCGGGCAAGCAGATTTTTTTTTATTTTTCAATAGATGTATTTTTTATAGAGTTCAATTACTAGTTTGTGACAGGTTTTACTAGGTTTCTAGAACCGTTTATTTCCGGTGCTCGACTGAGAACCACACAGGAATAGAACCACACAGGAATGACTTTTTCAAAAAAACAACTTAAGTGTCCATCTATGGGATGCAATCACACAACTCTCTTACAGCAGTAAGCCAATTGCCCTATTGTTGACACTAAAAATACTTAAAAAAAAAAAATTTAAATATTGATGTGGCCACAAATTTCAATGCAAGCAGGGATGATCAACTAATATTTTTTTATTGAGCCTTAACTGCGTTATTTAATACATGCGGTCTTAACGCTTCCTTTTTTATCATTCATTCTGCACCTGATTGCATGACCAGTTGCAGCAAAATTTATTCCTGCAGAAAGAGTTGACCAACCGCACACCTAAAAAAATAATGAGCCCGCTTATTAACTGAACTGCTGCGCGCAGGACAGTTCGACAACATTTAATAGTTATACTACAAAGTAACACAACATCTGACTGGTAAAAGATCTCATTGGTGAGAGAAATATTGCAATGTGAAATAACTGGCTACAGCCAATTGAAACGGGGTAATTCCATTTCCTCCCTCAACCATTTCCCTTTCTATAAACAGAGCCACACCCTAGCTTGCACCCTCACACCCCCAACCCCACAAACACATTCCATTTCAAGAGCAAATAACTGCAGGCAACTTTCAAGTACTCTGTGCCAATCAGTTCCGTTAATTAATATTCAGAATTCATTCCTGATTTACTGACTGACGTGGATGACAGTTAATGGCTGACAGACACAGTCTATACCTCAGTCCCAAACCTCATTACTGACCTGCACAACAGCGTAGATGAAGCCCTTCCATTGTTCACGGGCCTCCGGACTAGGGGCCTGCAGACAGATAGAGAATATAAAGTTCATAAAAGTTTATTTATTTTTTCAAGTGCCTTTCTATAAGCACAATTCTGAAATAGTTGGGACAAAGTGTAAATTGTGAATAAAATCAAAATGCAGTGACTATCAGATCACAGGAGCCAATACGTTATTTACAATAGAACATAGATAACATTTCAAATGTTGAAACTGAGACATTTTACATTTTTATCCACAAAATGAGCTTATTTCAAATTTTCTGGCTGCAACAGGTCTCAAAAACGTTGGGACACAGGCATAAAAGGGCTGAAAAAGCTATTAATTTATAAGAGAATCAGCTAAAAGAGCATTTAGTAAGTAATTAAGTTTACTGGCATCAGCTGTGCGATATGACTGGCTATAAAAGGGATGTCTTAGAGAGGCTGAGTCTATCAGAAATAAAGATGGCCAGAGGCTCTCCAATCTGTGAAGGCCCTGCATAAAAAATAGTGGAGTAATTTAAAAATAATGTTCCTCAGCGTCAAATTGCAATGGTTTTGAAGGTCCCATCATAGACAATGCGTAACATGATCAAAAGATTCAGAGAAACTGGAAAAATCTCTGTGCGTAAGGGACAAGGGTGAAGACCTTTACTGGATGCTCGTGATCTTCGGGCCCTCAGATGTCACTGCATCACTCACCAGCATGATTCTGTCATTGAAATTAAAAAATGGGCCCAGGAATACTTCAAGAGACCACTGTCTGTAAACAAAGTCTGCCGTGCCATCCACAGATGCCACCTAAAACTCTTTCATGCAAAAAGGAAGCTATTGTTGAGCATGATCCAGAAGAGCCACTGTGTTTTGTGGGCCAAGGCTCATTTAAAATGGACTGTAGCAAAGTGGCAAAGTGTCCTGTGGTCAGACGAGTCCAAATTTGACATTCTTGTTGAAAATCATGAGTGTCGGGTTCTCCGGGCTAAAGAGGAGAAAGACCACCCCTCCTGTTATCAGCGTTCAGTTAAAAAGCCAGCATCTCTGATCTTATACACTTCGTCCCGACTATTTCGGAATAGGGGTTGTATTTTAGTGTGATCTAATCCGTAAGTAAAACCATGTATGCATGCACAGCCAATTGGCAAGTCATTGGCTGGTAGTCAGTGTAGCTGGTGGAAACCTGGACACACACCAACCCTCAAGGACTGGAATTGCCCACCAAGTACTCTAAGGGAATGAGCCCTCATACGGAGTCATTCTGCTGACAGGTCGATGTGTGGAATTAGAGTAAGGCTAGCGGTAGTGGAATACCGCACTGTGTTGGGTCAGGGTGTGGTTTATACAGTTAGGGTTAGGGCAGTGGAGAGTAGAGCTGTGTTGGGTTTGTGAGAGGTTTACTGATTTAGGGTGATTGTGGTATATTAGAGGTCCTCACCTTGAGCTTAAACTCTCCATCCTTCATACGTAAACTAAACCGTGCAGCCTCCAGGCTTGAGCTTCTGCTGTAATCATCTGAGAGTGACACGAAGTCACTGAGCGCCAGCTTCTCTGCGTACTGTGCATACGAACACACACCACACACACACACACACACACACACAAACATAAACACACATGGCCAAACATATACATACATACATGCACATGCACACAGACAGAAACCCACACACGCAAACATAGAAGCGCACACCCATGTACAGGCAAACACACACATACATCCACATGCGCAAATATAAACACACACAGGCAAACATATACATACATACACAACCATGCAAACACGCACACAGACACAAACGCACACACGCAAACATATACATGCACACCCACGTACATGCAAACACACATACACCCAAATGCGCACATACACAAACATACAAATGGTTAACACATACACACATATAGCAAGGACACATATATTTATATATATATATATATATATATATATATACACACACAAACACAAGTATTACGCACACATACACACATGCAAAGACATATGCGTGCATGTGCGCACACGTACAAATACACAAACATGTACACAACATATGACATGTGTAGACACACACACACACACACACACACACACACACACAAAAATGAAAAACCAACAGAGCGGATTAAATTAGCAAACTGGAATTCATGGGCAAAACAAGTTTAAACAAAGAGACAAGATGTTCAATACAACAAATATAATAAAGGCAAAATGCAATAAGTGGTGCCATTAAAACAGGTGGTTACATCATTGGAGGGCTCTTAAACGTGGATAAAAATCATAGGAATGCTTCTTAAGGAGGGCAAGAGTCAGGTTTCTTTGTTATGCTGGTAAGTCGTTTAAAGTTTGCCCAAGGATGTTGCAAGAGCTTAGTTCTGGACTTTGTTACAGAAGACGCATGAGGTTGTGCATTTCCTACACGCACCCAGCTCACCGCTCGCCGAAAAAGTGTACCTACCTCATTGTCCTTGCTGCTATTGAAGAAATACAGGACATCTCCACACAGACAAGTCCACCGTTTGTGATATGTCTACAGAGAGAGAGAGAGAGAGAGAGAGAGAGAGAGAGGGAGAGGGAGAGAGAGAGGGAGAAGGAAAGCGAGAGAGAGAGAGAGAGAGAGAGAGAGAGAGGGATTCTCTTAGTTCTGTACCCAATTTTTGTGATGCTCATCAGTCTAATGCAAATAGGCCAGTCAGGTTAAAACTCCTTAGCATGGCAAAATGTTTTAGCATAGAGCACGGCAACAGTATTTCTTTTGAACCAGTCACTGGTCGTGGTGTTAGCTTTGTATGCGCTAAATGCAGGTTAATGTCCTTACTAAAACAAGCCACCAGTTCTCAGTGAGAACCTGCATAGAAATCCACCAATGACCAAGATTCAGGCTTCAAGAGGAGGCAACCAGGCCTTCCACCTAAATTTCCCACTACTTGCTGCACAGCATTGTGTAGTTCATCAAGAGCACAAGGACCACTGGCAGAAAAACGTATCCAAAGTATCACATTCGACCATTAGTACAATGTGCCTCCGTATCTTTTGCCACGAAAAGTTTATAAGAAATCCAAATGTTTTACATTGTTTGATCATCACCCTGACACCTATAAGATGTTGGTTTTTATCCATTTGTCTTTTGGAATTTGTTGCGTCACTTGATAAGGTCAGTACCTTCTGTCTCTTTTGAAGAGACAGTTGTTTTCCACGCACTAATCCCTGTCAGTGGCACCAGTACAAACCTACAGAACTGGTTTCAAGAGAGCAGTCTGGTATGAGAAAAATGCCCTTTTCCCCGCATCAGTACTAAAACCTGAACTTCTCACATGTCACTGAGTTGTTTGGAAAATCCTTCAATTTAGCAAAACTGCTAAAATGTCCATCTGGACAAGGGTTTTCTTTCCATTATGAGAATAAAAATCCTTAAAAATGTTGTCAAGTTGAAGATATTATCTTTCTTTCAGCATTTGACGGTAAAGTGACTTTTTTCCTTGTCTTTTTGTCACATTGTGCAAATAAGGTTTTTGAAAGACGATCAAGTCTGAACAAATGGCAAAATACTTTCTGGGATTAACTTATTTTTTGTTTTAAGGTATTTGTCTATCAGTGACACTCCCTGACAATCCACAGAGCCATTTTTGACTCAAAATGTTCCAGCTGTCATGTTGAGTGAAAGGCAGAACGCCTGTTCTCTCACTAGAAGCAATTTCAGAGAAATATGCCAATTTCTCATGATGTCCATGTTAAGGACATTATGTTGTTTATTAAGGCAAAGTTTCTTGAATTACAGGATATAATAAAATTCAACTCCTTGCAACTTGTATATTTAGGATACCACAGAGACTTGCCTAGAAATATACAAAGCCTATTTCTTCAGCGTGATTGTATCCAAAACACCAGAGGCAGAATGTTGTTGCAACCAGGAAAGGTCAGAAGGACTCGCAGGGAGCACTCGTTATCTGTGGCTGGAGTCAGGGCATGGAACGTACTTCATGATAATATAAGAATGGCAGAAGAGCTGAAGGCCTTCAAATATTTGTTGAAATGTGCATATCTGAGTAACTATAAACATGTTCAATATTGTTAAATCTGTACCTTTGTATCTACTGGACACCTCAGACCATCTGTCCGAAAGACAACTGTCACAGCACATTATTACAGACAGCTGAACCAATATGGATCTTATATGCTGGTCTTAAATGCAATTGACAAAATTATCTCCACGAGGCGGTCAGGTTCTGGAGAACCGACATGCCCGGATGGGACATTCCCGGCCGGTTACACCATGGATGCATGGGGAAAGTGGCGTTCGCTGTGTTTGGCAGTCCTGGACATCGAGGATGTAGAGGACGTCTATCTAATTGGATTCATGATAGCGAGTCTGCTATCATTGAGGTCTGGTCTGTTTTTGATTGACCATAGGATAAAGAAAACTTTGAATAGCATGGCTATCCTTGACAGAAAGCTCAATAAAATTGGATTCGGCGTCAAGGAAGGCAACGATGGACTGCACATACTGCGAGAAGTCATTACATCCAATAAGGGAAGGGTGAACCAAGGCGATAGAAATGACGACTAATCAAGAGATCCAAGCAAAGATCTGGTATTATTATACCTCTCATCTACTCCAAATTAGCCGGGACAAACCAAATGATTAAGAAAGGGGTTTCGGGGCATTGTCGCATTGGATCAAGAGTGGCATTTGAATCTAAAGTTATATGGACACTCACTTATTCTATAATTATAATTCTCATGATATTCATAAATCTTACGATTGTATTTTCTGACGTTCAAATCGTAGCGTACATGGACACTAGCTCTGCTGTGATTTATAATCCATATGATATCTTAACCATAATCAAACTGTTTTTCTGGAAGTTGGGGGCGGGACTTTGACAAGCGATTTCACTTCTCCCGTGATCCTTTCGGTCATGATACATGATACATGTTGTGTTGTGTAGAAATTGTCATGAAACGACTATACAATCATGCCGAAATAAAAGCAAAAAAAAAAAAGAGGCATTGTAATGTCTTTGCATAAACTGCAGGAAGAACAACTAAGATCCTATTTACATAAGTGTGCTCTTTTAGCTGACCATGTCAACGTTTCATTGGTCAGTACATGCATGCATATACTATGAGTACCTTATGAGATCTGTATCACTGCTTTTTATACGTTAAAAAAGTCACATTTAAACAGTTGACAGTGACAAAAATATTTCAAAATATTTCCAAAAAATTTCATGCAACCGAGGCTAGTATTTCCACACCAAATACTTTTTTTTCTGCACCTCACTGTTAGCTCTCAATGACTTTTTTCCACATCTGGTGTGCAAAGCAATGTAAACAAACAACGAAACAATTGGCTAGCAGCCGACAAGACCATATCTTCATTACACTGCAGAGCAACATGTTTTGGATCCTTTTAAGGCTGATGTGGAGCTTAATTACAATCATAAATGAACTTAATTACATGTATGTGATTTTTTCAGAGTTAATAGTTTGGCATGATACATTTTGATAAAAAGCAATAAAAATAATAGGCCAAAACTTTAGGCTGTACATGCCTGTGATTATTGTCAAGGTTGTGCTTGGCCCGTTCCAAACAGAAAAAATACTTGCTATTTCACGCTCACTCGCCCTCGATTGGACGGGCAAGGACAGTGACACAAAAGAAAATGGTTGCCAAACGGCAAACGGTTTTCCATTCTAAACAAGTGGTTCCAGGCACAACGAAACCTGCCAGAGGGAGACATTTGAAATTATTTTTGGTTTTCGACGACCTTCACCTCGAACCAGCTGGGTCAAAAATTTACTGAGGTAATTCTTGGACTATTGCACACCTTTCCTGAAAGTGTAATACTGTCTAATTTTCTCAAGCCATTTTTGTGCTAAACTGCTGACAGACTCACAGACTAAACTAGAGGCACTTAAAGAGTGCAAACCTCCGCCAAGGGAGCACAGTCAAAATCTTGCTGACTCATCATGGCTTATAGGAAATCTTAGGTATCTGCAACATAGGATTTCGAGATGGTAGCTGTGGTGGCCATATTGTCTGACCGATCGCTGTCAAACCCTAACCCTAACCCTAATCCACCCACAAAATTTCAGAGATATCCGTTCATTGCTTTTTGAGTTATGCTGTACACAAACAGACAGACAGGCAAACCAAGGCAGGAAAAAACATAACCTCCTTGGCGGAGGTAAAAATGCTAATGAAAACAATACCTTTTGCCCTTCGGCTGGGATTATTTGACGCAAGGAACACTAGAAGCCACTATAGACCAATCCTGATGTTTACAGGCATTGACACACATGCATGCCAAGTAGTGGTAGAAAGCATTCAGGAGTGGATTGAGGTGTGCGGTGTTATGCTTATTAAGATAGCTGTCAGCCTGTAACAGTCCCTCTTGATAATGCAGTAGCAAGCCAAATGACTTCGACTTGATTTAAAAAAAAATTTGTATGAAGGCAAACTCACGCTTCATAATGGAAGTACATTTCCAGATCCCCTCTTTTTTGTATACTGTCACTCAATTCGATGGCCAGAACTTCAATGAACAGATGACGCAGTAAACACAAGCTCTAGGCTCAGACAATCACTAAATGAGTACAATTACGTCATTTGCTGACAAGGTGAGGACTTATCACCATCTATCTGCCGGTTTCTGTGCTATGCGAGTGGAGCCACTGCCAAGTCTGCATTAATGGCACAAGACAGCACGCAAGACCTGGAACCATGTCAATGAAAAATAAAACATACAAGGCAATCAGAGATGGCAGACTTCACCTCATTCACGCAGAGTGCGTAAACACAAACAAACACACAGAGCCGCTAAAGACAGTATTTCATACTCACTCCGTGGGGTGAAGTAAAAATTGACAGCAAATTTCACCTGCATGGCTGGGTAAGTTTCAGACATCCACCAGCAGAACATGAAGCCTTAATGCTGGTATCACCTTGGTTATTCCTTTATTTACTTACTCTCTTATGAGATTTTTCCACTTGTGCCAGAGTATTCGTCTCCTGGATACATTAATCAGCTGCCTATTTTTTTGTTTGGTAGAAATGCCAATCCGATGCTGTCCTCCACAAAGTGGTCCAAACATGTTTATGCAGCAAAGCCATTAATAATGAAAAGATACAAAAATTAATCAATCGATATGATTGAGGAGTAAAAAAATCTCTTTATCATCACACTCATGCTGACTTAATGCTTGATGGGAAGCTTATTTGAGAATTTAGATGTGCACATTACTGTTTCTCATGTAGATATAAAGGAGCTGTGCCACAGTAACAGAGCATGCTCAGAACATAAATCCTAAAACTGAACCTGCTTAACCGCAAGTCATAATCTGATTCCATCCTTGCCAATTCATCTTCATTTTGCTCTGTTCTTTTATATTTTAGTTACTCCGGCATTGTGGTATTTATATTAAGGAGCTTTCTATAGAAATTTGAGGATTTAAAGCGCCATTTTAAGCTTTAGCCAAGGGATAGAAAGAATGTAGGCTGGTTGCCATCGCCAAATAATCATAGCAGAAAAACACCTTTGACTTGCAGTTGAGCAGATTTACTTTTTTAAAAGTTGCGAGCATGCGCAATAATCATGATACAGCTCCGTTAAGCATAATTTTTTTTTAAAGATGATTTTTTTGGGAATTTTTCCTTTATTTGACAGTTATACACTGTAGAGAGACAGGAAGGTTGGGGAGAAGAATGGGGGAAGACATACAGCAAATGACCTGAGCCTGAATCGAACCCACGTCACTGCGGGAAGGACACAGCTTTATGGTGCACGCGCTTAGACCGATGAGCCACCTGGGCGCCCCTCCCTTAAGCATAATTAGGCTATTTAAGACACATCCGGTTCAGATCAATCGGGTATGTTATTGATAAGGCTGCAACAAATATGTGCTCACATAGGGAGTGAAACAGCATCACGGGTAAAATTCCCTGGCAATTTTCAAAAATTGTTCTATACACGGACCACCCTTGGCAAAATAACCCTTAGGAGTTGATGTATAAATGCACAATCTTTTAGGCCAACCATAGACAATTCTGATCTGCAGTGGAACTCAGGAAGAACAAGTGCGGGGTGTTCAAATTAATAAAAAAATTTTTAGCGCGCTCCCCTCCCTCTGTAGGGGCTCACTCGCATTAACATCTCTGGAGGGATCTCCATTGGAGGGGAGAAATGGACGCACTTAACTTACTTTTGTTCAGAAAAGGAACACGGTCATTGGTATAAGTCAATCGATAGCAGAGCAGCTGTTTCATTAATTGCAGTAAACGACAGTGAGAACTGTTGCACAATGAGGTACACGGAGAAAATTGATTACAAACTTTCTTCCCAGAAAAGAGATAAACTTACTTCCTCATGTGAGTTTCGAATTCCAAGTAACTATGAGAGCGGCTAAGACTGCTCTATGACAGATACTCATGGTAGACACTGACTCATTGACTAGGGACACAACAAAGAGCTTCAGGTCAGAGACCTGTGTCCACTTGGCATGTCACGGCCGGAACAGGACAAAGCACAACTCCGTTTTCAGCTGAATCCTGGCACTGGACTCATGATTGAGCAAACGAGCATAACGGGACCACGTAAGCTGGAATGTTCCCGCCTTCAGAATCAGAAAACAAAGGCTATCCGTCTCCAGTCCCAGCCTCTACCCTTCACCAACACACGTCAAACCAGCTTTCGAGTCGTTCTCAATGTCTTCTGAAAGGTTAAAGAGAGAGCAGAGTACTTTTGTTTCTTAATGCAGAACAGCATCTGCGACTCGCCTCCGCCTCGGGAAATACCCTGTCAGCGCTGTTCTGCGTTCATGGGGCAGTTAATGATCAGCTGGGAAATGTTGCGACACTCGTAGAGACTCAGTAGTTTGCCACCCCGTGACAGGGGACACTGTGGAGGGTAATTCAGGCATAACATATGAATTACCAGCAGAGGAGATGATTATAAGGACGTCATTCAAAATCAAGTAATGCCACGGACACAATCATTATTTATAAGACTCACCACATGTCAATCTCATTGCTCTCCCATATAGAGCATTAAGCATCCCTCCAGTACATACAGGTGCATGACAAATTTAAAGAAAAATCAACATTAAGAGTCTTAGTTGGTTGTTGGGCCTCCACAAGCTGCCAGATCAGCTTCCATGTGGGAGGACCTTTCTTCCAAGACATATGCCCTCATTTTGCGTTTTGATGATCGTGATGAAAAGCGCCGTCTCACACGTAATGTTGTTCCAGAATCTTCCATATCAGTCCACTTAGCTTGAGATTTGGTGGCTATGAAGGCAGTGGTGTATGCTCCAGATCATTTTCATGCTCATAAAATCATTCGTTGACCCCTTGCGCCCTATGGGGCTTGGGCCATAGCCATCCTGGAAGAGACCATTCAGCATCATAATGGGAATGCTTCATCATAGGATAGACAGGTGCTCACTCAGAATAATTCTGCATTGATTTGCAGAGACCCCTCTGCCCTTAAGTAGATGAGTGAACCCAAACCATGCCAGGAAAATGAATGGAAGCATCAGTATTCCTTATGTTTGTCAGTTGCCCACCATAAGTGTTGGAATCAAGACCTCAACGTAAGGGGCCGTTTACTGGCCCACCAGTAAAACAGCTTATCAGTTCTGAGGCACAAATCTGCAGAATTTCTCTTCAGCAGAGCACAGGTGAACAGGCATTCTGTGATGATGCAGCAACTAACTGTGAACATGCATTTTATGATAATGTAAAGACCTGTCCGTGATTGCATTACTGGCAAATGGGCATTGTAAAATAACTGGCAGAATTACTCATCACCACAGTACAAAAAAAATAAACTTTCTACCCAATCCTCTATCTCCACACACGGTCTTAAATATAGTCTTTGGCAGTATTGTGCAAGTTTTTTTGAGTGTATTTTAAGTGACAGTTGTACTGACTGAAGAACACCTCTGTCTTTTGGAATGCAGTTTGTGTGGTTCTGGGGGTGTGCTATTCCATGAGGACATGAAATCTCCTCTTACTCCTCTAATCTCACCGCCTGGGGACGAAAACACACTGCTCACACAGGTGACGTGTCAACGTGCGCAACCTGAGAAAATCCCTGATTCGCTCTCCTGCAGTGACTAACCTCAGCTCTATCGTGTTCCCCTGAATGGCCGATACTTTTTATACAGGTATGTTTTCAACATAAAAAAACACTACTAGTGCCCCATCCTATCCGGGAGTGGAGTGCACAGAAATATGCGATTAACACATTGCCATGCACAGAAAAAAAATTCTCAATATTCACTGAGTTCTGTAGATTCTGGGACAGCTATGTGACTTTGACAGGTCATGATTTCTACGTTTGATTTGATAAGGACATAAATAACCTCACAGGCTGCACCTCTATTTGTGTATTTACAATAAAAATAAGGGGAATCCCACTGGAATTTCTGCCCTCCAAAATTGAGTCACTGACCAATATCCATTAATCTCAAGCCTTATGCCAGGGAGAAACACTGACGAAATACGTGCCATATTTTTTCAGTGATTTAAGATAAGTGGCTCTGCAATATTGAACATTCTTCAGCAAGGCCCACTCTCTTCTCATGTAACACAGGATATGAAAATGCTCACATTAGAGCCACGAAAAGAAACTGCAGCAAATATTAATTATAATTTCTTTCCTTTGCAAAATGCACATTTTTATGGACATATTTGCAAATAAACAGCAGTATAATTCATTTTAGGAAGTAGTGTGTTTTACAACTGGAAAACTTTACAGGCGAGGCACTGAATTTGTAGTCATTCCTGGCAACGTCCTCTCCGTTTCAGAATACAACCTGGCCATTGGGTAACAGGAGCGGTTTTGAGATTTGGGGAGTGGGGGGTCAGTACAGTGTTCAGGGATATCATACTGGAATTCACTTTCAAATCAATAAGCTCACAAAAAGTGTGGGGGCCAAAATCCTTTACCCCCCCCCCCCCCCCCCCACCCCCCATGTCCTCCCCCATTCCCTTCTCTTCTCTCTGCTACCATCTCCCATGAGGGCAGTAACCAGCTCACTCTCTTATGCTCTCGCTCTCTGTCTGTCTGTCTGTCTCATTCTCTCTTTCTCTACATGAGCAAAACCACTTGTGCCTCTGTATTCCGACACGATCTGAACCTCTTTCCCCTTTTCTCCCCATTTTCTCTGTCTTTTCTCTTAATATTTACCCCTTTGCTCCCCCACGTCCCACCCAACTGCACAGACAGCTGGCCCTTTTTGTCCCAGGAAACGGAGACAAAGTCACCCACCCAGTCAGAGCGATGCCAACTAAGACCACCTCCATTTGCAAAGCCAACAAGGACATCAGTTTTCTTCTCCTCGCTTGTTCAATCACACACTTATGGTATTAGAAAAACATATGGTTTTTTCTAGTGACCTCTCTCGAATACACATAATTTATGCAGACTCCAGGACAATTGAATTATTCTCCAACCCAGCACCCCTTCATAATAACAAGATGGTGGAATACCTCCTTACTGAGCTCAAAGGACCAGGTAGTAGCAGACTTGATGAGCGTGACAAAATAAAATATCTGAATCCCAAGAGCAGAATGCACATTTTAGGTTCTGATAATCCCTGACTGCTATCGGTTGCCTTTCTTCTAACCTCCCTTCCCGAAGACTCGCCAAATCAGATTAGAATGCTTGCACACATCCAACCCCAAACCAATTCTGACAGTAAACACGAATGCCATGATGGGCCCTATATGAGACAATATCTTGAACTAGAAATTGACCTTTAGCCAAAAAAAAGAGAAGGAAACGTCAAGATTAACCCCCTATTCATTCTATGGATTTATAGACATTGGAAATGTATTAATATCCCAAAATTATATTCGGGGATATCATGGATTCACCTCGACCACCGCCGCGGCCGGATCAATGTTAACGCAATAATTTTTAAGTTTTAATTGGCATCTTTTAATACTCGGTATGGACAGGAACAATCTTGATCAATTTGAAGTAGAGTAGTTAAAGATATGAAATATTAACTAATGAATTCTCGGTGAAGCATTTTTCAGCGAATCTCAATAATTGTTCATAATATTGTCACATTTGTTTTAATGGGGCATCGATGATAGGGGAATTCTGAGATACCGATATCCCCTCGCTGTCGGCGCCGACGGTGTTCTTATATTTCAGTGTTCATTTCTGATGGAGCAGCGTCAGTCAGGACGGATAATAAAATCTCGACCGCGAATTGCATGATCACGCAGGGAGAAATTGGGCCGGGACTCGAACCCACAACCTCTTACTGCGAAGAAGCGATGTGTTTTCGTTTTGAAATGTGCACTTTAAGACCATACGACAATTGCATTTCAAAATATATGTTTCTTTAAAAAAACCTATTACTTAATAGGTTGCTTCTTAACCCCGAAAGCAAAGACGGTAATAAATTACAACACGAGCTGTTTGTAAGCGGTTGTATATAAGTGATGAAGTGCTTTAATTGTAGCCTACATCCTGAAATACACAGCAACATTGTTCTTTGAAAAGTTAATTTTGCAAGTGATTTTACCAGAGCATCTCCCTACTTTCAGATTTCAGCAACAATCCCTATACACACCAACGCAGTAAACAATTCGGAATCGTAAAATAAATAAATAAATAATAATCATTTCATTTCAAACGCTATGTTCATATTTCCACGAAAATGTGTTGTTGCTGTTTGACCTAAGGACTAACGTCCAGTGAATAAAAGATAACTTGAGGGAGGTCTCTTACCTAATTAGGCTATTTAACATAAGGCATCACAAGCAACATACAATATAACACCAGTTGTTTGCACTGTAATAATCATTCAGTCAAAAATGGAAAGGCAGTTGCTACCGGTTCGGTAGTTTTCGAATGCATTTCAATGTAGAGAATACGGCAGTCCCAATTTCAAACCCTGCCCCTAACCATAATCCCTATTCCTTGTCCTAATCCCTTCAAATCAACCTGCGAGCCTGCACAACTGCCGTATCTCTATACACTGCGATATGGAAAAGTCACTCATACCTCTTCTCCCGGCACTCTTTTTTCCAAGTAACCTTCGTGGTAACAAGTCGGCAGCTGAAATTTTTGTCGCTTCGGCCCTTGTCGAGTTGTTGGCGCAGCCATACGGCAGGCAATCCTGAGAAATGGGCTGAAGGGCGAGCTCTGATCACTGAAAATGTTTTCTGCTGTCCCAGACAATCTTATAGCCTAAATAATTTGGAATCAACGCAAAAGCAGCAGTCCAGCGGTCTTTTGTCGATATGAAATATTGCGACAAAGAATCACCGACAAAAATGAAGAGCAAGGTATTTGTCGATGCGAGTCAACACAGATGTGATCGCAAGCTTGCAATGGTGTTCAAACCGACAATTAATATATTCTGCACTAGATCGACAGGTGTTTTCATGCGTTATACTGCTGTAATGCCTTTTTACCTGCCACAGGTACTTTCAGAAAGCCACGCCTTTTGGCACATCTGAGTCAGGAGAGGCGGAACAAGACAGGCGAAACCGTCACCTGAGAAATATTCTACTTCATCGAAAAATTATGTCCAGAATAAATTCATTTTGAAGACAGCTGACACGATGCTGCACGCCATATGGTTGATCCACGGCCGCAGGTCCTACCTGTCTGAGCATGGTGGCTGTTAATGTCGTTGCATTTATTATATTTTTACCTGAAATATTCCAATTAATTTGACACTGTCCACATCATTTAAATTAACACAGATCAATTAAAACATTTCACCGTCGACGAAACCTGGCGGCCAGTCAACATTGCATTAGCACATAAAATAAAATTGTATTCTTTCTCAACTGGCCAGGGGTGCGCGTTCCGAAATTGCAAATGCTAACTTACATATTTGAACCCATTGATTATGATCAGATGAACTACGTAAGTTACCCAGATAGCATGACAACATAGAATCAATGATGATTTTCCATCTGAATCATCAGAATGGTTGACATTGAAATATCAATGCGAAATCAATGTTGAATCACTGTTACAATAGCGATGGAAACCCGACGTTGATACAACAACATTGAAACAATATTGATTTAAAGTTATGATTATAATTGATTGAACATCGTTTCCTGGTTGACAGGGTGATGATACTAATGTTGAAAAGTAGGCTAATTGAAAGCACACTGATCTATGGTTAGGTTGAAATCTCAACATTGTTTCAATGTTATTTTTTGTTCAAATAACATTGAAATACCATTGATCTTTAATTAGATAATCAACATTGATTCAATGTTAATTGAGGGTGCACGTCCAATGTTGTTTCAATGTCTTAACGTTGACAAAACAATGTTGATTTGACATTGTTTCAATGGCACTTTGCTATCAGGGTCGTAACAACGGTTTTGGGAAACCCCCAACCAGGCCGAAAAGTGAAACGGAAGACTTTCGATTGTTACAGATATAGACATTCAGCCTACAGTGATACAGTTCCTACGAGGCCCATCAGCCTTTTCAATGTAACCCGCAAATTGGAAGCACATAACTTGCGTTGGTATATGGAGATTTTAAAAATATAGCCAAGCAGCTTTTGATGGCAGACCAGACGGGTTTTGATTGGCGGGTGACGTAGAGCATCCGGAGGAGAAATGAAGTGGCCCGCGCTCCTGTGAGACAGGGGAGAGGGCTGAGACGGGGATATGTCGCCCTCCGCTGTCTGTAAATACCTAAACATCCCTCGACTGGTGGTTTGTCCGGCATTTAGTCTACACGCGCTCGTCACAATTCAGTAGAAAGAAGGGGAGGATACGGAGGAGGGAGGTAGAGGCTGAGGAAAAGGGGGATAGGACGAACGAGAAGCACGGACAAGGAGAAGGGGGACGCTGACTAGCCTGCTCACATGTGCGAGTAGTTAGTTGTGGGTTGTTCAGTGATGCGATTTTTACGAAATCGCAGTTTATAATCAGATCGTATTGGCATTTTGTTAACGTACAGCGATCAGCTTTCAGGCTAGCTGGCTATTGTGGTTCGCTGAATCGGGAAGCACCGACCGCCACTGCTACTCGCCGGAAACTGAACAGATAAACTGAAGATCTCTCAATCTCGTCAGAGTAATTATTTAGATTAATATTAATTCAAAAGCCGTAAGTTTTAGAATTTGCCAAGAACAAATACTAAATAAATAAAAACCTTACAGCTGCACACCAATAAATCAATTGAAAACATCGCCGAAGTGCCGAGACGGAGAGTGACAAGAAGGAGAGTGAGAGAGAGAGAGAAAGGGGAGGAGAACTGACATTAAAGCAACACAACAAGGAAACAGAGGACACGGACGCCTTCATTTTATGCTTTTCAATAATGGCCAGCTAGCTTGGTGAGCTAATAGTAACATATGCATTAGAAGAACTGAACTCTGCCATTCAGTCCCTCAGCAAGGAGTCGCCTTGGAAAGAAAGCGTATAGCGGAGAGAATCAGCGGAAAATGGGTGAGAGTTGAGAAGGAGAAAATGGCTTGTAACTGTGATTAAAAAATATATATAATAACATCGTGTGAAATTAATCATGAACAGGCCTTGCGGTGTCATCACAGCAAATGGTGACCGTGAAGCTGTCTGGCTTGGTGCTCACCATTTTGCAGTCTTTTGAATTATCACTATTACTGGTGGTAATAAAATGATTATTAATGGCATCGAAAACATTATCAACATCACCATTAACCACATTAAATAAATAATTTGCTTTAATGCTATTTTAGTTTTAAATTAAATTGCGCCCACCTTTGTAGCTTTATTGTGGAAAAGATTTGTCCCTATCTGCGTGTTCACCTTTCGCATTCGGGGATAACTACAGTAAATGGCTTGAATTACTAACTTGAAGGACATTATTTTCTTCATGTTAAAATACAATATTTAAAATGTTTAGGTAAGGGACAATAAAAATTGCTCTCCAATCTGCTTTTACCTGATTTAGACGATTGAAACAAGACTACATATGCTTATATTTCACCTGTACAATTGATTTTCTGCCTTCGTATTGAGACAGCTATACTTTTGAGTTCAGCGGCATTGTAGTAAATAGGTTAATAATTGGAGATTTGTCTCATATAAGTTTGAACATCGCAGTTGCGGGCTTGTTGAATGCAACATTTAATTAAGTCCACGTTTGATACTTTGATATAACAAAGATGTAAAAGCACTTAACTAGCCAAGCGAGGAAAACAATGAAGATAATTCCATAAATACATTGATGAAGGGATGAACTCAATCAAAGTTAAAAGTTAAAGAATCTTCCACGCACACCGACTACAGTTTGGCAGATTTTTTTTTTCTTGAGAGTACCTCAAAGTATATGAACAGGCAAAGTTCTGGAGGCCAATATCTCGGAAAAGAATTAGAGCTTTGAGCTAAAACTGCTTCCCACTGTAATTAGCTTCGGGAACCTACCATCAATTTTTGGTCTACCTTTACTCATTTCAGTGTTATTGCCCTTTCAAATTTGAATCTTTTCATGGACGCAAATCAAAAATTCAATTATCAAGGACCCCCTGTCAGCCCAGGATCACTTACAGAGTTACTGATGCTGGATTCTTTTTATTTAGGGGCAGGATTGTCTGCAATAAGAATATTGACCATCTTCAAGGCTTAATATGGGAGTTAAGAGCCTCTGAGAAGGCTCGTGGCTAAAAAAAAAAAAAAAAAAAGTTTATTTTGCCAAAAGTTCACCATATGGGCTGTTACCCAGTGTTATGATTTTTTTTCCCCCTGCATAATTGTTTGCATCTTGCCTATATTGATTAAAAATTTCAAACCCCTCCCAAACTGTATTTGCAATGAGAGTGACAGGATCTTGAATGACCACAGGATCAGGATCTTGGTCTTAACATGTCATCTGGGAGATGGCATCTCCTGTAGCACTGTGTCCTAATCACTGCACTGGGGTTAAAAAAAAAGTACAAAAAAACTGGGGTAAAAATGGCAATGAGAGCACTGCTTGGATCCTCAGTCAGGCAGGGAAGAAGTTTGGTGCTCTTTGGAGGGAGTGAAAAACAATAGAAAATAGGTTAAATTTTGTCTTTTAAATGAATATTCTCTGTGGAATGCAGCAGGCAAACTTAAAGAGCATGCAAGATGCACAGTTCCATTGGAATAAAGGTAATAGAATATAAAAGGTAATACAATATAAAAACCCCACTTCAGACCAATGCATCCCTTCTCCAGAGAGCCCACCAGGATATGAAAAGTTTGGTTCCAAAATGCAATATATCCATTTTAGTCATTTTGAGTAAATCAGCTTTTTCTATGTTGGCGACTATTGCATTTCATAGAAAAACACAAACTTTGACCATGAAAAAATACACCATATAGTATGCATTTTTAACGACAGGTTTTTGCACCATGTGTAGGAAGTGCAGGACTATAATTGCTCGATGGTATTATCTCAATTCTTGTCATTTTGGCACTTATAGCGTTTTGGAACCAAACTCTTCATATACACCCTGATACCGATCGTATTCCACGCAGGATGTTTATTTAAAATGAAGACAAAGAAGCCTGCTCTCTGAACATGCTTTTTATTTTGTGCTGGTGTGTGTGTGTGTGTGCGTTTGTGTGTGTGTTTGCGTGCACTTGTGTGCTTGCGTTATATTCCCTCAGGCTCAGAGCCGCCGTCGCCCCCGCCGGTGGTGGTAGTGGAGGAGGGAGCGGAGGAGGAGGAGGAGGAGGTGAGCGGAGGAGAGGAGGCTGACTCCAGGGCTGCTCCGGGCCGAGGCTCCCTGCTCACGAGGAGGGGGATCACCCTGCGCGTGCTGCTGAAGGATGGACTGGTGGAGCCGGGCGACGGTGTGCTGTCCATACACTACCTGGTAATGCTCTCCAGTGCTCCCTCCATCTCCCTGTTTCTCCCTACAGATTTTCTCTCCGTCCCGCTTTCCTTCTCCATATCTCTCCCCCTTCCCGTCCTCTCATGTCATCTACTTCTGTCTCTCCATCTGCCTTTCTGCAGTCTTGTGCAAATCAATTGGATAAAGGTGCTTGTCAATTGAATGAGCTGAATGGAGTGCAAATCGTAGCCATGCTAAGTGATGGACGTTTTACATAAACATCTCAAAAATCACTGCATAGTACCTTTCAGCCACGTTTCATGAATTTCCTTGACTTGTATGGTGCAACTAATGTGATTGCATCATCAACACAGTACTGTAACTGTGTTGGACTGGCCTGGTGATTCACCTGACCTCAATCCCATTGAGAACCTCTGGTCCATCATCAAGTCAAAGCTGCAGCGAAAGGGCTGCACCACAAAAGCAAAAGTTGTCGATGCAGTTGTCCAGGTGTGGCATCATGACAAAGAAATCAAGGCAACCTGTAAGAACCTGTTCAGCTCCATGCCAAAATGGGTGGAACAGCTTATCAAGAACTGTGGGAGCACATCTGGTACTGAGTGCTGAATGTGGATGCTATTAAAGTAATGAAAAGCCTGAAAACCTTTGTTTGGTTTTTCCCACTACAGTCCGCCTCATACAATTAAGGGGACTTGTATTCAAGCAAACATTTTTCCAAGATATTCACTTTTTAAACTAAGAATTATTTTCAAAATAATTCTATTAGAAATTGCAACTTAAAACACTGAGTTTCTGTAGCATCACATCAGAAGTTGCCACGGCAACGGCTGTTTTAATGAATACATAAATACTTACAGAAACACAGTTATTGAGATAACTAAACAGTTTTTGGTTATAATTTCAGCTGTAATGTGAAGGAAAAAACATTTCTAATGTCACTACAGAGCTTTCTATGCTCTATTATTGAGTTTGACCCCCCTAAATCAATTTCGGTGGGAAACAGCTAATTAAATATGCATATTTTGATTTACTCATATTCAGAGGTACATGTTGCAAAAAGAGCTCTGTACAGACATAGATCATCACTAAATGAATATAACTGACAAATTTGAAGTTAATTGGATGTACAGTTGCTGAGAAGTTTGTATTTTCTTGTTGAAAATCTGTATTTTTGAAAAATGTGATTTTAGTTTGGCAGTAATAATGTGATAGAAGTTTGACAGTAATGTTCTCAGGAGAAATACATTTATTTTGTTTTTAGTGGTTTTTAGGATTTTTTTTTACCTCCTTAAAAGGCACCAGCCTCATAAGTAACTCCCTCTTCTTCAATCTGTGTTTCTTCCCTAGTTTTATGTGCTTGTCGAGGGTCCATTCGTTTCTTTTTTTCAAGTTCTAGTGCTCGTTTTTAACTCTGTTTCACACATTCTCTGTCCATTTCATGATAGCCTTTCATTGATTGTGCCCCTGACTTTATGCCAAGTTTCATAAGAATGGAGGCAATTCCTCGTTGGCCATCATTGAAAGTCACCACACTCATAGCTGTTCGAGCCTTGAAGACAGTGATCGTCACAAATGTTTTCCTCAGAACAGGACTCCATATTACAGACTGTTTGAAGTACCACTTCATGTTCTTACCTCAAAACAAAAATTTTGAACCAAAATTGGCATTTTGCTCAGCTATAGGTCCCTTTAATTTGCACAAGACTGTATCTCTGTGTCCGTCACGGTGTCTCTCTGTCCTACTTAACATTTCCTTCTACCTCTCCCTCTATGCCAGTCGCTCCCTCCATCCTACTCCTCTTTCTCAGTGCCACTCAGTCCATCTCCTTACACTAGAGCCAGGCTCTGGAAATCAGCAGTAGCTGTAAATGCTGCGATGCATTCACTGGATTATTGCTGTGCAATTCTATGTACAGTGTATCTGTCCCAAGCAAACATTACTGCACATTATATCTACTCACCTGTTTCTCCGTCTCTCCCTATTGCTGTCCCCCTCCTTCCACATCACTTATCTCCCTCACTTACTTCCCTCCTACTCTCCCTTTGTGTTCCCTTATTCGCTCCTAGCTGGAAACAGGTTCTCCTTTTTCCGTCTCCCTCCATCCCTCCCTCTGTCCCTCCCAGTTTTTCTCCAGCTCCCTCACTTTCTCCTATCTCTCCCTGCATTGCCCTCTGCCTCTCATCATGCTCCTCCTTCCACCGGAGTCCTCCACTAAATCCTTCTCTTTTTTCACCTCATCCCTCCCTTTGTTTCTTTTCTCACATCCTTCACTCTCTGCCCAGTTCCTCATTCATCCACTGTTTCTTCACACCCTACATCTCCTTCATCATCTCTGACTTTTGAACATTTGCCTGTACAGTGTGTCCACTGCTCGACATCCCCTCATACACACGCACAGTATATGATACATGGGCACGAATTGAAATTACTTAAAACAATTACCTCCGACAATAGCTAATCTGAAATAAGTACTTCAAATTTGTCATTTTTGGTGTTGGAAACACTTCACACGTTTTGATACGTATTTCAGCGAATTTAACAGTTTCATCAACTTCGCTAGCTTTAGTCCCCCTGCTTTAAATTCATTGAGGTTGGACTGGCCTTCTGCGAGACGTGATAGCGCAGTGGTTAAGTAGGGCTTGACGTGGGATCAGAAGGTCCTGATTCCAAGCCCCAGCCACAACCCTCGCGGTGAGTTCTAGGGCAAAACGCTTCACTCCCACACTCCATGCCCCAATCCACCCAGGTGTATAAATGGGTTCCAGCAAATAGTCAGGGAAACTTGACTAAGAGCTGGGGCAGTACCTGCGATGGACTGGTATCCCATCCAGGGGGAGCAGTAATACTCCTAGTCGCTTCATGCCATGGAAACGGGTGAAGCACCGGATTGATGGGTCTCTAGGCTCGTAACAGGCTTACTTTCTCGGCCTACTTTGCCAAGTAATTTTTTTCCTGATGTACAGCAGACACCAGGTAATTTTTCCAGGGATCTAAAACATTGCATACGAGAGTGACGACACTTTTTAAACAATTACGAAAGCTTAAGAAATATTGTCCTGACAGGACACCAGAGTCATATGTTTGCAGCCAGGAAGTAGGAACATATTTTCTGTAACATAAACACTGTCACAATGTTGTTGACACTATATCTGCCTACTTTACAAACCCGTTAATACTGTTTCACCCCTTTCTCCCCTCCAGGGTAAGAAGTTTGTGGGGGACCTACTCTGTGACGGTAAGATCCGCTGGGTGGAGACAGGGCAGATCTTTAACTCTCCCAGCGCCTGGGCCACACACTGCAAGCGACTGGTCAATCCCGCCAAGAAGTCTGGCTGTGGATGGGCCTCGGTGCGTTACCGCGGGCAGAAGCTGGTGCAGTACAAGACTAGCTGGCTCCACAAGTACCAGCCCAGCGGAGAGATGGTGAGGGGGGGGGGGGGACCCGGGTGTGTGGTGCTGTCCTGTCAGCTGTCAGTTTTTCACGTTCTGAAGGGATGTAAATGAACATTACATTTAGTTTCTGACTTTCAAAACATTGTGGACAAAGAGAAGGATTTCAGGTGTTGCAGATTTTTTTAAGCCAACTTTGTCTGCCTGCTTCATGAAACCAGTCCCATGCTGAATAACTCTGTTCCTGGAGATCTAACTTGGACATGTTTAATGTACTTCAGATGTCGGATAACCACAATGAGTTCCCTCAGTATACCTGACAGCTGCAAACTTGAATTGTAATTTTGACACCGTTCAAGCTGTATGGACAGAATCACACGCAAAGTAATTTTTTTTCTGAATTTTGCGGGTATTCACATGAACACCTAGTGATCAGCTCAGAAATGACTGTCTCTGTAGCTGTCAAAATATTTTGATAATAGGCTTTTAATGAAGATGGTCATGAAAAGCGCTGAAGTATAATGTCCAAACCACTGTCACATTATAGTTTTCTCGGGTTCTCTCCTGTCAGCGGTTTATCTTTCACTGTGTAGTTCCCTTTTAGATTGTTAAGCAGTATGAGTGGGAAAAAAGAATTTTGAATATGCGAGCTAACAGTTGCTAACATTCGCCGTCTTGAACACACTACTGGGGCAGCACAATACCACCTGACTGCGCAAGCACCAGCCCTACAGACAGATGGTGGGTGAGGTGGGGGGGGGGGGGTGGGGTGGTGTACGAGACAGGGCCTTGTGTGGCTCTCTCCTGAAAATAAGTCTTCTCTGCAGTGTTCCCATCCTATTTCTACATCTGACTCTGCTAAGTGCCGGCTGCCTGTTAGCCCAAATCCCAGCACAGAAAGGAAAACCCTCATCAGTATTTTGTTCTAAACTCTGGGAATTACAGATTGGCACAATTCCTCAGGCAGGAGATGGGCATCATTAGTGAAATCAGCTGTCTGTGTTCATTGGAGAAACAACTGCATTTGACAGAACTTTTACTTGCTGACCTCCATAGTTAAGACCCCTGCATTCAGTGAATTTGTCAGTCAATTAACTTTCTTTTCGCATATCATTTGCTCAGTTTGTCAATCTCGGTTTAATGGCCTAATAGAGATCAATGTTGTGTTATGTCCTGGCAAGTTTTTTAAAAAAAAATCAATGAAGTACTAAGCTGATGCATGAACAGAAGACACACACGCTGTATGCATCAGCCTCAAACTGTGCCCTCCATCTCCGATCTCTTGAGATCTTAGTTCCAAGATCAGGACTGGGGGGGATATTTCACAAACAAAGATTACAGAGTTAACTGGATAACTGCACTGAGTAAAACCTGGAACAGCTCCCCTCAGTTCAGTCCAGGATTCAGATTTAGGAAGATTCCTGGTTTTACTCTGTGCCATTATCTATCCAGCGCATTCATCTTGCTTCATGAAAGGGGATGAGATGCAAAGATGACTATAAAGATTTGATTTGATATTATGGAAATATAAGAGAGATACAGAGCTGATATTGCACTGAAATGAATTATGGAGTAGAAAGCAATTCAAAATGATAAGATTTAATTCCACAGTGTTCTTCCCTCTTGTAGTCGTTCAGAAAACAAAGGCATGTTGGACAACATACACAGTATTGCCAAAAGTGTTTTCTGAAGGCTTTATGAAACCTGTTTACATACGAAAATATACATTCTTAATTCTAAATATTTGACTTTTAAATCAAATGCAGAATGCGTTTATTCTATGGCATTTTCATACAATTTTGCTCCACAGTTTGGAAATAGTTGACTATTCAGTGCGTGTGCCCTGCCCCCCCCCTGTAAGTTTCAGTGGAGCCTTCAGTACCCAAGGGGGTGAGGGGATAAACAAAGAGTAAAACAATCAATAATGGTGCGAAGCGTTTGGATTGCAATACCTGCAAAGGGAAGCTGAATGTCTGTTCTATCAGGCCAAAATGACCCATTTATTCCAAATCCAATTAAAATATCACAAATTTAGAATTTTAGAAGGTCTGTTCTCTATGAAAACGAGGTTTCTGTGAAGCGTTCGTACACATTTGGCTGCATAGTGTAACGCAGTGGGGTTAAGAAGAATGAGGTCGGCACACGCAGAAATAAACTGAAGTGTAAACAGTGGGAAAATGGGAATATATATCGACTGCTTGGTGCACTAAAGTGTCAGGTACACCTTTTGCCGTTACTTGCAAGCTGGATGCAAATCATTTTTTTTGCATCGTATCAAAGTTTTACATCGCTTTTTCTCAAAACGTAAAAAATGCACTTAACCTTTTTGCGCTCCGAGCAGTCTGTATACTGAGCTATTGCTAACACACTTTGCTCATTTGTCAGAGTATCGACTTCGATCCTTGAGGTTTGTTGAAGGACAGGAGAATGGGGGGAAGGAAGGAGGAGTGGAGTACAGAGGAGAGGAGTGTCGAAGGTGTGGAAGATGGCGATAAAGAGGGTGAAGTTGGGAAAGGGCTGGAGAGAAGCATTTCAGCCCTGCTCGTGTACCTTTCACAGTAAAGTCTCTTCTCTCTTCCATCAGAGTCTGGCCAGTGAAGGCGAGGATGAGGAGGGAGGAGAGGATGAAGAGGAGGACGGGAAGGCCGCAGTGCAGATGGACGACAGGAACAGGAAGGGCAAGCCTGAGCCGCACGGTGAGAGCAGAACACCACCAGGCCTCATCCCTATTGGTCAGGAAAACATGTTCATTACCCAGCATGCTTCTGGGGCGCCTGCGTTTATTACCAAACGTCTTCTCCTGTCTTCACTGTGAGAGATTGTACACACGTTAGTTTTAGTTCAAGAGTGAGACTATCGGGATTAAAAATCAAATTTTGTCTTGGATTAAGTTATATCTCTTGCACTGGTCCATTGTGTATTGATGCCCTTATGGAGTCTTCCAGGTCTAAATTATACTTCCCCATCAAAGTATTTTGTGTTTAATGAATTCTTAACCTATGGTCTCAATTCAACAAGTGCTCTATTAGAGTTGAGTTAACCCTGGATATTTAGTGGCGCGCATGAGCATGTGTGCGCTTGTGTGTACGTGTGTGTGTGCATGGTGTGTGTACAGTGTTGGATTACTTCACCTGTCCAAGGTGTTTGTATCCCTGCCTTTCACTCACTGTAGGCTGGAATGGGCTCAATTCCGAATGTGTCTTCTGGCATAAGTTCAAAAATGGATGTACGGACATACACAAGTCCTCAAGCCGTTTGACATATTAAGTGTAAAAATCAATACTCGGAGTGAAGAGATAGAAATGGCATGAATGTTGCCCCAGTGCAGCAGTCCCCAAAAGTGAAATACGACAAATAATAAACTTCGCTTTTTGAGCATCTTACGCGCAGCACTTGCAGTCCAGAAGTGCCTGGCCGAGAAAAAATAGTAAAACTATATTTTATTTCTAGCAGCAAGTTGCCAAATGTCAAAGCACAATAAAACAAGAAATAATAGCATACAGAATATATAAATAATCGTGAACCATGAGCAACCCTGATGAAATGTTCCGCTACTCCTTGCATTCATGATGCACGGCATCAATATTTCCCCCCAGTCATTTCCTGTCCATATTTCTGCTTATGCTCCAGTGTCAGCAAGAAGTATAACGTGTACATCGATCAGCCTCAACATTAAAACCACCTGCCTAATTTTGTGTAGCAGTAGGTCCCCCTTGTCTCACCCGTAGACTGTAAAAAAAGATGGATGCAGCCCCCGGGTCTGAAAAGTGAAGCCGATGTTGAAGAGCCCTAAAATTGCATTCTATTCAATGGCCAGCAAATGGCAACGTCGGTGGTTCAGAAAGAAGTTCAATGCTTTAGAGGTCTATGAGAATATGACCCCACTTTCGCACCTGATTTATCATTTCAATACTGATTTTCCACATTATTTTATGGTATGGATCACAAGTTTTAAGTCCCCTCCGATGTATCATGATGCTTATTTTTGTAAATTATGGTCCCGAATAGACTAGAATAAAGGATAAAGCCAGATATGTTTTTGGGGGCGTGGCTATCCTCTGGTCCTCCCATAGATCCACCCCTCGCTCCTCCCTGGATCTTCAATTCATGCTCTCGTCCAATAGGAATCACATCCGGTTTCAAAATGACGAAATGGCGCTGCTCAAACTGCCAAAATCGAGGCTTCCTAAATGGTATGCTGAAACCAATGGGTGACGTCATGGTTGCTTTGTCCATCTTTTTATACAGACTATGGTCTCACCAAAACAGTGCTGTCAAACTGACATCCACTTAAATTCCTGGACCTAGGTTCTCCAGGGGAACATTTTTCAGAGCCACACACATCGTTCGCCAGCTTGTCTTCTGCCCTTAGAGTATCCTGGTGCCATCTCCTCCGTCAGCAAAAGTTGCTCAGGGACCCACCGATGCACTTAATTTGAAAGAAAGTGGGACTAATTGGACCAGGCAATCTTCCTCAATTGCTCCAAGGTCCAGTTCCGACGCTTAAGAGCCCATTGTCATTGTAGGCACATTCGGCGGTGGACCAGGGTTAGAATGAATACTCCAGTTGTCTGCTTACGGTCCAAGGTCTGCTTGGAGACCTTGACATGGGCCGTTGTCATGAGATAATCAGCATTATTGGCTTCATCAGCGCGGGGTCATATGTTTTGGCTCATTAGTGTACACTGCTGAAGAATAAGAGAAGTGTTAAACTGTATCCTGACCACTGTTCCCTCAAAATAACGCCTGTGATGATGTTGTGAGAGAGTGATGGTGCATGTTAAGCGATTGATAGATGGTGCATGTTGTATGTAAATGACGCATGTTGCCTGCGAACGATATGAGTTTTTAGTGAATGACAGTTTGTTGTGAGTGACAGTACTTGTTGTAATCGGAGTGATGGTGCATGTTGTGACACTGCATGTTGTATGTGAATGATAGTAGGCGTAAGTTAATGATTGACGGTGCGTGTTGTATTTGCTTGATTTTCTAGTTGAATCATGTGAATGACTGTATTTATTGTGTGTTAATGGCTGTACATGTTGCACATGAATTTTGGTGTGTGTTATATGTGAATGACGGTGCATGTGTGAATGGACGTACATGTTGTACATGAATGTTGGTGTAAGTTATATGTGAATGACAATGCAGGTGTGTGAATGGCTGTACATGTTGTACGTGAATGTTGGTGTATGTTAAGATATGAATGATGGTACAAAAATACATGTATGTGAATGGCTGTGCATGTTGTGCACGAATAATGTTGAATGTTATATAAGAATGACGGTGCATGTTGTTTGGTGTACGTTACAGAGGTGAGTCTGCTCCAGAGGAGGGGGGACAGAGAGAGAGTGCCAGTGAGATACTGCACCCTGGGTACCAGAGACTCCGCAAGGTCAGTGTCTCTGTGCTCACACTACCACTAGCACATCTTTTGCCTGTCACTATATTTGGCTCTGCAACTACACAGTTCCATGCCACAAATTATGGCTTTTAGGCCTTTAAACTGTTGCTCCAGGGTTGGCCCCTGCTTAGTCCAATCAACTGTAAGTAGCTTTGGATAATAATTTCAGCTTCATAACAGTAATTTAATTATTTTCTGCAGCTCATCTGAGTTAATGGAGTCTAACGTGTCTATTATCTTGTGACTTTTCAGTGCACAAAAATATGAAATGACTTGATTGACACTTGCATAAAATATAATCCTGAGGCGTAACGAAAGGATAGTACATTTGGAAAGAGATGATGAATTTTTCATGTAAATTTTCAGCAATTTAAAAGCAACTGGAAGAGAGGGCAAAAGGTCCCGTTTTATCTGGATAAAATATGCATGAAACTGGTCTGGGTTGTATTTGACAGTTACTACCTTCGGCAAATGGAAATGTGCCAAAACTGAATTTTGAGTGAAAAGCATCTTTCAACTAAGTGAACCGGCAGTATTTGTGCTAATGCTAACGGTGCTCTCTCCAACCCCCCAGGGATCCTCACACGCTGGTGGAGCTGTCGGCCTTCTCCGCCATCAACCGCTTCCAGCCCTTTAATGTCGCCGTGTCCAGCAATGTGCTCCTGCTCATGGTGAGCTGTGTGGGGGGGGGGTCTGCGTGTTTTCCACCCAGATCATCCTGGAACTGCTCTATCACAGCTCGTTCTCTATTGCAATCTGAGGACACTTATTTCCAGACTGCGACTTGACAATCGCCAGCTCTCTATTGGAGAGCCCTGATTAAAGTGTTTTGGTCCTAGACCTTGAGTCTTCCGTGCTGTATTTGTTCTGCATCATCGTCTGGCACCATCTTGCTGTAAGCGTATCCATCTCCTCGAGTGTTATAGTTCCTAACTTATTATACCTGACTGTATATAAAAGTGCTGCCGAACAGATGTTATGTTTGAGGTATTGCTCCTGTAATAGAATGTCAAAAAGGTATGTTGCCATAGAAGTACTGCGGGAGCAAACAAGTTTTTTTCCTGCTCTTTTCCTCTCCCTGTGCTACCCTGTTTCTTTCTTTCATCCCTCCTTTATCTTTAATTTTGTCCCCTTTCATCTTACTACTTTCTTTCTCTTCACTCCCTCATTCGCTCCACCTCTTTCCCCTTGTCTGGGTATTTATGTTCCCTCGCCGTCTCTACCTCCATACTTCTCAACCCATCGCTCTCTCTCTCTCTCTCTCTCTCTCTCTCTCAGGATTTCCACTGTCACCTGACCAGTAGTGAGGTGGTGGGGTACCTCGGCGGCCGCTGGGACACTAACACACAGTGTGAGTGACGGTTATGGACATTTGTTCACACTATGAACCATTGTTTGGTCCTACTTTACGGTTCATTTTTCTTTTGACAGCTGTGTCGTTTATATGCATGATGTTTTCCTGTCGATCTACCAGTGCTGACAGTCCTGAGGGCTTTCCCTTGCCGAACGCGATTGGCTGACAGGGACTCTGCCCCAGCTGTGGAGGAAGAGGTGAACCAAACAACCGCTGGCCTCGGTCACGTCAGCCTTCTACCTTGTAACTGTGTAGTACTGTGAAATTTACCAGATTGCCACTGGTCTGTGATACATTTTCCCACTTCCTGTGGATGTTCTCATCAGTAATTTCCCAATATTGGTCTGATTTATATTTATTGTGTGTGCATGTATGTCTCTCTCCATTTGGATCCAGCCATTCAAGCCCAATTTTCGGCACAAGCAAACACTTCCTAGAACCGGTAATTTTACGGTTAACAATATCACACTTAGTACTTACCCTTTCCATCTAGATAAAGCCTCGCATTAACAAGCCATTTGTTTCTACTTGACAGAATATCGACAATTGTCTGCGTGCTGTTTGGTAATGTAGACATAAAATCACTAATGTGAGTAACCTCACACTGACTCTGCTCACTAGTCATGTATTGGTGCTATCAGGGTACAAAGTGAACACTCTCTAAAGTGCCAAATATGGGTACATCTCTCTGAAGGGTAAATTGCATGAGGTGAATCCGCCTCTTTGAAAAAGAAAATTGATACCACATATATTCAACCCCAATTCCGAAATAGTTGGGACAAAATGTAAGTTGTGAATAAAATCAAAATGCAATGACTTTCAAATCACACCAGCCAGTATTTTATTCACAGTAGAACAGAGATAACATAGCAAATGTTGAAACTGAGAAAATTTACAATTTTATCCGCAAAATGAGCTCATTTCAAATGTGATGGCTGCTAAGGTCTCAAAGAAGTTGGAACAGGGGCCTGTTTACCATGGTGTAGTATCCCCTCTTCTTTTTAACACAGAGTGGAGGCGCCCGGGCAGTGAGGAGACAAGTTTCTTGAGTTTAGCCATTGGAGTTGGATCCCACTCTTGTTTAATACAGGCTTCCAGCTGCTGGAGAGTTTTGGGTCTCCTTTGACAGACTTTTCGTTTAATTATGCGCCAAATGCTCTCAATCGGTGAAAGATCAGGACTGCAGGCAGGCCAGTTCAGCACACGGACTTACTACTATATAGCCATGCTGTTGTAATAGCTGCAGTATGTGGTTTTGCATTGCCCTGCTGAAATAGGCCTGCCCTAGAATAGATGTCTTCTGGAAGGGAGCATATGTTGCTTTAAAACCTTTATATACCTTTCAGAATTCATGGTGATTTTTAAAACATGCAAGTGTCCCACACCATATGCACTAATGCATCCCCATACCATCAGAGATGCTGGCTTTTGAACTGAAGGCTGATAACAGGAGGGATGGTCTTTCTACTCTTTAGCCCAGCGGACACGACACCCATGATTTCCA
Organism: Gymnothorax reevesii; assembly: GCA_029721435.1. Taxonomy (NCBI): domain Eukaryota; kingdom Metazoa; phylum Chordata; class Actinopteri; order Anguilliformes; family Muraenidae; genus Gymnothorax; species Gymnothorax reevesii. Next base: position 26,883,238 of record CM056575.1, on the reverse strand, counting down.
CCAAGAATGTCAAATTGGACTTGTTTAACCTCAGGACACTTTGCTACAGTCTATTTTAAATGAGCCTTGGCCCACAGAACACGGCAGCGCTTCTGGATCATGCTCAACAATTGCCTCTGTTTTGCATGAAAGAGTTTTAGGTGGCATCTGTGGATGGCACCGAGGCCTGTGTTTACAGACAGTGGTTTCTTGAAGTATTCCTGGGCCCATTTAGTAATGTCAATGACAGAATCATGCGTGAGTGATGCAGTGGCGTCTAAGGGCCCGAAGATCACGGGCATTCAGTAAAGGTCTTCGGCCTTGTCCCTTACACACAGAGATTCTTCCAGTTTCTCTGAATCTTTTGATGATGTTATGCACTGTCGATGATGATACCTTCAAAGCCTTTGCAATTTGGCGTTAAGGAACATTGTTTTTAAAGTATTCCACAATTTTTTTTTTACGCAACCCTTCACAGGTTGGAGAGCCTCTGGCCATCGTTACCTCTGAGAGACTCAGCTTCTCCAAGACATCCCTTTTATAGCCAATCAATTTACACACCTGATGCCAGTTAATTACTTGGTAAATGTTCTTTCAGCTGATTCTCTTATATGTGAATTGCTTTTTCAGCCCTTTTTTGCCTGTGTCCCAACTTTTTTTAGACATGTTGCAGCCAGAAAATTTGAAATGAGCTCATTTTGTGGATAAAAATGTAATATGTCTCAGTTTCAACATTTGCAATATTATCCATGTTCTACTGTAAATAACACATTGGCTCGTGATCTGAAAGTCATTGCATTTTGATTTTATTCACAATTTACACTTCGTCCCAACTATTTAAAAATTGGGGTTGTAGATTAAATCACCCCAAATCTGGTTGAGGAAAGTTAAATTATACCATATCTAGTTGGTCTTAAAGAAATGCAGCAGCTAGTTATTTTTATCATACTTCTTAGATCTGTCAGAACCTGTTCATGAGAGGGTTGTCACTGGTTGGCTGGTACCACAGCCACCCCCGAGGCCCCGCCCTCCCATCCCTGCAGGACATCGACTCCCAGATGGACCATCAGCTGCGTCTGCAGGGCAGCAACAATGGCTTCCAGCCCTGCCTGGGCATTATCTGCGGTCAGTGAAACAAAATGGCCACCATACGTGCAACCTTGCACCAATTTAATGATCTTCATTCCCAATGAAACAAAATGACTGCTAATTCACATTCACTTGCTGAAACCCCGTGACCATCATTTCTGGTGGCAAAGGACATCACCAACAGTCAGTGAGGCAAAATTGCTTTCACACATTCAAACAGAGATGAATCATGTGATTTTCATTTCCAGTCCTGGTGGACAGCAGGGCCTGCCGAGGTGTCATCTGGAGTCAGTTAGACAAAATGGCTGTAAAACATGTTAATATACACTTTGACTGTGATATTCAGCATGGTGTCTATATTACCTTTTGTAGCTTGTATTTTTTCATTCATATTTGTTGGCACAGTAAATGGGCTATTTCAGTAGTCATAACCCATCGCAGTTGTATGTTCACCTCTACACCAGTTTAGATTCTAAGATCTATGGGAAGTGCAGTATTTTCTCATCCCAATCACAGCCCTCACTCTCTCTCCCTTCTCCATTTTTTTAGGCCCTTATTACCATGGAAACCAGGGCGTAGCCTCCACTATAACACCGTTCTGGGTGGTCCCGCCCCCTGAGGTGAGGCCAGTCAGATTCCAACCCCCGGTCATTTCGGATAAGTCCTGATAAACCAGAGCCTTTCAAATCCACTCTTTCTGACATTTAAAATCCAGGTTCAGGAAGAAAAGTACTCCCCAGTATTTGGTTGCAACCCCTAGGATTTGATTAGTTTTTAATTCCTCAGCCAGGGGGGGTAATAATATACTCAGCCAAAATAAAAACTTTACACTCGTTTGGAGGTCGATAAGTTGAACATACAACAAATGAGGTTTTAAATGATGATTTAATTCTGTACTCAAAGGAGATGGTGCATCATAAAAATAATGTCCTTAATGTAACCAGTTCCACCGGAAATGCTAGGGAAATGTCCAAGAGTAAAAATGGTAAGTTACAACTTGAATAAGAGCAGTGCGCAGGCAATTACGTATGGTTTCGGCAGTCACACGACCTCTAAACAATTCATTCCTAATGGACGTTGCAGTGACAAATCGATGATGCAAATGACGTAAGACAATTTGTCAGTCTTCTGCTTTTGACATCACACGTGGGCTACCAGAACGAGGTCAGTCAGCTGTGGTGCCAGTTTGTTGTAGACATGTCCGAATATCATGGATAGTCCATCAACTGCATCCCATAACCCTTGCAACGTAAGTGACGGACGTTTCCGTATTCCGCATGCCGATGGCATGTTCATGCTGAATGTTTGACAGCCTTGGCTTTGAAAATCAATGAATTATTATATTGGAAAAACAAGTTTTTACAGTTGTCACTAACGTGAGCTCAGTTGCACATCTCTCATATGGTCACATGACTAGGAACACGAGAGAACTTCATTTTAGCTTAAAGTACGCTCGCACGTGCTACGTACCTGTGCACGTCGGAGTTGATGTGTGTCATGATGTCTTTGACAACGCATTTACCCCTAGTGATAATAGAAACTCAATAGAAGTTTCAAGAAAATATTTACAAATTTATGAGTGTGAAGTTTCTTTTTTGACTCACTATATTAATTGGCCAGATGAGCTGGCTGAGTTTATGGGTAGGTGGTAACACACAGCAGGCCTTTTACTTGACCTCTTGACTTTACAAATCTTCTCTTCTTCTCCAGCAACGGCCCAATGACTATGGGATTCCAGTTGCAGTGGAGGTGACCTACGTTCAAGACAACTTCCTCACCAGCGATGTACTCAATGAGATGGTACGGCATCCACCCCCCCCCCCCCATCAATCTGAACAATCCCTCACTCCACTTCCTGGATCAAGTCTGATGTCACTTGGAACTTCTCGGCAGATTCTGCTACTCTTCATCAAGCCTCGGATGTGTGACAGAAAGTTGATATACATCTCCATCTGACATTTTCTTTTCCGGAAGACCGATTTACGCAGTTGTCTTACTTCGCGCACTACTTCGGCACCTAAAAATGGAGGCAAAACTGACCTTCACAAAATCTGTGTGTGGCCACGCTTCATGTCTCGGCACGAGGCAAAACGATGTTTTCACCAATTTGACATCGAACCCAGCGCTGCTGCCACTAGACGCCGCAATGTTTATCAGGAGAAAAAAAAGGTTACAGGTAATTGCTTCCGCAGTCACACATCCGTGGTTCGATGAGGAACAAATCGGTGAGGTTTGCCAAGTGGTCTTATATTTTGCTGTGAGAACATCAGTTATCATGAGCGAGATACCAAGAGGTCCATAAGTATTTGGACAGCAACACTATTTTGGCTCCGTATGCAAGCATGTTTGCTTTGAAATTTTATGGTTGCTATAGACAGTGCTTCTATCCATGAATAAATTTCATATAAAACATGAGGGAATTGCACGCCTTCTTACACAGTGTCATGGTCCAGTGACTTGCGGACCTCCGTGTGTTTATGTTCCGCCCCTACTGGTTGGCTAGCTGATCCCCTTTCTCTGATTGGCTGTTTTGTGACTGTGACCACCTGTGATTGGTTGCAGATGCTGCTGGTGGAGTTCTACAGAGGCGCTCCAGACCTGGTGCAGTTCGGACAGCTGTGGAGCCCTGATGTTACAGTACTGGAGAAAATCAAGGTCTGCGTCCTGCGCTGTAGAACTGGGGCCTGTTTTGCAGAGCAACGTTAAAGACTTAGCTCAAAAACCGCAAGGGGTAAAACACTGAGATATATCTTGAACAGGAAACTGCTTCCACTGACCGGTTCCATAGAAGTCTATGGGAACTGCACAGAGGCGGCCATGTTTGAGTATCGGGCCTTCAGGCACCACAGCATGATGTGTAACTGAACATGAGGAGATGAATTGGAATGCCAAATTTAGTGCTCATTTGTATGGGTCAGAAAAAAAGTAAATTAAAAATACAAAAAGTTTGGCTCCTTACAAAAAAAAAAAACTGTTAAAAATATTAGGTAAAGTCAAAAATAGAACAATTTCACAGTAAAGTCACTGTGGACTTTGAAGGGGAATTTGAAGCTTTAATAAGCTGCAATTACTCTGTTGATCACAGGAGACAGTCGACCTCTGGGGAAAATCTGTCCCCATTTCTCTATGAGAAAATCAAAATGGGTGCTTTTACTTCAGTCGGTGTTTCTGGTTTTACTGGATTTTTTTACTCATGCCTTGATGAAAATTCATTAGATCCCAAAGTTGTATCAGTAATTTGCTGGGTCACAGAATTATTGCTCATCTGGAAACCTGAAAAGAAATAAAGCTTAATTAATTATCAATTTCCAGACAACTGGGACAAACTTGCACGATAAAGCTACTTTGATCTTAAATTGGCTTTAAATCAGGAAACAGTCCTGTTTGCACACCAGTGATGTATAATCCGGTGATAAACGGAGTTTCAGCGATTGTCCTGGTGAAAGCAATCCACTCATGTCCATGGATGGTAGTTTATGGTTGTTTTATTCGAAACTTAACTCAAACTTTGAATTAAATGACTGACTTTAAGAGGTGTAATAGCCACTACCAATGATCTACGCAGACCTAACCGATGAAGCTAAGATTTGAGTTCATTTGTGTTAAAACGCTAAAACTGACAGTGGAGGACTTAGTGTGCAATTTCAGATCCTTAGCTGCTAGTGCCACACATTTGGCTGCAGTCAGGCTTATGTGTGTCTTACCTGTCAATCCATCCATCAACTCCCAGGGGTCCATGAGTGGCCACGCCCCCAAGGACCAGGCATATTCCCAGATTCTGGAGCACGTGTACTGCCAGCTCAGCAACAGTCCCTGAAGAAGAGGAGAACGGGAGGACGAGGCAGGCGTCTCCTCTGGACCGGGGCCCGAGCATCTCTAACCTCAGCCGCTTCCGCTCAGGCTCCCGTCCGAAATCTCGCGTGTCACGGGAACACCGTAGCCTCGTGACCGCTGACACACTGTGAACTGAGTGTGCTCCTTTCCCATTGGGCAGTGTCTTTGAGGGTGCGTGTGTGATTTTAAGTGTGGGTATGGGTGTAAGGTGCCCCTGTACTTCTGCGTGGCTGTGTAGGACAGCCCTGTAGGGTGTGTGTATGTGTGCGTTGGATACCCCTGTATTCAAGTGTGTGCGTGTGAGTATGTGTAGGGTATCCTAGAGCTTGAGAATGTGTGTGTGTGTGTGTGTGTGTGTACACATGTAGGGTATTGCTGCCACTGGAAGGTCCATGCCACTAACAAGTGTTTCTTCAGTATGATTCTTGGCCGGGACTGCTTCAGTGTGACATATATATTACTTAACCAAGTATTAGTGTCTCTTTGTGGAAATCCGAAAGCCAGATATGCAGTTAACCCTGTCCTCACCACAAACCCTACCTGTAGCCCTCGTGCCCTTCTAATACAGTATGTCTGTGGTATGATGTGTTAATTTAAGATAATATATTCCTGTGAACATTGCCTTCATATGCTGATTACCTTTAAACTTAATACACACTGGATGTAGTGCCTGTAGCTGTTCTTTTTGTCTCTGTTAAGGATGAGATGGGGACATTTGAAGGGCCTAGATCCTGCTAACACTAGCTGTGTTTCCATCCAACTGTACGGCAAATCTTAAGTGAATTTCTGCAAATGCAGCAAAAATGTGCATTTGTGAGCATTTCCATCCACCGCAGTAAGGTGCTTTTGTTTCATGAGATAAGCTGTCGGTGTCGTTAGGTGGTGCCAATTCTCAAATCAGCGGCCATTGCTTCTGCAGAAGCAGGCGCATGCGATGATGCCAATAGGCGTGACGAACGAAAAGGAAAAGAAATGGGAAAGCTGGTGGCAAAAACAAATGAGTGGCGAAAGAGAGAAGAGTTCTTAATAATTTTAACTAGCTAGCAGTTATAAACTCTTTAATTTTACAGCTAGCAAACCAGTGTAGCAAGCTAGCAAGCTTGCTAATAAGATTACAGTTCACTTCTACTGTGGTGACCACTAGATAGCAGAGGTGATAAACTCTATAATGTTACTGCTAGCACCCCAGTGTAGCGAGGTAACAAACTAGCTAGCTTGCTGATAACGCTACAGTATACCACTTGCACGTAGCAGTGGCGGCGGGACCATATTTAGCATGATAAAGGCGCCCTGTCGCCCTCCTTACACATGGGAACGTAGGCGAGTGAAAGTTATGTAGTAAGTGAATGTCATTATTCATTTGCATAACTTGTTTGCTGACTCGTTTCCACTGCACTGAAGCGCATTCATCTTCATTGATGGGTCAATTTTTCCTCCACCTCTTTGTGCATAGACAAGAGTTGTCAGAAAGACAACAAAGCTCGCCGGGGCAAGGTTAAAGTTTTTCTGCACGCGGACGGACACGGACGCCGGGGTTACGACAATAGCTCTCCGGACATTCGTCCCGGCGAGCTAAAAATAGTTGTGATATTTCGAGTTGATGCACATTTTGGGCATTTCCACTCAGGTTTTTTGAAGCGCAAATACAAAATGCAGATTAAAATGGGTGGATGGAAACACAACTACTGTCTTACGTGACTTTACCCCCTTACAGTGAGGTCACGAATATGGGTTTAGAGCATTGCTCGATGAACATGCTAATGCTGATGTCACAATTGTCACTGGTCATTAAAAAGGCGCTGGACTTCTGGAACACTGCCATAGAATTTTCTTCTCAAATGGTTTGGGGCAATGAATCCGATCAGCCTTCAGGAATAATAAGATGGCCCGTCTCACAAGCGGACGATAATTGAATGCAATAAAATTGGGGCCCCTATCGCAAGAGCTCAAAAGATATTTAAAAGATTACCCATGGTCACAGATAAATCTCCTATCCTTCCATTTGTGATGCTGCTCATTTGCCTCATCCTCTGTGGCCAGGGACATCAGAATGAGTGTACTGCATAATAATTCATTCACTCTGTAAACAAATGACTACTACTGTGATTTCCCAAGGTGACTTGAGGTAGAGGATTGTAGGACTAAGGCAGCATTGATTATACCATTCAGCTAAACGTCCGCTCATACATTTGTAGGCCGTCATGTGCAAATACTGAAATTATGGAAGAGGCTTACTGTTATTTACCCTCCCCTGTCAGATCAAATCACATTTTAATATCCTGCCAGGTTTGATTGGTTGGTCTACTAGTTAGTCCTTTTCATTATCCAACCGGACCTCTGGCCTGGGTACGCATCTGAGAGGGTGAAGAAGCTGGAGCCTATCCCATCAGGCACTGGGCAAGATGTTGGATAATCCTATGAGCACCACAATTCATTGGACAGTGGAACATTTTTGTTCTGTTTGCAGAGTTGATCACCAGATCTGAATCAAGTTGAACATGTATTTTGCATGCTGAAGAGGAGACCGACAGCAAAAAGTCCCCAAAACAAACCAACTGAAGATGTTTGCAGTTCAGGTCTGGCAGAGCGTCACCAAGGATGATGATGCCCAGTGTCTGATGATGTCAGTCCATCACAGACTTCATACAGTCATTGCTTGAAGTCAAATATGCATAGACATCAAACAAAACTGTTAAAATGCATTTGTTATATTATTGAATTTTACTTTATGCACCCAGGATTGGGGGTGGACCATGTTACAGATGGTGCAGCAATTTCTAAACGATTCGTCTGTTATTGATCAAAACACCCTAAAAGTAAAACAAAGTGCCAGGGTACAGAACCAAAATAAAAACTGTTGTCGTCCAATGAATACTAGGCATATCAGCAATAAACTGCACAGCAATACACACCACTCAAGACAGCCTAAGAGGTCATTTTGCCATTTTACACTGACATATCTTTGGACAGTGGGAGAGGTAATTTCCGACAAAACTCACACTGACATGGAGAAGATCAAATCAAAACATCCTCGCCCCTTTCAGTAACACTCAATGTCACGGACGTCAACAGTGGAACATTATGGGAAGAATATTCCCCTACCAATGAAATTACATGTTAACGGCATACAGGCAAGCCAAACGAGATAACCGAAGAAGGAAATCATTCCAACTTCCGCAGTTTTATTCCTACTAGTATTACATAAATCATGCACGTTTGGACATGTACAAGCAACACACATTAACACTAAATTATCTGAATGCTACTATTGACAGAAAAATATAGCAAGGAAAACCCTGGCTACGAACCGTAAACAAACCACCAGGAATGTACCTTAAAAGTAAAGCCAGGTGTGTGCGTTTGCAGCCAGGCAACCCCCCCCCCCCCCAAATAGCATTCTGTTACGAGTTGCCATGGAGTTCATAGGAGTGACAGCTTAAAGTTATGATTGGGAGGAGATCCATGCCCCTCAGAAAAAGCTCCGAGCTGGGACTCAATCCCCGAACAGCACATTCACATTCCGGGGAGGCCATTGAGAGTGCTTACGATAAACAATGAAATATTAACAAGCACAAGCCTACATTACTTCTGTTCAGTTTTGCAGAATAAATTTAATGGCAGACTTTTAGTTACTCCCTTATGCTAGTGACATTTAAAGAAATAATGCATCTTTCACTTCAAAAGTGGTGCGCTCACAGCAATTTTTCCCCAAACTAGCTTAGCAGTAGCAGCAACATAGTGATTCATCTTCGATACAGCATGCTGTGTACAGCAAGATGCTCCAAGCAGATTTTCATGAGCACAAATAGGAAGCAATCTGTGCATCATTAACCTAAGACCTACAGCACTTTCGGCATAAAACAGAGCAATGCATTACCTCAGTCTCCTCCGGTTTCAGTATCTACTGCAGGTGGGTGCCATTTTCAAAAGGTAGAAAATCCACCCCTGTATATTGTTCCAACCACCTGGAAATGCCAGTTTGCCAAAGTTATTCGGGCAGGAGAGGTGACATCTTGGAAACCTGATGAATGACTTCATCAATGGAAGAAACCTATACTTATACTACCTATACTATGCTCTGCACCTATACTTCCTGAACCATGGACACCCCGCCCCCCCAGTGTTTTGGTTGATTGTATATATATACACACACACACACACACACACACACACACACACACACACACACACACACAGCGTGAGTAACAGGACTAGACTCTAGGCCACAGACACCTTACCTTGTTTTTCCCCTTTAGTTTATAAGAATATACACTTGGTGTATCACTTTAATACCTCATGTCATCGCCCTCAACAATAAGATAATGTGAAGGACAGGCCAGCTGGGGCTAATGGACACATTCCGAAGGCATTAAAGAAATGACGGAATGACGTCAGCCATTTTGGCTCCAACAGAACCAGCTGGTTCATTCAGCCATTAAGGATGCGGTTTAAAGGAACTACAGCGTCAAGAGGGCGAAATTTCACAAACAGGTTCTATTAGTGTAATTTCTTATCCAGAAAAAAAAAAAACATGGCAGTCATTTCCCATAATATCAAACCGTTTCGGAGTATTTAGTAACTTTCTACTTGCCCTGGGGAACGCCCCTTTTTAATCACTACAGTCGATAATGCCGCCCTCTCAGCGTAACGTCATATAAAGAACTCAGGACCAATTCGCTGCATAGCCGGTATGTACAACTGCATGTAAAAATATCATTTTGATCACTTCATTACATGTTTGTCGCCCCAGTGCTTAGTAACTTTAAATCAGGTATGGTTCACATATTGAGCAAAAGAAAAATTGGCAATATGTATTTTTTTATTTAATCTTACACTGGTTTTCTTAAGGGGCAATCAGAGACGCGCTAAATGGGCTAGAGAGCTGTGGTTCACTCGCGTTCGCCTTCTGCGAAAGCTACTGCTAAACGCATTATCCAGGTGTTTGGTTCTCCATTTATAACGACGTAAGTACCGCGTTTTTAAAGGGTATGACCCAGATTTCTGTTATGAAAATCTTATTCCTCGATCAGCTGTTCCTGAGTTTGCCAAACTGCGTGCTAGGCTAACATTACACTTTGTCGATTTGACTTCATTCATTATGCTCTCCTGAGCTGACAACCAACATGCTCGTTAGATTATGTACGCCATTTGGTCAGGCTAGAGTAAAACAATAATATAATCTAACGAAGAGAAAAGGATTAGAATACGAGACAAGAGTCAAGACACAGCGGCAGCATGCAACTGGACGCGCAGAAGCAGCTAGGGGGAAGCGCTTTCACACTGGACGCGAAACAAATTTTTAGGACGACAGATTACATTCAAAGTCAATGCAAAGACGCGAATACACGCGTTTCGCGTCCAGTGTGAAAGCAGCTTAATAGAGTGCTGGCGAAGAGGCAGCGTTAAACGTATGGAATGCACACAAAAGCCTGCTAAGTGCTAGCCGCAGCCAGCGCTCTATTAAGCTCCATAGTGTCTACAACGAAAGCCATGCTGAAGGGCTGGCATAGCTAACGCGTTATAATTGTTTAGCAGCCTTCCTCCATTTACTTCCGTTTTTCAGTGCCCGGCCTGCTCTTCTTTCTCCCCATTTCCTCGGTGCTTCTCTCCTCGAATGGACTTTTGATTTTCGGGATCGCACCTAGCTTGATTTTTCTCCTTTTTCATCGCGAACTCAGACCAAAACTCTATCCTTGAAGTCGGAATCGTTGAAGTGGTCGCTACAAATCACACTATTGTCACTTGGTCCTTGCCGTTTCCCGAAATTTCACGAGGAAATAACGATTTTATAAATCTACTGCAGTTCGTGTCCCATAGGCAGTAATAGAAAACAAGCTCCACTGAGCTCGTCTCGTTCTTTATATGACATCAGTGTCAATCCCATGGAAGTTGGAACTAATTGTGGGCGGGCTGAAAATCAAGGTCTGCCATCAGAAAACAAGCCTGAAATTATTACTCAGTGTATTTTCATGGGAATTTTTGGCGCAGACATAGTTTACAAGTACAGAACTATGGAATTAGTGTCAATGTAGCTGGTGATAGAGAGTTCCTTTAATTGTGATAGGAATATCTCCCGTTAAAATGAAATTTTTTTTCCAACATTTACAATTATAGACCTAGCCAAAACACAGCAAATTAATTAATAGGAAGCAGCATAGTCACAAGCCTCAACATGAAACTGGATCAAAGCCTCATTCATCATATTTTCATTAATGTTTATTTAAAGAAGGAAAGCAAGATAATGATGTTCTTTTACATAAGGAATCACAGTCAGACATTAACAGATTAAAGCTACTTGATTCTTTATCATCTCAGCCAGTACAGTATTGAAACTGAGCATTTTAACTTTTGCCAAGAGTATAAAGCTATACAGAGGACCGTACACATTCCATATTAAAAAAATTGTAGTGATTTATTTTGGGGAATTAAAATACTACAAAGTAGCAGAATAGCATTTTAATAGTATCAAAAAATGTTCTGGTAGTCTGATATAGGGCAGCAATGCAACATTTTCTTTAAGTGTTGATTAAAAGGCACAAGCAAGCGACTGAATATAAAAGCAAGTGCCCAAGCTATGGGCTAGCCCTTTTTTGTCAACCCAAGTACCAGAGCAATTGGTTTCAATGCAGTGTGAACTATAACCTTTACCAATCCTCTACAAAGTATCCAGGCAATGTCGAGACGCATCATTAGCCTGTTAGCATTTTTCCTTCAATGCAGGGCTTTGGTTATGTACACCCTGTCTGCAACAGGACGCTCAAAACGCAACACAAACATGCAAACATATGGACCTGGCACATCATCATATACACTCGCACACACACAGACATACGAATACACTTACATATATAACCATGCACATGAACACATTCACAATAATTCACAGTCATGCACAGGACTACACACGCACATCCATAAACATGCTGATACATGCAAATAAACACAAACTAGTAAACACATGCACACACACACACACACACGTGCGCACAAACGTGGGTACACTATACAGACTTAAGAATGGCTTGTAAACTTTATGGATTACAAACTGAGAATGAGGTTTTTTTTTTGGGGGGGGGGGGTGTAGTGTAGTTACTGGACTCCCTGTCCAAGAGGTCAAAGGTCAGCAGGAGGGGAAAGCGCAAAATAGACAAATGTACACATACAAGCAATGACTGCACATGGATGATACATAAACGGATATGGGGGAAGGGCAAATGCATTTCTAGTGATGCCAGCCTGTTTCAACTAACTTGAACCCAGTTTGAATGCGTGTGCGCATACTGACACAAACACACACACTCACACACACACACACAAGGTCAGACTCTCCCAGGTAAAGCCGAAAAGATCAGCAAGACTACGAAAAAAGACAAAAAGGGAGTCAGAGACAACGATTCAGACACATCTCCTGTGGAGTTAATCTTTCAGAATTTCAGAGTACTCCAGTATGTGCAGAACATGCAGGCTTAGACATCCACACAGCAACATAAGCTCAGGATTAAGGGTCATCATGTGTAGTGAAATGAGCACCATGATTGATGGTAAGGGGTAGTGGCGGTGAAGCTCCCCAAAAAATGTTTTTCAAGTAAAGCTTTCCCAGCGAATACAAAAAATGTTCTCAGTATTTTGCTGCCGATGTTACCTCATTTCAATGCTGTGAGGACATTTTGTGCCAACTAGGTAAGCTGTCCCACCACAGCCAGGGAAGAGGAGGGGGGGGGGGACTTGCATAAAACAAATGGAACTGGCTTCACAATCACAGATTGAACTTAGTCTTGGCTTTAAATGTATTTTTGTGGGAAAAAAAACTCTATTTATATTCAAACTCTGACTGCGATATGGCCCAATTGGTGCTTGTGAAACCTGCTTATGGAGTGTAGTGTTTCTATTAAGATTAGTTTTCAATCTTAACCCCAAAAAGTAACAGTGTTGTCAAGTAGGAATGAAACCTATTGCTGGTCAGCCATTCAACGTAATAATAAACTGTCTTGCTTCCAATCATTTTCATTGAAGGTTCTAAAGTCTTAGTTTTGCAAGTTATGAGGTTATGACACAACTATAACAATACAGGAAAATATAACATTGAGAATAACGGCAGACCGACCGAAAACACAGGTTTCAAGTGTTTGCTTGCATAAACCGCTGTACATGGGGGGACAGAAGCACTGGCATTGGGCCACAGCCATATTTGTAAAGGCATTTTTAGTGTTCGGAAGGCTGTTGCTGGCTCATGCCATCCAGAAGAGGGCAGCAGAGGGTAAGGATAGAAGCCAATTGGAAATCTGCTTTTGATTCTCCTGCCGAACGAGGGCCGTAAAATCTCCTAATTGAATCCAGATTTGATCCTGGTTTTCATCTCTCCCGCGCAAATAAGTGAAGAATAAGCGTGACTTGACCCAAGAGATCGGCCTCAAAACGGACTTTCAGGTAAAGGGAGGGTGGAAAACTAGCTGCTCTTGGCACATTGAGGACCACGAGTCTGGTCATTTTCGTTTAAGGATACACATCAAAAACGGAAATCTGTGGTGCAGAGGAAGATTTTGAAGCCGGAAGAAACCAATATTTTTCTTTTTTTTTACGATTTCATCAGCCAAGACATCTCAGTCTGAAGACTCAGGGGCTTCAAAACCTCTTCAGGTTGTAAAGGTTCATTAACTGGAACAAGTGCATACAACCAAAATTTTCCCTGGATACTGACAGCGGCAGATTTCAATCAAGTGGTGAACATTAAGCATAGCGATTTTCTTTCTGCCAACTTCACAGAGCTTAACGGGCGGGGGATAGCTGCAGGGGTTCTGTGATGTTTCACGGACATTGTTCAGAAGTTGTGAAGACATTGCACCCGGTCCCTGAATCTCGAGAGAATGACACTCTCTTCCCACCAGTGCCATGGAGCTACTCCACAGCACAGGTCAGTCTCGGCCGAAAAAACAAAATGGCTGATGGTGCAGACGAGGATGAACTTAAGAATGGAACCCTCCCTCTCTCCCATCCTCCCCACTCTTCAGTGCGACAGGGGCACCATCACCTCCACGTAGTTCTGCGGGAAGAACCCCGAGCGCCCGTGCAGGACGCCCTCGAACCAGTTCTCGTCGATCTGGCTGGTGAGCGTGATTACGTCGCCCTCGCGGAACCCCAGCTCGCCCTCGTTCTCCGGATCGAAGTCGTACAGTGCCTTACAGGACGGCTGCTCGGAGACTGCAGAACGAAGAGAAAGAATGAATTACCTGGGCGGAGAAGCTAGCAAAGTGCAGAACGTATGTCATGTTAGCATCTAGCCCAGGGGTATCCTGGCTATAGTCATGGGCCGCCGAATTGTCTTCTGCTTTTTTTGGACTTTTCAATTAAAACGATCCGCGTAAGTCAGTCATTGGCTAAAGAGGGCACAGCACTAGCACATATATTATCGGACTGCTGACTGAAAGGAGACCTCAGAAGCCAGAAGATCGTGCCCTTCTTCAGGACCGAAGTTTGACACATCCACCATTTCATGATAAAATCGAGATGAAGTATGAACACAACAGACCAAGATGAATAAGTGGGTAGATGTAGTACATATATTGGGCTATACCACTAGCACCTACTTGGCTCAACTCGACTCTACTTGGTTTTTAGGGTTTTCCATTAGGTGATGGTACCTGGTACTTTTTTAGTACCTACTCGGCTGGGGTGCCAAGCGAGCAGAGGCGAGCCGAAAATGTGACGTCAACAGACAGCAGGCCACTGATTGGCCAGGGAGTGATGCTTGCGATGATGACACCACCCACGTTAAGGTGGTAACTCAATTGTAATGGAAAACGACCGAAACAGAGTAGAGTCAGGTCGAGGAGAGGCGAGTAGTGTCAAAACTGTGCAATGGAAAAGCGGCATTACTAATCCATGGTAGTGAATAAGAAATTCAAAATAATAGGTTGTTTACAGATGTTTGATATGTGATGTTTCGAATCTGCTGTAGATGTGAACATTAAAATGTCCTCTAAGTGTAAAAAAAAAAAAAACTGAAATAACAGAGGAAAGCAGGGCAGGAGAGAAACAGCAGAAGACAAAGAGAAAGGGATGAGAAAACAGAAGAGAGGAGGCCAATTAGAATCTGAGCTCCAGTTGATAAAAACCAAAAAAAGAAGTCAGTCTCAATATGCATGCCACATTAATCTTATTCTTTTCACTTTTTTGCTGAATAAGAGAAAAGTCTGCCAATGAGGCTTGATGATTTAACCACATTACAGATTTGCCAGTGGGGACAGAACACTTTACTTGCAACTCAAATTGCCTTCACACCAGCACATTACGTCTACTTGAGAGACAGAGAGGGAGGGGGAAAGACAGACTTCTCAACAACAACAAAAAAATCTGTGAAGATTATTTGCTGTATTGTTGCCAAATATGATAAGACACTTCCACAGATTCCCACAGATGCTCTGCCTGAACTATACAGGAGGTCGGAGCCCAGAACTTTGCTAAAAGAGCTACAGCCCACTGAGGAACTTCCAGTACAAGGTTAGATAATGCTTGAGGCCAATTTGGCCCCATTTTCCACAGCCTGTATATTTCATGGGGCTTTTCAGGGCACTCGTACTGATCTACAGTCAGGCTTCTGCTATAAATCTGCTGCTCTATCCATAATAAGATGGCAGGAGGAACTGATCCCAGATCAGCAATAAAGCTCCAAGATGGTTTAGCATTAATGATTACAGGGGCCAGGGACTCAGAATGACCTGAATGAGGAAGTGGAGAGTGTCAGAGCGCTGTGCATGGACACACAATATGTGCACACATATACAAACAAATATACACAAATGCGCAAACACGCAGAAAGGGAAGAATCGCACAAATGGACACAAACATAGTACATACAAACACACAGATACTGCTACTTACTACCTATACTTACACTATGCACACACATGCATACCTCTACATTTACACCTGCACATGGGGGGAGGGAAAGTTGCCCAGTTTATTCCTCTTAGCTTTAATGAGGTATGCATTATGCATGCACGCGTGTGTGTGCGCGCGTGGTTGGGGAAAACTCGTACTCGAAAGATGTAGAAGTTATAACTCAAAAGCAAATGAAGGCGGAGAAACAAGTACTTTTATAGAATAACAATTGCAGTTCTTCCACCCTTAACTCACTAAGATCTGTCTACAGCTTGTCTAACAGTTCAGCACAATTCCAAGATAACTGTAACATCACCAGTTCAGCAGATATGAAAAATGCTTTTAAACATTATAAAACGTGATGCCACACATGTGCGATCAGAATTTTAGTTTTCCCAACATTCTAATGCTGACATCACCATCACCACTGGTAACTGAAACACAGTGGAGTTCTCGTACTCACATTTAGAATGCTGAAAACATTTAGAAAACCCACTCTACAAAAGAATAATTGCATCTGTGATTTTTTTTGCCTTCAGAAAAGATAGGAGGTGACTGTGCAGAGCAGGGAGAGCGCGAGTTGAGGGGTGGGCGGGTTATACTAAATGAAAGTTAATGCAGTCATCTCATATTTCAGTGTTGCGGTGCACTGATTGAAAAGTGACCCATATGAGATTATTGGCACCGGCCACCTCTGATTTAGAACTTCTGTTAGAGCTGCAGAGAGCACTTTACAGTCTCTTCATGAGTGTAAATACTGGTCTCAAAGGATTCTTCCATTCATTCTTCCTCTGTCTCTACAACCTTTCTCTAATCTTAACAATAAGCACTGTATGCCTAGTGCAATCCCTTACCCTAACCTTAACCTATACCCCATTGTAACTTGACCCCTACCCTTAACTAATAGGTTGCAATTTGCCCTTGTAGTTGCGATCACTTGCTAATAAAGTCAGTACTTTGTAAGGGGGGGGATTCTGGCGCTCACTTAACTGCATGTAAGCATGTACAAGAACGCACATGCGCACATACACATATATGCACAGGCACGCACACACGCACGTGCGCGCACACCAAATTGCACTTTCACAATCTCCATCTCCTCGAGGACATTCTATTGGACCGTAATGTAGAAGCCAATAGGATGTGAGAGAATAAAACAGAGCCAAGGCCAGGCCAGCACGGGCGAACTGAAACACCCGGCTCACAGGGCTTTAGCAGCTCTGCTGCATCAGCTCTTCTTCTCTTACACACACAGACAGATATCCCCGTCATGTTACTGCTGAAACAGAGCTGAGACAGCCACCATCCATCACCCACCAGGAGACACAGCAAAGAACAAGAGTCAGGCCACACCAGTAATCATTTTTCTCGTACAGACCGACATAGAGGAAATGAGACCAGTCTTATCAAACAACAGGAAAATAACACATTACATAAGGAAACATTTCCTGGTCAAAAAGGCCATTCTGTAACACACAGTGGGCTCCATCACTCATTCCTCACATCCTCCAAATCGTTTCCTTGCACCAATTCCAAACAAGAGGACATTAGAAAAGACCAAAATTGCCGTGGGAATCGGGAAACGTGAAACAGGAAAGAGCGATACCCCTGCCTCTTCAGTTCGAAGCCCAATCTGGTGCAGGCATTTGAAACTAGCGGTGCTGGCTGCTCACCTGAGGTGCGAGCGGGCGGAGCGAAGGAGGGCGCAAAGCCGCCATTCGATTGGTTGTTGTCTCCATAGTCGTAGACGGGCTTGGGTTTGGGCGTGTACTCCTTGCGCGGGCGGGACTGGGCCTCGCTCATTCTAACAAAGACAACACGAGCCAATCAGAGAGCAGAATGGTCCGACACGTGACCACATAACAAGCAGCATGCAACGTTAACACAACCTGAAGGACCGCAAGAGTGCCCTCTGAAACCGCTGTGTCAACTTTTGAGTAAATGATCCACAATCTGCTACAAATATTCAGTACTTATAGCAACTCAGTAAGTGATTTTGACACAAGTTATGCCTAATATACAGCATACAAGTTGGGAACTAGCTGAGCCAGCAATCAAGTACCCAATTGCAATAGCAGTTGTATGCAAAATGCACACTCAATATTAAAACAATTATGCAGTTTTTGAATGCTTGAATTCATACACTGCTTTTGAGGTTGACAATGAAAATGTCTGCTTTAACTCCTGGGTATCTACATCCATGATGTGTAAACCACATAGGAATTGCAGCCTTTTCCACAGTGTGACAGCCAAAATATGCTTGAACAGCACTGTCGTTAGACCAATACTGACTTATAGGCTAGTATGATGTGAGTGTGTATGAGCGCATACACAGCACACTGTACTCACCTGCGCTGCAGTTCACCTGACCGCTCGTATGATGATGTGTGTGTGTACGAGCTCAGACGCAGCACACTGCACTGACCTCAGGGTTTCCCGCAGCGCTTTATAGTTAGGGCAGCCGCTTTGACAACAAATGCCCCCCACCTTGACAATGTGCCCCCGGAAAAAATAAATAAATAAAAATTTTCGCTGCATCCACGCATGCATAGACAGTAAAATAATGCCGCAACACAATGATGCCGAATAGTGGCCGGCATCTGTTGGTTAAATATGTTACAGCGCCATCTATCACCTGTTGCTACGCCAACATTATTTCTTTCTTTTTTTTTTAAATAATCGAGAACAAGCCAATTATCCGGATATACAATAACCTGTTGTCGTCGTGGGAAGGACATGTGAAGGTAAGATAATTATTCTTCTAAACTAAACATTTGAATAGTGTCTCCTATCAACTGCGTGCCCACATATTCTGTTTCATTAAGATAGGCTAAATGCAGTTTGTTTAGTTTCTTACCATGGCAACCGTTGTGTTTGCGCAAGGCTTTCTGCTATGCTTGACAATTGCACGTGGTCTTCTCCAATGAACAGTGGGAAAAATGGATGGGAAAAAAGCAGTCAAAAATATCAGGGTACTTAATTCAAAGAAGCTGGTTTTCTGTCAAATTTTTCCACCTATCAAATTATGCTACCACGCGGTTCTGCGCTTTCGCAAACCTAAGATCTTGGGCTCCATTTCTTCGCTCACATCTCAAGTATCTTCAAATATCATAAATATACGTCTTTCTTCGATGCGCCTTTCGACCTGTAAGAATATAAACAATTTGCAGGTACACGCTGGGTTTCCCTTATAACGCAGAGATTGGATGATAATGGCATGCGGCATATATCTTTAATCAAACTTACTCTACTCATTATAGCATCTGCTTATGTTATAATAAGCTAACAAATAAAGTTACCACTGTAAAATGACTCATATTACAATATTTAGGCAAAACATAGACTTTACCATCGCTTTGCATTACGGTAGCATTTTTTGACACGGCAGCACAAATTGTCAGAACACCGGCCTACTTCACCATCTGCGCCGCCTCCACCTCCAA
Source organism: Gymnothorax reevesii (assembly GCA_029721435.1). NCBI lineage: Eukaryota > Metazoa > Chordata > Actinopteri > Anguilliformes > Muraenidae > Gymnothorax > Gymnothorax reevesii. Next base: position 26,864,015 of record CM056575.1, on the reverse strand, counting down.
CACCCCCCCCACCACGTCCACAGCCACAGCCCCATTCCTGTAAGCATCGAGGTAGGGGGTGGAACCAAGAGTGGGCTGTGGACCCAAAATATTCAGGTTGGCTTTATCACACAGAACACGGTAAGTGTATCATTAGTCTTTTCTCGTAATTACGAGACAAGGTGTATATCTTTTTTATTCTGTTAATGCAATGCGCTCCCGTACATAATACTGTTCTCCTCTCCCCAAACATAATCACAACCGCAAAGCATCTGGGGAATTGAAGTCAAAACAGATAACAAGTACATTTTCCGTTCTTACATAAATTTTCGTTTACCCCTTAGGGACGGTTGTGCGCATTTTACGCACTTTTCATTCTTCTTTTTATTTTTTGATAATTTTGCCTGTGTTCATGCATGTAGCATTAATTTTGGTAAGCTTGTGTGTTTTTATTTGATCTTGTTATTTCCGGCCCAGCTCTTACAATAAGGCTAAAATACACCGTGTACAAGCAAGTGTTACACTATAAAAACTTTGTAATAAAGTTTCAAGACTGTTGACTTTGTCATTGCCCTTTATCTGCTTTGTTTATTTATAAACAGTAAATAAATGCTGGCTGTTGCCGCACCCCCCCACCCCACCCCCCCCAGTCACCACCTTGACTAACTGACTTTCTGCGGGAAACCCTGGAGCTGCTCTGCAGTTCCTCTGACGGCTCCTATGATGAGGTGAGTGTGTATGAGCTTGAACACAATACACTGCACTGACCTGCTCTGCAGTTTCTCTGACAGCGCGTATGATGAGGTGAGTGTGTACGAGCTTGAACGCAGTACACTGCACTGACCTGCTCTGCAGTTTCTCTGACAGCTCGTATGATGAGGTGAGTGTGTACGAGCTTGAACACAGTACGCTGCACTGACCTGCTCTGCAGTTTCTCTGACGGCTCGTATGATGAGGTGAGTGTGTATGAGCTTGAACACAGTACACTGCACTGACCTGCTCTGCAGTTTCTCTGAGAGCTCGTATGATGAGGTGAGTGTGTATGAGCTTGAACACAGGACACTGCACCGACCTGCTCTGCAGTTTCTCTGACAGCTCGTATGATGAGGTGAGTGTGTATGAGCTTGAACACAGTACACTGCACTGACCTGCTCTGCAGTTTCTCTGACGGCTCGTATGATGAGGTGAGTGTGTATGAGCTTGAACACAGTACACTGCACTGACCTGCTCTGCAGTTTCTCTGACGGCTTGCATGATGAGATGAGTGTGTATGAGCTTGAACACAGTACACTGCACTGACCTGCTCTGCAGTTTCTCTGACGGCTCGTATGATGAGGTGAGTGTGTATGAGCTTGAACACAGTACACTGCACTGACCTGCTCTGCAGTTTCTCTGACAGCTCGTATGATGAGGTGAGTGTGGATGAGCTTGAACACAGTACACTGCACTGACCTGCTCTGCAGTTTCTCTGACGGCTCGTATGATGAGATGAGTGTGTATGAGCTTGAACACAGTACACTGCACTGACCTGCTCTGCAGTTTCTCTGAGAGCTTGTATGATGAGGTGAGTGTGTATTAGCTTGAACACAGTACACTGCACTGACCTGCTCTGCAGTTTCTCTGACGGCTCGTATGATGAGGTGAGTGTGTACGAGCTTGAACACAGTACACTGCACTGGCCTGCTCTGCAGTTTCTCTGACAGCTCGTATGATGAGGTGAGTGTGTACGAGCTTGAACACAGTACGCTGCACTGACCTGCTCTGCAGTTTCTCTGACGGCTCGTATGATGAGGTGAGTGTGTATGAGCTTGAACACAGTACACTGCACTGACCTGCTCTGCAGTTTCTCTGAGAGCTCGTATGATGAGGTGAGTGTGTATGAGCTTGAACACAGGACACTGCACCGACCTGCTCTGCAGTTTCTCTGACAGCTCGTATGATGAGGTGAGTGTGTATGAGCTTGAACACAGTACACTGCACTGACCTGCTCTGCAGTTTCTCTGACGGCTCGTATGATGAGGTGAGTGTGTATGAGCTTGAACACAGTACACTGCACTGACCTGCTCTGCAGTTTCTCTGACGGCTTGCATGATGAGATGAGTGTGTATGAGCTTGAACACAGTACACTGCACTGACCTGCTCTGCAGTTTCTCTGACGGCTCGTATGATGAGTGTGTATGAGCTTGAACTCAGTACACTGCACTGACCTGCTCTGCAGTTTCTCTGACGGCTCGTATGATGAGGTGAGTGTGTATGAGCTTGAACACAGTACACTGCACTGACCTGCTTTGCAGTTTCTCTGACGGCTCGTATGATGAGGTGAGTGTGTATGAGCTTGAACACAGTACACTGCACTGACCTGCTCTGCAGTTTCTCTGACGGCTCGTATGATGAGGTGAGTGTGTATGAGCTTGAACACAGTACACTGCACTGACCTGCTCTGCAGTTTCTCTGACGGCTCGTATGATGAGGTGAGTGTGGATGAGCTTGAACACAGTACACTGCACTGACCTGCTCTGCAGTTTCTCTGAGAGCTCGTATGATGAGGTGAGTGTGTATGAGCTTGAACACTGTACACTGCACTGACCTGCTCTGCAGTTTCTCTGACAGCTCGTCCAAGATCTCCACGGCCTGTCTGTGGTACTGCAGCTGTGCCTCCACTAGAGCAGAGAGCTGGCTCACCTGCTCTATCTGTAAAAACACATACATTAATCACACACAAACATGCACGCACACACACACACACACATTAATCATTAACACAAACACAAGTTAATCACACACGCACATACAATAATCCCTCACACACGTGCAAATACAAAAAAAAAAAATCTGACAATCAGTCACAGAAACGCACACAAAACTGGCGGTGCAGAAACTCTGGGATCTCAGAACGCAGGTGTGATTTAAATTCAACTGGCCCTCAAGAGTTAACACACAAACCCTGAAATGCAGCAAGCAGCCTTATTCAGGAATAACACCACTTATGGGGGGGTGGGGGGGGTGGGGAGGAACGCCATAAGCAGAGGTCTGAGGTCATGGCAGTGAGTCACAGCAGGATTATTCAAACAGAGACTCTTCCATTAAATAGTTACTCAACGAACAGGCAAACAGCCGCAGGGAGTTGGGTACTTTCCATATCACAGTGTGGCTAACAGCTAGGTCAGGACTGCAGCACTGCTAACAAAAGCAGTGCAAACTAAATTAAAACTCTCCCAGCAGGAATAAATACTGCTGATATGTGCCAATTAGACAAGATAATTAAAGCGATATTGGCGACATTTGAAAATACGTTGTACTCAAATGTGGAAAAATGGCACAATCAGCAAACTTTAATCATCCTTCAAGCACTCTGAAGGAAAGACTTATATGATAATTCAGGCTATACTTCAGCATACCATTCTTTTGTCCCCCGCCGCTCAGAACGCGCAAAGCGGCGGGACATAGTATTCACAACCGTCCGTCCGTACGTCCCGAATCCTTGTCAGCGAGATATCTCAAGAACGAATTGACGAATTCTCTTCAAATTTGATGTCAACATGTATTAGGGTGATACCCCAGCGCCAGTCGATTTTAGTGACCTTTGCGTCACTCTCAAGGTCACTTCTAGAGATTGCTTATTTTGACACAATTTCACATTTTGTGGCGGGGGACAAGGACACGTTAGTGGCAAATACTAGTTTAAAGTAGGCATAAAAGGAGAAGTTAACAAGCTGGTCAGACACTGCAAAAGTCCCCTGCCAAAGATCAGTGGCACGCAGGACAGACACAACTTAAATCAACAGAGCCCTGGCCTGCCCTCTGAGTAGCAGGGGACTGAAAATCTCATTTAAAAAAAAAAAAAAACACATGACAAAACCCAAAGGCTATTGGTAGAGAATACAAAACCCAAAACCAGTGAAGTTGGCACGTTGTGTAAATTGTAAATAAAAACAGAATACAATGATTTGCAAATCCTTTTCAACCTATATTCAATTGAATACACTGCAAAGACAAGTTACTTAATGTTCAAACAGGTAAACTTTGTAATTTTTTGTAAATATTAACTCATTTGGAATTTGATGCCTGCAACATGTTCCAAAGAAGCTGGCACAAGTGGCAAAAAAACAGAGAGTTGAGGAATGCTCATCAAACACTTATTTGGAACATCCCACAGGTGAACGGGCAAATTGGGAACAGGTGGGTGCCATGATTGGGTATAAAAGCAGCTTCCCTATAATGCTCGGTCATTCATAAACAAGGATGGGGCGAGGGTCACCACTTAGTGAACAAATGCGTGAGCTGATTGTCGAACAGTTTAAAAACAACATTCCTCAACGAGCTATTGCAAGAAATTTAGGGATTTTCATCTACGGTCCGTAATATCGTCAAAAGGTTCAGAGAATCTGGAGAAATCGCTGCACGTAAGTGACAAGGCCAAAAACTAACATTGAATGCCCATGACCTTCGATCCCTCAGGCGGTACTGCATCAAAAACCGACATCAGTGTGTAAAGGACATCACCACATGGGCTCAGGAACACAGAAAACCACTGTCAGTAACTACAGTTTGTCGCTACATCTGCAAGTGCAAGTTAAAACTCTACAATGCAAAGCGAAAGCCATTTATCAACGGCACCCAGAAACGCCGCCGGCTTCGCTGGGCCCAAGCTCATCTAAGATGGACTGATGCAAAGTGGAAAAGTGTTCTGTGGTCTGACGAGTCCACATTTCAAATTGTTTTTGGAAACTGTGGACATCGTGTCCTCCGGACCGAAGAGGAAAAGAACCATCGGGACTGTTATAGGCGCAAAGTCCAAAAGCCAGCATCTGTGATGGTATGGGGGTGTATTAGTGCCCAAGGCATGGCCAACTTACACATATGTGAATGCACCATTAATGCTGAAAGGTACATACAGGTTTTGGAGCAACATATAATGCCATCCAAGCAACGTCTTTTTCATGGACGCTCCTGCTTATTTCAGCAAGACCATGCCAAGCCACATTCTGCACGTGTTACAACAGCATGGCTCCGTAGTAAAAGAGTGCGGGCACTAGACTGGCCTGCCTGTAGTCCAGACCTGTCTCCCATTGAAAATGTGTGGCGCCTTATGAAGCGTAAAATACGACAACGGAGACCCCGGACTGTTGAACAACTTAAGCTGTACATCAAGCAAGAATGGGAAAGAGTTCCACCTGAAAAGCTTCAAAAATTGGTCTCCTCAGTTTCCAAACGTTTACTAAGTGTCGTTAAAAGGAAAGGCGATGTAACACAGTGGTAAAAAGGCCCCTGTGGCAACTTTTTTGCAATGTGTTGCTGCCTTTAAATTCTAAGTTAATGATCATTTGCAAAAAAAATAAATAAAGTTTCTCAGTTTGAACATTAAACATCTTGTCTTTGCAGTGTATTCAATTGAATATAAGTTGAAAAGGATTTGCAAATCATTGTATTCTGTTTTTATCTACCATTTACATAACGTGCCAACTTCACTGGTTTTGGGTTTTGTATTTTAACACTGAACAGAACCAGTCCTTTATAGCCCAGATTTACAATGGGTCGTCCACAGACACCTGTGCGCACTTGAAAGCACAGTGGGTCCTTGGCCAGACTGGTCCTGCTACATAACATTGATTCAGGTCCTGAAATCACAGTATATTAACTTATGGTTATTTAACAGATGCTTTCATCCAAAGTGACTTACCGTTGATTAGACAGAGCAGGGGCCAAGTCACCCAAAGCAATATAGGGGTTAACCCACAAAAAGACCTGATGTGACACCTGCGTGCTTCTCCGTTTAAGATCCGATTCCACATGAGCACATGTTAGATGATGCCATAATTTTCCAGAAACACAACCGAAGAGCACTGTGACTCTCCAAAATACAAAGGGGGGGGGGGTTTATATATCATCGGGTTTGCCTCTGGGTGGACAACAAAAAGGTTTCCAAACCAGCGCTTCAGTCAATGACAATGGCTGATAACCTGATCAAAGAAACAACATTGACTCCTTATTACAGTGCTATTATTTTTTGTATTCTGAATCTTATAAATAAATCGCTGTAAAATGTTCTATTTTTTTCCATTTTTTCATTTAGTGGTAGTTAAAAATACATTAATGAAAATTTGTGTAAAGGCAACCATTTCCAATAAAAGCCAACAGTTTAAACTCTAAAATGATTTTTTTCCCCATGTTTCTATAGGCTTCAGAGGCTGCAAAACAAAAGGTTTTAGTGAACATTCACAATCCTGTCAGGTTTTACAGAAAACCCTCAAGTGAGGTAGTTTTCAGATTACGGCTCTTTAGATGGCGCCCATGGTCTTATTGGGTTAGAGGCCTCGCCTAACAGCCCAAAAGCAACACTGATCTAACTGTGGCCACAGTGAAGCTAGAACCACCAACAATCCCAGTCCTGTGAATTGAGTTTACCACTAGACTACTGATTACTCATCTTTAATTACTTCAACATATAAAACTTTTTTTAACATATATGCTTTCTTTTAAAACATGATTGCGGTCCCATGGTTGCCTCCGATCTGAGTGGGGGTTCCTGGACTGCCTGAAATCCTCATCATTAATTGGACGGTATTGTTTCAGACACGGACATGTTAATCACTTTGCCTCATTAGGTTCAGCCCGCAGAAGAGAAAACAAATGCTTCTGCCCCATGTGGAATTCAGCCTTAGCTTCATTATGACATTTCAAACAATCAGCACTCGTCAGAAGGCAGAGAAATCCCCCACCCTAAGAGGCAGATAAGAGTGTAATCCATCCAGACAAGTAACAACTGTGGATGAGATGCAATGCCCCATTTAACCCTCTAGGTAGCACTGCACTGCCAGCAGCTTGGATTTTCAGCACTAGAAGGAATGGTGCAGGAAGTAAAACTGGAGATTACTTGTTAAATGGAGTAAACGGACTTCTTTTTTTCTTCTTTGTTCCCCAATTGGACCTACTTCAGCCGCATGTGTCGAACAGAAGCTAGAAATTCCCCTCAAACACAAACTACTGTAGTTTTGGGCGAAAAGGAATTTTGCCCTGTTGAAGCCCATTCAAAAAAACAAATTTATGGTTACATAGCAGTTTTATTTTGGACAGTACTTTCAAATTCTAAAATTTCTTTGCACTGACACATTTACTCTGCCAGGATTGATTTTCTGAGCTGCACCAAGACACCTCCATGAACAGGATTCTGCCACCGAGCAGCTCTCATCTCTCATTTGTATCAATAGAAATGCTAAGCAAAAGTTGTCTATTACAAAATTGAATTGCATCTTACCGCTGAGCACCATGGGAGATGTACTTTATCAAAGCAATGCTGGAACACGTCCATTTCCAGCATGCTGAACATGCCTGGGGGCGTGGGAGTCTTTCATTATAGTGCACTGTGGGAGATGTAGTTTATCACAGCAATGATGGAACTCATGTGCATCTCCTACATTTTGTGCGTGCTTGAGGGTGGTGCGGGGGTGTTTTACTACAGTGCACTCTGGGAATTGTAGTGTAGTTCATTGTAGTGATGCCTGTGTGCTCACATCTGTCTCCAGCAGGTTGTACATGCTGTTCTCGGCCACCTCCTTGGACTCGTGGAACTTCTCCAGGGCCTGCCGCACCTCTTCATCCGGAATCTTCCCCTGACGCTTCTTCTTGTAGTCGTAGTCCAGTCTCCTACCTTCCAGCTTCTTCAGGTGGTGCTGCAGTAAGGACAAAGAGAGAGCAAGAGAGAAAGAGAGATAATCAAGGCTCAGTTATGCCTTAGAAGCAGACTTTCTAATGCTGATGTCGCCATCATTAATGGTCACTGCTTAAAGCCATGGAATTCTACAACATCACCCTGGAATTCTCCAAAAAACTACTGTTCAAAAAACTAAGAGATGCTTTATTCGCCTTATTCACCATAGAATTAGAAATGTCAGGAAGCTACCTACTTTGTAAGTCCAGTGGCGATAACAAGCAGAGTCGTCTATTTTATGCAGCTAGCGTGAAGATTTTTAAGGGGTGTAAACTGTGTGGTGATAGAGGCTGTCGTAATATTTTGCTCTCTGTTGACTTTCCTTAGGAAGCTAGCCACTAACACCAAAGTCTTTGTATTCGCCTGAACGGGCTTTTTGTCAAAACCGAAATTAAGTGACAAATACATAAGCTATCAAAGTGGGCAGGGCTGCACAAGGTCAAGAAGACAAACTAAAGAGGGAAAATCCGGTAAGATTCTGTCATTTTTTAGCTTCTGGGGGGGGAAAAAACTGAATTAAATGAATAAAGAAAACAATGAAGACAGGCAGACTTCTGTAGAGAGCTTGGGCCACGATAATTCTGCTGAGCGAGGGTTGGGTGAACTTCAATTCTCAAGCAAACCTGACTTTATACCAATGGCAGATCTGACAACTGGACACAGGCGCACACCGGCACACGCACGCAGTCTGACAGACACCAGGTCTCTACACAAGGCTCAGAGGCTCAGACAGTAATGTAATTAGGTCTAGTCAGAGATGGCAAAATACACACTGCCACCAAGCCAATTACTGCTGCAAAGCTGATATTACTGCACAGCTCAGGATCCATCTCAAATACTTGTTTAAAGTTAACACACCAATACACTCTTTGTTGCTTTGATATCTTGTGGTCCTCCCAGGTCAGTACTGTACAAGTAACAATACACTTAATTGCGCAGATGCTTTTATTTAAAGCAAACAGCGAGAACAGATCAAAGGCCCCTAGGACAATGGGGGGGAACACCAGAAAAAGCTCTAGATTCATAAGGTAGCAGCCGCCCCATAGCCACGAACTTCAAGTCTCGGTCATAAAGTAAAGTTTCACAAAGTGAAGTGAACTTAAAGCCAAGTTATGGCTAAGGCTAAGATACACTACTGGTCAAAAGTTGTTGAACATCCACAATACAGGTACAAGCAGGTAGACTGTTAAAAAAAATCTGAGCAACTATCAGGTGAAATTATAAATCCTTTTTGATTTTGACATATTGAAATGTTTAAGTCGATAGTCAAATAAGATTATTCAACTTAAATTTCACAAAAAATAAATCAAAACATGACTGAAGTGTACAAACTCTTACGTAGTGTGATGGTTTCGAAGCACAGCAGTGCTGCTTTGCTCGTATTTTCTTACTGATTTGCATATGTCATTACCAAAAAATTTGTCAGATGTTGATACAACTCCCCAAAGCTAAAGCATAATTTCATAATAAAAGCCTCCAATAGTCTCAGTGAAGACATTACCTGGATCTCTCGGAGGTCCTTGTCACAAAGCGCTTGTAGAGGATCGATAAAATTCTGCTTCACATCGATGTCAAGAGAGTCCTTCACCTCCGCCAGCCTTTTAATGGACTCCCCGGCATCTACTAAAGCACCACCTGTAGAACAGGAGAGGCAAAGCAAGGCACTCGTATCCTGGAGTTGAAAGGGCCATGTGAGCGCTCACATACTGCGAACATGTGGATCCATGCCCTCACACATAGTCCAACAGACATAGAGACAACTAAATACACACACACACACACAAACACACACACAGTATGACAGACACATGGATAGCTGCACATACAGACATGGTTGCACACAGACAGAAAGGCAATCAATCGATCATTCAATCAATCAATACAATCTTTAATATGCCCCGAGGGGGCAATTTATGTGCTGCAACCAGTGGTCAATACAAGAGGGGTCATTCACACAAGCACACATACAGAATAATACCTAAAAATAAATTATTGAATAACTCACACACATCTGGTAAACACAATGACAGAAATGCACGCAAGCTCACAGACACACGCACAGACACACAAACACACACACTCCATCTGACAGGCACACAAACAAAATGTCTAAGGGACATGCAGACACAAACTTGCACAATGACTGACTCGCACGAGCGCGCACGCACGCACGCAGACACGCACACACCGAAGTTGGTGTCCTCCCCGAGCTCGCGGCCATATTTCGACATGCACTCTCCCAGCAGCCCCTCTGCCTGAGGATATCCGGGACTCTTCACCTGCCCCCGAATCTTAGACACTGTGTTCAACATGGTCAGCTTCGCTCGGGATGCTGGGATAGGACAGGGAATAAAGGGGGACAGAGGGAGTGGGAGAAAGAGACAGCAAGAGAGATGGAGAGAGAGAGAGTGAGCCCTTAAAGCAAAGCTAATCCACCATGGACACGCTAAATTTTTGTGCAAAGTTCTTCTTGCGCAACAAGAACTCTGCTTTGTATTGTTTCATATGCCTGAAAAAAAGCATAATTTTCAGAAGAATCTGTCCCTCTCCAATTGTTTGAGGATGATGGAAGCTCAAAAATGAAAATATTACCAAATGGAAACCACTACAATCCCCACCCGTCAGCCTCTCACCTGGGTTAGGCTGCAGGTACTCTGAGGTTTTCGAGATGACATCTACTACAGCTTTACTCGTCACGTCCACCTTCTATAAAACAAGGGAGAAAGAATAAAAGCTCTTTGATGCAACATAAAATCCTGATCAACTTTCTCAGATTGTGTTGGCAGTACAGTGAATTGGTTAGAGAAATGGGGCTGTAGTTAAGTGTGTTGATTCCCAGAGGCACCCCACATTGTACCATGAAGAAGGCTACTTAACTGGAATTGCTCCAATTCTACATGCAGGTTAAACAACCTAAGTCCATGTCTGACTGACGTATGCATTCAGCCTTTGATTTTGATCTACTATTACAGCACATTTGCATTCCACATTTATGATTTTTGAATTGGTTTGACTGTGTTATTGGGTACTTTAAATCAGGTCCACCTTAAAAAAAGTAGGGATGCACCAAAATGAAAATTTTTGGCCAAGACCGAAAACCAACAAGAGCAACGCAAAGCATGGATTATGCCCCCGCCTGTATGTTGATCAAGGGCATATTGAGATGGCTGCTGTGACGCCCATATTAGATATCGCACGATGCTGGTTTTCGAAAGGAACCTTCCTCTAGCCAGTCCCAATACGTCATTAAGAAATAGCATCAATCCGACGAGGGATTCTATAGTTACCCCACGGAAACAAAAAGGTTAACGGACGACGGACGGACATACGACGGATGGACATGGTGTTGACATAACGCCCCCTTTCCTCTTTGGAGGGCGGGGAAAGAAATTATTTCGCCAATTTTTAGTGCCATTGCATTTATGGCTATGACTGTGTACTTACCCAACTAAAGTCAAGTCATTGGAATTGCATAAATTAATATTCATGCTTCAAAGAATAAACCAATTAGAAAATTATGAATATATTTATTTAGCACCGACATTCCAACAAAGCATAAAATAAAATTATAAATAAAATGTTTTACTTGGCCCCACTCATGAATAACCTACAGGCCTATAACTGACTGGCCTATTACTGGCTGCTGAAAAATTGTAAAATTAAATATGATACGTGACAACACAGCAGCCCACGGATTGGTCAGAGAGCATCCTCTCTGTGAAAGACAACTCACTTCTGCATTATCGCTAGGAAACTGGCTTCACTTGCCATCATTTAAACAGGTCTTCTAATTGTGTTTTTGAAACGTGTTTTTTTAGGCAGCTTGATAAATATACCGTGCGTTGCCTAACCTTTCAAACAAGGTTGCCTTGGTTCACTGAAGCTGCTGCATTTATGAAATGCATTTCTTTGCCTGTAACCCTGTTCGTAGCGAAATTAGAAGCAACGGTGTTCCCCTAATACCCCTTCAGAAAGTTATTATGCTGCCCCCATTTTACGAAAATTGCGCGGAAAATAACTTTACGGGTGCCGATGAAGCATTTCGTTCTCAGGAAAAGTATCACAGATGAGATGACTTGCGTAAAGCGCTAAATTCTAATACTCTGCCATCTCCTGCGATTTCCTAATCTGCTACGTGTTTTGCCCTCAATTTCAAAGTAAAATGTTTATGAAGCCTGAATGTCAAGCTAATAAACAATAATTGTTTTTTCATGTGTTATTTGCCTCTTTGTCATGAAGGAAAAAATCTAAATTAACATCCTCCGAGTTTTTTTCCCGGGGTTGTAGCTACATTATGGAATACTGATGGTACACAAATGCCTTGAGAATATATTGCCCTTTTCTATAAATACTCTATGCCTTTTACGGCTATCATTGCTTTGAGTTTTTAGGTGGTGACAGTAGTGCGTGTCCCCTGATTTGAACACATAAACATTTAACAAAATCGACAGAATAAAAGTCCAGACAGGCGCGTGCTGGCCGCGGTTTTTGCTCGAGTCATTAATCATCCTGTTTCGGTGTTAAAAGTCTTTCAGCCAAAAACCAAAAATGCATTTTTTTTTGCCATTATCGGCTGAAAATTTTCGGTGGCCGAAAATTCGGTGCATCTCTAAAAAAAGACTTCCATCTCACGAGAGCATTCCTGGTTAAAAAAAAAAAAAAAGAAAGGTTGAATACATGTTAGAAAGTTTTCCGACTTTTCAATTTGTTGTGGATAAGAGCTTCAGATAAGTCAAACATGCAAATGTATCAACTCTGCGGAAAAGTCAAATAGCAGGTTTCTCAAGCACAGCTACCAAGAACATTTCAGGCTATCCAGACAGTCTGGAACATTCCAGCTGAAAGTTTCCACAACCAAATAAAGTGGAATTATTGCTGTGCCTTCACTGAGGAAAGGGACATACCTTACTGTAAACCCTTAAAGCACCTCTGGAATGGCCACATGATTGAGCCAAAACAGCATGGACATGCTTGAGACATTATCCACGGCATTCCACATAAAGCATACCTATGTAAATATACTAGGGGTGTATGCGATCTTTTGTGCTTGTGTTTGCATGGCGAAAGAGAGGAAGAGATAAAGTAAATACACAAAAAGCTATGCACACCTGAGCAGTATTGTGTACAGATGCCATACTGTACAAAAGGGTCACAAAGCTTTTGATTCCATCTTGAATGCACTCTTACCTCTCCGTAAAAGAAAGGCCACAGCAAATGTTTGCTTAAACGGATGGTGGAGAAGCAAATGTGTTTAGTCTGTGCGTGCGCTGCCCTGCTGCGGTGCATGAACGCCATGTTAGCGGGAAAGGGGTAATCACTTCCATCTGTTTGTGCCCTCGCCGCCACGCTCGTGACTAAGCAATGGAAATTACCCGCCGCATCGAGATCTGGGTGACATCGAATCACCATTTAATGAGCAGAGAGCTGCTGCCACGGCGACGGGGACAAGGAAAGAGTAAGCTTTTCCACCACTGTGAAGCAGGACTGCTGATCCCAAACCAGTTTCCCAAATCCACTAGATCACCACACCCAATATCAGCAGACACGACAAAACAGATCCCAGATCAGATGCCTCACTCAGAGAAAGGCCATCTGACGACAAGGTAAAGGGCTGAAAATATTAAAAATATAGCGTGTACACACTCAAACAAATACCGTTTTATTTTAGGTTTGCCTTCTTTTCGGCAGCTAACGAACATTTTGTTGCTGTCCTTGTCCACAGCAGCGTACTGCTCTGCTTCTACAGTGGGGGTGGGCTGACCACAGTATCAACTACGTTACAGTGCATGAAAAGTATTATTTTCTGATCTTACAAGCAAATCTTCAAATGAGTCAAAACTTCTCACCCCGTGTGACATTTTTTGGTGTTTGCAATGAGTGAAATGCCAAGATTCCCCATATAAACTCCCACGCAGACCCTGACTGGTTAAAATTGTAGCACTTAGGCTGGACCACCATTGACGTTTTCCTATAGACGCCATGTATTTGATTCTCTGCACTACAGTGCCTAGAAGGCACACATACAGAGCCAATGAAATTCACATTAACAGAAAACATAGCATCTATTTTGGTTGCCTTACAACAACCACTATTCACATTTCCAAGAAAAGCAGCTCTTACTCTGGCCATTCTCCCAACAACTACCATTGACATTACCAGGAAATGTAGGACCTATTTGGGCTATTCACCAAATAAACATCCGTCCAATAAACAGTATTAGTAGCGACAAGTGACAGGAAGTGGGGACCGAATGCTGACATCCATTCATCCATCCTTATTCCTGTCAATTGCACGACAAACTTATTTAGCTGACCGATGCCTGAAGGTCATGTGATCCACGTTTAGAGAGGGAGGATGGCAGCCAAGGCTGCAAGATCACAGCCATAGTATGAAGACTTAAGGAGTAGTAGATGCTTTATAAACTCAGGTCAGGAAACAGACAAATTCTAGATCAGCTGTTCACTCCAGATGGTTGATAAATACAGGTTGAAGATAGGCAGAGTAAAACAGAATCTAGATTTACACTCTATCCAGACGATTTATGAATACAGGTTAGGAGATGGGCAGTGCAAATGAGAAACTAGACTGGCTGTTTATTCCAGATGGTTTACGAATACAGGTTAGGAGATGGGCAGTGTTAATGAGACACTAGATTGGCTCTTTATTCCAGATGGTTTATGAATACATGTTGACAAGCAGCGTAAACGACACTAGACTGGCTCTTTATTTTGGATGGTTTATGAATACAGGTGAGGAGAAGGGCAGTGTAAATGAGACACTCGATTCGCTCTTTACTCCAGATGGTTTATGAATACAGGTTGATAAGCAGTGTAAATGAGACTCTAAAGCTGCTGGATAGCTCACTCGGTTAAGGCACTGCGTTGCAATGCAGAAGTAACTATAACGTCGCGGGTTCGAGCCCCGGTCGTACCAACCGGCTGTGGTCGGCAGCCTTTTCAGAGTAGCGCACAATTGGCCATTGCGGTACAGGGTTTCAAATTGGGAAGGGACTGTCGGGAAAGGGAAATAAATAAATAGCTTTGTTCATTGCTCAAGCGCCTCCTGTTGGCCGGGCGGGCGCTCGTCAGGAAGACTCTAAGCCTAGTCATGTCTGGGTATCCTCTGCCCTCATTCTGCACTTGCGAAGATTCAACCAATGAGTGTATAAGAAGCGGTGGCTGACAGGCGCGTGCTTCGGAGGAGAGCAGTGAACTGTCTTCGCTCTCCTGAGTTGGCAGCGAGGGGTCGCATACGAGCAAGCCTTGTACATAGTTCACCAATTGGGCATTCCAAATTCGGGTGGGATTGGAGATCCCAATTTTTATTTATTTTTTTTTTTTTAAAGAAAGATCACCTCTTCAGTCTAGGTGGTTTATGAATACAGGCCCTGGTGACTGAAGTTCAAGCCTCTCTCTCCAGCTCATGCAAGCGGAGGACAGGATATGCTCACCCGCTCCAAATCTTTAAAGTCTTCATCCAGTTTCGTCCCTTCAGCACCTCCTACCTTCTCACTCACCATCTGTACAGACAGAAAGAGGGAGAGAGAAAGACAGAGAGAGAGAAAGGGTCATTCATGGAAAATGGAAAGAAATATCAACATAAAATGTTTTGAAAAAAAAAAAAACCATCAGGGTATATCACTTGGAGAGGAAATAATGGTAAATCATAATGAAATATCTTCCTGCAAAATTGCATTCAGGCAATGTAGAAGGTGAGCTTAGCAGATCTAGGAGGCCGACAGTAAAGGGGCTTACAGAAAATGCTGTTTCCACATAGAAAAACACAAGGTATGCAAGATTTATAGACTCCACAAAAGGCTCAAAGAGGGGCAACCAATATAATTACTTTTATCATTATACCAGGAGAGAGAAAAGACTTAAATATTTTTTGCGTTTTTTTTTTTTTTTTTTTAATGGGAACAGAATTATTTTTTGAAACTGCATATAGCATCGATTTTGGCCCAAATGAGATGGCTGCCATGACAGAAAGTGCGGACTGGCTTTAGTCAATGAAACGCATCGCAACAGGCCCGTGATTTTAAGGAAGTGACGTCTGATCACTTTAGCTTCAGCTGAGAAAGAGCAAGAAGACTGCCCAACAGTATGGTCAACCATCATACTATGTTGATTCACAAGCAAGATAATATTGTGAGCAGTTGAGCGTTTCGTGTTAAAACAGTCTCACGCATGACTCCGGACTTCCCGCGCTTCTCTTTACTCAGGGATTGGAAACAATGCATGCGTTTCAGGATCGTTTAAATTGTTTTAATGAAATAAGACCATTTGAAAAGTTTTTATCCAGTTCCATTGCTTTTAATCCCACAATAAAAACAAGCATGCAAATTCCCGAGTCATAATCGATTTCCGTGTCATTGGAGGGGAAATGCACTTGAAACTGATTAACTTAATGCACAATGACTTAAATACCGCGAGTGAATTTCTTCAGTGCACTCTGAGTAATTGCTGACTACGGCACAGAAACGGGAATTTCACTAAGAGGAGAAACTCACGCCTAAGACGTAAGCCTTGGCATCTCTGAACAAGATGCCTACTTGTTGGGCCTCTGGCTGTCAAAATATAGCCGGCGGGAAAAATAACAAGGCCTTCTCTAGCTCTCCCCTGGCAGAGGGAACAAGACTCAGTTTCCATCAATTTCCGCAGTCAAAGCTGGAACTGCTGAAAAGATGGTTACATAATATTGAAAGAGAAGGAGCCATGCCAGGAAAAAAGTCAATACTTTGCTCGGTCCATTTCCTGCACGAATGTTTCGAAGACGATAAGTACGCGAAATACATGGGTCTGAGACGAAGGCCAGGAAGAGGCACCATGAAGAGGATGCCATCCCCACGGAGTTTGTTCATCGGCGTGCCCCAAAGGCTAGATCAGCAACACTTTCAAGACTACAGAAAGGTGACAGTAGCCAACTACTGAGCGAGGTAATACTTTACATGAGTTTTTACAGGATTCTGCACAATGTACTTGAAGTCAGTGGGACTGGCTGGGGAATGAATGAGCATAAAATTATCCAGAAATTGTCCAAATATGGGCATTGGGTTATATATCAATTATGTATGATGGTGCTTGTCTTGCTGATAATTTCGATTTGATAAAATAATAGGTCAGAATGATAAGTACACGTAACTGTGTACTGTATGGTTATTTCTGCTTTGCTGGCATATATAATCTGACATGACAAGGGCCCGTGTTCTGACAAATTTGCTACCTCACAGTTCTGCGCTTGCGCAAGCCTATAATCTCAAGCCGTTTCCTCGCTCATATCTTAAGTACTTTCAAAACATCATAAAAACAGATTTATTTTCAGTGCGCATTTCGACCTGTAAGCGTACATATATTTGCATGTACACACTGGGGTTTCCTGAAAATGCAGAAATTAGATGATAATGGCATATATGGGCATACATCTTTGAACAAACTTATCCAAGTGGTTATAAAATATGCGTATGTTATAATAAGCTAACAAATAACAAAGTTACTACTGTAAACTGACTCATATTGCAACATCAAGGCGAAAACAAAGACTTTACGATCGCTCTGCATTACGGTAGCATTTTTTGACAAGGTAGCAAAATGTGTCAGAACACCGGCTGTCACAGCATGAGAGATGTAGCATTTTGACCTTCGCCGAGAAACGCCATGCAGATTGTGGCTTTTGGAAAAGAGCGATTGTCGTTTTCTACCTCCGAGACAAAAGAGCGGCTCAGTGTATGTTACGTCACTGCTGGAGGATCAAACCGCTAATAAGGCGGCGGCGTAGGGCTCGTTTGTGTTATTTTTATCGATTTTGTACTTGGTCAAAAAAAAATCTCAAAAAAATATTGGATTTACTTTTCAGACCCTGCTAACATATGTCTATCATTGTACCGTTACGTATGTGCTGCCTTCGTGTATCTTTTAAGCTCAATGTCTTTAGTCTTAAGGACATTAGCCCATATTTGTTATAGGCCTACTCTTAAACTGTTTTAGGAAAACTGCAATGTTGAAAGTGGATGCAGAAACAATACTGCCTTTACCACAAGGGAGTGTCAACAAACAACAGAAAAATATTCTCATGACAGAAATTTACACACAACAAAATATTTACATTGCAAAGTATTTACCATGCATGTATAGGAATAATTCCAGACACATGGGCCAACTATGAATTGAAAGTGATAAGCGTTTGAAGGCAAACATATGGCATTCTGACAAACCACTTCGCACATGCTCTTCGCACAACGCAGCTGTAA
This sequence comes from Gymnothorax reevesii, assembly GCA_029721435.1. Lineage (NCBI taxonomy): Eukaryota > Metazoa > Chordata > Actinopteri > Anguilliformes > Muraenidae > Gymnothorax > Gymnothorax reevesii. The sequence continues at coordinate 26,846,082 of CM056575.1, read as the reverse complement.
TACCGCAGAAGAACGGCAGCCATAGGATTACTGGAGCGCACATTCATGAGACACAGGATGAATCTCAAAGCATAGGCTGCATCCTTTGAAGGCTGCATTTTTAGGGGTTGTCACTCACTTCCATCCGCCAAACTAACATTTAGGGTAAGGGACAAAGTTAAATCTAGGGCTAGATTTTGGGTTAAGGGTTAGAGTTAAGGTTAAGATTAGGGAAACCAGTGCCAACTCACTTAAACCAAAGCTGTTTAACGGAGATGAAATGATGTTACGTCGGTTCGGCAGATGGAAATAAGTGACGACCCCTAAAAATGCAGCCTTCAAAGTATGCAGCCTATGCTTTGAGATGCACCCACAGTATCCCTCAGGGTGTCACTTTCAGTCACAAAAACGCAGGTACGCATGCACACGCAAAAGCACAGTAACAGCTGCATATGCAGATGGAAAAACACTACAAGCTCAATGCAAATATGGACACAAACACACACGCGCAATGACACAGTCATACCATTCACATCTCATACATTTCATTATTAGTATTGGCAAAGCTTCCAGGATGAGAAAACTGAACACAGAAATATGAAAAGGCTGACATTAACAATAATAATTTGAATAAAACAAATGTTAACATTCTCAATTCATTACAATATAAAGATCATAAAATAGAATCCAACATAAACACAACGCAGTCGACTCGGTCCTCCTCTTAGCGTTTCAACCTTCCCACCTCACTCCTTCCCTCTCTCTCTTATTCGCTGCCTTCCTAACTCCCTCTCTCCATCCTCTCCCTCTCTCCTGTAGCATCGTACCCATGTTATACAATAACCCAGTAACCCCCGGTAATTCTTTCCTTCCATCTGTCCTGCCCTCCACCCCTCCCTCCTTCCACAGACAGGGCTGCTTCCTCCCTTCATCCCCCCCACTCGTTTCTCATCCCTCTGTACTGCAGTCCTGATAATGGGAAACACACAGCTCTCTGTGCAGGATGACCCAATAAGCTCAGTACGTACAGTTTATTTATGAGAAGTTTTTATAACTTCAGGTTCATGCACATCCTTTAACCCATTAATATCCTGAACAAATTCATTTTTTCCTACACAAAGTTATCCCTCTATTAACCAAACCCATTTCCAATTGTGTTAAAATAATTTCCCTATGCAAAAATTTTTATTTTTTAGCCATTATTTGAAAAACAAAAATTTTTTTTGACACATTTGGCCCACCTTTCCAAGTTGTTGCAAATCTGCTACATTGGGTAATAATGCTAATGAAAAAATTAAAGTGACGGACCATTCAAGTTATTCTCAAATGTTTCTTTGGCAATAAGAAACAAAACCAACAGTGTTCCAGGCTGCTAACCCTTTTACTTCATGTAGCAGATATGCTACGCTGGTTAATAGAGGGTTAACTTCAGCAGCCATTTATCATGGCATGATAAACATAAACACGCTTCATTGTCTAGAAGATGGCGTGAGATTGGTCGGTTCTCGTCAGGCCCCATGGGGGACTCGTGTCCTTTTTGAATATCGAGTTTAGTTACTGCATGCGCACTAACATGTAGCATAAGCTTGTCAAGTTTCATGACAATAATAGAAATAACAGAGGAGCTGCCCTTGAAAGTTAGTGTCCACACCAAGGAGAAGAGCAGCAAACAGGAGAAAACAGCAAACTGAGTGAGTTTTTGTCCCTCATCCCAAGGACAAAAACATCAGGCGATACATGCGCACACATGCCTTAAACAGAATAATCTCTGGGGTCATGCTGAGCAATTTCTCCAAATACACTTTTTGGGGTCAAGTCAAATGTGGGTTAATGATCTTTTTGTTCCGGCTGTACTGTGACAGTCATAAACGCTCACACAAACACTCATGATAACAAAAGGAGCCATTTTTATTAGTGCAGCATGTTTCCCTCTCTAAATGCACTAACTCAACTCCAATCAAAAACAGCCATCATTACATGGTCATGACAGCTCCACAATTATTTTTCAATCTGCGAGTTTAAGGGTTTCATTTATTTTTCCTAAACCAAGACTCCTCAAAAACTTGCATCCAAGGCAAGAAAATTTTTTATTCCTACTCAAAAATGCAGCTGTTCAATCAGTAGAAAAAAATGAAATGCCTTTACGATTCATAATTTCTCCTTCACACAACTGCCAAAAGCATTGGAAGGAGTCAACTATCTCACATGACAAGACTGAACATGTAGGTGCAGGCAGCCTTTTCATCTATGGAGGATTTCTGAGCATACCTTCATACTACAACAGCGCTTGATGTAGTTTCTGTGTACATACTGGTCATGCAATGTTTCACCATTAGTTTTCAGAGCGCAACAGATACAGAGAAAACTAACATTTTCTGAATCTGAAGATTTCAACAGTTTTAAACATTTTTCCCACCATTGTGTGTTCAGTGTTATACGAGTTCCCCCCAAGGTGCACACAAGAAAACATATCTGCAGAAACACACTTTGAGACCCAAGGAAACACGCGCACGCACACGCACACGCACACGCACACGCAGAAAAACACAAACAAATTTCAAATTAGGACAACAGAGAGACTGTGCTTTTCGCAGGAAAGAGAAAGACAGCATTTTTATGATAAGGGCTCATATGACAACAAGCCTTGGCATTCATTAACTATTCCCACAGCCGAAGGGGAAGCCAATATGGGTCATTCTCCAAGCACTCTGCAAACGCACCAGCTGTTTTCAGTTACCCTTGTAGAGTTTACATAGGAACTGAGAAGGGTGGGAGGGGCCAGGCAGTGAAGCCAATGAAATGAGGGGAAATAGGCCCTATTGGGCACATCCAGTGGAAAAGAGAATTCAGCCTATTAAACGCAATACAGCAAACCAAGCTGAATTCACTGCCAAAGGAAGCTTAATCGGTCAATGCCCCGCAGTCATACCTTTCATTGCGCACAGCAGTAAAGAAATAATGGTTGTACTGGTCAAGAAAGTGATTACTGAAAGTTATAAATAGGGAGTTGCCAGGTTGGCTCACTTGGTGAGGGTGCCACGTGCAAGAGTGAGAACAGCAGCATGGGATTGGACAGTTGTGCCGGTGCCAGCCGGAGCCCGCAGCCTTACGAGAGCAACAGATAAGTGGCTGTGCGCTGCTCAGGGAAGTGGTAAGGATACTGTCAGTTACAGATCCCTGCTCTACAACCTCCTGCCGGCCATACAGGCGGTCATCAGTCGCATTCTGAGCAAGTACAGAATTCAGATTTCCACAATCGGCGCATACGAAGTTTGAAACCCCCTGTGAAAAATACCATTGGCTAATAGGCGTGTGTTTCGGAAGAGAACCACAAACTGTTTGCACTGACTGAGCATGTTAGTGCACAGTTCACATTTGTACATACAGATGCAAAATTTATTGGAAAAGAAGTAGTACTGCATTTTCCAACAAGTTACAGTCATCAGTTATCCTTCATGTAAACAAATCCCCACCCACAATGTGTCCAGGTATATTAGAATCCCCGCCCACATTACATCCACCATACAAACTGTTCATTTTAATTTTTACAGTGGTTTCCAGAGAAGGACTGCCAGAGAGCGGCAGAAGGCGGTGCACATCCTAAACCCCCTAAACAGCAAATGATGTCAATAGTTTCACAAAGGCCATGTCATTTACAACAGGATTTTACAGCCACTGTTCAAATTACCTCAACGTCTCCTGCACTGTTTGTACCATTGAAAAAATTTCAAGGGCTCCTGAGAGAAGAAAGTTTGAGCTTTTTACCAAACTATAGCATATTACTGTAGGCTGTAAATAATGTGTGCTACGGCCATCCACACACATGCAAGGATTTATTTCTCTGCTGAGTCCCCCTTATATACCAGAGAGAGAGAGAGAGAGAGAGAGAGAGAGGAGAGACAGAGAGAGAGAGAGAGAGAGAGAGAGAGAGAGAGGAGAGACAGAGAGAGAGAGAGAATGGAGCAAAAGAAAAGAGCATAGCAAAAATTGACTTCAAGCACACTTTTTAGAAGTTTTTTGACAGGTCTGTGGCAAATTAGTTTATTTGTGTTTTCCCTTTGAATAATAATCCTGTGTTAAATAACTGCCAGATGTTTAAAACCGAAGGTATCCTACAAAAAGCAGTAAAAGCACTAACTCGGTGCATCCAGGAAACTTGCACAGCACAAACAACCAAATAAATCCAGGGGGCCTGTTTGAGGCTCAGGTGTGAAAGCGTTAATATATACACACTTCGGTTACAGCTGCGAGTAAAAACTATCCATTAGGAGAAACTCACAGGATGAACCAAGCCTTAGCGGGGAACCCATTCTTTCAACAAAACTCCACCTAAACTATCAATTGAACCCTTCACAGAAGTGGTTAGCATAGCGTCCAAACCCAGCCCATTTAACCGCTCAGTCAGAAAAGCGACATCTGGAAAAACCATGACTGCACAAAGAGCCCAGTGACCAAGGCCAACATCTCCACAACGGAGGAACAATTCATCAAAGCTGAGTTACGGGAGAAAATGTCTCTCCCTCTCATTCTGTATCCGGTAATAAAACTGAGTAATTGAACATCCAAGGCGTATGACCAAATCATGTGACACCGTTACAGCAGAAATAACAGCTCCATATCACAGCCTAGAGCCAAAGGATATGAGGTGTTCCAGGACTGGCATTAATTTCTGGCTTAGCGAGCGGCCTGAAGAACAATATTGACTCAAGCAACACGAAAAGCCAATCAGGGCCGCAAGACAACTCCAAGGTGACTTCTCAGTATTCAAGAGGAAGTAAGGGATCCCCAAGTAAACAAACTTTGCAGTGGTAATGCACACAGCTGAAGTTTTGTTTTTTTTTTTGTAGTGGAAAATGACCCCCTGAAATACATATTCCACCCAGAAGTCACAGTGGGGACTGGGGAACACTAATTGCCTCAGCAAGAACGTAGTGGGTTCAAATCCTGTCTGGGACCTTTCATTGTGGAGTTCACATGTTCTCCTAGCCTCTGCCAAGGATTCCCCGAGGTACTGCAATTCCCTTCCTCAGTTCAAATACATGGATCTCAGAAACATGTAAGGACGTGTAGAACGGCGATAGTGCCTGTAGGTATGAACACGTGGTGCATGATTACAGCAACAGATCGGCAAAGGTTCAAAGTGTATTCCTGCCTCTTGCCCAATGCATGCTGGGATAAGATCCAGTGCCCCTTGCCTGCAACCCCGAAAAACCAGGTAAAGCCTGGTGGATAAAGGATGGAGGAAGGTCTCCAAGGAGATTTGTGATAATGGGGCTTTGAGTGACACATGCAAGAAATATGCATGAGAAGACAAGAAGGCAGGTGCACGTCGACATGTTTGCACCCATTTCAAACTGAACTCACCCATACCAGCGAGCTGCGGCAGCAAGAGCAACCCCCCCGGCTACTGCATTTCTAACATGCTCCAGAAACTCATTTAACTTTCACTTGGAACAAAAGGAAAATTGAGAGAGGAAAAAAATGGTACTTTTTCCGCTTGCATTTATGGTAAGAGTCCTGATAGGTGGTTGGGCCTGTTTATCTGCCGTTTCCAAAACAAAATGTACAGAGAAAACTTTTAGGAATAAGAGTCCCCCTAACAAAGTAAGTGCCGTCATGTTCCCGGGACATTATTGGAACGTTTTTGAAAGACATAACATGCTATGGCAGCAGCACTGTGAGACTGTGCTGAGTTAACGAGGTAACTGAAGAAAGCCAGTGGCATAGACTCAAAGAGCAAGAGGAGGACTCTGACTTCAATTAAAGTGCTGATGCTTCCTGAAAACTGCCCCATAGTTAGGAAATGACAAGTCCACTTGTAAACTCAATAAAGTTTATGCGAACCCTTTGCAAAATTTAACAAACATTTTGCTCATTTATGGTACTAGCACCAGATCTCAATGTGCCCATCAGTTACACCCCAATAACTTCATACTGCAACTGTCAAGGGTAGGCCTGAACACCCAAACAGAACCATTTACCCCAACAAAAAACTACAGACAGCACTGGTCATTCCTTGTCAAGGAGAACCACAAGGATCTGTTGGTTTTTGTTTTTGCCTTGACATCAACTGTCTGTTGTCACGAGGTGAAGTGAGTCGACAAGTAAGTGCCAAGTAACAATGAAAGCCTGTAGACAGCGTGGCTCGAGACCCTGGAATGAGGATCACAGAAATTGCGATTCCTCTAAGATTACACAGAAAGCCGTGGCTATGGCTACAGACCCATAGCAATAGTCCACAACCTAAAGCTACGAAGCAATAACTGGAATTCAAGGCCGTACAGCAAGGCTATTCAACATTATCCTGCAAGGGCCGGTGCAAGTGCAGGCTTTCATTCCAACTAAGCACTTGTACACCTGACACTATTAATCAAGCTCATTAGCAAGACTGACTTGGGGTTGATTCGTGGTGTCAGGTGTGTAAGCTTTTGGTTGTAAGGTAAGCCTGCACCCACACTGGCCCTTTCTAGACACGGTTGAATAGCCCAGTCTTACAATATTAGCCCATTTCAAACCTTGACCCTCATGAGACAAAGATTAACGCGAGACGGGCGGCGCAAGATCCCTTACGTTACAACTAATGTACAAACTACAAAAACTTACTCAGATATAGGAGGTATGGATGCTCGTACCTCCAGCCACTTCGTAAACTGAAACTCCAAGGGTCAGGAAGTAAAAGTCCTGCCATGTTTTTCCCACCACCCCCCATACAGCCAGGTGATTTGAATTGTACCTATTGGCTGAAGACTTGAGCCAATTTGCCGACCCAGGTGGTTGGAACTGAACACTGGAGAGAACTTTAGCATTCACTGTCTGGGTCCAGCATCCACAATCTCATCCAGACAGGCCCGTGCGGGAGCTGGCTTTCATCCCAAAGTAGCTTCACACCTGATTCCATTAATTAAGGACTTCAGTAAAAACTCTCGGGACTGATTAGTAGAATCAGGTGTGTAACTCCTTGGTTGGAATGACAGCCTGAAACCACATCAGCCCCTTCTGGGTTAGATTGAGGAGGTCTGAATGAAGTGCCAATTCCTGAAATTACAGTCCTGGAGGACCTGCTAATTTTCCACCCTCCCTGTACCTGGGAGTCGGGTGTGAAGCTGGTCCAGCCAATCAGTAGCACCAACTGTTCAGTGAATTACCCGGGAGGAAAGAAAACAAGGGGCCAGATTTGGATTTGAGGACACCAGTTTTGGGAGAAAACAGCGAGGTCTTCAGAAACGTCTTCTTCTGAGAGTGTAGTCTGGACTGCACTATAATTCTCAGCACTGTTTCTCTCCACCGACATCTCAAGAGGCTTCCTCCCTCTGCATTGCAGTTGAGCAATAACATCGGATGAACCAGAATGCGACGTCAGGAGGGACGGGGAAAACGCGTTGAGTGTGCCGACAGACTGCCTCCAGCAACAGTGCCAGAAAGGAAAATCAAGTGCACTAGCGGCGCGCGCTCCAGTTCTCCTACAAATGACAGGAGGCCACAAAAACAGCAGCCCAGTGCTACGCTCGAATGAAAAGCAAAACACCCACGGCTGAATAAATCTGAGCGCGTGGGAAGTGTTTTTTAAGAATGGCTGCAAAACAGAGGTGAGTCATGCTTCGCATCTGCTGGGGACCCCAAACGACCTGCACACTGAAAAGGCGAGTAAACCGAGAGGTCGTAACCGAACTTATTTGCCAAGAGTAAAGACTTGAGAAGTTGAACTCCAGCGACGCTGCGACTGGCCCCAGCGTTGGTCAATGAAACCCCCTTCAAGTCAGATGTAACTTTCAAGTAAAAGTACAAAGTTAATCATTTTTCCCCACTCAAAGAGTGCACACTTAATCCGTTTTTTTTTCCCCCTTCGGCCAAGTGTGTGGATTTCTTTAGGTAGTGAGCCATTTGGACAATCTAGACCAATCAGGAGCAGGTCGTATGTGTGAACACATTTGAATGTTTTTGTCTAGGAAAACATCTGCCGGTATAAACACAGTACATAGGAATGGGTAGCCCCATAGAAAATACCCAACACTCAACCAACACAGAGCAGGAACTGGTAAACCCCTTCCAATAAGCCCTCTTCCTTCGAATTCCAACACTGAAACGAAAGTTGCAACATTCGAGAAGAGGCTAAATGACTTGCAGACCCAGTTTTTGGCTTCTCTGACCAATCCGGCCTATCAGTGCAGAATGTCCGCCCCTCAAATTCCACCGCAGAGCAGCTGCATTCTAGCCGGTGTCACACACAGATGGGCCTGCTGGTGCTCAGAGGGAGGGCATATGAAATGGGTGTAAGGAGAGAATTTAACAAACAACCGCACAGAAAAACTGCTGCACACAAAGCCGGCCTTGGCACCCTTCAACAATACCTCTGCCAGCAATTTATTAGCGCAAAAGTTACAAGGCATGTTTTCAGAGGTAAAATAACAATTGAGAATAACCTACTTTTCCTCAGGTTTCCATCTATAGCAGGGATACTCACTCTTTTCCAGAAGTAGCCGGTGTGGGTGCAGGCTTTCATTCTAACCATGCAGTTTCACACCTGATTCTTCTAATCAACGGTCCATGGCAAAAGCTTTAAGCAGTGATCAGTAGAAGCATTTGTGTGACTGGTTGGTAAGAATAAAAGCCTACATCCACACCGGCTCATTCTGGAAAAGAGTGAGGGGTCATTCCATGACAGATCAACAATTGGCTTCCACTACACCATCTCAGAATCGGCAAAAAAAAAGTGTGTCAAAATATGCATTAAAACCAGTGTATCCTGAAAATTTCAGCTTAATCAGTCAATAATTTAGGTTTTGACAGAGGTTTAAAGTTTCAGAATTTTCACCCAATTTTTGGCATTTTTGTGCCACGATATATTCAAATACAATTTTCAGCACCCCATAAAATCATTAATATGTATCATATACCTTTGAAACTTGGTATTTAGACCAATGGGACCCTGAGGAATCCATTTTTAACATTCCTTTAGGTGAAAAATGAGGAGCAGGGATGGTATCATGCCTCTGAAGCAAAACTGTCAATAATATTTATGCTTGTACATGAAAACTTTTATATCTCCAGGGGTATAAGTCACACAGCATTACAATGCTCACTTGGGAACGTTCCACATGATTGTGAAGTTTTCCCTTAAGGGCTTCAAAGCAACACATGTTGCCTGCTTATTGTTACTTAGTTGCCAGAGCTTTCAACAGAGAAACTCTGTTGTAAACACTCTCCACTTCACAGGACTGTGACCTTACAGACCACAAACAAATAAAATTTCGCAGCATATTAACGCATCACGATCAGGAGATGTGCTCTTGAAAAATTTTTCCAGGGAGCAAAAACAATTTTCTTGGAAGCATAAACTACAGTTTAAGGAGCAACACAGCAGCTTGAGGTGAGTGAATTAATCCTGATTTGAACTTGTGTTTAGTCTCAGTCAGCCAATCAGAGCAAGGGCACCAGCTCACCGGGTGAAACAAGTCATGCATACAGGAGACGACAGCTCCACACACACACACACACACACACACACACACACACACACAAGACTGATCGCACGCAACCTCCCTGTTGCACACATTTACCACCAACATTCAAAGTACTCATATTTCCAAAACAAAGACAGAACTGGTAAAAATAAGGGACAGAGGGCTGGCGGGTGTAAGAGTTACCAACGCTACAAATGTATAAACTAATCATTGTACTTCACTATACCACCGTCATCCTTCTTAGAACAATGAAATGTTTGACAAATAGTGCTGTCAGACCATTCATAGAGAAGCTGAAAATTATATTCTCCTTTTACCAAATTAAGCAAACTTCACCAAGACACCAAAGAATTTGAAGCCAAGAAGGCACAAAATACTCGTTCGATGACCCCAAGCAGGAAGTAGGCCCAAACCTGGGTGACCTGAAATTACGATCACATAAAAAAATAAAAGAAAGGCTAAAACGAGAATCACGCCCAAGTAGATGAGCCAAAATCTTACTTCTTATTCAAAACAGGAAAACATCAGTGCTCAGTAAACATACAGATAAACAAACCAAGCAGCCAGGAAAATTCTCAGCTGTAATGACTACGATCCAGGTAATAATGCCGCATAAATTAGCATTGCACTCCGGTAAGGGAAGGTGCTAAACAATCGACGCAGATGTTGTTTTCGGCGGAGAAAAATCAAATAACCAATTCCTTGGCTGACAGGCTGTCATTACCGCCAGCTTCTGCGACGGCTCAGACCATCACAAACCTGCGCAAATAGGCCTGAGCTCCGCATGCCCCAGTCACAAACCATTATCCTAAACAACAGTCTGCACGCCGTCGCAAAAGGCAATCTGCTGAGGACGGATACTCCCGAGCCCCGGGTACAAAACGCAAATTACGAGACATTACCGCAGAGACCAGCAGCAACATGCCATCAGCCATCGGAACGGGCCGAGAAGACCTCACTATCTTGGAATGACAAATAACAATACTCAGAGGACCCCAGGGCACGTACAGATTCTTTTTTTTTTGCATTACAATCAACAGCCTCCAGTAACCGGTGAGGCAACAGCGTAATCAACTGCTTTAATGATTAATTACGTGCCGAATAGCAATTAAATCGCAACATCCCGCGGCTCTGCAAAGACGCAAAGATAAATTCAAGAGTAGATACAGCAACAATGGCCAGCAGGAATAAATCCTGCATTTATGTTTTTAAAATTACATTTGGTTGCTAACCATGAATGTCATTTACAGGTGATTAGGCTAACAGGCTGCCAATTCGCCCAGGAGCAAACCCTCGTGTATTTTTGGGTCAGAATGATCCATCTCAATCTTCTTATGAACTGGTATTCCCCCCCACCTCCAAGACAAAGAGCAAACTATTTGGCATTCACCTTTTTCCTAGGGGAATTGCCTTCTCATTGAGGGCAGATGCTGCACTACCATACACATTAATGTCCAAAAAGTGAACTTAGCACAAGGGTAAAGTGCGTGACTCAAGGGCCCAAAAGCTGCACTAATCCAATTGTGGCTGTATTGGGGCTAGAACAAACAACCTTCCATGTTCCTCTCTGCCAACCAATAGGGTATAGGCACCCCCTACTCCGAGATGACTCCCATGAAATCCGTATAACGACTCTTTTCGAGATACAAACTCTTTTCAAACAGGAGTAACTGCGCAAAGCAAAGCCCATTATGTGAATAAAGCCCACAGCTGTTATTGGGATACGTTCAACTCACAGCAAAAAGGTTGTGGGTTTCAATCCACCTCGGGGGGCCTTTCTGGTTTACACCAGGTATTTTGGTTTCGTCCCGCAGTCCAAAGACATGCGTGCCATGCTAAAAGAGGACAACCAAATTGCCCAGTGGTATGAATGAATGTTGTGTGTCTGGATTCCTAAATGTGCTTTTAAAAGTATTGTGCATTATGTGAAAGCGGGAACATTTCTGAAAGTGTCGTTAAACAATAAACAAACATACAAACAAAAATCAACCAATAGGATAAGGGGGAGGGGTGTGACTGACAGACACCTATTTATGTTGCGTTATCTGCTTTGCCTGCAACTGTGTTAAGCCACTGTCGATGCAAATACAGAAGTGAATATAACAGTTCTACTCCCACTTCTACACGGCAAGTACTTTGACTGCAAAAAGATAAAGTTTCCTAAAATGAGACTGCGATAATGAGCACAGGTGATACAGTGAGATAGGAGCTCCTGTCTGTTCACTACCATTAACGTCCATGGAAGTTAATGAGATTCAGCTCAATCTTGGATGTTCCTAATAAGGTGTTTTATTACAGATAGTCAGGACTTCCTAATAGCCTGACTCAGTTTGGTTATATTTAAATAGTCATCTTTCAATAGTAGCAGACAGTGGATTCATTTCAAAGTGAAAAAAGCAGCTCTTTAAAAACTATGCTAGTGTCAAAAGCGAAGAAAATGTAGCTCTAAAATGAAAAGGAAAAACAAGGGAACAGCTGTTTTCGAAAGGAAAAGTAGTGACCTGACCGTACAGGATATCCCTGTGCCTCAAATACAATGGATTGTGCCGAGCGCAGGACTAAGTTCTGGAAGAACAGCCGACCAACGCTTTTTCAGCCCACAAACTCACTAAAATTTGGTGGGTCTGAAACTGCAAACTAAGACACACATGGTTAACGTTAGCGAGCAGCGCCTGGCCACATTCAGATGGAACGCAGAGCAGCACAATTCTTCATGCAGGAAACCACTATGAAAGAATTTAAACTCCAGAAGAACACTCAAGAGCAGTAGGTGAACTGGAGTTTGTTTTTAAGGCAAAAAAATAAATAAATGTCTCCCGCCACCCCAACGCAGCCAGCCCTCATTGATGTTCACAGACATTTAGGAAGAAACTAGAAAAGTTAATAACCTCAAAATCTTGACAAGAGTTATGGGAAATAACATCCTGAAGCACATCTGCTATTACAGCTTATTGCCAAAGATGTCAATATCAACAAACCAATTCAAATCTTACGGATTACCACTTTAACCTGCACCTAGCCATGTCCCATTATTACCATCTTGAGGCTAGCCACGTGCAGTTAACAACTCATTAACAACTGCAGTGAAACACGAGCATAACCTGCTAACAGAACTGAAGGGAGAGGGGAAAATACTGCAGAAATGAGACCTAGGTCAGGAAGAAAAAAATTTTTTTTCCATTAATACTAGTGCACTGCATCTTACTATTTTCCGTTTGAAAATTAAATGAGAGAACGAAGGGACCAACACATGCTGCGCCTGAGTAAACGGCACATTCTCAAAAGCAGTGTCAGCAGCTGATGGGCTTTCAGGTCTTGCAACCCATGACAACCAAGAATACAAGTTTGAGTTTCCTCTGACTTTAAGCATCTGTGTAAATAGTGGAATTCTCCGAGGAGAACTAACCTAATTTCCAATGTTCAGAAACGCCTGCCTGAAACCTGAATATCTATTTTCCGTATGTGAGTGCACTGGATGCCACAAGCGTTATCAGAAATTGCAAGGTCGTTTCCATGCAGACAAAGCCACTTCTGAGTAGAAGAAGAAAGCGAAAGCAGACAAGTGCAGATGTTTTTAGTGAGAACAGGTAAGACTTAGCAGCAGCTGAAGCGCAGCAACTGAAGCGGAGCACCTTCAAACAACCTCATCACAGCACAGACCATTTTAAAGTTACCTGGTAGTGAGAGAGATTTTTAAACTAATGATCAATTCATTTATTTCACAAAGGAAAACTACATTACACAATAAGAGTGCCAAGTTGCTCTGCAGTGGGAGCGAATATGTCCAACATGGCATATATTTCCCATAGGCATTATAGAAGTATTATAGTTCAAAATAATAAAATAATAACACAAGCTTCACAAGTTAAAAAGAATGAGCACCACCCTCACAAACTGGCACTGAATGAAAAGTGTCAGTGTGTGCGCTGTGGGTCATACAATATGAACTCACACAGAGTCTGGGCATCTTCAACGGCCACAGACTCCAATCTGGCTCAAGAAATTTAAGCAAGTACCTCTACATGTATAGCTAGATAACCTGGTCACCACAGGGACAGAGTGGTGTTTCTCCCCGATCCCCATGAGAGATCACTTGCAAATTTTTACAGCTGCAACGTTACTGTTTTTACTCTTGCTATGACATTTATATGCATCCCTGCATGTATATATATGTAAATGTCGCTCCAAATGAGCAAAAAAACACAAAATCTGCAAAAAAAAAAAAAAAAAATGACAAAATGGCCGACGGCAGCCATATTGGATGTCGGAAATTGCCGAGAGTTGATCTTGAGCATTGCCAAATAAATATCTTTTACTATGCAAATTTAGAAAAAAAATCCTATAAACTTTGAAGCCTCCAGAGCCTGGAACAGAAAATCTCTGCGGCGGCAGCAGCCCCGGAACTAAACCATAGTATCTCCCGACTATTGTCATTGAGGAGATTTTATGAACACAAGCTTAATTTTTGGTTTAAACTCCCAAGTTTCTGAGATATGACTCCCCAAAAATTGGGTGCCACGCCCATTTTTTGCACTTGCATTGATTGGACACCTGAAAACATGATGGAATCCCATTTTCTAAAACTTCTAGTCTCCTCACAAGGTGAGTGAGTGCTATACAGTATGCTCAGAGTAAAAAGTGGGCTTGGTATCCGATTTTTGGCGGGCTGAATCTCAGAGACTCTTGGGAGTTTAAGCCAAAGAATTTTCTTATGTTCATTTTGCATGTAGAAGTACTCACAAAATTTTTTTGAGCCAAATCCGAGTTATTTACTGTGGGACTACTAGTTCAGTTCCAATGGGATGATCTGTGTGCGCATCAGACCAATGGGGAGGTAAAAATACAAGTCTGTGAGATTTTGTGCTCAAGTGTGTGTGTTGGTGTGCACGTGCATGCGTTTGAAGAGGGCAGAACAAGTGAGAGAAGAGAATATGTGAGCGCGAGAATAGAAGTGTGTCCGATAGGAGTGCATGTGTGTACATGAGGGAGAAAATGGAGTACCTGAGCGCCATACAGCTGTGCCAATGATTGGTGCAAAAAAGCAGTGGTGCTGCCATTGGCTCAAAAGAGCTGCGTTGCCGGTGACTGGCTCCAAAGCGTAGAGGTGCTTGTGATTGGTTCAGGACAGCACCGATGCCAGTGATTGGCTCAAAAAAGCAAAAACATGATGGGACCAGTGAAACAAACACATTAGGCAAACAAATGAGAGAGGAACGGGTAGGAAGTGGATGAGAGAGGAGAGCAGAGAGGAAGCAGCCTAACTGGGAGTGAACGCTTCCTGAAAAGCCCTCCCAATTCCTGCAGACCCTTCCCCATACAAACCCCACTGTGCTGCCAACCCAAGCCCTTCCATATCCTCCCATCCCAAAACCTACACACAACATGGGACTGCTGAACCGTCAAGCACCTCTCCATCCCCCGCATCAACGGCTGTGCCACCCGACTGGCGACACGTCATTATGTGCCAAGTGTCCTACAGCAGTCTGTGCAGATTCCCGGTGCAGTAGAGCTGAATCAGAAGAGGAGGGTGTGTGCGCACTCATGACTGAAATCTCAGTCCGAATGAGCACAAATGGGCCCTTGGGGAGCCTCTGTCACGTCAGTCAAGCATTCAGCCTTGGACAGAGGAGTGTTCCAGTCCATTGGTCCCCCAGTAACCCTCGCTTTTTATCCTGCTGGCAGGAGTCTGGATCCGATCCAGACAAGGGCATCAGAGGGGGAGAGGGACAGAGGGAATAAGAGAGGGGAACTGAGAAGGGGGGGGGGGACAGAAAGAGACAGGCTGGCAATCAAACAGATTGGCAGAGAGAGAGGTGACAGAAAGAGTATGGACTGATGGAAAAGAGAGAGGGAGGGTTGGAAGAGAGAGAAAGAGAGGTAGACTGATGGAGCGAGAAAGACAGTTTAAGAGAGATAGAAGCATTGAGAGAGAGAGAGAGAGAGAGAGAGCGAGAGAGAGTTGAATATTTACTCATGCTTTAGCAATATATAACCAAGCCTGCAATGCCAATAGAGGCCCTTTTGAATTAAAATTGTTTTGAGAGGGTAGACGGCAAGAGAGAGGGGGATGTGAGGAGCTACAGAGAAGGACTGATGAGGAAAAAATGGCCGGCAGAGAAGGAGAGTGCAAGAAAGAAAGATGGAGAAAAGAGGGAGCGATGCACTTCTCTCAGCAGCCGACTCCAAGTGAGCACCTGTGCAGCCTGCTCCTCAAAATTCTGTGCCCCATGCCATCCATCCTGCATCCTACATCCCATTTCCTAAGCTCCATATCAAATTCGCTAAACCTTAAGTCCCTGACATCCCACTCTCCACACCCTATGTCCTGTGACTCAGATCCAAATCTCCAAGCCTTGTCGAAGGCTTATGCTTTAGTCGAAGGATATGAAGACTGTAAACTGGTTTTCCAACTGCCATTAATCATGGAAGAAGGTATTCTTCTTCTATGATGTTAATTAACGTTGGCAAACCAGCTTACGTTCTGCTATATCCCATGGCTTAAGCACTAAAATAGCACCTTAAATTCCACAGAAACGCTTTACTATAAAAAGGATAATGCCTGAGTAACTAAAATATAGAAATACAATACAAATTTAACACGAATTGGGAAGGATGGAATCAGATTTTGACTCGCAGTTGAGCGGATTCACTTTGTTAGGCTAAGAATTTTCGAAGTTCTGAGCATGCACAGTAATTGTGACGCAGCTCCTTTAAGTCTTGTACCCTCTATCTAACTCCCAAAACCTATTGCCCTTTAACCAACTCGCTAAACCCTATGCCCTGTGCATATTTCCCCGCCCCCCAAGACAGCGAAGGCATGACCCACCTAACTCCACACCAACAGCCCTGCACTCAACTCCCTGAGCCCACTGTCCAGTGCCTCACGTTAGTCATAACAAACCCTGTCCCAGAAAATCAACCATCAAGCAGGTTTTAATTTCATTTCAGTGCTATTTTGGCACATCAGATTCTACCTCAAGCTCTGGCTGTTGAATGAGGTGTTGATCTCCAGGATCAGGGTTGTTGACAACTGCACCAGGCTGTCAACAGGGCTTTATTTTAGCACATCAGACTCCAGAAATCTCCCAACTGGATGAGCAATACTTTTGTTAGGGTTGGAGTGAAAGCTTACAGGACAGCAGATGTGCAGGAATGGGGTTGGACTGGTGGACTTAACACACATTGGCAGTAAAACCTGCCAGACCGATCTAAGTCAACATGATTATTCATCAGCATGCAGCCTGTTGGTCGAAGGAGAGGCTACAAATTAAGATAAAAATTGTTACGTGGCACTGCAATTACCTAATGCTTCACCAAGCAATAAACAAAGCCCGAAACGTACTAGATCCTCACTGGAAATGCAATTTGCCATGGAAATTGGGATAATATGGAATATTAATGTATATAAAATATGACTTTTCTAATTATCGATGCCACTTACAGCATCACTGGCAGAAAAATAATAGGCTCCATCTTATTTCAGTTGAGGATACTGCTCACTTGAAAACTCGTTACTTACATTCATTAATTAATAAATAGCCATCTCAACATTATAAAAGTTCTACAAACTCTAGCAAACCACATGACTGACTGGAGTAAGACTGAAGATGTATGCAACAATTCTGTAGTCCAGTGCCATCAAATCATCCTCCTCAGGGTCAGAGGATTGCTGGTTTTCTACCTTCCCTTCACCAGGGAGTCAACTGCAATGAAAATCAAACCAGTCAGAACTAATTATTCACTTAAGTATTAAATACCTGGGAGTAAAGAAACCCAGGGCTGGAACTGGATTCGAGGTCCAGATTTAGTGACCCCCGCTGTTGTCAATCATAACAAACACACAAAGAGTACGGGTGGGAGGCGCACAGGTTGTGTCAATAAAAATAACTGGCCCCGTTCTTAGAGCATTTACCAGTGAAACATTCACACAACAGACTGGGAAAATGATTTATAGTCCTCGTACCTACAAATTGAAATGAATCGTTGTGTTCCCAGCTCAATATTCTTACTTTGAAGCTCGGGTGCTCCTCGGAAAATTTTACTTTGGAAAATGCCAGCGCGAGCTAAAAGGTCAACAAAATTTAAGATGACAGGAAGCAGCTACTGAACCCTAAAATGACTTTCAGCCGAATGGCTGCAGATTATTTGTCCAAGCAGTGAAAAAGCTGTCATTTCACAGTAACTCAACATTCACAAAGATAGCGGTTAGCCAGTAAGTTGCATATTTGAGTCACAAATGAGGAACAAATGTAACTTTACAACAACGTAAACCTTTAATTGCTGAATGATTCTGTGGAAAATGAATGGGTGTATTATTTGCGACTTTGAATTTCAACGGGACTCTTTATCAGGCGGTAACAAGGCAATCAGCCAACCTGTGGCAAATATTATTAGCAAAACTGCACCCTGAGGCAATGCAGGCGAAGTGAATAAACACTTGAGGACGTCTTTAATGCGCGCAGTAAAGGTTTATCAGCAAACTTCACCCAACTTTGAGTCACACCTTCGCGCTGTTACTGAGGGGGAAATGGAAAGCAGGCAAACTAATCTGCATTAGGCTTCTTTCCCTCTCAAGTTTTCATTCGGTAAAACATTCAGTTTATGTTGGTAAGCCAAAGTCAAACACTAAAATGTAACTGATAGTTGGCTAATAAGAACTTAAACTAATAAGTGATTTCAGTTAGACTTGGCAATTCAACTGTAAGCTTAAGAAACTTAAGCCATTTCGGCTTAATGTGAAAACCACGACCTGACAAATGAAACTATATGAGAGCTTATGAAATATTGCTATAGATGTTTGCTAACTCGGATTAGATAGCTAGGCAGCTAACGTTAACCGGTCAGAGTGGACAGCTCAGTAGGTAGCTAGCGAATGCCATTTTAGAGACTATCCTTGGAAGTCCGCCAACGAGGCAAAGTCGTCACATTCTTGCAAGAAACAAAATAAAGATAAAGGGAAAATCGCCAGATTATATTCGTTTATTATTCAATTACTTATGTGCTCAATAATAATAGCGGTTTAGTGTTCCAATTCGCAGTGTAAACAACGTTCAACCCCGGTCGCCCAACTTTTGTTACCGTTAGCAAGTTGCCACCGAAAGGAAAAGCACAAACAGCCTCTGAACCGTGTCCATCCAGCTGTGAACTGAACTATGACCAGCTTCCAAATTTTATCAAAAAAAGGAGCGGTTTGCTAACCTGGCTCGCTTTGTAAAACTGTTTCTTCAAGCCCGCCACAGACATCTCGCAGTCAGATTTTCCTCTTTGCACTGCAGAATGCTTTTTCGCAACAATGCTGGTAAGTTGGCTAGCAATGTAGCTGTGTTATTAGCCAGCTAGCACCCCCAGTTGAGTGGGCATCAAGTTCGGACCAGGAGCGTCAAGCTGTTAGCGTCCCAGATGACAAACTCGCCCGCTTCCTGCTCGACCTTAGCAGGGAAAGCAGCAGAGAAGTCCGTATAGCCTGTGTAAGCTAGCCGTTTTAGCAATTCGGATAATTCACTGCATTCATAGTGAGAGGCGGGGTAAATCCACAAAAAATGAACAGAGTGCCCACTACCGTTTGGAAAAAAAAAGTCTGTGGAATATTACAGATAACTGGACACGTTGCAGACTTAACCAGCCTTCCTGTCCCTTTTATCCCGGTCATATCCTTTCCAGTTCATGCAGTTTATACTGAGGCTTGACACCCGACAAATTCAGTTGAAATTAATTTCAAATTAAATTTGTAACACATCTATGCAATTAAGAGCATTCCCAATGACATGTCAGTAAATTGGACGGACTCCCTTTAGCAAGCATTTGAGCCAGTTTTTCAAATTTTCATCTGGTTCATGATACATCATAGTCACGGATTTCTTTGATTCTTTGGTATGTTGCAAGTATATGTGTCAAATGGCAAAATCCAGATTTTTAGGTCTCAAGGCCCGTTACTTTTTTTTTAAGGATCCCCCCAAGGGTTTATCAGCCCTTGGAAGAAAACTGACATTTAGGAGCCTATATCTCAGTGTGCCTACAACAGCTCTGACGCATTTTCATGAATGTGTACAATTAACAATTTACAATTAAAGGTGTCTCCTTTGGAGAGTTAAGGGCACAGCTGCCAGGGGGCACTTCAATTGGCTACCAAAGCCAACGCAACCCATTTTTACCCCGCCCCACCCGAAGGGTGAGGGCAAAGGGGTATTGTTTTTGGCGCGGTTTGTTTCTGTGTTTGTTTTTTTGTTTGTTAACACTCTAGCGGCAACACTAATGGGCACATTCTCCCCAAATTCGGATTAGGGATTGCCACTCACCAAGAATAGATCCCTATTGGATTTTGTACAAGTAGGTTAAAGTATGTGCGAGGGGCAGGGTTTGTTTTCCCTGACACCACTTGTTCATCAGGGATTTACAGGCTGCGCCTTCAGCAGCCCAACATGTTTCACAAATAATATAACAGTATAGTTAGCTCTCTACCTTATTAACATAAATTTGGGTTGGGCTGTTTCGGGCGCAGGTATATAGACAACGCTTTTAATGGTCACAGCACAGTTTTTGCCTAACTATGGGGTGAAATATCTCCATGCGCCCTCGACAGATTTTTATTTTACTTATTTATTTTTATTTATTTTCTTAAAAATTAGGAAAATCCATGAATATGAAGTGTCACCACCTAATGCATTGATGTGTGAATCCTAGAAAAATCGGCTCTTAAAAGAATTCTGTGACTGTGAGCAGCCATTTAGTCCCATGAATATTAATTCGCGAATGCCCTACTCATAATCGTAATGCTTACTATAGACATAAGCGGTGCAGAAAACGTGCCTGAAGCAGCAAAATAAAGTGCAACATTAACGCATCATGCAGATATAGGACAGAGGCTTCTTTATTCCAACACTTTAAAGGTGAGGAGAGGAGCTCATTTGATTGGTGAAGATTTGTCTCAGCTGTGATAAACCCACTCATGCCTTCTCTTCTCCCTCTTTGCCACCTGCGCCGGCAGGAGGGACAGAGGCAGGACAGAGGAGTACTTGCGCATGACAGCACAGGGCATGAAATAGCAAAATACGCCTGAATACACCCCGTTGGCGCGGTGCTCCCCCCATTCGCTGCACCTGGTCAACGAATTTAGAGCCCTTTGCGTTGATAAACAGCATCATGGCAATTTCTTAGCTTTGTTCAATTTGCACCAGCCCCTTTATTGAATTGGCTTTCTTCATTTCTTCCATAAATGCTGATTTGGTCTTGAATTATGTACTGGCACACTTGTATTGTAATCCATGCATGACTACCACAAAGTGTTCACTGACAATCATTCACATCACTGCTTTCATTTGCAAGAAATTCTTTTCCACTCTGCTTCCACCTTCTCAGTTGTCACGAGATTATTGACAATTGTATGAAAGTCATGCCAGGTATGTGAATTTCACAATTCTCATCTCAGGGATGAAAAAAAAGAGAATCTTTCTGTAAAAAGATCTTTATTACATTCTTAAAACGACATACTGTATCCCCATTGCGTAATGCTACAGTATGATTCTTAAATGTTTTTAATAACCCAAGCTCTTTATTAATAACATATCATAAATTATATCACACACAATTACACATGCATGTGCATGAGTGTGTTTAGTCTAATAATTTGAAATAAATTGAAGACATGAAGGACAGGGATACTGAAAGGACAAAATCAATCTTTTTGTGTTTTTTTAAACACGTTTTTAAAAAAATAGAATTACAATCTTACAAGACAAAAAAAGTAGGATGCTAAATAGGAGGTTGAGAGAAAATGGGGGTAAGGATAAAAACAAAAAAAGTTCACAACAAAACCAACACAAAATTCTAAGCGTAAAATCCATCTTTATATTTATTTTATTAATTTTCTTTAGATTCTAAATCTTCTACAAATTCAGACAGAAAAGTCCTGCGGTAATATTGATGCCAGAACAAGGGGTAAAATTCTTTGATACTTCTGTGATTGACATTCACAAGAACATACACTCTAAAACAGTGATCAAGGTTAAAGGTCTGTTCGGTGCAAAGTGTCTTTGCTAGGCTACCTGAAGACACTGTAGGACAGAGAACCCAGCTATCTCCCTGAGCGACTGAGAATGTAGCGTAACTGTTCAAAACACATGAAGATCCACCAAACATCCTACTGCAGCATGGGACACCAAATACCACTTTCTAGGTTTTTTCCTTCCAGATTAATTCCTTCCAGGTGAATACTGATTCTTCAGCCCCAAAATATCTCCAAATATATTCTACAATATATATGGGGAGCCAATACAGAAAGGGGGTGCAGAGAACACATTTTCAAATGTTTTTCAAATAATATATTTCTTAATTTATTTCAACATTTCAAAATATATGGGAGAATATACAAACTATTGCCACCTTATGGTACTAAAATATTTCAAAATATACTGCTTAAAATTCAATTTAGAAAAAAATTATTTTAAAACTAGATAATTATTCTTCTGTTATTAAGTTTCCATATTTGCAATATATGGCAGTATATTTCATTCATGTCTTTGGTATGCCATTAGGCACATGCTTAAAGAGTTTCTGTGCTCTTCAACAGCTCGCGGTTCCAGAAAATAAGTGTGGCAGTATAGCCAAATATCAGTGGTGCTATGAGAGATATTTTGGATGTGCAAATCAAAATTTACTTTGTATAACAGCGGAAAAATCGAATGGAAAAATCACGTCCCTGCTGAAGCTTGAGGGCAACAAACTATAATCCATCAAAACGGAAATGATGAGCTCGTCTCCGTAGCTCACTAAAGCATTGCCACTTGCCCTTGCAATCAATCAAATGCTATGACAAACCCAGTACAGAAGATGAGAAGGGAAAACACTTGGGTCCCACGAGGCCCCTTAACAGGGGCAGAAGTCACGATTTTGGGGCCCATTTCAAAGTGCTACTATGGGGCCCCAAATTCATGTAAATGTGTCGTAGGGCAGTTCTAGGGGGCCCCCATGTGCTTATCGGGCAGAATCATTTGAAGCAGGACGTACAAAGATAAGACTACCTCAGACTCTTAAGTGCTAGACTTGGAAATTATAAAAAGACTGACTATTGCACAGTCCCCGTGTGACACTGTTTTTAGCACCCAGAAAGAAACCAACAAATTTTTAAAAAATTGATCAAACAAACAAAAAAAAAGAACTCCCTGTTCATATGAACTTGAACAGCATAACAAATAGAGAGAGTAGAGAGGATGCACTGTGCCAGCAGTGCAGACTGTATCACTGCGCAGTTCAGACTGTACCACTGTGTAGTTTAGACTGTATCAAGGTGCAGTTCAGACTGCGTGGCAGCACAGTTCAGACTGTATCACAGTGCAGTACTATCGATGTACAGTTCAGACTGTATCAATGTGCAGTTTAATAAGTGAGTATCGTACAGCTAGAGTGCTGTTAAGAAATAATCTAATTGCCACACAAACTACTCTGACAGAGCAATTCTGAATGTTTTCTGTAAATATTATTTTCTATTAATTCTTGGTTATGAATACCATTCAAGACCACTGGAGAATTTTACTCGGATGCCCAAGAATAAATAAAAATAGCTGACTTAAGTATGCTCTCTCAAATTCTGCTGTGTTAGAAACATCTTGAATCTCCAGAAGGCTCCTCAATTTGCCAAAAAACAACAAGTCAACTGCAGAAAGGGTTTCAGTCTAATATTTGTAGATTTAAAAGCTTATTTCCATTAAATTTCAGAGAAAAATAAGTGATCAAAGTGATGAGATATTTTGACTCACCAAGATTTTCGAAACGGTTGAGAAACTTTCACTTGTCAAGCAAACAGTAATGCCAAAGGTAATATTCTCCAATTGATCTAAAGATCTTGCGTCTCATTACAAGACAAAAACAGTTTTTAAGACAGTTATTTTTGGTGTCAAAAAAATGAAGAGTATGCCATCCTCTACAGACGGAGGGTCTCCTGCAGCCTGCGATTGTCACTGCAGGGCAGTTGGCGTCAGGTACGAAAGGCAGCATATTCAATTTTAATTGCCTCACGTGTTTTAACAAACATTGTCAGAAAATACATCTGTAGTGGATTAAAAGGATATATTTCATTTGTCCTTCAGTGTCTTTTGCACTGCAAAAAAATAAAATAGAATATGTACTATATAATAATAATAATAATAGAAGTAGTTATCCCTATCTCAGGGGGGTAGCTGATAGCTCTGTCAACTCTTAAATTGTGCCATAGTGAACACAGGACGATAGAGTAAGAGGGAAGAGGATAAAAGTATACAAGGGCACAATTCACAATCCATAGAGACTGACTGTGGGAAGTCTTACAATACAGTTACCCTAGAGCACCACTTTACAATGCAAATGCCCAAGGATATAGCTTTACAATGCAGATAACCCTAAGCAACAGCTTTACAATGCAAATACCCTGGGGTGCGGTTTTTTCGATGCATATACCCTGACAAAATATTGTCTACACTAGGCACAAGCCATTGTCCACCGTCTGAGTGATGACATCATCAGTGACCCTTGACCCCTGACCTCCCACTCCCAATCATGACCATTCCCTCTGGCAGCTCAGAGCAGCAACTCTGAGCATGGCTGCACATCTCTTCTTCTGTGGTGCAGTCTCTCAGGGTCAAGGTCCCCTTAGTGCTGGTTACATTTTAACAACAAGGTGGTCATACTCGGATCTCACTGGTGAGCTTAATGTTCCGAACGTTCTTTACAAACCGTGTAAAGTTCACCTTCCTGCTTTTTTTCCCCAAAATTCTACATTCCCCCCGCTGAAGCCAGTCCAGCCTATCACGAAGGGCTTGTAGGTCAGAGGGGCAGGTCCTCCAGAGAAACCGTTGGCTTCTGGAGCACAGGATGAAGGTCCACAGTTAGGCCCCGGTCATTTAGTAAGTGCTGCTAATAAGTCTTGTCTTGTCTTCTTCTCTCCAGCCTTCCCATTGAGTTTATTAAGTTTCAGTTCTAATTCCAGTGTCCTGGGATTTTTTTTTTGAAGGCTTGGAGGAACAGCGGTTCAACAAGCTCCCCTGGTTCATCTGAAGTTCCCCTCTTCCTGTCACTCCTTCTCTTTTTTCTCTTTCTTTTCACTCTTTCCCTCTCAATACATATTCATACTTTCTCCATAAATGGATATACTATATATATATGCATGTATAAATTAAAGGAACATTTAAAAATACTTTTGTTTTCTCTAAGTGGCGACTGCAAAGGGAAAAGGGAATCGGGACTGAGGTTTCTCGATTGCATTTTTTATATAAAAGAGCAGCTCCAAAACAAAAATAAAACACTGTCTGAAGGTGTGTACAAACACGTGGCCCGGCCCGTTAATGTCATTAGTGTCTTGTGTGAATGTCAGTGATGCATGTCGATGTGAGTTAAAAAAACGAGACTACAACTAAACAACTAAAAAAAACAAAAACTCAACAACGTAGATTAGCTTTGTGGTGAATGCTACATCGATACTTGTCTCATGCAAAAACCCTGACTGACATTGGTCCCATTAAATTGTTTCGTCAAAAGAATTAAACTGCTTGGTGTAGGCACTAGCCAATCATATGTGGGAGAAAAAAATGGCATTGTAGAAGAAGTGTTTTGTACTGCTGGGTGGGTCACTCAGTTAAACACCATGTCCCAGTGCATCATAAGCCTCATGGCCTAAGATTGACTTTTGACCATGCCAGTACTAATTGTTGATAGTAGCTCCAGATAGCCACTTGGGAGGGTCAAAGTGAGCTAGAAATTTGTATTTAACTGCTTGTTATTAACCCCCACTGGCTGTAAAGGACACTCAACAGCCAGAAGGTCAATACCACTTAATTACATCAAATTGGACTGACTCAGATTCCAACCTATGCTTGCCCAGCAGTAGTTGGCAGTTCAAAAAGAAGCAGCTTTCGGACACCATAAGTTTCAGAGGGAAACAGCAGGTGTCCCAAGCTCTCCTGAATTAGCAGAGTGGTTTGCCCTCAAAACGATGGCAGAAGCCGACAGTTAAACATTCCTAATTCGGGTTGGGATTGGATAAACGCTCCCCTGATTAAGTATGTACAAAAAAAAAATCACAATTCTTCTATGGAATTGAGGTGAAAACACATTCTGCCTCTCAAAGGGCTTCTAATCCATGCCAGTGATGCACATTCTCGGTTTGGTGCCCGGACATGGAGCTAATGAAGGAGCAGGAAGATTTCTCCATCTAGCATTGAGATATTCCTACATTGCGAAGTTTGGGAAGATCTTCTTTAGAGTGCCAGTCCAAAAAAAGAGGGTAAGTGAGAGTGTGGGGTGAAGTAAGTGTGTGTTTGTGTGTGCGTGTCTCTGTGCTGTGCGCATGATTGTCACTGAGCTGCTGGTTTCTGCATATGATTCAACATTCCTCTGCCTAAACTTCTCAACATGCTCCCGGTCTCCTCTCTCTCTTTTGCTCTCCCTCTCTCTAACTGCAGTTAGCCCTCTGTGGAGTCAGGAAAGGCTATTTCGCTGCCAAACACCTCTCGGTAAAGCGGGGGGAAGGTGTAGGCTATTTCCGGGTGCAGCAGGCGGAAGAACTCCAGCTTGTCAATGTGGAGTTTGCAGATAGACTTCATCAAGGGGAGTTTGGACACCATCTGAGAAAAGCGTACAGGGAGAAATATTAACCCCTATATGCAAATTTCAAAAAATGAAAATCCTTGCCTGTTGCGCATGACCCTATTTAAGGCTCTATTACTCTGATTTACGTGACAGAGACTGGGAAAATTATTCCAATGAAACAGAAGACTGGTTTCATTATGAACCTCAGTTACAAAATCGAAGGGTTCAGTGCAACAACGTTATATGTGCCAATTTTACAAAATTTAAGATTGGGATGGTTTACAATATCGCTTTACTTTATTTATGCAACAACAATAAATGTGCTTTACAATGTCGCCCTGACCAGTACACAACATTGGTACATGGTGAAAGTATATTCTGCGTCGTGCCATAAAACATGAGATTGGAGTTTATGAAGTTATGGCACTGAACCCTTCAATTATTTAGTAATGAAATTTAAGAATTTTGTGGACGCCGGCATCTACTATGCACATAGGGGTTAAACAGACTGCTCTCACAAAGAAGTCATCATAACATCTTGACCTGCCCCATTGCAATTCTATTGTGTCTAAATCACTAAAAAATAAATGGATCATTATTACTAAGGCTAGGCAAATATTATGTCAATAATGATATACAGTATGATGCGATATCATCTGAGACATTGAATATTGCGAAATTGTGATATGGCAAAAGTGTAGCCTTTTCTGGTTTTTAAGGCCGCATTACAGTAAGGGAAAGTAGGTGACTGCACTTAGACCGTTCTAGCTGCTGCCTGTACAGCAGGCTTGGTCATCATATCCACATTACTAATGACAGTTCACCAAAAATTGCATTGAATAAACATCTTGTAAAAAGCATCAATAGTTATCTCTACAATATTGATGTCAAGCTATTTGGTCAAAAACTTGACATTCCCTTTTGCCTACATTACCCAGCCATATAACATACTTCCCTGCTGTCCAGAGTAGTAGTGCCCCAGCTTGTCATGAATGGGCAAGTGTATCAGGTTTTGAGTCTGACCAATCACAATGGGCCTGCTAATGTTTTCAAACCACGGTGAAGGGAACTAATAAGTGAAACCAGCAGGTGAAGAGTGATCGGTTGAAATGAAAGCCCGCACACTCACGGCCGTCCATTGAACACAATTGGGCACCACTGGACTACATGAGTATCATTTTAATGCCGGTTCAAAAATGAATGGCAGTTGCTGACTGAAGTTAGGGAAATGTTACCTTGGCCAGTTTCTCCTCAGGAGCGCCACTACGGTGGAGACTGTGCTGTAATGCGACGTAAACTCTCTCCTGTAGTTTCTGGACCTGCTGAGCATCAGTCAACCACGGCCGGTCTAAAATCAACAGAGAAGGAAAGGAAATTCAGAAAAAAGTTTGCACAGCTTGTGATGGCGCGCGTGTGTGTGTCTGTGTATACGTTTGCATGCGAGAGCTTACGAGTATGTGCGCATGAGCATGCTTGTGTGACTGTTTGCATGTGTGCGCACTTATTCTCAAACATTTATTGTGTCCACACTTGTGCGTGCATGTGTGTGTATATGCATTTATACTTGGGTGTGTTTGTGCTTGCATATGTGTGCTTGCGCACACAAACGTGCATCTGTGCAAGGGATATGAGTGTTTGTGCATACATATGTGTGCGCGCTTGTGCATGGCCGATGTGAGTTTGTGTCCACGTACATGGGCATGTTTGCGTGTGCATACGTACATGCGTTTCTGAGCATGCAAACATGAGTGTTAGTGTGTGCATACATATGTGTGTTTGTGCATGTGTGCGCATGCATATGCAAGAGATTGTTTACGTTTGTGTGTGTCTGCTTGCCGAACTTACCAGGAGAGAGGAGGACAGCTGCACTGAACAGGGCCATCTCCTCTTCAGAGAGCTGCAGACGGTTCAGGCTCTTGGCTAACTCGTATACTGCGCTCACAAGATCATCACAACCTAAAGGAAATAGGAGGAGAATGAGAACTTCTGATTTCATTTCCTGTGCACTGTCCTTTAACAAGAGGGGGTTTTGGAATGTTTTGTATTCTAGAACTCCACTGCTATCAGTTACCGTAGTGATTGTGACATCAGCATTAGAATGTCCTGCTGTGGACATTCTAATCACATATTTGTCATCTTACATTTTAGTGGGTTTGTGATGGGTGTCTGTCACAAAAAAATACTGGTTAAAGACAAAGAGCTGTCTTGGAAAAGTGGCAGAACTCATGGTGCTCAACAAAAACCTCAATTTATTGAATAATGTATCTCTTGCTGCAGTGTAAAATGGCCGACTCAACATGCAAGGTGAAAAATAGCAAGTGCTTGAAATACCACAAAACTGGGCAGTTGCGATTTGGAACAAATAAAGGTAAAATGCATTGCTGAGAAAAATTAGGGAAACAATACAAAAATGTCCTCACAGATTCTGTGATAAATCCCCTGCCTAACTTCGGCCAAGCTATTCTCTGTATCTGGTGTATGCTCATTTGATACAGGAAAGAATGCACACAAGAAACATGTGCGTGTGTGTGTGTGTGTTTGCCTGTGTGCATCCATGACCAAGTTTGTAATATATACCATGAAACTCAAATGCTGTGCGTAATATCTGAGCTCAATGAAGGGGCAGTGTTGTGATAATGAATACAGTAATAACAAAGCCTTGACCACAGCTTCCATTGACGCCACAGCCTTCTTCATTACCTACGCAGTGCATTATCAAGGGCTGCGGTGCTCGATGCACAAGAGAGCCTCACCTAGGGCTTTGAAGAGCTGGGGGCCGGCGAATTTGCCATCGAACAGGAGGGTGTTGTTGACAGGGTTGTAAGCACTGGACATGCGTATCAGGAGGACATCGAGACAGCCTGGAGAGAGTGATTCAAAAGAGAAGAGTGCAAACATGGAGTGAATAAACAGAAAGCAAAGTGCTCCAGCAGGCAAACCATACATGCACACAAACACATATGCACAAATTCATTTACCCGCAGAGCGCTAAATGCAGCTATTGTTGTTCATGGATATAAGATATCAAAATAAAAGCTGCTGAAAACCTATCATGTAGTAACATGTTTAGAAGAGCTCCCCTACGGGGGAGTTGCTACATGATAGGTTTTCAACAGCACAAGATAATTAAATGCGTATTTTTAAAAAATTTATATCAGCACTTCGAGGGTTAACTGCATCAAAGATGACACATACGCATGTTTGTTTACTGACAGGGACACAAATCCAGCAGGTTTACAATAAGGATATTACCGATGATTCATCAGATTTAAAAAAAAAATGTAGGTGAGCATTTTTCCACGCATTCAGATGATTTTCTAAACGTTAAAGGGTACTGCTATGGTTTCTGGAAGAGGTGTGATACTGCACCAATGCACAAATTATGCTTCCACTATCACAAACTGCATGTTCACTTCACTTAAATCTTAATGTATTTTGTCTTCGTTCTTTTATATACAATCAATTTATACAGTTGCTCAGTACTTACGAAATTTAAGTTATACAATTTTTACCGAAATTACAATAGCAGCAGGGCCCTTCCACTGACCTGACGCATGACATTCTGAAACACTAAATTAAGATGCTGACCTGCTTTGAGGAGGATGATCTGGTCGTTCTGACAGAGGTCCATGAAGCCACTGATTCTCTTCGCATACTCCACCACATACTGGATGGCATTCGTCAGGTGGAGGGCACACTGTTGCCACATTAATTCCGCAGACTTGGGAAGACAGAGAGGAAGAGGGCCTGGTCAGAGCTACCGAACCTGGCCACAGCACCCAATGACACTGCCCTGATTCTGGAGAGAGGTTGGGTACATAAAATTTCAATGCTAACCAGCCTATCTTCCAACTAACTCGCCTCATCTTGCTTCTACAT
Source organism: Gymnothorax reevesii (assembly GCA_029721435.1). NCBI lineage: Eukaryota > Metazoa > Chordata > Actinopteri > Anguilliformes > Muraenidae > Gymnothorax > Gymnothorax reevesii. The sequence goes on along the minus strand of CM056575.1, from coordinate 26,816,209 downwards.
CCAAACGGGTCTGGTTATTTTATGGACAGAACAGCAAAGACAGCCCTAGGTGAGCCAATTGCATCAGAATGCCCATCAGAGTGAAGAGAGTTTTGCAGCAGGAGACAAACATATTGACACCAGCTGCCTACTGCCTGACAAGGAACATCTGAAAAGAACATTGGCATAAGTTGGCTGTGCTTCATTGACAAGTTGTCTTTTTTTAAATGTCATGAATGCAATTTGCTCAAGCCTAAATATTAAGGGCAATTTGTGGAAGGAGGAGGATATTGAATTCACGATGTGCAATTATAAATAATCAAAATAATAATAAATTATAATTATTAATGATGAAGTTCAGACAATATAAAGTGTCAGCTCTGCCCTTTTCGGCGTTAGTAAGCAACGAGACAACAGTAAATGAGAAATCACCTGTAGGGGGCCACAATAAAATCAGTGCAGTAGGCAGGCCCTTGAGCAAGGCTCTTAACCCCTCAATGCTTTAGGAGGATTTTTTCCAAATAATCAACAGTAAGTAGCTCTGGATACAGTGTTGGATAACAAAACTATAATGAAACATGATGTAATCGCGTCCGTTTTGTGGAAAACCTTGTAGACTGCTGAACAGGTGACCGACTACAAGGCTGGTATGTGGTGTCAGGTATTGCTCACCTTGTTCTGGAAGGTGCGGACATCCTCAGGTGAGTACATCGTCCACATCAGTCTCTTGAGCTCGTCGGCGCTATACTGACGTGTCTCCAGGTGCGACTTCACCACGCTCTGCATTATGCGCTCTGAGGAGGAACAGATGGCACCCGCAACAGTGAGCCTAAACACTGCTTTTCAATGATGCGGCAAATGTCACGCGTATAAACACATATAGGGACATGTATAATCCCACAAATACACACTAACATGCACTCAAGTACACATACGGTATGTGCACACACAAACACATGCACAGAGGCACTCATATGCACACACGTACACTCACACACATACAAACACACAACTGTTACACATGCTCATAGCGACCTCAACACAAATGGCTACAAGCTGCGTAATTCATATTTTTGAAAAAAATTATCATTTTGGCCTGAATATTTGGGGAAAATAGATTACTGTGCGACTATTTTTAGAAACAATTTGGCAGAACAAGGTTAGTGAAACTTTTTTCACTTGTGAAACAAGGAGTTCCTTAGCCAATCAGCGCTGTCATGACTCATATATGTTCTGGACATTGAAATTTGACAGAAAACTCCTCGTTGAAGCCCGTTGGTTTAAAGTCGAGGGACAACTATCTGACTCAGGCCTGACGGACTCAGGCCTGGTTCCACAAGTTCACGGCCTGTATTGACCAGAAGCCTTAAAAGGACAGATGCTAGAGACGCTGGCTGGCACTTACCTATCTCCAGCAGGGAGCAGCCGTCTGGCATCGTTCCGAACAAGGGGTGTGCGAACAGCGAGGGCGCGTGCAGCAGCTGGTACTCGTGCTTGACCTGCGCGACGTCGCCGAAGTCCAGGCCGCTCTGCTCCGGGGAGCTTTGGGAGGAAGAGGAGGACCCGGTCCCCGAGCTCTCCCCGCCACTGCCCCCGAGTAACTCCAGGCCGCAGTACTCGCCGACGGCGCCCTCTGGTGTCAGGGGCAGGTCGAACAGCAGCCCGTCCGGCAGCGCTGCAATGTCGTCAAAGTCGCTGAGGGCCGCGCTGGAACCTCTGCTGTAGGCGCGGCCGAGGCTCCCCGTATCGCAGGCCTCCTCCCGGGCCCCGCCCACGGCCCCGCCCACAATGCCCGGCAGCTCAGACTGAGACTGCTGGTGCTTCTGAACCTCCGCGTACAGACTGTCTCTCTGCTTTTTGGACATGCGGCCGAACTTCACCGCTGGAGGGAGGGAGAGAAAATGACAGCGATAGAGAGAGAGAGAGAGAGATCACACATTAGTTTTTGGGTTTGCTTTCTGACATATGTTTATTTTATAGTGTTTATTTGTTTACATGCATGAACTATCCCACTGTGGATTATGCTCAGAGTAATGTGTTTTTTTTTCAGTTTTGTCCACAAGTGCACTTGAATAAACCACATCAGTGATGTATTTTTGAACTGAACAGAGTTGAAATTGTGAAGCTGAGAGATATAACATTTACTGAGTCAGAATCCATGAGAATATACTGAAATATTCTCGGAGCAAGGCTTGAGAAAGACGGGTTTGTTGCTAACAGAATCTCAATAACGGTTAATGTTGTTCTACTAGCCACCTTCACAAGTATTACATGGTCAGGCCTCAATTGTAATGCCCTATACAAGTAACTTGTGTGTTTACAGGGGTATAAACAGATGTATGAGGAGAAATGGATAATGGCACCAAAATGGCAGGTGCATCATCGTTCCAGCAAGCAGACAGATAAGAACAAGAGTGAGCACCATAATTCATCAGACGCCGGCACATTTTTACTTCTGCCAAGAGATATTCTGATCACTATTGCGCAAGTGTGTGTGTGTGTGTGTGTGTGTGTGTGCACACGCTCATGTGTGGGTTTGTCAGCGGGATTACTAAAAAACTACTGAACCAATTGCCATGAAATTTTATGAGAACTTGGACTGTATAAATCAGAAGAGGTGACTAAATATCCAGACCATTTGGATACTGATCTAAATTCTGCAGCTGATTGAAAGTGGATCAAAACCTGCTGGCAGAGGTATGCGTCGCTGGGTGCCCTCTTGGTTCTTTTGGTTGAGTAAATCACTGTGTCTGAATCCAATGAAATATGCACTTGACATACAGAAGAAGAGGCCGAAGACATTAAAAGTCCCTTAAAGCAGGAGCTGAGGATGGCTGCAGCGCAGGCCAGGCACAGACTTCAAAAGGTCATCGATTTGCGACCAAATGTTTAAATATTTACAGTCTTTTATTTTTTGATGCGCCTGAAAATGAAGGGGCTGTTTCAAAAGGTGCCGCCATTTCGAACCGGCTCTTCTGATGCGGATGAAAACAAGAGCAAACTAAAGCTCACAGCCTGCACTTCAATCTCATTGTCATTGCATCCTTTCATGCACGAGAGCAGAAACAAAACAGAAATGTGTCACCGCCTAATGATTAATGGTGCTCACTGTATGCAACAAAAACATTATGCACGCTGTGCTGAGGCCAAAAATGGGCATGTTTCAAATCCATTTGAAATCCTGACAATTTATTCCTGCATACATACATCTACAATATTGTCAGCGTGCACCAGGCGCAAAGACACGAGAAGATTAATGACATAACGGTGAAAAAACACCCACGCATTGCTATTATTCTTGCCAGCCATTTCCTGATTCAATCACCTTAGAAAATAATAGCGCCGCGCTGAAGTTCTATTCCATTTTTGAACAATAAAAATACATCACGCGCGCCGTTATTCAAAGGAGAGGAAGACAAAACTCGAGAAAGCAACTTGCACTCTGTATGCAAATTTCACGCATCGTTATGCCAATTAGCACTGCTCCAGAGAACGACTACAGAAAACGACTCATACAGTTACCGTCCTCATTACACAAACGGAGACAACAGGATTTCCGCCGAGCGACAGCAGTGTCAGGTCCTCTGCTCACCAAAATACACAACCGGTAAAATGAAGGGCCGTGCTCACTACTGAAAGGGTGCGCTCATTTGAAATACCTCCTCAGAAGTCTCAGGCAGCCCATATAGCAAAAGACATTAATTCAATGTTGGATTAGGTCCGATTGGTTATTTTTGGTTGAGGTTGAAAAATCTACGTTGATTTAATGTTTAATTACAGTAACCATTTCAACGTTTGAAAAACTGTTGTTGAATCAATGTAGTATAGATGATGATTTTTCAATGTTGAAATGCCCAACAATGAATTGACATCGTTTCAGTGGTGCTGATAAAGCAGCTGTTCTCAACCTTGGTTTCTTAAAAGAAAATTGGATATCGGCAATTTACAAGCTCACAACACATTTTTGAATATTCACCCATGAAATAATTATAATCAAGTATGGGGTCCCCCAAAACATGTCCCTGTAATGTGGGGTCTGTGTATAAAAAGGTTGAGATCCACTGCAGTATAGCATACTTAATGGACCATTTCAGCATTTTAACCTTCGTCTTTGTGTTTTTAATATGCCTCATTTAAAAAAATAATCATTTTACTCTATTTGGTGTTAAAGTTCCGTTCGGGTTGCTCCAAACTTGTCTATTAGTGACATCACTGCCATTCAGGCATATAGCAGTGATATCGCTGACTAGTAGACTACTTTGGCATGCTCCTTGTTGAACTATACCATAAATAGAGCAATAAAGTGATTATTTTTTAATGAAGAGAGAACCAATGTATAATGCAATGCATATACAGCGCCCTCCATAATTATTGGCACCCCTGGTTAAGATGTGTTCTTTAGCTTCAAATAAATTCAGTTTTGTTCGAAATAATATAGGACCACAATGAAAAAATAGGAAAATCCGACCTGCATTTATTCAGTGGGAAAAAAATCCCACATTAAGAAATTATTCTTTTACATGAAATCATGTGTGCCACAATTACTAGCACCCCTGATGTTAATACTTTGTACAACCCCCTTTTGCCAACAAAACAGCACCAAATATTATCCTATAATGTTTCACAAGATGGGAGAATACAGAAAGAGGGACCATTCCTCTTTTCACTATCTCTCTAAATCAAGCCAAAAAAAAATGCCACACTTTACAGCTCACTAGGTACATGATAAGTTCTGCAATGATATTCAGATTTTGTTCCATTGATTGTCGCAGATTTTGTACCATTTGTCATGCCAAATATGGTACATGTCTGAAAGTCGAACAGTGTTTTAATACATCTCCGTGTCCGACAGTCGGATGGTTTCAATATAACTCTGAGTCCGACAGTCAATTATTGTTCTTAATTTCTTCAAATCTACTGAATCTTTTAAATATTAAACAGGAATGTTTCAATAAGGGGGCTCAGTTCTTCAAGATGAGTACCGAGAATTTCAATCAATGTTTCTGTTTACGCTCTGCTCAATAAAGTGACATTGACATTGGCGACATTGGCGCGGGACTTCGTGCATTTATGAAGAATTTAGCAACCGTCAGGCAGAGATCCCTAAGATACTCCGCGTCCGATATTCATAAAAGTTCACATTTTTTGAGTATTCCAGCAATTATTAGACGTACAAACTTGGCCATGTTTGTGGTCGACCCTCACAAAATGCAAATTGATAGCTAATGACTTTTCTTGGTCTTTTTATTTGTCTGTTTTCTTCCGTTGAAGATAGACAATAGTCTTTATTCGGTCTCTCTTTGGAAAATTAGTCAGATGGATCGAACAGTTTCACGCTTTATTTCCACACGAGAGATAAAATGGCGCTTGCAGTCAGTGAGCAAATCAATTCCATGACCATTGACTTTGTGAATGAAATATCGCATGCATGATCAAGACTGCTCCCAAAGACCCCAGCTAGGAGTAAGCAAATGACATAATTTAGATAATGGATGTATGGATGACAAGCGTGGGCTGCATAACACTCACCATCTCGGCTCATGCCCAGTGCCAGGCACTTCTGCAGCCGGCAGTGCTGGCAGCGGTTACGGTTGGTGCGGTCAATGAGGCAGTTCCTCTGCCGTGAGCAGGAGTACATGGCATTATTCTGCTGACTGCGCCTGAAGAAGCCCTGAACATATAAATAAACAGAGAGAGAGAGAGAGAGAGAGAGAGATTGGGACAGCGAGTTAACTTGTTTCAAGTTTTTGATGCTGCACATTGTTCTTACTCTTACAGGTAATTTCCCTACACTTCACAGTTTTACCACATTTTGAGATTGGTACCAGATGAAATACAACCATCAGTTGGCTACTGTTTGGGTAACCATTTCTTGTAGAAAAAAAATAATAATAATGAATGATTTCTTTAACACTTGATGCTTCAGCCATACAAAAGCAGCTTTCCTTACAACAATAACACAAAGAGAGCTGAAATCGGGTAATTGAGGGAGAGAGGTGAATAAAATGTACAGAATACATTCTTATGAGTGACACAGGAGAATTCATTACAGTATATTGACATTACAAATACAAACAAGCAGGGGTAGGCAGCATTATAAATGAATCTCTTAGAAACATGTGCTTGTATGTAATATCGGTCACCAATTACTTGTGAAAAATGGCACATTTTTGAGAGGCACACTGCAATAAAGTATACTGTATAATCATCAAGTACTTGGACACCAACACAATTGCTTTGGGCCACAATTCCTATGTACAGAACTTTACTCGAAATGACCGTAAATACCTTCTAGTTCTAGATGATCATCTGTACTTAATTCTATCCACATGGAATCAACTGAGAAGGAATCAAGGCCTTTCAAAATTGTATCACAGTCCAAATACTTACAAGAATTGACAGGATGAGAATTGAGAAGTGCTCACCTTGCAGCCTTCACAGGTGATGACGCCATAGTGGATTCCTGAAGACTTGTCCCCACAGATCTTACATGGGATCACCTCAATTTGAGCTGAGGACAGAAGGGCAGGTATGAAAGAGAGTGAGTCTAACTGAAGAAGTACATGGGAGCAATCTAATTATCCAGAGATTTACCACTCATAATTTCTATTTGCTTCAATTTAATGTGCTCTATGGTGTATCTCAGTATTATTGCAAATCAAGGCATCCTCAATGACCTTCTAAGAAAGATCAATAGACGTTCTCAGATTGGCTTTTCAAGCAACATTGCTAAAATAAGGAGACAGTTATTCGATGACCATTTGACTCAAAGCGTAGTGAAGGGTTAACCATTTTAACTGAGTTTCAGTTAATGGAAAATGACAAACTGCATTTGGAGCAGGAATCTCAAACTTCAACCCTGGAGACCCACTGTGTCTGCTAGGAGTCAACCGTGTGTTCAGCACTGATACGTCAAATTTGCGTCACTGTTTAGAGGATGGTTCCACACATCTCGTTTCCTAGGGCAACATTTGCGGCTGTAGGGACCAACCACAGATACACCCAGACGCACTATGTTAGTTAGCCAAGCAGGACCTGTTCCTGGATCAACATCCCACATTGTGATCCTGAGCCAACCCTGCGATCAACCAATCACAGCCCTCTGACATCATCAATGAGCTTTATAGTCTAAAGAGGTACTAGATTGAAGAGGTTAAATACTAATGACTTACTAGCCATACCATGCTCTGCTGAAGGTTGATTGTGACCAATAATCCTGACGAATATCGACATGACCCGTTACCATGTTAACAAAAGGCAAAAACTGATAAAAAGACCCAAATTTCTGTAACAGGGCGAGTTTGTTCCATCCCAAATGGCGGAAGACACAGGTAGGCTCCTCTGGAACACAAATGCCAGAGGGTGCGGGATCCCTTGGGTGGTTTGGGAGGAGATGCGTCACAAAGGCCGGTCATACTGAGAATTAATATATAAAAAGTTATGCAGTTACATAATTTCACACCTGAAGACAGAGAAGGCCCACAAAAACTGAGGGCTGAGATTCAAGATTTTAACGTTCCCTCACTGTTAACTACACTCACTCTCAAAAACACTACATTCATATCCAAAACTTCCAGTGTCACTGGTTGCGGCTTCTTTTTAACAAATTGTGCATCAAAGTTTACATTTTTGTGCTAAAAACAGTCTCAAATGACCCTTTTTAAAGTCATCAGGTCACCTTTCTCCAGTATCCAGACTGTCCGTTTACTGTCTACGGTCTGTTTGCACGCCTTGACATGCACCGTGATTCCTAGATAAAGACTAATATTTGCTCCATCGATGAGTGGTCATTATGTTTTGGCTTGTTGGTACACATGTAATTTACATGCATCACAAGGGAAAAATCTTAATATTGAAGTGTGTTTTACATGAGCTGTTCTCAGCTAGACATGGGGGTGTGATCAAAACAACGTTTTACTTTTTTCAAAACTCCTCCTCTTTTGGAAGTGTAACTCAAGAGGGTACCCAGATAGCAAAAAGTAATTGAATCAACATTGTGATATGGTCAGACTGAAGATCACAATCAACATTGATGTCAGATATTGAAAAAAACATTGAAAGTGCTCGTTATGATCAACATGGAACTAACGTTGAATTTCCAATCAATTCTGACAATGAATCAACCTTGATTCAGCTATGATATGATCAACATTGAAAGAATGTAGAATTGCATCAACATTGATTCAACTATATGTATGCATTGCATTATACATTGAAACAATGTAATTATAAAAGGGCCATTTCAACACTTTTCAACCCTCCTTTGTATGTTTTTAATATGCCTCATTAACACATAATCATTTTTTTACTATATTTATGGTATAGCTCAACAAGGAGCATGCCAAAGTAGTCTACTAGTCAGTGATATCACAGCCATATGCCTGAATGGCAGTGATGTCATTAATAGACAAGTTTGGAGCAACTCCCACAGAACTTTAAAACACCAAATAGAGTGAAACTTTTTTTTTAAAATGAGGCATATTAAAAGCATACAGATAAAGGTTAAAATGCTGAAATGGTCCAATAAGTATGCTTTACTGCAGTGGTTCTCAACCTTTTTAAACAAAAGACCCCACTTTACAGGGACGTGTTTTGGGGGACCCCATAATTGATTATAATTATTTCGTAGGTCAATATTCGAAAAAAATATTTGAATATTCAAAAACATCTTTTAAAGATTCAAAAGAAATAACACTTCTGCACTTGTGACAACTATCAGCACCATTAAAACAATGTCAATTCATTGTAGGGCATTTCAACATTGAAAAATCATCATCTATGCTACATTGATTCAACAACAGCTTTTCAACCATTGAAATGGTAACTGTAATTGAATATTGAATCACAGCATAGCTTTTTCAACCTCAACCAAAAATAACCAATCTAACCAAAATCCAACATTGAATTAATGTCTTTTGCTATCTGGGTAATGACTATTAAAAAACAACCGTAAACCCAACCACAAAACCTGCCTCAGAGGATCAGAATTTTAACATAAAAAGACTACATCGTTTCTGCACACATCCCACCACCTCCCTGATGTGCCAGCCAGTTCAACTATAATACAAGGAACTTCAGGTATTGCTAAATAATGGAGATAAATTGAGCTGAGGGCAGTAGTAATAAAGAGCCACACAAGCTTGATGGTTTCAACCTGCTCATCAGCATCAAACATAAAGCCAAGAATAATGACATTTGCTTTGTATTCAGTAAACTTTCAGCAGATTGAAAAGCACTTCCCGACACTCACCACCAGGACACAAGCTGAAGCTTGATGGCTCAAATGAAAGCACTTACACACCCACTAGGATTGCTTGGTATCTTGGCTTACAATTACTTATCGATGGCTGAAAAAGTGATCATGCCTGACAGATGACAGATGGAAAAGTTTTGTTTTTAATTCCCAGTTTCACAAACTCAAGTCCCCATAATGCACAAGAGTAATTTATCAATGGTTGACCATAAGAGGGCAGTGTTTTCTGAGTTGTGGAATGGGCAGAAGGGTGTGGTTTTCATGTTGTCAGACCAAAGAAATGCGCTAACAGAACAAGTTTTATTGCTTATAGCAAGGACATGGAGATCCAAGCATGCGGGAGCAGTTTCTACCAGCATTTTCTGTTATTGACAAAAAGCAGCAAACCAGCAGAACCTGACTGTTGCTCCAAGCTACCGCCCGGGTTGAACATTTTGTGCATTTAGACCTGACACGTCCTCACTCACATTACGACAAAAACCTTGCAGTTATATCATTCATGCTTTCACTTATCAAGAAAATCAACTCCTTAGAGTCAGCGAACAGTCTACTTGAGTTAAGGGGAGAAATACAACCGTTACAACTGAGCCCCTTGGAACAAGATTGGTCCAACTAATGTTTTTTATTTTTCATTTAGGATAACAATTGCACTGAGCATTTTATGCGTTCTTGAAGTATGGAGCATATAGCCGGCCTATTGAAAACTACCGCAACTGCACCAAGTTAATCCATTATTGTATTTAACAGATAGACCACTAAGGAATCATTTCAAGTTTAGCACTTAAAAAAAAGACAAATCTGGAGTTAGACCACTTTTTTTTTCCTCAGAGGCTCGATTAATAAGAGATTCCATGTTACTCTTCTGATTTAGAATCAATGCCAGTTGTAATTACAAACCAGCTGCTGCAACAGATGAGCAACACATGAATACAGGCAGACAAACTGTGAGAAACCTGAGGGGCAAATGAATTAAAAGCTTATTTTACTGCAAATGGCGGCCTCTTGTAAACAAGCTATAACAGATCAAGTGGCCACACACTTCTAATGCTAACAGAGTGAGGTCATTTTGGATTTCCAGCAGTTTTTGTGAATTCTACAGAATACGGGTGGCATTCAATTTTAATACCAACCTAAACACACGCTGATGGGCTGGCAGGACTCTACCCAATGGAATGCCTGATGCTTTATTTCATACACAGCTACTGTATTACATCATGTACATGAACTGTTTACACATTAACCTCCCGAAACCTAGCGTGCCTGTATGAGGACATCACATTTACGCTTTTCTGCAGCTGACATATCAATGTGGTAAATTTAGAAAAATTTCCCTTCCATGTAGACAGTTTTGTCTGGCATACTGTGATATAAACAGCATGATGCTATTAAAAAAACACAATTTGAAATACACCATTGGCTTTGTTTTCCTCAAAACAGCACTGCCAGTTCAAAGACAATGCCTAGTTATCATAGTTATCAGGTGCAATTAATCACAAATAGAAAAATAAATACTAATTTAACCCTTTACACTCCAAGTTAGAAAAAGGATTTTTTCCATATTATAGCGCAATGTCACGAACATACTCTGTCTTTGATGGTTACAGTCATTCACTGAAGCTACATCAACCTTACAATAAGTAAAATATTCAACCCAAAATGGCAAGTTTTTATGGCCGCAGCATTACATCTAATGGAGAATATCTAGATTTTGTGCGCCAGTTTATACATATTTCCGACAATTCAGGAAGACATATTTGGGAACTATGGAAATATTAGCATCCGTTTCAGACATTAAAACAGGCCTCAAGTTCCACAGGTTAAAATGAAGCATCAGCTTCTAACGAACGCACATATGAGATCGGCAGAGTTGAAGAAGTCCAGAATGCACACAAAAAACTGGGGTCTCAGGAGGTTCAGCAAAAGTCCCAAAAATATTTCCAGAAGAACAAATACGCATAAAAATAAAGTTGAAAAAAGGAACGGGGCTACAAGTACAGACATCAACACTAAGTAAATGTGTGAGCAGTATGTTGTCTGGCATTACACCTTCGAGAACAAGCTGTTCCGTTCACTCTGCTGTTTGTCCAATGGCTTGGGCCTCTCACATCCCAGAATAGCTTGTAGATTGCATTAGCTGAATCCCCCCCCCCATCATAAAGTTTCAGCCGCCTGTGGACGTGTCAGGTACGGAAACAAAAGATTGGCTTCGTACAGGAGGTTCTCGAGATAGCAGATAAAATGGCAGCTCAGGAAGACACGAAAATGACTTGGCCTTTCACGGGATTTGCCCAGGGGCACTCAGAATGTGTGCCATCCCCCCCCCCCTCTCGGCGGCAATGCACCGTGTGATGCAAGCCAGCGTTACATAACATCTCATTACTGAGAGCTCCTGCTGCGGCCACACTCAAGCAGATAATCGAGAGCTGCGAAAAGCATGCACGTAATCAATATCTTATGCGCAGCAGTGGGTTTGGATGTGTGTCACTATTGACAAATGGAAAAAAATCAGGGGTGCACAGCATAAATTATTTAGACAGTCTTAGACAACAGACAGAATTTTCTTTTCACAAGCAATGGTTTACTATAAAAGAATTCTAGTCCAGTTAATGTTTGTCTGAATAGCTGTGAGACACAGAAATCCCAGATCTCAGTTCACACACCAATAAGCAAAAAAAAAAAAACAACAAAAATGTTGAAATGTATGGCAGTGAAAGACACGTCTCTCTCTGGCATTTCTCTCCACCCCTCACTGGTTCCCCCACTGGCCCCCACCCTCTCTGAGTGTTATATAACTGCCGTCTGGCCGCATTCCATGAGCACTCTCATTCAAGGCAGGTCACCCTAGCAACGCAATGACGAGCCTACCCCTTCCCTTCTGGTGCCTGCTCGCATTGGCTCAAAGGTGAGGGGCCTCGTCTCTGATAGGCCAGTAGAGATGTCACTCACCAGCGCAGCACAGTCAGGCTATGTGGAAGAGCTGTCCTACTGACACAGTTTCCCATTGAACAAGCGGGAGGCCTGTGGGAGGTGGCCTAGCTAAAACAATAATCTGATTTCATATTTTTTTCAAGCATTTAAGGTGGAACCACACATGGCTAAAAATATCAACATCTGACTCACAAGCATTAGTCGATAAAATGATTTCAGTGACAGCACCAAGGAAGCAGTCTATTTAGCTACACAGAGACCAATTGGTCAAATGCATCCAAAACACATAAACATAAGAATAAGATGAATATAAAATATGCCATCAGACAACATATCTAACTGGAAAACTATCTAGAAAAAAATAACCGCCTGACTACAGTTCGCTTTGCAAGGTGCGCGGTTACACGGACTTTCAACGCTTTTGGCAGTGCGTCAAGTGTTCGACTGAACTCTCAGCTGTCTCTAAGCGCTCCCATGAAACTATTTTTAACGGCTTTTAGTGGATATATGCCAAGGGTATCGCTACAGACTTCTAGGTTACACTTCTCCATGCAACATGGCACCTTCAGAGCACAAACAGACAGGTGCACACTACGTTGTTGCACGAACACAGAAAACACGGGCAATACCACCGTGAGCAACTGCAGTTGGAAAGGGAAGATGTTTATCATTTATGCTGCCCTCCATTTCTGCAAAAGCTGCTCTCAACAGATAACAGTTGTGCTGCAGGATATAGCATTCTAAAATCCCTTTCAATGTTAGGTTAGATTTTTTTAACTGGTCTGGAACTCCTTTTAACATAATTCCTTTGTTGCTGTTACATAAAAGCAATATAATGCTCAGCACAGAATCCTCACATATTTATGAGCTGGCAGCTTAAAGGGTCAAAAATCTGATTTTCAATCAAAAGGGTAATAATAACAGGACAGACTCCATGCAGCAGGTTTAAACCTGCAGTGCCTGACTGTGTTCACAAAGGTGCCTCTATCCACACAGCTGTTTGGAGAAAAACTTCTGCAACCACAATGACTTTCCTCTCCCGGCACCAAGAACTAGAAAAAAACATATGATAGTCCACAGCTTCAGTAATTAAACAAATACCACTCATCCTATTGCATGTCTGTGATCGAGGGAATCCATTTGAGAGTACTGAATGAATCAAAGCACAGAAAAGTGTTGAGTGTTTAATCCTAAAGAGACATTTTTTCTGAAGTGAACAAAAGACCTGCTACTTACGTGTTACAAAATATTTTTTGGCAATTTAAAGATTAAACTGAGCTACAAAATAAATAATTTAACATCCATATTTGAACACTCACAAAAACCTCCATTTTTGCATTCACAGCAAGCTTTAGTGAAGTCAAATGTCCCCTAGCTCTTCAACAACAGGAGGGAAAATAAGCTCTCGCTGAAGACCTGAAGTGTCTCCCTCCTCTGACGACCAACAGCTGAACAGACCAGCATTTTAACACTCTGAGATGAATTTTTTACACCAATACAACAAATGCTACAAACCCAAACAAAAGTGATTGTAGTATTTTTTAAAATGCTACAAAACAACTCTTTGTTGATACTAAGCAGATAATTTATTCAACATTGGTTTTGCCTGAAAGTGGTCTTGCGCCGTGAATTAGTTTCTTGTGACTTACTGCTTCCTTGATTATTGAAATTACCAAAGCTCATGAGAAAATCTTGAATTGGTTCAACCCTCTAATCTTACTGACTACATCAGTGTCTTGTTAGACGAAAAGTAAAATAAATAACCTGTTTTGTCCAAATATCAGACTAAAATACTTGAACGAATTGGCATAATTGACTTGAATGATTGTTGAATGATTTAGCAGCATAGAATCACATTTGGCGAGTGGCCTACATGAAAAATAGTTAACTCTGCAATGGATGCACTATGAGCAATTGAGCAAAATTCTGGTCTATTGACGCAATGATCCGATTTCCCTGAAGACTCACCAAAACAAACAGGGCACTGTTGTTTATATTTGGTAAAATATTTAATTAATACCACAATATAGCGCTCAACCAAAGACCTTTTTTAGCTGGTTTGTTTCCTGCGAACCACTACCAGCGCCTTTATGATAATGATGATATTCTGTCTTCTTAACAGTATTTCAAGAGTAATCCTAGAGCCAGCCAGAGAGAAGGTTTTCACATTTTTGTATGAAACAAATATTTTAGATTTCAAAACCATGTCACAATGAGAAGGCATTAAACAATTACCAAATTATAATTCATTTCAATTTTACTGACTGGCTCTCGTGGAGTAGGTTCCAGCATACTTATGTGCAATAAATACTGTATGACACGTCCTTGAACTCAAGTCCTCGACAGTGGACAAAAATTAATTTTAAAGACTTGGGTCATATTTCTGGTAGCTTTAATTGTAGGTATACACAATAGCCCAATATGTATGAGAGGCCTGATCGCATTTCCTAGCTTTTTTTAAAACAATTAACACAAAACATTGAGTAGCATTTGTACAGATTCTGAAATGATATTTAGCCTTCATCGATTAGCTGGCTGAAGTGCACTTTCGACAATGTCTTCAACAATGTCTTGCACTCTTTTCCCTTTCATGGGACACAGTAAATTAATTTGCCTCAACAAATTTACACAATCCCATGGCATGCTACTCTCAACATTGAGTAGCGCGCTGATGTTCATGAGACCAGTCACAGTAACCCTACCTAAATGTTATTTTTTTTGCACTTTTAGTAAAGCAATATGCATTTTAATTACATTTGTTTATATTTTCGTGAATATGTTTGATGCAGTCAACTAGTTTCTTAACTCTGAGAATTTTTGCATTTTAAACCAGGATTTTTACATTCGAGTGCAGAAGCACCCACAAGCATGAAAAAACTGGACTGAAGAATTGTGTCAATCAATGTTCAAAACTTATAGTGTCAGTTGGCCATCTCATTAGTCCAGGATAGAGCTCATCTCAGCTGGCTCTTAGCTCATTTATCTAACTTGGTCAGTGGACGAGGTCCAAAGTTCCTGTTTACTGTGCACATTACACTTATGTAACAAGCTGAACAGTCAACCTACATTGTGGATGCTTCAAGTGCAGCTCATTTTTCATACCCAGAACAAGGTAAAGTGCACTTAGAGATGGAGACCGCACATTGGCCTTGGTTAAAATTTCCTCACCGTGAGTGAATGTACACACAGACCTACTTTAGTCTGCATTCACTTACAGTGCCTATAGTTTTGTTAACTGTTTTGAGGACAAAAGTTTCCACATAATGCAGCAGCATCTGTATGTTCCTGCCTCCTATCTCCTCTCTATTAAAATGAACCAAAACATTAAGTCAAAAGTGCACTGGGGTCCGAGGGCATTTAAATTGGAAATGCACACGCAACTGAATACATTTCTTCAATGCAGAAGCACTTCTCAACACTTACGTAGAGGTCTAATGTCTAAAAATAATGCCATTTTCTATCAATAACAAGAAAATTCACCCTCACATTATGCTCCCAGTGTTTCGAATGTGATGATTAGAGGGGTAAAATTTTTGTTATACTTTATGATTCTAACACTTTCTCATTGACTGATTGCAAACACAGCTGCCTCATTGAGAGTAATCTGTTCCAAAGCAACATGAAGGCATATTTTCGAAATACAATGGCACCCACTGGAGGCATATTTTTATGTAAGTGGCAAACTGACTGACTGTCCCAGAATAACTAGCTCTGTCTTCTGCCGGTGGTTAGTCCTGGGACACCACTAACAGCACAGACATCACTCACAATTCCCAGTCAGTGGCTGGGCAGTGTCTGAATTTCCAATGCACACCACAAACACCAGACACAAGTTGCACTCGCCATTTTGCGGCCGTGCCTTGGCTTCATTTCCCATGGACACCATACACAGAATACACATCTCACATTTCCCACTCTGTGGCTGGATAAAGACTACAGTTCCCAGAATTCAGAGCTCTTCATTATTCGCACAATGTCAAAATCTACTTCTGAGAAAGGGGCCCAAGGTGAGTCCACAGGAGTTTCCCAGAAATCATACAAAGAGATGAGGATGGATATCAAATTCAGCAATTAATAAAAACATGAAATCAACTGACTAAAGTGCCCCTTACAGCTGCTCTGCATAATTATCATTTTCATCTCTTGTATTTGAACCCTGCAAAGTGTCGAAAGTTGTGCTGTGTCAAGAAAATAATTAACAATTAATATTAATACTACTGACCTAAGAGTGACACCACTAAATGGTATTTCCATTATAAAAACAGTGTGTTGCCGCAGCAATATACATTCATGCAGACAGTCCGTGACATCCCAAGTCCCTGTCAGTTTGCCTGCCCAGAACAACATGTATGGGCATGTTCCCCTGTACTCTTAATGTGTCTTAAGAGCATGCCACCAGGCCTTGCGCAAGATATTCTCAGTGTTTACTCTTGCATCCACAGATTTTTCACTAATCTGCATGAAGAATTGACCATCAGGAACAATATAGATACATCGATTAATTCATTAATTGACTGATAGATAGATTGATTGATTGATCAGTTCACACTGGGTGTATTCACTTTGCTCAACCCTATCAGCCATTCAAGGGCTATTACCAAATTACTTATGCGGTGTTGAGGAGAATTCAAACTGCTTCTCTGAGATTCATCTCTTCTTCAACTCACTGATTCAATTTTAAGCATCTCACAGAAGCAGTACACCATCTCACTGACAGCTCCAGAGCAAGGAGATGAAAACTCCATTCTGGACTGTGGGTGTGTACACGCTGAGCTTTCACCTTCAATTACGCAAGCTCAATTAACTAATTAGTTACATACGCCCATGACTGTCCACTGAAGTAGGTCACCAAAAACAAACTCTTAAGATAGACACAGGAACCGTCTCTGTGTAATATGCAAAAGACAGTTACAAAACTCAGACCGAATTAAATCCTACTGTAAATTAGCCGATGTTCCCGGAACAGAAAGTTTGCCTTGTCCACAAGGTCTAGACTTAACATTCAGGGGATTGTTTTTCAAGGAAGGAGATCATGAAGCTACATGTGGTTTTGAGAGGATCTGTGGATGGAAAAGTGGATACCGCAGCCATCAACACACAGTGTGACTCAGAATGCGGAGCCCCACAAACATAATGGCCCCTGTGTCATGGTGATACGGTACGAAGGCGAGACAAACACCATATGATTGACATCTACAGAAGCTAGATGTTCTGAGCAGAACAGGCACATCAGCATGGAACTGTACACAGAAACCATCTTCAAAATATGCTGAACAAAAGTAAATATTTTAACACTTCGGTAAGCTTACAATGCTAATTCTGAGTCCATGTTCAACTCATATTCATTCACACCAGATATAAAGAATAGTTCAACATTACATCCTATTTAAATCATTTCATTTTGAATAAACAATTGGAAAAATTCAAACTCAATAGAACTAATTTAAAAAATACTTAATCAAATATAGACCAGCGACTCATGGTCATTAAAGAAATATTAGGTGCAAAATATCATTTACACCAAAAGTAAGACAACACTTTTTTTTGCCAAGTGTATCACCAAGCAATATACGCTTCATGAACACTGCGCTGACCGTGGCTCTACATTTCATGATGACACAAGCCAGATAGAAACACTTCGGACTTTGACATCTTAGACCGACCTTCGCTTCCTGATTATGCTACCATATACTGCCGATCTTGGCGCGCAACTGCGTTGAGTTCAAGCTACAGTTGGCCAATAATTATTACCGTAGATTCGTATAGGGGCGCTTTTTCAGGGCCACCAAATCTTTCTACAACTCGAGAGGGCTATTAAATGTGCTTCCATTGATTTGTATACAGGCCTACAGACGAACATTACTGGCAGACGGCCCGTTCTCAGGACCACCGCCCCCTCTCAGATGCTAGGTAATCCTTAATGGCAAAACTAGGTCAATGGAACAGCCACATCTGCGTCTCCTTTCACACGGCCAGTCACGTTGGGTGATGCGGACAACAGCACAGATAGGACTTGCGAATGTACCCCCGAAAGATATCATCGCATCAAAGTTTGGTTACAATGCTGCAAAAATATGCACTTATAGTCTAAAATGAGAGGACGCAATTTCTGAAAAGTGCTTGAACATATGGCCCACGTGCACATCTGCGCGCAGATTTGAAGCGCATATGTGTATAGATGTAGCTAGGCTACCGGTCCATCTTAATGAGTCGGCCACAATTAAAAGTTCCATTAGCAGGCGATTATGTAGTCTACTCAACTAAGAATTTTTCATACCGGTTCCCCTCCCCCTCCCCCTCCCTCTCCCTCTCCCTCTCTCGTCTCCTCTTGCCCCTCCCCTCGCCTTTCTTACGTAACCGCATAGCGATCTGGCAAACTACAGCAACTGTATCAAAATACAGTCAGATTTTCCCTCATGCTCGTGCATGCGAAGCTGCAAAATCCACAAAGCACAGCTGGCACGCATTTACATTCCTCTTGACCACTTCGGTTAGTGATAAGCAAACAATGTAGGACAAAATGCACTTCGGACGCTTGTCCCCCCCTTATGGGTTAATGTATGTCCAACCTTATATTTCATGCATGCCGCGAAAACTTTCCAAGATTAATCGTATAAGAGCAGTCATGAATGACGTATATAAAACCTCAAAGATCAATCAGAAATAATCCATGCATACACTGATCTGCCATAGACGTGCGACTTGTTTAGCCAGCTATCCAGTTCTGAGACGACTGCAACTGCAGATAGGTATTGCAAAATCACCTCAACACGCATAAAGTTAAGACACTTCTTAATTCTTGTACCACAACATTTTCAGACTGATATTTTCACATTTGAACATTCGCACTCACCTCTCATTTTGCTGTCGTATTATCTTCGATTCCAATACATAAAAATATAATTGGCCACTGGAAATATTATATATTTTTTGTTTCGCTCCAAAATGGAGCAATTGAAAGATATGGCAATGACAAATCTTCATACGTTATCAGTTTTTCAGCCAGGCGTAAAATAAAAAGTAAACGAAACGCAAACACGGTAACAACACTTTTCTTCGCTTTTCTCCACCAGCCAACCGCTTCTATCGTGCGCAGGAATTCGCTGTGCATAATATGGCAGTCCGATCACACTCCGCTCTCCACAGGGCTACGCAGCGCTCTGTCTGTCTCTCTCGCCGTCTCCCTCTGTAACCTACTTTCGGCGCGTGGACTCTCACATGATCCCGCTCCACCGGCCCGCCTCGTGCCCCGGCCAGCCGCGCGCACCCGTCCGCGCGCTTAAGGAGGCTCTGAGACTTGAGCAGAATGTGAGAATGTGTGGCAGTATGTCATAACAACATTATCGTGGGAATTGTTCCGGTTCGGTCATTGGAACAGTGCTGTGCAGTTTTGTGGCGCAGAAACATGAAATAGATAACCAATTACAACCTTTAAAACGGCCCAGTACATTTTCAAGAAGTTGTTACATGATTATTATTTCTATTTTTTGCGAATGAGGATAATTTATTGACTTGGCATATCATGACATAATTTTCATACAGTTCACCATGAACCTTCACTGCAAAGAGTTACATAAGCCTTTCACTGGCATTAATGAATAAAAAATTATCCACGATATGAGGATGTTTTCGAAGAAAGTCAATCAAATGAAGTATTAACTCAAAAATGTGCGTTGTATTTCACTGTGATAGATGTAATATCATTACTCATTTAAATAGATTAATGCAAAATGTTTCATGAGATCAACAAAAATGTGCAAATATTAAAAAAACTCACTTTAACAAATGCGCAGTAACAACAAATACACAGTTGATGCACATTATGCTCACAATAATTTAATACTGACATATTCTGGTTTGTGGCCTATGAGCACAGATTCAAATCGACTTAAAATGAGTACTTCTGCATGCAAAAAATGGCACGTAACAAAAACACTGGACTGTGGCTTCAGTTCAGAAAAATATGAGTTTAATTGATTCCCTCAAGCCCGTTTAGGTGATTACTGACCACATGGTGAACCAAGCACGGTTTCAACATCTCCCAACATTCCATGCTCTTATGTAACACAGCAAAACTAATCCTAAACACATTGCCAAAACTGAAAGCACTTAAATGTCAGCTATTTCTCCATTCTATACCAAACACCACCCTTCTCATTTAGTGAACATTCTTTAAGACATGGAATATTTCAGAACCTATGGACTTGCAGGAAAATAAATACAGGATCTTGACGTAAGGACTAATGTATTTACAGTGGTATATTTATGAGTTCTATATTGCAATCTCTCAAAATGGCAATAATTTGTACAGTTTTGGGTATGTTGATAAGAGTGGTTATATTTTAAAGATATAATGTATTCAAATATAATTCCTGCATACTGAATTTCTGAACAAATCAACTGAAACCTTTTTGTACTACCCTCATTTTCCTCAAAAAATATCTACCTTTTTTTTACCACTCTCAATAAACCCCATCCATTACACCCCTATTATATTGTATACCTAGATATAGAAACATACAGTACAATGCTGCAAAAAATTATTTGCCCCTTCCCAATTTCTTCCATTTTTTTCTTGTTATATTTAAATGTTTCAGCTCAGCCATCAAATTTTAATATAAGACAAAGATAGCATGAGTAAGCACAAAATGCAGCTTTTAAAGTATCACTTCATTTATTGAGGCTAAAAAGTTATTCAAACCCAATATCACCCATGTGAAAACTAATTGCCCCCCAAAAGGCTAATAACTGATTGTGCCACCCTTGGTGACTACAACTATGATCAAACATTTATGATAAATGGCAATGAGTCTGTTGTGATTCTGCATTTGCCATGTGTCATGTTCTGCTCAGCCACGCATCATGTTTCTGCCAGGCCATGTGTTATGTTTCTGACTGACCTCTGTGTTTTTGAATCTTTGCATTGGTCTGACTATTCTCTGGATTATTTATTGGGCTTTTGATGTACCGTATTTAGATTTCAGGTTTTATTATTTTCCACGTTTTAGTTTTATTCACAGTTTATTCCATGCCATGTTTTGAGTTTCTATGCATTGCACTTCGTCTCCCCCGTCTTGTCATGAGTCTTGTCTTTGCTCACAGTCCCTGTGTACTGTGCCACTCCTTCGGGTGATTTAATGTTTTCTGGGTTTCAATCTTCCTTCAGTATCCCCTGTTCTTCCTTCCTCCTGCTTTTGCTATTTTACTAACACAGACTAACAGTTTGTTATTATTGCTAATTACTAACCAACACTAACATTGTATATTTGACTAACTAACGAGCACTCGGGATTGTATTGCTGCGCTTACTAATTGACTAATGATCTCTCAGCATTCGCCCTATTCTAGTCTCCGCCTCTTGTCTTTCCCTAATTATCTCTGGTGCGTTTCTGTGGATCTTCCACGACTGCTCTGTGCTGTCTTTTCTCTCTAATTATCTATGCACTTCAGAACTCCTTGACCGGAGCCGTCTATCTGTCAATGGGTTTGTCCTGTGATCCTTGTCCGCGTTTTGGCCACGGCTAATTTCCATGTGATTAGTTTCCTCCCAATGTGTTTCTCCCTTGTTTATCTGTCTCACTGCTTGCACCTGTTATCCATTGTCATGTGACCTCCCGGAAACGTATATTAGATGTCTGTTCGTAGCACTTGCTTGTCAGATCGTTTTCTCCTTTGCTTACCTGTGCCACGCTTCTCTTGCCTTGTATCATTGTGATTATCTTTCTG
This sequence comes from Gymnothorax reevesii, assembly GCA_029721435.1. NCBI lineage: Eukaryota > Metazoa > Chordata > Actinopteri > Anguilliformes > Muraenidae > Gymnothorax > Gymnothorax reevesii. Next base: position 26,794,323 of record CM056575.1, on the reverse strand, counting down.
ACTGGACCCTCCTAGACCTCTGGCTTTGCTTTCTCCCTGTACTTCGCTGCCTTCTTGTGTATTGACTCATTTTGTCTGACCTCAGTTTTTGTGATTGGTGCCCTGTTTACATACCTGGATTACGCCCTTTCGATTCTGATTTTGGATTGTGGACTTTGTACTGTCGCCTGCTCTGTTGGGGGGGTTTCCCCCTTCAGAAATAAAGCCTCCTTTTTGTATTTTACTGGTTGTCGCCATTGGCTCATTTCGTAAATCCTCACAGAGTCTTTCACATTGCTGTGGAAATTTTGGCCCACAGCTTGCAGAATTGTTTCGATTCAGCCACATTGAAGGATTGTCAAGTATCATCAGCCTGTTTAAGGTTATGCCATGGCATCTTGATCTGCTTCTAGTCATGACTTAAACTGAGCCACTCCAAAAGGTTTATTTTGTTTCTTTTGAGCCACTCAGAGGTAAACTTCAGATCATAGTCCCGCTGCTTTACCTATCTCCACTTGAGCTTTAGGTCACAAACCAAGGACCAGACATTCTCTTTCAGAATTTTTTGGTTGAGAGAAGAATTCATGGTTCCATCTATTGTGGCAAGTTGCTAAAATCCTATGGCAGCAAAGCATCCAGACCATCACAATATCACCACCATGTCAAACTGTTGGTATGATGTTATTGTGGAATGCTGTGTTACCAGGTACACCAGATGTAACAGTACCAGTAGCAGATCTAGACCCGGGGGGGGGGGGGGGGGCGCAGACACGTCCCTTTGACAATTAGTCCTGGGTAGTTCGGAATCATTTTCCCTTACTGACGCGTTTTCCAATTATCGTACTTGGCAACTTAGGACACGGTCTCTCCATATGCGATCGAACAGCGATGAAATCATGGGCGAAATTCAGTACAGAAAAATTTATTAATTAATAGGCCAGTGCTTTGCATTGATTGATCAGGTCCGTGTTCCAGTGAAATATTGCCTTTCACTCTCGGTATTGCGTGGGTTGATTAAAAAAAAAAAGTGGCACTTGGCAGTTAAATAGGCAGCGTGCTGCTCAAGCTGTTTGCGTGACAGTCAACAGGTATGCAAGTCTGACTAACGTTGATTTAAATACAGCAAGTAAGTGTCCAGAGGAATGATTGTCTTCTTTCGTAATCAGGGAGAACAAGCAGCAGCTGTAAACTGTGGAGAGCTCTCGGAGCGAACCTTCGGTTACTCATGAAAATGACTGAGAACAGGTTAGGACTAACGACTGTTTTAAACGGATGTTTTGTCACAATTCTCAGTTCAGGTTCCGCCACTGAGCTGAATTAAGTCCATGATTTCATCGCTGTTTCATCGCATATGGAGAGAAACCGTGTCTTCAGTTGCCAATTACGATAATTGGAAAACGCGCCAGTAAAGGAAAATGATTGCGAACTACCCAGGACTTATTGTCATAAAGGGACGTGTCTGCGGCCCCCCCAATTCCCGGGTCTAGATCCGCTACTGAACAGTACCCATGTCTTCCAAAAAGTTACATTTGTGACTCATCAGTCAATAGATTATTATTCCAAAAGTCTTGGGGCTCATCATGACATATTTTGGTAAATGTGAGATAAGCCTTAGTATTCTTCTTGATCAACAGTGATTTTTTTTCCTCGCAGTTCTTATTGTGGAAAAGTGAATTGAGAACTGATAGTTGACTGAGAATGTTTGGTAGAGGGCCCAGTCCAGACGATTTTCGACTCACACCTCCTGAAAAGCTTTTGCCACATCTTGGGGGGGAGCTGAGAGCAGAGTGGATGCTGTTCGAAGTCTCCATTGTGGAAGCAGCTTCCCTGAGATGTGGCCCGAAAGTTGTCGGTGGTAGTCATGGTGATAACCCAAGGACCCGTTAGCAGACACCAGCGGTGAGGGAGGCCGTCAAGCTGAAGAAGGTGGCCTTTCAGTCTTAGCTGGCCAAAGGGACTCCTAACTTCGCCGATTGGTATTGATAGGCTAGGACTGGAGCCGTGGTGATCGCAGAAGCAAAAACTTGGGCCTGCACTGTAAAAAAAAAAGTTTTCTCAACTGAAAAAAGTTAGTGTCCAGGCTGCCTTAAAATTTCAAGTTCACTGAATTTAAGATTATAAGTTGAATATTACCTCAACTTGTCATCTCAGGTTCAATGAGCTTAAACTTTTAAGGCAGCCTGGACACTAACTTTTTTCAGTTGAGACAACTTTAGTTCTTTTTTTACAGTGAGGAGTTTAGGAGGCTATAGAGAAGGACCTTTTAGTGGTCTCAAAGAGGTTCTGGCAAACTATCAGATGATAGTTTAGGAGGGCGAGACAATGCCTCGCCCAGGATGTTCTCACCAGGGGTGGGGAACTGGTTTCCTTGACTAGGGATATTGTTTGGAGATGGAAGGAGCACTTTGAGGAACTCCTGAATCCGGTGGTCATGCCCTCCACTCAGGAGGCAGAGAAGGAAGACTCAAATGAGTCTTGACTAATTTCCCTAGTTGAAGTCCCTGAAGTGGTCAAAAAGCTCCACAGTGGCAAATCACGGAGAAAGGATGAGACTCGTTCTGAGATGCTGAAGGCTCTGGATGTTGCTGGGCTGTCATGGGTGATGTACCTTTTCATCATCAATTGGATGTTAGGTGCAGTGCCCTTGGACCGGCAGACTGGGGTGATGGTTCCCATTTTCAAAAAAGAGGACAAGAAGGTGTGCTCCAACTACAGTGGGATCACACTGCTCAGCCTCCCAGGAAATGCTTATGCCAGGGTGCAGGAGAGGAGACCTAGTCCGATCATTGAAACTCGAATTCAGGTAGAGCAATGCAGGCTCTGTTTGTGCCGTGGAACATTGGACTTTTTAACCTTGCAAGGAGACTTGAGGGATCATGTGAGTTTGCCCATCCACCCTACAAGCATTTTGTAGACTTGAAGAAGGCTCATGACCGAGTACCACAAGGTATCCTGTGGGAGGTGCTGTGAGAGCGTGGGACTTTGAGGCCGTTAGTTCAAGCTAATTGATCCGTGCACAACAAAAGCCAGAGTTGCACCTGCATTCTTAGCATTAAATCATGTTTTTTTCCAGTTAGCATTAGACTCCACCAAGGAGGTGTCTTGTCTTCTATTTTGGCCATGATTGTCATGGGCAGGACATCAAAGCAAAGCTAAGGCTCAAAAGACAACTAGTTTGGTGGCCCAAGGGTTGCATCTCTGTTGTTTGCAGATGATGTGGTCCTGTTAGCTTCATCGTACTGTGACCTGCAATGAACATTGGAGAGGTTCTGTAATGGCCGTGAGTATATGGAGGCTAAGTGTAACGACAGAGAGAAAGAGAGTAGCATGAACACAGTACAAACACAGACTGTGTAAATACATCTACTAATGCGACTGGACACATCATCAGTGATGTTCCTGGAATCATTGGGTGTTTTGGGTCATTCAACATCATACACCCTCATCCAGGTGACCCAGCCGGGGCTGATCAGACCCCGGCTTGTGTCCAGTTGGCACGCTAGCTACCACGACTCCATGGTTCTCCTCTCTTGAGCCACAGCCAGCTTGAGGCCCTTTCTGCCGCTTCGGAGGTATTGCGGATAGCTGTTCTCTTCTGTTGCTCGACGATACCTAGACAACCCAAAGCGCTGGCGAAGAACCGGGCCGCAAAGCCCCTGCAGCCAACCTCCAATGGAAGGCACTTCACCCTCCATCCTGATTGCTGACAGTCTTTCACCAGTCCTGTGTACTTGGAGAGCTTCCTCTCAAAGGCTTCTTCCAGGCAGTCTTCCCACGGGACAGTCATCTCCAGCAGCATCACTTGCTTGGTGGCCTCTGACACAAGGACAATGTCAGGACGGAGGGTGGAGACTGCAATATGGCTAGGGAACTTCAGCTGGTGTTCAAGGTCCACTAACAGCTGCCAGTCTCTTGCAGAGGTCAGGATGCCTGCTGGTGGTCTTTTAGCTGGGGCAGCCTGCTCCACAGCCCTCACAAAGGCAATGATGCTCTTAGGGGGGGCGGAACTGCTTTGCCTAAGCCAATCCCGTGCTGATGGCCTCGGTGATGATCTCCAGGACTTAGTCATGCCTCCACTGGTAGCGCCCTTCTCCTAAAATAATATACACCAAACAAAAGTACTCGCGGTTCCAAAGGAGGTATAATAGTCCGAACCCCGGAAGCTAAACAAGATAGAAAAAGGGAGAAGAAATTCCAACAATAAGAAGATAGAAAGTCATACAAAACCTGACTACAGATATCATTGGCTATAGAGCGAAGCTAAACACAAACACTCAAGCGAAGGAGGCGTGCCGGACATCCAGCTTCTATAGATTCTGGGGAAGCGCCACCCCAGCTCAATCAACCAGCTGGGTAAGGAATTCGATGGCTCAGGAATTCAACATCGTCCTGGGATGAGAGCCGCAAAGAAAGGTCCAAACAACACGCACACGTCATAAACCATGACAGGTTCACAAGTGAGTGAGAAGCGGTTGGAATGATGATCAGCACCTCCAAGTTTGAAGCCATGGTTCTCCGCCAGAAGAAGGTGGATTGTTCCTTCTGACTTGGGGGGATGAATTGTTACCCCAAGGGAAGGAGCTCAAGTCTCTGGCGGTCTTGTTCATGAGTGAGAGTGTGATGGAGTATGAATGGGTGCTACATTCGTAGTGATGCAAGCATTGTACCAGTCCATTATGGTGAAGACTGTGTTGAACTTAAAAGCAAAGCTCTCAATTTACTTGTAGATCTATGTTCCAACTCTCACCAATGGTCACAAGCTGTAGGTAGTAACCAAAAAAACAAGATCGCGAATACAAGCGGCCAGAATGAGCTTTCTACGCAGTGTGGCTAGGTTGATCCTAAGGGATATGGTGAGGAGCTCGGACATCCACGAGACAGTCAAAGTAGACCCCCTGAGAGGAGTCAGTTAAAGTGGTCCAGGCATCTGGTTTGGGTGCCTTCAGGACACCTCTCTTTAGGGGTTTTCCAGGCATGGCTGATTGGGAGAAGGCCCAAAGCAGACCCAGGACATCCTGAAGGGACTACATCTCACAGCTGGCTTGGGAACGGCGCGAGGTCCTCCAGGAAGAGTTGGAGGAAGTGGCTGAGGACAATGACACCTGGGCCTCTCTGCTTAGCCTGTTACCCCCCACAATCTGGTGTCAGATAAGAGGCAAAAAATGGATGGATGGATGGATGGATGGATACCTTATCTGAGGCAAGTGAGACCTGCAGTTCTATAGATGTTAGTCTGGGTTCTCTTGGAGGAATTTTAATAGTTCGCCCACCTCTGAGAAGGTTCACAACTACTCCAAGTTTCTTCCATTTATGGTTGAAGGTTCTCTTCATGTGTTGCTGTGGTCCCAGAGCCTTACAAATGGCCTTGTAACCCTTTCCAGACTGATAGACGTCAAAAAACTTTGTGTCTCATCTGCTTTTGAATTTTTTTTGTGTATCGCAGCATTGTGTGCTACTTTTTGCCTACCACACATTGCCAAATGGGTTTTATTTAAGTCATGCGTAGATTAAACATGGCTGACAGCAATTGTGCTTGGGTATGTCGAGAACAACTGAACATAAATAAGATTTGTTAAAACGATTTAGACATTGAGAGGCAATTATTGTTTCATATAAGGCCAGGCAGAGTTTGATAACATTTTTCCTTTAAAAAAAAAATGATAAAATCATTTAAAAAACACATTTTGTGTTTATGTTGATAATGTTCATTGTTTGATGATCCAAAATACATGCATCATAGGAACGCTTCAGCCAGTACCCCTGACCCAGGTTTTAGAACTGGAGGTGGTCCACGGGCACTGCTCTGTGGCTGCCCACCGCTCCTAACTGTAGGATGGGTTAAATGCAGACGATGAATAATCCCACAGGGTTCAATAAAGTATATCTTATCTTATCTTACACTTAAGTCAGACAAATATTGAAAAATATAAGAAATCGGCAAAGGGCAAATACTTTGGCAAAGCACAGTACTCCTACAAGACATATAGTATGCGTGTGAACTCCTTTCTGTTATGCTACATTTTTATATTAATTCAATGACATCATTCAGCACCATCTTATTCAGTATTTCTCAAAACAAAATGGGGCAAGAAAGGTGCTTGGCCTATAAAAATACATGAATATACAATTTAAAATGTATATTAATACTGGAAATATAATGAGACAACAGAGTGAATGCAAAATACCTAAGCAAACATACAGCACAATAAAAATAGTATAAGGGCATAAATTGTACACATAGTATGTTGGTGAGACGGAGAAACAGATACACTTATGGCATGCTTTTTTATGTGCAGGAATATTTTGCGGGAAAAACAGAGACATTGCGGCGTATGTGTGGGTAAAACTAAGGCACTGTGATGTAATCTTTATTTCTTCCCTACAAAGCCATTAGTTATGAAATGAAAAGAGGAGAGATTACAGGAAATAGGTCAGTGGAGCAGCAATGGAGCGAAAGGAAAATTCTTACCGACCCCCCTGGCCACCCCGCCCCCCACCCCCATCCCTGGCTCTGATAGCATCTTTTCCGCTGCCCTCTTTGTTTCAGGAGAGCTCTCAGGTTAATTCTGTGCCTTCTTCCTTTTTTTAAATTCTGTGCAGCCCATTTCCCCTTTGTCTAACGGTAACATTACACCCAAGGGCCTCCCAAATATGTTCTTGGTCCTTGTATCTGCATGGTAGTTTTAACTTCTTGCATTTATTTTCAACTTTCTCAGCTATTTCTCCTCTCTTCCCCCCCTTTTCCACTCCCTTGTTTTTTTATTCTTGTCTTGTTATGCAGTTTGACCCTTTCACTCTGGTCTCACAGCAGTAAACGACGTCCCTTCGACCATTATTCTGTACCCTGTGAACAATCATAACAAAATGGCCACCGCCACGACGGCAACAATAGATATCGTTGCACTATTGTAGTTCACCGAAAACAATTGCTCTAATATTATTGGTTCTTTCTAAAAATGTAGTCATTTACCGTCTATGTGCAGTGCTGTGGGCCAAAACCGATTTCTTTCTCTATGTATATCCGTCTGTGCTCCTCTCTCTCCCTCCCTCCCTCGCTCCATCTCTCTCTCTCTCTCTCTCTCGCTTTCACACCACTGACCCCCTGACCCTCTATCTTATATAACCGTAGAGCCCTGGCAGTGGAGTGAGAGAATGGGTGGAGATTAACATTAGTTAATCAGCACGTAGGCTTAGCCTTTATAGATAGAACAAACAAAATGGGGTGTGGGGGGGGGTAGCATGAAAGCAACTAATTGACAGGAGATGTTCTAAAGGACAGGGTGCGAGGCTATAGATGGAGGCTATTGAGGAAAAATTATGAACAATCTACCATTGCATGTTCATCCACGATAACATGCACATACAGGCATACACTGCGGATAAAATAAACACATATACACACAGTATAGATTACACAATTACACATGTATACACATTATGGATAACAGACATATACTATATACACTGCCCGGCAAAAAAAAAAGTCGCCCTCTCAAATATTAAGTTGGAACCCCTGTAGCTTTGATCACAGAGCGTATTCGTCGTCATTGTTTTGACAACTATATGCAATGCTGGAAAATTTATTTATGCAGTGTATATATATATATAAATATATATACACAGTGCCCTCCATAATTATTGGCACCCCTGTTTAAGATGTGTTAAAAGCCTTAAAATAAATTCCTTTTTTTTTTGCAGAAGCATACTCTCACAATGAAAATTGTAGAAAAATGTAACCTTCAACTCAAGTGAATTTTAAGGGAAAAAATAAATCCCTGACTAAGAAATAATTATTTTTCATAAAATCACCTGTTCCGCAAAAATTGGCACCCCTAACAATTCCTCGGAAATAAATATAATTGAAGTATTTCTGTCATTTCTACAGTAGTTTACAAAGTTGATCAGAGTATCAAGGAACATTTAATTAGTAATTCATCACTTCCTGTTTCCCTGGGGTATAAATATGATGTGACACAGAGGCCATTTCTCTTATCCTCTCTTCAACATGGGAAAGACAAAGGAACACCATTCAAGTAAGGCAGATGTGTATCGACCTTCACAAGTCAGGCAATGGCTACAAGAAAATAGCCATTTGCCTGCAACTGCCCAAATCTACTGTCAGAGGAATCATTAAGAAGTTTAAAACAACTGGAACAGTGGTAAACAAGCCTGGACGAGGACGCAAGGTTATTTTGCCACCACGCACAGTGAGGAGGATGGTAAGAGAAATAGAACGTTCTCCAAAGCCACTGTTAAAGAATTGCAACAAATGGTAGCATCTTGGGGTCACAAAGTCTCCAAAACAACCATCAGGCGCTATCTGCATGCCAACAAGCTGTTGGGAGGCATGCACGGAAAAATTATTTTCTCACTCACAATCATAAAAGCAAACGTCTGGAGTTTGCTAAGCAGTACTGGGACTTCAACTGGGACCGTGTGCTTTGGTCAGATGAGACCAAGATAGAGCTTTTTGGCAACAAACACTCTAAGTGGGTCCGGCGGAACACAAAAGATGAGTATGCAGAAAAACACCTCATGCCCACTGTGAGATATGGGGGAGGATCGGTGATGCTGTGGGCCTGTTTCTCTTCCAGAGGCCCTGAGAACCTTGTTAGGGTGCATGGAATCATGAACACTTTGAAATACCAGGACATTTTAAATCAAAATCTGGTGGCCTCTGCCCAAAAGCTGAAGATGGGTCGTCACTGGGTCTTTCAGTAAGATAATAACAGAAATGGTTCACCAGACACAGAATCAAGTTCCTCCAATGGCCATCTCAGTCCCCAGACCTCAACCCCATTGAAAACCTGTGGAGTGAGCTGAAGAGGAGAGTGCAGAGGAGAGGACCCAGGTCGCTGGATGACTTAGAGAGATTGTGCAAAGAGGAATGGTCGAAGATCCCTCTTTCTGTATTCTCCCATCTTGTGAAACATTATAGGAGAAGATTAGGAGCTGTTTTGTTGGCAAAAGGGGGTTGTACAAAGTATTTACATCAGGGGTGCAAATAATTGTGGCACACATGATTTGATGCAAAAGAATATTTCCTAATATTGGATTTTTTTCCCACTGAATAAATGCACCTGAATTAAAGGTTGGATTTTCCTCTTTTTTTCATTTTGGTCCTGTATTATTTAGAAAAAAACTGAATTTATTAGAAGCTAAAGAACACATCTTAACCAGGGGTGCCAATAATTTTGGAGGGCGCAGTATATATATATATATATATATATATATATATATATATATATATTCAATGGCCAACACATATGTACACAGCCAACACGTGTATACACACACATACACATACTGTGCCTGCAAACACGCACAGTAGATAACACATGCATACACATAAAGAAGACACATCTGTGTACACTCACTATGGACAGTGCTCTCATGTACATACATACTGCGGATAAAAAAATAAAAAAAACTATTGATAACACATGTATACACACTATAGATAAAAAAATACATGTACAAACAAGGACACACAATAAAGCACAATATTCCTGTGGGGATTATTTCGGGATCTGGCTTTGTACAAAATAATCCATCTGCAACCCCCATCACTCACTTCTCTCAGTCATCCTTCCTAATCCCTCGTTCTTCTCCTCCGCTCACATATTCTCGCTAATCCTGCAGTGCTGTGCCAATGCTATTCTGCATTGGGGCTGTAATCTATTTGGACCTACATATCACCCCACTCCAATAGTTCAGTGTACCACACGCGCTGAAGTCCAAACACTCATTTTCCTCCAGGCTCATTTCCAACCCTATCTGACATTCAGATTGCAACGCTGTGCAGATCAGTTTACTGATTTGACCCATTTATCGGAGGTAAATACAAACAAACAGCAAAAACTGGTAGGGGGTTAGTGCTGTGTTGCAGTTGGGCCTTAGCCATTTGATAGTAGGCAGAACTTGGTCACTGAAAATGCATAGCCGCCAAAACTGTAAATGATCTGGGGAACAGGCCAGTCCGAGGAAGAGCCTGGCCTTTCACCCAATGCATACAGGGATAGGTTCCAGAACCTTTCAAGAGTTAGGAATGAGCAAGTCAGGTGATTGATTATTGAAGTAAATATATAAACCTTTTCGGGCGGGAACTGGAATTTCCCTGTGCAATTTGAGAGCCTGGCAAAATATGCTGCCATTGAGTGATGAGCTGAGGAACTGCATGTAGTGTTAAGCAGAGGTCAGGTGGACACCAGATGCAGGATCCAAAGTGTTTATTAGAACACAAAACACTAGGAGAAAGTTGGCAAGTTAGGCCAGAAACAAAACACCGTGCACATGGACTGAGCGATTAGGAAAACTAAGGTACACTGCCAAAGGCAGGGGGAAACAGAGGTACTCACTCCAAGCGTGGCTGAACTAGAAAAACAAAAACTGGACCTAACTAAACTGACGGACACACTGGTAGACTTAGACAAGGGGCATACAAGACATGGGCGCAGCAAAACACTTGGCTGGGGAATCATACGAAGGAAATACTCGGGAAGGCAGAGGAGTGGCGATTTCACTATGCACTGCAAAGCCAATACAAAGTTCAGTCTGATGCCGCTCTCACTTTGCCATAGATACAGCCACGAGAGGAGGCGGGGACTCGGAATGCAATCTCGAAAGGAAACAGAAACATGGGATTAATAAAACAATTACAGAGAACCGGGTAAACAATAATGACTCGAGATAAGACACTGAGACAATGAATCAAGCTATACAGTTTAGATTCAGGTAATTTATACATGACGAGTAAAAAGCACCGCGAGAGAAGCAAAGGAAAGCATAGCTTTAAATGCAGTTAATCAGGGAAAGCTTAGGCTGGAATGATAAAAGCTAGAAACACTCACACTCGCTAATGAGTTAATAAAGGTTAACACTACTTGACGAAATATTTACAATCACCCTCAAATAAGTGCTGGTTAGTACGAGTTAGTAAATAACCTATCAGAGAACGCATTCACTCAGAGTTTAGCCAGCAAGCACAGGTGGAAGTAATGAATGAAATACCGCAGCCGATTCCGAATTAGGCAACGCGACTAGACAACGAGACAGGCATGCTGAAGGCTGACACACGACATCACTGGAGTTTGGGCAAAGAGAGAATCAAACATCAGACGGCGGGAATGAAAGCTGAAAAATAAAACAAAAGTAAAGCACAAGCACAAATAAGCACAAAGACAACACACGAGGCAGAACCATAACATGTAGACTCTTTGGAACTTCGGACTTAAGAGGATCCTCAAGATTACATTCTTTGTGAGATGAAAAGAAAGTGGACACATCAACCATGATGGCCCTGGTCCTGCAGACATGATGGTAAATTAACCAGCAAAGACAGCAGGGCTCTCAAGTTTTGAACGCAGGTTAGAGTGAGATTTTCTCTGAGGGGAGTGCACGATACTCCCGTTTAACCACCGTGGGAGAATGAATAATGCATCTTTCAGGACGTTACTGGATCACGGAAATAATTTCAGGATAAAGGCACTTTCACACCGGACGCGAAACAAATTTTTCTCAGGACAGATTACATTCAAAGTCAATGCAAAGACACCTGTAACAGATTACATTCAAAGTCAACAATAAAATGCGTGGATTCGCATCTTTGCATTAACTTTGAATGTAGCCTGTCGTGTTTTGCGTCCAGTGTGAAAGCGGCTTTAACGGTCAACCTTTTATTCTGCGCATTTTATGCCGGCTTGCGAGCTAGATGCTCAAGTGCAACTCCAGCTAAATTAGTTTGCAGATTAAATGCGTATACTAATGCGTAAATTGAATAAATTTAAATGCATGAGATACAACGTTAGATGCCTGGCAAGAGAGCCTTTATGCCATATTTAATGTTTTTATATGCAAACTAGGTGGCTGAATGGCGAAGTTATAACTATTCACAATTATCCATTGACTTCTATGAGCAAGTTCAAAAATAATATGACGGCGCAGGTGTACCGGAGGGCACGGCAAAATAGCCGTTGAAATGTAAAAATGGTTTACGGAAAGATATACACTTCGTTCACGAAATGGTGTGAGCATATGCAGCTATATCCTCTTAGGTGGATACGAGCAGCTAACCACTCCAAGCGCCTATTCGCTGGCATACAGTAAGGTGCTGGGCAAGGGAAATCTTTCCTAAACACCTTGTAAATAAACCACTCTGTTTCCATGAAAAAACTTTAATGCTTTTAGAGTTACTGGAACAACTAACAATGGAACAAGTGGAGCCTGAACCAAGTGGGTAAGAATACACCCGGAAGTTGAAGCTCAACTGAACGCTCAAAGAAGATAGCAGATGATCAACTAGCGGTAGCTTCTCCATTCATTCCCATTCATTTTGCCTGACTTTTGACATCAAATAACTTTACGCCTAAAACATTATGAGCTTTCATGTCAGTGATAATATTTCTACAGAGAAACTACATTTTGTAGCAGACGTCTTTACTTCGTAGTATGTAGCATTATGGTCTAATAGTAAGCATTTTTAGCCGATGACACCAGGCTAGGCTAAAAGTGACGTGAAATGTCGGCGACTTTCTGTCGCACAGGACGTGAATAACCAGTGAAGTTGGCACGTTATGTAAATCATAGATAAAAACAGAATACAATGATTTGCAAATCCTTATCAACTTATATTCAATTGAATACACTGCAAAGACAAGATGTTTAATGTTCAAACTGAGAAACTTTATTTTTTTTTTGCAAATCATCATTAACTTAGAATTTAAAGGCAACAACACATTGCAAAAAACTTGGCACAGGGGCCTTTTTACCACTGTGTTACATCGCCTTTCCTTTTAACGACACTCAGTAGACATTTGGGAACTGAGGAGACCAATTTTTGAAGCTTTTCAGGTGGAACTCTTTCCCATTCTTGCTTGATGTACAGCTTAAGTTGTTCAACAGTACGGGGTCTCCGTTGTCGTATTTTACGCTTTATAAGGCGCCACACATATTCAATGGGAGACAGGTCTGGACTACAGGCAGGCCAGTCTAGTACCCGCACTCTTTTACTACGGAGCCATGCTGTTGTAACACGTGCAGAATTTGGTTTGGCATTGTCTTTCTGAAATAAGCAGTGGCGTCCATGAAAAAGACGTTGCTTGGATGGCAACATATGTTGCTCCAAAACCTGTATGTACCTTTCAGCATTAATGGTGCCTTCACATATATGTAAGTTGCCCAGGCCTTGGGCACTAATACACCCCCATAACAGATGCTGGCTTTTGAACTTTGCGCCTATAACAGTCTGGATGGTTCTTTTCCTCTTTGGTCCGGAGGACACGACGTCCACAGTTTCCAAAAACAATTTTAAATGTGGACTCGTCAGACCACAGAACCCTTTTCCACTTTGCATCAGTCCATCTTAGATGAGCTTGGGCCCAGGGAAGCCGGCGGCGTTTCTGGGTGCTGTTGATAATTGCCTTTGGTTTGCATTGTAGAGTTTTAACTTGCACTTGCAGATCTAGCGACGAGCTGTAGTTACTGACAGTGGTTTTCTGAAGTGTTCCTGAGCCCATGTGGTGATGTCCTTTACACACTGATGTCGGTTTTCGACGCAGTACCGCCTGAGGGATCGAAGGTCACGGGCATTCAATGTTGGTTTTCGGCCTTGTCGCTTACGTGCAGTGATTTCTCCAGATTCTCTGAACCTTTTGACGATATTACGGACCGTAGATGATGAAATCCCTAAATTTCTTGCAATAGGTCATTGAGGAATGTTGTTTTTAAACTGTTCGACAATCAGCTCAAGCATTTGTTCCCAAAGTGGTGACCCTCGCCCCTTCCTTGTTTGTGAATGACTGAGCTTTTCAGGGAAGATGCTTTTATACCCAAACATGGCACCCGCCTGTTCCCACTTAGCCCGTTCACCTGTGGGATGTTCAAGTGTTTGATGAGCATTCCTCAACTCTCTCAGTCTTTTTTGCCACTTGTGCCAGCTTTTTTGAAACATGTTGCAGGCATCAAATTCCAAATGAGCTAATATTTGCAAAAAATTACAAAGTTTACCTGTTCGAACATTAAGTAAATTGTCTTTGCGGTGTATTCAATTGAATATAGGTTGAAAAGGATTTGCAAATCATTGTATTCTGTTTTTATTTACGATTTACACAACGTGCCAACTTCACTGGTTTTGTCTACAAGAAGCCCATAACGAATCATAGACAGAAGACGATTGAGCCACATCGCTAACGAAGTGAAGTACCTATGAAGTAATAATTCGCAAAATATAATAACATCGAATGGAATCAGGCTGGACTGATAAATGCAATCGCTTGCTCGCTGAGAATTGTGTGTACAATACATTTACCAGACGAGTTACCGCTTCTCAGGACGTTGGTGTACGTCAGCGAGGTGACTTCGAGTCTGCGCAGTAGGTGTGGTGCCTAACTGAAAACTCATTCAATTGTGCTTAACACTCTCCTGTTGAAAATAACGCCATCCCGCCATCTTCTTTTACTGTCTATGGCCTGAACGCATTGTCCGCTGATCTCTCTCTAGTACAGCGAGCAATGACTCGAAGTAGGAGATCGGCTGAGTGCTCATGGCGGCACACATCGTTAGAACAAATTAGGTGGATAACCAGCCTACCTGTTTTTTTTCCCAATTGGTTGTTGCCCTAAATCTTATCCAAATAGACCCATTCACTGTTTGCAAGCAAAACTTGGCAACGGAAGTATGGCGGACCATTATAGCTTGTCAAGCTATGCGAGGGCATTAGCGAGCAAATTCTACCTAAACAAATTAACTTTGACAAATGGCAACCAATTTCCAGATCCGTATGGTATCAGTTCGTGGGTAGATGACGTTAGTTAGTGGCCCAGTATTCCATGGCCTGATATATACATGAAGGATGATTATGATCTGGACCCCAGCCAGTGTGAGATTAGCAATAGTGTCAAAACTAAATCCAATCTCGATGCAATGTATATTCTGAATATGTGGTCACTGATGACCAAATAGCCAAGGGCATCAGGGCGTTGAAACGTGGCGAATCTGCAGGTATTGATGGTGTTACGGCTGAACATCTTCAGTATGGCCTGTCAGCCCAGCTTACCAGTGTTCTTAGCAATTTGTTCAAGGTTACGCTTGGCTGGCATGTCATTGGTTATGATATGTTGATTGGTACTATTGTTCCTACACTGAAGAAGCCTGGCCTCAATCCTAATGACACAGGTAATTACCGCCCTATCACTATCAGCTCGAATTTTTCTAAACTCCTTGAATTAATTCTTATGCCTGATAATAATAGCTGCAGCAGGACCCAGTTTGGTTTTAGGGAGGGTCTTGGGACTGACCAAGCTGGCTCCTTTTTACATGACACAGTGCAATATTTTAACAACAAGGGTAGTCCAGTGGATGTACGTAGTTTGGATGCCCAGAAGTGTTTTGACCGCGTGTGGCATGATGGTCTATTTTATAAACTTATATCTAGGATACCTTTTATTCATTGGCTGCTTTTATATGAATGGTATTCTAGATTGAAGGCTGTGGTTAGGTGGAATGGTGCTGAAAGTAGCACTTCTAATGTAACGAGAGGCATTCATCAGGGCAGTCTATTGTCCCCAGTGTTTTTTTACCATGTTCTTAGATGATCTGCTGCAGGATCTTTCAAAAAGTACATGTGGGGTAAGAATAGCAAATTATCTGTTTAATAATATTGCATATGCAGATGATGTCACCATCCTAGCTGCCAGTGTTCCTGGCCTGCAGTTTTTAATCGATGTGTGTGTAGACTATTCCAAGAAATGGCGTTTTGTTTTCGTTTTCTCTAAAACTAAATGCTTAGTCTTTGGAGAGAACATCCTGCAGTATAGCCCATCCTGGAGTCTTGGCGCGGATAGAATTACCACCTCCGATGAAATTGAAATTTTAGGTGTATTATTTACTGGTGGACTGTTGTCTACCGCCCATGTTAATAGCAGGGTGTCCTCTGCGAGACAACGAGCATATAGCCTTCTCACTAATGGTTTCTGGGCTCTCGACGGAGGTCAAAGTTTGCCAATGGAAAACCTCTGTTTGTCCGGAACCTTTTTCTGGTTGCCATACTCTAAATATCTGTGCCAAAGACCAAGGCATCCTAGAGGGATTTCAGAGTGATACCATTAAGCGCGTTCTTGGTCTCCCGAAAAGGAGCCATCACAGTAAGCTGCTGAAGGCACTTGGTATCCCTCTGATATCTGAAATACTATCTAGAAATAGGGTATCCCTGTACAATAGAATTTTTATTAAGGATTCCTCTGCGCGGGATCTTAACACAGTCTTCCTGTCTAAATATCTGGCTCAGGGCAGCTAGAGTGCTGGTACCCTTATGTCTAACATCATGCGTGATGGTCATTCCCCTTGTGCTACTGCTTATTTGTCCGGGACATCTCTGCCGAGGCTGCGTGGAGGTGTGTCCACCACTGAGGACGGGGTTTTGGACTCCTTGAGGAGTATCCTCTTCAGTGGTGGATACGGCGCCGCAGACTCGGTGGAGCGTGTTATGGTCAAATGCTTTGTGAAGGCCTTCTAGTCGTTACATTGTATGCTCTTTGCCATAAGTGAATATTTTAACATTAAAAATTCTGTATAATATATATAATGTGTCATTTGCCTGTATAAATTATGTATCTGTGTTCTCTTCCTTGCTGAGGTTTTAAATAAATAAATAAATAAATACACATTTGATCGAGAAACCTACCATGCACACTAGGGAGGAACTACGAGCATCCACGTCATTGGATGCTTATGACTAACGTTACGTTATCTGCGGACATAAGTGTAATGTTAAATACCACGACAGACTTGGAGTTTTATGTCTCGAAATCAGAGGTCCTTGCTAGTCAAACACAAGGGCATAAAACCGCCGTGTATGACACATGGGTTATAATAATAAAAAAAATAAACATAAAACTATGTCCTGACAGCCAGTTGTACCCGCATAGCAGGCTAAGTATTATTTTGTATTGTTGGCCTGCTAGCTAGCAAACATGAAATCTGCTTCGGTTTACCATTATTCTCACATATTTCATTTAAAGTCTGTAACCGTGAGACGCGCGTCAAAGAATTGGTTACATTAATTTCAATGGAGCAAAGCCCACTGGCAGTGTGTGACATGCATCAGATTTTTGCTTTCGCCATTGCTCAATTTCTTGAGCATCAACTGAAAAACCAGACATTTCGGTGCTGGTAAAATATCTAATTCAATGTTTGCAGATTCATAACTCGTCAGACTGAGCTGGAGAGACCGCTACTTCCACTGCCAAGATGCGCACGCATCTTTTTGATGATGTCGGCGGTAAATGGGTCTATACTATGGTCCATACGACAGTGCTATAATCTGATTGGCTATTGCATCGCCCCTTTCCACTCTCAAGCTGCCACCGAGAACTCCAGGGGAGACGTGTTGGATTTCTGCGGTTTCCAGATAGAGCGGTGCTGCAGCGCATAGGCCTACTGTTGGAAATTGTTTTTGTTTTAATCTTTTTTTTGCATGAGAAATGCTGTGTGTGGCGTAAGTGCGTGACATCCGTCTGAAATGAGTGACAATCACGTTCATTGCATGAGACTTCAGAGCCCTGAGACAGTCCTACTGACAAGCTGCACATGAAGTTTCTTCCTGCTCAATGCTGTGTGCAGCCATCTTGAAATTGGCACGCAGAGTGAAAAAAATGCATGTTTTCAATCGTAGAGGAACTAAAATTGAGCTTGAGTAAGGACAGTGTGTCTGCTGTTAACTTGTCAACGGACATTTCTGCTGTAAGTACGGCCAAAAGAATACAGCATACCAGAGAATACCAGAGAAAGGGCAAAAAAAAAAAAAAAAAAAAAGAACAGAAAATGTATGAAACTGATGAAAAACAATTATTAATGAGAGCTGTCAATCCATGTAATGACTATCATTTTGTATGAGGATTCTGTTGTGTAACTGCAAATGTATAATTCACAGCCCTTTGGATCGAAACAGCAATTATAGCTGTCAGAACCAATCATAACCAGGATCAAACTGCGTGGAAAGTGGTGAGATATGTTGACAGGCACATGTCTGGACAGTAATTGACTAATTAAAAATGACAGTGACGACCCCAAAGGCCACCCAGGGACTTCTTGAAGTCAGCCTCTCTGTTTGGTTCCCGCGACAGACCATTAATCACTCAGGACTTCTAACGGGCTGTTCGGTTTCCACGAGACCCTTTTCAAAAGGTTTCAGCCTCCGTGGATCGGCTAATGAAACGAAAACGGCCTGTCACATGCTGTGAGTCAGGGTGAAGGAAATTGAACATGGGCTGGCTGACATTAAACATAAATTTGAAAGACTAGGCAAACACAACAGAAAGAAAAATGGAGAACAAGGGCTGTGGATTGAATTCATTGGGGGGAAGGGGGAGAGAGAGAAACACCGCCTTTATTTATTTTATTTTATTTTCATTTGAACAAGGACAATGCTGAGAGACACAGGATAAATGCAGCCAGTTTTCAAGTTCATGTACCATGAACATGTTCATGTTCTACTAGTCTCCAACTCCGATCCTTAGTTACACTTTTTTAATGAAAAGGAGTCAAGAAATGTATGAAAAAGACAGAGTTAACTAAAGACAAATACATTAAAAACCTGCTCATGTCTAAAAATATTACAATATACAAACCTTTAATGTACGAAGTAAAATTCGAATGTTAAATATGTGCTTATTTAAATAAAATATAAATCGCAATATTACCAAAATGGATACATGCATGTTGTGCATTGCAAGAAGAAATATATTTTGATTGTCTATTGAATGAACATTCAGGATGTCCATAAAAAGCAATGATTGGTCAGAATTAAGGACTTGTGTTGACTGAGTTCCTTCCTCTCATAGATTCTAACATTGAGGAACAACATTCAGCAGTTGAGTTCCCCTCCAGACAAGCCATGTACAGGTGAGCATATCCAGGCCTTACTGAACAAGCAACATCGTGACAACCAGGTTACAGCCGGTTTTGCAATTTGTTGGCTCTCTCGTTTCAAGATAATGAGAGTGAATGCAGCGGGGGCTAAAACGGGAACATTCACCTCGCGTCCGTGACGTCTCCAAAAATCAGTGCCGTAGATTTTCCTTCCTTTCGCTTCTCTTCTTTGTTCAAGTCTGACTGCTCCCCGTCGATGCCTGGGCGTTGACTCATGCATTATTTTTTCTCGCTGTTTACCATCTGTCAGAGCTATCGAGCCTCCGCTCCACTCACCAAACAACATACCAAACAGCAGGTGAAGTGGCTTTAGCTGATGTCCTAATATCTCTACACAGGAATATCATCTGATTAAAAATGCAACACCATGAGACCATTAGAATCCTTTAGATCGCATTCAGGCAAAACTGTGCTCAATTGTTCACTTCGAGAGTAACACTCATTACGGTGTTGTCTGGCAATGTCACTGGCAACTGCATGGCACGCAGGCCACCAGAGGGACATTGGACAGTTTGCTCATGGAAAGAGGCTGGCTTGTGAATGAACAGAGCCCAGCAAAGTGAGGATCAGATAAAGGCTTGGGTTCCAAAGCAAGACTGTGGATTAAAAGCCGGAGCAGAATCAGAGAGGTCATCCAGGTGCCTGATTACCAAATGTGGAAAATCCAGGGCCAGAATATCCTTCCATATTTTGTTCCCTGCCATGAAACAGCCATCAGATATCACTGACTGGTTCCACCGTTTGGCGACATAATAATGCTATTGAGAAACATCCAAGAGGTTGGAGAATAATGCCAGGGAGAAATTTAACGTTCTGAACCCGGAGTTTCCACCTCTGATAATAACAAACTGCAGACAAGAATTGAATCACTAAGTTTCCAAAGGGCCCAACTCCAATGAATCGGAGGTCTGCATATCTTATGACAAAAAAGGGAACTTTCTTGTAATTACAGCCAAAAGTATTCAAAGGAAACTCTCTTGTAAAGAAATAAACTAAAAATTAATGGGTCATAACATATGAGCAAAAAAAATCTATTTTTCCCTTTCTTGAAAGACAGTGTTCCCTGGAGTTGGGCCCATTGGAAACTCAAGGATTCACTTAAAAATCAGGGGAGGGATGAAACTGTGGATAAAGCCTGGCAACAACACCCTCAGGATTTGACTGGCCTGTGAAGACCAACAGAGTACCCTGGTTTGTAGCCCAGAAACAAGTAACCTTTTTCAGCCTTGAGTTCTTTTGGAAGATTTCAGATTTTTGCAGAGGGATTTTACTTTTCAAGCAAATATAAAGTCCATGATTAACATAAGTGCACAAAGTTCTTCAAATTTTGTTGGACAAGTTAAATTAAATTGCTTTGATATCTTACCAATAGGTTAAAAAGCCAATAGTGCTTTTGAAAAACAGGTTTCTAACTGGTAAATTGTGGAAAAAAATGTGAAATGCTATTTAAGCTTAAGTTAATCACAGGCCTTATACTCCGAAGAAAAGAACAAAAACCTGAAGCGATAAGCACATTAGAAATCTGGCAAAGAAATCCATGGTGGAAGACAGTCAACTTTCAAACACATCACTTAACCACTCTCCAGAATTTATTCTCAGCAAATCTTTATCAAACCAATCTCATCAAAGGAGGAAAAAAGAACACTGATTCTTCTGAAAAGTACTTCACTTCCTCAGAACTTTGTCCATTTGAGGAGATTTTTCACTGAAGTCGATATCAGTGCTCTAGAGCGAATTTGCTTCGAATGATCAACATTAAAATTGTTCCAACAGTATTTCAGTACTTTGTTAAGAACATTCTCCTCACAAACTTGTACTCCTTAAAGAGTTAGCATCTCCACCAGGTAAGAATTTTAAAATGCTAAAATGAATTTTGATTTCCATCTTAAAATTAATTCAGTGAAAAAGAACTAGTCCAATTTTGTGTGCCTTCTTGGCCAAGTCATGATTACAAATGAGAATCTGCACTCAACTGCATGCTCCTGGTGAAAGAGACTGTGTCACAAGCTGTGTCACAATTACTGCAAGTGCTCACAACAAAGTAAATCCACTCAACTGCAAGTCAAAATCTCAAAGGTTTTTTTCTTCCTCTATGATTAGCAATGGAAACCAGCTTACATTTTTTTGTATCCAATGGCTGAAGCTTAAAATAGCACTTTGAATTCTCAAATTTCCATACAAAGCTCCTTAACATAATGAGCATAATGCCAGAGTAACTAAAATATAAAACTGCAATGCAAAACAAAGACAGATTGGCAAGGATGGAATCAAATTATGACTTGCAGGGAAGCAGATTCACATTCTTGGGATGTAAATTCTGAGCATGTGCCATAATCGTGACACAGCAACTCTAAGTAATTTTTAATAAATTAACATTTAAAAAATGGATGTCATTCTTCTAAAGCCCAGCAATGCACTGCACTGCAGTCTGAGATGACTGTTTCTCTGACTCCCAAGTCACTCATTTCTAAAGGGCTGCTCAACATCTACTGCTACTGGCATCCAGAGACCTGGTTCTGACAGTTGCGGATTTGCATGAATTTATTCATACTCACTTGAAAGCCTTTGCCGCAAACAAATCAGCAAACAGTCAATTCATTTCACACGGGGAAAATTCACAGCCAGAGAGGCAAACTCAAAATGCAGTGATGTTCAGCCTTTTCTGATCCAACCATCCCTCTGCTGAAGTTCAAATGCATTCAGGGCATCCCACTGGCAGCTAAAAAGGGTAAAATATTAACAAAAGCTAAGTTAAATATATAAATATAAATATTTTCCCAAATTTTTATTTATTTTTTTACAGTTTAGGCATATCAAATCTATAGCTTGAAGCACTGCAGCACCATCAAAGAACTGCAAAGGGTTCTATGGGGAAGACCAAGGCCATATTGCATTGTGCCACCATTTTGTGAAGAGAAGATAATGGCCCTTTCAATCACAGATGACAAAAAAAAAAAAATAAATCAGAGTGGGGTAAAATGGGATTCAAGCTGCATTCCTTCTCCGCAATATTTACCTTGACCTTTGACCTTCATTCATGAATACCAAATCACCTTTTGGAGGTCATACATAACCCTCCCACAAAGTTTTATCAAATTTGGTCAGGAACTTTTTCTGTAATCCTGCTTACAAATGGACAGGCAGACAGCCAGGGGCAAAAATATTATCATCCAACTTTGCTGGCAGAGGTAACAACAGCAACAATGATGCAAATATATATTCAAATTCACATTGGCAAAGAAAAGCAAGGATAAATGGTGCCGCACCTGCAATTTCATCGAGCAACATCTGACGCTTTGTCTGGCCTGAACACAAATTGCCAGTCTTAAGATAGTGATAAGCAAACAGGATTTAAAAAAACAATAGAAATTCCTGAAAAACCTCCACGGCGACTTCTATGGGAGCCAAAAATTGTACAGCTGTTGCCCATTTAATTCCCCGCATCTACAAACTTTACATTTACAATCTTCCTTTCATCTTTTTATCAATCCATCATTTAACCCACAATTCCTGGTGTTCATGGAGCCTATCCCAACATGCATTGGACAGGATTTTAATGCATCCCAGGGCAGACAAATGCACAACATCACTCACTCACTCATGCACGCACGCACTCACTTGCTGACTCGCTCTCTCACACACACGCTCGCCCATTCATTTTGTACGTTTTCTCAACCACAACCTTAACCAAATTATGCCAAACCTTAACTTAACCCTCACAGTAATGGTAACCATAACTTGTAAACACCAAATAGTAGCAATCCTCTACAAGTCTTCATGAGGGCCACACATCATGTCCTCAAAACACGTGTAATTTCTCAAGAGTTAATGCTCACATAAACTGCTACGCAAGCTCTCACACATCTGTCACTCAAATGCCCATACTCACAGGCTGTTTACACTCCAGTTAAACAAGCCTGAAAGTGTTTGGACTGTTAGAGGAAGCAGAGAACTTCCAGAAAACCTCACTCAGACACAAGAACAACTCCCCACTCTGAAATAACCTATATAAACATATAGGTTTAAATATAGGGCAATATATAGGTTTTGCATCATGAAACATACATAATATTGGCTGTTTTCATATATTATAGGTACATATATACATATATGTACCTATAACATCTATACATATATGTACCTATAATATATGAAAATGGCTAATTTTATGTATTGCCCTATATTATGCCTTCGCCTACATGGTTTTTTAAAATTTTTTTTATATTGCTTTTCAAATCTCACCGGAAGCTGGGGTATGTAATTAGTATGTATGTAACAAACGTAATTAAAATCTGCAGCTTTTAACGTAATAGTCCCACAAACGTAATATATTTTCCACAAACTAATAGCCGCTGCCTACTACAAACGTAACGCGATTTCCCGCAAATGTAATGACTATTACGTTTGCAGAGATTTATTACGTTTGTGGGAAAGTGAAAACCTTCAACTTCCAATATTGTAATAACTTCCCACAAATGTACAAAACCCAAAACCGGTGAAGTTGGCACGTTGTGTAAATCGTAAATAAAAACAGAATACAATGATTTGCAAATCCTTTTCAACCTATATTCAATTGAATACACTGCAAAGACAAGTTACTTAATGTTCGAACAGGTAAACTTTGCAATTTTTTGCAAATATTAGCTCATTTGGAATTTGATGCCTGCAACATGTTTCAAAAAAGCTGGCACAAGTGGCAAAAAAGACTGAGAGAGTTGAGGAATGCTCATCGAACACTTATTTAGAACATCCCACAGGTGAACGGGCTAATTGGGAACAGGTGGGTGCCATGATTAGGTATAAAAGCAGCTTCCCTGAAATGCTCAGTCATTCACAAACAAGGATGGGGTGAGGGTCACCACTTAGTGAACAAATGTGTGAGCTGATTGTCAAACAGTTTAGAAACAACATTCCTCAACGAGCTACTGCAAGAAATTTAGGGATTTCATCATCGACGGTCCGTAATATCGTCAAAAGGTTCAGAGAATCTGGAGAAATCACTGCATGTAAGCGACAAGGCCGAAAACCAACACTGAATGCCCGTGACCTTCGATCCCTCAGGCGGTACTACATCAAAAACCGACATTAGTGTGTAAAGGACATCACCACATGGGCTCAGGAACACTTCAGAAAACCACTGTCAGTAACTACAGTTTGTCGCTACATCTGCAAGTGCAAGTTAAAACTCTACAATGCAAAGCGAAAGCCATTTATCAACAGCACTGTTGTGTTCTGGGGTCCTGGCCTTTGGCCAGGACAGCATTTATGGTTTTAACAGTTCCATGTTCCAAGTTCCATAGTTCATGTTCATGTTCATAGTCACAGTTTTAACAGTTTCTTGTATCTAGTCATTGCATTTCATGTTTCACATTTATAGTCCATGTTTTTACTTTTCCATGTTTTGTTTCATGCCAGGTCTGCCATGCCACTCCACCGCTTGTCTGCGTTCCGCCCCGTGCCTTTGTTGTTGCACATTTCAAAGCTCTGGTTGGCTTTGGTATTTCACCCTTCCTTCCGTGCTGTGCTGATTCGGGGCTCTCTAAGCTTAATTGACAATTAACTGTTTTTAAGTTACTAACATTTACTAACATTCACTGGGTGGTATAAATTCTTAGATAGGCACATTACTAATATCACTAATTTAGACAGGGAGTTTATTGTCATGATTCCTGCTTTGCTATTTCAAGATCTTGCTGTGCTTTTCTGTTCTTAACATTCATGCTTGCTTCCAAACTGCATACTTAATTGGTACTTAAGCTGAGCACGCTCATTCTCTTAATGAGCAAGTCTTGTCAACCAATCTTGTCCATGTCATGATCTTGCTATGCCTCTTGTTTCTGCTTCTCCAGGTGTTGCCCCTCATGTGTCCTTGATTACTTACCCTTTATCTGGATGCGGTGGAAGTTGGCTGGCAGACAGTGTCTCGCGTCTCGCTCCATGTTCAAGTTTTGTTTCCGAGTCTCGTTTCATGTACTAGTCTTCATCTTGTTCTCGCTTCCAAGTCTTGTTCATAGCCATAGTCTTGTTATTTATTTTTCTTGGATATCTGCCTGGAGTTTCCAGTGTTTTTTGGTTCTTGCCTTTTTGCTATTTAGTTTCTCAGCTCTGTGTAGCGTACCTTAGTTTGTCTTTTGCAACCCTTTGGGCCAAGTCTTTTGTTGGCCCTCGTGCCTGTTTTGTTTTAAATAAATCCTCAGTCCCCTTCACCTCGCTTCTGGTGTCTACCTGATTTCATATCAAGCACCCAGAAACGCCGCAGGCTTCGCTGGGCCCAAGCTCATCTAAGATGGACGGATGCAAAGTGGAAAAGTGGTCTGAGTCCACATTTCAAATTGTTTTTGGAAACTGGACTTCGTGTCCTCCGGACCGAAGAGGAAAAGAACCATCAGGACTGTTAGAGGCGCAAAGTTCAAAAGCCAGCATCTGTGATGGTATGGGGATGTATTAGTGCCCAAGGCATGGGCAACTTACACATATGTGAAGGCACCATTAATGCTGAAAGGTACATACAGGTTTTGGAGCAACATATGTTGCAATCCAAGCAACGTCTTTCTCATGGACGCCCCTGCTTATTTCAGCAAGACCATGCCAAGCCACATTCTGCACGTGTTACAACAGCATGGCTCCGTAGTAAAAGAGTGTGGATACTAGACTGGCCTGCCTGTAGTCCAGACCTGTCTCCCACTGAAAATGTGTGGCGCATTATGAAGCGTAAAATACGACAACGGAAACCCCGGACTGTTGAACAACTTAAGCTGTACATCAAGCAAGAATGGGAAAGAGTTCCACCTGAAAAGCTTCAAAAATTGGTCTCCTCAGTTCCCAAACGTTTACTGAGTGTTGTTAAAAGGAAAGGCGATGTAACACAGTGGTAAAAAGGCCCCTGTGCCAACTTTTTTGCAATGTGTTGTTGCCTTTAAATTCTAAGTTAATGATCATTTGCAAAAAAAAAAAGTTTCTCAGTTTGAACATTAAACATCTTGTCTTTGCAGTGTATTCAATTGAATATAAGTTTGAAAAGGATTTGCAAATCATTGTATTCTGTTTTTATCTATGATTTACATAACCTGCCAATTCACTGGTTTTGGGTTTTGTAATAACACAATGAATAATGGTCATTGTGGTTGTTGTTTGTTTGGCTATACAATGTTTTTGTTAATGAGGATCATCTCTCTCACCGCTGCCTGTGTTAACTTGAATTGAATTAATAAACCTTTAGCTTCTTACCTATTTAGACCAATAAGTGTTGTGTTTACAAATGATCAATAAATCCAGATTTCTACATATTTTTATTGCCGACGGGTCTTTGAAATAAAATGTCACAGGATTTATTTTTTATCAAGCTATCTCCCTCCGTCAACTACAATCTGTCTCCTCTGTCAATAAATTCTATTCAGCCTTTTCAATTAACAGGTATTTGGGGGAAAACCCTACGACCTAATGTTACTTAACTAGTTTCAAAACTACACCTTATCATTTGAATGTTAAAGCTGAGATTGTAGCTATTAATTCTGAAACAAATAAAACCCCCGAACAGCCCACATTTTATTTTCTTTATGTCAGATCGTGTCTAGGAACGGACTGCTGCTGGCTCCGACTCATTTTGATGTAACACATTAGGCCTATGGAAAACATAATTTTGCCGTTCTAAAGACACTATCACTAAATAAACCCAGACAGGGTGATGAAAAAAGGGTAAGTTGCATTTCTTTTTAACTTTTTTAAATTCAACCTAAATTCCACATATATATTCAAGACTCATTGCCATGACTGTTCCAGTTGTGCATGTGACCTTAGAGCTAATAGGAGCTCAAACATTTTAGTAGGCACAATGGTTATATGAAATAAGGTAATAAAGAAATAAAGTGCAATAATACAAAACAAAAGAAAACAAATATCATAAAATAACGTTAAGGACAAGAACAGGCTGTCTGAGGTCCACCCTCCCTCACCCACCCCGCTAACCCTCCCCTACTCATCTTCCCCCTTCCCATCTCCCTCCAGCCATAGAGACCTTACACTCTTCAACCAGCTCAGTTATTGTGCAGTGTGTGCTACAATGTGGACTGCTGTACTGGCTTTGTAGAGTGTTATATACTCTTCCAAAAAAGAAACTATACAAATATTGAATTCTTGATTACACTTTCTTTTCAATATGTTTTCCACATTTGTCAAAACATTTCATGTATAATAAATTGATGCTAAAAACAATGTAAAGTTTCTTTTTTGGATGAGTATAAATTTGAGATATCAACCTACTTTCATTTGGTGACAGTTTCAAACAGTCATATATTTTTGATTGTGTTTCAGTGGCATAATCTTTTAAGTGTTTCTGTTGTATTTCTTACGAAATGAAAACATCAAAATGAAATACTGGTAGTGATTTTACAGCAAATAATTTTCCTGTAAACTAGTAAAGAGCTGGCAGAAGGGACTGCAGCAACCACGGTGAAGGTTGTGTATCATCCAGCGTGTGTAGGAACATGATCCCACACTAATATTGAGGCAACAGAGGAAGTTATTAAACTAAAATGTTAATATTTTCATATGAAAACTAGAGCACTCGGCAACCGAGTTCATGTATCCCCCAAAGGCCCCCCAGTTGGGCCCAGATGGTCCCAGAGTACCCAAAATCAATAGGTGTCGTGAACTTACCATATTACATGTCCCTACAAAATTTGATAAGAATCGGTGCACTTATGTTGGCTGTAGAGTGTAGAACTCGTTCGGGAGATACAATTAAAAGCTGTTCAGCCTGATGAAGACCCAATTCAGCCATGACGCGTCGTGAAATAAACAGCGTCCAACAGCACACTAATCATATAGAAACGTATTCATGCTGCACATTAAATTAAACAGAAGAAACTCAGCTACAAGCTCATACAAGTCATTTCTACATTCACCAAACACAGTGCCAACACCAAGCAAATAATGACCACATATCAAAATCTCCATAGCACCATCTATTCCAACATATTCACCGCTAGTGGTATGATACAAACGAAAAACAAACAAAAATGGAAAAGCTTGGAAAGCTTGCCAGAATATTTTGTAGTAAAATCTCAATAATTTTGTTCTGCTTCACTTTATCAAAATCAGCCACAGATAATTTTCATAGATTGTACAATGATTTGATAGAGGTTTAGAGCTGTTGCTGCATCATTCTAATGCAAACTCATCCAAAATATGATTTTTTGGGGGAGCCAACATTGAATTTATTTAGTTTTTGCTGAGTTCTATCTTCATTTACTTTTCACCAGTAACATATTGACTAAAAATTACACCTCACAGCAAACTCTCGATTTGTTCCCTTTCATATGACACCAGAATTATTCAAATAGACCGTGTGGTTGCAGAGATATGCTCATTTTTAGGGATAGGCAATTTACATGCAGAGGCCCAGAAAATAGGCCCAGTTTTGTACAAATTATGAAGAGTTTCAGAATGTAAAATAAAAAGCTGTATCTCATCCAGAGATGAGAATTCCCCTCCCTCATTATAAAATCACTGTAACCCACTGCTTCAAGGGGCTTATTGCTTTTATAAAACGGTTACGCTATATATAGCCCATTAAATGAACACACAAGAGAAATAATCAATATTTTTGTGACTAGAAAAGCACTCAGAGAGCGCAGACCTCCGCCGGGGAGCAGCGAAACCCAAAAGCACGCCGATTGGAACTCCGGCCCATTGGAAAGACTTGAAATCTTGAACTTTGGCGTATATCTCAGCTGTACTTTGGCCTAGATGTACCAAAATTTAATCACCTGTTCCTTGACTTAACACCCACCTTTTATGGAAATTTCATCAAAATCAGTGCATTATGTTTTGAGTTATCTTACTAACTAACAAACAGACAAACAACAAAGACAAACGCTGCGTAAAACAGTTATAAAATCACTGTAACCCACTGCTTCTGGGCACTTATTCCTTTAATAGAACATCAATGGAACTCCATAGAACATTTTAGTAGAACAGCATGTTCTATAGGATTTTCCGTATGTCCAATAGGAATTTGCTGGAAACCTATGGAGCACCTCTATGGAAAATAAAGTCCTATAAGATTATTGCTGTTTTATAAGACCTTCCTATAGAACACCCTAGTTGAAAAACCTGTTCTACTAGACTTTGATGGTCTTTAGGACCTTCTAATAGAACAAAAGCTTAATGGGAAAGACATCTTAAATAAGGGTTAAATAAAAATAAACATAAATCTTATGAATCCTTGCAATGCTCTGTCGAAAGGTCAATTTACCTTATGTACCTGGGCTTTAGAAGTGAGAAACCGGACTGATGGTACAAAAATGTGCAATATGCAGTGACAATACTGAAGTAGCAAGGAAATCTTGTCCCTTTTAACTTTTAGGTGCGCTGAAGCACATGGGGTACCTGGCACATACCAACTCATTGGCTCTCTGATCAAATGATTGATTGACTGACTGACCACACAACTTATCAGTATTTCAGTTACAGTATATGAAGACCTCTTTCCATTTCCACGGCAGCAATTCAAAAATATAAATGCAAGGCATCACATCTTTATTATGCAATAATGGAAAACTTGTGTTCCTCTTTTGCTAAGAAAGACAGAATCACTTTGAAAGTATGACCTTTTGAAATTTTCCTTTAATTTTAAAAATTCAATCAAATTATGCCTTTCCATTCACATGCACGAGATTGCAGATTTTATACAGATTTAGAATTAATTTGCTTGGCAAAAGCATTGCTTTGCAGAGCAGAAGTCTGTGGGTTCGTTTCCCGGTCAGAGCAGCACATGAGTTGTCATTGTGCTACAGGGTTGACAGTTGGGAAAGCAATGCTGAGAAATATCACATATAATGGTTGCTTTGTTTGTGGTTGCCAACTGAATTTGGGTTGGGTTGAAGTTGCCAAACTGAAAAGTCCTCCAGAGATTATCTATGGAACTGTTTAACGATTTTCTATAGAAAATTTTTCTATGGGACTTGGTCAGTATTAGGTAGGTGCATTGGTAAACAAACAAACAACAACAACAACAACCACAACAACCATTATTCATTGTGTTATTACATTTGTGGGAAGTTATAACAATATTGAAAGTTGAAGATTTTCACTTCCCCACAATAAATCTCAACAACCATTATTCATTGTGTTATTACATTTGTGGGAAGTTATAACAATATTGAAAGTTGAAGATTTTCACTTCCCCACAATAAATCTCTGCAAACGTAATAGTTATTACGTATGCTGGAAATCGCGTGTTACGTTTGTAGTAGGCAGCGGCTATTACGTTTGTGGAAAATGTATTACGTTTGTAGGATTATTACATTAAAAGCTGCAGATTTTTATTACGTTTGCGGTTTATTATGTTTGTGGACGTTATTACATTGGCAGGTGTTACACTGGGATTCAAACCAGCTCATCTCTGCAATTATGCTAAAAGACTACATACAGTCCTGGAACCAGTGCTTATGCACAGATGAGTCCAGAGTGTTGATTCAACTCTGTCTTGTTAAATTAACTCTTACAGTGTTCACACAAGCCAAATCAGGATAACACTTCGCAGATTTTTTTAATTTCTTTTTTTTTTTTTGCTGGGGGTCATTTTAGCAATTGTGCCATTGACAATCGTAAGGCAAATTACGCGTACTATCACGTCACCGTTACGAGTCCAAAAAAAAAGACAAACGTGTTTCTACAACAACAGCATTTGTTTACCTCCATCTAGTCAGCATTGATATGTCATGCCCGACTGACCTACTTTTCTAGGAATGATACACTTTCCCAGTTGAACGAACACTAGCTCTGATGGAGTAATGGGAACACTGACATAATGAGATCTGATAAGGCGTCCATATTGCATCCTATTGCACTCACTCTCACTGGTGCGCATGATACACTGATACAGATCATTATTTAAAACGGCCTACTTGCCGAGTAAAATAAGTATAAGTTGCACATTGAAATTGAACTGTAACTATACTTTTCCAATCATACAAACTTCTTGATTGTTTTGTTTGTTTTGTTGCTGTTGTATCTCTAAATAGTGCAATAACAAGTCTTATCTATGGCGGTCAGTTTCATAGAATCAAAAACAATAGAGCGGACAATGCCATAGGGCAATGCTATCCTGAATATGCTTTCAATAAGCACCATCTTGCGCAAGACTGAGTCATTACTGTAAATGGCAGTGAAATCAGAAAAGTTAGACTGTAAAAATCTAAGCAGGCAGGACAACGAAGGCAGCTAGCAGACGTCTTATCCAAAGTGGCTGACTGTTTGACACGTCCACGTAGTGGTCATATCTGTTTGACAGTTTTAGAATTCTATGGTCATTTCTGCCACTTTGGATTGCCCTCTAGTATTTTTAGCACCATTGTATTGGCTGTTACACCATGTATTGTCCATTACTCTCAGAGCTAAATCATTGCACTGTAATGTAACGTGAAGCGAAGCAAGTTTCTGGCGAGTTGGCCATGTTGGCCACGGCCTCTCGCTCTAGCACGGCCAGAGGGGACATCGATTATCTGACACTGACACTCTCATTCACATTTATTGACGTTCGCACGCACAGTGACGCACATGGAGCGCGGTCCATTGAAGACAAATGTATTCCCCAGAACAGCAATGACATGAAATCTTTAAAGAACAGAGATTGCTTGTGACTAAAAGGTTTAGGGTTTCATTTTTGATTACTGCAAATATTAAATTTTTAGGTAAGTAAATGACAATAAATACAAATACTCATGATTGTTTTAGTTCCAGTCTTACTGATAATGAACTTATATGCATTGACATGGCATGGCCTCCCACAGCAGTTAATAGCAACACTACAAAATAGACAGCTATAAATAACTTTTGAGCGGCAGTCCAACTTACAAACCTCCCCACCCACCCAAAAAGACTCAGAGTGTTTGTGTCTCTTACGGAGAGGAACCTCATGCAAAGGCAATTTACTTTCATTACAATATTCCTCAATCTGTGACAGTTGTGCCAAGTTATTTACTTACTTAGATATTGAAGTAAAATTAAAATGTGCTGTTTAATTAATGTGCAACCTTACCCCATGCCTCGTCTAATTTTTTATTACTCTTTTCATAACATTTGCCCAAAACTTTGGTATGACTGTTCACAGGAAGCTTCACAAAGCTGTAAACCATACCTAGGCTTAAGGGACACAGTGGGATGCCGTTCCATTGGACACAACAATACAATTTCAGGAAGGTAATGTATTTTTAAAAAAATACTATACATTACTGTGCTTTGTTGCGAGTTCTGAGCGAGACATAGAAACTGGGGTGTGTCTCACGGACCATGCACTTACAGTATATTGTGTATACAGCCATGAACAAACACCTTTGTACCCTTTAACAAGGAAACAATTTATCATATATGCCCTAGCTGCCAGAGCGGTGAAGTGGGTTGCATTATATTTCCAATGAGTACACTACATCCTAATATTACAAACCCACCCAGCTGTATTCCCCTGCTGAAACTCCTTATTATTTGTCATTTAGGAACTCAGCCTGAATATAGACATTTGTCAATCTAACCCTTTGAAATGGATATCGAGGGCCAGTGGGAAAGTGCCAGAAGGTGCAATAGGGTCCAAAGGTGTAACACGAGTTAATATTACAATGCAATGTATAACCTCGCATTGTGTGTCTTTTTTCTTTTGCAAAGGTACAGTAAAAAGCAACAATAGTCCTTTCAGCTTATGCAATGAGTATTAATTAATGATGTCAAAAGAGAAGGATGGCTATTCAGAGACCTACAGGAAAGACTACATTCAATTTTTTTAATTGTGGGCTTCTATTCTTTTTATGAAAAGTGACTTCTTTCAAGTGACTGAAATTTGTGCAAACTAATGGGATCTGCAAGATGATTTGAGACGAGGTGGGGTGGGGGTCAGTCAGCATTTCCTTACTTGTTGAAGTGATGTTTTTCAATCTGTATTGATAGGCCAGCATCTGATCTCCAGAGCGTGTGCAATGCAGGGAACAGAGGAGCAGGTTGCAGCAGGCAGCCATTACCGCGTCACAATGGAAAATCGTGAAATAGAGAGGATATGTGGTCGACATCAGGTGGGGTGGGGAGGGACAAGGGGTCAACGGTGGCCTAGTTACTAGGCCATAGAGAGAAACGCCGGCCATTGTCTTTAATTTCAAGATGTTTTGTTGGGCTTTGCCTGTTGCCCGATAACTTTTCCAGATTGTCCCAGATTTGTTATGGGTTTCCCTTAACTTCACTCAACGGGTTAACAAAGAAGGTTGCTTTATTAGCTCAAACAGCTTTTATAACCCTGTTTCTTAAAGAGGCAAAGATTTGTCTATCTGTTGATAACTTGGTCTTAAAACATGTTCACAGGGCAATGTCTCTGTCCTTCATGGGTTTCCTTGTATAAACATCAATCCAGGGGAGAGTTTCCTGTTATTTTTTAATTTGCATTTCTTAAGAAATGGTTTTGACGTATTTTGAACTGTGGTTAGAAACATATGTGTGTCTACATCCACATTGGAACCAGATACTAAGTCCTTCCAGCTGATGTTCTTAATTGCACTTTCAAATTTACTCACCTCACTCTTAGGTATTCTGAGTTGATAGGAATTTGTGTTCGGGGACAAAGGTGTCCGATTTTTGGGAAGTTTTCTTACTACGAGGGTTAAGTTGTGATCAGACAAGCCTATAATCAGGTTGAATGTCTTCGTCACTCTCTCAGGTTTGTTTGAGAATATTAGATCAATTTGTGTCCTTGAGTTGAAAGTTATCCTAGCGGGCCCCTTAACTAGTTGTGTGAGATTAAATGTGTTTGTAATTCCATTCAGTGCTCTTTTACCTAACTTTAGGTTCAGGTCGCCAAGGATTAGTACTTCCTTCTCCGAGCTAAATTTCTTCAGTACATCATAGAATTTATCCAAAAAAAAAAATGCGTCACAATGGAAAATCGTAAAATGGAGAGGATATGTGGTCGACATCAGGTGGGGTGGAGAGGGACAGGGGGTCAACGGTGGCCTAGTTACTAGGCGATACCGAGAAACGCCGGCCACATTGAACTGATGTTTGACCGATGTTTGACACACGGTCACGCACATAATGAGTAACACATACATGCAAATAGTCACATATTTATGAGCTTCATACCAAACTGGCGCACATATATGTGCATACACGGCATGTGCAAAAGCACCATTTATGCTTACCTTGTGAGTCAATACTACCCAGGTCCGAAATGTATTTCTATCGTCATTAAAAAAAAAAAAACCAAAAACACAAGGCCTTTGTTACTTTAACTTTCATTATAACATTGGCAAAGTGATCTCCAGAAATTGGCCAACAACAGTCATGATCAGGGCCTACATCTTATCACTCATTTCTCGGCCTGAATTTTGTGAAGAAAAATGGTTTACGCACGATTGCATTGTGAAAAAATTTTGGCCGCACCCAAGACCTCTTCGGCCAAATATCTCTTCTTGTATTAAAATTGATTGGTGACGTTGAGATCCATTTAGATAACACTCGCTCATGAAGACGGCGCTTGAATTTTCCTACCAGCAGCAAGGCGAACATTAGCATGACAGACGATGCCAGCGAAAATGCCATGTCATACAAACATTTCAGAATTATGTAACAACCCGTAAATCAGTAATTAATCAGTGTCCTTTGGCACAAACATTACCCTGGCACTTGAATATTGCATGAGCCTCGACAGAGTGCAGGTCGAATGACAGACTGTGCTTATTTCCATTTATTTAAGTTTCTGTTGTGCTTGAGAATCCTGTGCAGACAGCTGCTCTGTGCATTTCCACAATAAAACTGCACGTTTCTTTCAATGAGTCATATTTTAAAAAGGGAAAAAAAAAAACGCAAATCAAACTGCTTATTATGTAAGCATTGCTAGTTATGAATCATCCAATATGAATAATCGTATTTCCCATCAGATGTTTTCATTTTAGGGAGGTTGAAAATACGTCAGAGCTGAGTCACAAATACTGCGCATGCTCAGAACATACATCCCAAGGAAGCGAATCTCCTTGACTTCAAGTCATAATCTGATTCCATCCTTGCCAAATTTTTCTTCGTGTTGCATTGTATTTATATATTTTAATTACTCAGGCATCTTAACTTTTTATATAGAGGAGCTTTCTATGGAAACCTTAGGATTCAAAGCACTGTTTTAAGCCTTAGCCAAGAGATATAAACAATGCAGCTGGTTGTTATCACCAATAATCATAGAAGATGAAAAATACCTTCCAGATTTCAACTTGCAGCTGAGCAGATTTACTTCATTCTAAATTGTGAGTATGTACAGTAATAGTAACACACCTCCTTTAAGACTTAACCTACTGCCTCTAACACTTCCATGAATACACCAACCAAAGATATAAATAAAATAGAGGCGCTGCTTCATGATATTAATACGCTGGTCCAGCCAGCATCTTGGGATGGATGTCGTTGGCAGCAAGGTAGATGTTTCTTTCCAGAAATCTTTCTGGAAAAATGTGCCTGACCACTGAGTCACTGTCAGTCGAGTCACAGGAGAGGGAAGAGGACAACGTAACCTTTCTATATTTCTATAAATTAAATTTATCTTGAACAATTGACAATTGAAATTATTGGCTTTAAATCATCAAACTGATATGGTTTAAAGTCAGTCTTGACTCAAGGTCTCACTTAGGCAGTTAGCTGGTTTGCCAACAAGCATTCGTAATTTGTGCCCCTTTCCCACTACAAACTGCTTAACCTGCAGATTTTCCATGGAGATTAAGCTTGCCCCAAACTTGTTTACACCAGGTTATGTTTATATAACTTTACGTCAGTCATCACATATTTATCCCTTATTTAAGCAGGGAAGTCCCGTTGAGATTGAAATCTCTTTTTCAAGGGAGCCCTGGGGGTTGAGGAGGAATTGCACAGCCAATTAGATCAGGGTATGATTAGGTGACAGGTCGAAAGAGTCAGGTTGGGACTTTAGCCGTGACACCGGGGAACCCCCTACTCTTATCGAAGAGTGTCATAGGATCTTTAATGACCACTCTGAGTCAGGACCTCGATTTAACGTCTCATCCAAAAGACAGCATCTCCTTCAGTACAGTGTCCCCGTCACTGCACTGTGGATTATTCTGCCAGAGGGAAGATCACCACGTACTGACCCACCAACACCTCTGCCAGCAGCAACCAGATTTTCCTCAGTTGTCTCCCATCCAAGTACTGCTCCTGCTTAGCTTCAGCCACACAACTGGAGCTGACCGAATTGTGGTATGACTGCTAGGCATACCTGTTAATTTACAACAACTACAAGCTTTTCATCAGATGAATACCTGCTTGCTTGCAAGAATCAGCTGTTCCAAAGCCTTAAGAAAGCCTGGTGGTATACCACTGCTCTTCCAAACAGCCCCAATGGAAAAATATCAATCGCTCGGGAGCTGATCGACATTTTACCTTTGCTAGTACCAGAACCTCAATGAGCGATAATAGACAGAAATATTGCTTTGAGCTAACACTTTAGCGAGCGTTAGGCCTACACCCATTCCAAGATAGACGCCAGCTCTACGTCTATTGGCTGATCTTGAACGAATTACATAGCACCTCCAGTTTCTTTATCTTGTTGATGCCAACAGTGCATATTTGATCATTTTGTGGTTTTAATAAACCAGATTCGGCCAGTGCCACAGCACTGAGCGATAATAAGTTACAAGATTATGGTTGTCTTTGTTTCTAATGATTATTGACTCTCTATGATAAGGTTGATGGAGTGCATTGAGAGAGGGTTCTATATGAGGAAATTCCTTATCCCTCCAGGCAATAAAATCTCGATGAGATAAAGGATTAACTGAGGATACTCAATGACTAATCCAAATCCCTCTCCTTAGTTCTCCCCCGCACCACCTGTGGCTCTATATTTCTCTCCATCCTCTGCCTGGTCTGTCTTTTGAGCAAGCATGCACTGATTTTGACATAATGAAATGTCTATATATTTTCTTTGTGAATATGCTTTCCTTTTAAAAAAATAGTTCTGTCCATCTATCTGTAACTGATCTCAGAGATGCAGCAAAGAATTATTGGCCACCTAAGAGAAGATTGCTCTTGGCCCTCCATTTTTTAACAAAAATTTATTTTTGCCTCCCACCCCACTTCAGTTCAGATAGTGGGCTTGAGTGTTGGGTGTGTCCATGCACGGCCAGTGGCACCCCAGGGCAGTACCTAGATGAAGAAAACTCGCCAGAGCAGAACCATCAGATGGCAGGACAGAGTTTGTTGGGAATGCAGTCCTAATCCCAATGACTGCAGAAGGCCTGGGAGGTGTTCCTAATAAACTGGGTGGCAGAATGACTGAAGAATGGTTAACAGGAACACAGTACCAATCCTGGAGACTGAGAACAAGTTTAGGGAGCTTGTTCCTATTAGGACTAGGAAGTGTACTTCTGTATTTAATTTTCATTTAAGATCACAAAAAATTTCCAAAGACAAAAACTGTAAGCTGGAATGATTCTGACTGGTTGCCTAAGGGCGTAAATCAAGTGAGATTCCAGCAGCTTGCTCGCTCGAAAGTGTGCAATATAAGGGGGGGACGTAAGAGACTGCGGAACACAAATGCATTACGCCTGGCAGGGTAGGCAAGCACAGCGTCAAAGGAGTCTATATACCTAAAAGACAGGCAAGCCGCTGCATGGAAGGAGACATGAAAGATTTACAAGGTTTGTAACAGTACCCCCTAGAGGAGCATCACCTGCTTTCCCTGTGGTAAACCGCAGATGTCGGTGCTGGAAATTACGAATCAGGGAGGGGTCCAAGATGTTCTGCTCCAAGGCCTAGGTATACTCCTCGGGCCTGTAACCCTCCCAGCCCACTAGGAATGGGTGTCCGTGAACCTTGCTCCAGATGTACGGTATAGGTGGGGTCGCCATTGAGGGAGGTGAATAACGGGAGGGAGGACAGGAGGAAGACAAAGACATGGGTTTAATTCTCAAGACAGGGAATGCTGGGTAAAAATTGCAAAGGGAATGGGGCAGGAGGAGCCTGACAGCATATTGCTGGCCTGCTGATAAAACCTTGAATCCCTAAATTTGATCAGAAGCAAAATTTTTACGTCCACGATAATAACATAAACATTGAAAAATACAAAATGCTGTTGTGTTTTATGAAATGAACCAGTAGCGAAAACCAGATGAATGCAAAACGGAGGCTTTATTTCTGTAGGGGGAAACCCCCCCCCCAACAGAGCTGGCAACAGTACCGCAATCCAAAAACAGATTCCAATGGGCGTAATCCAGAGTCAAAACCAGGGCACCAATCACAAAAATCGTAGTCAGGCAAAAAGAGGTCGATAAACAAGAATGCGGTTCAATACAGCAAATAGGCAAAGCTCGTAGTCAGGCTGTCCAGTCAGAAAGATAAATCACGACGAATCGAGGTGGACCACAAACGTGGCACAGGAAACTAGAAAGAACAATCTGACAAAGGAAGTGCATAAACAGACATCTTAAATACACATCCGGGGCAAACACATGACCAGGGAGATACAGGTGCAATCAATAATACAATAATCAGGATTGACACATGAGGAATAATCTAATTACATGAATATGGCAAAAGCCAAGACGCAGACAGGGGTCACAAGACAAACCTACGTACAACACAACAGCTCCGGTCAAAGAGTACTAAAGTGTAAAGATTAAAGAAAGGAAAGCGCAAAGTATAAGTGGCGATCCACAGAAATTCGTAGCAGAGATAATTAGGGATAGGCAAGGAGGCGGAGACTAGAATTGGGCGACTGCTGAGAGATTGTTAGTCAATTAGTACGTGCAGCTATACAATCCCGAGTGCATGTTAGTAAGTTAGTAAAAATATACAATGTTAATATGGGTTAGTAATTCAGCGAAAACAACAAACTGTTAGTATGGGTTAGTAGATAGCAAAAGAGAGAGGAAGGAAGAACACGAGATAATGAAAGAAGGATGAAACCCAGAAAACAATAAATCACCCGAATGAGAGACACGCAAATCAAGGGACCGTGAGCAAAGACCTACATGAGACAAGACTGGGTAAACGAAGTGCAAAGCAAGGCATGGCAGAAAATAAACATGGCAAGGGATCTAGGAAACATGGCACAGGCTAGCAATAAATCAAGACAAGAAAAATAATAAAACAAGAAATCTAAAATTACCAAAACACAATACACAATACTAAGAATGGTCAGAACACAGGCAGTGGTCACTAAACACGAAAATCAATCAACATGGCTAGGCTTGGTACAGAACTTAAACAAGGCATGGGCAAAACACAGAATCCCAACAAATGCATTCTTGGAAGAAAAATAGTCATCCTACCCGAACACAGCTCAACTGCATTCTTACATGCAAAATTAAACAGTTTTTATGCTCTCCTGTAAAGTTTATTATTTTGAAGATACAATGTTTTATCAGCTGGCTGACGATATGATGATAATACTCTAGATAATAGTGTATGGACTAATGAACCAGAGGGTGAGCTTCTTCACCGTCTCCCACCGCAGGATATCCTTCATAGCTGGGCAGACTTTTTGTCCTCCTTGGTAGGCAGGAGCTGGTCAGCAATGACAATCCCCTTGCTTCTGCGTGGACACATGCTAGAGTGGTAAGGTATGTGACTGTCCCCCCCATCCTCGCCGGTTGCAACGAACCAGGAGCTGAGCCGAGGGAACTGCAAGTTCTCTCTCCTCAGACTGGAATAAAGGTGGTTAAGCCCAGACAACATTGAAGAGCAAGCGTGCTCAGACTGGCAACTGGAAATTAATTGTGAGCCAGTTCCTCCCATGTTAGAAGACAGGATCACCTGGCCCAGTAACCTTCAGTCAGGCAGCATTGAGTTTTGCCCAACTATGATTCAGCCTCTGCACCTGGTAATTAGTCTCTGAGTAGAACTCCAAGGACAGGTCCACATCTGGCCCACGGATCTAAAACCAGTGCCGACTTTTTTTCCTTGGCAATTAACTCAACTGTTATTTTTACTGATTGGCCAGAGAGGCATCACACCTGACTGCCAGGTAAAGGGAGGGTGGAAAACAAGCAGTGCTCAGCGCTGGAGGATTTGATTTGGGCAGCCCTGGTATATGTGGAGAATATGCTGCTGCTTGGGCTACACTGAATTGCAGATAAAGATCATGGTAAATCACAGGAACTCCCGTCAGGTTCAGCCACTCCTCCTAGTGGTCAGAGGAAGTAGGTGCAGCTGAGAGCTGAGCTAAGGCAGAACTGAAAGCATGATGAACTCCACTCTAGGATGGATCCCAAAGCTTAGTCCACACAAGGATTGTAACGCTCAAGCCAGGACCCAAAATCACTGGGCCATGTGACTCCATGATGAGAAATGCCAACTCTTTGGAGTGCTTACCAGAGGTCAGCATGGGTACTGGCCTGGTTACCTTTGTGACGTCAGGAAGGGATTTTGCCCGTGAGACCTTAGGACTGGAGTTGTGCTGGCAGTGGATCAGTTGGGACTCTCAGGCAGCGAACGAGGCTAGGATAGATAAAGTTCCCATTTGCCCCTGATTTGACGAAGGACCATGCCGAGATAGGGCAACCCTGCCATTTAAGGCAAATAGAAAGGAATGGATGAGGAGGTGAGACAGCAGCATCAGGCAGTATCTGTCTCTCAGATATTACTCACGTCCATTGAACTGGGTATTCAGCAATAGTATGGTGAGCACTTCCACGGTATAGGAATAGATTTTGTGTCATTTGGTGCAGTTGTTCTACAGAGGGCAGCTCATGCAGCCACATCCAGTCACCAGCCATGGGTAGCAAGGGAGCCAGGTGGGATCAGGCTCCAAGTTAAGCGTCTTGGGATGCAAGCAGGGCAGGTGCCTGCAACCTTGCCCACTGATCCAGCCGCCTTTCTTGCAACTAGACATCTATTCTGAGTGCCAAGGCTGTCCAGGTCTGGGGAAAGGAAATGGGCGATTAGTTTGACCTGGAGTTGCTCTGCCAAGCCTAATAAATAGGTATCATAAAGTGCCCAGGAGTCCCAGCATGTTGAGGCAGCCAGGGTTTGGAAGTCCATGGAATATCCTGATACTAACAAGCTGTCTTGGTGCAGGTAGAACAACTTCTGGGCAGCGCCTTAGCTGGAGCGGGACCAGTTTAACACCTCCTTATCTCCTCAGTGAACGCAGAATAGATTTGCACTGCGGGATCTGCTGCCTCTGAACAGGCGACAGTCCAATCCCTGGCATGGCCAATGCGACCCCTTGGCTTTCATTCATTCATACAGCATGCCTTCTTGTTACATAACATGATTTTATGTCACTAGGATGTGAACAATGTTAACACAAAGGCATTGGAACTCAATTATAAAACATTGTGGTCAGTGATCAGTCATGACAGCTTTAAAATGTGGTCTGAGGTCTGGAATTCACCCAAAACCTATTGGCTTCTTATATTTTATGCACTGAAGTCATTTCACATGCATAGAATAAGGAAAGAACAGTTGATATATGATTTTTTAAACATCTGAGGGCGGCCTCAAGCTTTTGGCCTGCATTGTATATACGCCACACTGAATGCTGAATTTTAAGGATGTAGATGTATTATAAGCCTGAGCCTGGAGTACAGATGTGCAGTTACACTTGAAATGGGCAACAAACACCCCTGAAGGACCATGGGAAATGCATTCATATTCTCAAATTACATAGAAGCTGCAAGCTAATCTGTCTTTATCTACCCTACCACATACTTCACACAAATGGCAACGCTGAAACTCAGTTTACTGTACCAAGTGCAGAAAAGTAAGCAAATCCAGTGACTGAACATTACTTAGTTAACCAGATTAGGCATCATAAAAAGAGAGGATAGAGAAAAGAGAGACTTATCGGACAGTCACTGTCAGCCATTGCCTTCACAGATAGCCATTGCCTTTCTGGCGTTTCAGGATATCCTTGCACCATGCAGCTCTCAAAACAATGTCATAGATTCAGGTATGAGGTCTCTATAAATATAAAACCAAATAGTATCATTGTCCATTTGTTATTTTCTGTAATAGCCCATGCTAAAGAATCCAGACTGAGGCTATTTAAAATTTTTTTTGTCTTCACTTTGGCACCCAGTGTGGAGCTGTACATGGTCAGATCTTTCTTGAATTTGCCATGTCTGATCATTTTAAACCACAGCAGTGTTAGTGCACTAATAACTCCTGTCTCTTGCCCCGTCCAGAGGGTGCAGACATCCGCGGCGTGTTAGAAAAGTAATCCAGTGTTCGACAACTTCAGTCTCCAGCTCAGCAATATTAGATTTAGAATATTCTAGTCACTCGTGATGTCACACCTTAAAGGGTTATGGGAACGGAGATGCACCCTTGACTCAGACCTGGGTCATATTTCAGCACCTGAGTGTAATGTAGGAACTAGATCTGGACTGGGAAAAGCTGAACCTACATTAGCATTGAGATACTTGGCACATAAGATCTTGGGCACTGGGCTTAAGTGGTACAGGCCTGCATGAGCTGACACTTGGGACTTAAACTGAGAGAAGACTCCTTTCAACTATATACATCGCTGGGATGCAGGTAGCCTAACAGTACCTGTATGTATATAGGGATTCCTCTTATCTGCTTCAAACTGGGACATTGCAATGGCTTCTTCTAAAAAGCTATGTGTGTTAGAGTGTTGGAGGGGGGGATGGTCACATGCTGCCCTGCGAGGAGAGCAGGCAATTTTATGCTTGACATTCTCATCGACAAAAGTTGGCTGTTCCAGGACAACGGTCTCTCCCCAAGCCCTCTGAACCATGACAGATTATCTGATGCAGCCCAGAGGACCATGGGATTTGTAATCCTCCAGTCACCACCGATACTTACATCACTAAGAGTGATTAAGCTTGTGTTATGAAACCTCAAGCTACATGCACACTCGCACACATAAGCACAAGCCTGTTATCAGTTAATGTAAATTTCCTCCGAACTGCATACACACAAGAACGCGCCTCCATACTACTTTTTTTTAAAATTTATCCTTTATTTAACCAGGGAAGTCCCATTGAAATCAAATTTTTTTTGTCAAGGGAGCCCCTGGGCTTTGTGTGGAGAGGGACAGGACAAATTGCATAGCTCATTAGATGCATGATTAAGCGGCAGGTCGGGAATTTAGCCATGACACCGGGGAACCCTTCCGAAGAGTGTCACAGGATCTTTAATGACCACAGTGAGTCAGGACCACCGTTTAATGCCTCATCTGAAAGTCGGCGTCTTCTGCAGTGCAGTATCCCTATCACTGCACTGGGGCACTGGAGATTATTCCACCAGAGGAAAGATCACAACCTACTGGCCACCAACACCTCCTCCACCCGCAACTTGGTTTTCCCTGGTGGTCTCCCAAAGAAGTACTAACCAAGCCTGTTTAGCTTCAGCCACGTGGCTGGAGCAAACTGAATAGTAGTATCGTTGCTGGCAACCATACTACACACCTATTAGTTGAAGATTTCATAATAGATTGGACCAACAAGTGTGCAATATGCAAGCTTGCATGCATTAGAAAGAGAGTTTCTGTGAACAGATAAGATTAATATGTGCACAACAATGAAGTTCCTTGTAATGAGTGTGTCCAACACTAGATCAACTATGTTTTACCCGAAAGAACAAACTGCATAGCATTCTTTGTAAGTTCCTCGCGCACCACAATTAAAGAGGAAATCAATTTTTTTGTGCTCCAACTTTCTAAACAGGATGTTTCAAAGACAGTTCTGAAGATTCACAAGTGAAATTAAGTGCAGTTATTCCTCAATATGCACATGAGTGTAACACAGAATGCTAAAACAGTAGAACGGACAGGAATATTGCATGGACGTGTCAAACTGTCAACCATATTAGCAAAAAAATTCTGCTACCTGCGACCATTGGTTTGCCTCTACAGAATTGTTCTGTCTGTTGTTCACAATAGCAATTCAGCCTTAACCAAGATGCCGCCCATTATTTGCGCATTCAAGATAACATTGCCCTGCCCTGTTACTTTGTCTGTTCTACTGCTTTTAATTCCAAGGATTGTAATGCTTGCATATTGTGAGAGTGTTTCATCAATAGTGTGTTGAAAATGGGCCCTTTTTATGGGACTCAATATTCTAGACTCAATGTTTGAGACTTTGAATTCAGGACTTCAGACTCCATACTAACAACTTGAGACTTAACTCTCTGGAAAAGGGACTCAGGTCTCAAGAGTCGATGTTTGAGACCATGTTATCAGGACTTTGAACTCAGTATTCAAAACTTGAGACTCAGGATTGAGGACTTGAGACTTCGTACTCCGGAAAATGTAGGGGAAACCGGGTCTAGTTGTTAC
The DNA here is from genome assembly GCA_029721435.1 of Gymnothorax reevesii. NCBI lineage: Eukaryota > Metazoa > Chordata > Actinopteri > Anguilliformes > Muraenidae > Gymnothorax > Gymnothorax reevesii. The sequence goes on along the minus strand of CM056575.1, from coordinate 26,750,138 downwards.
ACGTCCATGTCGTTACATTCTAAATAGTTCCCATAATAAAACACAGACAGCGCTCTAATTTTTCCCGCTGGTCCGTGAAGGTGCCCCACGTCTTTACGTGACAGAAGTAAGTGCGTCGAAAGTAACAGGTTAAGTGTTTCAGAAAAATGCTTGAAAAAGTAACTTTCTTGGTGTTTGGGAGTTTTCGATTCACATCAAGTGTAATTCATACATACCCGAGAATTTCCGGATTATGAGAGAGGAAGACATTAGCCACTGTATCATGACACACCCATGTAAAGATTGCACTAGAACATTTCAAAATGTTGGGACAATGGCGAAGAGTTGCTGATGGACGAGTTGATACACCCAAATTGTTATAGTAAGAACTTGCCCCAAAACCTGTCTCAACTTAGGCAAGATCAAATTACCTCACTGAATGACTTTCTGCCTTTTTGTATTTCAGAAAGATGCCTTAAAATTACAAACGAATAACGAAATGTGGCAATGCCATTAGAGAATGACTCAAGAGGTTCCTTACTGTGACTTCGTGGGATAATAGTAGTAAAGCATCTCCCTTAACTTGCCTACTTAAGTGGTAAACACGTCTCACTTGAGCAAATTCTTAGCATAACAAAATGCCCCACAACCTGCAACAAACTACTCCTCCTGTAACAAACAACCCCATGTATGGGTTGTTTGTTACAGGTTACACGGGTCCATTTTTTCCTCACCAGCATTACACATGTGCAGAATAAAGGGGTTGCTGCAGATCAGTCATGTAGGCTAATAAACTCTCTATCTTTACAGCGCATATTGATAACAAAAACCTGATAATGTCAATTCTACAGCCGATAAAAGAAAAAGTGTAACAACTTGACTTGGTCTCCCCTACTCTGGATTCAAGAGTAAGAACACAAGATTAAGGAAGCATCACTTTCAGACTCAGGTTTTGTGGCTTCAGACTCAATATTCTGGATGTGAAATTTAGTACCCTAGACTACAGACTCGAGTCTATGGCCTCAGAACTGGAGACACAGTATTTAGGACTCAAGACTCAGCACTTGGGACGAAAGACTTAGGACTCAAGACTTAGTATTCAAGACTCTTTACTTGGGATCAGGTGCTCTGGGATCAGTAGTTTATTGTCAGGAATATGAATAAACCAGAGAGTCTCCCAAATCTATCTCTGCTGAGCTTCAGGATCTGCTGTTTTTCATAGACATAAATATAGACACCCCCCCCCCCCCAAAAAAAAAAAAAAACAGTTGAGACAAGCAAACATCTTTAACTGATTGAATCAGTGATCTTTTCCCCTTTGCAATTTCATGAGTCTTAGTTTGGTGCCCTTTTCATTCATGATGGCGAGTGTTAATGTAGCGGACTCATCTCAAGGTGATTACAAATCCGAGTAAAACCTGCGGCCCTTTTGGAACTGATTTGCGTGACCCCTGTTATAAACCTTCATGCACAGTATATTTGGAGAAAGTTGAGATCAGATGAAAATTTTTAAACCTGACCCACTCATCGCATCCATACTCCCATGGAGTCATTGATATGGATTATACTTATTGTCTCAAGTCACAGCTGGTTTTCATTTGGCTTTCATCCCGTATAACTGAGCAGGAACTGAAATTCAATCAATATTAATTGAATTTCAGCTCACTTCCTGAGTCAACCAAATTCTAAGGGAACTAATTAATCCCAACAGTGATTTTCTTAGCCTGCAAGTAAATTAAGGCATCAGTGAAGATAAATGGAGGTCACTTGTCCGGTAAAAGGCTGCCAATGATCTGGGAGGAGAGGCCTATGCAGGATTGGAGGGACAAACTAAATTGCTGATGCCAAACTTGCCAGTGGGAGTCACCAGCCAGAAATGAGTTGCCACGGTAACTGACACAAAAAGTTCCTGGGTAATACCATACCTGAGTACACATCTCCGCATGAAACTGTCAGCCAGAGTCATCGCAGATTCAAACTTGAGTCCAAAATTTGCATCCAGCTAAAATGCACCCATGGATGCTTTGTGCATGCATTAAAAGTATATAAATTTCATTTTTATAGACACATTACATAACATTGGTTTTAGGTTGCGTATCCCATGATTGCACAAGGAGATTTTATTCTCTCTTGCTCAAGACAGCAGGCGCAGAATTCAAAAGGCGCAGCGGCAGTCAGCCAATGGCCCCATCGCCACTGCAGCCAAGTTCCCAATTTTTTCCCTTCCACGCATCGTAAAAGCAAATGAGCGTTCAGAAAACATGCGTAAGCCAAGAATTTAGAGATTATTTTCATCTTCTCGCTTGAAAGCTGAGTCTGTACGCCTGCCATATTGTCACTGTTGCTGTATCTTTTTCCTTCAATGTTTTCATAATATTCATTTCTCAGATTTCTTCTTCTTTTGTTGTTATTACTTCCTATTCTCAGTCAGAAGTGGCTTTGATCTTGAAATAGGAATGCGCCAGGCTCATAAAACGCGATGGACCAATGAATGCAGAGAGTTGCATACCATGAGCTGGTATTTATTTGGCATCATCGGATATTGCAGTCCTGTCCTGGGTACAGAGTGATTGGATTCACTGCGCTTGAGTCAAATGAAGAGATGACAACACTGGAAAGACCAAATCAGTGAGGAAACAAGGCTGTTTCTCTGCGCGTGCATGCATCTGCACGTGTGTGTACTGCATACACAGGTATCAAGAAGTGTGTGCTTTTTTGAGCACATAAGTGTAACATATATTTTTTTGCATGTGTCAGTATGTGGCTTGACTGTGTGTGTGTGTAGGAGTGAGTGCCCGTGTGTGTAGCATATGTATTCATTTGCATATGTGGATGCATGCATTTTCATGAGTGTGCATAAATCAGTGTGTATATGTGTGCGCATGTACATATGAAGAGTTTGTTTCCAAAATGCAATAAGTGCCAAAATGACAAAAATTGAGATAACACCACACAGCGATAGCCCCACGCTTCTTGTCCAAAAATCAGTTGAGAGAAATTCATACTATAAGGGTTTTTTTTTTTTGTCATGGTTAAAGTTTGTGTTTTTCTATAAAATGCAATAGGCACCAACACAGAAAAACCTGATTTACTCAAGATGAGTAAAATGGATATATTGCATTTTGGAAACAAGCTCTTCGTGTGTGTGTGTGAGCATGTGTGTATGTCCGTGCACAACTCACCAATTAGCCCTGAACATACTTTAACTTTTTTGAGCTTGTGGTTGTCTTCCTCCCTAAACTCGAAATATCATGACGGGGGCAAAATCGTGCCGTGCTGATGTGTTATTTCCAGGGTCCTGAGGCCTGTGCAGGCAGGACTGCAGACGAATGCCAGGGCGGATCGCTCACGCAGAGCTGTGACTCTCGTCAGTGGAAATAAAACTGCGCACATCACTCTGGCAGCCACACTCAATGAATGTCAATGTTAAGTAGGCGCATAACCTTAAAGATTCATGCATTCCGACCAGAGCAAACCTTTTCATCATGTAACAGTACATTTGATACACTGGTAGCAGACATACTTAAGACATTCAAATTTTTACATTTTAGGTCTTTTTTTCATGCATTTTTCAGCATTTTTTTTCCAATTCGCTTTTTTCATTTTACTACTAAATGTAAATATTCTTATTCTTTGAAAGGGTCCTGCTTTTACAGGTTTGCGGCTTTGCGAGGCTCAATATACATTTATCAGCGCAGAGCTAAGCTGTGCATGACATGTTTAAACATTTTTTTTTTGCACATGACTCGTGTTTTACTCACATTTGTGACCCTCCAGCACCAAACCAGTCACATGGGTACATTTTTCAAATATGAGTTTTTGGGCTCGTCTGAAAGGGCATTTAATATGAGCCCTCAAACTTGTATTTGAAAAACTGACCCATGTGCTGGTTTGATACCGGAGGGTCACATTTTTAGAAATCCAAGCAATTTTGAAAAATGTAAATATCCTCAAAGGGCACAAAGATGTGAAAATTGAGCTGTCAAAAATGAAAATGATCTTTTTTCACAGGAAAGTGCATAAATAGAGGAGTTAACAAAAAGCCACATGCGCGAACAATTAAAGTAAAATCTGGTGCACATCACTGCATGAACATTATGTGAATATAGTGTAAATACCACATTTGTTCACAGTTTGTCCTGTTTGCGCTTAAGCAAACAGGATTTTACGTCAAATTTGCAAACTTAGTAAAGGCGGTGTACTCCACATTTTCTTTGTGGTTTTTAATAAAGTAAATATAGTAAATTGCTATTTGATATTAGCATCAAATTACCAAGTGAAAAATATGAAGCTATTTTCAAATTTACTAAATATTTGCATACTTTTGCAGATCCATAGAGAATTCCTGTGAATCTAATAATTCACAACAGTTTATCATATTCACTGTATATGAAAATATTATAAGAGAATCATATTTGCATTCAAAATGAATTCAGTACAAATACAGTCAACTAAATACACATTATATTTGCACGAAAGGAAAATCCGAGCATTTGTGCAGTGTACTGGACAGAATAATGAAGAAGCCGGAACCCACAGGTGCAGAACATCTGTGGAAAGTTCCACAGTAATGGATGGATGTGACCTTTCAAAAGCATATGAACTTTCAGAATCATGCATCCTTATAGAAAAAAAGTCATGAATATGTTCAGCAATTACTATGGCAAAAGGGAGCTGTTCGCATGAATCTAAAATGCAGATAATCTTTTTGAACAAAATTTTTTTATTTCCTTTTTCTGTCTTTGACTTCTTGAAAATCATGGGTGCACTCGACCCTTCGACTGGCAATGCACTGCATGTTTGTACAGTATTCATTTCCGAATAATTATTGTCATGGTATTCTACATATCATGTTTTCTGTGCTTGGCTCACATTCCCTCCACTTATTATTTCTGTACTCCGATGACATTACAGTCAACAGTGTCCATTCTGATGTGTGTAAAAGACACACCAATTACCTGCTGTAAACACAGCTCACCTGGGCCAGGCACTGAGAACCTGACAGTAATCTGACTCCTGGTGTTGCTTTTAAAGTAACTATCTGTCATGTTATCACTTCAGGCCTGGTCCTAAAATGCTTTGCTGGATGCGAGCCAAATGTCACTCTAGCCAAATGGTTCTGGGTAGCTGCAGGGGAAAGAATGACCTAGAAATCCACACTCTCTGGGCGAAACTCCGTAGGGATCTTCGACTGGGCTTTCTGAAGCTGATTTATACTACATCGCACAGCCCGTTCAAAAAAAGTGCCATATGACAAAAAATGCGGTATATTCATACATTTTCATGGGCAGTATGGTGCCACAGTGAGTACCATTGTAATCTTGCACAAGACAATAGTAGGTTTGAACCTCCCAGAGTCCTATACTAATTTGGAACTCTAAATTGCCCACAGGTATGAGTGAGTTGGCAGTGTGTGTGTGTGTGTACCCTGTGATAGATCTGCAAATTTTCTATATGGTATATCCCTGCCTCTGGCCCGTTGGATACAGGCTCTGACACCCCGATACTCTGATCTTTACCTCACCAATTAATCGCAAGGATCGGGCGTCATTGTGTCACACGCTCATACCTATATGGGCAATTTAGAGTCTCCAATTGGCCTGATATGGGTGCTTCTCAGGAGAGTGGACTCAAACCCACAACCCTCCTCAGGTGAGGTGACTGTGCTACCTATTGCCTCCCTGAACTGACCCAGGTCTTTTGTTTATTTATCATATTTAATATTTTAAGTTTTGTGCCTCGTTCTCGAGTTCTCCCAGAGGGACCGATAAATGCATGGACTCGGTCTGTTCTGAAGGTGAAGAGGGTCAGTTTGATTGCTGTGATTTTGCTATTATGTTTAAAATATAATGGACTCACCAAAGACCATGCAAATCGTAATTTTGCTTTAAAATGGATGACAAAATGAAGTCATGCGACCTATTTCCATTGTGGCCAATTTTGTAGAAGACAATGAATGTGCGTGTCAAGAAAGCTGACGTGGCCTGTTCCACGCTGTTTTTCATACGATTCCAATCTTTCTTGGAACATGGCGGCATGCATTTCACCAGGAATGTTAGCAATGTTAGAAAATTTACAATGTTTTAAAAAGGAACCTCACAAGTATCCCCAGTCATTCCTCCCAGAATAAATTAAGTGCTCGCCTCAATTTATGATTATGATGCATTGTTTGAGCGAACAATGGCTTAACCATTTTGGTTCTTTCATTGTCTGACAAATGAATTCTAGACCAAGACCATAAACTACTCACAGAGCAGTATACATTTCCCTCATAACTTTGTCTCAAAACTAAGTGGAAAGTTGAGTAGACATCTTTTGCTTCAAAGAAAAGCTCTGTTTGCTGGAAAACATTTTGTGATTTGAGCACTGAGAATCATATTAAAAAAGCATAGCTGCTCTCTCTTCTTCAGACTGGGAAATGAGCTTTTTCTCCCAGCTGGTGAACGTCTGGTGGTTTTGCAGGCTTCGTGAGATAAGGTGAACCATACGGCAGCAGAAACCCAAGTAAAGGAGCCGGATTATCTTTCAATTACTCTGACCCTCATTAGATTACATACACCTGGGCACTTATTTCTAATCAGAAAACCTGCCCTGTGACACACTCACATATAAAGAGTTTGTTACCAAAACGCAAAATATCCATTTTACTCATTTAGAGTAGGAAGCACAGGGCTATCGCTCTATAATATTATCTCAATTTTTGTAATTTTGGCACTTTTTGCTTTTCAGAAACAAACTCTTCATTTAGCCATGGCTAGTCATGAAGAGACTGAAAATCTTTCTTTGATTGGCTGACTTGTAAAGAATTGGTTGGAATACTCTCGGTTACCTAAGACCACAACCTTTAGTACCAAAAATTGCAAATTCGGCTATAGGGCAGCAAAAATACTCTGGTTCAGGGCCAATAAAACTCAGAATTGCTTTCTTTTAGGGTATAATGAGAGGAACAAATTTATGTGTGTGTGTGTGTGTGTGTGTGTGTGTGGGGTGAAAGGTGGCCAGAATTCCAGGGGCAAATAGCTTGGGGAGCCCACAAAAATTCCAGAGGGATTTGGGGGCCCAGAGCTTTGCTCTCTTCCAGGGGGCCCAGAATTCCTGGCAACGCTCTGGGTGGGTTAATGGAATTTTATGGCTTTTATGCCAGAGTAGGTTGGATGGCATTAGCAGCCAGCCAGTAGAGGGGCACATGAAAGAATTAAGTTAGATCTGTTGATGAACAGGGCTGTGGGGGTTGAGACTTAATGTACTGATTAAAGATCTGCTCTTAAAACTAAGGGGTTGCAGGGTCAAATCCCAGCTTAGACATTGCAATTGCATCCCTGAGGACTGCGCTTCCCCTAAATCGCAATAGTGCAGAATCCACTTTTGCAGATGGACAGAGTACGTATATGTGAGTGAGTGTGTGCGCACGCATGTTTGTGTGAGTGTGTATGTGCGCGCGTGTCTGTATGCGTGCATGTGTGTGCGTGTATTGGTGTTTTGCCGAAGGCATCAGTTGCTCTCGATCAGGGCTGCTCCTCAGTAATAAATTGGGCTTTTATAACCCTCTGGGGGCATTTGAATCAGCTTCTGTTGCGTAATAATCACTCACAGACAAAGTGGCGGACAGCAGGGTCAAATAATCTACAGGAAGAGTAGAAAAACAACACTCCAGAAAGAAAAATACAAAAACTTTGACCAACAAACAAGAAACAGGAGTCTCAACATGTATTGTGTCTTGAATGTAGACTAAGAGTCCTATAATTATGACTTTTTAGCGAAGAAAACGCATCTCTAAATTTGGCAATATGTTTTGACTCATTTAGATATCACCCATTGGGTAGCAGTGATTCAAACTAAGCTAGCATGTCCATTTTAAAGCAGAAGAATAATATTTTAAGTCTCCCAACACGACTAAAATATTTAAGACCCCTCTTCTTGGCAGGCAGTGTCTGGGTGGACGAGGTATAACTGAGGGGGTCAGGCTCGCGGTGTGTCGGTGGAGTATGACAGGCAGGTGTGGTAGATGACGTAGGCCCTTGTGCTGAGGTGATGGTCTTGTCAGATGGACGATTACTCATCATGCGCAGAGGCGTCTCTCTCTCGCCCCGTTATCCCTCTTGCCACTTTGTTTTCTTGCGGGACAATTTATTTTCCAATTTCGCCTCTGCTCTCTCAAAATCACCTGACCCCCACAGCACCCCAATGCATCCATCTCCATGGTGACTACTGGTTTCCACACCAACCCGCAAAGCACAGAACGTAGGAGAGAGAGACAGAGAGAGAGGGGAAGAAAGGGAGAACTGGGGACAATAAACTGTCACATAACAGAGAGAGAAGGATAAACATGTTTTAGTTTGGGACAGAATGGGTGTTTTTTTCAATCAAACTGATAAGCGAGCAGAAGAAAAGGCTGCACTTCATATGAGCCCTCCCTCCCCCTCAGCACCAGATCAGGACGTACAGGACACAAAGTCAGCAACAACAAAGTGTGTGTGTGTGTGTGTGTGTGTGTGTGTGTGTGTGCGGGCGCACGTGCCTGTTAATGTGTGTGTGCGTGTTTGCGTGTGTGAGTTTTGGGTTCTTGTACATCCCATAAAACCAGAAAAAGGTTTTTTTTCCTATAGAGTGGGAACATTTCTGGGAAATGAGTGTGCGTGCGTGTGTGTGCGCCTGCGTGTGTTTACGTGCGTGACTTCTTTGTACGCATATTGCATAATGCTTGTGTGTGTGTGTGCATGAGTAGTGTTTGTATGTGTGCGGTGTGTGCACGCGCGTGCAAGTTTACGTGTGCGCGTTCGTATGCGTATATTTGCGCGCGTGCGCATATGTATGTATGTGAGCATGAGTAGTGTCTGTGTCTGTGTGTGTGTGTGTGTGTGTGTGTGTGTGTGTGTGAGTGTGTGTGCGCACAAGTATGTGTTCATGCGTAAGAGTTGGTCTGTATATGCACATAAGTATTCATTTGTGCTTAAGGAGTGGGTGTGTGCATATGTGTACTTCTGTGTGCACGTGTGCCTAAGTAGTGTGTGTGTGACTGAGCATATTGCGTGTGTATATGTGTGTGAGTGTGTATATGTACAATGAACGAGTAGATGTGAGCATCTGAAGTGCCTGTGCACTCTAGTTGTGTACATTTGTGTGTGTGTGTGTGTGTGTGTGTCTTTGTGTCTTCATGTCTTTGTGTATGAGTATTGAATTTGGTGATATAACAGTTCACATTTTCCGCAACCCATAAGAACATGTTTATGAATTACACATCATTACAATACTCATATCACATCACCATGCAGCAATGATGGATTCTGTAAGATGTGAATCCACTGTCTCTGCCTTGTTCCAAGTCATGTTTAATCCACACATATATTTCGTTATTTACCCGCTTACCTTTACAGTAGAGACGGATCGGAGACATGACCTGGCGAACCTCAAGTTTCTGACGATCAGTAGGATTGACACGTTGAGATAGGCGCACGCTCAACACAGTTAGTGAGCGTGACATTGATGTACACAAGTAAACAAGCCAAAACGCGCCATTGGAGTTCAGTATACTCCTGTTGTTATAGCAACGCACTGACGGGCCGCATGAATCTTATCTAGTTTGAATCAACCTCTGACAAAGAATGAGACGAACAGATGGATGCACATCATGCAAGCATCACCAAATCGAGAACATCCCATTTTTTAAAGTAAAGTTCAATGTATGAAATATGGGCGGTTTGCACAAAATCAAACGAGATCGGTGTTAAAACACGGGCAGTCTCTAAACTGACAGCCTTGATCTGGCGGCTAACTGACGCCAGGCCGGTAACCAATGGCCTTTGCAACTGCCGCTAAAAGAAAAAGTAGGCCAAACTGACCTTACGTTTGATTGATTAGTCAATATGTCCATATTTTTTAGAAAAGATTTAATTTATTTATTTTTGGCGTAAAATCAAAGGATATAGTTTTTTTTCCATTAGGCTTTTCATTGAAATAGCCTACTGAAACTGTAGCAGCACGCAGCGCAAATTATTTTTCAGCTTGAAATAAGACGCAGCAAAAGCGGAATTTATTTGCTTATTCAAATTGAAGTTAAAAGCCAGATTTTCTCTCTCAAAGGATCAGAGAAGTTCATTTTAGAACAGCATCAACATTAGGCGTCTACATAATGGTATGAGAGGAATCCTCTGGGTCAGCATTGCGCAAATAAGAAGCACGTGCACTGTTATAAACTCGCACCCATTCGCCAATTATTTTAACCTACATCTTTTTTTCCCAGTTATTTTAACTGTAATTTTACACTCGGTTTATAACAGAGGTTTACTGTATGTTTACTGTAAACCACAGTTAAATGCGCGCAGGACTCGACTTTCACCTTAAAATAACAAGGAGGCAATGCGTTAATTTAACTGTTCTCTTCAGTCAATTTATAACAGTGTAGGCTAATTAATCTGACAATCAGTATTTGCTCATCCCATATTTGTCCCTATTCTGATAATTAGCAGCGTGTCTGATCTGATATGGATAACACAGGCTATTAAACATTCTTAGGTAATGTATCCTTGGGAAGCGTTTTTGAGTGCCCAGAAAGCAGAAAAGCGCTATATAAAATCGATGCATTATTATTATTATTATTGTAATTTATTTAAAAATAACAGCGCTTTAAATGGTGATTCAAATGTATTTTCTTGAGCATGATTTTCTCTCTTAAAAAAGAATGTCATTTGAGTTGGCTCCTTCTGACACCCATTTTGTGTTGACAGTGCAATGTAACCCATTCAGCTTCAGAAATATCGGCAGATTACTCGTCGTGTGAATCCTGTCAGAGGAGAAATTTCATTCTGCCATGAACTTATGTTGTTTCACCAAATTCAAAATTTATCTGCGGTTGCAATTAATTTATAGGCTATTACATTTTGCTATAAAATATTTAGAATATTTTAAAATGAATATAAATCATGTAGAAATCCAAACGTGTTGCCTAAAATGAAAACGAATCATTAATCGCCACGAAACCAGACTTTTTAAAATAGCTTTATCCCCAATCTCGGACTCGCAGGCTGCACTGTAGGACGGCAGTGTCTTTTACAGGTTATTTATGGTTGGTCTGCTGCTCAACATCTCCACCCAGCGGTGAAACCGCCATTCTACCCGCCGAGGTATCATAACGCCAGTGTTATCAGACCTTTGAGTGAACCCATTCCAGAGGTTGTCAACCCCGGTCCTGGAGGGCCGGAGTGTCTGCTGGATTTTGACGTTGCTCAGCACTTAATTGATGAATGAAAGTAGTTGATTACACCCTTAACTCATCTCACCTGGTGTCTTCGGTTTAAATATGGTGGAGAAAACCAAACTCAGCACACCCTGTGCTGTTAGCAATACCCCTGCACTAAGGGAATAATAAGCCAATCAATCAATCACCAGGAACTACCCACAAGACTCCTAGAGCCAATTAAACAGACATGCAGGTTGTGACAGAAGTCGAAGTGGAAACCAAGATTTGTCAAAGTAGTTGGACATTGAGCATAGTTGTAATCCAGACAAAGTAGAGCAAAGTAAAAATAAAGGTTTATAGGGCAGGGGAAGCAAGCCCTGGTCCTGGAGAGCCACAGGGTGTGTGAGTTTGGTTCTCTACCCTATTTAAACCTAAGACACCAGGTGAGATGAGTCAAGTGTGTAATGAACTACTTTCATCCATCAATTAAGTGCAGAGTAACGTCAAAAACCAGCAAAAACTCTGGCCCTCCAGGACCGGTGTTGACGACCACTGCTATAGACTGTATAAAAAGATGGACGAAGCAACTGTGACGTCACCCATTGGTTTCAGCATACATTTTGGGAAGCCCGAAGCTGCGTCCGAATAGCCTTTTTTGCCTAGGAAAGTTCCTACCTCCTAAAAAATGATCCGGAAATACACTGCTCAAAAAAATAAAGGGAACACTTAAACAACACAATGTAACTCCAAGTCAATCACACTTCAGTGAAATCAAACTGTCCACTAAGGAAGCAACACTGATTGACAATTAATTTCACATGCTGATGTGCAAATGTAATAGCCAACAGGTGGAAATTATGGGTAATTAGTAAGACACCCCCAATAAAGGAGTGGTTCTGCAGGTGGTGACCACAGACCACTTCTCAGTTCCTATGCTTTCTGTCTGATGTTTTGGTCACTTTTGATGGTGGTGCTTTCACTCTAGTGGTAGCATGAGACAGACTCTACAACCCACACAAGGGGCTCAGGTAGTGCAGCTCATCCAGGATGGCACATCAATGCGAGCTGTGGCAAGAAGGTTTGCTGTGTCTGTTGGCGTAGTGTCCAGAGTATGGAGGTGCTACCAGGAGACAGGCCAGTACATCAGGAGATATGGAGGAGGCCATAGGAGGCCAACAACCCAGCAGCAGGACCGCTACCTCCGCCTTTGTGCAAGGAGGAACAGGAGGAGCACTGCCAGAGCCCTGCAAAATGACCTCCAGCAGGCCACAAATGTGCATGTGTCTGCTCAAACGGTCAGAAACCGACTCCATGAGGATGGTATGAGGGCCCGACGTCCACAGGTGGGGGTTGTGCTTACAGCCCAACACCGTGCAGGACGTTTGGCATTTGCCAGGGAACACCAAGACTGGCAAATTCGCCACTGTCGCCCTGTGCTCTTCACAGATGAAAGCAGATTCACACTGAGCACATGTGACAGACTCTGGAGACGCCGTGGAGAATATTCTGCTGCCTGCAACATCCTCCAGCATGACTGGTTTGGCTGTGGGACTGTAATGGTGTGGGGTGGCATTTCTTTGGGGGACCGCACAGCCCTCCATTTGCTCGCCAGAGGTAGCCTGACTGCCATTAGGTACCGAGATGAGCTCCGCAGACCCCTTGAGAGACCATATGCTGGTGCGGTTGGCCCTGGGTTCCTCCTAATGCAAGACAATGCTGGACCTCATGTGGCTGGAGTGTGTCAGCAGTTCCTGCAAGACGAAGGCATTGCTGCTATGGACTGGCCCGCCTGTTCCCCAGACCTGAATCCAATTGAGCACATCTGGGACATCATGTCTTGCTCCATCCACCAACGCCACGTTGCACCACAGACTGTCCAGGAGTTGGTGGATGCTATAGTCCAGGTCTGGGAGGAGATCCCTCAGGAGACCATCCGCCACTTCATCAGGAGCATGCCCAGGCATTGTAGGGAGGTCATACAGGCATGTGGAGGCCACACACACTAGTTTTAAGGACATTACATCGAAGTTGGATCAGCCTGTAGTGTGTTTTTCCACTTTAGTTTTGAGTGACTCCAAATCCAGACCTCCATAGGTTAAGAACTTTCCATTGATCATTTTTATGTGATTTTTTTTGTCAGCACATTCAACTATGTAAAGAACAAAGTATTTTCTTTCATTCAGATCTAGGATGTGCTATTTTAGTGTTCCCTTTATTTTTTTTTTGAGCAGTGTAATTACATGGCAGCCGTGACGAGGGGATTCAAATTCTTTAAATGTTAAGGAAAGGTGTCTCAGTGCTTCCTAATTTACTTCCTTTAGCATAGGGTGCACAGAACCATCCTTTTCTAAAAGAAAGGAGATAACGCTATCCCACAATTCTGCCTAGCAGCGACGACCATTTACTTGGCCAATTGCGTAAAGAAACGTACAAAATGATGGGCAGGAGACTGATTACGTTGCTTAGTGTAAGCGCATTCCGATTCCCTAGCGCGGTTGTCTTCCTATGTCGTTTGGAATTCCCCTTTACACCTTTCCTTTATCTTATTACGTTTTCCACAAAGGTTAAGGAGAAGTGGTAAGGTTTTAGTGGATAGGACCTAAATTTTTTTTTTTTTGACTATTCGGAAGCAGCCTTGGTGTGGCTATTTGAACTGCGTCATTTTGAAACCGGATGTGATTCCTCTTGGACGAGAGCCTGAAATGAAGATCCAGTGAGGAGCGTGGCTCTGGATCTGACCGTATCGGACAAAGACCTGAGGATGGCCACGCCCCTAAAGCATATTCTGGCTTTATCCTTTATTCTAGTCTATTTGGGACCATAATTTACAAAAAAGAACATCATGATATATCGAAGGAGACTTGAAACTTGTGATAGACTCCATAAAATGATGTGGAAAATCATTTTTTAAATAATAAATCAGGTGGGGAAAGTGGGGTCATTTTCTCATGCACTTCTATAGCGCTGAACTTCTTTCTGCAGCCACCGACGTCGCCATTTGCTGACCATTAAATAGAGTGCAAGATTTCCACATGGGCCTCATTTTTCAGACCTGGGTGCTGCGTCCATCTTTTTTTACAGTCTACAAGTGAATCATCCTGTCACCTACTTCCTGTATCTGAATTTCCCCATTTTACTTTAGGTAACATCTAATCACATCATGGTCCCTGGAATTAACTGGTGAAATCCAGAGATCTGCAAGGAGGAGAGAGAGAGAGAGAGAGAGAGAGAGAAAGAGAGAGAGAGAAAAGAACAATATTAGCACTAGTTTGGTGAATGTTTCATAGATTTTTTTATTTAAATCTGCACTAATTTAGTAGACATTCATTTAAAATTGATTCAGTGAATATCATCGCATACAGTTTTGGGAAGTAAGTAAGAGCGTGATGTTTTGTAGCAAGCGCAATGTAATTGGTCCACAAAGACCGGACCAGTATTCAGAATGAATTTAGTTATAATGGCAAAGAATGACGAATTTGTGCGCATCACTGCTGTTGTGCCAAAGGAGTCTAAATTTTATATTGCTTATCGTTGCTGTCCATGTGCATTTTTTTGAACTTTAACAGGCTTGTATTGACTGGAATTGACTCAAGAATGTAGCCTAGCTGACAGGCCTACGGAAAAAGTAGCTACCAAGTGACAGTATACACAATGGTAATTAGGACCTGATATTGTTCAGTTTCATATTCATGATTAGAAATTCAACGTTATAGGTTTAACCGTTCAATACTTAAAATTCAGTTTAAATGAAGTAGAAAATTTTTACATGAGGTCGATTACTGATGAGCGTAGCCCGACGTCGTGCAGCAGCCTGGCCTACACTATTGACCATGTCAATGTGAAGCACGTTAAACTGTTGCTGCTTGTCTTGATTATACTGTTACAATGTGCATTTTACCTGCGATTCCCCTTGTCTGTTTCTCTGGGCCAGTAGGACCAGCCTACTTTTGCATGCCAGATCACTTCTTCATCGGGTTCTTACCACCTGAGGTGGTTTAGTGCTTCATCAATTATCAATAAAAGTAACGAATGGTCAGTTGAACCGACGCATTGCTAACTAAATTTAATCAAGATGTTAAGCAGACAACGTTTTCCAAGCGCTTGCGTTTGATAAATTTAATGCATTACTTTGACTTTACATGCTTGTTAGCATGTCCGTGTGTTTGTGGCTAGGAGTGGGGGCACTGTCCTTATTCCGGTTTTCCAGCTTGAAGGCCTACGCGTGAATTATTATACGCGCATGTTGGAGTCCGTTTTTGCGTTTGTTTTTCACAATGCAAACAGTGATGGAATGTGTTGCATGTCCAAGCACTAGTATTGCAGGATAAGTCACCTCTCGGATAAGTCGGCTACATTTTATTGATTCCTTAAATCTGATCGAGTACCTGATGCTGTATCTGTAAGGCTTTGCAGTACACGTAAAGGATTAAACATTGGAAAAATGTGCGTGAGAAAATATGACTGAAATGTTAGCTCAGCATCAACCGGGCTCATCTAGGTTGATCGGCAACCGCAGTTATCTTTCAGTAGGCCTATTCACTCTGTCAGTTCATTCAAATGCTGCATTTTTAATTACGGGAACATGAGTAGCTTTCCGCTCATCCTGTACTGTTCAACTAGGGCAGTCGCATGGAGATTGACATCTGTTTTTGCGAGGGTGCCCCGGAGCCTGGAGCTCGAAACTGCATTGATTTGTTCAGCACTTGGCGGGGAATCGTCAGTCCTCGGGGACTACTGCCTCGATGGACAATAATGGGATATGACATATTGACATGCGTTTAATCGCTTTCCTATTGAGCCCAAGTATTTCCATGGCTCGGTTTCCTGCCTGGAAGGTACATATTTATTACATTAACTTTCCCTATCTCTGTGGGTACCTGTAGCTGAGTCTTTCAACTCAGCACTGGGTACTGAATTCAATTTCCGGGCGGAATGTGAAGGTGAAAACGTGCTAAACATCATATTCATATATTTTCAGGGCTCTTTCTAGAAGGGCCGGGGGGTTGGTTAGGGAGTGGTAGCCCCCATTTGCTCACAAGGTCAGTCGCATTAAAAATAGTTATAGTTATGAAACTATTTTGCTAATCGGCTTTATGTGTAGTTTACGCCCGCCCAGCAAAAGAAAAATAAATACTAGGGGAGACTGGGGTTACCTCCTCATGAGTTTGTATTTGGCTCCATAACTCTTTGTTGCTAAAACTTATACCGTAAAAGTATTTCTCTATGTGTAGTGCAGAATGTCGCCGACAAAACTTGTATTGATACAATCTCAATATAACATATATTGACATCACAATATTCAATTTTCGATATATCACAAACATGCTGAAGCAACCCCGGTATTACTTTCTCAGATGGGTGGGGTAAAATTACATGACATTACATACATTAAATTATTACAGTTTATTGGCAAGGTTACTTACCCAGGCTGTTGTACCGTTGTAACACCGGTTTCATCTGTCACCCATGTCTTTGGGTTTAAATCTGTGCTTGTCATACAGCTCACTCAACTTGGTGAAGAAATAACAAACTGAGTATTCATTGCAGGCCATTGCTCGGGCAAGAGAGGCTGGTTGAGGCTTCATGACAGCCAAGTTGTGTACAAGCGGGACAACTTCAGCATACCCGGGGCTACTGCACCCTGACAAACTAACTCCATGCTGCTCGGCCAGTGTAGCCTCCTGCAGCTATTTTGGAAATTAGGCCGCAAATGTCATCTCATGATCGCAGCAGGGCTTTGTCTCATGGGTTATTAATAACTGTAGTTTCATAGGTTTATGAAACAGTAAAACCACTGAGGAAATCTTTGTCTTCAAAGAAGCTAGACGCATTTTTTTCAGAAACTTAAAGTTCACAATTTGGGTCAAAATTCAGTTATTTGGGCAGAAAACACATAACAATACCAGCCCTTCTTCTTTCCAAGAAATGACCGACACATCATTTGTACTATTTCGTTTTCCTGTTGCAACGAAAAAAAAAAAAAAACTGGGGTGACGGACCTAACCCCGTGGCCGAAGTAATCCCGGTCTCCCCTGATAAATAAAGGCCTGACATAACACGTGGCCTCAGGACTTCCATTAGATAAAACCGTAAGTTGTTTTTTAAATAACAAAAGCCTTGCTTGGCTTCAGTGTATATTTGATGCGACAGCACCGCCTGGTGGTCAATGTGATACATCTTTGCTCTGTGGTGAACCAATGAAATCCACACCGTGGCGCACGTGATGCACGCACGGTTTCTTGTCAGGGCGCATTCTTGCTACCGACCATAAACAAAAATTTCAGTAAAGTAATGACAAAACTTGGTCAAAACCAAGTGTATGGCTGGACCGTTTATGGTCTGTCTGCAGAATTGTGTGAAACTGTTGGATGGTCACTGGTATGGTCTGCACTGTTAATCCCAGTTTGGATCCGCTGTCAACGCCCTCACATGACTGTAAGCATTGATTCAGATTGAATGAGCTACGGCTAATGAGGAAAGTACAGACACCCGGCCGACCAATGGTGTATCCGAATCAGCCACTCACTCACGCTCTCACTCATTCATTCACTCACCCATGGACATCCGCGGATGTATGAAAACGTCAGTGAATAGTTATATCCATACTTGGATTTGACATAAATGCAAAGGAAGATTATTGACATTGAAAAAACAGGCAGATATTTCAGTCGATGTTTGGGTGGTTTATTAGGATAAGAAAGGTGACAAACACCCAAGTCTACACAGACTGACCAACAGATCGAGCAGAGGACCGCTTGTCAGGGTATGCTGCAAAAATGTGTGCGTGAGTGTGCATGTGTGTGTGAGTGATTGTTCATGCCTGTGCGCACGTGACTGTGACAGTGTGTGCATTTAGGGACCAAATATGTGTTTGTGTGTGTGATTGAGTGCATGTTTGTATGTGTGCACCAGGATATGATCCCCACGAGCCATTTAACTCTGTAAGTTACCTGAGTCAAACACAGGTAAGACATTTTGATTGTAAAGACAAACACACAATCTTATGTACAAATTTACACTCACTCACACACACACACACTCTTCTTTTGCGGAGAGAGGCGATGTCATGCACCTTCCCCACAGAAGATTTAAGCAGGTCAGATTATGTACACTTAGGGACACGCAGAGTCATTACATGACTGCAGTTCTCACCATATCTGATGTCCTGTATAGGACATCAGCTGTCCTATACAGGGCACCTTTAGACCCTGGGGCAGGGCCAGAGGCAGGCCTGTGATACCACAGGGCCCTGTTACAAGAGGCAGGATAACCGAATTAGCTGTGGCACTGCACTGAATAAAACTAGGAGCTGTCTCAAACATGGACTGGCGTAAAATGAGCTGTCCTTGGTTTTTAGCGCAGTGCAGCTATCCAGTTAACTCCTGTAGTCCTGCTTTGAGATGCGATGCCCTGTCGAACCTTTCAGGAAGAACACGACGTTCGAACCTCGAACCTGTGCATACATGAAATGAGGGCCGTGTAATACTGAGATCCCATTCACAGTATCATCAAGAATAAGCAAAGGCATTTACAGACCAAATCATATACAAAAATAATAATATTAATAAAACCCAAGCCATAATAAACAATATTACAATTCAAACAAATCAACCAACAAGCGAACAAACAAATGAAATGTGGCAAGAACAATCAGTGCTGGAAAACAGGCTTTTCTCTACATCTTTACAAAATGCAAAAAATTCTTGTGCTTTTGTTAAAAATGAACAGCGGTGACTGTGACGCACTGGGGCGAGCCAAGATGAATTATTTCTCTGCGCCCAGAGCCTCGCTTCAGTGGCTGGTGTGACGCTGCCTTTCGAAGATGTTCATCATGGCAAGTTCCAGGCAGGGGGCATAAAACCTCAATGCAACTGCAATATGAAAAAAATACACAAACACACACACAAAAAAAATCCAGTTTCTGACACAGTGGTATTCTCTCAAGCATGATATTTCTAAATATGGCCAACAAATAGTGTGTGTGTGTGTGTCTGCATGTGTGTGCACACACAAAGGAGATGTGTGGGTGAATGGGGGTGGTCAAATCAAAATGAAATAGTCTTGTTGAGATTAAAGGCTGTAAAATTATTTACCGCACGTTGGTTATAACACGCGACAGCCGATAAAATAATTCCAATCTCATTAGAAGATTACAGATTTTTATCGCAGCACTTCACAGAAGATTACTCCTCCACTGACGAACAGAGTACGAAGCCCTCCTGAGTTTCATTAGAAACGCAGCGCTTTTTAGACGTGCGGTCTTGAGACGCACGTTAATGAACGTGCATGGTCTTGAGACGTGGGGCGCTGGAACATTCGATTCTGTGGAGCGTGGTTTTCAGATCTGCGAGTTTTAGACGCTTCGTCGTGGAGCCACGTGGTCCGTCAGTCGCGTGCTCTTGGTACACATATTCCTGAAGGTCCGCAATTCTTAAAAAATTCGGAGGTGTATTGCTTTTCGGTGCACCAGCGTTTACGGTCCCAGTGGGGAGCTAAGTGAAATTCTGTCGTTTCACAGCGAAACGTGCCTGACCTGCTGTGCGTAACACGGCACAGAAATGCATCGCTCCATGGTGCCATCATGTTACTTTTTTCTCATTACTTCAGTTTCTTTGGATCTTTGCAGACCCCAAATGCTAATCTGGCCCAATTGCTCTCAGCCCATAGGACAGGAGGGGGTGGGGGGTCAATGCAATTGCTTCTTGGATAGAGGGGGTGACATCTATGGGCCCTTTTCCACCGAAGAAGTTCCCGGTAGTGTTTGGGGGACAGGAACTACTACAGGAATGTCCTTTCACTCGGCCCTCTCAACTGCCATGTCTTCACCGAGAAGGTGAAGTAGGAGGAAGGTTCCTGTAAAGTCGTGCGACGTCTTTAAAAATGCGACCCCTCATCGTCTGCTCAGCTTTAAAAATGCCGCCTATTTTGTCGCTTTCTGTTGATGTCACATCCCGCCCTGAGTAAGTCCAATCAGCGCCAAGTAAACCCCAAGCCCCACCCAGAAGTTTTTCGGGGCCATCCAGAGTACCTACTCCGAGGCAGGGATTTTTTTAGCCCCTGTAAAAGCTCATGCGGTGGAAACGGGCCTTATGGCACTCTGGAGCTGTGACTGCAGGTATGCACACATCACACCCCCCCCCCCCCACACACACACACACACACACACACACACACACACACGCGTGCACAATTGTCCCTTGCCATTCCCTCCAGGGTTCATCAGCACATTAGAAGCTGGGATGTACTTTGCCTAATCAGGCGTGATGCTCTGTAGAGGAGTGTGGCAATGAGTGAGAGAGAGAGACAGAGTGAGAACACGCCTGGGTGGGCAAAAATGGCATTAATTTATAACAGCACTTAAAGGGTTTGAAATGGAGAGAGAGTGTGTGTGTCTAAAGGGGGGCAGGGGGGTCAAATTATGAGTTTCTCATAATTTGGGGTGGGGGGGGATGAATGAGGGCAAAATAGCTCGGCCACTAGTATGGGGCAGCAGGGGTGAGTGTTATATATGAACATCCTGATAGTCCCCTCTTATCTCTAAAACAACTCACACACACACACACACACACACTCATGCACATACATGAACAAACATAAGTGCACAGGATGACATCCCTACATACTGTAACCACACACTTGCATGAACACATACACACACACACGCAAACACACACACCAGGCTCATCCATGCGTTAGCACTTAGCTCCAGCACATTCATCGCTTACACTCCATTAATCCCTGTGCTTGTTCCGCCTCACCGGGTTTAGCCCTACCGCATTAACACAAAGAAAACTCCCCTTGCTCGCCACGTCTGACCCGCTTCTCAATTAAAGACCCCACACCCCCCGCGAACACTCTCCCTCAGGCCCCAGAGTCGCCCACTCGGTGACCCCTCACTTCTTACCGAGCCTGTCGAGCCAAGAGATAAGCCAATCTTAACTGTTATTTTAGTCTTGAATCTAGACATCCTGAATCATACTTATATGACTTTTTCACCTCGTATGAGAAGCATGTTCCCGGTGAGTTGAGACAGGTTTTACTCATTTAAAAGAGTAGCCTGTCGGGTGAAGAACATTAATCTTGCTGGTCGAATGAAAACTTGAAACAAGCTAATATCTTGCATTTGAGATAAAGAGGAAAATAAGACTGTCGAGTGTCAGAGCAGGACTAAAATTCATTAGCTTTGGCCAAGTTTTATGTTATTTATTTGCAGCGCAAGAACATTTTCCCATGCTCTCCTCGCTATGGGACCTCTTTCCGGACCGAGCCTGATTTTGGCCCCTCGTATTTGGGCAGCTGTGTTGCATGTTTGGCAGGGAACCCCTGGTTCCCTGACTGGATTGCAGGCACGAAAACAAGGCACCTCCCCGTGCTGTCCTGCCCCGTCTCAGCGTGCTAAGGGTTCAGCTGGCAGCCTCTCGACCCGGACCGAACCAATACGCTCCCACGGGGCAGTGTGTGTGTGTTATTGTGTCTGTGTGTCCTATTGAGTGTGTGCTCATGCGTACGTGCTTTTGCTGGTGTCCTGATGTATTTGTGTACTTCTTTGTATATGTGTGTATGTAACCGTGTCCTGAAACATGTGAGTGTGTGTGTGTGTGTGTATGCATGTATACAAACAATCCAATTACTGCCCCTGACCAAGGATTAGGCTTTAGAACTCGTGTTGGTCCTCAGGTGCTGCGTTGTGGCTGCCCACAGGTGATGAGCTACTGGGATGGGTCAAATGCGAGGGACAAATTACCCCTCAGGGTTCAATAAAGCATAAGCATGTGTGTGTTCATGTGGGAATGGCCATGTGTCCTGATACATGTGCATGTGTCAGTGTATCTTGATTTGTGTGAGTGTGTCTCAGCATGGGAAGGGATATCTGCAAACGCACGAATTAGAAGATTAGACTTTTTCTCACGCGCACCACCGCTTGAGCTAATATCGCTAACACCGGTCCGTGACATTCGGGGGGAAGAGTCATAAATCAAACACATAATGGCCGTCTGGCTGTCGCCCATCCAATTAACCAGCTCAAAACTCCATCTTAAACCAGCTTGACTGTGTCTGCCTATTAGCAGCATTATTGACAGTTTTAGCTGGATTCCCAAGATTAGCTTGACAGCACGCTTGTCCAACAGTCCCACCTGCAGCTTACTTTACCATCTTAGACAGTATTAGCCAGTTTTGATACGCAGCAAGTCATATTTTTGGCCGAAGTTTTCTGCTGGGAATGAAATCGCCCGCCTTTCCTTCTCTGATTGACCCCTGAATTGAGCAGCGTCACCTGACCCACAAGTGAGTCATCGTGCAATGTAAAATGAAAAGAAATAAAAAAAAACAAAAAAAACAGGACATTCATTTCTTGAAATGTGAAAATGCTGAGCTGCAGAAATTGGATAACACGCAAAACATGCGAGCAAAAAAAAAAAAAAAACCCAGGTAAGGAAAACAAAAAGACAGTCACGATTTTCATCATTTTTTAAAAAGTTCATTGTTAGAGAACATTTCTGTGATGCTGCTGCTGCCATTTCTGGCAATGGTGAGTGTAACACGTCCATTTCCTTTAGTGGGGGGGACGCAGGGGGGTGAGGGATGTGGTCTGTCCCCACCCCTCCCCAATGACGTTACATCCATTGCTGGAAGTTTCTTGTTCATTTCCCCCCCAGTGTGGCTAAGCTATGTCTCAGTCAGTTTCTTCCAGAACCCTCTGGGCTGTTTCTCCCACACCCTCCCTCTCCCCCTGAACAGTGGAGCACAAGCCCATGTTCCCCTAACAAATAATCCAGATTAGGGGACTGTAGCCTTCATCTTCCATCAAATTTCTTCACATGGATGGGAGTGGGGGGACAGGTCTGCTAACCTGTTCTTGCCTCCCGCCCCCAAAAAAAAAAAAATTAAAATACAGCCACTTGAAATAAAAAAACCCCACAAAATTAAATTAAGCTGCTCCTACCATGTCTCCGTGATAGTGCCCCACACGTCAAAGGCCTCCATCCCCGTCTCGTGATTTTGTGACGGGGGGGGGTGATAGATGAGCAACTGTGGAGGAAACATTGCCCCTCAACACCTCCCCTGAGAGTCATACGCTGTATTAGAGTATACAACAGACACCCGACTCTGCGCATGTTTGCGTGTCTGTGTGTGAAAACTTTCAGTGTCTAGGATTGCCTTCAATAACCTTTTTAAAATATTGCTGCCATATACACTAACTGTTTCCTCGCAGCGTGTATCTCCAGTGCGTGTATGTGTGTGTTTTCGTGTGAGCATTTGAGCTGTAGTTCCATTCACATGAGCACAACTGGCATCCCCGTATTCCTTTCGTCAGTCAGTCGGTGGGTTATAGGGATCCATGTCCGCTGGCTTTTTCAAACAACTGCTAAAGCACAAGGCCATCATGGTAGCCCACTCGCAAGTGCAGGGGAGCACACCACACGCTGTTAGCTTAGCGCTAAGCCGAAAGACTCGTTTGACATTCGCGGTCCAGTTCACCAGGCAGGAGTAGGAGTGTTTAATTTACGGCATTTTCTGGGGCCACTCTCCTGCCGAGGGTCTCTTGTAGTCCATCCTGTACCCCTGTAATCCTCGCCTACAAAACTGCCCCTTATGACGCCAGCAGCACGTGGGATGAAACGCTGTGATTGGCCAAAGCAGAGACAGGGTCACGCAGGCCCCCATGGGTCTACAGTCTCCCCTCTGCATGGTAGGGTGGCATCTAAAAAGCACATACAGTACATGAAATATAGATTTACATGTATGCATTTCATACATGATAGCGGCCGTTCACCGAGAACGTGTCCATACAACCTCACTGTTTTTGAAAGTGGGGATCAAGGATAAAAGTAATCTGGGAGGTATATTTTTAATTTTTGTACACTTGTAATAAAATATATTTCCTTGTTCATTTATTTCCGTTAGTTCCCGGTCCTCCATTGAAAAGTACAGGTTACTCAGTTGCAGTCGCAGTTGCCACAGCAATGTAAATACACCCAACGACGGCTAGAGGGGGGCGCGAGGGGTGGGCGGAGTCTTGAGGATGTGCCATTTGCTGGGCGAGCAGATGTATGGGGGCGGAGTTAAGGGAGGATGGAAAGGGGATGGGTTTTATGACTTAAAAAGAGGAGGTGCCCCGTTTGTCACGCTCTTTTTCCTGTCTGCTCATTGGCTGGAGGTTGTCCGCTCGCCGGTGCTTTTCACAAGGAGACGGCTGAAGTCGGGGACCTCAGCGAGCCCCCGGGGGGCGCCGTGGAGCGTGGGCCGGGACAGGCTGGAGGGGTGGGGCCGCGAGGCAGCGGGGGTGTAGTGGCACAGACCGGGTGAGGGGGTGGGGGCTCCGTTGTTGCTGTTAAAGTTGTACCCATCAGGACCCCACCGCAAGTGCTCCCCGAATTCCAGCTGGGTGTTGGGGGCCGAGACGGCCCGCCGGCGGTCCGGGGACTCCTGAGGAGTGGCGGGGTACGTGTAGTCCCCGGCAGAATTTCGGAGAACCATGCCCGCTCGCCCCCCTTGCCCCTCCCCGCCTCGGTGGTGGTGCAGGTGGTGTCCGGCCAGGGCGAGGTAATGCTGCCTCTCCATTGGCTGGCCGGGGTCACTCGAATCTTCCCTTCGCCCTCCACCGCCGCCCTGCAGCAGTTTGGAGCTCAGATAAATGACGTTCTGGGGGCAAGGTGTCCCACCGGTCGAGCCGAGGAAGGTCTGGCTCTGGTCCCAGCCGGTGTCGCCCCCCAGACGCAGGCCTGGCGGGGGTCTCTTCTGCTGCAGGGGGGTCTGCTCAGGGGTGGGGAGCAGGTCCAGCTCCCCGCGAGCCCAGCC
This sequence comes from Gymnothorax reevesii, assembly GCA_029721435.1. Taxonomy (NCBI): domain Eukaryota; kingdom Metazoa; phylum Chordata; class Actinopteri; order Anguilliformes; family Muraenidae; genus Gymnothorax; species Gymnothorax reevesii. The sequence continues at coordinate 26,725,183 of CM056575.1, read as the reverse complement.
GTTTGGCATGACGAACAGAGTCTCCGACTGAGACCGCCGGCCCTCGCCGCCGCCGCCCACCCCGGCTCGGCTGACGCTCACCACCGACCCGCTGCCGCCATGTCCCAGCATACCCTGCTCCTTGTCCCCCTTGCCCCTGGTGCCCCTGGAGCCCCCGCGGGAGCGGTGCCGGTGCTTGTGGCCCATGATCCAGCACACCAGCAGGCCCGACAGCGCCGCGCCTGTCGCAAAGGCCGACACCGCAGACAGCACCAGCAGGTTCACCGACACCAGCCCGTCGGGCTCCTCGATGAAGCTCTCCTGCAGCAGACCTGGGGAGGGGGAGAGACTCAGAGTTAATCCCCTCATCTGCTTCACCAGGTCCATACGCTTTAATGAACACTACTGTAAATACACCAGAGTTAGCCACTCAGGCTAATTTTCATCTATAAAAATTGGAATACCGGTTTTTTGAAAGATTCTTTTTGGGATTTTCGCTTTATTAGATAGTAGCCAGTACAGATAGACAGGAAAGTTGGGACATTAATCAGGATGATTAGTTAATTACTTCTGCGGTACGTGCACTTAAAGCAGTGCACCACTGGGCTTTTATTTGAGTTGCAGTGGTCAAATCATGAGTGTTAGCCCACATGAACACAGCGACGAGATTCAGACTCTTTTCAAGGAGGATTCAGACCTGAACTCAAACCTAGAACCTCTTACTTGTGCAGTAGCTAAGCTAACTCTCTGTTCAACCGCCAAAAGAGAAGCACACGAGAGGAGGCTAATAATAATGCCCTATTCCACATGACTGCCCATTTTCTCTGACAACCTAAGCATGTCTTAATCTCATTCCCTCAAATTATGTCTTGAGAGAGGGAGTAAAACTCAGGAACAGAGTGAGAGAGGGGGGAGGAAAGAGAGAGGGGAGGGGGGTGACTATGAGGACATTACCGCTGTCAAGAAAAATAGCCTAAAATATTTCCTGGTACAAAAGTATATTAAAAAAAAACAATAATGAATAAAATAGTAATGATGAATAAACCCAAATGTGTAAACAACTATGAAAGTGTTGTGGTTAAAGGCTGTGGTAATGCAGATTCATTCACCTGAAAAGACCCGCATTATATTAAGGAAAATTCAAACTTAAACGCTATCCAAATGCACACCTGACTTACTGCACGCAGCCTGTCAATACCCACTCATCTTCGCTAAATCATGCCTGAGCCCATTTTGCTCCAATTAAAGAGAGAAGAGCGGACTAATTCGCTCCTTGGGGGCAGAGTTGCAGTGAAGAAGAACCGGGGTTCGGCGCAAGGGTTAATTGTGCTCATTACCCAAAGTGGACGACGATTTCCCCCCTAATTTTTAAATGGGCCGCAATAACTGTCTTCCTGATTGGGGATGTCTCCCAAATTCAGGGCACAGGGCTCTTCTTAGCTCATTAAATGGACCACACACACACACACACACACACACACGCACAAACAGACACAAAAATCCCCTTTTCATGCTCCCATGGCAACAGAAGGGTTGAAAAGTGCTATTGCGCGAACGGGTCCGTATCTGTATTTCATTTGTTTCCCTCCAAAAAGCGAAGGTGTCGCTTGGAACCGCTCTGAAGCGAAACCCCCAAATGAATTATTAAAAACCGGCAAACGTGAGACCAACAAAACCGCTGAGATGGATCAATTAAGAAAATGTCAGGAGAAAAGAGGGTTCTCGTAGGAGAATCTCCAGGGGCGGATGTCTGCAGAAACAAAGAGCTTATACTTAGCCAGAAGCACATATCAAACAAAAAACAGAAAAAATACAAAAGGGTCCACCGGGGACATGCAGCAGCCGAGCCAAAACAAACACAGTAAATTTCCCTCAAATTACTACCAAGAAAAGGAACTGCAGGAGGAATGATAAATGAACCTAAAGCCAGAGGAAATGGGTGAATGTCATTAACGGGTCCCCTCTCTCGCCTAGAAAAAAATAGTCCAAATTTCTGGGGGCAGGGGCTTCTAAAAAGTTTGTCTGACAAATTATTTTTAATTGGGATGAATGGAAACAATTTTTTGGGGGTACAGTGGTCCTCCCTGGCCAGAGGGTTATAAGCAGCCCTGGGCCCAAAGCAGGACTTCTGAGATTCCTGGGTAGGTCAAGGAGGAAAAGCAAGAAGCTGTCCGAAAATTTAGAAAACAAACAAACAAACAAAAAAATCTCTAAAAGGTTCTACTCAGTACAGTTATCCAGCTAACTCTGTGATCCAGTGTTGTGAAATACCCCCAGGGCCATGCAAGACAAACTATTCTTCACAGTGACCAAAGTTACATTGTACAAACCATTCCCTCGGCAAAGCTACCATTTTATCCCGGCAGAGATCGGTAAAATTTAAAATATATATATTTTCCCTGGCATGGGCAGGTTCTGCGCCTGAGGAGGTTAAATGTCTGAAGTACACGATCAATCATGTTCTGACGAAGCCTGCAATCCTGCCGAGGTTCCGCTCATTACGAAGCAAAGCTTCGAGTGTTTGAATCCATTCCAACGCTTCCTTCGAAAAATGAAACACTTTAAGGGCACAGGGCACTTTGGCTGTCACGACTACTAATGCACAGAGCATATAAGGCATACGTACGGTACTTGTGGAATATGCTGACAAAGGCTCATAGAACTTCTTTGGCTTTAACTCTTTGAGCAATAATTTTTGACATAGATTAGAATAGGTTCTCCTTTTGTTTTTCTGAAATTCTAAGACTGTAAAGCGAGAACTCCACAGCTTTCGACAGCTAGCAGTGATTGTAACATCAGCATTAGAATGCTCAGGTAGGAAGGTAATTAGTGATGGCTAGTGAATTGAAAATAGAGGATCCACATAACACCCTTTAAACAACCAATTGGTCCAGACCTGTTAAATTTTTTTTTAAATTAACTTAACTTGAACGTTAAAAAAAAATGCAACCCTATTAGGTGTGACGAGTCCTCCTCATTCGGGTGAGATAAGCAATAAAACCCGTCATCTCAATGCAAAATTACATTTCAGCTTTGGCAAATTGCCAATACTTGTTGTTAATCATTATTTTCATTGTTGTAATTTATACTATCATTCAGCACAAATTAGCTAGCTTTGCATTATGTGCTGAAAGCAAACGCTTAGCTAACAGAGTAGTTTATATTTTTGTTAAGTGAATAAAAGGTTCTTTTGAATTGCATTTACAAGTTAATTGCAGAAACCTTCCATTAAGAAGAAAACTGTGCGGTAAGCAGCCAATGGATTTTTTTAATCATTGGAAAACTTATTTATCCAGGAAAATGATTAAAAACAGCTGAACTACTTAGTACTGAAATAAGTACGCCTCATCCAATTTTAGCTGACTAGCGTTCACTGATTCTAATCATATATTAGTGACCAATCACCTCAAAGGGCACTAAAAGTTGCATCTAACCCTGGGGCTTTCCAAACCACTAATCCACACGCCATACAGAAAACATTAATGTTACATTGAAGATGATTTCAGAGAATAAGGGTAACTGATCAGTCTGGCGCAACTCAATCATTTTATTTTTCCTGGTGCTTCACAAGAGGGGCAGTGCCAATTTCATCTCTTCTGGAACTGCCAATGCCTGATGACAGCAAGATTGGAAACGAAATGCTCCCCCACAGTCAGAAGATGCCCCAAAAGGAAGAGGAATCGGCCCAATAACCCCACTTCCTGTTCTGCTTGTTTGAGTGTTCCTCTCTGCTTATCCTCAGTCCACTGCTAAATATTCTCTATATTGGCGAGATATGATAATATTTCTGTTATTGCCTGTTGGGTAGCCTACGCAATCTCATTTTATAGACCAATTATGATCTCAACCATGCTTTCGCTGGGGTTTTTTTTAAACCAGCCAATTCAACAAAAATAATCAGATCCCCCTCTCTTTAAAATCCGGGAAGAATGTTGGCACTGTCACAGGAGCGTAGGGCCACGAAGACTCCTCTCCGGCTAAACGAGGTCAGATGAATGAATAGTTTGCTGGGATGGCGTGAGGTACCTGAAAAAACACTGGAGTCATTGCACGGGTTCTTTATCTAACTATTGTCAGATTTTTCCGACAAACTGATAGTACTTTTATTCACAATCATTTATTGAACACATTCGTAAACCAAGTCAATTCTGTTGCAAAATGCAACTGTTGGACTGTTGGGTTAGCACAAATGTTCCAGCATTACTTTTGACTAATGCACATCCACAGAATAAGTTTTGACAGAAGCATCAAATAAACATGATTATGTATGAAACATCTTGTCCACTCCGTCATCATATTTTCCTCGTCCCACAGAATCGCTCGGGATTGCAGTCAAGCAAGAGAGCCGCTTGCATTCCTGAATGCAACTGTCGCACAACCGTCCGATGAAATTTCACTTCGTTTATTTTCGCCGAATTTGGTGACACTGAAGTCTTCGCCAGGAAAATAAACAGAGCGCTGCCAGCATCATAGAACCGGAGCAAAGAAAACAATGAATCCGGCTGTATGCCGATGTTATTGCTCCCCTTCCAACATCTATTGCCGCCCTTTAGCGGGGTAGATTTTCAACAAATTATTTCCAACGTACTGCGTTGGTGTTCCAGAAATCCGCTTTCTTATATTTACTGGTAGTGATCGCCACATCCGTGTAAGGAAGCACAGATAAGAACCTTCCGAGCAGATAAGCCTTAAAGGGGTTAATGCCTTAAATATGCTTTAGATTTTTCCTCCGCTTTTGCCCAACTCTTTCATCAGGGCTCACGACATTGGTGTGTACACATCACTGGTGAAAAGACGCAATGTTTTAGTTTATTTATCGCGGCTAGGGCTCGGGACGAAAGGAGGGGATGACGAACGGGTTTGGCGGTTTGTGATGTTTCCCTTTGCCCGGCTATGATGGGTCTTAAAACAGCGGAAACAGAAATCGCATGCATACAGAAATGTTCCGTTTTATCTCACGCACGTATTCCCATCCCACTGACGAATTCCGCCGGGTATTCTGGTTTCCTCCCATAAGGAACAGACATGCAATAGGCTAATTTAAGAGGCTAAATCGCCCGTAGGTATGAATAAATGAGCCAATGTTAGGCCTACATGGACCATGTAAGAGATTGGCGAATCGTCTTTGGGATACTTCTGCTTGTCGACCACTGCATGCTGGGCAAATTCCCCCCAACCGCCAACCCCACAAATATCACAACTCTATCCGGGAATAAGTAGGTTTGGAAAACGGATGGATGGACAGATGGACCAGCAGACAGAGGGGGATCCAGTATTCCCAGAGTCTCTGCGATATGCTGTCAGGCCGTTTTACGTGTTTAGCAGGGCAGATGAAACCCTGGAGTAATGCGCTAACCACCTGTCTTCAGCAGGCAAACGAAATGATTTTTGATGAGCGACCGCGATATTATGGCCGCGACAGCTGGCGGGGCCGGGCGCGATGGATGCTGCGATTCGGGCGATGAACAAAAGGGCGCTGGGAACAGACTATAGAAAATATATGAACCAAGGCAGCCAGACGCCCCCATTGACTTTCCTCCGGAACACAGAAGTCGATTTGCTGCTCGCACCGCGTTGTATAATTGGGAGTCAGAGCCTGTGCTGTACAGCCACTAAATCTTGCTGGTCCTATAAGCGGGTTAGATCCAGTGATGTAACCAGCTCCTGATTTCTCAACAAATATTTCTCTGTCACCCCCGGTAGTTTTCTTATAAAAAATATTTTTAAGCTACCATTGAAAGGGGTCAGAATGACCTATACCGAAGTCAGCCACAGTGGCGCTAGTGAGCAATGTCTCTCACACCACCTAGGAGATAACTCTTGAGAAAGAAACCAAATTTTTATTTTTTATTTTTTTTTGGCTGCCAGGTCCGAGACGGAACACAGACGGTGTCCTGTGCACACAGACTAATGACAGCTTAATCCAGCTCTAACCCCCTGTCAGTAGTCCTCACCCACATGTATTTAGCCCAAATCATATTGAAATGAATCGAGGGAGTGAGAGAGTGAGAAAGAGAGCAATGACCCAGGACCTCATGTCCTAGTGAGTCCCTCATTCCCTCCCCCTGTAATGGCAGAGCAATAATGGCGGCTGCTTTGACATCAAAACTGATTATGGCCGCAAATATGTCTCAGGCTCGCGGCCTCCAATTACACCAGGCCTGTGATGAGTGTCGGCGTGGTTACCGCGGTCTGCTGCCCACAGCCGTCCCAGCGAGAAACACAAAGTACTTTTCCTCGGCAAACGGCCAATCACGTTCTTCCGCATTCTGTTCACCAATTCATCTCAAGCTCTCGACCTCTTCCTACTTCCACCTCTTGTCCCATCCTCTCAGCCCCTCGTCTTGCCAAATTCCTCCTGCTCTCCTCTGCCCTCTGACTTGACAGGAATCAATTAAATTTGATTTGCTTGGTCGGCTTGACTAAACACTCATTTCCCATTGTCAAGGCATACGTTGTAAAAAAGGTAAAACATACATTTAACACCGAGTGATATTCAAACACCAAAACACCAGAGACAAATGAACAGTAGCCCTACATGAGACCAGAGACTTTGCTCTGATTATGGGGATGGAGAAAAAACCAAAGTAAGAGCATCACAAAAACTTTAATAATATTTATGGTGATAATCATGATACTGATAAGGGCAAATCGAATCCTTGAACAACACAAAAAAGTAGGTTGAATAGAAATGAATAAAAGTGGGTTGTGCTTATTTTAAGTGTTCCATATAATCAATGTCACTCAGTCTACATGTCACTTAAGTCTTCCACTCCTTTCCCAATCACTTCAACTCTCTCCACGTCACTCCGCCTCTCAGTCTCTACATCTCACACCATCTCCTCATCTCTCTCTAAATTTCTCATTTCCCTCTGCCTCTCTCAATCTCTCCATCTCACGCCATCTCTCGACATCTCTTCATCTCTCTCAAACTCTCCATCTCCCTCCGCCTCTCTCCATTTCTCTCCCATTGCCAGAGCGTTGTGCAGGAGTGATAATAAAATTGCCATCGCGACAAGGCTCTTATTCAGGATTCCCTTCATTAAAAAGACTTGCAGGGCATGGATCTGCTCTCGCCTCGGTTCACTAATTGGCGGTCTGTTTGGCAGTAAAAGCGCATCGACTTTCATTCACCTTGTAAGTCAGACTGGGGGAATCATAGATGGAAAACTGCTGTAATCCGCTGTGCTGAAGTTGATATTGTGGAATAACCCTACCTTCAATTATTGACACCTGTAGCTATTTTTACATTGGTCTACCAACTCCAACAGTAAAAATACTTTACTACATTTGCGGGGTCATTCAGTTCCTGCAGGTATAGCAAAACAAGTTCACAAAAATACACGCACACAAACACACACACACACACACACACACACACACACACACATGCATGGACATACAAGTACAAGCACACACACACGCACACACACACACACACACACACACACACACACAGACAGGCTCAGTAGAATCGAATACCATCCTCCACTTAATAAATTGAAACCACAGACTTGAAGCCTTCCAGCTGACACTTAAAAAAAGAAAATTGTCATTAAGCTATTAAAATAATTCTCTCATGGTAATACACATCAAATTCTTGAAATGAATATTGAAACATGCTAAATTCAAGACAGATACAATAAGAATTTTATGGAACGGGACCAGAAATTTCAAAAACCGCTCAAATGCTCGGACTCAAAACCACACTTAATGCAAATCCTCAGGGAGCGTCCCAAAATTCTAAGCTCTGTCGAAATATGAAACTGAGAGATTGTCAAGGCGCAGCTGCAGAGCGTGTTTCTAGCAAGCTCTGATGTCCTTGCCCGGTGTTAGAGAGGCCCCTTGGCGGCATTAGTGATCAGTGATTACAGCAGATGGGCTGAGGTGGAGTTTTGCACTCGACCCGTCTGTGAGAGAGATGGGTTAGCTGGAGGTGATCTGGCCCAGTTTATGAGCACGAACAGCACCAGCCTGCGGTTAAATGTGCTGTGAGAATTGTTTTACCACGTAGCGGATGAGTGGAGCCAGTGCCCTGCAGCTGTGATGTGTGCATGTGTGTGCGTATATGTTTGTGTGTACGTGTGCATGCCTGTAAATGTGCATGCACGCCTGTGTGTGTCTGCATGTGCGTGTGTGTGAGCTTGTCAATCTGTTTCTTCCTTGAGGGTTGCTGATACGATGGAGAAAAGAAATGTGCAAGACACAAAGGGAAATAGAAAACTGAGTGATCGAGAAAAAGAACAAGCAATTGAGGGAGAGAGGGATTTGCATATGTATGTGTGCACAGTCTGAATAGAATAACATTATTCTGTTATTTCTTTGTTTATTTCCCACTGTTTCTCGTGTTCCTTGCCATGCCTTGGCAATGCAAATACAAATTTTGCCTTTCTACTGCCAAGTACCTTCAATTTACATTTAAAATTTTTGCAGATTGATGGAGACCAAGTGAGAGAGAAAGAGAGAGAGAGCGAAAGAAGCAGAGAGAAACAGAGAGTGTTTACATTCGATATTGAGAATATCATCCAATTCGCCCCACCCTAGCCGCCTACGGGTGGTATAAATTTGATGGGGGGTGGTCACATGTACGTACTGTGACCCCAGCGCAGCAGCCTCACGGCACATTTGTGTTCCCAGCATCCCAGTACCCAGAATCCCATCTGACTAATAAGACAGCTTTCCTGTGGGGGCTCTCAGGCTATACGCGCGTAAGTGCGTGTGTATAAGTATTTGTGTGTGTGTGAGCTCGCGTGTATGTATGTGTGTGTGAGCACATGCGCCTGTGTGTTTGTATGTGTGTGTGTGTTGGTGTGTGTGGAATGCATTTTTGCGACTGTTTCTTTCCTTTCTCAATCTCTCTGGCTTATCTCCTGCTTCCTTTACCCTCCCTCCTTTGTACTCGTCCATTTTGTCTCATCTTCTTTACTCTTCTTTGCTTTTCTCTGTCATCTCTGCTCCTCTCTATAACCCTCTCTCCTCTTTCATTTTCTCTCTTATTTCCCCTCCTTTCTTCCTTTATCTCCACCCACTCTGTTCACCAGCTTATCTTACCTCTCTCTTTTCAGCACCCCTCCCCTCTTCCTCCTCTCTCTTCCTCCAATTTTATTCTCTCACTCTCTCCCTTACGCTTCCAACCTCTGCTCTACACTGTCACTCCCGCAGGCCTTTATGTCTAATCCACACCTGTCCTCTCTCACTCTTCTGTTTTCTGCTTTCTCACTCCCTCTGTCCCTTCTCCCTCTATCTATCTCTCAGTCTGTGAGGGACGAGTTGAGTTTTGTTATGTCCCATAATATTTGGTTTCAAGCCTCAGTCTCCTGCTCTCTCTCCCTCTCTCTCAGATTCAGATTTAAATTACTGTATAAGTGCTTTATTGGCATGACTGTGTTGGAATTTGTTTCGCAAAGGCATAGCAAGGAACAACACATTATAGTCATAATAATAGCTAACAACAGAACTTTGCTTATAGAGCGTTCTGTATACAGTGCGTAATGTAAACATGTGTACATCTCTTTTTTTCTCTGCAGTAATTGATAAGCCCAATTTGGCAGCAGAGGAGAAACACGCATCAGAAAGCAATAAGGAAAATTCGAGGCACATGCCGCAGCTCGTGGACTGAAGAAAAGGCACCGACGCTATTAGTGAAATGATCCAATTGGGGGTTCAAGTCCACTCCTTCCCCAAATCCTGCGACACCCACCATTTAAACTTAATCTTTCTTGCAAGCTCTGAGCATAAACTCCAGACATCAGCACAGTGCTCGCTACATTACACATCACAACTCTTTTTTTTTCTTTTTTTTTTTTTTTTTGCATTTTGGTTAACTTGACTGCATTTAAGTGCTTTTGATCTTTTTCTTCCTTGTCCCTGTAGCACGTTTCTGGAGGCAAGAAAATAAAAAATTTTAAACCGGAGGGGCTGGGCCGAGGCCTACAGCCCATCTGGTTAGACGCACACTTGGGTGATTGAATCTGCTCCCTGCCTGGGTCGCTGATTTATGAGACTCGGTTAATGAAAAGTCCCCACAGCGCCATTACCGCCAAGCCGCCCGATGCGGCTCTCTCTCGCTCTGCCTTCGAGGGCATTCCTCACATCGCCCAACACGCAGACGGCCCTCAAATCTTTCGCGGCGGACGGGTTGCGGATCTTCCGAGCGATGATTTACATTGTGGGTTTATTACGGCCCAGAAACTGGAGCGGTATCTGCGACGGTGTCGGCCATTTTGAAGCGTGACTTTGGCTATCATTGGTTTAGAATCACAGGGATGGTGATTGATTCCCAGTGCCTTAAGCGTGGAACAAGGCTTTTGAGAGGCCTGCTGCGAGTACACCTGCCTCAACTAGTTTTTGAGCACAGTAATGAAGCTTGAAATTTTTTAATTTCTTACCTAGTAGAAAATATTAGCTTGTTATCTCCACCTGGCATAAGCCTGACAAAGATTATTTGTTTGGTTATATGTGTGCGTGCGTTAGTCTGTGCGGGTGTCTGTCCGAATAAATCAGATAATTTTTTGATTCACGATTTTTGAAAACCCCATTTTAGTGACTGACCTGCTTTTTGCCATCATTGACTGAGGACTCCTCACTCTAAACCAGGGCTGCAAGTGATCAACAACTGCTTCAGTTCGGCATGAAGTTTCCACTACGGCCAATGTACGCACCTTCTGAAAGCTCTGCACTACACTGAGAGCACTTTTCTACTTTTACTATACTGTTTTTTTGACAGCTTAAAATATCCAACCCCACTGGCAAATCTTGAAATGAGTCAAAACATTTCACCTCATCTGTAATGTTTTCATCTTACTCAACAGAACTGCAAGAGAGAAAACGAGTAGAATGTTCCTTCAGGCAGGTATTCTCATTGTTTTGGTTTTTGCAGTGCAGATTACAAGTGAAATATGGTGTCAGCCATCTTGAGGAATTTCTTAGGAGATCACAGGATTAACAAGATGAAAAAAGCATTAAGGATTTCAAACTCGCAGGTGACTCGCATCACAGCGCGTCATCGCATTCACCTAAGCACCAGGTCATTTACTTGTTATTGTAACATGACGAAATTCACATCAAACCCCCCCCCAACTCCCTCGATTCCATGAAGTGTAAAAGGCTTAAGGACATGCAGAGGCTGGAGTGCTCCCCACCATGTAAGTCCACACATATGGACTGAATTTTTATCTGGTTTTCTTTATGTCCTGTTAACACGAACCGTTTGGACGTATGGGGTGCAGCACCCTTGTGGACTCAGCTTGGCAACTGAACATGGGGGGTGGGGGGGTTACCCGTGGCCAACATGCCTTTCCGTCAAATCTCCCAAATTCTTCATGGATGAAGAGAGCCAAAGTGTGTGTTCCCATCACCACGCCTGTTTCTATGTGTGTGTGTATGTGTGTGAGCAGTGGGGTGGCAATTCCTCACCCCCTTCCCTGCCCAGGTCAAAAACTACTGCTTCACCCGAGGGCACGCAATAATTCACTGATGCGCATTTGAAACACGTACACGCATGCATGTGTTTTACATGTTGCACAGCAGCTAGTTTCACTTTTTGGCAAGTTTTGCCATTAAATCAAGTTTATGAGACCATCAGGGATTACACATACGCCATTCGTTAAAAGAACTCAACCGAAGTTATTTTTTTCAAGCTAGTGGTTCTCTGAGCGCCAGTCAGCCACCTGCAAAAACACAAACTATTTCCTTGACACTGTTGTGCCACAGCTATTTTAATATTTTGTAAGGAGACTAAATTCCAGTCCGTCTGTACTCATGAAATGAGTTTTAGAGCCATTTCTTCAAAAGCACTCTCTCTCTCTCTGCTTCTCCGCTCTCCTTGAGAGCTGGCCAGAGTTCAGCTATTCTTGCATCTTTTTCCCAGTTCGGATTGACTTTTCCCTGAGTGAGCCGAGAAAGGCCTTGGAATTTTGGAATTTGGTCCCGGAGTGCCGGCCGGTGCCTGAAGGCAAACCAAACTGCGCGGAGAGGAGGGTGTTATGGGGTCCTGTGGCATAAACAGTGATACAATGAGGTTTGACCTTTAGCTTTTACACAAGGACACTTCTGCAGCCAATTAAAGGAAAACATAGACCCGAAAAAAAAACACTTCCCTTGGTACCAGATTCGGGGGGGTGGTCCTTGCTCTGAGCAACACTTAAAATGTAAATATTTGGACTCCGCCCTGCTGAAAAATCCTGCTTTGATTTGCTACAACTCTGACCTGGTTTATGTTGTAATTAATTCTAGCTGGCCACTAGAGGTCTGTTGTTGGTCATAGGTGGTCAGCAGTTGATCAAAGCTGCACTGTTTCTGGTCATGGCTGGCCTGTTGTTGGTAACAGGTGGTCCATAGCTGGTCTGTCATAGGTCATAATTGGTTTGTAGTTGCTTGTAAATAGTACGTTAGTGGCCACAGCTGCTCACAGCTGGTCTGTAGTTGGACATATCTGCATTGTTTGTTGTCATGTCTTGTTTGCTGCTGGTCTGTCTCTGGTCTATAGCTGGTCGAAGCAGTTCCATAGCTGGTCATTACTTGTCTGTCACTGGTCATGGATGGTCTGTAGCTGGTCCTAGCAGGTTTGTAGCTGATCACAGCTTGTCTGTAGCTGGTATTGGTAGTTTTGTTGCTGGTAATAGCAGTTCTGCGGCTGGTCAAAGCTGATCTTGTAGGCCATAGTTCGTCTATATCTCTTCATAGCTGCTTTGTTTCAGGTCATGGTTGGTCCGGCACTGGTCTTAGCTGGCTAAGACAGTAGAGCTGGGGGCTGATGGAGTCAGTGACCATAGGATGCTCAGCTCATAAACAGCAGGTGACGTAAAACACAGTGGATTATTCCATCGATTCTACAACCCAAATTCCGAAATAGTTGGGACAATGTGCTCATTGTGAATAAAATCAAAACGCAATGACTTTCAAATCACAGCAGCTAGTATTTTATTCACAATAGAACAGAGATAACATAGAAAATATTGAAACTGAGAAATTTTACAATTCTATCTACAAAATTAGCTCATATCAAATTTGATGGCTGCCACATGTCTCAAAAAAGTTGGGACAGGGGCCTGTTTACCATGGTGTAGCATCCCCTCTTCTTTTTAACACAGAGTGGCAGTGTCTGGGCATTGAGGAGACACGTTTCTTGAGTTTAGCCATTTAAATTCAATCCCACTCTTGTTTAATACAGGCTTCCAGCTGCTGGAGACTTTTGGGTCACCTTTGATTGACTTTTCATTTAATCATGTGACAAATTTTCTCAATCAGTGAAAGATCAGGACTGCAGGCAGGCCAGTTCTGCACATGGACTCTTCTACTACGAAGCCATGCTGGTGTAATAGCTGCAGTACGTGGTTTTGCATTGTCCTGCAGAAATACACAAGGCATCCCTGGTATAGATGTTGTCTGGAGGGGAGCATATGTTGCTCTTAAACCTTTATATACCTTTCAGCATTCAAGGTGCTTTTTAAAACATGCAAGTGTCCCACACCATATGCACTAATGCATCCCCATACCATCAGAGATGCTGGCTTTTGAACTGAACGCTAATAACGGGAGGGGTGGTATTTCTCCTTTTTAACTGGAGGACACGACGCCCATGATTTCCAACAAGAATGTCAAATTTGGACGTTTCTGACCACAGGACACTTTGCTGCAGTCCATTTTAAATGAGCCTTGGCCCACAGAACACGACGGCGCTTCTGGATTATGCTCAACAATGGCTTCCTTTTTGCATGATAGAGTTTTAGTTGGCATCTGTGAATGGCACGGCAGTCTGTGTTTACCAACAGTGGTTTCTTGAAGTATTCCTGGGCCCATTTAGTAATGTCAATGACAGAATCATGCTGGTGAGTGATGCAGTGGCGTCTGAGGGCCTGAAGATCACGGGCATCCAGTAAAGGTCTTCGGCCTTGTCTCTTATGCAAAGAGATTTTTCCAGTTTCTCTGAATCTGTTGATGATATTATGCACTGTTGATGATGAGACCTTCAAAGCCTTTGCAATTTGACGTTGAATAACATTGTTTTTAAAGTATTCCACAATTTTTTTAAGCCTTCACCGGTTGGAGAGCCTCTGGCCATCTTTACTTCTGAGAGACTCAGCCTCTCTAAGACATCCTTTTTATAGGCAATCAATTTACACACCTGATGCCAGTTAACTTAATTACTTGCAAAATGTTCTTTCAGTTAATTCTCTAATATATTTATTGCTTTTTCAGCCCTTTTTTGCCCATGTCCCAACTTTTTTGAGACCTGTTGCAGCCAGAAAATTTGAAATAAGCTCATTTTGTGGATAAAAATGTAGAATGACTCAGCTTCAACCAGTGGCGTAGCTTGGGGATTGGTGCTAAGACACGTCCCATTTTGACTGCAATTAGTAGTTCTCAATAATGTTCCTTCATTGATGCATTTTCCAATGATCTTAATTGGCAACTGACAACATGGTTTTTCTCCATATGCGATCTAACAGTAATGAAATCATGGCTAAATTCAGTACAGAAAAATAATTTAGCTGCTAAATAGGCCAGTGGTTTGCAATGATTGAACTGGTCCGCATTCCAATGAAACGCGGACTTTCATTCTCGGTATTGCGTGGGTTGGGAAAAAAAAGGTGGCATTTGGCAGTTAAATAGGCTATAAAAAGCCTGTGGCTCAAGCTATTTGCGTGAGAGTCGACAGGTTTGCAATTTTGAATGATGGTGAATTAAATACAGCAAATAAGCGTCCAGATGATTTTCATCTTACCCAATCGGGAAGAACAAGCAGCACCTGTTAACTGTGGAGTGCTCTTAGAGTGAACCTTCTGTTAATTATGAAAATGACTGAGAACAGGTCAGGACTAAAAATTATTTTAAACGGAAGTTTTGTATAACCCGATTCACTTTTCTTGTTCCGCAACTGCACTGAATTTAGCCCATGATTTAATCACTGTTAGGTTGCATACAGAGAGAAACAATGTCTTCGGTTGCCAATCATGATAATTGGAAAATGCGTCAATAATGGAAAATGATTGAGAACTACTAATGGCAGTCAAAAAGGGACGTGTCTTAGCACCCTCGCTGGCTACGCCACTGGTTTCAACATTTGAAATGTTATCTATGTTCTATTGTAAATAGCATATTGGCTCATACGATCTGAAAGTCATTGAATTTTGATTTTATTCACAATTTACACTTTGTCCCAACTATTTCAGATTTGGGGTTGTACATGTCTGCTTTTATTTTATTTTTAGATATAAAAGTGTGAGGGCCTTGGAGTTTCAGGTCATGAAAAAACTATTGACACAGTATCGTTTTCCTTTGCAAAAAATAAAAAATAAAAAATTCAATTTAAAACAGAAACCAGTGATTTTGATCCAAACCTTCCATGCGGATCAAGATTACAGTGTCAGCAGCATTACCTAAATTTCTCTCTATGAAAATAAGACCCAGAGCAGGCTAAGTTCTAGAAATCAATTAAGCTCCAAGTCCAGCTGCTACAGCAGCAACAGGTCTTCTCCGTCTTCCAGGAATGCAGGTCCGTGTATGACAGCTTGTCACCAGCTGATCGTGGCGTCGCTAAAACGAGCCGCCCTCCTCGAGAGCTCCCTTGATGTGTTGTGGACCCCAATTAAGCCGTGATTGCAGCCCGCTGTTATCGTAGTCAAAACACGGCCTTACTTGGGGAAATGTTTTCACAGCACCTTAATTGCTTCCATCTGTGGCGAGCTCCGCGGTAAGGTATGTCATTACGCTCAAGAGCTTTCTCGGCTGAAGCTATAGAAAGCTCTCTCCTGCAGGAGAGCGAGTAAGAGAGTGAGCATCGTATCCTCTGGTGTCTGTCGCTGTCCCACATCAGAATGAAGTCGGAATCAGCCATTCGATTACTTGGGAGACAACCTCTCTTTCCTCCCGGGCACAGATCTGAGACCCAATTGCCGGAACAACAGAAACAGCGACTGGCCCGGCGAGGCGGCTGCTCTCTCGAGGTGACTGCATCCCTGCTGTTCGATGCCTGGTTTAACTAAGCTGCTTTTCATGATAAGCTCCACATGGAAACAAAGTGCAGCTGTTTTGTCCCCAAATCAACACAGGGTTACTACCTCCGCCAGGGAGGTTATGTTTCTGCTTCCGTTTGTTCAATTATTTATTTGTATGTCTGTCTGTTAGCAGGACATCTCAGAAACGGTTGCATAGATTTTAAGCAAACTGCGCAGGTTGTTAAAGTAGCTCAAGAAGAACAAGTGATTACATTTTGGCATTGCTGGGTACAGCTGGGTACAGCAAGTACAGCTGAGATATAGGCCAAAGTTCAAATCCAGCTATGCCGGCGGAGGCATGGGCTCTCTTGAGTCCAGCTCTATTTTGAGTTTCCATTGGAATGGCCATGTCCATAATCGCAAACTTGTGTAGTAGATGCTGCATACTGCACCTGTATATACTAGGAGTACACGCTACTCAAAGCAGTGTACAGAGTAGTGATCAGTATGAGACAAAGGTCACATTCGAAAAAGCATACTTATTTAGTACAGACTGCCCCTGTATATGATGGATAGGACATGCTACTCTTCGCAGTAGCATTGTGTTATAGCCAGTTCGTGATAATTAAAATGCCTAATACTTCACATACGCACAACTACTGGGCTATCAGGATCACCTGAATCTCAGTGGTACTGTATGTTACCATTGATTATGTTGCATTATGGGATACGGTCCACTACTAAGATAGCTTTGGTTTTGAACTGTACCGTGAATTTTAACCAGTGTACCATGTCATCAGTCAATCTATGGCAGGGATGGGCAACTCTGGTCCTGGAGGGCCGGTGTGTATGCTGGTTTTTATCTCTATCAATTACCCTGACTAATTGAGTTAATTGGTCGCATACACAAATATAGATTTGTGCAAAGGTTTGATCAAAGAAAAATGTTTTATGTAGGGAGACAAAAACAGTCTTTGGTGGTCATTCACGATAATTTAAAGAAATGCACCACAAATGTCAGATTTTATGAATAGTCTGGCTAATTTAGATAATCAACTAATTAAAGCTCAGAAGTTGGTGTGAAAACCTGGGACAGATACGGCCCTCATTGCCCATCCCTGATCTATGGCATACTGGTAACTCTCAAGTTGGTCATATTATGGATACTATTCATTACTTTTGGCCACAACAGTAACTGAGAACTAAGTTGTACGCAATTCTGAACACAGATAAAATCCAGATCTTGAAGCGGTAGAGGGGGACCGTTCCAACACATCTCATGTTACTCGATTCCCCTCTCCTCTCAGCAACTGCTCATTTTAATTTTCCCTGTTTTGTTAAAACTGTCAATCGATTTTTCCGGGTTAGAGATTGTGATTGTGATATGATTATAAACCCAGTGTCACTTGTGACAGAGTACGAACCAACTGCAAGATCACTGAATGTGCCACAGTTGACCTGTGATACTGAAGAGCAGATAGAGCTTTCAAAGGTGGAGAGTGTTTTCCGTGGATTGGTCAGTGGTGAAGAGGAAAGCAGACGAGACCTTGAGGATGAGGTAGGGCTTCAGCAAAGGGACTGGTCTGAGGTCAGTAACCAGAATCGCAAGCTCAATCAACCGGAGTACACTGGCCGAAGTCAGCGTAGTAAAGTGAGCGAAGTAAGCAAAGAAGGAACTTGGATGACAACTGACTATGATGGAGAGCAGGTGTGCAAGGAAGCGGATTACAACATGGAGGGAGGGGAGTCGTACGAGATTACAGTTAAATAAACGAAAATCAGTTTAAAAAATGAAATCGAAAAAGACACAGGCAGCCAGATTGCGGGGGAAAACAATTAGGGGAACGCTCAGGACGCAACACCGAGTGGAAAAAGTGGGTCAACTATGCCCAGCAGGGAGCATCCAGTCTTATCCTAAAAACCCCGGTGTGGGACAAATGTTTTTTTTTTCAATCCCCGCAATAAGAAGTCAGATTCACAAAATCAGGTGTCTGAATGTTGAAGACCATTAGAAGCTAATTAGGTGGCACATGTATCTAAGGCCAAAACAAAAACCTGCACACATAGAGGCTCATTTCAAACGAGATAAGAGACCCCCTCCCTGCCTTACATGCACGAAGGCAGCACTCCGAATTCAACTGCTTGTGCCTGGAAGGAAAAGCCCATTTTAATTGCTCCATTGTGCCGAATTAGCAGTCAACTCTTCCAGGTCACAGGTTCCAATTGCAGAAGGGATGAGATTCAAAAGAAAACATATTGGTTGGGCTCTGCACTCAACGCGGACAACAAATTAGCGGACACCATTTCAGCAGGGCCATGGCCTTTAAAAAAAGGCATGTGGGTTGGCGAAAATAACACGCGATCCGTGACGAGACGGAGGTGGATAACGGCTTCTGAGTGCGCTCCGGGCCTGCTATTGTTCCCCATTCTACCTCCAGAGCACGCTGCCATGCGCTTAGCCCTTAAATTGGCACACTGTAGAATAACAACTGGCCAAGAATTAGAAGTAAAGCAAAAACATTTTTCTCACTTTTTTCTCTGAATGCACAGTTTTGAGCAGTGAGTTTACACCAGTCAGATTTTGTTGTTAGCTGTACAGAAAAGGCTGGTTGGTTGAAAGTGTGCGTAGAGGCTCAAGACTGTAAGTCATAATGTGACTTAAGGGCTGAGCTGAGTCCACCATTAGAGGGAAGAAAGGTGACTGAAGTGAAGCGGAGAGCAAGCAGAGAGGAGATTAATTACTCCACACACACACACACACACACACACACACACACACACACACAACACACACACACACAGACACAAATGCACATGCTCATGTGCACACGAACACACACAAAAAGGCATAAACACACTGGCACACACTAACACACACATGCATACACCTGCATATACTCACGCGCAGACACGCGCACAGTCACACACGCGCACACTTGTACACACAAATGTTAACATGCATGCATAAGAGCATAGAAACATGCACCACTGATGCATACTCAAACATACTACTCACTACTCACACAAACATAAAGACCGTGAGCAACAAAAACACACAGGCAGTGGCACACATGCAACACACACACACACACCAAGGGCAAAATAAATAAACACACATCTTGATGAATGCGCACATCCACAAGGACAGCCCCGCCCACACAGGCCCACACACTTAATTGTGCGGCTGCAGAGCGAAGCCACAGTGATGTTAATGTGCTGGACTGCAGTGGTGCCGCTCTTTTATTGCGAGCGCATCACATGCTGTAATGGGAGGAGGGGACTGGCACATCATGTGACACTCCACTCACACCCCAGACCTGCACGCAACTCCATTCATGCACTAACATCGCCGCATGAAGAGCGGCTCAGGGATCAACAAAATAATGTTCTTTCAGAAGTAACATAGTCCACCAACGAAGCTCTGATGGTATGCTTTTAAATCCAATGCGTCTTACATATCTAAAATTAGCTAACTAATATTAGCAAGCTTTTCATGCAGACGAGTAGAGACTTGCAGAGACGCATGTTGCCAAGAAAACCCAAAATGGTTTTTGCCTTGTGATATTTATTTCATTTTCACATCAGTTTCATCTCTTAAATTGCTCACCTTCGGGGAACTGCCAGTCGACATCCTTGTCAGACAGGTGCCATTCACAGTTGTAAAGCCTTTGTGGTTTCATGACATCATCGGAGTGGAGCTACTATTCATTGGTGGACAAGAATGTGACTCCAGGATGTACATTGTACTGTTCATCCCAGAATAACACTTACGCACCAATATCACATTGCGCACCATTTATATCCACGCACCATTTATATCCACACACACGCACAGACACCCAAGCGTGCGTGCGCACACGCACACACTCAAATATACACACACAAAGCCACAAACACACTTTAAACAAGCACAGCCATGTCCACCTTTAAAACACACACAGATACTCACACACACACACACACACACACAAGTGCACGCAAACATGCACAGACACACAAGCACATCTACTTATGATCATATTCACATATTCACATGTGCACAAACACTCACCCTTACACACACATACCCACTCGCACTGACACTCACACACACACGCACACGCACACATACAGGCACTCACATTTTCTAAAAGCCCTCCCCACTCATATGTACATTGAACACAGATTAAACACACGCAGCGCCACATGCTGAAGTCACTTCAATTAAAGGCATTTGATGTACTCCTTCGACTTCGATCATTGCGCTTGTGAGGAGAGGTTGATAACAGAGAGGCCTAACAAACGTCACAGCGGGCAGTCAGGGTACGGTGCTAACAGCAGTGTGCATGGCCGCTCATTAAGATTTATGTGCAAACTAACAATATGGAGGCAACAGTGACGACCCCCTCTCCTATGTATGCCATTGTATATGAGGGTCAGAACAGCCGGTGATTGGATATTAACATAGCCCTCACCGCCCATCCCTCCCCCAAGCCCCACCAACCCACCCGCTAGCGGTATTATGTACAGCAGGATTGCTGAGTTAGCTGGATAACTCCACTGAGCATAACTCCAAATCATCGGCTGTATAAACAGATGGATGAAGCAACCATGACGTCCCCAATTTGGTTTCAGCAAACCATTTTGGCATTCTTGATTTTGGCAGTTTGAACAGCGCTATTCTGTCATTTTGAAATAGGATGTGATTCCTATCGGATGAGGTGCTTGAATTGAAGATCCGTGGAGGAGCAAGGGGTGGATCTACAGGTGGATCTGACCATATTTGCGGAGGACCAGAGGATAGCCACATCTCTACGGCATATCTGGCTTTATCCTTTATTCTAGTCTATTTGGGACCATAATTTACAAAAACGAATATCATGATATATTGGAGGGGACTTGAAACTTGCGATAGATACCATAAAATAATGCGGAAATTATTGAATTATAAATCTGGTGGGAAAGTAGGGTCATATTCTTATAGACCTCTATAGCATTGAACTTCTTTCTGCAACCACCGATGTCGCCATCTGCTGACCAATAAATAGAATGCAATTTTAAGAGATTTCCGCACTGGCATCACTTTTCAGACCCGGGTGCTGCGTCCATCTTTTTATACAGCCTATGCTCCGAACACCCGTAATCACTTCAGTTCATTTTCCAGGTTCGGCAGGGTTTCTGCATTTACTGAGCTCAGTTATCCAGCGAACTCTGTAATCCTGCTTTGTGAAACAGGGCTCAGGCATCTCACAGTAAGAGGAGAGAGGGCGTGAGGGCTGAGCCCATGTTGTGAACATCACACCTTTAGAATTAGGATTAGCTGACGGGGACACATCGATGGAAACCCCCCCAGTCACCACAATTTGTCACGCCCTGTCCTGGGATCAGGTCTTTGTGCCTCCCACCTCACTGACTCAGCACAGTATAGCTGAGCTTGGGGTCTGAGCCGTAAATAAATTGATTCCACCTCCATTTTCCTCAGTATCCTCATGCTGAGGAGAGACAGATACGTCTATCTGTCTACCTCTCAATCTAATGACAGAGAGAGAGAGGGAGGGAGAGAGATGAAGGAAGGGAGGGAGAGCTAGAGGTGGAGAGATGGGGTGGGAGAGAGGGGGGAGATGGAGAGAGACAAATAATGAGAGAAGATGGAGTGTGGGGCAGAAAGATGCGGAAAGAGAAAGGGAAAGATGGAGACTAGAGAGAAAGAAAGACAAAGGGAGTGGGGAGATGGAGAAAAAGAGAGAAAGCGAGACAGAGAGAGGAGAGAAAGATGTGGAAGGAGAAGAATGGGAAATGGAGGAGGAAAAAAGACTGAGAAAGAGGGGAGATAGAGAGAGTATAAGAGAATGTCAGATGGAGAGCTAGATGGAGAGAGGGGGAAAAAGATGTGAAAGGAGAAAGGGGGAGATGGAGAGAATGACAGAGAGAGTGGATAGATGGAGAGAGAAAGAGAGAGAATGAGATGGAGAGAGAGACAGGGAGAGTAGACCGGTGTCATTGTCAGCTCCTTTCACAGCTAAAGGGGTCATTCGGCTCATTTCCCCAGATGAGCCCTCTTTACCTCTGTGTGGAACCTCTGTTGTAGGTGCGAAAAGCCTGAGGCACTCGCAGTTTGACAAGCAGGACAAAGACCCCCTGAACTCGACAGGGCTCCTCTGCAGACACACAGAGGTGCAATTCAACACCCTGTCTTCTGAGAGTGTGGGTCACCTCTCAAATCCCACACCCGTTTCGCGACACTGGGCCCCCAAATCGGCCTGAGGAAACGGACTGTGGCAAGCAACCTCGCCTTGCTATGCTCAGGGATATGGGAGGGATACAGTCGGTTTAGGTGAGCATTGTATCATTACTGAAGTCACACTTACTTGCCCTCCAGGCGCTCGTCAGTTTGCTTTCTGAGCGAGCACACGTTCGGGTTTCAAACGGCCTCGTTCTGCGCGCTACAACTGTGACCACGGTGTGAAAAGACGTGGCAGTATGAGTTGCGTACAAGCGTGCTAGCACATAGTTCGTTAATTGGACATCTCGAATTCCAGTGGGATTGGATATGCCAAATTTATGCAGAAGAAACCCACTAAGTATCACACTAATACATCCTAATTAGGAGACGTACTCTTCTATTACCCGTTTTCAGTTGGCACATGTCAAATTTCATGAGTGAATGCACATAAAATAAAAGCACCGGAGAGCCCAAGGGAACGGCGTGCTGCTGCATGTTCAGGCTTTGTCTCTATTCATATACTGTGCATGTCCATGTAGGTGGATTAAGGAATATGCCAACATGCTGTAGGCATGTAGATCTCACTGACAGCACAGTGGTAAATATGTTTCACTGCAACCTAACACCCTGCATTGCATAAAATGGGTTGTGTTGATCCTGAATGCCCATTGGCTGAAACAAGGGCCAACTGTGCTTCTTTCGAGCCTTACAGTATCTGTGTAGCTAATCTCTTATTCACAACACAACACACTTCACATGTTATTCAGCTCGAATCCAACAGAGCAGTCCATGTGTAATTGGACACTCCTCTTCTTTGTTGTTGGCTCAGCACTCCATCAAACAGAAATGAAGCTCTTGAAAACGTGAGCAGAGAGCACAAACTCCCAGCTTAAACTTGATCTCTGGAATTACAGCCATTTTTTATGCAAAGCTACCGTTCCAATACTTGTGAAACGGACAGCACGACATGTTTAAGTCCATCTACCGAACGGGTAAGGAATAGTCTAATGCAGAAATTCTGTGATGTAAAATAATGGGGGTATGCGCGATAGGGCGCAGGTGGCCGTGGTGGGAGTGTGGTTGTGACGGTGGGGGTGGGGGGGTGGTGTGAGAAGTTTTTTTTGGAGGGGACTGCTGGAGGGTAGAAAAATCAGAAAAGAGGGTTCTGTTAAATCACTTGCAAGCGTGAAAATGAGTAAATGCATTTTTTGCCAATTACGCCAGATATGGCCTCAGAGCCTGCCGCTACAAGCCTGGTGTCTGGTGAAAAGACACCATTGTAAGAGGGGACAGAGTTCACCTCCATGCACAGCCAGCACTCGATGCAGAGTACATGACTGTAAAATTTTTCAGGTTCAGAGAATTAGCAAACCAAAAATAAAATAAAATAGAATGGAATAGAATAGAGGAGTCTCATTGGCTGCCCAGACTTTTGTCTACTGACTCGCTTTCCCTTTTTCACCCCATTCTTCCCGTATCTGTACCCTATTCGATCAAATTAAGCCAGAAATGCACTAGAAATATAACAAGAAAAAAATAACAGCATGGAATGGAATTGAGAAAACAATACCGAAGATATGGTAAGATAAACAGGAGCCGGTGGTTGCAATGTGAGCACTGACATTTTGAAGATGGTATTCATTTTGTGATAAGTGACCACACTGATAAACCAAAATGAGCACATTTAGCCAGGCTCAAGCTTGAACGCTCATTTTATCTCGCAAAATAGCTTTGTAAAAAAAAAGTTATTAGCCGAGGGCCTTGCCCTCAATAGAGCCGCTTTTTTTTTTTATCCACAAAGTGTATCTACATCCAAATTAGCTAATGATGTTACAGCAGCAGGCTTTCGGCTAAAGTGATCACTTTACAGGAATTATTTTAAATTGGAAAACAATTATTGCATAATTGTCGGATCGCTAAGCAAACATAAAGAATGCCTTGTGAAGAATCCGAAATAAATGGGCAATAAAAATTAATTGAGATGTATAAGCTCTCGGTAATCATCCCATTTAAAATTAGGCTGTTAAAAATGAAGCAATCGGTTCAATGCATTAGAAACTTTCTCAGAGGAATGCCATTCTCCTGGGCCACAGTTTATCTGAGAATTTCTGCGAAATACCTTAGATGAACAGAAATACAAACCCATTGGCCACAACATTAAAAACATGCAGCTGATATTGTGTGTAATCCCCTTGTGCTGTAAAAACAGCTCTGACTCATTGAGGCATGGACTCTACAGGACTTCTGAAGGTACCCTTTGGTATCTGTCACCAAGACATTAGCGACAGATCTTTTACATCCTGTAAATTGTGAGTTGGGGCCTCCACAGATTGGACTTGGTTGTCAAGGACAACCCCCAGATTCTCCTCACAAAATAAGCTTATTTCAAATTTTCTGGCAGCGACAGGTCCAAAAAAAGTTGGGACACAGGCATAAAAGGGCTGAAAAGCAATTAATATATGAGAATCAGCTGAAAGGACATTCAGCAAGTAATTAAGTTAACTGGCATCAGGTGTGTAACATGATTGGATATAAAAGGGATGTCTTAGGGAGGTTGAGTCTATCAGAAGTAAAGATGGCCAGAGGGTACCCAACCTGTGAAGGCTTACATAAAAAAAAAAAAATTGTGGAATACTTTGAAAACAATGTTCCTCAACGTCAAATTGCAAAGGCTTTGAAGGTCTCATCATCGACTGGAAAAATCTCTGTGCCTAAGGGACAAGGCTGAAGACCTTTATTGAATGCCCGTGATCTTCGGGCCCTCAGATGCCACTGCATCACTCACCGGTATGATTCTGTCATTAACATTACTAAATGGGCCCAGGAATACTTCAAGAAACCACTGTCTGTAAACACAGTCCATCGTGCCATCCACAGATGCAACCAAAACTCTATCATGCAAAAAAGAAGCCATTGTTGAGCATGATCCAGAAGCGCTGCCATGTTCTGTGGGCCAAGGTTCATTTAAAATGGAGAAATACCACCCCTCCTCTTATCAGCGTTCAGTTCAAAAGACAGCATCTCTGATGGTATGGGGATGCATTACTGCATATGGTGTGGGACACCTGCATGTTTTAAAAGCACCATGAATGCTGAAAGGTATATCAAGGTTTTAGAGTAACATATGCTTCCCTCCAGCAACATCTATTCCAGGGAAGGTCTTGTGTATTTCAGCAGGACAATGCAAAACCACATACTGCAGCTATTACAACAGCATGGCTTCATAGTAGAAGAGTCTGTGTGCTGAACTGGCCTGCCTGCAGTCCTGATCTTTCACTGATTGAGAACATTTGGCCCATAATTAAAAAAAAGTCAATCAAAGGAGACCCAAAACTCTCCAGCAGCTGGAAGCCTGTATTGAACAAGAGCGGGATCAAATTCAAATGGCTAAACTCAAAAAACTTGTCTCCTCAATGCCCAGATGCCTCCACTCTGTGTCCAAAAGAAGAGGGGATGTTACACCATGGTGAAAAGGCCCCTGTCCCAACTTTTTTGAGAAATGTAGTGGCCATCAAATTTTAAATGAGCTCATTTTGTGGATAAAATTCTAAAATTTCTCAGTTTCAACATTTCCTATATTATCTCTGTTCTACTTTGAACAAAATACTGGCTGGTGTGATTTGAAAGTCATTGCATTTTATTCACAATTTACACTTTGTCCCAAATATCTCGGAATTGGGGTTGTACATTGCAAAGTAACATCTACATGAGTGCCAGGACCCAAGAGTTCCCAGCAGAACATTGCCAGAGCATCACACTGCCTCTGCCAGCTTACCCTCTTGTCGCAGTGCATCGAGGTGCAATGTCTTTCCCGAGTAAATGACCAGCTTGTACTCGGCTATCCACATGATGTGAAAGAACACATAATTTATTGGACCAGGCCACCATCTTGAATTGCTTCACGGTCCACTTCTGCTGCTCAAGAGCCTATTGTTGTCATGTTTGGCGTTGGAAAGGGGTCTGTGTGGGCATGTGACTGGTTTGCAACTGCACAGCCCCGTGTGTCATGACACTTTCTATCACGGCCAGCATAAACCTTTTCAGCAATTCGTGCCACAGTAGCTCTTCAGTGGGACCAGACCAGACGAGCTAGCCTTTGGTCCCCACTTCCACCAATGAGCCTCGGGCACCCATGACCCTGTCACTGAAAGGTGCCATTATAATACAATATTATTGTCCATTTCACCTGTCTGTGGTTTTAATGTTGCGGCTGATCAGTGAATATTTTCTTGATGTATGTCACAATATAATGGCACCATGGATGGGTTTGCTGGAAACAAATATAAGTCTGTTCAAATATCATTTTCAGCATTTAACTGTATTATACAATGATGTGAAGATGGACTAATTTGTCAAACAGGAAACTCATAACTGAGAGAAATGTATTGAGCAATATATAAAGATATATGGCTAAATACACCACATTATGGCTGCTCTACCCATTAAGACAAGTTAGAATATAAACAGGAGAATATCTCATTGCACAAAATTGACAATAAATCGTTTTGCATGGAAATCATAATCTGGCATGTCTCCATAAAATCCCAGGACACAGAAATTAATTACTTTTTGACTCCTCTAGGAAACATAAGGCTTCTGGTCTTACCCTCAAAAACCACATATTTCACTACACAGAAATTCACACCGCAGGGGACATTCAAAGGGAACAAAATAGTATTTTTGAGAATATTTTCACGGCAACTTGTGTTTTTTTTTTTTTTTTTAACCCAAGTTGCTTGTATTATGCAAAGAAAATGTAAATACGCCTGGCAGACCTGGGAAGGACGTAGTCAATTGTAAATGCATAATTCAGCGCATTACGATATATACTTCGATATACAGTGGCACACACACAGAGAGCTTGCGCTGTGTATTGACATATCTTCCGTTGTTGCCGTGGGGAACAATGTGAATTAATGACACTGTCTGAACCTATGCAGAGTCAATGACTGTGTGGGAGGCGGAAGCCAAAGGCCGACCTAATTTTCCCTGTTCTTTTTTTCTGAAGTACTGAACCACAGAACAGTTCAGCAGAGTGGGGATGTAATTGTCCCCCGATTATCTATAAAGTTCACCTCCTCCAACTAACCTCTCTGTTTCCTAATACAAAATCAATGCAGGTCCCATGACGTGGCTGAGTGCAAACTGAATGCCGCGGGATGAACGTACGCATGTGCACGAGGGAACATAGAAGTGCATTTGTGGTATCCGAAAGATGATAGTCCTCCAGTGATACTCAAAGTACACGGGGGTTCATTGCAGTTGCTAATATTAGCTGTAATGCTAAATATGCAGAAATGAATAGTATCAGCTGCTGCCAAATATTGTGAATTTTTGTGAATGGTCATGATGTGGATTATTTGTAATGATGCTGCAAGGGAGAGCTCTGTCCATTACAGTATTCAAAAAAGAGTGGAAGTCATTTAAGAATTAAATTAACCCAGATAGCAAAGATAGTTGAGCTTTTCCTCCAATATTTTGGTATCAACCCATAAACCCAACTTGGTGGCTGTAACTAGCCCACATCCTGGGATACGCGCACCACAGCAACGCACAGCCACAACAAAGTGCATGCGCCTACCATAGCTAGGTATAGACACCTTCAATTTGCTCTTAAACAGCTTAAATGTGCTGAAATGGAAAAAAATCAGCTTCGTCAGTCCCTGCCTATGCCTATTCTCCAGCCCAAGTGCAGTTTCAGACTGATAGACCAGGCGATTGAGGAGAAAAATGGATTCAGACAAAGTTTTCCTCATTTCATTCTAGGATGTGTAGTGTATCATGAGGCTAGACAACAAATATTTATCCAGCCATTTTGACATGGTACACTTTGTGCTACAGAGGACCAGATTATACATTCTGGAGCTATGCTATGCTACCTGTGCCGCATGCCAAAATTACATTGTTCACTGTATCTGCTCCAGGTGACATATCTCTATGCAACAGAATCTCTGATACACAGAACTCCTATGTTATATTTTTTATTGACTTAATATGTCTGCCTCAAGTCCTTAGGTCTAATGAAAAGCCATAGAGTTACTTATCTAGTATTGATGAATTCACTTAATTTGGGAGCAAGCATAGTGGGCAGATTCCTCATAACAGTGTCTCTCCGCCATAGCTTCCAGAGACCCATCACAATAACAGGCAAAGCATAAGTCTTAGGTTACATGCTGTGGTGACAATAGTTTAAAGAATGCCATATATGAGTGTAACTAGTTCAGGCAGGAAACTCGAGAAGAGCTACATCAGCTGACAGCAGCCTGATAAGCTACCAGCACGTCAGCATCAGCGGGCACACAATTGGAGGATACACATCACGAGGTCATACAGCGGTCTATTTGAAAGACGTCAAGCTCACTTACTTACTCTGCTGTTTGCAATGACTTTTCATGCTATGCAACATGCTGTTTTCTTTTTTGGCTTGCCACCTCCACCCCAGCCTCCACCTGTTTGGTTCTGCTCACATCGGGGGGATTTTGATTTCTGTTCATGACTATGTTTGTATGTTTGCTGTGCCTAGGTAGGACATTCCTCCAGGGCAGAACCACTGCCAAAATACAATGTAATGCTTTATACCCATGAATAAATAGTTAGATTTTATTCAAACGTGAGTTTTCCTGACTGAAACTCTATTATCACTGACTGCATCTCAGCTTAGTGAGACACACAATCTCTGAGGGAATGGTTCCAAAAGGCACTGCTGTTTCTCCATAAACAGACTATTACTTGATCAACAGTCCTTTGTTAGGGAGGAACCTTTCAATCAGAAAGCTTGCACATTTTTTACAATTACCATCCAGCCTGTGAGAATAAGGAGAGGAACCCCAACAGGACCGTTTTTTTGTTGACAGGGAGAAAATAATAATAATAATAATAATAATAATAACAATAATATTTGGCTAGTTGTTTTTACAGGTGATTGACAAGGGCAGGCCCAGAAAGATGTTGGTTTAGCAAGGACCCTAACGCCACATAGTTCCATGAGGGACTGTGCCTATTTGGATAAAATCCTCAGCAATTAATGGTACCGTAATAACGGATTGCATTTACCGTCACAGTCTCCAAGGTGAGATGTGTTCCCATGTTCCACGTCCTGTTCGAATGGCAATCTGCAGAGAGAGAGAGAGAGAGAGAGAGAGAGAGAGAGGTAAGTGTTCATAGAACTGCAGTCACGACATCAATGCAATGTTCCAAACGAAAAATTCGCCCAACAAACACGACAACGGAGGCGCTCAGCGGAAGAGTCAACCTCTCGCCATGAGGCAATGCGTGGCGTCTGCAGGAAAATTACACTGCCTACAGCAAGTCAACAAGTTTCACACATTTGCCTACAAGAAAAACGACATTGCGTATGGCGTGGTTTGTTAGCTGAACCGTCAGAAGCCAAAGACCTGCTCAGTGCACACGGCAAACCACCGGAATAGAAAGGAAGTGATATATTTAAGTTCCTTCTACCACTATCGCTGAGCGTGAGAAGCAGTGCTGATATTCTGCTTTTTTGCCAACCCATTCTCATTTAAGACATTAGCTAAACACATGTAGAGTACTTAGCCTTGAAATATAGCCAGTGAAAATAAAGCATGAGTTTGTTTCTTGGCTGTAGTGGATGCTTTCTTTTCCAGCAGACATAATCCAGACACTGGTATTGCCGCCGATGCGCTGGCAGCGCGGGGGTGTGTGCCCAGGTTGGTAACTTGTTACGAGAAAAGTTTTGTTTATGCATTGCAGTTTACTGGGATGAAGTGCTTTTATTCCGATGTAAACACAGACAAAAAGTATGTTGAAGAGCTTAAGGGCTTAGCCGATGCACCCTGAGGGCTTGAGTAAGACTCCAGGCACTATAGAAATGGCACCGTCTCTCAGTAACAAAACAACACAGAAATAAAGTTAATAAAATCCACCAGGCTGGAGACTGGTTTTTCATTTTCCCCCTTGTGTCATCTTTTATGTACAACGGGCTTTTTCATGCCATATTATTTTGAGTTAGTTACTTTTCGGTTACATAAATGCAATTTATATAAAATTGGTATGGAATTGATCTGGTGGCCGAAAATACTTGATAAATCAAATAGGGACCAACACGGGAGCTCTAATTGTGTAACTGAGAGGATGTTTGGTGGTCATCAAGGAAGGCTTCGTGGCCAGGACTACGCCGCAACCCACAAAACCCACATAAGTTCTCACAGGCATAATTTAATGTGCTCGCCGCAGTTAGCTTTTATTAGTAAATGTCTAGGCACTGAGAGGAACTGCCTAGACAAACACACACAGACAAAAGGTCTAACAAACATACACACACGGCCACACATACGCAGACACTCACTCACCCACACAATGACACACGCAACAGCACACTCACACATATAAACACACGCACAAGCGCAAATATACGCACAAACGGACCTCGCGCATACGTACACGGACGACAGGATAGACGCACTCCCACAGAGACACATTCACCTACACGAAGACACGCGCAACAGCGCAGTCGCACATTTTTAATTCACAAACAGGATTACCACAGCGCAACAGTGAGAGGGTTCTTATGCAGAGCAAAGTGGCCATCAGTTAAAATGTGTTCAAGGTACGTTGCGCACCGATTGCAGGAACGTTCTTTTTTTGGAGTCATCAAGGCATGAAAGAGGCAGATGCTCTGGTCAAGCTTCGATGGAGCGGTGGATGGACATCAGGCCACAGCTGAATGATAAGCCTGGACAGCGTGTTCTCCATATTATGAGCCGCTTGTGTTCTGATGAATGGAGCTACACAGCCAAGGACTGCACCTCAAACACTGGCCTCCAACGTAAGCAATGCTAGTCCTTCTGCTCACATTATTAGTTCCCCCACAAGATTTAACATGCCCTGCCCCCTGTCCCACTCATTGTGTCCCTCTTAATCTCTGCAACGGGAAGGTGGTTCACCAAACCTGGGATTTACCGTGAATTCTTAGCCCAAGTCTCCCCCACGCCCCAGATTCAGTGTTGTCAGCCCTACCGCTTTGTCCATCTACAATTCATTACATTCCATTGTAAGCGCCAGCTCAATAAAACAGCCTTGTAAGCCTTCAATTTATGGTCTGATGCAGTAAGAGTGAATGAAGTAGAGAACCCCTCCTCACCAAAACATGCTATGTTGGATTTACGTTAATAAAATATGTCAACTGGTTCCACACAACTTTTCATGCACTTTTTTTTTAATGAATCGAAGGATTCCTGACCCAGTTTTGCGGAACCAGTTGACATTAAATTGCTGAATAAATCCAACATTTCACTGCTCTCCGGTGAGACTCACCTGGTCCCGGGCCGTAGGAAGGAGCAGGCGCTCCCGCGGGTCCATCCGCAGTACGGGTCGCGGGAAGCGATGCAGTTTCTGAAATAAGCGCATTCGGGTTCAGTACACATTAAGCAAACGGATAAGGCACACATAACGCACATATATGGCAAGTAGCTGTAGTTCGTCTGGTCTACTGCCAATCAAACAGTCGTGACTCGTGCAAAACTTACTGATAATCAGGATGGGAGCAGGGAATGAATTCGGGGAATGAACAGGGATTCAACCAGGGAGTGGCACTGTAGTGCGGCAAGAGCGAAAAGGAGAAGTAGTAGTTTGGGGACAAAGCATTCATTTTGAAATTGAGAGAAGGCTGTTGAATCTGGAGTGTACTGATGGTATTTTTGGTCCAAAGGTACTCAGCGTTCTCCTTCACGGGAGTTTGAAAGGTCCGTATGGGCCAAACATAACATTTTCCTGGCGCTACTCATAAAAAAGGCACAGGGAATAAAATGTTTAGTGTATCGTGTTTCCATAAACAAAGCAGATTGTCTTCGGAGAATACACTTGGTTGCCTATTACTCATTCTGTTGGAATGGTACCCTGACATCGTCCTGGCACAGGCCTGGTCTCAGTCACAGTGGTTGACGCATTCGAATAAAACAGATTTGGCAGGAAAGGGACACGATTGGCCAGCGTGGCGGGGAGAGTCGTGATTGGCCAGCGGGAGGCAGCGGGACTCACTTCATGCAGCCGGAGTAGAGCTGGCAGCGAGCGACGGGAACGCGGACCACACAGGATGGGAACGCCAGGATCAGGGTGTGGCTTGGCCGATCCAGGATCAGCGTGAGCAGCTTTCGAGCCTGGGGAGTGTCCTCACCACACCTGAACATAAAAAGAGATATTTCCACATGGTCCCTTAGACCTCCTCTCGTCTACAGATAAGCACGAGTCAAGAAGTTTGTGCTCGGTCCCTTGGACCTCCTTATATCTAAAGACACGTGCAGGAACAGATACTTATCCACGGTGCCTTACACCTCCTCATATCAACAAACTCGCCTGTGCCCAGACACTTATACACGGTCCCTTAGACCCGTTAAAACCAACAAAGACACGCCTAGACATTTGGGCACAGTCCTCTAGTCCTCCAAACATGAAGATAAGACTGGATAAAATTTATCTGCACACTTAAGGACTTTTGATATTAATTCAATTTGTAGTCTGAATAAAATTTAATTTAAATATAATGCAAAACGATGACAAATCAGCAATGACGGAAGTAGATTTTGACTTTTAGTCGAGCGGATTCATTTTGTTCAAAGTTGGGAGCATGCGCAGCAATTGTGACGCAGCTCCTTTAAACTAGTCGTGTGTCGAAAAACAAAAAACAAACTGACTTTTTACTTGCGCACTACAGCCGCCAAATGTATGCTAAATTATTTGGTCCGCGTATAGCACGCAGCATTTCAGATGCAGCCAAGAACTGTCCAGAAACAATTCCACGCGATTCCTTAGCTGAGCTCTCCCCCCATCTAAACATAAGCAGTGGCCAATTTATCCCTTAGTCCTCCCAGCACCCAAGCAAGGCAAGCACAAGACAAGATTTACACACCATCCCTAACTGCGCCCCAAACTTTTCAAATCAAAATAAACTGACCCTTGTACAAGGACTCGCTGCTTCCTGTAAATCAATAAAAATAACATTTCCATACGCAATTGAAGCACCTATTACTAAAACCCCATAAGTCACACTTGACTTGACTTGTGGGGTTTTAGTAACCAGTGCTTCAATTACATTTCCCTCATAAATTACTCAGAATTCTACCAGGCATTGTAATTCCACAACGTACACTCCAGAACTGTGCATACCTTTGAGTAGCAAAATAAAGGTTATTAAATATAATTTCGATTGTGGAGGCTGGCAAGCCTGAAATAACATTGGTGTAATCCACAGGGAAAGCACCTTTATTGGCTTTTAGCATTAAGAACTCATTTATTAATTCACCGCAGGGTTTTGGTCTATGTAATGCGTGCATGAAAATAATGAAACGCCTGCAACTGGTGCGACTGTGAGTGTTGACATGCTAATTGCCATGCATTCTTCCACTCGGCTTCGTTAAATGAGAGTATTAAGAGTGTGAGATACAAGGAATAAACTACATTAATGGAGAGATAGACAGAAAAAGAGGGCAGAGGGCAAGAGAGGGGGAGTGAGAAAGAGGAAGTAGAAAAACTTATAACCAAAAAAGCAATATGCCGATTGTTAAAGTAACATGAAAAAAAGTCTGTTGGATGTTGAATGGTTGCTTGCTTCGAGATATCTACAATTTATTTTGCTTTATTTTTACCCCGAATCTCGGATTCTAAAGCCATAATCCTCTGCCTTTTTTGTCATTTTAGCTGATGATTGTTTTCAGTGAAAAAAAAATTTTTTTTTTAGTTTGCAGTATTTCAAGTTAATCACCAGCAAAGAAACCGCTATCATTTTCTGTTCCACAGTCTGTCATCCTATCCTTTGATGTGCCAGCATGACCTTAAAATAGCCAAATTTATTGCACGTTTTCTTAGGAGCTGGGCAAGGATATGATAAAATGTGTCAATATTTTTTTTACATGGCCAACTTTGACTTAACCCCTTTCTGCAGACGTAGACGCCCGCATCTATAGACCTGCAAATTGGAAGCACGCTGTTACTGTACTCGATCACTAAATGGCACCCCCGGATCAGTTATTGAATGTTCACAAGCAAGCAGACCTCCAACGCTGTTCTGAATATGCGGAAGTTCACTCCACGCCCGGTTTTTCAAGAGCTGCATGAATTAAACTCCTCAGCTAAGCCTGATGTGCAAACTGGTCAGTATCCTTGCCTATAGTATCGATCCAGCAGTTTAAAAAAACGATATCTTGACACAGAAAAAATCGTTATCCTCTGTAGCAACCAGATAAGCCACAGTGAGCCAACAGTATTCCAAGTAATGGTTCAGAAAAATCAGTTTTCTGAGGCAAAAAAATCGACATGGTATTGATTCTCTCACATTCTACTGTTAATTACAGTCGTCACAAAAAAAAAAATTCGTAGTTCCCTACCGTGGATTTACGCGCAGATCCATTCATTGACAAATTCAGCGCTTCTTTATATCCACCCGAGTACTGGCGTTGATAGCCAACCACTCAACCATACGCTCAAGCTCTTCTGCGTAATTGGATAGTTACACTTCATGCCCTGTGAAGCTACCCTGGTAAAAATGTATTGATTGGCTCGTTTCTTATCCAATTCCCGTGTGTTTAAACATTTTAGAGTAAGTGAAACTAATTGATTGGACTAACAGAGAGCATACAAACCTATGCGTATCAGCAGGCTCGGTTGTATCCTGTCTACGTTATGCACATTACGCGGTTAAAATAGACGCGATTTATAGAAAACGCGTTCGCAAAACTGGCCTTGAAGTGTCCAGTTACATTTACAGGATTTAAATGAGATAAGGATATGGTCAATTGGAATTATTTAGAATGAATCAGGACCGGAGGGTTCCTGCTATTGGATCGGTCTCTGGAGAAGGGATTCATGAGAAAGGTGAGGCTGCTACTTTGTTATTTGTTGTTGTTGTTGTTGTTTTTGGAATGTATACGTACTCAACAAAGTCGAATGTCGAGGTTTTTTTCCTGTTTAAAACGCGAACTGCCCGTGCATTTGGATGGACCCCCTGGTACGTTCATTGCACGTTTCTTTTGAATCCAGGGAGGCAATGGATTGTTCCCTGAAAGTGGAGTGTCTGTTCTGTTAAAATAAGGTATATTTCAGAATTCAGATATTACTGAGTTAGTGAGTTGCACTTGTTCCTAATAAGTAATGAAATGAGTTTGTGAGCTTAGAAGAGGGGACTGGTAGCTTCCATTACAGGGTGAATGTTCTAACCGTTTAACAAGAAGTTTATTTAATGCGTGTTTGTGCTGGCTTGGGGCACTTTGAAGTAAAATGGCCAAAACTCTAAACTTTATTATGGAGAAAAGGCATGTTTTGTGTTTGGAGGGGTTACTGGTGACCATTCATATTCAACTGCACTGAGATTGATAAATTCATACTAAACTCAACCAGAAAATCATTTGTTCTTATTAAATTTCATGCCTTAAAACTTTATTTGTGTTATATACATGATTTTTTTATGATTTGACAGGACTTCATTTTGAGACTTCGGGGAGACACTTGGATAGGTGTATAATTTGGCTAAAAGCATGTAGGTAATCTAGAATGTAATGTTGAAGATGAATTGTACTTGTGGTCAAGGAGTTTATGATCCCAGAAATGTATAGTTTTAAGCCCCAGCAGTTTTTCAATCCTCAGAATTATTTTTTTTGCAATTTCAATGGTGAATTCTCATGAAGATCTTTTATGTTTGCAGCTCATTTTCTCTACCATAATCATGAAACTTAACTGAAATACTATGTAATTCTAAATGCTGTAAGTGTCTTTTCAGAATTGAGCCACATTTTTCCTCTTTATGAAGCTTAAATCTTGAATTATACAGCATTAAAGTGGGTAACCCAAAAATAGCCAAATTTGGCTTCTGCACAAAGGGGTTAAAGAAGCTGTGTCATAATTACTGTGCATGCTCAGAACATACCCCAAGAGAGTGCATCTGATTGACTGCAAGTCATAATCACATTCCATCCTTGCCAATCTTTCATTGTTTTGCATTGCAGTTATACTTTTTAGTTACTTTGGCATTATGCTTTTTATGTTACGTAGCTTTCTATGGAAATTGGAGGATTCAAAGCGCTATTCTAAGCTTCAGCCGGGCGATAAAAAGAATGTAAGCTAGTTGCCGTCACCAATAATCATAGATGTAGAAAAATACCTTCTAGATTTTGACTTGCAGTTCAGAGCATTTACTTTGTGCAACGTTGTGAGCATGTGCAGTAATCCTGACGCGGCTCCTTTAAGACCAGACTGAGTTTCAGTTCCCATCAACCCAGCACAACACGAAGGTCTGTGCTGTTTCAGCGTAGATTTGTGTTCAGAGCTCAGAGTTTAGCTTGTCTTGGCTTGTCCAAAACCGATTTAATCAGCATGCATTAGTACGCTCCAAAAAAAGGTCATTTTTTGAGAGGAGCGTTCAAATGCTTGTATCCAGCCTGGGTCTAGAATTTCAAACATTTGCTGCAGCCAAATCTAAGGAAATAAATAACTCTACTTTCTCAGAAATAAAAATACAGGAGGGAACAGATTTTACAAATGTAGCTTGAATGTGCAATCAATTTTTTGGGACCGTGATGTCACCTATACCAGGTAAAATGGTACAAATATGCTCAATATTGCTGGCTAGGGATGCAACTGCGTACAGGGTACCAACGCACCACCCCAGTAAAATATTTAACAATTTTTAGACTATAGTTTTCTTTCTGATAACATTACAAAACAACTCCTACAGCCTGTGCTCTGACTTAAAAATTAATATTGCGAGGAATCCTTCGCTGGAGGTCACCAACTCACTTTGACTGTAATAAGATTTTTTGGGAGCATAATTTTTGTAAAGTAATTTGCGTGATGATGGAGCGTAATTTCTGCTGACAGGAGAATCAATCTTCCGTCGTGTACTTTTAATTTTCAGCCAAAAAAACTGCTTTGATATGAATCATCCATAGCATGCCGGTCAAAGTTTTTTGAATAGCTACGTCTATTAAATCTCAAATTTTCTGTCAGATTGCTGCATATATCTAACAAACTATGGTCAATTAGGATCTTATGGATACAGCTCAAGCTTAAAAGTATAACTATTTTAATGTAGCTTAAAATTGTCCTGGCAGTCTTAAGGCTAAGGAGCAGTAAAAAAAAAAAAAAAAAAAATACAGAAGACACCCTGCCTTAAGTGCACACACACACACACACACACACTCGCGCACACACAAAAGATGCAAGGAGCACGTCCTCCATCTAATGTTAGTGAGATCTATCATGTGACAGATCTCAATGACTTCTGGGTGAACAAATGGGAGAACATACTCCCTGGAGGGGAATCATTCTCGAAAAGACATGGATTAAAAACTGAATGTTCCAGACTATAACCAATGTGGCTTTCTCCCAACCCAAAGGTCTTCACCGGAGCCCATATATTTAAAAAGAGAGGACAGTCAAGTCTATATATTTTTATTGTAAAGGAGAAAAGGTTAATGGTATGGCTTCAGGGAATCTTTTGGTACTTTCGACTACTGTGAAGAAACGGAGCAGTGATAGTGAGGTAGAGTGAATGGAAACAGGCAGAGCATGCTGATAAGGAGAAGAATGCGGTACCTGTTCAACGTGCAAATATGATAATTACAGCTGATAAATAAATGACTTCAATAGAATGTATTTTCCCCTCACCTCTATCTGAAATTGTTATCAGTTGTGCTGTTTATATGATCATTTGGCAGTACTTGGGGCATGTATGCATTTATCTAATGATAATGAAACAAAGCAAATCGAAACTAGAGATGAAGAGAGACAGGAGAAAAGTGAGAATGGAGGAGATACGGAAAAGAGAGAGAGTGAGAAACTCATATAAATTCACAGAGCGTGATTAGTCACATCAATAAACCCTCAGACATGTGACTTAGGCCTTCAGCATCCCTTTCTGTCAAGGTTATTTTCAAATTCCTAAGGCCAGCAGAAATCTTTTGATCCTTAAAGTAAATCGGCATCATCGCCCTGTTTACGACAGTAAGGTCGAGAAGCGGGGAAACCAGGGGCTAAACAAAGGTAAGCCAGCAGAGCATTATACCTCCATCCGTCTCTCACCCCTGATTTATTCTCTCCGATTTGCTGCATCACGCCTAGCTGCCTAACGGCCATTTTTTGAGCCTGTCCAACCAGACGAACAGAAGGAGAGTGACTCAGTATCTCCAAATCTGATCAGCTGGTAGCAAAAGCCATCATTCCTCATCCATCCTCTGACACGATTCTACTTAACTGCCCTCTCAGGCAGTTTTATAGCAACACGTTTAAAATGGCTTTATATTACAAATGTTAGAAAATGAGCTTGTCATTTGTAACTCTGGTCTTTTCCTTCAGTGAGTAGCCCCGACAGAATACCCCATATGGCTGTTATGGTTAGCAAACTCTTGCTCATGAGCCGAGAGTTTATTAATTGTCATCGAAGGAGGATAATGACCAATTAATGACCCCATCTGTTCGCAGCACTTCAAATTCCTGTCATAACAAATCCCCCATCGCCTTCCCCAAACGCGCGCGCACACACCCCAAGGCCTGGGTGTTGACAGACTGCCTTCGGCACGTCCTCCTCTATTAAGAGGGACTCACTTTTCAGGGTTATAACCCTCCAGCTCCTCCAGGAAGACATTCCCATTGGACACGGTGTTGTCCCTGTTGGGGACGATGAGGAATTTGAGGACGGTCCCTCGGCTGGAGCCCAGGAATAGCACAGTCCGGTTCCTGTATGGCCCCGCCTCTGTGTCCACCACCATCTTATTCAGCTGGTACCTGAAAGAGAGAGAGAGAGGGAGGGAAAGAGAGAGATATGATGGAAGAAAGAGACACAAAGAGATTAATGCAAGACGTCCCCATGAGAGTGGGGGAGGTAGACCAAAACAGAGATTTATGCTAGGTTGCGCAAATGCACAAATTCCAGACACACAGACCCTTGTGTTTCTTCTGTTTGTGTGTTTATACTTCACTCCTCATATTTTTCCATACTTTGACTGCATCCCTCTATGTACATCATGCAAATAGAGCTCATGGGGATTTAATCGTATTAAACTGAACTGAGAGAGAATAAGACGGAGTAGGTAGACACCAGAGGTTAAAGGTATTCCCTCCGTGGCCACACAAGCATGCACACATTTTCAAACAAACACACACACACACACACACGCATACACACACAACACATACACACATGCACGCACGCACGCACACACACACACAGGCTTCTCAAACAGATGGAACCAGGATTTGGTCAGAGGCGCATCCCTCCCTGTTCTGTTGGTGCTTTTGTTCCACACCCAACTGAGTTCAGGTGCTTTCCATTAAAGAGGACAGCCAAAGACAGCTGTTGCCTCAGAAATAACGGTAGCCGTGGGATTCCAGGAAGGGAGCGTCACAAAAAATCTTTGCACAATCTTTCAGAGCCTCACCACTCCCACAGTGCTCCAATCCGTCACTTCAACTGAGGGCTTAGAGCAAATGCACAAAAAACTCAATGAACAATATTTCCAGTGTTAATTTGAGCCAATCTCAATTCCTTAAACCCTGTACCTCATTCGTATTAAGTCACAAATGTAACCGCAAGCGACAACGCTCTTTTTTTCACAGATTACAGTACATCTAAAATAAACAAAAGTGCTCTATTCTGTTACTCACAGTTCAGAGGTGCATCTGCCTAAGGCAAGGATTACACACAGCTCAGGCCCTGGTGGACAGCAGTATTGCTGGGATTCTTTTTTATCCTGTGGTCTGGTCATCAATTTACTTCCACAGATTGGCTAGAGATTTAACACACCTGTTTGGCCTACTTTTAAATCAGCCCTGATTAGAGAAAATCACAACCAGCATTGCTATTGGCCTCAAGGGGCCGGATTTCAGGATCCATGGCCTAAGGGCCACATCTGTCACTCTCTTCATGCACAATCAACTAAAAGCCCTTGAGGTGCATTTCTGTTTTTCTCGCTTCCAGCAGCAAAGAACTCCTGCACTGCATTCTGGGAAACTGAGTCACAACTGGGGGGAAAAAAAATAAGATTTACTCTCTCATGTTTCATCCTATAAAGCACAACTAAAGGCAAGGGCAGACATCCAGGATCTTTCCTTGTGTCTTCCTCAACTTAAGTTCCCAAATGCTCTTTCCATAATGAGAAACACACATATTTCTGCCAGGTTGAGATATAAGTTTTCTATAAATTGCGTGTGGAAGGTCTTTTTTTTTGTATGGTCTGTATTGTCTGTGAGCAGATGGCCAGAGCATAAGGCGATTGATTTTTGGCCTGTAACTGGAGAGGGAGCCCCAGACTTATTGCACCACCAGGGATATGAAGCCCTTACCTGACCATAGTTCTCACTATCCAGGGCCTTTGGCCCAGGGAGGGAACGGCTTCATCCATCAGGGGGTGCGTCTTCACGAAATTCAGCATCTCGTCCGGGAAGGCGTTGGACGAGTTGAATCCAGAGTCCTGGGAGGCACAACCCCCTGGCCTGCAGACAACAGGGAAGTCCAAGTGGGCTGACAATGCTGGTCTCGGATCCATGCACTGCAACAATACACCTACACTATGTCTGCCCTTTTTGATGATGCAATAAACCAAGTTCCTGACACACTGCTGCTACTAAAAACCCCATTTCACTTAAGAGCAAACAGAAGTGGCGTTAACCTCCTCCACTGTTCTGGCCAGACACTCACAAATAATGGCCTGTGATAACGCCTTGATCATCCCTCATTGGTTCCACAGTCCCTTAAATTACCTAACTGCATTGATTCTCCTGATCCTTAATTCCAAAGAGAATTAATTGAGAGTTAGTTGACCGGTCAGGTCAAAAAAAGGCTAGATGAAAATTAAAAGGCCCGGGCAAAAAGTTTGGTTAAAACGAGTTGACAGGGCTTAGAGATGGCCAATCAATACATGATTTTGGTTGTTGTTTACAAGCTATTAAACTCAACAATTGTTTTCTTTCAAATGTACCATTTAAGAAGTTCATCAGTTACCAAAATTTGCTGTCGAGAGAGTCAGAGTTGAAGGTAATTTTGACTGCAAACAAACATAATGGTTTGCCACGCCAATAGCCCAAAGTCCTAAAAATATATGAAAAGAAAACTCACCCACTAAATGAGAAAAAGAGCCCATGTAAAATAAAAAAGAGTGGTCTCTACTCAGGTTAATTTATAATTAAGGGCAAGATAAGCTCCTTCAAGCAAAAAAATTTTGCTAGCTGTCTGGGGTGTGCTGTAGTTCTACCCGGTGCATGCTGGGATAGCCTCCTGCCCCGCTTCGATTCTGACCAGGGATGAGCAAGTTCATTAATGGATGGCTCGGCGCCCATTTTTACCTGGGTTTTGGAATGAGTTCATCTGGGACAGGGGTCCAGATAGATTCAGGGGACTTCTGTTCTTTGAATCTCCCCTCGAACACGCTGGCCAGCTGCTCCATGTCAAACGCGCAGACCGCAGACCCTGGGATGCTGCAGGAGGAACAGGGGCATTGTTTCAATGCAAATATTAAACCCAGTGTGTAAACGCCGCTGCTCGTACCTGCCCTTTGACTCAGCGGCTAATAAAACGGTTTTGCGAGCATTAACTGTACATAAAGTGACGGGTATTTATCGACTAAAAGCTTGGCCGCGCACGAAGAACTGTTTCCTCAGCAACGCGCCCTCTCGAGGGGTCGGAGAAAAGAGTAAGTCTCTACCCTTCCATCTCCCTCCACTTTGACAACTTCCTGGCTCCCTGCGCTCTCAGAGCCCCACTCTCTCTTCTCCTCTGCGTAACTAAAGGTTTTCAGACTTCCTCTCCACAAACGATTTCCGAAAGAAAAAAAAAACGAGAGTAAAAAGGATGTCAAAGGATGACTCAGTGTCTGCTGACTGCCACCCACCGCCTCCTGCGAGAGGACGTATCCGGGGCAACACTCTCACTGCTAAAAATTCGGGAACTAAGAGCAGAATGTTGTCAGGGTGCTGCGATACCGCTGGCATAAGATGTTATACAATACCCCCCGGGGGAACGAGTACCGAGACTTTTCTCGCTGCGACGTTTGACTCTCGGCAGGCTACCTCGGCCCTCCTGCTCGGCGACAGGAGAGCCAGAAGCCAGGTGAATCGTCAGGTAACCCTCCTCCAGGGGGATTTTACCAGCAGCACTGAGTAGATGGTCTCCACTACGTGATGTTCTGACCTGTCAATCAACAGTGCCACGTTCCATTTACTCAACCCTGCGACCGGGGAGATCATTAGTGTCCAAACCGGGGACTTTACTGCAGGTAAGAGCAGGATGGCGGGTATAACACTCTGTGCTTTACTCCTGTCAAACTGCCGACGTTAAGCAGCTGTGAGCCCTGACAGTAACAGAGGTGCAGAAGTCAGGTTCAGAAAGCTTTTCTGAGAAAAGCATTATTTTACAGCCTGAAGATACACCTAATTAATGACACCCGCTGGAGTTCATGGATGATGGACAGGCATGGCTTGATTTTTACTTTCTGACCACCAGACTTTATACCACTGGCTAGTAACTAAAGGTACGGAATACAAAGGGTAATCTGGTGCTTTAAGAGGAGTTGTTGGACCAGCAGGGGGCGTTCTTCCCTCAGAGCAAAATTGATAGCTCAATGCCATGGCACGGTGATGGGGACACTGTGTCAAAGAAGATGCAGCCCAGAATGTACTATTAGACTGAGGCTTTTACTAATGATGATCATTAAAGAAGCCCATTTTCTGACGATTAGGGGTGTTAAAGTTGGCGCCAAGGCCAAGTTCCCACAGTAATCGCCGAGTGCATTTGTCTATCCTCACTTACCTGGCTGGCAGGACCTGGGGTGCCCAAGAATATCCGTAAAGCCCTGAGTTCAGGTATTTGTTTTGGCCCAGCACTGCAATATCTGACTGAACTAATTAAGTGACAATGATCTTCAATAAAGACATCAATAAGTAGAATTAGTTGTCTTCGCACTGGGCAAAGACAGATATCTGCACCCATTTCACTCCATTTCGGATAAGAATGGACACACCTTGCATTCAATCACTCTCACATTGCATTTCTGCTCACAACAGCTGTCTGAATTGTTGCTGAAAGAATGAATTGAGCTCTCAGCTGATTTTACTTGTCTAGTGCTGAGGAAAAAATAAAAATACAGCCCTTGGCGTCAAAGCACGAGGGTTTGTTTTGCCTGCCGATCATCTTTGGCATCCAATTCCAGCATTTTCAGCAAACCTTTCACTAGTCAATCATTTGCTTATGAAAAATATTTTCACAAAAGCAAACACTTGCGTGCAGCTAGTTGCTATGATTCAGAACCGCCATAAAAATAGTCAATTGAGTACTTATCGGTACGCTGCAGGTGTATATCCAGACCTACCCCTGTATATTTCAAAACACAGATAATTTTGTTGGTTTGCACAAAATGCTGATAGGAACTTATCACAACGCACCCATAATGCACAGGAGATGAATACCACCGAGTGAGCAGCAAGCAAGCTATGCTTTTCCTCTGTGTTTTGACTGGAGCGTCCAAAATTCTGACTAGGCACAAGGACCGGGAGGCATCGGCACACGTAGCGCTAAACGGATCGGCCATGGAAGAGACGAGCTACTCCGCCTCCCTATGGAAGGACAAGTGAATGAGTCCAATTCACCCCCACTGGAGCCGAACTGTGGGCCGCCGGGGACAGAGGCGCGATTGAATCCTGATGACGGCGCGGTGAAAGGGTCCTTATCTAACCGCGGCAGAGTGCAGAGCTCAGCCTGTTAGCCGAGACTTGCTCCTTTAGCGGGTCGCGGTGAGCATCGCAAACCTTCCTCCTCAAATCCTCATTACGGCGACTCTCGGCAGGCAAGAGGTTCACCGTAAAACCCAGGGGTCAGGGTGTAGAGGTCCAGTTATTTCCTGCGGTGAACACAGACAGTCGAATTTGCAAATTAGCGCTACCTCCTAGCCGAAGAATTGAGCCAATTAGCTAACTAATTAGCATGGTGGTCTGGGTAAAATCCCGGGAAAATCTTCTTACTTTCTGAACCAGGGCTTCACACAGACATACTGCTTTTTGTAACCCTGGGTTATAGGGGAGATCGGGTAGAGCAAAGAGATAACAATGCCAATAGGGACTGTGGAAAAACTCACAGCCAAGAGAACTCATAAGCCGAGGCCTGAGCTGCTAGCATTAGCGTTGGGGGATGGGTGGAGAGTGGAGAGAACTCCAAAACCGAGAGGCCCTCCACACACTCGGGTAGCGAGGGCTCATCTCAAACTCTCGACCTCAATCCACTCCCTTCAGCCCCTGAAGTGATAGGTCCCCCACGGCAGGGGTCTTCAGACAGATGAGGAGCGAGGGAGGGAAAGGGAGGGGAGGGCTGGGGTGGGGACCCAGGGGTTGGATTATTAGCCCTCTGGGGTAAAGCCCACTGCTAAGTTGCGACCGAATCCATTAGACTATTTCTATCCCTTCAATGTTGGCCAGCTAAAGCAAAACCTGTCATATCCAGGGTCTGCCATCTGCAGTATTTACTCGGCAGTAATGATAAGCGTTGTTCATACTCTCCTAAAGTTAGGGAAAGTCGCTTCAGTGGTTCCTGACCAATCTCCTTTAGCATAGGGTACACTAGACCATCCTTTACTAAAAGAAAGGAAATATTACAGTCCAACAATTTCTTGCAGCAGTAATATTTGAAGCGACACTCCATTCATCCACCATTCACAAAAACAAACAGACATGACTGGCAAGGGGTGCATTATTTCTTGACCTCATGACGTTTTCCATCAAGATTAAGGGATAAGGAATTAGACGATAAGTAGTATTTTTCTGGTTATTCATACACAGTTTCACTCCAGAGGGAAGAACTGGTACAAACGCATGACAGAGCAAGAAGAGGGATCTCC
This sequence comes from Gymnothorax reevesii, assembly GCA_029721435.1. Taxonomy (NCBI): domain Eukaryota; kingdom Metazoa; phylum Chordata; class Actinopteri; order Anguilliformes; family Muraenidae; genus Gymnothorax; species Gymnothorax reevesii. Next base: position 26,680,220 of record CM056575.1, on the reverse strand, counting down.
TCTCTGCTGCCCTCTCCAGGCTGGCTTCTTTTCTACTAATGCCCTCGGGTTAAAAATCTAGGTTCATAAAGTCAAAGTCCTCCCAGAGGTTTACTCTCTTTAATTGCTTTGATCTGATAAATAGCTCTTTGGCAAGGAGGCAGAAATTATTTGTTGTCAGCCGCCCGAGTTCACAGACTTTTTCACTTCTGATTGAGTCATCTTTCTTATTTCCACCCTCCTCCTCCTCTTCCATCCAACTGCTCACGTCAAGGCTGATCTCTCTGTCACCTGTGACAGCGAAGTCCCTCGCTCCAAACACAGGCACCTGTGTCTGAGTACTGTAACACAAGCCCTCGGAACAAGGCCTCTTTGTGCCAGCGGGGATTCTGACCCAGTGCTTTTGTTGTTCCATATGTGTGGAAGGTCAGGAGCAGTATTTGATTAAAAAATTTCCAGAAAAGAAGAGGAAGAGGAAAGATTGAAGAGTAAAAAAAAGCTAGAAGGTGCGTTTTGTAAGGCTGGCAATGATCAGAACAGCTGTCGCTGTGAGCTCAGGCTTTCTCTCTCCTTTTTTTATTTTCATGCAGGTCGTAAACATGCTCGACGGTCGTGTACGAGCAGGATGGGGCATCGCCATAAATCAGAATGGGAATTTAAGATGAAGAAGGGAGGTGTTTACAAAGCACTCTGCAAAATTTGGGCAGCTCAGGGATTTGCATCAGATTTTTTCAGCAGGTGTAAAATCTGTGTTCATCTATGTAAAACTATTCTGCAGTGCTTTCATTTCAAGCACCAAAATTTGCTAATTAGCAATATTCTTCAGCTAGAAGTAAAAAATAATCAGTTAAATCACTGGAATGAGAGTTGAAACGTTGGAGCAGATATAACTCAAGTTTGGACTAATCACTAGGGGTTATTTCACATTTTATGTGTGAGTACCAGGTAGTTGAATGGGCACCACATAGCTGGGCCAGGCACACTTTCGCAAGGAAGTCTTGGCTGGTTTTTTTTTTTAACTACAGTCCCTAAACTGGCATAAACCTGGGCTTATCATGATCCATAAACAGCCAGAAAGGCCTAAGCTTTTCTTACACGGTCCCTAAACCGATCACCTCACTGCGAGGTGTAGCCTGCTCGGCTGGGCGCGCGATTCGACATTGCGGTGACGCAGCTATTGGATCTCTACTGGACTCAGGCTTTGCAGACACATAAACCAGCCCCCCCACCCCACAGACACACACACACACACACACACACAAAACCATGTTCAGAAGAGACGCAGCCTGCGAGGTGGCGGTAATGGTGTGCACGTTAATTAACTGGCGCGGGAGGCCAAAAGATTGCTGTTGTGCATTAACGGATTCCTCCACCCTTTGGGGCTCCCCATCACCCTCTAATTTGTCCTCTCACTCCTTCTCTCCGTCACTTTCCGTCCATCTCCCTCCCTCTTTCTCTCTCCATGTCTCTCTCTCTCCCTCAATCCAATTTCTGTTTCAAGGTGCTTTATTGGCATCTCATTATGCAGCCTTGCCAAACCATTACATAACATAAATCTAAAGGAAGGGGATGATATGTGCATATGCAGCACATTAATTTGTCTGTGTGTGCATACGTGTGTGTGTGTGTGTGCAGTATTTGCATGTATGTGTGCCCACTTGTGTAATTATGGGTGTGCCTGTGTGCATGTATATGCACATACAGCGACTCTATTACTCTCTCTCTCTCTCTCTCTCTCTTTCTGCCGTATATACATGTGCACCTGCGTCTGCCGGTGTGTATGCGCGGACTTTTCTGCATTTCTGCGCATTTATGCATATGAGTAAGAGCGTGTCCATGTTCGACTGCATATGTGTGTGTTTGTATGTACGTGGGCAAGTGCGTCTGTGTACCCACGTACGCGTGTTTCTGTTTGTGAGCGTTCGTGCGTATGTCTGTGCATCTATTCGCGCATTCACGCATTTCTGCATGCGCGTGCATGAATGTGCGTGCACACCCATGCACACACCATCACTCGTTCTCCCTGCCTTCGTCTTTTCAGTGTGTATGTTCACCTCTCGCTCCCTCTCTCTCTCTCCATCTCTCTCTCATTATGAGAGGAGGATGTTATTAGAAATGGCATTTACAGGGCAGCAGCGTCTCCCGCTCGTAAATCCCGCGGCCGCGCCTTCATCTGTATGGCAGTCCAGTGCTGCCTCCGCTTCATCAGGGACGTCGTCTGCAGTCCGAGCACACTGCACCCCCCCCCCCCCACACACACACACACACAGGTCTTCTGCTGAGAGAGGCTCTTGTCTGCTCTCCTCTCCTCCCCCTCTCCTCTCCCTCTTCTCTCCATCCCTCCCCTCTCCTGTCCCTATGTACCGTACATTACACGCCATTTCATTCCTCAATCCGCAGTCGCTTTTCTCATCTCCTGATCTTGTGTCGTCTGTTCCCAAGAGCCCCCTCTTCCAGTCAGCCTCAAAAAAAAAAAAAAACACTTATAAGCTCTAGTCGCGTTTCATCTCTAACTGTCCCCTTACTCGAAATTCCCAGGTCCCTGAAACTATGACCTGGAGTAGTGTTGCGATGTGTACGCTGTAAAAACCAAAAAAAAAAAAAAAACATGTCAGTCTTACCAAGTATTAAAATTGTAATTCATTTACTCTTTTGCAGAGCAAGACAACAAGATGGTCAATGCGGTGAGACAGTTTCTCTCATTTCAATATTTGCCTTTGAGATAATTTCATTCGTTGAGCAGAAAGATAGTTAAAAATAAGCTATTTTCCAATTGGATGATGATGCAATTCGCAGACTATTTTTCTAATTGTTTGAATATAGATGCCTTTTTTTCTGCTGTGCACAATTGCAGTGATCGAGGCAGCTCGGCCAAAATGTTTCAGTGGCCCACACTATTTTTTTTTATATGTTAAGGGCACAGATAAAGGCTTTTTTATGATCTTTTATAATCCAAGTGAGGAAACTTTCTTCTTCTTGCTCATTTTTATAGCCTCTCCTTCCAATGAGCAACTGCTGCTTCGCTCTTTGATACCACTGAAGCCTGCTAAGTGCTATTCCTTATATTTACTACTTGAGGGGAGACAAACATAGCATTTTAAGCATCATTTTAAGACTGGAACACTCACTAAAACAGACATTTTTCGGCAGAGTACGCTCAAAAAACCCATAAGACTGCCTGAAAAGGTGCAAATGCTTGTTCCAGAGTTAGTTTGCTAAAGATGACATTATCATTCTTTACCTGCAGCTTGTATCCAAACTGACCAACAGTCGATTAGAAAAAGCAGAGGCCAATACTCCCAGGGGCAATGTGGAGTAAAGAGCTATGGTTAAGGCCTGACATCCATTCTGATTCTATAAGGGCAGGGATGTCAAACTGATCCGTAAAAGGGCTAAGAGGCTGCAGGTTTTCACTCCAACAATGCAGAAGCGCACCTGATACAACTAATCAACTGGGCAGGCTGAGATCAGTTGATTAAAGCATCTGTATCAGGAGTGCTTCAGCTTGGTTCGAATCTGCACCTTTTTGCATGGAAAAGGCACTGCTTAATAAACAAAGAGAACAATATTGTACTTTGAGGGTGCTTTTTAAGAAATGTGTTCCTAAAAGAACAAATGAGTGGCTCCACAGTTCCATTAAGTCCAGAGAGCGTATCTCCCCCAAAACCCCCTTAGTGCCAAGCTGTAACCCCCCCCCAAACTGCATTATTATCTGACTTTACCTGCCCCCCACACACACACACTTATTGCCATGAGTACACGACAGCAGGGCCCTAGTCCGCCTCTGAGAACGTTCAGCCAGACGTCATCATCAATTGATAGTATTGATCAGGGGTGGGGTAACTTCATTTGACAAAGTTATTGGTGTTATTGTAATACTTCTCATTATTAAGTCTTTTTCATCGATAGTTACACATTTTCAGTCATCATGCTCAACGCAATCAATCGATGATAACAATCAACTCAACCTACTAATAGTGTAGACTACACCTACTATCTCATATCTGTGGGACTGATAACAGATGATGTCACCCTTTCAACTGAGTGATAACATCAGATGCAGCTCTGGCAGCAGTGGTGTGTGGCTGAATCCTCTTTCAGCAGAAAGTGTCAGTCTCAACAAGTCATTTCCTCTTATTAAGACACTTTACTTCCTCATTTCCCCTCTAAAGTAGAAAATAGTATCTCATTTTAAGTTGAGAGCTTGACAGGTGAAATTTTCTCATTCCACTGGCAAATCTAAAAATGAGTCAAAATGATGTCACCTCGCTGTCAAATTTTTGTCTTACTCAGGAAAAATGAGATAGAAATTAGTGTCTTAATACTTATTTAAAGCGCTTGGTGAGCTGGACTCATTTTTCTTTTTTTTGTGCAGAACCCCAGCCCCCATTCCTGTGCCCCCCGTCAGTGGTGCGGTGTATAGCAGTGCACCCGCCCCCGCCCACCGGGGACGGTGCAGCGCCACATACCTATTGGCTGGAGTGGAGAACACCCCCAGTATGATGTCCCGGCCGTTGCTCCTCAGTATGGGGCTGGTGGAGTGGAGCTGGTTGAAGTAGAAGTGTGAGTCTCCGGGGACGGAGCAGTTGAGTCGGGCCTTCAGGAAGGAGGTCCACTGCTTCTCCAGAACCCGCTGAGAGCCGCCCAGGTCTCGCTTACACACACGCGCCACGCGCGACACCATCACCTGCAGGAGTGCACCCATACACGCATACACACACACACACACATATGCAAACATACACAGATGCAGACGTGCACACACGTATGGAAGGATGCTCAAACACATGGAAAACACCAAGAACGCGTAGAAACATTCATAAACACACAGATAAACATACGCACAGAAGGACAGGCAGACAAATATGCCCACAAAGATGCAAGTATGCACATAAAGAGAAACAGACACGCACAAAAGCATGTAAGCGTATACCCAAACACATGGCCACATGCACATGCACACGCACACACACACACACACACACGCACGCACGCACACCGAAACAACACGGCAAAATATACCCAGATGAATAGCCTCTTTCTGTCAAATGATACCGCCGCACAGAAATTTACTGATCCAGCAACTCAAAAACTTTGCCTTCCAAAGCCGGTGAAATTGCTTGTATTAAACATTCACGCATATGTAACAAGCCAAGTTTCATGGTACAGTAAAGACTCATCACAGCACAAGAACTAGAGCAAGTAACTCATGAAACTTCAATATTCGAGCAACTTCAGCAGGCTCTTATCGTTCTATCAACTCTCTGATGAAAGCAAAAATGTTTTTTTTGTTCAATTATTCATATTTTTTCATAGAACCAAGGAACTTTGCATCTCTGTTAAATAGTCTTGAAACAGAAATCTGACATATGACCAGAGAATGTGTGAAAATATCTGTACATCTAGCTTAGCCGCAAGCAATCCTTACAAAGCCATGATTATTAAATTAGAGCGCTTGCACAAACTACAGAAATAGTAAAAAAAAAAAATCATTAGAGCTAATGAGCAAACGAGCATTGCTGGTGCATTTAAATACAGACACCGTTGTTACTGTCTAAGGTTTCATAAGAACCAGATGACTGCATTCCTACCTTCTCCAGGTAATTAAACTCCATGGCCATTTCTCTGAAGAAAAAATATATGTGAGGCCCCCACTCCACTGCACTGACAAAATATGGCTCTAAAAGAACCAGAGAGAGAAGATATACTTTATTAAACCATCCATCCATTCATCATTCACTTATCCATCCACCCATCCATCATCCATTAATCCATCCATCTGTCTATCCATCCATCATCCATCCATCCATCCACCATCCATCCATCCATTAATCCATCCATCTGTCTATCCATCCATCATCCATTATCCATCCACCATCCATCATCCATCCATCCATCATTCCATCATCCATTAATCTATCCATCATCCATCCACCTGTCTATCATCCATCCTTCACCAATCATCCATCTATCCATCCATCATCCATCCATCCATCCAGGCAATATCTAACTCACTAATGTGTGGTCAGGCCATCCATCCAATCATCCATCCATCTATTAAAACCTGCTTATTCAAGGTCAGAATTGCCGGTATGGTGAACTCTATCCCAGCATATAATGGGAAAAGGCAGGAACACACCCTGAACAGTCCACCAATCCATCCCATTACACTCCATTCACTCACACCAATGGCCAGTTCAGAGTCTCCAGTTAGCTTCACATATGCATGTTAGAACTGTGATAGAAAACTGGAGTAAACCCTTGTGAGTACAGGGAGAACATCCAGACTCCACGCAGAAAGGCCCCAGGCAGGATTCAAACCTACTCTCTTCTCGCTGTATGGCAGTGGATCTCAAATTCGGTCCTGATGCCCCACTGTGTATGCTGGTTTTTGTTCCAATCACAACTGCAATCTTAGGATTGTAACAAGCTGATGATTTGTTTTAATTAGGTGCATTTATGCAAATATCCACATTGAGATATTTTAAATATTGGCAGAGGGAAACAATTTAACCAACATAAATAATCAAAAGGTTCCTCATTGGTGAAACTCTTGACACATGGTGGCAAAACCCAACAATTTACTTGGCAAACAATGGAGTCACACCTGGCGTGTTTTCTGTTGATTTTATTTGGTTCAGGCAGGTTATTTGGGAAAACTCAAAACACCTGTATTCAGAAACCTAATTTGGAGCTTATTGACTTTCTCAGAGTCTAATTTGATCTGTTTAAAAATATTTTCACCTGAAAATCCGAGCAATATTGAAAATTAAGCATAATATGTTCAAGGGTTTTTATTCTTCATAGCAGAATGGATATATCCAACCTAATGTGAGGTATGATGGTAAATAACTACTCTAAACATGGAATGCTGCTAATCAAGACAAAGTAACAGCTTTTTAAAATCCTTGAATTGCAGTTGTGGCTGGAACAAAAACCAGTATACACAGGGGGGCACCAGGACCGAGTTTGAGAACCACTGCTGTATGGTAAATGGGCTGTGCCAACCACACTAAGTCTCATGAAGTAATTTATTCGATGCATTCAGCCCATCTTTATGACAGCCCAGTGCAGGGCCCAAGGACTACCTCCCATTCTAGGCATCCTGGAAAAAGGCAATGGGGGGCATATGCCTACAGTGAAATACATTTTTCAGTGTGGTAAGAGGCCAAAGTAACTGGAGGAGACCAACACAAACATGGAAAGGACATGCAAACTGCACGCAAAGAGGATCTGGCTGCAGACTGTTTGCAATTTACAGTGATGCCTTCAGTTGCCCTGCTAGGCCTTGTCTGTGTAAATTGTCAATAGTGCTGGTCTTTACTCCAAGTTCTCCAACCATAAGAAAGCGAGCCGTATTCAACCTCGAGAGATCTCAAAGAGTTGCAGATCAGCAGAAATGGGGTCAAAATGGAAACTTTTAGGACAGTAGAGCCCCAGAAACAGGAGTGAGAGGTCCAGCTTTTGTCAACGCGACTGATATTATACAAGATATTCAGATCTCGGGCTTTTTCAGCCAGATTTATTACGTCTGTGCACACTAATCATCTCCCCCAGGCTGGCCAGCAGGAGGGTGATTCCACCCAGCTACTGTTCTTTCACATTTATCTTGCCAACTTTTGAGAAGTTCTCTCCAGTCAAGGGAGAATTTTTTGCCTTTTGGTTGTGATTTGAAGGCACAGGCCTGATTGTTTTTTTTTTGTACTCTTTACCATCCTGTTTTTGCAGCGTCCTTGTGAGCCTTTGTGACAGTTTAATGTAAACATTGCAGTACAAATAAAATCCATTGTTCTGGATAAACACCACAACAGGGACAGACAGCATCTGAAAGGGATAAGGCAGAGCAGCTCCAGAGCTGTGTTTATAAGACAGAGCAGCTCCAGAGCTGTGTTTATAAGGCAGAGCAGCTCCAGAGCTGTGTTTATAAGACAGAGCAGCTCCGGAGCTGTGTTTATAAGACAGAGCAGCTCCAGAGCTGTGTTTATAAGACAGAGCAGCTCCAGAGCTGTGTTTATAAGACAGAGCAGCTCCGGAGCTGTGTTTATAAGACAGAGCAGCTCCAGAGCTGTGTTTATAAGACAGAGCAGCTCCGGAGCTGTGTTTATAAGACAGAGCAGCTCCAGAGCTGTGTTTATAAGACAGAGCAGCTCCAGAGCTGTGTTTATAAGGCAGAGCAGCTCCAGAGCTGTGTTTATAAGACAGAGCAGCTCCAGAGCTGTGTTTATAAGACAGAGCAGCTCCAGAGCTGTGTTTATAAGACAGAGCAGCTCCAGAGCTGTGTTTATAAGGCAGAGCAGCTCCAGAGCTGTGTTCATAAGACAGAGCAGCTCCAGAGCTGTGTTCATAAGACAGAGCAGCTCCAGAGCTGTGTTTATAAGGCAGAGCAGCTCCAGAGCTGTGTTTATAAGACAGAGCAGCTCCAGAGCTGTGTTTATAAGACAGAGCAGCTCCAGAGCTGTGTTCATAAGACAGAGCAGCTCCAGAGCTGTGTTTATAAGGCAGAGCAGCTCCAGAGCTGTGTTTATAAGGCAGAGCAGCTCCAGAGCTGTGTTTATAAGACAGAGCAGCTCCAGAGCTGTGTTTCTAAGACAGAGCAGCTCCGGAGCTGTGTTTATAAGACAGAGCAGCTCCAGAGCTGTGTTTATAAGACAGAGCAGCTCCAGAGCTGTGTTTATAAGACAGAGCAGCTCCAGAGCTGTGTTTATAAGGCAGAGCAGCTCCAGAGCTGTGTTTATAAGACAGAGCAGCTCCGGAGCTGTGTTTATAAGACAGAGCAGCTCCAGAGCTGTGTTCAGTGTGGAAGCTAAAAGCACCAGTGAGGACATTAGTGATATTGATTCCCATAATAAAACTGACTGTCGGCAATAAAAAAAATCAACAATAACACAGACTTTAACAGAAACCACATCGCCTCTAATAAATCAGAAAAGGTCAGGGCGCATTTTCATTACTCAGGCGGCCATTTTGGTTTTAGGTCTCGTAAAGGGTTGCCCACCTCTGAACCACTTCGAGTCATGTTTGACTGTTCTGAGAGCGGGGAATTCGCCCAGGCTTCGATAGATCACCGCGTCAATTGCCAGGAAGTCAGTCACGGTGGCAGTGAACAAATTTCCCTCTGTGGCGTGAAAAAAAGAACATTTTTGGTTCATTGAGCGAGAATGAGCTCAAGTCTGATTCCAACAGCTGCGTTTGAGAAAATGACTAAATCAAGCACAGTCGCTGCACGTCAGTGCATTGCCATTAACTGCGACTTAATCACGTCGACAGAACTCGGGGATGAAAACAGCACATTTTATTTGTTTAAGCACTTTTCAAATGCTCAAGGCACTCAGGCTTAATCCTTTCAGATCTAAGATCTCAAATAATTAATCTGTGATTAAAATGTTCTTGGATGAACAATCTAATGTTCTTCGCCCAGCTTTCTAATGCTGATGTAACAATAACCTTCTGTGATGTATAGCAGGAGAGTTCTTAACTGAACATTCTATTTCTAATGCTGATGTAACAATAACCTTCTGTGATGTATAGCAGGAGAGTTCTTAACTGAACATTCTATTTCTAATGGTGATGTAACAATAACCTCCTGTAATGTATAGCAGGAGAGTTCATAACTGAACATTCTATTTCTAATGGTGATGTAACAATAACCTCCTGTAATGTATAGCAGGAGAGTTCATAACTGAACATTCTATTTCTAATGGTGATGTAACAATAACCTCCTGTGATGCAAAGCAGGAGAGATCTTAACTGAACATTCTATTTCTAATGCTGATGTAACAATTACAACAGGGAATTGAAAAGTTCTACATCACTGACTTTAACATTCAGAGACAGGCTCGCCAAAGCCAGAATGACATAATTACAAATTATATTAAGAATATACAAGAGTGGTACTGCACAATGACCAGAGCCGTCACTTACCAACAGACAAGAGAGAACCACTGCAATGGCAGAGAACTAATAACAACCAGTGACATAATCAGTTACTTAATACACAAATCCTACTGGCAGTCATTCTTCTGTTCATAATCACCGACTAAATTACAAAAGGAAAGTTCTTTGCTTGAATGCATCATAATAATTTTAAACTAACACCATCCTAAAATAAACATTTGCATGTCAATTAATCATATCAGCGCTAAAGCAATTACTAAATAAATAAATAAATACACCAATTCTGGCAAATAATTTTTTATAAATATCCATTCTCTATCCTGCAACAATCAGACAGATTGACACATTTCCTGTCACCAGGGCAACCAACACATTCCACGCTGTGATGACGCATTAGTTATTCAAAAAGACATGATTTCAAGAGCTGTGTTTTGAGTGCTATGGTTAGTATAGTTGAATAGTTAAACACTTTAACGTTTGGTGATGTTGTTCATATCGCTCACTCACTGGGCAGGCTCCAGAAATGTATAAATCAGGAGAGAGCACTCATGCCTCCTGACACCATAAATGCATCTAAAAAATGAATGCGCTGTAATGCACTGTGAACGCGTGGCCAGATATCAAATTGAATGCCAGAGAGGAGAAATCGATAAAATACAATTACAGTAAATTACAGTTCTGTTACTGCTTTAAATAATGACAAAACTAATAACAGGAGGCAGAATTATGCCCTCATTACATCATTACTTCAAATGGTCTTGTTTTAGAAAACAGGGGAAATATTTTGGCAAGGAATGTCGAATTCGGATCAGGCCCACCGGGATGATGAGAGAAACTAATATTGTGATTTCTGGGGTGGCCTCTTTTACATATTTAGTGTTTTCAATTAAAATCCTTTTCAATTCCAGGGGTGGTTTTAAACCCCTTAGCGCAAATATAGACGCCAGCGTCCGTAAATTCCAAAATTTAATTCTTAAATTATTCTGTATTTGAATTTCCAAATGTCTTGCTTCACTGGAATAATTTTCCAGAGTCTCTGTGACACAAATACTGAATTATAAAGCCTGAATAGGCTCATACATAACCGGGAAAAATTGGCATTAATTGTATTCTGCGCAAAGTGGTTAAGGGAGGTATGTGCATGCAGCCAACAGAAAAACACTATGGCATGGTTATGCACCACATACATACACTCTCACACAGGCGCACACATACCCGGCAGTACAAACACACACACCACCACGCACACATATGCACAGGTATTTCGTACCTGCAAACAGGGCCACGTTGGCGTGTTTGGGGTCATAAGGGCATCGTGCCATTCCGCTCACCGGCTCCCCAACCATCTCCAGAGTGTCTGCCTGCACCACAAGCATACGAAATCACATCTCAGAGATAATACAGTGAGCCAGCACAGCAAAATACACACACACGCACACACGCACACACAGACACACACGCATACACACACGCATGCACACACACACAAATACAGTCTTCGCAACCAGACCCAGCCTCAGGTAGCAAGAGGGGAAAAAAAACTGTTCCATCTTTACCATTTCCTCTCTATAATTACATACGCGCGCAAACGTACTTCAATTCTGGTAAATACCTCCCAACACTAAGGATTTTACCCCTAAAGGCCACTCTCTGAGACGGTAAACAGCGAGAGACTGTAGCCGCATTATGGAGAACGATCTATAAATAAGTCCACTTCCAGCCCACTGAGTATCTATGCGCACTGCAACTGCCAGGCCATCACAGTTACGGTGTCACCCAATCAGCTCACTGTAATGGCTCCAAAGGCGTTCATATATACTTCCGCTGCTCATTTGATGACCATTGTGCTGAAGATTTTTCTTAAATGCTTCGATTTCTTAAAACTTTGTTTTCTATTCCTCTGAAGGGCAAAAAAAATTTGCACACAAGACACCCTCGACACATTAGGCAGGCTTAGCGCTGGCAGCCCTGCGATCATTACTTTCCCATTACCTGTCCAACTCCGCCGACACGGCCTTCACTCAGGAATGCGAAATGGGTTCCGCGATTAGGGATCTAATGCTGGAACCCAGGCGAAGAGTCTTTGGACGTAAATAAGAGTCAGCAGTATAAGTGAAATTAAAGTCGGTCTAGAAGCAGCGACAGCTAAAGCCACTCAGTCACGAACCTGCCACCTCCGCTTGGTTTTATCTCAGAGGCAATACATTCACTATACCACAGGGGTCCAAAACCCTTTCCCAAGAGAGCTGCCACCCTGAAGGTTTACTCTCCAACCAAAGAATCTCATTTCCCAGTTAGAGATCTTGATGATAAGCTACTTAGCCAAATCAACTGTTCTGAATTAGGGTTCGAGTAAAATCCTATAGGATGGTAGCTCTCCGAGAGCAGGATTGGAGAGCCCTGCCATACCAGTTACACAGTAGATGCTTTTAAAGCTTCCTACAGTAGATAACACTTAGGAAAGGCCAATCCCTACTGGAGCAGTCTGGGGTCCTTCAGAGTCCCAGTCAAACCCCATTGTGAAGAGGCATCAGTCCGACCCCTGACGCACTCACACAGGCATTCACAGACACACACACACGAACGCGCACACACACACACACACACACACTCCCATTTGTCGCTGTACCATGCAAAGGCAGTGAATGAATAACAGCTAATTTGGTCACGCACGCTAATTTGGGGACTAATTCCTTCTCCAACTCTCTGCTGGATTAACCCCGCTTCAAATGAGGGCGGTCACAAATACCAACTTAGCTTCGCTGCTGTAGGGACCAATTAGGGACTCTTACAGAAAAGGCCTCTCTTGGTGTGCAGTGACCTTAAATTTGTTTTGTATTCCCCGGG